>JAGQAX010000019.1:10340103-11592404 GCA_019142605.1 Cephalopholis sonnerati
CATAACTCACCACAATTCAATATGAAGCGTTTTCTCAGTTGGACCAATAGATCAGCGGCCTATGTATTAACAGCTTTGTTGAATACTTGATTGTGATTGATCAATTTCGGCATTCTACGGTCTGTTATTTTTGAGAAGCAGACAGCTGCTTTAACTAACAGACCATTTCTATGGACACAGTTCTGATCACAGACTCTTAGAGGGGCAATACAATAATTTTTAAATCAATATTTTGTGTCAAATTATTGATTTCTTTAGTAAATAGCCATGTAATACGGGTGATACAATACCCATTGACTTCACATTGGGGTCCTGCACCACCCCATTAGGGTTTATTTTGCAATAATGACTCGCTCACTGTGCATTAACACTTAGACTATATTTTCACCAGACCAACAGGAACATGGACACACTGCACCAGTGGTTGGACAAGGTATAAAGAAAAATACAGCACTGTAAATGTTTTTGTTACACTATTCATGATTTGAGTGTGAAGTCTGATGAAGTCATGAGCCTGTAATTGATTACTTCATAAGCATGCAAAATGAAATCAAACCAAATCAATATGATGTAATACTCTATTGATTTTTGCTTATTACGACATATATCCAGTATTATTTATGAGTCAAAGTATGTGCTGCAAAATGCAGGAGCAAAATGGCTGCTGATGTGAAAATTTGAATAGCTGACTGTGAATAGATGTAAAATATGTCTTTAAAACCCTGTTTTTAAGTGTAAGCGGCACCACAGTGCATCTCTGCGTTCACCCAAACTGCAAGGAAATTAATCAGCTCTGAATCAGAAACCTGATTTTGCAGAAATATGTTCTAGATGAATGCTGGTTCCTGTTTGTGATAATTATAGGTGCTTTTAAAAAGCACCCAACTCAGTCCACTTTGCCAACAGAAAACTTTAACAGGTCAGGGCTGATTCATTATTTCAAACCTGAGCAAACCGCGTTCACGACAAAAGAAACAGCTTTTTCACTTTTCGCTTTGTAATTCAAATTACCTATGACCACCATTTCCGCTCAGCTCACTCATTAATTCTGCACTAAAATACCACAGCAGAGAGGAGAGAGGGGCCGTGGTGGTAGAAGGCGGAGGCAAAGATAATGTAGTTATCACCATAAGACAGGAGATAGTAAAAATGCTGGCCTAATTGAGCCAATGTCTGCCCAATTAACTGACTTATCATCTGGCTTTGGGCCATCCAGTGATGCTTAATGTTAAGCCCTGAAGGGCAGCGAGGTGTCAGAGTGGTTTCAGAGAATGTCCTTCAACATTAGAACCTGACTTTACTCGAGAAGAGAGGAGATGACTCCCTGACAGGAATACGCGAGTTATTACATTCAAAATGCCATTATTGGTCAATGTCATATTAGTAAGCCCATACTGTACAGCATGCACACATGCACACACAAAAATACACACTTTGTACTCCGAGTTAAACATTTCCCATTTGTTATTCCTCATTAGCCATTATTGATTTGTCATTTAATTGCATCAACTGCGGCAATATAAGTATGCTTTAATCACAATTAGCTCCACAGGCACAATAGTAGACTATTAGGGGCAAAACAGTCACATATCAGTGGGTATGAGTCAGCTGTGAGAGTACTTAAGGCACACCAAGGTCATGGAAATGGTGTGTGCATCTGTGCTCATGTGTGTATATATGCTTACAAGACACAACTGTAATCATGTGTTTCTAAGACAAAGACACACCAAACCGCATACAAAAAAAACACATAATTGTCATTCTATTTTTTAGCACAAACAGGAAAATATAAATTAGTTACAAGCAAGAGAGCTTTTTCTCTTGAACTCTTGCATAACTGTTAAGTGCTCAGGGAACTGATAACACCATGTGCAAAGGAGTAGAGGAGATGAGGAAGTGTGTTTTTCACTTCTTGACCTGAATATTCAAACGCCCCTGTGGCATTGGACAAAGAAACAGGCAAACACTCAAGTTCACGAGGAGAAAAAGAGGGCAGCGACTTTCTTCCCACACAACATACACACAAAACTCAGATGGGAAAAACAACATCTAGCCTATGATCTCTGCAAACTCTACTTTTCCCACTTTATTCAGTTTTTAAAGTTGCATTTTTATTAATACCAGTTTTAGACAGGTGGAGTAGCTTTGGCACATAATTGGCTCTAAATGGTGAGGCGCACTGTCAATACAGAGATCTTATTTGCACTCTAAAGCCAAGTTCTGCCTCTGGCACTGAATAGTTTTCATGTTCAAGTCCAAACGTGTCCTCGTTTTTCCCTCAGCACCTTTCCACTCCAACTATTCAGATGTGCTGCGCTTTTTTGCTTTTTTAATTAACTATCCTGACCTTTCTTTACATTTATAATTCATACAGAAAGGACTTTTTGGTATTTATGAAGTAAAAAATGGTGAGATAAAGCCACAACGTACAGCCTTGAGTGAACCGTGGGTGGATGCAGAGACAGAGGTTTCCAAAAACCACAGTGTGTAGCTGCACTGTAACCATCCACAGCAATAAGCACACCCATGAATAAAGAACTAAAACAAAATGACACTTACGATCTACTGAATATGTGAAACATGGTCCAGCAGAATCTCTCCGAGCTGGATCCCCAAAACGCACAACTCCACTTTGGGTTGCATTCCTCACTAGCCGCTGGTCTCAGTGTTTTCCCAACTATTTTTGAGTCTCTGGGAACGTGGCTGGAGCCTCTGCCCTCTGAGTTACACCACACCGCTCCCAAAGGATGTCTGTTGCTACTAACACACCCCTCTCCACATCCCATTTAAAAAGACAGCGCTGTTATTTAGGACAAGCCTGCTCATACTCCACAGGAACATAATACTGTGATGAAGTAATGCATAAACATGACTCTTGTGCCATGAACCTTTGAAAGTAAGATTCAGGGGATTGGATATAGTGTTTCAAATATAACACAGCTTCAATTTATGGATTTTATTCAGCATTTTCAAAGAACACTTTAATGTTAAAGGGACAGTTCACCTCAAACTTAAGACAAATATTTTTCCTCTCATCTGTTGTGCTATTAAAAAACCTAGATTATTTTGGTATGAGTTGCCAAGAGTTGGAAATATTGGCCATAGAGATGTCCGCCTTCTCTCCAGTATAATGGAACTAGATGGCACTCAACTTGTGGTGCTCAAAGTACCAAAAAATATACATCTGAAAAACAAAACAGCAATGTCTCATGACCTGGTTACTCAAGATAATCCTCAGACCTTGCAGTGTCATGTAGGATCTATTTTCCTTCTATCAAACTACACCTGCCTAAAACATCACCAGGCAGAAGGAAGAGTACATCTACTCATGGACGAGGGGCTCTTGCTTCAGCGTAGGATGTTAATTAATGGCGTCCTCCTCGGCTGAGCTGTAATGTTAGCTAGCTCAGTGGTGCTACTTGAGCTAGAAGAAGATGCTTCCTCCTGCGCAGTGATACCGTTGGCGGGTGTACTTAGCAGACAGAAAGAAAAACTGCTCACAACAAGGTCTGTGGATTATCTTGATTAACCGGGTCATGTTTTCTAGAAAGAAACATTGCTGTTGAGTTTTTCCAAATGTATTTTTGGCGCTTTGAGCACCACAAGCTGAGTGCCATGTAGTTCTATTATATTGGAGAGAACAACCGACATCTTGAGCACTTAGCAACTCACACCAAAACAATCTAGACTGATAAACAGCACTACAGGTAAGAGGAAAATATGTATTTCCAATTTGGGGGCGAACTGTCCCTTTAAGATGATGAAATCTCCTCCATATTATAAGCAATAACAAATGAATGCTCAAACTTGCATTTGTAGTAACTTTTTGATAGGTTTTGATATCATTGTACTTTTCCTTCATGATTTTACATCTAGCTTTTACTTTTGCTCTGGTATTTGCATAAGAATAATCTAAAATTGAGTGCTGACTCTGCTTTTAATAACAACTTAAACCAAAAAGGGGTGAAAGAGGGAAAGAGCTGACAGCCAGATACAGTATGAAGTTATTTAGGTGCTACTGTCTGAGAAAAAAATAGCAAAATCTATATTTTTTTAGCTGAAGTCAGTCCCTAGAATACACAGTTCTTCTGTCATCATCAGATCTGTCCCCCCTGCTTTTTCTCACACTGACATAGACCAAGAGTTGGCAGCCAGGAAGTCAGCCTGCCTCCTCCTCCCACCGTGTTTCCCTGTAGCAGGAAACAAAGGCTCAGCCTTCAGCACCACACTCTGTGGGAAAATGCTGGGTCCTTGGCCGGAGAGAGGGACTCCAGGAAAAGGGAGAAAAAAAGAAAAAAGAGGGGAGGAAGGCACAAAAAAAAGAAAAGAGGGAGCAAGGGAGGGAGAGAGAAAATAAGGCCAGCCGGGTTTAAGGAGGAGACGCACTGCCAGATGTATTGAATAGCTGTTTTCACATAGCTGGCGACCCAGTGAGGGAAGACTGATGTCACATCTAAGACATGCTGTCAAGAGACGCTGCGAATCAAACTGATGTTTGAGCTCCAAAATAAGCCGAAGCCACAGAAATGCCAGTCATCGCCTGTGAAATAATTACATGGAGACAGGTCCGGTTTGGCACGAACCACTTTCAGTACTTCTTATTAAAGTGCTTTCTGAACGACAGGAGAATATTTCAGCTCAATCACTCAACAGAAATCACATAGATGTCACTATGTAAAAAGACTTAAGTGAAACTCTTCAGGAGCTGGTAACAGCTGTCTACCTCAACAATGGATTTCATTGTGAACTATACAGCGGAAAGGTCTTTGCACCCCATTATAGATGGACCGGTTCTCCAGCTCCAAAACAATTTAAGTATCATTTGGGGAGGTGAAACTGGAGGAGGTTTAATGTACTTGTTCTCCCCGATGCAATGGATTAGAGTTGCTTGCTCTTATCACAAGTAAACAGACCTGCATGCCTTTGCTGTTCTGGAGAATGGCTGGGTAAAGGTTAACTACAAAGCCAAGGCAAAGCCTGGAGACTAAACACTCTGGGGATTTCCTCATTCCTCTGGTCTGGGTCATGATAATATCATGCCTCATAGGGTTGTTTGGAGTGTGACTGCTCGAAAATATAATGTGGGACGGGGCAGGGCTATTCTATCTATGGCAAGTTTGTTTGTAATCACTGTAGCTGCAGAGGAATGCAGAAAACTATCTCGACATCTTCATTATTCAGACAAAAAAGCAACAATAGCTTTCTGTACTCCGTAGTGAGTCATGTGGCTGCGCAACTTTGACATTTTGCACATGTATAGGTGCATTAGTGCGTGCAGACAATGTTTCAGTGCATGCACACACACACAAACAGAAAATATATTTGTAGTCCATGTGAGAAAAATCCATGTCAAATCATGCCAAGGAGTGTGTGGGTGGCTATGTGCGAGGTCATGAGCCAAGCGTACAGCAGCAGACAGCAACAGGACGGGGTCATGAGAGAAGGTGGGAGAGACGGGGCTCGCTGTCTGTCTGAAGGCAGTCCCCGAGAGGCCTCGCCTCTGAGAAGTTATTCCCCTGCTAACCGCTAACCTGTTTAGTAGAGCACCACCTGTCTGCACAGAGGTAAGGAGAGGGAGGGGAGGGAAGCCGAGAAAAATAATTGGTGGATACAGGCCATTCCAGGCAAGCTTCCACAAGTCTGCATCGCAGAGAGGTGGGTGGCGGATGGAGAGAGGGTGAGACATGTTGGACAAGAAAGTGTTGATAGAGGGCAGGCAAGAGGAAGAAAAAGATGAGGAGACTGACAGGACGGAGAAGAGAGCAAACTAAACTGGCATCAACATTCAAGTGACTCAAGTAGAGAGAATATGAATTTTACCATGATAAGGAGGACAGCAAGAATAATAACTGCTAATGCTATGCACTGGAAGTTTAATTGCACACTTCTACTGTTGCTAAAAGTTTGTCTTTCCCTTTAATATGTCTGGTTGTATGAGGTCATTGTTGGCCATGTTGCAAAAGAGTTAAAAGATCAACCTAATCCAAAGACAGCGTCTCTCTGTCTGGAAGCTGCTACAGGAAGAAAAGTGAGAGGAAATGGTAAGCAATGGAGGCATTAGAGATCCCTCCCTCCATCTCCTCATTCATCCCTCTATAGCCTGCCCTCCATTTCATTTCATTTTTACAAAGCAGCTTACTTTAAAGAGACAGGGAGAGACAGGGCAGTGACATAAGCTCTCCTGTGAGTTTGTTTATGTAAAATATATATATAGACAGAAATAAAGAGTTTTGTGTGAGAGCGGAAAGGACGGAAAGAGACCTGTAGGACTGATGCTTGAGAGCTCTCCTCTCGTGTTGTTCCTATTGACTCCGCACTACGGCCTTCGGGGCAGGAGAGAGCGAATGAGTGATTCAATTATTGACAATGCTGCCCCATCATGAGCATATGCTCCTCTCTCATCCTCTCCCAGGCATAGTCGAGGAGATCCAGAATAATGTTAGTGAATGCCTTTGACACAGCCTACTTCAACCATCTTTCATTCACTGTAGCAAGCTAGACTGAAGTCAATATTCTAACCTCCAATTTGCTGACGCCGTAACAAGTTTTAAAGCATTAAAGTCATTGAATACGAGCACTTTGGAAATTAAGACATCTTTATGTGAGGTCTGTCATTCTCTCTTCCTTCCATGCTCAAAATCCTTTTCAGATTGATCATCTGACTGAAACAAGCCTTAATGCCATTGTGCGTTTGTGTGTATCGAATGTCCATAATCCTCTATAAATGTTTGGATCCTGTATACTTAAATGTAATTGGCGGATTCAAATCAAGCATTTGAAATGTGATAGACTATCTGATGCCATGTCCAACCTCATCCCCCTCTAAACCAATTACATTAAAAACCAGGAAGTGGAGGCACCTCTAATACAAAACAAAAAGAGATAATGTGTTTTTAAATGTAACTATTTCTGTTGCAAATATGAAACTTTTGGAGGATAAAAAACAAATAAACAAACAAGCAACAAGCAAACAAACATGAATATTGTTTATTAAGTCTATATAGTTGCTGTTCTGTGAAAACCATGAATCAATATGTCAACATTCCAAGAAAAAGAAAAGCCCTTTGTCACTGTGCATTTTCCGATAATCTAAATGGTTTTTAAAATATACGCTTATTTAGTTAATTTTCTTGATCAATTACAAAAAAATAAAAAATTAAGAAAAATTAAAATCCACCAAATTTAGGTTTTTGGTTTTTTTGGACACCGACAATACAAATTGCTTGAAGGAATACCTCACACCTCAAATGTCCATCTGTATATGAAATACTCACATTGTGTAACTTAGAATTTGTGACGAAAAGCTAAGTTTTTCTCGCCTGCCTTCAGTGAACAAAGAACCCAAAAACAGAGAACATTTTTCAAAAATTGAAATAAATTGAAATAATAATGGGACTAAATTTATCAAAAGCAAAACTATATCAAAATTACAATTAAACAAAAATGCAACTTTGGTAAAATTACTGTTTTTTTCAATGGAGTCTGGCTTTGAAGAGAGCACAGCCAAGTTTCACCTTCAGTTTAGTTTTAAATACTATGGTTTTCAGCAAAAATACATGTATTCGGGAAGTACTGAGCAAATGACTGGATAAATGAGACTTGGTTTGATATAGTTTTGCTGTTGCTTTAAGTGGACCCCTATGACTTCAATTCATTTCAAATTTTCCCAGTTTTTGGATTCTTCATTCACCATGGAGACATGCAAGAAAAACAACGTTTTATTTCACAAATTCAACATATCAAGGGGTGAGTAACTGAAATACAAATGGTCATTTTATGGGAGATGTATTTCTTTAAATGACATAACTATATAGACAACATACACACAGCAGTCTCGAGCAAACACCTGTGCTTGCTTGGATGTTTATATTTGTGTGGTCATGATTAAGTGTTGTTGATTAAGTGCTAAACCACCGCTGTTTCTCCATCCCCCTCTGTAAACTGTCAGTGCTTCAGACCTATTGACCCCCTGTGGAGTGACCTATGGGTGCGGCACTGACCCACTCCTCCCTCCCTGTACATGTGTCTGATCAAATGCTCTGCTCCACTTCACCAGCTCTCAGTAAATCAATGAACATCGCTGAGATGATCTATGACAGAGTAATTAAACAGATGGGAAGGAAGTAGGGGAAAGATGCTGGACAAAGCTAAGCTCTGCATTGATCCTTGCCTTTCACTGCAACACAGATGCATCAAGAACTCTTTTTTATATTATTATACATCATGTTTTGACTTTGTTCATTACATAAGTTCAGTCCAAGCAGGAATTAAGAGCAACGTCCTGGAAGGTAAACGAACATTGCATAAGAGGTTTAATCACCCAGAATAAACTAGCACAGAAAATATTGAGACATTAACAACAGCAGACTGTTGGCCCTCTTATGATTTGTCCTCACTTTAGTCATCTTATTTGCTTCCCGTTTTCTCACACTGTTTGTCTCCATCTCACATTCACTCTAAATATCACCCCCTCTTGGTCCAACTGCATGTTAAAGGCTCTGAAAATGACTAACAGCTCTATTTCTTGCTCTGACATCCTTCGTCTAGGCTTCTGGTTAGCAAGCTCTGACCTGAAATAGGAATGCTGGAAAATACTAAAACACACAAAATATATGCATACAGTATACATACAGACATCTGCATGTGGTATGTGCACATATATTACTGTGTGCGGAAGCATTTGCTCATGCATGTAAACAGATACAGTACCCCAGGGTGAAGGGAAAAAAATAGGAATCACACTGTTCCTGCATACAAATACAGACTGACAAATGCTTGGAGCATAATATGTAGGAGACGAGCTGGGTTTTGTTCTGGAGGGCTCAACAGCAGGCTACAATCAAGAGGACCACCAGCTGAGCTCTCACACTGAAACCTATCTGCATACTGCAGTAAACAAGCCACAGAGCCATCAAACTATCATTTATGTGTTTACTAAACCAAAGATGGCTTTCTCCCGTGAAGCCATCTCTGAGAAAAATAAATGTTTGGTTGAACGCTGCTTCTCCAGTAGAAACTGTTAAACTCAACTCTTCCTCCGTAATGTGGTTTGGTTGTGTTCAACAGCTACTGACAGCCTCTGTCTTTTAGCCGTGATGTTAATGAGACACATTAAAATGTAATTACTCAACTAACTGGAATAACTTAATTATACTTGATGTGTGGTTGTAGACTAATCTGATGCATGTAAGTTGCGTGTTTAGTGTGTTTTACTCCCAACTGTAAAACTGGGTATGTGCATTAGGAAGACCGCGGATGTTTGTGGAAAATAACTAACGATTGTAAGGAAATACATTTAACGAATATATCCATAAAGGCAAATAAAATCGGGGGCAGCTCAAATAAAAATTTGTACTGACGTATTGAATTGTAATTCAAGATCTCTATGAATCTAATATAGGAATATGAACTCCTCAAGGCCTGGACAGAATGATGACTAACAACCAATGTTAGCCTTTCCGCTCATCTCCTCTCCTGTGCAGACATTACAATGTCTCTATGCTGAAATGAGCTGTTGCTCTCGGAGACTCCCAAACTCTCTATCCTTGGGACACACAGCTCTCCTTCTTTAAACCGCTAATTGCCTCCAACATACGACTTGCGCTGAGAATGCCAGCCAAAATCAGCCGGCTGACCTCACAGCGTGGCCCAGTCATCTGATTTGTGTTAGCTGGCTGCCCTCCGCCACACAGGCCAAGCTTTGTGTGATGTTGCTACATGTAGGTTATGGTCAGCAGTCACAATCCAAAACCCCATCTACCCCATCTCTGCATTATCATCTCTGGTGTTACATATATAACACAACCAATGCACCGCACTGAATGAAAGCCCTTTGGGAGTTAAAAGCAATTATATAATAATGACTGAGCAACCTGAATGTACGCAGGATGTAGTAGAGTGTGTGTGTGCTCAGGAGAGCAGCCTCCTTTGCGTTGTCAGTGATAGAGAGAAGCGAAGAAAGAGGAGGGCACCACAGCTGGACGACACACAGAGGCAGAGGAGCGTAAACAGTCTCAGTGAAGCATCCTCTAGTCCACATTTCTATTCGTGGCCACACATGTGAAAATATAACCTCCCACTGCATGAACCAACACACAAAGGACGGCGAGTGACATGTGAAAAGCAGGGAAACACTCACCAGGCATTGTCAGAATTCCACAGAACAATCAAAGGCAGGCGGAGAGAGAAACTGAGGCTGAGCCAGAACAAGAGAGGAGAAAAAAAAAAGAAGAGAGGCAGGGATGGGTAAGGGCAGAGGCGATTTCAAAGCTCCATTTTTCCCCCCTCTGCTGCCGATGCAGACTGCTGCTCGCCTCTTCGCTTCCTTACTTGTGGTCCTCTTCCTCTTTCTCTCCCCGACTCCTTCTCTCTTTCCTCCTGCTGCTGCTTTAAGACAAGGGGTGGAGAATGAGCGCTACAATGCTCTCCCTCTCTTGCTGCTCCCTCTCCTCCTTTCGTTCTCCCACCCTCTCTTGCTCACCCTGTACAGAGCATGCCCTACTTCCTGTGTTGTCTCTGAAATGGGACGCACTCTCTTCTCTTTCTTCTGTTTGTTTTTCTTTCATTTGGCATGAATGAATTTAAGGGCACCCCGACACTTGACTCTGGTTTGGGAATGATGAAGATTGGTCCCCTTTTTCTCCTCTGTTGTCTCTCCCCCTCCTACTAACTCCAGCTAAACCCACTCCCTTTCACTGTCAGTGATTGACTGCACCTCCCATTTCTGTCTCCTTGCGCAGGGAGGAGCCTGCATATGGTGTGCCGGGGGTTGGAGGGTGGTAGATCACATGTATGTGTGTGTGGCGCAGCCTAGCGTGGCCCTGCCTCTCCCCCTCTTGTGTGGCTTCAGTGGGAGTGTGTGTGCTCTTTGTCCTGTCAACTCTGGTGCGAGGTGTGCTGCTCTCCCTGTCAGCTACTACTGCTGTTGCTGCTGCCGCCTCCGCTTGGGACTCGGGGGAGGTTGCATGTGCCGGCAACCTGCCCTAAGCATGGACACAGTTCAGCTGGGAGACCAGGACTCATGCTGAGGCTCAGACAGAAAAAACACTGTACATGTGAGGCTGGAGCTCTGCTTTGGCAAAGTGAATTGGCTGATGGGGCCAGCCAAAGGGTTGGTAGTAGTGAGACTGGAATGTGGGTGGGAGGGCTTTGCCATGCTCAATTTGAGCCGGGATTGGTAGACTGGCAGAGGAGATAGGGGTGAGTTTGAGGCTATTTCTAGAGCTCGCACACTGACAGAGCTGGCAAAAGGGGATAAAAGGCCGGGGCGGGACACACCGATAAGGCGCGGCAGCTGTGGAGAGCTGGTTTAGAGGAGCCACAGCCGCTAATCTGCACTCCCTGCACGTCTGCAATGATGTCATCAAACATGACATCACCCTTACCCCCTTACTCTCCCGGACACATGACACACATACACACAACTGCACGTGTAAACCAGATGACCACACAATAGGGTGTGGAGGAGGGTACAAATACTGAGCTCTGAGATCACACCCTTTCAAAACAAAAGGTCACTGGCAGCACATTGTTAGCTTAAAAATAACCAAATCATGAAAAGTATCGCAGTAGTTTGCTGCTGGCCACCTGTTTCCTCCTGAGGCTGACTAACAGTTCTGCCTAACACATACCTGGTAACAACTGATTATAATTTTACGCTATTTTAGTCAAAATCTTCAATGTTCACATTCCCATTCTAACAACTGAGGTATTCTAGATGACTAAATATATGTATACAGTAAGTATTTGATGACTAAAGCTTCATACGGTAGATTTATACGAACAATAACTACAGGTTCCTGTCCAAGAGGACTTAATACCACAACAATGACTTCAACTCTTTGACTGTAGCAGCATTTTCAGTCACCAAAAAGCTGATTTTGATTCAATCTCAGCATGGCGTGTTGTGGATTATAGATTAATGACTTGTTCTCACAGTGAGAGCAAAGTCAGGTGGAATCCAGTGCAACTGCTCTGCAATGACAAGTGGGTGATTAAACTCGGTGGTAAATTCTGAAACCATAGTTTGCTGTGTTTTTGTATTGCACAGCATTACATGACAAATGTCCTTATTTCAATGCATAAAAGGTATTTCATATTTGCAGTCAGTCGTCTTGTTGAGACAAGAGGTGTAAAAGATATTCATACACTTGAGTATTGAGTTATGTTTTGTGATAATGTATTGATTCTCAAAAAACTGCACTGATTTTTATTATTTAGAATTTTTTTATTTTCATATTTTGTTTATCTAGAGATTTATGCAAGCACTTTTATTTTTATTTTTATTTATGTAAGGTTCGATGATACAGGGACTGTGAGAAATACAAATACAGATTCCACTGTTCTGACTGCATAAAAAACAAGTTTGCTTTTTTATGCAATATGAAAGTGTGTTCTTTATACTGACATTTTTCCCTAAAATTAGATTTTAAAAATTACAATATCTCACTAGTATCGCAATATATCGCAAAATATAGAACCCTGTATTGTGATACATATCGTATTGTCAGATTGTTGCCATGACACAGCCCTAGTCTAAATAATTGTTATGTACGTGTTGGGTGTTGTATGGCCAAGCTGCTTCCTTCAAATTAGATATTAATATTGTAGTATTATTACAAAAATCTTCTCATTATCAAACATTACTAAAAAAATAGGCCAGTCTAATGTAACACTCAACATCTGCACAAGTAAAATTACAAATATAAGCAGACCTATGTATGACTGAGAGAGAAAATTCTAAAAATCGTGCAGTACTGTAAAGTGAAACAACTGTGTAAACAATGACATGCTCAAAACTCTGTGAATGTATCATCAGAAAAAACACACCATGTTTTCTGATAGAAAGGACAAGAGTGTAGTCTGAGTGCAGGCAGCTATTTCAGAGGGTTTGTAAATGCACAATGAAAAGCTGAACGTCTGACCCAGACATAATCCAGCTAACAATGACAGCACTCAAAGAACACAGCCTTTTGAGGGGCTACTGAGATCAGTCTAGCCAGCGCTGTCTCATCTCTCCATCACTTTAGTGTTTGTGACTATATTTACGATTCTCCATGTAGAGAACATGCAACGCAGTGCAATGACAGCCATCAGTAGAGAATTCAACAGACTCCAGCAATCACTCTAATAGATTCTGACAGATCTCAGTTTGTTTCAAAAATGCTGTTTTACGATGGTTATCTTGTAAAGGTAAACGGGAATGACAGGAGAGCTTCTTGTGAAATGTAATGTACCTTTGACTTTAGTGGCAGCCCATCCTGGTGCTCAAAGGAGGAGCTATGAGCAGGCAGAGAGGTAAACAGGCAGCTCGGCACCTTGCTTCTTCAATGTTTGTTTCTAACTAGGTCAGACTGCACCAGCGGAGCTGTGCTGCTGTTACGCCACATATGCCAGTCTCTCTCTTCTCTTTTTCACTAAGTTTAATTCAGTTCCAGCGATACTAGATAAATATTACAGCAATGTTTTTTATTAACAGAGCATAAACATGGGTATTTATCAAAAAGAATGATAAATAACAGTACCCATATTAAATGTTGGTTGACTGTGAGAAGATCTGCTATGTAGATGTGTCATGTTTGTATGAATGCAGAGAAGAAGTAGTTAAAGGGGAACTACACCCATTTTCAAAATTCATACATGTTATTTCTGTGGTCTAAGACAGTTCAAAAATATTAGTCCACTTTCAACTTTCTCCCTAATCCAAAAACTAGAGTGCTAAAACTCAAATTCTTTGTGGTTAAGACAGTGTTGGCGTTCAAGTGGTAAAGTCATGAGAATGTCTCTGCTCAGCAACAGCAACATGGATGCTACAGTTGGCATCCACCAAGGCTACCAATTTAGTAACCTAGTAAGTGGGTAACGTCATGCAGGAAATGCAAAGCCATAACGACACAGGCAAAATATGAGGCGTTGGAAATACCCACATTTTTCTTGAAAAGAAACCCTTTTTTTTTTTAACCACAGAGATCGCACTACAGGGCCGCCACAAGTCCCTTCTTTAACCCTCCTTTGCATTTTCACACAGAACCAAACAATGGCAGAATCACTCCACCCCAGTGTGTGATTTTAAATAGCAGGCCAACATCCCAAAAGCAAAAGAAGTGTGACGGGCAAGATGTGTAATACAACAGCATCGCCCTCTAATGTGACATATAACATACACATCAGCAGTGCTTTACAAACAATAACAATGGCATAACATGGCAATAACAATCATTTACCGTCCCTGTTGTCTTGCAGCTGAACCTGTCTTCTGCTCAGACGGGAGAGGCTCCCACGCCTCAGTGTTTTCCCAATATGCAGACATTTGTGGCTGCTGCTCTTCTTCTATGAGTTAGCTGCTAACTGCTACTAGCTGCTTTTTAAATCCCCTGTTATCAAACATAACACGTCTGTCAAAACATCACATCCATCCTGTCTATAGTCCCATTCTGCCAGCTGTCCCTGTCACACAGACGCTGTTAACACTTCCACGTCACTTGTAAACTCTTGAGCTTTCTGAAAATTTCCACTTCCCTTCTTGTGGGTGTGAATACCATAAGAAAGGGGAAATCATATGGGCTATTTTCGTAAACACGGTAAACACAGCCCGTTTGAAGGCAATTGGGAAATTGTAAGATGACACTGAGAGCAACCAGGGGGGAACGTTCTGAGCATATGAGTGCATTTTCAGTTTCACAACTAACAGTACTACAATAGAATAAAGCTCAATAGGGTTTAAAAACAAAACAAACTTCCTGTGGGTCCACAAAATCAGTCGTCTAAAGAGCAGCTCCAGACTTTATACCTGATGACATCATAACTTACTTCTGTGGTTTCTGGTTTTTTAGAGAGAGGAGCTCATGTTAACAAATGGATTTAACATACTGGAGTTCTTAATTCAGGTGGTGTTCCCCTTTAAAGCTGAAACATTCATTTAAGGATCAAGAATAAACCAAGGCCGTCAGATTCAAGTAATAAAGAATATAAAATGGCAGTACAGAGCAGATAATGAATATCCAGCCAACATCAGTAAAACAGGAGATTTAATGGAGTTTATCTTTGCCTGCACTTCTCTTCTATCAATTCATTTACTGAATAGAGACATGGGTCACAGCGGCTGAGCCTCATACAGACACACCCGTACTCAACGACAGTCTGACCTTAATGAGGCAGTGTCTGGAAGAGGCACAGTGAGTGGTGGATACTGAAGCACACTTGGAGCCCATCAAGCTTCATCACAGCTGAATCAAAGTTTCAAGTGCTTTATCACACCAAGGTTTCTAAACACTTAACAATATAGCAATTCATGAAAACACAGATGCACATTAATAAAGTTAATACTTAGAAAATTGTTGATATAGTCAAAGATTTTGATGTGACAAGGCAGGTCATGAGACAAGGGGAAGACATGGGTTTTACGCCTTGAAGGTTTCCAGTGATGCAGCATTATTTATACACAGGAGGGCCAGGAGTAAAGGGAAAGATGAGTAACTGGAGTCTTGTGAACAGAGATGATGCACTGGCCTGTTTGAGGTAATACACTCTGACATGTAATCAGGTGATTCCTTCATCTTTTCAGGCTAGTTTGCACACACATTTGACTCCTCTGTACATTCAGAGCATTTAGAAAGGCTGGCCTGCCTATAGGAACAGACAGCAACAAGCATCACACTGAGTTAGTGTCCAAAATCACTTGTTTACTGGATGATGCACTACATTCACTCTCAGCCATTTCATTAGTGCCTAACTTCTGAGCGCGAAATTTATGTATGGTATATAGTGCCATCTCCAATGGTATGAAAAAGAGGAGCACTGCTCTCTGGTAACAATCCCACAGTGCAACGCACCATATCTTTCTAATCTGCACCTGTCAAAGATTACATTTGGTAGTTTCAGAAATCTAAATTTACGGCTCACGAACTACTCAGTGTCAAGTTAGTGAATGAGTGAAGTTGGGGGTTATTTTGGACACAGTCTTAGTTTAGTTGCTGGTGATGCAAGCCAGCTGTGATGTGAATCAGTCCATGCAAAGTCAGAAGGACCAATTGAAATTTGCGTGGAAGGCCAGCTGGACGCATCACTGCTGGCTTGCATCTCAAACAGAAATGGAAGTGAGAATGATGCTGATCAGTCTGCTGAAACTTGAAAAAAGGTTTCCTTCTGCAAATGATCTGAACAAATTGGGTAGGTATGAGAGGTGGAAGTAACAAAAATGGACTGTTAAAAATGGAGGTGATGACAAACACAGTGATCCATTTACAAGTGATTTGATTTATTTAAAGCTGATTTGACTAAAATAGATGCGATATGATAAAAACACAGCCAAGTTTTATCATTTTACCAGTCTAACACTCATCCTTCACAACACAAAAAAATGCTACTCATCATTTACAGAAAGTGGCCTCAACAGAGGGAGTAACAAAAAATAATTAAAAACTAGAAGTACCACCTTGTGGTTGGATGCCTCTGCCAACAGTAAAGTTGTAGTTTACATACATGTCTGTCCAGACTCATATGTAGCCATGAAAGCAGATGTTGCTGCAAAGAAACTACAAATTCTAAAATGTGTGTTCCTCACACACATCTTCAAAATGGCAGCTGCACAGAAGATCTATACAGTCAGCACAGTTTCAAGATGGACATCCAAAATGAGTGTGACTAATTCAGCATCTGACCAAATGTCTCCCCTTCTGTTCCTGAGTTATGGCATTGAAAAATGGCCAGCAAACATGATGATGACACAGTGAAGTGGACCTTCGACCTGGATAAAAATGCCATCACTTCATCATATTATTCTGTTAGATATTTATGTTAATTTTTGTCAAAAATAGCATATGAATTCTTGAGTTATGGCCAAAAAGTGTATTTTGTAAAGTCACTGTGACCTCAAATTTGAGGAAATTCCCTTAAGGCGTTCTTGCAATATCATGTTCACAAGAACGGGGCAAACAGAGGTACATCCTGACGCACATACAGACAACACGAAAACATGATGACTCCGACAATGGCTGAAACCAAAACCCTTCATAGACAGGCAGATGGTAACTGGCAATGTAAAAACCTTTGCTAAGTTAAGAAGCAGGGCACATTTCACCTTACTCTTGCTCCTCATATCACTCTAACCAGTGTTCAACACTCCACTCAGAGTACAAGTAAAATTATATATCACCAATAAGCTGAAATATCTTCATGAAGTGCCTGACATCATTTTTAATCATTATATAACAAAACAACAAGAACACAAAGCATCTATCAGCCTTTTTAAGTTTTAGTTTACATTTCCTGGAGCTTCATTATTAGCCTTATGAATATTGTCAAGGCCCTTTGGTTCATTACCATCAGTTAATTGTAATGATGCTGATCTAAATGGTGTGAAACTGAAGCTTTTTCTTTATACTTCATCTCCGTGTTAGACGGTTTGGATAAAGTGCATTGAAATTCATACCACAGTATGTCAGATGCACACAGCTAGAGCAGCCTGAAGTTTGCAATATATGAGCTTTTATTAGTCCACGGCAGAATAAAAACCTTGGCGGACTCCCGTCACAAAGATTACACACCGCACACACACACATATGCACACGCAGTGAGACTACAGAAATGAGTGAAAGGGAGGGTGAACAGTAAAGTGGCAGAGAGGCCTGTTAGTGAAGTGAAAGTGGTGAAAATCCATCTAGAGTCATCACCATGGTAATTTAGTGGCTCTGTAAGAGTCACTGAGTACCATCTGGACTGTCAGTGCCACTGACCTCTTTTACGCGTGCATGTGTGCGTGTGTATGTGTATATTCAATATAAAGCATATAGTTGGATGTGCTTCCAAACAGATTTTCTCTGGCCAAAAAGTGATATTTTTTTTATTTTGTGCAAGGATTATCTTTGGTGAAAAGCAGAGGTTGAAGAGTCTGATGTGCCAACATAAAGTGGCTTCCCTTATCGAATGTTACATGTAGTTCTTGCATTCAATATTACTGTAGTGCCAACTCAAAGTTTTGGAAATGACAGAGCTTCCTAATAGTGTATGACTCACACACTCACTAGGGCTGCACAATTTTGGCCAAAATGATAATAATAGTGTTTTTTTAATCAAAACTGAGGGTCATGATTATTTACTGATTTAAGGGGTAAAATATTTTTAATGCTAATGTCTTATTTTGAATTGAAATAAATCTGGTCCTTATTTACAATAATCTTCTGGAGGCAAAAAACACACAAAATTATTCCAAAACTTTCTACCCAAAACTAAATCAACACAGCACTGCTTTCACTTTGTTGTGCTATGTTCTTGCTTATTAATAAATGTTTGCATCAAAATAAGATTCAAAAAACGGTTCTTCTTCACCTGAATTCAATGCATCTAGTAGAAGCAAAATATTAATATGACTGTAACCAAAATATGAGCTAACTAAAAATAAATCAGCAATCACAAATTTGCTGGACAAGAATCTTCGGCCAAAAGCGATTCCACTAGTTATTTCAATCTGTCTTTGGGAGGTGGATGGATACAGAAATGTATCGCTGCTCCGGAAGTCTGATTAATGCTAAACAAGGACTAGAATTCGGTGAGGAAGCATTACTCTTCTTGGCCTTCATTCATTCATCATGCTGCATACTTGGAATACGAGTGTTTGAACAGGTTAGTTGTGTTACGTTGCGGTGCAGACACTCTTTGCTTATGGCTTGTTTTTGCTTAACATCACTTGCCCTAAATCCAAAATACTTCCACACAACAGATCACCTTCAGCTCCATAAATTGGATTTTTGTTTGTCCTGTCTAAAGCGACAACACTTAGGAGCGTTTTTCGCAGGCTGCTACTGCGGGGTGTGTGCACAGCAGCATTACAGCTCCCCAAAAGTGGAAGCTGGCTGTTAGTTTAGGAAGCGTTTGATTTGATATGCAGCGGAGTTTTCCAGGAGCGGAACATGCATTTTAAACGTCAATATCGCAGTTGATCATCTTCATTTAATTGTGGGAAGCCAAAATTATGATAAAGATTAATCTTTGATTAATTGTGCAGCTCTATCAACCAGCCAAAAAATTATCAATGTGTTGAAAAGACACTGGGTTATGATTTTTTTAGACTTTTATCATACACTTCACCTCTATAATCTTTACAGAGTAAAAACATGTATTTAATTAAGAAGGCAACAAAGATATAACATCTGTAATATGTGTGAATGATAAATAACTGAGAGCGTGTGACCTGGAGTAGATTCAAGAGAGGAATGAATGAGTAAATGAGTGTTTGCATGCGTACTGAGCAGTCCTTTAAACGGATGCGCAGGGAGCTGCTTTGATGGGGCCCTCGGTATTCCTGTCACGCCCAAGGCCCTATCCATTACAGCTCATTACCCGGAGAGAGAATGAAAGAGAGGAGACCCTTGGCCATGCTCGCCCGGGCTCACAGAAGGCCCAGCAGGGTTAAACGTCAACCGAGCCACCGAAACCTACCAGCTGTGCAGGTGTCAACACCACGGCAATAGCCCCAGGGTTGATTATGCAGATAGTGAAGTGATTGGAGAAGCAATACACCACACGGCTCCCTAGAATACATCGGATCTAATTTGGTCCACTGTAAATCTCTCACATTCTGTCCTTTTATATGAGGGATGCATACTTTCCTTAAAGGCAGTAAATAACAAGCAAAAGATTTTCAAACAGTGCTGAGCTGAGAAGTGGAACCAAGGCCGTATGAAATCTAACTGCACATTAGCACACCATAATGGAACCTTCACTTGCAAAGCTTTCTTGAATTAATTTGAGGGACTGTATTTACAAATGAATCTGAAAAGATCAGAGGATATTTTGGAGGGTACAATTTGCGCATCACTTAATTTGTTCAAACAAGACTTTATTACAGTACATAATCACATTAATAAGCTGCCGGTGGCCTCCTGGCCTCTCTTTTGAGCCAAGCCTGAATACAATCGGTTTATTTTCTGGAATTTTAATTTAAAAAAAGATGCTTTACTTGTAGAAAATCATTGGTCTGTTTCGTCAAATTTGCTTAGTTCAATCACATATAAAGTTTCCATCCAACTGAGTCAAGTAATGCTGACATAAACAAAAAAATGTTATGTAATTAAATCAAATAAAACTGAGATAAACTGAAAATTAATGTAACTGTAGGTCATAGAATTTTACTCATTTTTAATAATGTTTATGTGGTTACTGTAAATAAATTCTACAACATATTTGAAATACATAGAATAATTAATAGTTAATTTCTCAACAGTATTATATAATGATAATTAAAGTCAATATATCTGCAATACACAAAATTTATATACACTAAGTACAAAACTTTATTAAAGTAAATTGGGTAGATTCTACAAGCTACAATTACATAAATTCTACATTTTGTTGGATTTAATTACATAAATGATACTTTTTTTGGTTCTGGGCAAAATTTGCTGACTTAATTAGATGGCATTTTTTTTAATGTAATTGAAATATGTAAACCTGACAATACACCAAACAATTTCTTTGACTTTTGCATATTTTCATCGGAAAATATTTAATAACAAAACAAATCTTTTTTTCCCCTGTATTGACCCTCAAGCACTCACTGCCATGTCCTTCTTGATTGTTTGAGAGCAGAATTTTCAATAATATTTTTCTGATGTTTGTCTCTGAGAGTGTTTGAACAACCAACACAAGCAGTAAGAGAAACCAGTCTCATTCAGAGGAGTTTGTCTTAGTTAATGCACTTCAGATGCTTTGGGGACTCTGCGTAACAGACGGTATAACCTTGGACATCAATCTATAAAACTTGTTCTGTTTGACTGTGGCGGAACACTGAAACAAAAAAAACACACACACTCATCCTTGGTGCTAGAACTTCAAAACTGAATAGCAATCTCTGTCCTTGAAGCAAATGAAGAGCCCTCTGTTTATAAAAGCAGGACAAATCAACCTTTTCAAAAACACCCACCTCTGCCTGAGCACCTAAACGACACTGCATTTCTCGCGAATTAATAAAGTCCTTTTATAATCTCGAAAAGACAGAGATAATGCCATGAAGCCTTACAATCATCACCAAATTAAGAGTCATTAGCTTTTGAGATGCTAATGCTACCCAGGTCTGTATGGGATAGAGCTTAATAATGCACAGTGGTCGGTGAAACCAGCTCTGTACAACACATTATTACCCTGAGAGCTCTGTTTCATCTACACCAAATCATGCTGATGCATTGCAAATGAGATGGCGGCGAGGGGACGGATGCCAAAGAGAGAAGGAGAAGAAGAAAGATGCACTCTTCCTCTGTCTAATTATACTGCTGCAACGGACATAATGGAAGCTCTGCTGTTGTTTTTCTTCTGATTAGCAAAAATATCCATAGCTGGGCTTCTGATTGTGGTCTTTACTAGTGCATTACTTCTCTGGACAGTGTCCAGGCCCACATCCTTACTGTGTATGCATACATTGTGCTAGTAATCATCACCAATAAATACTGAATCAACAGAGAAGATCATGCAGTGAATGAATAAGTGAGTGAATGAATTCGAGATGATGCCAGAAGGAAATGGGGAAAAAAAAAGGATTATTTCTCTGGCTGAAATACGAAAGAAAAAAAAAGAGTGTACCAGTATGTGTGTGCACAATCAACAAAGTCTCAGACATGTACACAACCGCCTAACATTGCATAACGTAGTAGACATGCAATGTCTTAAAAGTATGTGCCAATACAAAGTCTATTAGGAACGGTCACAGTTTCAAACATGTGGCTAATGTTGTGAAATGGTTGCAGTTTGGTTAGGTTTAGGAGAAGAATAACACTTGGTCAGGTTTACAGACCAAAAAGAAACTTGATTAGGTTTAGGAAAAGTTCACTGTTGTGGTTGAAATAACTGCGTACAGGAAGTAAGTTGCATACATTTATGTACTTTGTTACGTAAAGTTCCTATGTAAAGTAGTTAAAAGTCCGAAAAGTCACATGACTACATTGACTTTTGGTTTCACATAGGACATGAGCAGCTTTCTGGTTTGAAGTCCATCTTTGTTTGACCCATCCACCACCCCTCAATCCCCCCTTAAAATTCTTAAAATGGCATTAAAACATACAAGAATCACTGTACCTTAACACTAAGTTTAGGCAGAATATTTTCATTCTGTATACAGAGAAAACACATCTTCTTTAGTGATCATCCTTTATACTGAACAAACAATCTTAAAAAGCCAGGCTTTTCAGCAGTATGTCTTTTGATATGAAAGATGCCAATGCTTGATTCAGATCTTTTCAGTTGGTGTGTATGCAGCCTGTTTTTGAAGAGTTTCTTTTATTGTTGGTTGCTCTGCAGTCTCTTTGGGTGCTGCTGGACACGATATTCACAATTATCCCAATAATGGAAATACACCATAATTAACTTGTTGTATGTGTTTCTTCTCCCAATCCGTAATAAAGTCACATATAGCCCCATCCCTTGTGCATAATAACGTCATCGGCAGGTGTGATCAACAAGCGTGTGACCTTTAGCATCAGGGGAGTGGGATTGATGGAACGACTGGAGAAAAAAGGAGGATGAGGAGTTGGTAAGGGGGACATTTTCCCCAAAACTGAGGAGAGACGACAGGGTAGGGAGTAAGCAAATTATGACAAATGTGAACAAGAGGAGATGCGAGGAGTTGGTGCAGTGGCGCGAAATGAAGAAGACAGGGCAGAGAGAGGAGGGGAGAGGATCTGGGGACAAGTCTGTGAGCGCTGGATTGAGTTTAATGTAGCAGAAATCCACCAGTGAACTGCAGCTCCAAACACAACTATTAGCATGAATGGCGCAGACAAGACAGGACCACAGTGACAAATGATAGCAAAGCAGAGCTGGGCCACAGAGACAGAACGAAATTAACACTAGAGCAAGAGGAGAAAGCCAAGTGTGAGCAGAGACAAGGGCTTGTAATACGAAGGGTTAATAGACGTTGGGATGCTGGCAGTGCAAAAAGTGAATGTCAGTAAGTAAGTGAGTGAGATGTGGAGGGAGAGAGGGAGGGGAAGGAGGGGAGGGAGCAATAGAAAAGGTTGGATATTACAGTCCAATCCACCTGGGGAATGTTTACAGAATTTAATAACTCTAAATGGCATCACTTTATTGGATTTATGGATGGATGTGTCTCTCACTCCCTCACTACGCTGCTATGTCCTCACATACACACTCCAGCACCCCCACCTGCAACAATTACCATGGCACCCATTGGTGAGGCTTTATGAAAAATGACAGGGGGGGTGTTGTATCAAGGGCTCTTGAATCCTGTTACAGGCAGCCATTCACAGCTACAGGCTAAAGCTTCTTACAACACACATGCTGATACCACTGCTTCACTGCCTTATATGGTCACTGGAATTGTGACATTCAATACCTAACCCCAATAATAACTTTAGGCACCAGTGTATTTTTCTAAACCTTTTTACACATACACTCAATTCACCAAAAATGGTTACAAGAAGAGGCTCCTATTATCTCTAAATGCCATGCAAAATGCATTTCCATCTTGCCATGTGCAGTAGGTACTTTTAAAGTGTTTGTCCCTTCAATTTTACTTCTAAAAGAGGACTACTTTCAGAGCTGTGGTTACCATTAAACTGATGCTTTGCCGATTTCCAACCAGCTTTGTATCATAACAATGTGAGTAGTATGTGTGAATATGGTAATCTTCCCTCCATTTTACCAGCGCCCAGATCTCCCTGCTCATTTCTCAGCTGGCTATGGGACTGTTGCTTGAACTACAGATTTTACTTTTATATTTTTGTATGCCTGCCACAATGGACACATGGAGTGTACAAGTGGATCAAGAGAGACACGCCCCTCTCTCAAACTAAGATCAAAAGTTAAAACCAGACAGTGTTGATAAAATATAAACCAAGATTCTGTCACTGTATTGCCAATTTCTTGCCAAAAATGTCTTCAGAAACATGCTTCAGTGTACTGTTAGGCTGTAATACGAAAATTTGTGAACAGGAAGTGGGCACTAAACTGTTTCTTGAATTGTAAAAGCAGATGCTAAAAAACTGAGATCAAGCTGGAGAACTAAGCAGTGCTGATTAAATATGAACCAAGATTTCGTTACTGCATTGCCTATTGTTCATCTCGAATGTTTTCAGAATTATTTTAGCTTAACATTCAACCGTAAAATAATACCTAGATACAGGACACCCAGATGGCACCTATTCAATCCAATGTAGTTGCTCAACTGGCGCGTACGCCAGTGTCTTGCTCCTCGGATTTACTCCTGCGATATGCGGCCCACTAAATATGCACAGCAGTGTTTGTCCCACTGGCCCCGCCTGCAAGTTCCCACTTTGCTCATAGAATTTACATTGTACTGACGTCATGGATTTTAGATCTTTTTTCTAAGATCGAGGAAAGTTTTACATATATTAAACCACCATGCATCAAAACTTTATGATAGAAAAAGTCAGAATTGACCTTGTTTTTGCAGCTTTAGGTGCCCTGTCAACAGTTTTAGAGCTGTCTCTTTTACAATAGTGGTCTATGGGGAAAATGTTTTTTGGGCCTCAAAGGATCTTTTCGTTGCAATACCGTATTTGGCCACTAGGAAAAATTGGAAACAAGGCTGAGCAGCTTTCTTGGGGCCTAGTTTAACTGTAATTTAAGATTATTTGTTACCAGCCAGCTGCCATATTGTTGTGGAAAAACATCCAAGCTCACATTACGTCACCCACCAGTGGGAGCATTATTGGTCTTGTGTGGTGCAGTGCATTCTGGTAGTTGTAGGTTTTTTACCTCTTGAGCAAAAAGTGAATGCCACGGCCATTTTTCTCTCTTTTCTCTGGTCATACTAGATATTGGACGAGCATTTGCGTAGTATTTTTCTTTCTTCTGCCTAGGCATCCCAGTGAAATACTTCTTTAAGGGCTCAGGTCATATGCTCAGCAATGATGTTTGCATTTTAATGATCCTAGGGAGAGTTTGAAGTTACATACAAATTACATGGAGTTTCCATTTTTAAATGTGACTCATTTTCGATTAAAACACATTTGAATAAAAGGATGTTAATAAGAGTTTCTCCTTGCAGTGAGAATATGGCTTTGAAACTGCATTTAGACCATCATGTATGGAGATGTAAAAAATAAAATAAGTTATTAGAAATGTTTACAGTTCCTCATTAGTGAAAAGTAAAAAAAAAAAAAAGTGGTAATTTGGACTCACTGACTCCAGTGATTTTAAATTGTGGTTCAGTATAGTATGAATTGTTTTAACACTGACACTATATCGACACCTAAGTTTTGTTTCTCTATTTTCCATGTGCATTATTGGTGTTGTAATGTCTTTGTCTTGTCTTGGTTGCAGATTTATTTTTTATATCCCCTTATTTGGTTCAAGAGCCTCTTCCAGCATGCATCTATAAAATCTATCAGCATGCAGTATAGTATTCTATTTTCTATGCAATGCATACATAATTAAAGCATACGCTGAGCAGATTGCCTGAGACAAGCGAGACGGGGGACAGAAACGGGAAGAGAAATATGGATGTAATAAATCGGTTCAGCCATTTTATCCATCTGCTAATATTCAGAGTCTGAGTGACGGTAAAAAAAAGCTTTCCTGATGTGTTAAGGAAGCAGTCCGTCTGTAGAAACACATGAGTCACTGGTGCCCACAGAGCTGACAACTGCACTTACCCAAACACACACATAAATACAAAGATATGCATATGATTACAGACAAATCACAATCAGTCAGCTCCATCCAGCCACCACTGTGGCCACAGTATCCACACAGACAAATATTCCCATTACATAGTAGAAGGCTGGATAGACGGGAAGTCAGCTGGTGGGTGCTGTCACAAGCAATGATGTCATAATTGATTTGGGTGCACTCAGGGGAGCTGTAGAGACACTGTACAGTATGTAAAATGTGTGTGTGTGCATGCTTGCATGTATTTATATCGGGGGCAATATTTTGCAGGTGTAGCCAAATGTTAGAGCTCAGTATTTCAAGATCTAATGCACACACCCACACACACACGTTGAAACACTTCTTGCTTGAATACTTAATGAGTCAAACAATATATAAATGACCCTGAATTGCAATGCCCAGCAACATCTGGCATGATGCAACAGGGAGGAAAGCAGCAGCGGAGGGAGAGAGGGAGAGGTGGGGCGTGGGTGGGTGGGTGGGCTGGACGATGATCGAGCTTGTGCCCTGTTAAGTTTCCTTATTTATATTTACATTCTCTGTTTCTCAAGAAAACACATTGTATTTATCCTTGAGGTTGAACAAAGGTATTAAAGATATTTCCTTCCTCATAAAACATATTCAAATTATTTTTAAAATATTCTAAATCCTGCATTGATTAAATTCTTGTTTATTAGCTTCTTCACTGCCGTTATTGGCACATTGCTTCACTTCTTTGTGCTTTACCACCACCATCTGACACCATTAGCAGAAACGTGCAATGTGTCACCTTGTGTACGATACAAAACACTCAGAAAAACACTACTTGGTGTCAAAAACTCCACAGGGAACCTTTAAGAACTAATTATTTCAGCTAGTTTAGATACATGAACTGCCCTAGAATAAAACTATGTCCTCCTTACAGTTATATACTGCAATGCATATAGACAGGCAAAGACAAGTATCACCATGCTGAACTCTAATAAATGGATGAATTTCTATTTAAAAACACTAAAATATTATCTGCCAAGTGCTTAATGAAAAAATATGATGAGATCATCCTCCACCATATGCTGCACTGTTCAACCAAGGCACTCTGCTGCTGATAAAGAATCTAAAAGCTGTAATGTTGCAAACACTGATATTCACCAGTGTGTCCACAAAGTCCAGGGAAGGTCGGTTAGGGCTTGAAAACCACATTCATAGGCACATAAAATTTTAGCTGGGTGTGAAATTCTCACCTCTATGTGTGCACTGGTGCATGTAATTTAAGGCCTGACAACTCTCAGGTGTTGACCATGAGACTCATGCAATTGATGCTTTTCCACACACTGTCATGCAACACGTCAGTTTTCTTGTGTATTTGATTTTGTTTACCAATTGCTTTACCTTTGCTGAGCAACAGTTTTGTGTGAGAGGAATTAAAGGCCTGTCTCAAATATAAGCCTGTTGATTTCAGTGATTTAAGCAAATAATAGCCTGGTCTATTGATTGAAGTTTTAAGGTATAATTGATAATGTCGTGGCAAGAAAAGAGGCCACTGACAGCACACAGACAGACAAGACAGAGCAGGACAGCGCAACAGCAGCACTGTGTAAAACACTGCAGTCAAGCTAGTTGCCGCTTGGATTTTTTTTTATGCACGTCTATTCAGGCTATTACGGTACTGGTACCTGGAGCAGCTAAAAGGGATAACGAAAGATTAGCACTACAGCAATTATTTCACATTTTTTATATAGCTAATAAAACCATCACTAAAAAGTCTGAAACGGACAAAACAGTTTCCATTAGTAGGTTTGTAACACAGTGAAAATGTCCTAATTTTTAAACTCATAAATCAAGTGAATAAGTGTTTTTCCTCAGAGGTTTGCTGAGATTTTCAATGGAATTCTGTTCAGGATGACGCTGACTTTGACCATGTAAAAAGGAATTTTTCTGTCTCATTCCATGTTAAATTGAAAAGGTTGTTATGGTGCAGGTAAAAAAAATGTGCATGTAATATTAAGAATTATATGCACCGGTGCATTTACAGGAGAAAAAAAAAGTATTTTGAGCCCTGTCAGTGTAGATCAGATGAGGGCACAGAAGCTAGTGAGGGTCAGCACATAACTGATACAAGCATAACATGTAGAGACTGACAAGAGGCATGAGTATCATCAGGTGAGTGCACAAAACAATGACAGACCATTGCATGGAGACACTTAATTATGTATGGCAGTGTATATACAAAATTATAGTGAAGTTATTGTGACAGCAAAATTGAGGTTAGCAGTCACGCCACATACCACAGATTAAAAGAAAACTGCCTCCCCAAAAGTTTTGAGATTGCTTCCTCATTTCTGCAGTACCTTCTGCTCTATAATTACAGTTACAGTCACAAGAAGCCTCAACAATTATATGAGATACTGTAACTTTCATTGTAATCCAGGTTTTCCTTTCTGTTGCTCTTATAATTACCTCGACTGCTGCAGTGAAAGCCGGAGTGTAAATTTTGCGCCCTGTCACCATCTGCAGATGATACAGTACATCTGAAAATCCTGAGAAACACCCTGACTATATTCTTAAGAGTGTAATAAAGTATAAATAGATATATTTCCTTTAGGCAAAAATCCAGTTACTTGTTTATGTGTGTACAGTGTCAGTGTGCACACCCACGCATTGCCGTGTTTCTGTTTCCCCAAAGATATGAGTGTTCAGTGAGTGTCCAGCCTCTGATTAACACAGATGAATATTTCATTTCAGAAGTCCAGCTGCTCCTCATCTGCAGGTCTCTCTCCTGGGATGTCCTCGGGCTACAAGGCCTAACAATGTCATCACAGCTAACACACACACAGGAAATGTGTATTTGTGCGTGTATGATGCTGGGTTTCTGCTCTTGCAAAAAAATCCCGATAACTAAAATTACTGCCACGCAGTTGTATGCCTCCATGAAGATATAGAAGAAAAGAAGATATATACAGTCAGCACAGTTTCAAGGTGGGCACCCAAGATTATAGTCACTAATTTAGTGTCCAACTAAATGTCTCCTCTTCTATTCTGGAGATAAACGCCTAGAACACTGTTTTTTGCAGAACATTATGATGTCACAGTGAAGTTAACCGCTGATCTTTTGATATAAAATGTCTCATCATCATTATATCCTGTTAGACATTTCTGTGATATTTTGTTATAATTAGCATATGATTTCTTTATGCCAAAAACATGCTTTGTGAGGTCACAGTGACCTTGACCTTTGACCACTAAATTCTGAGTAGTTCATTCTTGAGCTCAAGTGGATGTTTGTGCCAAAGTTGAGGAAATTCCCTTCTTGAGATATTACATTACTGAAATGAGATGGATCAAAGTATGGTCAAAGTAACCATGACTTTTGACCACTACATTCTCATCAGTTCATCCTTGACTCAAAGTGGGTGTTTGTGCCAAATCTGATGAAATTCCCGAGGGTGTTTTTTTAAGATAGCGCGTTCATGAGAATGTGATGGACAAGGTCACAGTGCCTTGACCTTTGGCTACTAAATTCTCATTATTTAATCCTTGACTCAAAGTGGATGTTTGTGCCAAATCTTAAGACACTTCCTCAAGGTGTTCTTAAGATAACCCATTCACAAGAATGAGACAGATGCAAGGTCAGTGACCTTCGACAAATTTGACAAATTCCCTCAAATCGTCCTTGAGATATTGTGTTTAAGAGAATGAAAAAGACAAGATCACAATGACCTTGACTTTCAACCTATGACCAGCAAAATTAAATTAGTTCATCACTGAGTCCAGGTGAATATTTGTGCTAAATTTAAAGAAATCCCCTAAATGTGTTCTTGAAATATTGTGTTCATGGGAATGAGACAGATAAGATCACAATGACCTTGACTTTTTACCTCTGACCACCAAAATCTAATCAGTTGATCACTGAGTCCAGGTGGATGTTTGTGCCAAAATTGAAGAAATCCCCTAAATGTGTTCTTGGGATATTGTGTTCATGACAATGGGATAGATGGACAACCCGAAAACATACAGTCTGCGGCCACAGTTATCGCCAGTGTGGAGGTATAAAAAGACATGCTGCGAAATGTTATAGCAGAATATGTAATGACAACTGTAAGTGATGTAATCACACTGATATAAATGACAGAAATCTTGTACATAACTCTCTGGTGGTGCAATCTTTGAGATGTACAGTGAAGACTAAATGTTCCCTGCATGCACTGCATCTCTCACATTCAAGGCTGCACATCTGCACACCAGGGAGTTTTCAGGGTATAGGATTCCCTCCCTCCATCTCTCCTCCGTCTCATCATCTCTCTTTCCTCTTCTGCCAGTTCCCAAGCCAGTATTCCTCTGAAGCGCTTTTCTGCCCTGTGGGGAGGCCGCTCCTAGGCTGACAGGGAGTGCCACTGACTCCTCTCACAGCACATTACTGCAACTTTTTCATGCTTTCCCTCCTCTTTTTCACACAAACACAAAAGCACACACACACATGCTACTATATCCATCCCTTACTTGTATAATGTCCTAGAAGAGTGAGAGCACCAGGCGATTCTCTCTTCTTCTTCTACAGGAGGATGTGTGTACTAAAGCCTATCATTATATGGGAGTCACTGTGTGCATTTGCAAGTGAGGTGTATGTAGTGTGTGTTACAGTGTTAAACCAGGTGAGATAAGACACCTCCTGAACATTCCAATTTCCTGTCCGATATTTGCTTTCTTCGCTGGGCGCTTTATCAGAGGGAAACATAAATGCTGATAGGTTAGAAAACCTCACTACTGTTTGAAAAATAGAGAAAGGAAGGGGGAGGGTGGGTGAGGATGAAATTGGAGAGTGATGAGTTTGAAATGGATAGAAGGGAGCGAGGTTAGAAAAATAGGAGCTATAAAAAAGTGGGTAGAAGTGGGAAAGAGAATGAGAAAAGACAGCGGGACAAAGAAGCGGACGCATGAGCTCATTTTGTCCGACTGCACCAGGGGAACAGTTCACTATGTTCCGCACTGAACAATTGCTATGTGTTCCCTTGTGATAGTTTGACAGTGATGTTAATGCCTCATTAAAAGTACGAAGAGAGGCAGCGACTCGGCTCGGAGTTCTGAAACCGAGAGCCGCGGAACATCTCTTCAAAAGCAGCACCTCCATTAATTAATCTCCACAGATGGACACCTTGGCTTTTTTCCAGACACAGCAAAGATAGGTGCTGGAAATTATAGCTGTTGCTTGTGCATGCATGGAAAGCAGAGTGCGATTGCAGGTCAGTGTAGCCCAGTCTGGAATCGTAATTGACGTCGTTAGGCGAGGGCAAATGTTTGCCAAGTGGCTGAACTCCTGAGGAAATCAGGAGAAGTTATCAGAAACTGGCAATTATCACAGCCTGAAGCGAAACTCCATCACATTGGGTAGCGCTGGGAACAGAAGACTTAATGTAGCTCTGTATAGTTTGGTCAGTGAGGCCAGAGATGGCAGGGAATGGTAAAATGTTATGTGGGGCAGCTTGATTAGTATGGCAGGGCAACACAACAATATGTCTGTCACATTGTTTTTTTGCGGTTGATATCAATACATATCAAGATATAAATAATGACAAGTCTTCAAAGTTTTTCATACACTTAAAATTCCCTTGCAATAGATTCAGAACCCTACCTACAGTTGTTTGAGCTGCTAACAGAGAATCCATTAGCAAATCTCCCCGCTGTGGGATGAATTAAGGATTATCTTATCTTATTTGAATAAATAAATTATCTACAAATATACACAAATATTGAATCTTGTATAAAGTGGGAAAGATTGGGCTTATATGATCTCATATGTTGGGTCAGTTATATCCATCAGTGGCACCATGTCCTTTGCTGTTAAAAAGCAACAGCATGTGTGATGTGTCTATTAACAGGGGCAAAGCACATTGTAATATTACAGTTTGTTGCTGTTCTTGCACTATGCCTGCTTTATTAGATGTTTCAGGGGAACTGCCCTCATCCCATCTCTGTTGGCACAGGTTTCTGACTTAGTTAACAGTTTGCATCACCTTTCTATCTGATGTTGTGCTTTAAAGATATGTGACTTTTCTACATTAAAATGTCTAAAAACGGCTAGACCAATGTTATATATTTTAATGAGTTGTGCCGTTTCCAACAATATTCAATGCCAGCGAAAAACTGTAATTTAAAGCGAGGACATGATCCATGTCATTTGGTTGCCGTCGCCTGCCAGTGGGGCATCAGGGTATGGGTTGTCTGCCAGAGGCTGCCATAAATTGACTTTTTATCCTGTTTTAATACACTTAATAGATCTCTGTTGTCTTAAACTAAATGTTTTAACCAGATAGAGGATTTTTGTCATCAGACATCTGGATCTTCAGTTCTCAGAGAGACAAGCGAAGCGGATGTCAGTGGCAGCTCCGTGACAGACCCTGCTGCGCCTGAACATTGGAGAAACACTGTTATTTAGCATAAAAACTGCTTTATTCAGTGTTTTTACTCGCTATAATCACCAGGTCTGTTTGTTTTGGAGAAGAGGAGATCTCTGCATATAATTCTGCTTTTGCTTAAAAACCTCCTGAATGTCTGGATATTAAGTTAGCAGAGAAAAAAGGTGAGCACACATTAGCAGGTGCTGGGCTAGCAGCCCCTTCTGAGATGAGCCAAGCAGTGTTGAAGATACACTGGTTTGTAATGTGAATCTGCTTTAATCAGTGTTTTTACCAGTTTTAATCGCTTGGTGTCTTTGCTTTGGAGAGGACAAGACCTCTGCCGATAATTTGGCTCCTGGTGAAATCCTCCTGAATGACACTGAATAAATCTTAACCAGGAGAAACAGACTACATTGACAGAATTGCTTCGACTAGCAGCAAAAGAATATATTCTATGCAGCTTTACCATTAGGGATGCCATTTTAAGAAAATGGTCCCACTGGGTAATAAACTTGCAACAACACTGGTGTTACTGATTACAGCAGACATTTTACAAGGAAAGATATGTGCTGATGATGCTCAATATCTGTACAGCACTGTATTTAGTTAGTACTATTACAAGTGAACTTTTCCTACTGCTGCAGCTTCACAGTAAAGGCATTTAACTGAAAAATCACTGGTTGACTTTTATTGTGAAGTAGTCACAGGAAAGGCAATGGGACTGTCTGTGAGATTAGTACTGCTGCTATTGTTCACCAAAAATGCGTCTGCAAAACAAGACATCATCTGTCATTCACAGCACTTGTTGACAGAGGATCAGTTTGAAATATTGCAGGGAAGAATGAAACAATAAGGAGCAGTGAGCTGTTAGATGAAGAGCTACAGGCGATAGGCTGCACACCTCCAACTTCTTTGCGATGTTATCAATTCCATTTCCCTCATTACTGTTATCAAGTTCCCCATTGTATTTGAATCCAAAATATTACCAAACAGGCAATTTTGTTTTCACTACAAAGCCGATCCCTGGCTCCTCCGGTCCGCATGTTGAAGTATCCTTGTGCAAGATACTGAACCCCAGATTGCTCCCGATGGCCATCCATGGGTGTGTGAGTGTGTGAATATTTAACTGAATAGCAGGTGGCCCCTTGTATGGTAGTGAATGAATGTGTGTGAGAATGAGTGAATGTGGCATGTAGTGTAAAAGCGCTTTCAGTGGTCGCAAGACTAGAAAGATGCTATACAAATGCAAGTCAATTTACTATATTACCGACTACTGCGGCAAGCCTACTTGCCATTTTCTATTGCAATCAGTATTCAAATGGCTTCTGCTGGCCAGCCCTAATGACGAGGCAAAGCAAAACAAATTATATTTCACTATAGGTAGAACCTTTTTGCAAATACATGAGCTGAATTTCACAGCTCTACCAAAAACCAAACCTGCTATGGCATGACACAACACAAGACAGGAAAATGGTCATGTATTAGAGAGGGAAAAAGAGAAAGAGTGAGACAGATCAGAAGTGACAGATGAGAGAGTCAAGATTCACTTCTTTTCACTATACTCTGACAACACAACACGCAAATGTCAACAGTGACCTGGATAACCAGCCATCAGGCAGAGAGAGAGGCACCAGAATAGAACTGAGACATGAACTAATCCAGCATACTCAAACACACACCAGCATCACCACAACCAGCAAACACCTTACCTGTCATTGTCCACGCTCCTGAAGCCAGGAAGGATGTGTCTGAAGCTGGAGTTGCGGTCAAGCTTGGGTTGACTCTTGGTGCGTTTTATGGAGCCCTTCAGCCGTCGACTTAGAAAGCCCTGACAGAGAGACAGAGACAGTCAATAAAACAGTGTCGCTGCTACTTTGCGAGTCTCCGAGATGTCAATCATCGAGCTCAACTTGGCAGCGGGACAGAGCATATTAATACCGACATTTGCGCTCCACGTCCTAAATGCAGTGAGGCCAAGTGTCATGAATAGTTAATAGGTAATAAATGAGTATAGATCTTCATATCAGAGTGAGAGTGATGTTCACAGTCAGAAAAGTGAAGACAAGGTCAAAGATAGAATATTCCCTGAATACAAAGTAGGGCCACACAATAAAAGAAAAACATGCGATAAGAAGGTCTGGCTGTAATTTAAAAAATTACAATACCAGTATCATTAAAGTGAAACTGATATCAATAGAGTACTTTATTTAATATCCACAATGTGAATGGAGTGGCATGTGGTATAGCCTTATATACTTTCAAATGTTCTGGTGGTATCTCGGCCTCTGAGCTGCCAAATCCATTTGCACCGCGCTCCACTTACCAACACCACAGATACTGCTTTTCCACCATAATGGAACCAGTTTTGTTCCCGTTCCTGCACCTACCTTTGAACGGCTCAGAGCATGTCAACAAAAAATAAATTGGTTTAGAGCCCATAAAGTAAATACTCAGCTGGAACCAAAAAATACTAGGTTTCCCTTGACCTGAGGTGCGAACCATGGCACCATCAGTGGGTCTGTCATATTCCACAGGTAGCAAAGAGAGGATGGAGAAGGCAACAATGGAGAAGTGAGAAATTGTCAGACTAAAAAGAGTTTGCAGTGGAGTCATTAATAGTTGATTCATGCTTGTTTTTTGGGGTAAAAACAAGTATCTGTCATAACAAAAGTTCTCAGGTTTCCAACTACTACTTCTGTTGTGCATTGTGTTCGGTTCATGATTACAATGGCTCCTCACAAAACTTCTGGAAATGCTGGCTGATTTGCCAGGGCTAACTGTTAGCATCACACAGCTAATATTATCTCATGGTTATTAACAACAGAGTTGAGTTGTTTCAGTGTCAGTTTGTTGGGACCTTTTAATGGCTGTGTGTTGGATGTTAGCTGCTGCTGCTGCTCTGTTGGCTCGTGCTAACCAGACAGATGCTGAACTGACTGTTTGTTAGGAGAGGAGTGGCTCCAGGGATGGCAGCAACATAAAGTTTGTTGATAAGGCAGGGAGTTCAGATGGTTTGGGATCAGACCCCTGGCACGAAAAGGATTAAACGCGTGTATCGTTTGACTGGAGAAATTTCAATATGACTTGGTATTGAGTTATTTCATTGGAGTATGCAGTATGCTGCTATAATACAACAAACTGCTTGTTGAACTTGAAAAAGTGAAGGTAATAATTTCCTTTATTCCTTTATTCAACAAATTGAACTGAACACAAGAGTGCGAATAAATAAAAAGGAATGACAGTTGCACTCTAATGTGCAGTTTTTCTACTCTTACTTTCTTTCAACTGACTCAAAAAATCCCTGTCTTTCATGACGCAAGTTGAAATCACAATGTTGATAAAAGAAACAATATATTGTGCAACTCTAATACAAAGACACATAAAGCTAACAAAACATTCAAATGAAGGACCTTGACAAAAGATGATGCTCAAAGAGCATGGACATAATAAGCTGGTAGGTAATATTTATGCAACAATTACAGACTGTTTCCCACAGCAGCAATCATGTCAGCATTTGCGACTAATTGCAACGCACAAGCATGCGTGTTGTATAATCACACATTTATTCAATGGATACACCCCTTTATTAGTTTTCTCATTCTTCTCTTTGTCTGAGTCTGTGTGTTTACTTCTTCTAACATCTGCAATCACACTCCCCCAAGCACCTCGCCGTCTCCATGGCAACTGTTGGCTGGCATTAAGAGCGAGAGAATATGAACAAATGAGATGTGGTGCAGAAATGGCAGGCTGTTGCAAGTTTTGAGAGAGAAAAAAAAAGCCTAATATTTTTTCAGCTTGTTTTTTTAGAATTCACTGCTGAGAAGAAGCTCAGGGAGGAGAGGACGAAGAGGAGGATGAAAAAGAAGGGCTGAATAAAGGATGTGTATTGGAGAGCTGATAGAGAGACTTTGGAGGGCAGCACGAACAAGACAGAACTTAACAAGCAAGCCCGTGTGCTGGAGAAAGTATGAAACCAGGTAGTGTTTGGGCTCAGGTGGAGCTTTTTATCACTCAAACAACAAAGCAGCTGATCCACAGGCTGAATAACAGACTGTACACCTTGAGGAGCCGCAATGTGGTGAAGAGACTCAGAGGCGTACCTACAGTGCCCTTGGTGACCTCATACATGCACACGTTTCACAAGACGGAGACAGGCGACATGCCGCGAAAAGACCTCCCTCCATCCCAGTCAGGCCATTAACACACCTGTATAATTACCACCTACAGTGTGAACAGGTCGCCCCGGGCAACAATGGAATAGAGATAATTAGAGAGTGACTTCCAGACAGCGTGCCAGATGATCACAGAGGAGCCACAGCATCCTGATGAACAACACCTGTCATCAGCGAAACACTCTGGGCCAGGAACAAAGACTTGCTAATGTTGGTATAGTCATGTCAACGTCTCTGTTCCATTAGTGCATGACCAAAAACAATAGCTGCGTCCAAGTTCCATAACACATACCTATTCAAGAGTGTACTTGAAAACAATCCATATTCACAGTAAACGCTTATTTTTTTGTTTGTTGTTGAGGTACTCTGCCATCCCACAATACGATGCTCAAAGGAAATTGAAGAGCCACTCACAGCTGCTAAACATTAAAACAAATTGCGGATGGTGGTGAGAAAGCTTGTGGAAAATCTTTGAAGACAAGTTGTCGTAAAGGGGCAGTCCACCAATTTCTACACATGAAGTTCAGAAGTACTACTCATCTGGTGAATAACAGCTGGATGATTCTTCTGTGGCTCTGTAGGGAGCTGTCTTAAGTCTGAGAAAATAGGTCAGTTTGGACTCAGAGACTGCAAATATTTAACAGAAGGCCTGCATTATAAACATGGACGTGGCGTTTGGAAGACGTGGGAATTTCCCGGGCAGGAAAGATGCTGCTGAGGTTGAAAAGTAAAGTACACTGATTTACTGTACTGCAAAAACAGAATACTGGAAAATGATGCACCACAAATTGTTTACAATTAGTGCTATGTCGATGGATGTGCTGCAACTCAAGTTTTTTTAGGTTGTGGGAAGATCTCATTTTAAATACCTATTATCACTTGAAACAAAACAATTCAATTGTATATCATTTATTCATACCATCTGCAACAGCTACTGTGTGCATATTCCATAACTATCAAACTCTGTGGTTATGATAGCAACTCTAATCTGTCATGGTATATGTAAGCCTACAGAAAGTGTGCAGTAAATGGCTTACTATTGCTACCTGCCACCACTCAACTCTGCTCAGGGGCTTTTAGTTAAATGAACTGAGTCACTGCTGTTGGTATGAGACACCAGAGACTTTGACAGTTTTGCTCTCTGAATCAAACTCTCACTCTCTCTCATTTAGCCATCATTCACTCCATATGTGTAGATGAGTGTGTGGGCATGTGGTTAGATTAGCATAGGCACCATTCTAAACAATGACAAATATGAGTCAGACTCTGTGCAGTAAGAAGATTGTTTTCTTAGACTGCATAAAGCATCAGTCCCAGATCAGCTCCTTCAAAACACATGATGAGAGAGGACTTAAAAGGGACCTTTGGTATTTTCAAACCTGGATCCTTTTTTCCATCTTTTTGTGTTAAAGTGAGAAAAAGAGCAAGCAGTTTCTGAAAGTGGTCCAGTATTGAGCGAGACTGCTGCAGCTGGCAGTGGTGAAACAGGTTGCGATGTCATCCCTGTGGGCAATCGCACTGTAAATGACAGTCTGGTAAAAGTACTTGTTTTTGCTGCTTTTGTTATCATCAAGTGTTTGACAAAATTATGGAAAGGATCCCTAAAAAGAGACCTTTTAATTAAAGAGAAAGATTCTTTTTGTTTAACCAGAAACAGCCCTGAAATCACTATCGCCAAATCAACCAGACTCGATTAAAATAAGCAGTAATTGTAGTCTGTTAAGAGCCAGCATATTTTCACATCTAACTGAATGAGTTAAAGGTTTGTTTCAACCAAACCAGAGCTGGTGATTAATGAAACAGTGGAGAGACAAACTTCGACAGCTTTTGTGAGTTTGATTATGCCTCTGTTGAATTTGAATGAAGTGTCTTTTATGATGATTAAATTGCTGAATTTTTAGATGGAGTCTGCTGGGTTTGGAGATGGGGGTTTGGGGGGTGTTTTTGGTTAAACAAAAGGAAGCTAACTCTTTAACAACATAGTCTTTCTCTGTCAGGATCCTTTCCATAATGTTGTCAGACACTTTTAATAACAATCTGAGTCTGTCAGTGGCAAAAACAAACACTTTTAGTGGCTGTAAATTGACGGTTCTCAATTGCCCCCAGAAATTACATTACATTCACCACTGCTGGCTGCAACAGCTGTTCCGATTAGTCACTTAGACACAAAAACATGGAAAAATTGGGTCCAGGCTGAACAATACCGAAGTTACCCTTTAAGGAAAGGTAAAGGATTTTGACTTATTGATGGCAAAGATGGCACAGCGGTAGTGGTGGGCAATATAGCCAAACTTTGTTATTATTGTTCATATAATTTTATAATACGGTAACAGTGTATATCAGTGTATTGCACTTCAGGAAAATTTAATTCAGCAGTGGTTCAAAATAACCTTTCACATTTGATTATTTTCTTCTCTTAATTTGAACTTCATACAAACAATAAAACAACACCTCACATGATACAACACAAGTTAAAAACAAAAGAATCAAAACAGTAAAACTAAAATTCTTTCAAAATGATGTAACAATAATAATAATTTTGAGTGTTACAGACACATTTATTCACAGCTTCACTCTCCTTGTCCAAGTCTGCCCAAATAGAGGCAGCTGGATTCGTGAGATCTCGAGAGAATCACGAGATCACGCAAGAATCCAGCTCTGTTTTGCTACATAGCCAGCCCCGAATAGCTTCTGCAGTAGAGATGATATTGCCAAATCTCTACCGGTGGACACATTTCTATCATAGCACAGTACATACCATCATATCACCTGACTCTACACTGCAGTAGAACGTCAACGCCCACACATATGTGCAAACAATGCACATCAATCCTCATTTCTGGATATCATTCACAATCACCTTCAAATTTATAGTAATTCCACGCCTCGTCCCTGTAGTCCCTGGAGAGTGTGTGTGCCTGCTGCTGTTGGCATATTCACAGCACACAAATTAAAATGCCTCTCTTTTTTTCTCCATCTGCAGAAATAAGTCAGTGAATAGAAACCTGTCCCTGCAGGCGAGGCGGATTGATTAGTGGCTGCTTGTTCTGTTTTTACTTCTCTGCTTCTCGTGATGGATGGACTCTAAAGAACGGAGGGAGAAAGAGAAACAGAATCGAGAGGAAAAGGGAGAGAAGTCAGGAAGATACACAACCCTATCATTTCTCTGATTATTTTGTATTCCTCGTCCTCCCGTTCTCCCTCTCCAGTGCATTTGGACAGCGATGCGACATTATATAATGCTGCTGTCTAAATCAGTCAGCCTGTCGAAGCCTTTGCAGAGTTATTGCACAGGTTAAAGGTCAGCAGATATAAACGACCCATTTCCTCACTTACAATCAGTCATTAAGGATGACTGATGCCTATATTAAGACCAGATTAAACCCCACAGGAGGCAAGACAAACTGGGAGCGCTGCAAAAACGTAAGCATTTAATTCCCCTTCAGCGCCTGCTCATACGAAATGATTGAGAGAGCGAGAGAAAAAAAACATGCAGGCAGAGAAATAAAGATAGAGACATATGGTGACATAGAGAGAGGACAGAAATAGAGGTGATCTAGTCAAAAATTGAGAAAATGACAGTGAGTGCCTGCCAGAGAGGGATGAGCTATAGGAGCAGGATAAATGGAAAAAGTGGAGCACAATGTCGGGGTGCCAGAGAATGAGATGATAGAAAAAAGCGATAGAATGAAACTAAACGAGGGGGAAAGTGAGGAGAAAAGTGCGGCAAATGAGTGACAAGGTCGCCGCTGGATCAGGGCTCAGCAGAGCACAGCGATGGCTGGAGAGAGAATCAAGACAGAGCTGAAACAAAAGATGGTCAAATACAGAATAATTAAGGTCCCCGTGGTTTATATTCCGATCAGTCCTTGTGTGTACATATGTTTCCATGTGAAACCAGTCAATGAATGACTGAAGGCTAAAAAGCTCAACACTTGAATTACATCTTGCTGTACGTGATCGGTTTTTAGAGCTGACGTGGCTACAACATACAAAATGAAAAAATGACATCTAATGAGATGCCATACATCATACCATTGTTCTATTGTGTGGTAAAGAAATGCATAAATTGACTCACGGGAATACAATTTCCCAGTATGCTTGGTTGAATCAAATATCAATGCACGAATAAAAAAAAAAAAAAGACTACAGGACATAAATACTGTTGACGTCTATTAATTAATTTCCGTTTGGTTCATGGATATTATCGGTTTTGCTGTGATGTTTGACCCTTCACATTTCATTTTGCAAACGCACACTTACGCACAGAAACATGATACGGCTATTACAGCCTGAGCAACCTGACAGGGGGCATTACAGTGTCACGTTTGCATGAATTTCAACGAGCTCTTTAATTATTCCACATTTCTACGGTTGACAGCTAATTAGTGGAAGGAGGGGATAGATTAATCTGACTCAACGTGCACCCTCGAAGGGCAGGAGAGGCTGAGCTTCACCGTCCCTCCGGCCATGGGCTTACTGTACTGGCTCCAAAGGGAATATGATGGTTGTTGAAAGAATTTGATTGTCCATAGTTACTAGGAAAAAGAAAAAAAATTGATTCACTTACAATATGTAATGTGATTTTTGTTTTTATGATTTTCTTAATCACTTTTAATGCCTAAATCAATACAGTTCAAATGTAGAGGTGGAAAGAAGTTGCCGCTTTTACTGTGGTAATCTACGAGTGACGGGACGTCATATCTGTTTCAAGAAAAACAGAGTCTGACTGTTTAAAGAGAGATATTCGCACATCCAACTGTCTCAGATGCAGGTGCACTGGAAAATTCTTTGAACAGAAAATCCCACACACTGCTCTTGCTCAGCTTCACAATTTAGTTGTAACACTAATGTTTTGTTCCTACTGGAACTTCATCAGCACACTCTTGAACACTCTTAAGAGGTGTGTGCAGGACTTTCTGTTCAAAGACTTCAGAATAACAAAGTCAAAACAACAAAACAGAAAATAGAGTGCTGGAGCGATGACATTTATTTGTAGGCCAACATGGAAGTGAACATTGCCTTGGTTCCCCCAACAAAAAGCCATAGGATTTTTCCACTGAAATTTTTATTATTGCAGAAAATATGATCTAAGGCAAACAAAAGTTAATGACACTTACATGCTTTGTTCAGCACGATAATCTTCATAAATGACTACTACTTTTATGATTTCTGGAGTGTAAATGCAATTGCCAAAAGTAAAAAGCTAATGTTGGGCTATAAACGAACCACAACACAGTCGCTTGGTTGTATAGTCATGTTTGGCGTGATGACGTTCTGTAGTCTCATTTAGCCACTTGTTAGCAAGTGCTTTCTTTCAGACGCATAAAAACTTCAAAATTTATGACTAGGATTTTTAATGACAAATTTTATGTTGTAGAGTGAAATGCAGAGGACTCTTTAGCCTGTGTTAACCACAACCTTATCACAGGCATCTAACCAAAAAGCCATTCAAAAAAACTCCTTTACTCATTTCCACGTTTTAGTGCATATTTCTGAACCACTTAAAGGCAGCCAGTCCAAGGACACGGTCCTTTGGCTGCCCCAGTGGTAACTGCAATTCAGTCAGCACAGCCCAAACTCCCCATCGGATCGGCAAACTTTCTTTTACTGCTGTTAAACAGCTTAGACCCAGCCTGCTATGAACCCCGTTGCTGGAGATTGCTGCATCTGAATTCAAGTTGCCACTGCCACTGCTGAAGGTCCATCTCTGGAGCTTCGGCCTACACTCCTTCCAGCGAATAGTCTACGGCAGTGGGGAGACGTGGAGGGACAGTTGGGTGGCTAGCTAGCTAATTCTTGTGTCATTTGTGGTCTAATAAACAGACAGAGGGGCAAGGAGGTGTTGGGCAAATCACTGTGCTGCACACAGCTCACCAATGGATTAATAATTTACCCATTTAAAACACATGAAAAAAAAAAGAAAATCAATATGTGTTGATGTTGATACAAATAAAGTGATGTATGGGAAACACTGCACTTGCTTGATGAGCAGGAGCAGCTAAATGTAGCATCTAAAGTTTACTTTTTAATCACTTTATCGTACAAGTAACATACATTTCAGTAAATAAAGGTTATCAAATAAAGCACCTCACAGAGCAAGGCCACAATGTGCTTCACTGGAATAACATTGCTAAAGATAAGACCATAAAAATGGTTATTAGTTTAACTACCACATTTCTATGCAGCATATGATGTTGTTGATATAGCAGACTGACTGACATGAGATGTGCATTGATTTTGTAAAAATGTCTCATGTCGCACAGCCTCTACAAGAGTATGATTTAACTTTTTCTCATGGTCTAGTGTAAAAAAAAGTAACAAAATTGCACAAAATTGTAATATTAAAATGCAAAACATAAAAAATAAGAAAAAATAACAATGTAAAAAATCGGCACCCAAATATCATTAGAGTATTGACTTGGGAGATGAGCATATTGCACCAGCCCTGATATTTACTAAATGACCTTGTTTACAGTGCAAATGTGTGTTAGCTTACCTCTCTATGTGTGTGTTTGTGTGTGTGAGTGAGTGCATAACAGGCTTTGCATACTTGATTGTAATCTCAGCCTGTCCAAGCCCATTAAATCAGCACTAAGAGGACAGCTTAATTTTAATCGCTTTGCTTTTTTTAGTTTTCTTTTTTTTTTCTTCATGAAATTAAAGCAAATGCTTGCAACAAGTTAATGCTATTCCCTTGGCTTGGCAATTCCCGGCTTCCCTAATGGGGGCTGATAGAATCAGTGCCTGGACAATCAGCGGGGTGTTCCCTGCCTCCACATCAACCTCTCTTGTCCTCCTCTAGAACAACCTGATGAAAACAAGAGACATACCTGTCCAATTAGACCCCCTGCTATTATCTGAGAGGAGAGGGGAGGTAGGCGGAATAGAGTCGGGGAGAGATTGGATAAGGAGCTAAGTCACAATTGAGAATCAATCCAGCCAGCTAGTGCAATCAGCGGGACGCGGACGTGACAGACTTAGATAAGGTTTGTTTGTCTTCTCTTTAAACAAGCACTGAAGAAGAGGAGAAACTACCAAGCTGTAACTTTTAGATTTAATGTATGCAATCTTCTACTATTTCTGAATTGGCTGTGGAAGATTAAGCTTTGGAGAGATTTTAGTTTTCTTCCCTGCCTACTGGGGAGAAATTGTTTTTGAGAAGAGCCGGAGGATGTGCTTATGAGTGTGTGTGTGCGTGTGTGTGCATGGCATCCATTTGTGTGTGCAGACATTGAACCCAGTCTCTGCAAAGAACATGAGAGAAAAACATTTTGACAGATTTAGCTCAAGGCCTAGGAGGGGTACTTTAGATGTCACCACAACTCTTTTCACTGGAGGGAGAAAAGTGAGGGGTGGTTTGTCATTGCTAAAAGTGGGAGATGCAGGCGAGCAGGAGGAGAATACGACCGCCCGCCTGCACGTCTCTCTGTTTGCATTGCTACATTTGTGTGTGCCAACATGCCTGTATGCAATCCTCCCATCCACACACTGTATCTACTGTGTCTTTCCTTGAACGTGTACCTGTCGGCATATTGGCAAAATCCTGCTGCTGTCTTTCAACATATGTATACTTCTTTAGATTAATTCAAGCCAATGACCAACAAAATTGTAATCAAATCTAACTTGTTTACTAGTTTGCATCCGACAAAAGTTGGAGAAAGAGTTGGAAAACTTTGTTGGCTGTGCTGCCGTCACAGGCCAGAGGGTGGCAGTATGAGGAAAAGTGCAGGAAAAGGGTAAAACACTGTCTGGGAAAGCTTTCTTTGTGGAATAAGACACTGCTGCTTAGCAATAAGCCTACATAAGTAAGTTAAGTGGTCATGGGATTGAGACAGGATGACTTTGGTGCAGCGCTCTCTCTCTCTCTCTCTCTCTCTTCCCTGGAGAGTACAAGGAGCTGCGTAAGAGACACTTAATCAATATTTAGCCCCTCTATCTGACCCTTTCTGTCTCCTTCTTCTCTCCTTTTCTTCTTTTATACATCTCTCTATATCCATTCATTGATTTGGGGACATATCAAAATAAAACGGTTCAATGACTCAATTCACATTCACAAGACAGGAAAAGGGAGGCCGCATATATGCACACATTCACACATTCACAGCAAGTAACTATTCATCATCCCTGAAAAACAACATTTCTGCTTTTTTACATCAACAGATAAGAGTTGTGCAATCTGTAGCTCATCAAGCTGTGATGATTTAATGTGTGCTACTCCGAAAATAAAGTTAAAACTGTTTCAGTTCATGAAACACTTTATTCTCACTCAGCAGGTGGTCCAGCACCACTGGGTCCAGCCTATTTGTTATTTTTTGTATTTACTTTGGGCTAAATAAGCCTTAGAGGCATCCCAATTTGTTTTTGTAGAGACTGAACACTACCTTTTGGTGAACCCTGTTAGCGCTGAGGATGGCTGATACAGAACATGAAAGAAGTGAGCACATCTTTTCTATTTTCAGAAAGAATATAACGTCTTTTAGCCCTTAACTTGGCCCATTAGCGTACGTGCTACAAAGGCTAAAAGTTAACATGAGTTGGAGGATTGTTTATGATAGACTGTGTGCTGAGTGCTCTTGGCCCTGCTGGCCTAACATCTACTGTTTACAGTTCACCTCCAGGTCGTCATCTCCCCACTTATTATTTATTAATGGAAATATGCGCTGCTAATTGCTAATTAGCTTGAAATTGATGACTCATAGCAGAATTTTTTGCTTCATTAACTGGCTGTTTATCTATTGAATTAAACATGGCAGAAAGCATACCGGATTTGAATTAGAGCAAGATGACAGACAAAGGACTGCTGTGTGTGCGTGTGTGTGTGTGTGTGTGTGTGTGTGTGTGTGTGTGTGTGTGTGTGTGTGACAGAGAAGAGGAGAGACAGTTTGCCTGTAAGTGAGTGAGTGACTGTGTTGAGCGTGCACAGGTGCTAGAGCGTGCGTGTCAGCTCACATGCAGCATGTTAAAATGATTCGGTGCGAGATGCGATGAAAGATCACACAGGATGTAAAAAAGGCAAGATCGCAAAGGTTGGTGTGCTGAACATAAACCCAAGATGTGTAGATGTGTGATGTGCAGACGCCCAAACATCAAAGGCCCCATTCCAACATTTGAAGTAAATGAGTTTCAGATTGGCATGGGTCCATCTGGACACCAGACCAGCCTTCTGTAGACATTGATCCACAGCTAAGAGCCTCCTAAGGAAAACTAAGGTGGAGACAAAGTCAGAGAGGAAAAACTAATAGAGAAGACAGAGACAATACATAAAAAGACAAACTCACAGTACTCACGGTGACTCTGAAAGGTGTGGCAGCAGTGGACGTAGCCTCCATAGTGGGTGTGTTCTTGTCTGAGGAGCTGCCTGGCATGCTGCGTCGGCGTCCTGTCCTCTCTGGAGGTGACTCTGTAAACATAAAGAGATCTTTGATTACATTTTGAAGAGTAGCTCCCAGTTTTGGGAAATTCAATAACTTGTCTTCCTGCTGAGAGTTAGAGGAAAAGATCGATACTACACTGGATAGCATCAACATACATATTACACAGCAATCATCACTGCATATTTGTAAATGACAAAAATACCAAAGAAAATAAGAAATCCCTTTCTCTTTCCCTTTCTTTTTAACTTCTCGAGGGTATACATAGCAAATGGCATCATTTTTAATAAATACATTTCCAAGGTGGCAATCTGAATCACTCGCGAGGGCTTATTTTCTGCCAAACACATTGTCTATATTTACGCCCCTGGCTTTGACACTGACAGTGTGTTGGAAATAAGGGTGTGGAGTTTGGGGTGCCAAATGGGCTTGGACCCAGACTGCTTCAAGTGCAAGTTTTGATGTAGGTAAAGCATATTTAGCCATGAAAAATCTTAGCCTGGGATGCTGAAAGCATTCAACATGTGCCTGTGAACTATAGATCAAAGGCAAGTGTTGTATGAGAACATGCAAAAAAACAGCTTTGTGAGTGCATCATGTTAAAGATTCAGTTCACCCCAGAAAAAATACATATATTTCCTCTTACCTGTGGTGCTATTTATTAATCTAGATTGTTTTGTTGTGAGTTGCAGTGTTGGAGATATCGGCTGTAGAGATGTCTGCCTTCTTTCCAAAATAATGGAACTAGATGGTGCTCAGCTTGTGGTGCCAAGTGCCAAAACAAACATTTCAAAATCTCAACAGCAATGTGTCTTTCCATAAATTATGACCTGGTTACTCAAGATAATCAACAGACCTTGTTGTGAGCAGTTTCATGTAAGAAATATTTTCTTTATACCAAACTACATCCGCCAACTGTATCATTGCGCTGATCTTCCACAATCCCCCCCACTGAAGTAAAGAGCTAGCTAACGTTACAGCTCATTCCAGTAAGATGCCATTAATGTTTACATTTCTTGAGCCTCTTGTTCATGTGTTGGCAGGTGTAGTTTGGCAGAGAGAATATAGTTCCTACATAAAAATGCTCACAACAGTGTCTGTGGATTGTCTTGAGCATCCATGTCATGATTTCTGGAGAGAGACATTTATGTTTGTCAAATGTTTTTTTTTTTTTTGGCACTTTGAGCACCACAAGCTGAGTGCCTCATAGTTCCATTATTTTGGAGAGAAGGCAGACATCTCTATGGCTGATTGCTCAAACACTCGGCAGCTCATACTAAAACAATCTAGACTGATAACCAGCGCTACAGGTAAGACGAAAATTTTTGAGGTGAACTGTCCCTTAAACATTGGATTGTTTTAGTATATTACCCATACCTCAATGAATGCAACAATGAGTGTGATTTTCCCATCCTTTCCCTGTTTACTGAACGCATCTTTTTATCTCGTGTGAGTGTAATTATTTCTCTTAACTTCAGTACACACAGGCTGGCAAAGTATGAGTTAAGTATGAAAGAGCTGAGAAAGAGTTCTCTCTTCAAAGACTGTGCATGTGTGCAGAAGCAGCAAATCTGGACATGTCCAAGAAGAATGTGAGTGATGTTGAGCGTGCATGTCTCCACAGATTTTAGATAGCCATCACTCCTGACAGATAGCTCACAGGTATGGAGTAAACTATGAATATGTTAGCCTGTTGGTTAAATTATAAAACCCAAAATGATGATTAGAAAGTTGTTTAGATCAGTGGTTCTCAACCAGGGGGGTTTACAAGGGGTTCCCAGAAAATGGAGGATAGCTAGTTTTCACCAATTCACTACAGCAGTGAGCCTGTTGTGAGTAAGAGTCATAAGAGTAACTAATCTGATCATAGGGTTCACTTCCTCCACAGTTATCTCCTCAACTGTAGTTGATAACTATAGAATTCTGGTATTAATCAATCTTTTTTTGTGCCACAGCAGAAACTCTGGATCAGTGAAAGATGGAGTAAAAGAGTGATTTACGACCAAAGAAGCCAGTACAGAGCCAGAATGCCACCCAAAATCTTTCCTAACCACAGACCACAAATTACTGGGTTATTAGTAGGTTAGTGTGAAGAAGATAAGACAAACAGAATAAGACTGATAAAGAAGTTGGGGAGCAACTCTGTCTTTCAATATAGAGCCAACAAGGCATCTGGTCTTAAAGCCAGAGGGACAGTGCACGCAGATTGTAGGCCTAATAATAGAGGTTGAAATGAGGTAGACCCACCCCGCCCTATAGTTTGGGTCTTTGTAAGAAATCTGTCCTTATTCAGGCGGGTTTCTTATGTCAGATTAAGTCAGAAATTATTTTATCCAGGAGTGTTATCAATAAAAGTTGGGATAAACTGATAGTCTTAATCAATCTAACAACCAAAATCTTAACAGATGGAAGCCCCTGAAACAGAATCTTATCAAATGGTGTCCATGACCTAATGTGTATCAATTTACGGGTCCCTGACACCAAAAAAGGTTGAGAACCACTGGTTTAAATCACTGTGGGTTTCCATCAATGAAGGTCCCGGCTAGGTCAAGTGATTTTAATAAAAAAATATTCTGGAAAGTAAATTAAAAAAACAACAAGACTAAACGAGAAAATGTGTATAACTAGGTCAGATACACTGATAGACTCTTTTGAAACACATTGGGTCATTGCGTCTCCAAGACCGTGTTAGATTATTTAAATGAGATCTTTGACTGTCTGCAACATTGAAAACTAATGAAATTAGTGTTAAGTGTGTGTGTGTCAGTGTGACTCTAATAAGGATGAAACTGCATTATGAAGCAAATCCGCCTGCACATCCCTCTCTCTCTTACACACACACACACACACACACACACACACACACACTACAGTGTAGTATATAATACTATGTGCAAGGAGTGTTCACAATTTTATTGGGAAATCCCCACTGACTGCTGATCCAATCATCTCCAGATTTGCTATGCAACATCTCTGGACTCTCAGCACTTATTTTATCAAACCTTGTGGGTACGCCTTATTGAGGTGCCTTGTGGACAAAATATAAGGATTTGTTACCAGTGAACACTTGGGACCTTCACTTAAATGGTCAAATTCTTAATCGGATCTCAGAATTTGTCTCTAAAATCAAAATGTGACACACTAAGTCCAATACATGACATCATCATGGTGATTTGACACCACAAACTGCTGACCTTTGTATCAGTTTTCATTTTAAACTTTTCCCTTTAGATTACACAGCTAAACAAAGAGATGAGGCATGAATTTGCATATTCTGGAACAAATCCTGGCTTCAGCTAAATGAGGACTGTAATGATCCAGTACTGCAATGATATTACCAAAAATTGGATGTACCAAATTTTGTGCCAAAGGTAATTTGACATTTGCAAATAGAGCATCTCTAATAAGCCACAACCACACACACACACACACACACACACACGAACATAGACTTGGAGCATCGTGTCTGTCAGCGCTATCCTTCCTATTAGCTTGTCAAGCTGAGCTGTGCTAAATTAGCTGTCTGCTGTTTAACAGGCTGGTTGACTGAATTAGCGCACACTGTAATTGAAGGAGGAATGGCGGAATAGCACTTCCTGCTGTGCGGAGTACTGGCTGGCATCCCAACCCCCATAATTCTCAGTTTAACATAAACATAAACACAGTCCCCAACAACAAACAGCAGATGAACACAACATGCTTTGACACAGAGCAGATGTCCTCCGTTGCAAAATCAAATCTCTATAATTGACAACCGGAACCATCTGGATCCTCTGAGCAGTGATACATTGCTCTGTGGAGGTAAGGAGGATTAGATCTTAAACGAATACTTCACCCTCTAAATGATCATTTGTTTATCACTTACTCACCCATGTTAGGTTGAATTTGTGAGGGAAATTTTGTTTTTCTGGCATGCCTCCATGGTAAACGGAGAATCCAAAAACTGAGAATTTTTTTTTTGATGAATTGAAGTCATAGGCAACTGCCTTTACGCGCAAACAAACTCTTACACACCTTGTGCAATATAATACAAATCTAATTTATCCACTCGTATGCTCAGTACTTCCCAAACAGACAGCCCTTTCATATGGGATACTGGACAGAGTTGAAACTTATCTATGCTCTCTTAAAATCCAAACTCCATTGTCAAAAACTAACTTTACCTCGTTGAACACAGGAGCTGCTGGTGTACCACTGCCTCAATCAGTTAGTTTGTTTGTGTTATTGTGTGACTTTTGTTGTTTTGAAGGGTTAATACAGATTCATCATAGTCTTGCAGTAACACAAAAACTACCACTTGAGTCGGCAGTAGACCAGCAACGTCCGTGTTCAGAGAGGTAGAATTTCAATGAGGTTTGGTTCTGAGGTGTCACTTTTATTTCAGTCCCCCATTGGAAAGGGCTGCCTGTATGGGAAGTACAAAGTATAAATGAGTCTTGGATTATACTGTATGAGTTGTGCATGAGTTTACAACCAGATGTTATGTATGGCTTTGCTGTAATTTAACACCAAACCCTATGATTTCAATTCATCAAAAAATTCTGTTTTTGGATTCTCCATTCACCACGGAGGCATTTTAAGAAAACATTTTCTTCAAGAATTCACTGTAACATGGTGTGAGTACCTGATACACAAATGGTCATTTGGGGGATGAAGTATGCCTTTAAACTTGCTAAATTCGTGTTGCAGACACACATGCTTGTCTTGGTTTTTTGTATTCCAGGGGTCAGAAATCTGGAGTTAGGGAGAAGACACCTGCAGTTGCAAGAATTACCGGGTCTCCGAATCCTGGGGCCTAAAAATGACACATTTTCTTGTGAAAGCTGTGTTAAGTTCTTCCAATGCAAAGGTCAAACAATCAAATATGTAAGGTGTACGGTCACGCAAGCCCTTCTTGTATCGGTTGTATTTATTTTTTTTATAGAAGATTAGCAGTCAAAACTTAATACTTAAATGATCTTACTTTAAAATGTCAAATCAAGTTTGTAGGACAATGTGTCTCAGATTAATTCTCCCATCTGTCAAATCCAAGTCAAGTGTCAAGTCCTCTCCTTTGAGACTTAGGCCTAAGTCTCAAGTCTACAGCTGTGGTGTAAGTCCTGAAGGGCATGACCACATGTATAATGTATCACTAACAGTTTCTGCATTTGTAGCAGGGTGACAGAGCTGGTCCTGTTCCATCCTGGAGGCTGGTTCATGCATAAAAATGAATGGGATCATCAGTCTCTGGAGATGTAGTATATTACTGTTTGTCTGGACTTGGCAACACTCTAAGACTTCCTAATGGAGTTTTTCCAACCACTGACTCTTCATCTGTGTAACTTCAGTTGCCTCACTGAGTGGCAGCTCTGTATAAAATGTTCCAAGGGCCTTCTAGAAACATTAAAAATGACTCTAAATGATGTCAGGGAGTGAATGCCTGGGGAAGTGGGCACATGAAATCCTGCTCAATCCATTAGCATGGTACTAAATGCACATTTAATAAAACTGGTATATTCACAGAACATTTTAAAAAATCTGTCTTACTTCCTCATTATAACAAACAAATACTGTGGCAATGAAATGTCTGTTGCCATGACAACAAGTGTATTTAATCCTTTTAAATCTGAAAATCAATCATGAGCAAATAGGGCTGATAAGGTAATCATGAACACTGACTGAATTAAGTCAACAGTGTGAATTTCTGTTTCTCTCATCACAAATTATTTCTGCGCTCAACTCCACTAGATTTACCCCTCTAGTCTTCCTAATTCCTTAACGGAAATCTCCCCACTTGTACACAGCTGGCTGCTACGAGCGCTCAGAGGAAGGCTCACATACACAAAAACACACGTCGTTTAGTTGCGAACTAATTGCTGTGTGAAATTGCAGTGCGAGCTTCCACATGTTGTCACCATCTGCGTGTAATGCATCTCTACAAATGCATGGAAAATTTGCCTTGCTATAACTCGCTCCTGTGTCTCTGACTCTAACCAACGGCAAACAGTTAACAGACACTCAATAGACGCTCAATAAAACTTCAATTAAAAGACAGATTTTTCCAAATTGAAGTAAATCATCAAAGAGACGTCTTTCCCTGCATGTGGTGGCCGGTTTCTGTCAACAGTTGCTGATTAAAGTGTTTTGGTATCCGAAGGTATATGAGTGTGTGTTTGGTTACATTTAGCATGCAAGGCTCTATTTATAAGGTCGGTCAAAGGGTCCACAGACAACAGCTGTTGTGTCAAAAAGTGGGGTGTCTTTAGAATCAGACTTTACCAAGTCTGGGGGCCTTAAAGGGATAGTTTTGGTTTTTTGAAGTAGGGTTGTATGGGGTACTTAGTATTGTAAGTGTATTACATACAGGAGATGTCAGTCAGCATGGCGTTAGTTTGGAGAAGCAGGCTGGAGTCTGACATGGAAGCTAAGCAGTGTGGTGCTGTGAATGGGGTCAGTAACAAAATATATATTAGCCACAGTGGGCAGCGGGTGGGAACAAAGATATATTTCTTTATCTTTCAGAATAAAACAAATGAAAAAGATGGGCAGTATATGTGTTATATTTTGACATCTGAATTAATATTATAAAGGAGCAATTCCTTTTGTTTTGAAAGTCAGTGAAATAAGTCGAACATTCATCATTGACGTGGAGGTCTCCAGCCATGAAACTTTGCAGCATGAGGTGGAAGGACCATGCTAAAATTCTTCCTTATCTGGCGGGGATTGCGCAGAGTGTTTCTGCCATTCTGGCAACGAGAGCAGCCAGCGAAAAAGACTTTTCCTCTGTTGGAGGAGAACCCAGGTTAATGTGAGTGACTGTAGCCTATGTGTGTTTAATCACGGGTGTGGGTCGGGCCACGGGACTTTAATTAATGGGGGTGGGTTGGTGCGGCTTTTACTTAGACATAATGATGGGTTGGTTCTCATACTGAGCTTTGCGGGTATAGGCGGGTGCGGGTTTTAAAAAATTTCTCCAAACTTGGGGCCTGCCGACTGTATGTAATATACTGACTGTGGATAGGTACCCCATACAACCCCACTTCAAAAGATCTGAACTTTCCCTTTGAGTCAAGCTACTGTATTCTTCTGAACATATATCTAATCTATTTCCTGTATATAATTTTCTTCATTTCCTTATCTCTCACCTTCTCTTTCTTATCATGATCATATAATTGTCCTTCTCCTTCAACAATCCATTTTCTCCTGTGTGCTCTCTGATTTAAGTTCTGTTCAAATTTCTATCTCTGAATTTTTCTGCAGTATGAACATAACGCCATCTCCTAAATATAAATCGAATTCTCATCTGCCGTTACCTCCTCATTGCACCTCTCTTGCTGTTACTCTCCATCATTTCACATTTCCCCCAAAAGTCATACCACCACCTCTCCCTCCTCCATCACCATCTTCTCAAAAATAGAGCCATCTCTGTGCCTTAATCCACCCACCTCCAGGCTTCCTCACAGTTGTTTAATGGGACCCTGAAAATGCCAGTGAGAGCCCTGCGGGGCCTAAAGCTGCACAGACTAGATGATATTCACCTGCATTTCGTGTGTGCACAGGAGTGTACGTGTCTGGCCAACAGAGAGAGAGGCAGTGTGGACTGGGAGTGAATGTATCTCTTTGTGAACATCAAACAAATCATTTAACAAAATCAATGACTGTCTCTTACAGGAGCAGTTTGACTGTTTGGGAAAATAATACTTCCTTTCTGAGAGTTACATGAGAAGATGGATATCACTTTGTTGTCTGTGAGTTAAGTGTTAAGCTAGAGACAACAGGCAGTTAGCATAGCTTAGCATAAAGACAAGAAGTAAGAAAGACACCCATTAGCATCTCTTAAACTCACTAATTAACACCTTGTATCTTGTTAGTTCAGTTCATACAAAAACTGAAGTGTAAAAGCCACATGTTGTGGTTTTATCTGGGTTCTTTTTGGCACCTTGAGGTTGCCAGGCAACCACAGGAACACTTGTCATCTCTGATTGCTTGTCTTCATTTCACATTTTGTTTTCTTTTTACAGATTAAACAAACAACATGCTAATTATGTCAATGATCTCACTGCTACAAGTGAAGATAACTTCCTGCTTCGTTTCCAGGAAACAATAAAAGAAGGAAAGGTCATGCCGTAAGTGACACTGTTTAAATTTTGCAATGTAGCTACAGAATTTGGTGCAACTTCTATTACAGTCAATGGGGTGGGCACGGCCACTCATACTATAACCCATCATATCTTTGTTGTTTACCTTTGACTGAAAAATCCTTTTACAAATTAAAAAAAAACACATTACATAATGTTGACTGATGATTTTTATCTAAATGCACACGCTCATTTTCCTTGTTTCGGTCTCTAAACAGATTAATGTTTTGTCCAGCAGCTGCATGCCATGCCCCTGCTGGGTCCAAGATAGCTAATGCTACCTGTTGTTTGTAGGTAGTATTGTAGACTACACATATTTAATCATCAATAACTAACCAACCATCAAACTGTTAGTGATATTTAATAATATTAAGGAGGGCTAACATTAGAAAACTCTATATTGTTTCCGAATATATCAGGAGAGGATGCTAATTGCCTGATTATTAAAAAGCTGGACCTTTATCACTTACCGGTACTTGTTACTTTGTTCGTCAAAGTTAGCATTTGCACTTTGTTTAGCTAACGTTACCCAGAAGACGCCCTACATTAATTTGGAAATAAAACCACTAACGTTAATAAGAAATAATCCTCATGGAGGTGTAAGAGGAACAGACAGGAAGCTGCCGTGTGGGTGAGTGAGAGCAAATGTTACAGCCTCTCTAGCTTTATTGTTTTCATGACTTCTTTGTGTGCTAGTTAATTATTTAGTTAATAATATAGGCTAACATTAGATATCTAAAATTAGTATGAATATAAATCACTGCAAGGCATAAAGCATACGATCAAGTCCTACTCTGGATGAATCCAGCCAGAATAATAATCAGAGCCATAAATACACTGATCTGGTTATAACCTATGTTGGACCTATGCTGGACCTGCCCCCTTTGGTCCTGTATCATGATGTAACGTGAGCTATCCTGGATCAAACATGGGGTTAAGACAAAGCTGTGATCTGTTTGGAGACCAATGACAAGGCATATTAAGATAGAAAACATAAATCAACATCATGTTACATGTGTTTAATTTTGTGAAAGGATTTTTCAGGCAAAGGTGAGACAACGAAGATATGATGGATTATAGAATGATATGTCACTAGAGCTATATTAACTTCAGTAGAATTGGCACCAAAGTCTGGCTCTAATGCAAAATTGGAAAGCTGTCACTGACGTCACGACCTTGTCTTCTTATAAAGTCTCCATCCATCTCTCCATCCATCCATCCAATCGAACACCATCCATGCACCCATCCTATCGAAAGCCATCTTCCTTCCTTCCATTAACATCCAGTTAGCGGGATATAGGTCAGACTGCATGTTTCCTTAGTGTTTTCCGACCAGGCGTGCTCCATCCAGTGACCAGTGCCAGCTAACCTTCCCTTCCTCTAAGACCTCACCGGCAGGATATTACAGATTGCAAAATCACTGGACAAAAGGTGGGGGAGGAAAGGTTCACAGCCTCTCCTACTTCTGAAAACCAACTGTGATGTTCAATGTTTTCAAACGTTTTGTACGTTGCTATCAAGGCGAGACAAACAGGATGATTCTAGTACAACTGATTCATGTGTGAGGTGTTCAGGGAAACAGCACACTGGACAGGCAGGTGGTAATGTGTCACAAAAACTGTTAGACGGCAAGACAGATAGCATCTAGTTAATCATCTAAGGGGAAAAACAGGAATGGTGCTGAGCGTTTTGCATAACGACTTATTTCTGGTGTGGCTTTGCCAAAGTGCTGTGCTCATATAATAATAATGACAGTTGACTTTGTGAACACATGTTGTTCTTTAGCCTGCAGTGATGTGCTTTATGATCTTTTATCACTGGAGGAGCTGGCTGTGCTAAATGGCTCTGTGATGAAAGAGGAAATTCGCAAACATTGTTGTAAGCAAGTTGTTGTTGCATGGGGTTTTTAATCTGCTTACAAATGACAGTGACTTGAAAAGAACATTCAGTATCTCCACACTGTACTGCTGGTGTTACACACTGGTAATCACTCGGATGATTTGACGCTCATGATTTCTGAATTTTTTCTTACTAATAACCAAGACTCCCTCAACGCTACTGAAAAGATGTTTAATCTATAAAACATAAATTTCATTTACATGTACATTGTTGCTGCTGTCTCTGTGTAGTTGCTGCCTGTAATCCTACTGTAACGTTATTATTTCAATGTAGCAAGCTATCGAGCACAAACATTTCTGAGGTGGCTAGTTGGGTCTACTGGCTCAATCTGTTGTCACTTTTTGTTTAAAAAAGGCACTTTATTTGCTAGTTAAAGGTAATTACAGGCTTAAGTTAGCAAACATTTGCTTACCTACACATCCTGCAGATATGGAGCAACAGTAGCATTTTCTGGAGTCCTGTTTCCGGCCACCTGACAAATGTAAGCCTAATATTGACTCTGTTTTGGTCTCCATTAACTCCTAAGAGAAATATCAGGTGTTAAAACAATGGATGTCCCATTTAGCCCCAAAACTGAAGAATGTATCTGACACATAATATAACAGTTGTAGCCATTTTAAATTGGCACACCTTACTGTATTTTTCATGAACTATATCCAAATGCTAGAGGTCCCCCTCCACTCAAAAATATGCTTTACTACTGTTTATTTCCCCAGAAAAATGTGTTACTTGAGCACCCAGGAACAGCACCGAGCTTTGCCACCAACACTGTATCCTGAATCGCTGTCTGTCAATCGGGAAACAGACTTCAACACAACACTGGCAAATAAACCTGAAATCTTCAGCGCAGAGCAGACATATCAGTACAGAAAGCAAAGTTAGCACTAGCATAGTGGAAGTTTTGACCGCAAACATGGTAGAGTATGCCGTTATTGGATGTAAACCAGACCCTGTAGCTTCCTTCTACCATCTACCATAAATCTCACTGTAGCAGATATTGTATTTCTTACAACCATTAATGTTGTGTCAGACACTGTCAGTTATCCTGCAAGCTAACAAACAACATGAACAAATAAAAGATTCTAACTACACTTAAGATTCTGACATGTCTCCTAGTTGCCAATCTGGTGCACAACAAACTCCTCAGCTGAGTCTGGGTCTGACTGAGGCTCAAACATGTATAGCTAAATCTCTCCAATGTTTCGTCTAAGGCTAACCATAGCAATCTTGATGTGCGCTGCTCCTAGTGTGAGCAGTGATGGTCGGCAGAGGCCTGATCCATAATTTCTCAATGAGGGACATAGAGTTGAGTTTATTTTAAAGCTATTATGTGAGAATAGCATGTAAAACAAAATATTAGTATCAGTGTAAGTGCATACTTTAAAATGAGTCTGGAGGGGGACTTTCAATTATATGAATACATTAATGAAAGATTAACTGGAAGAATGTGACTCCTGAGTGACAACTTTCATATACACGCAGTCATTTGATCCACTATTATTATTAAAATATTCATTATAGCTGCTTTAAAGTGTATATTGGAACACAGCAGACAAATAATCCAACCTGCTCTCATCGAGGTTTTGAGAGTTTGAGTACAGGAACCTGTTATCAACAGCGGCACGTGTCGGCATTTCAAGAAGTCTATACCCTGAGGGCTGAAAAATAGCCTCCAAAGAGAACGCAGAGTTCTTGTGTTATGACAGGAGGGAAAAGCAGACGAGATTTCAAACACACACACACACACACACACACACACACACACACACACATATATGCACATACATTCTCTGTGGGCCGCTGAAATGTGCAACAAAATCACAGGCTGTCAAGCTGTGTTTACTGTGTTCCCTCTACCTGGAGGACTATCTTCTCTTGGTCCACCCCGCCTATCATCCTCCCTCCTTCACAAATACATCACTTTTCTGTTTTTCCCCTCAAGTACAAGACAACTAGAACTTGTCTTGACTGGCTGATAGTGCTGCAAAAAAATAAAAAGCTTCATCTGTCTCTGGAATATAAACTGTGAATTAATGTCAATCAAAGAGCAATCCACCAAAAAGAAGTTTTTTTTTTTCCATTTATTTTGTCAGCAGGCATAGTCTCATTAGTGGTATATCTGACTCCCAGCTGGATGGAGATCCATGTAATGGAGGTCAGAGTGGAGGGAGGCCCACCCAGGCACATGATATATCACAGGCACAGCTTTGAATTGTCAAACTTAAAACATGTTAGTGTGTGAGAAAGACAGAGAATAAGAGAGAGTGTTTTTATTGCATTGGTTGTGTGTGTGTGCGTACACAGAGATTCACAGTGTTAACACTGAACTGTGAGGAAAGCGCTGGACTTTTGACCTGTGAGATGTGGTATTTACACAGAGCGGAGATGATGGGGTGATAAAGAGGTGCTGCTCCGTCTCCTTGGAGCGACTGTGGCCACGAGGGAGTAAAAGAGAATCATTTTAACCTACAACAATAACTGGTGCAGATACAGTCAACAGTCACTTAACTTTCGGCTAACATCGACTCCCTATCTTAAGTTGACTGTAGGGTGATAATAAAAGCATCCCAGCTGACTGGATTTATACTAGAATCAGACAAAAATTAGATAAGGAACCCGATTCTTAAGTTTTTGAAACACAGTCTCCCAATAAACAGTGTAAAAGTTTAAAGCACTGAGCAGCACCACAACAACTGATTTTTTCCACAAACTCAAGAATTCTATATTTGACCCTGTTCGAGCGATATCCAGAGAAAGGGGCTCTGCTTCATGTTTAGTTTGGCACATGCATGCCTTTGTCTGCAGTGTGTTATGGGAAGGCAGAGCAGAGGGGTGGAGGTGGAGGAGAAGAGAGGGGTGCAGAAGAAGGAAGTTTGTGTTTGTGCAGAGGGCGACACAGCAGCAACATTCCTGCGACTGCTGACTGAGATCTTACCAGCTTCAATAACATCCACTAGCAGACACACAGATGTGAAACAAACAGCCTGTGCAGGCTTGGTGTCAGTCGATAACGTTACCAAATATGACATATGACAGCTTGTTGAGATATTTACCCTCCCTGAAATACAAGTTGCACAAGGCAAACCTAGAATGACAGGCCCACTTTATGGCAAAGTTGTAGCGATGTGTATCATTTCCGTAGGATTATTGAGATCTGATTTTATAGATTGTTTTTTTAGGGCTATGTGTACATTTCTCAGATCTATACATCATTAGTTCTCATTCCTCATGTTATCTGTAGAAGATATTGTGGTTGTATTATATCCAGACTGGGATATCAACAGCTAACCGCCAAGAATATTTTTGGCCAGTTACACATGTTGGTCTGTGAGTTTATTTTGCTACTCTTTGGTTTACTGCACAGCGTCCCAACCGGGTCTGGTGGGAGTTGGTTAGCAGCGCTGCTCATTTGGCAGTTACTGCTAGTAACCCCTTTCCGACCCTGTTAGACTGTGGCAACACTGTGCCCAACTTACAGTGAGTAAGCAGCTCACTTTTGAGCTGCAAACCTCTTTTAGCATTGCTAACTATCACTGTTAGCTCTGTCAGCATTGTTAGCAGTGTCAGCACGGCTAGTGGTGCTAACAGGATGGTGTTACAAACGGTAATTGCATGAGCTGCACCACTAGCAAGCTCCCACCCAGCACTGGTGGTATGCAATACAGAGCAGCCAAGGCTAGCATTAGCTTACCAGTGTAGAGCAGAGGGTGGGCAGTGGGTACTATGTTTCCATATGTTATTGCGGCTAGCTAGCTGTCACTCTCACATTTCACCACCTCAAAACGGAGAGTGCTTTAAAACGCATGCTAAAGCTCACTGACTGAAAGGGAAGGCCTCTTGTATTTATGTCATGTTTTGTTTTTTTCTTAGAGTTAATAAGTGGACTGAAACTGACAGTCCTAATCCAGACCCTGAAATTCCAACCAATATACGAGCTGCACTGCTTTCAAATATTTCTGTAGAGTTCCAGGGAACACATGGGTAAAAATAGCTAAACAAATGCATGGTAGAAAAACACAGCATCATCCCAACACAATTCATTATCTAACCTAGGCTGTGTGCATATATAAGTGCATATCAAAGCATAGCTTACTTGCACATACTGTCTGCTGTGTGTCGACAGGCTGTTTTCAGGGTGAGGGATGGCAGTGATCTCCTATAGTTTTAGAGCTATTTCCCCAAAATCGCTCCCTGGCTCTGGTTTGTAATCTGAGTTGATAACTATGGATTAAGAGGGGGATTAGCCTGCACCTGTCCCCCTGTCATTGGACTCCTTTGGGTGCACAGAAGCCCTGCGTCATCTGGCCCATCTCCATGATTCACCAGGCTGAGGGAAAAAAGGGGGTAGACAAAGACGCAGACTCTAGAGATGACACCAAGATCAGAAAGTAATCCTGGGTTAAACACTAAGATGATGTGGAGAGTTCTGGCGGTCTCACTTCACTGCTTGATTGCTATATTAGCTGTCCCTGCCCTCTATGTCATGTCTCTGCTTCCTATTATATGGTCTCAGAGGCAAATTGAATACATTTTCACTTCTCATCTGATAATACAGACCTAAAAAAGTAGATGTTAATACATTCAGTCTGCTTTATCTTTGTTAATTTCTGCAGTTTTATCTCATATATTCTCCTGCCCCTTGGCCTGATTGATGCTGAAAATTAAAGCAAAATGATCAAAGAGTGAAGCTGCCTCTGCTGATTGGTGAAGCCTTTGTTGTACTAAAACATGACCTTAATCTTAGAGAGGATGCTCGGGCACAAACTGCAAAAACAGATCAAAGGCTAATCTGTTTTAGAGAAAACAGGAAAAGTAACTCCATTGGCCATAAAGTTAAGGTCTGAACTTGGCACTACTCAGCTCTAAAGCTCTCTTTTTCACTCTATCGTGTTAATATTTAAAGTAGATTAACACTTTGAGATACCAATCATTAATACAGACTTGTTTTCAGCCTTCCTGTGTACATAAATGTGACTTCATACAATAATGTGACTGTGGCATCGGAAACTGAGTCATTATGATCCGCTGTGCTGTCCTGGCCATGCTTCCCATCTAACAGCCTTATTTCTGTCCTCACTTCCCATCAGCACGCACACACACACACACTTAAATCAAAATCTGGCTACATCATAAACAGCCTGACAAAAACTAAGCATGACGCAGTAGCACAGATCAAAAGTGTTTCTTGGTAATGACCCATTGAGAATATGATTACGTGCAATAACTGTCAGTGGTAATGCATTATTGAGTTGTTATTGAGTAGTTCAAACACTTGCTTGCAAGCTGCTGGCTGTAAGTCTTTCTTTACTGTTGTGACATTTCATGGTTCTACGCAGTTGTTACTTTGCTTCTGTTACTGCGTGCTGTGTTGGTGCTCTCACTGGAACAGTCACAAAGCTGTCAGAGCTTACATCTGTCGGTGGATTCAAAATTTAGTAAAATCCCTTTCATACACTTACTTTCTTTAGTTGACCTCTTTGGACATATTGTACTGGACTTATTATACCAGTACTACTGTTACTGGACTCTATTTGTATAATTGCTCTGTAAATGTCTTTCTTTGGGTTCCATCACCACGAAACTTCCCCTGCTAAGGTTTCTTTCAGTTTTCCTTCCCTTTCCTGTAATTTTTCCTTTCTTTGTTTTGTTTAGGTCTTCCTCGTTTTAAGAGATTGCAACCATTGTTGTTGTGGACCTGTAGAGCCCTTTGAGACTGTATGTGATATGAATCTATACACAGACTTCGACATGACCTGACTTGTCTGCCCAGCTCCAGCTGCTAGCATCATCCATTTCATCAACATTTCAGCTTGATGTATTATTAATGTCAGAAATGTTAAGCAGCAAAGTATTGCACTTTTAAAGGAATAATTAAACGTTTGGGGAAATGAGCTTGTTAACTTTCTTGAAGAAAGCTAAATGAGAAGATCAATACAACCCCCGATGCTGTCCATTCAATGTTAAACTGGAGCCAGGAGACAGTTAGCTTAGCTTAGCATAAAGGGGGGAAACAGATAGCCTCTGTTTGAATGTAACAAAATCTCCCTTTCATCACGTCTGAAAATCACCATCTAACACCATTGTATTTTGTTTGTTTAATCCAAAACAAAGTACTGTGAAGTTGCCAGGCAACTAGAGGAAAACCCTGAAAGTCATGGCTCAATGTAATTTAATAATATGGCAAATAACCCCCCCAAAAACCACTAAATGTTGTCTTAAAACTTTGGTTTTGGTATGGATTAAATAAACACGATATAATGCATTAATTAATGTACTGCTGATAGGCAACTTTTGTAACCTTTTGGACATAGCCAGGTTCACTGCATCACCCTGTCAAACTATTACATTAAGAATAAATAGCTAGACGACCAAATAAGTTTTAGTTTAGGGAGAGGGTTTAAATTTACTTCATGGTTAGGTCAGAGTGAAAACTAGGGATGCAACAATATACCATTTCATTGCGGATCACCATAAAAAAAAACATTAAATTGATCATGGTGTATTTCCATTATCATGACAGTCATCAACAACGTATCCAACAGCCCCTAAAGTGACTGCTGGGAAAGCAACAATAAAAGAGACTCTGCAAAAACAGACTGCATACGCAGTAACCTCAGAAAACACAAGAGATCTTTGTCAAGCATTGGCATGTTTCATATCTAAAGATGTGATGCACAAAAAAAAAAAAAAGTGCCCTATTTATAAAGGAATACTGCAGCCCACAAAATGACTATATCAATAATTTGTTCCGTGATATGTGGAATTTACAAAAATGTTTTTCCTGCATGCTTCTGGTGAAGGAAGAATCCAAAAAAGACAAACGGAAAAAAGTCAAAGGTAACATGGCATACATAACTGATATATTAATGCTCATTTTGTGGGCAAAGTACTCCTTTAATAAAATGGAAAGTAATTCGAGTATGTTTCAATGCCACTTGAAGAGTTTAAGCATATTTTGATGATTATTAGGATAATGTCATGAATCCTAATTATTCTGCCCAGGACAATCCAGACATAAAGTTTTCATATTATCCCATGCCTAGTCAAAACTATGGTTAATTTTTCAATTTTATGTCTTCAAAAGTACAACAAGAAACGTGTGTGCATGTTAACATGTAACACAGTTGTCAGCTGTGTTTAGGTGAGATATTGCCAACTTTAAGGTAAGAAAATGGGTCAGGAAGAATAAAGTGAGATCAATGGAAAGAAAAGAAGACCGTATGTTATTTCTGCCAGGGAACAAGCAGTGGTTTTGGGTGATATACCTAGAGGAGGAAAAACACAACCTGAACAGCAGCCTATCTGATAACATACAAAACTATGATGGCACACAATAACAGCTTGATTCAGCCACGTGAGGACTCAGGTTTCTGTCTGTTATTTTTGGCCTCATGTTGGGCAAAAAACATAACTTGGATAAAACCATCCACTTTTTCAGAGACCTAATTCTTCCACCCAAATGTCTCCCTCTGAGGAGACAGAAAAGTTTACTAAAAGCTAAGACAACTTCTCTCTGTAAAGTCCTTTACAGCTGTAATGTGTTTTATAAAGGCTCTGCTAATGCAGATAAAGAGACTGGTGATGAATACTGTTCTGAAAAATGACACTATTTCCATCCACAGGACAATTCAGAACAAAGAGTTCAATTGCATCAGAAGTTTCGAAACACAGCAGCATAACAAGTCAGAACAGACAATACGCTGTCTCTTTCTCTGCCGTTCTCTCTTTGAGATAAGCAGTAATTTTGTATGTAAATGTCACCGACCCCTGTGAAAGAAGGGGAAATGGATCCAGAATGATGTGCGAGTGAACCCAACTGATATAAGCTTTCCATTCACAGATAACGAGGCGCTGACATGCAAACACACACTGAGAAAACAATAACACATGAGCTCATGCAACTGCCACCTGATCTGTCCTACTGACAGTGTGTGCACCGAGAGGGGCTACAGTAACTTCCTCCAGATAAACACACATAGCAGGTTATGGCTGAGGTGTGAACAGAAACACCCTTTTTGTACTGTGCTTCTCGAATGAGACACATTTCAGCAACATCACATCATCTAGCTCCAGGCACATAAAACTGTTTACTCGGGAGAAAAGTTTATTTTTCTCCTCACAAGCCTCATTTCAATGAATTAGAGAAAACATACAGAGACACTGATGGGTGGACAATGTGGGTAAAATCTTCTATCACTGTTTATGTAATTCTATATATACATTATTAATGTGATAGCAATATAGTACATTTCTGGAAATTGGACACACCAGATGGAAAGGTTGTTTTTTTTGCTTATCCAGTGCATTAAATTCCTGCCATATCAAAGTACGTCATACTTCATAGAGCAGTCCTGCCCAATTTCCAACACTCAGTGGATTTAAACGCACATCAGTAACCAGGTTACTATTTACTTTCCATAGTAACATGATCATCAACCTGTTCTGGTTTCCATAGTCAAGGAGATGGAGTTAGAGAATCCACATTTTTTTATTAGCACATGTGCATAACAGAGGCCTCCACCTGCCACAAGGGGCAGTAGACACAACAGTACACTAACATAGTGTTATGAAGTTGGCAAATGCAAGCCTCCACTAACTCATAAGACAATATCTGCCTCTTTACCCACTAAATGCTCCACTATGTTGACTAGCCTGTCACTAACTTTGCCCATCTGCTGTTTGGTGCTGGACAGGTAGTTTACTGTGAGTGAAAACAGCTGTCTGCTGCTGCTGGAAACAAGACTGATGAGAGCTGTGAGACTGAACCAAAACAGTTAAATTGTGGGCTTTAAAACCAAGAGGATGTGTTGAAAGATGCTATTAACACTCTGTAGGGCTGAGGAGAACTACATAGTTGAGTGACAGTTTTCTGTGGGTTCAACACTACAGGAAGGCTGTTCTCACGCACAGTTCATACATTCTCCTATGAAAAGAAATGTACAATAATTCGTACATACCCCGCGCAATCGTGAGCCAGTATTTCATGTATAACCCACAGATTTTGGAAGGTTGAGATCACGTGATGAATAATGAAGACAGCAGTCCCATACTGTTGCAAGGGTAGTGGATGGGTCACAAAACACAGGACTTTCCCCCAAGACTTTACCCAGGAGACCCTGGTTCGACACAATGCAAACTTTGAGTCATTTTAAGATACATTCTCACCATATTTCTTTTCCTTAACCTAACCACAATAAGTTTACATAAAGTGCATAACTTTATGTTGACTACCTAACATCACTCATGGGGCACTAATTTGTAGGATATCATTTGAATGACTGTATAAGGAGACGTAAAGAAAGTAATTTCATCTATTGTTAATATAAGAATATTACTTCTAGCTGCTGTAAAAATCAGATAAGAGACACAGCTCTGGAATATCAGTCCTTGCAAAAAGTTTTTTTTGTGTATCAACAAATAAAAAAACACTGCCCCTGATGCCAATCCAAAGACAGCTGCTCTAACATTCTTTGCAGCTTCAATAATGACTTACTGTCTATTGACTTCATTACAATAATTCCTCTTGAGTCATGAGATTGGGTCAAATGACCATCTGATATATTCTGCCAACAGACCAACATGAGAATGCACTTACGAACAGGTGACACACATTTAAAAGTTAAAGGACATACAAAGCAAAACCAAAACTCCTTCTAACTCTTTCAACTACAAATATCAAAGCATGTATTGCTCTCAAGAGTGGTCTTTTGCTTCATCTGGGAACAACCTCTCCTCACCCTGTCTGCGTGTCGCTGTGTTAATGTGTAGTGTGTAAAAGTTTTTGCAAGGAGAGCTTGCACTTAGCCTGCAGAGATCAAGGCAGAGTGTGTCTTTGTACATAAGCTGAAATGCATGTGTGTGCGTGTGTGTGTTTTTGAGAAGTGAATGATACAGAGGGGAGACTTCAAAGGGCCTCTTTCATCAGATAGAGAAGCAAAGTAAAGACGTACAAACTCGGCACCTGCACACTCTGTCTCTTTCTCTATCACGACCATGTCCGTCTTTGTCTGTCTCTTCCTATAGAAACTGCACTTATGTAACACATCTTATCTTTCAACAAATACAAACAAGGTTGAGTTTCAGTGAAAGTGAGCCTGAGATTTCCCTGCCTGAGCTATTTGTCTCTAGAAAGTTTGCATCATATCCACCGCAACCGAGCAACAGATACGCAACAGTCTTCTACTTAATATCTTGGTTGGCAAGTTACAGCAGTTGCAAAAAAAAAAAAATCAATAGGCTGAAGATTTCAGAGATACTTCTTTTCTCTCAATTCAAGTAACTTGAGCTGAGCCTCTGGGGCAGACTTATCACTATAACCTTGCAGTTCAAACACTGCCTCCAGCAGTGAGTACAGGAGAACTGAAAGGCAGAAAAGGCGTCAGAGTGGAGAAATAGAGTGCTTTAGGACACAAGCTGACAGAAAAAGAAGTAGTTATTCAGTGGATAGAACTAACTAACTGACTAAGAGCGGTTCTTAGTTGCTTGGAACAAAAATATTCGCGGGCAAAGCGCCTGAACAGGGTGGAACTAGGCAAGTTGACACTGAGCTGTGAGCTGTCAGGTGTTGGTGGTGCAATTTGAGAGTAGCATCACCTTGTGAATGGTGACGCCAAACTGTCATCTCACTCTGTTTCTCATGAACACAGACACATTTGCAACAGTGGAGTGTTGCCATGGGTTCTAAAAATAATGTTACTATAACAGTAGTTCTCACATGAACAACTAAAGCAGAAAAAAAGTTCGAAAAGGGGAACTGCCTCATCTGTGCTGCTTGCACAGAATGTAGCTAATAGGTCCAAGAGAGATGTCATGCTACCACAAATATACAGTACGTTGCAGGAATAAAGTTCCCACGTTGTACTTGCGTCTTGTGGTGTATACGAGGCTAAAACTGCAGCATGGTGAACTTTTCTAGCAGTAGTAGTGGTATTTATTACCCCTGCTGGCAGACGGCCTGGTGCGGCTGCGGGACCGGCTTCGCTGACGCTGCAGTCGGGACTTGCCCAGGAATCTGTAGTAGTATGAGGGTCTTCCAGATCCTTTCCTGGTGACCCCAGCCATGGTGCTTTAGTTTCCACTCTGAAGCCCACCAACAATAAGATATCTCAGCAGCACTGGGAACAAGTCCTCTTGAATGTGGTATCAGTGCAGATAAACTCCAGGCAATGTTCTCATGGACTGCAACTGTTTATCACCAAGTTCACTTAGGAGTCCTCTTGCAGTTACTCACATCTACTTAAGTTAAAGTCCTCATGGATTGTGTCGTGATCAAATCCACTCCATTGTGAAACAATATCCCATTGGAGAGAGAGAAGATTTAACCATCAACCATCCACCTCTGCTCAATACTTGTGTCCTGTCCCACAAGATCAGACTTAAGCTCCACCTTTGAACACTCCCCCTCAAAGTTTCCCACAGGCAGATCCCAGAGGCATGCTGTCCGGAATACTGTGTGAGTGTGTATCCTGAATGACAGGAAAGCTGTTACTGTTCCCAGTTCCAGAGTACACTAAAGGAATTTTACTGACAGTCACAAAACCAGTCCCGGTGTTTCATAAAGCAGTAAAGAAGTCTCTTGTAACACAGTTATATACATCCAAAACCACTATCTTCAACTCCTCTGTCTCTGTGGGAGTGTGTGTAACAGACAGAGAGAGAGTGTGTGCTTTGTGGTTGAGAACAACAGAAGAAAAGTTTTGGGCTGCATAGAAGACATGCAGAGATAAGGGCTTCGGTGGAATGGAGTTTACAAGACAGATATCTGATCACAGAAGGTTTTACTTTTCCACATCGACCAAACTAATCTGTTACAGGCTTGCAGATAAGACAGCATCTGGTGCAGTAAACAGGTCTGACGTACATCAAAAAAATCACCACCCCCCACTGTTAGTGACTCCTGATCCAGCCACAGTCTGAGGCACGTTCCTGGTTTTACAAGTTAACCACTTTAATTTGTCTCCCTAGGCAAGAAAGGCATGGCAGGGAGTGAAGGCCTATCAGAAGCAGATGTAAATAGGCTGTTAAACAGTGTCAAACAGCCAATCAGAGTGTGCTCTGAAGGAGAGGGTCAGGCAGATGGGCCATAGTCCACAACTAGACATAATGGCACATGGATAATTGCAAGGATGCATGCATGTGTGTGTGTGCACAAGGGCGGCAAGATGTTAGCACACATTGTGATTTTAAAGGGACAGATCACCCCACCCCATGTTGGAGATATAAACCGTAGAGATGTCTGCCTTCTCTTTAATAGAACTAGATGGCACTCTGCTTGGGTGAGCATTTTAGTGCAGCAATAATTTAATTATATTGGAGAAAAGGCAGACATCTTTACATCTGCAATACTTGGCAACTCACACCAAAACAATCCAGATAAACAAATAGCACTACAAGAAAAATATGTATGTTTGATTTTGGGGTGAACTGTCACTTTAATATTGAAGCTGCATGTATCATGTGCACACCGTTGTTGATTTCTCATGTGTTTTTCATGATACAATATGAATTGCTATACAGTTGTAACACTTGAGGGGAGAATTTCGCAGTATATGTGTCAGAGCTTTTTGTGGAACGGGCACTGATACAAGTCACACTCTGAAATTTGTGCACAGGGCAGTCAGCCAGCCCCACACATTTTCTATTTGTCTTATGGCTTACAAAGTGACAGAAATCCACTCCAAAGCAAAGTAAAACCAATAGGTGACTTTGTGTCAATTTGTTCGCTTTGTGAAAACTATGAACTGTGATATTGTTAACTTATGTTGAGCAGATGATCAGAAATTGTGATGAACCCTTTATTGAAACATTCCCATGGGCCCAATTCATTTCTTATTCTTTTCCTCTACCCTTTCCCCTTTGCCCCTTCGGAACAGAGGTACAAGGGGTAGTGGTTGAAATCATCCCCTATTAAACAGAGAAACCCTTCAAGACCCTGATACATCATGCTAATAATAGCATTATAAATATGACATTTGCCATTTATCTGATGGAAAAGTAAAGCATTGATGCTAGCAAACTGTTCACAACTTAAATTTCGCACTATCAATCAATTAACAAGTCTTTAAATTAGAAAAAAAAACCAAAAACACTTCATTGCCAGACCATTAGTGGTGCTCTGCAGGCTAACATTGGCAACCCTGTGCTCCTACACTGCCAGTCTCCAACTTTACTACAAGACTTTTTTTTTTAATTTCAGGCATCATATCCCATCAAAGGGGGAATGAAACATGGAAATATGTCAAAATGTGGAACTGTCAAGCACAAATCAGCATTAACGATGTTACATTAGCAAGCTAGTTAGCTACCAAGATACTAATAGCATGCTTTTTTTCTTGCATAAAAAAGGACCATATTACAGTAAAATGACACCAAACTACGATAAGACACTGGTCATCTTAATTTTTAAATCTTTATTGATGACGAAAAAATATTTGTGGGTTTCTATTTGTTGTTTGTGCAGCCATCTTGCCAATGATTCCTTAAAACACTCAGTTTAGAGCGTGCCTCTGAAAAACCTCAGTTTGGGGGGCCATGTAGCCCTAACACTTCATCCTACCCTCTATCCCAAGAAGAATTAGGATACCCTGCCCCTAGACGTGAACATGCAAAATTAAGGGGTAAGGCCTATGTAGTAGGGCTAGCTAATTTGCGTTTCCCAGGATAGTTAGGGATTAACTTCCCTACTCTGCCATCCTTACCCTAACCCTAACCAATCTCACAATGCTTGCCTAAACCTAACCAATACAACCAACAAAGGCAACGAGTACTAGGGAGTATCACAGGGAGTGAAGGCCAGGCCATTCCTTTGCTATCTCAGGAAACGCAAATTTGTGTAGGGTTAGGGGGTGTATTGAAATTAAGCCTTGGTGTTCTTGTCTGATACCAATCCCAATGCGACAACGTCCTAGTCCTACAAGGACTATTCAGAGCCAGAACATTATTGTCCCAGTAGCCAACAGCTGAGATAGTGTTTAATGACGGTATATATCTACATTTAAATACTTAAACTGAATTAAAACTAATGAAGATAGTATAACGACTAAGCCACAACTCTATCCACTGATGAAGGTCATGACATGTGACTGAAAGCTCTGTAAAACTTGTGAGAGTTTCAGTAAAACATCTGGAAGCCATTATGGTTAAACAGACAGACACTCAAAATGTATCAACAGAAAAGAAAATTCAAGGCAGAAGTCACAGAAGTGTCCATACTGTGACTGACAAATGCATTTTAGGAAGTACAGAAATAAAACAACAATGACCACAAACACTAAATCGAATAAAAATGCTAATGACACAAACAAAAGCATACAAATCAGCCCCAAATATGCACAGTCACAAACGACCGCCTGAAAAAAAAAAAAAAAAAAAAACGCAAATTCAACCTCTTTGTAATCAATGTCTCCACCATCCCAAGATTTATGTATTTAAATCTTCTTCTTCTGCCGTCTCACCCTCTCCTTCTGCATTACCTTCCCTTCCCTCTATAGCTGCTCAATTGTTCACTGTGATGCCGCTTGCTGCTAGTGAGAGCAATGGGGACCATAACGCTACACGCTGTGTGGAGTTTTTGTCATTACCTCAGCCCATAAACTCACAACGACAGAGTGCAGCAGTGTGTGTATGTCTCTGTATGTCTCTAACATAGACTTGACTGTTCCCTTGGTCCCACAGAGAGCATTTAGTATGACCATTAGCAGGTATACATCACTCCAGAGCGAGCCAGAGCCTCGTGCAGGGTAGCAGAGGGAATGTAAAGGCCTTCAGGCTTCACAATGCTGCTGCAGGGCTCATGAAACACCCTGAAGTCACTGTTAACATGTTCTCCATGAGATATTCACAGAGAAACCAATGGTATATCACAAAGTGTCCAGGTTTAAAGACCTATCTGGTAAATTAGAGTTACAACTTAACTCATATGGCTGTGACTGGTGTGATGCCAGACTATGTTTTTAATTACACACAGACTGATTTGTCTTGCCTGCATAAAGGTCACTGTGGGAATAGCTACCTACAATGAGTTTTTGTTGGACAGGTCAGGAGCCTACAGAAAGGCAGACTGAAGAATCAGGGTCATGCTGAGTTCGTGTGCTGCTGCTGGCCTCCTCTGGCTCAAAAGGGGCAATAAAAGGTAAAGAAAATACGTCGCAAACCATGGGCTTTTGTTTTAATGTGAATGCCAGTTGTGAATCCTTGCAGTATGGGACATGATCCAGTCGAGCACATTTATAGTAGCCGTGTTACCATTAAATTGTCAAGCAAATTTTGAGCAAACTTTAGAATTGCTGTAAAAAAGAAATGCGAATTATAGGCTTTTTTATCAGCTGGTTTGGTGTGAATAAAGTAGATGCTGAAAACCACAGTTTTGTCAGATGTGGCCAGTATAGGCTGTGCTTTACACATGGCTATAGTCTGCCAGTAAAAACAGAGATACCAGAAATATATCAAGTCATCTTGGCCAACTAAACTATCTATGAAAGACAAATGGAGAGAGGTCCTCAGGAATTTGTTTCAATTGTGGAAATTTGAATTGTTCCTTCATGTCAGCTGGTATTGGCTATGTTTCATGCTTTTTAGGAGACAAAAACAAATTCATGCAATATTTCTAATGCAAAAGAAGATGCCAACAGTTGAAAGAGCGGATCAGTCTTGTGAGTCAAATGTTTGCTATGTCAAAGCTTATTCTGCAAAGGCCTTTCCATATTTCAATATCCATATTCCATATCCCATTTATCACATCAACTCTTTATCAACAAAGGCAAAAACCACCTTAATGGGCATAAAAACACGTTTGCGCAGTTGAAGTTTTTATTGAATTTTGCTTTTTCACCTTTTATAGCTTTTCTAATGTGACATTTCAAAATGCACATAAATGATGTTTATGAAAACATAGCTAATGATTCCCAAAATTTGTTTGTAATGTTAAATACTGACTACATCAGAGAGAGTCTAACACTCTGCAGATGAATAATAAGATACAAAAGAGCACATTTTTCTTATTTGTCTTGTTCTTATGTTGAGGATAATATATGTGTGATACAAATCTGATTTGGTTCTAAAAATCAGTTTTACACAGGAAGGTAACACCTAAGGGGAGATGAACATTAATAATCTGTTGGCTGTTATCCATACAGTATATGACTGCTGTCAGCAGATCTGTAAAACTGATTAAAGGAAAAGTCTTGTGATAGTGATATGTCTAGTTTATAATTTTTCTATCCACCTGTCCAGGCACTATGGGCAAAGATAGCAATTTACTAAAACCCAGTGCATCTCTCCTTGTTTGATATAAACACTAATGTTCTTTGTTGATTACCCCTGTTCAAATAAAGAAACATGCATATACACATTCTAAGACCAAAGCTACTAATCAGTTGTTCAACTAACAAGTATGCTCTATGCAACCAAAGCCTGATACAGAATATCCCTCTGTCCCTCTATTTACCTCTATTGTTTTCTAAAACCAGAATTACCACCCTGCGGTTGTACGCCTCTGTGCACCACTCAAGTTTCCCTTACAGTTTACATCCATGTCTGTGAATACATGAATGCTTCACACACATCTTCCCCGCAACAGCAAAGAAGATCTATACAATCACAATTTCAAGGTGGACAATCAAGATTAATGTCACCAATTAATTATCTGATCAAATGTTTCCCCTTGTGCTTCTGAGATACAACATTGGCCAGAAAAAGTGTTTTATGAAGAGCAGTATGTCACAGAAAAGCTGATCTTTGACCTTTTGCATATAAAATGTCATCACCATCAGAAGTTGAAGTTTATCCGAATTGTGTGAGTTTTGTCATAATTAGCATATGAATTATTAAGTTATGGCCAAAAACATATTTTGTGAGATCACACTGACCTTTGACCACAAAATTCTCATCAGTCTGGTCTTCAGTCCAACTGGACACTTGTGACTAATTTGAAGAAATTCCCATAGGGTGTTCTTGAGATATTGCGTGCACGAGAATAGGACAGACAAGGTCACACTGACATTGACCTTTGTATCCAATCAGTTGCTGTGTCCAAGTGAACATTTGTGCCAAATTTAACGGAATTTCCTTTCAGTATTCTTTAGATATCACATTCACAAGAGTGAGACAGATGAGGTCACCTAGACCTTGATCTTTGATGTGTGACTTCCAAAATCTAATCACTTCATCAATGAGTCTAAGTGAATGCTTGTGCCAAATTTGAAGAAATTCCCCCAAGCTGTTCTTAAGATGTTGCATTTATGAGACTGAGGCAGACAAGGTCACAGTGACCTTGACCACCAAAAACTTATCTGTTCATCACTGTGTCTATGTGGACATTTATGCCAAATTTGAGGAAATTCTCTTGAGGCATTCTCGATATATCATGCTTACAAGGATGGGACAGACCGATGGAAGTACTAACACACGTGCGTAGAGACGGACGGCCAAAAGCATAATGCCTCCAGCCACAGCTACTGCCAGTGTAGAGGCGTAACAACTATTAAAGACACACTGTTGCGCTGAAAACAGTTCTAACATTGCAATGCTATCATGCTGCCATGATTCAGCAGAAAAGCTGAAAATCAGCATTTACTTTAGTTAGAGTAATGTTTGCTAAAAACCTAGGTCTGTAATCCAAACCACTTAACTTGAGGGTGCGCACAGTATTGTCACACACAGTATTGAGAGGAACTAAGGCAGAGTTGGTTTTGATCTTTTTGTTGACAATGGCAAAACTGCATGGGTTGTAATGACAACAGGGCTGCTGAATGCAACCATTTGGCTGCATTTTGCAACAATTTTTGGGCACACTGTTACTAAATGTAAAAGCACCAGTCAGTCAGAATCATCATTATATATCATGTGAAACACCAGGAGGGATTGAGAATCGGATTGTGTGTGTTGCTTTATGAGCAACACTGCTACATTTACAGCTAGCCTGAGAGCAGTTTTCTTCTCAGTCAGCCAAGCTAGGTCAAATCCTGACCTCCTGTGCTTCTCGGGGGTCCAGAGGCCACGTCTCATAATACTGCATCAAGCTATCCATCACTCTCATCTCAGTACCTCCTGTATTTTGACTTTTGTCGTAAATGCATTGAAACAGCCCAGGCTACACATGCAACTGCATCCATTTTTTAAAAATAAGGTGTTAACACAGAGTTTATGCAAAATATAGTTAATAGGATTATATGACAGGAAGTATAAAACATGTTACCTGTGTCCCTTTAAAATATATCAGAATTAAATAGTTAAGAGTTTGTAACTTTTTCTTGAAAAGAAAAGGCACATTATTTCTGTAAATTGTCTATTTATTACCAAAGCGTTTATCAGTAATACATTTTAGATGGATAAGGATGCATAAAGACAATGCTGATTGGCAAGTTTCTTTACACACTTTGATGGCATCACTTCAAAACCAGGCATTCCCAGTAGGTATTTAGTCGCCCACTTTCCAGGCAGTCAGCATGCTGAATTGTTAATTCATGAGAGCAGAATGGAAAAGGTTTGGAAACAACAAGTCTTGCAGGCGGATAAAGACACACTAATGACTTGAATATAAATATATTAAGATTAAGCATTTAGTTTACTGTTGTGATCAGCACAAGCCATTAAGCGTGCTGAGTACAGAATCATTGAGCTGGAGCCAAACACTGAGTGTGGTGTTTGGAGTGAACTTAATGTGCAGCCTAAGGGATGAAATTACTTGCTGTTCTCCTCTATGACCAAAATACTGACCCGGAACCAGAGTCCTGTACAGATCCAGTTTTGCACATTTGCATCCGCAAAGCTCAGGATCAGAGCCAACTTGTTACCGGTAAATATCTCCAAGTCAAAGTCAGACCCGCCCCAACCTGTTTATACATAGTCCCATGACCCAAGATTAAACACACGGTTTGTGGTTATGCCATTTTGCGTAATGTACACTCCCATTCAGATGTGCAAAGCACTGGCTCAGATGTTCACTTTCACTTGCTCAAATGAAATGCAAAGTGACACAAAGATGACTGGTAATCATCTGCCCACATATCCAAAGTATTTGCCCTGTTGCCATCAGTCAGCTGCATCTTCAGCTCTGGAATGTTTTTTTCCTACATGGCATGTGACATGTTGAGCGTCCGCATGGCCAGCACAGGCATTTAAAATTATTTCAGTTCTCACAGCTTTTACCCATGAACTGGCCATGAGTGTTTAGAAAGTGCTGCAGATGGGTAGGGCTGCACAATTATGGACAAAATGATAATCACAATTATTATGATCAATATTAAGATTACATTGTTTTTAGGGACAAAATATTTTTACTGTACTTAACATTTAAATAAACAGAGCACTGCCTTTACCTCTATGCTGTGCTACATTCTTGTAATGTACAAATTGTTTAAACAAAACAAGACTTATATAAGGTTCTGCTTCACCTGATTTTTAGTGCATCTTCCATATATACATATCCGGCACATGTGTTTTTTGACAGTGGTCATGGTACCATGACGTGGTGCTGTGTCACTGTTATGAATGTCTGAGTTGACACTGGACGAGGACAGAGATTAACAGTAATAGTATTGTCACATTAGCAAAGTTTTTCTTCTTGGCCTTCATGCATTGATTGTAGTGCAAAGTATTGTCTTTTTTAGGTGGTTTAACGAGTTAGTTACGACACAGACACGTCTCATGCACTCTTTGCATATGACTTGTTCTCTCCCGTGGCCAAACAACAGATGACTATGGTTGATGATGCATAATTTTCATTTTGCCCATCTGCAGTTGCAACATTCAGGAGAGCTTTTCACAAAGTGCTGTTGCAAAGTGCACGCATCGTAGAAAGCTTCTCAAAAGCAGAAGCTGTCTGGGTCTACGATCAGAGCACACATTTTAAACGTCAATATCACAGTCAATCATGTTCATTTAATTGAGGGAAGCCAAAATCGTGATCTTGACTAAAAGTTGATTAACTGTGCAGCCCTACCGACAGGCATTAAATATCATGCTTGTCATGCCTCTCTTGCCGCCATGATGCCAGCGTGCTGTCTAAAATCAAATGATGGAGCAGCAAAATTGCACTGTTGTCTTAATTCTGTGTAAAAATGCTTAGGCTGCGTAAAGAAGTGAATTTGTAGCCACCCTGTAAAGTGATCTCTGTGTAAAAAATAACTTAGTGTTGAACTGATTGGGAAGAGATCAGCTCTGGGCACCGGAAACAGTCCTTCACTGCTGCGTCCAACCCATGTAACAGCAGTAACAGAAAGTTTGCGAACTGATGCCTGGTTGTTCAATAAATGAATTTCAGATTGCACTTATTTTTTGTTGTTGGCCCATATACATTCCTATACTTGTGTTTTGTGATTTGTTTTTTGTAAGTGTATATGTAAGGTGAGTACTCGAATATGGTTACCTTCCCTAATATCCGCAGCAACCCGACCCAGTGCGGGACTTTGCAAAATACACATCAAAAAAGGCCCTTTGTTAGATGTATTGCAGCCAATGAGGCTAAATGATTCTATGTTACTGACACAGAACACAATAAAATCCTTTAGAAATTGGAAGAAGAATGTGTTGGCCTTGAGACCAGAAGGAAACCTGAGAGATGTAAGATGTGAACAGAACTAGCCATTCACAGGTAATAATCACAGGGAAAAGTAAAAACATCTTACCTGTTGAAGATACCAATGGAGGGAAGAGTCCAATCCACATGGCAGCAAGCGAGAAAGAAAAAAGAAAAGTTCAAGTTAGACTGAGTTTTATTCATTTCTCAGCAGCATGTTAAGTATGGCTGACTTGAAAGAGTACCAGCAGTTGAAAGAGTTCATGAAGTTCTGAGGGTTATACTGCAAGAAAATTACATAATCCCCTATATATTCATTTTGCCTATATATTCCAAATGCATCTCAACATCAATTACACACACAAGGACACTCAAATTAAAACACAAACTGGTCACTAAGATAATACAGCTAAAAGCCTTCTGAGAATTAAAACTATACTACTGTGGAAATGTCCTAAAACCAAGAAAGTCACTGAACCTTTTAAGCTCTATAAAATTACTTAGAAATGCCGGTGAAGTATCCAGCTGAGGGAAAAATGGAACTAATTCCACTTTCAGAGCAAACAAAAAGACAAAAAGAGATGTATTGATTGCCAGCATAGCTCACTCTATTGTCTCAAAATGGATAGTGGGTTTCACACAGAAAGTGGCACATACTGGCTATTACACCTAAAATATAGTCAGCCATTAGAGCAAAACACCTCAGAGGGAGTCACGGGGATTAGACTGCTCTGAAATAACAGAGCAGACCAGCATGTGATAAGAAGCCATAAAGATTCAAGGATTGACAGTCTGGGCAAAACTTGATCGCCTGGAAATGACAAAACATATTAGTATGGATTACGAGCAGTGGATAAGACAAAATTGATAGCTACTGCTGCTTGAATCTCCTTGGGCAGATAATAGTTTACCCTCTAAGAGACAACTTGACTTTATTATATATAATAAAGTCACTGCTGCTTTGGTGTAAACAGCAACAAACTCTTATAGATGTCAGACAGAGACCAGGGTGAGCAGTCTTTTCTTTCTCTGTCCGTCTCTCATCCTTAAATTGAACTGGTGGTGCTGTTGACATGTATTGTATTGCACAGAGAGAGTGTCTATTATTTAGCCTGCACATTGATATAAATGGGGTGGACAAAACAACAAAAACACCTGTCAGTATGTTGTACAATTCAATGGTACCACAGCCTGCTGCCTCAAAAATGAACAGCTGAATCCAAACCTTTCAAAACACATTGTTTGTCTCCATCAGCCAGTCAAGTTGGAGTTTACATCCATGTCTGCCTAGACTCATATGTAGCCACATATACATAAAGTAATGAATATAAAGTTACATTTATAATAAAAATGAAGCTACAAATTCTATAATGTGGATGCTTCACTGAAGATCTATACAATCAGCACAGTTTCAAGGTGGACACCCAAATGTCTCCCCTTCTGTTCTAAGTTAACCTTTGACTTTTTGGATATAAAATGTCATCACTTCATCATTTTATTCTATTGGACATTTGTGTGAGGTTTTGTCATAATTAGCTATTAATTCTTGAGTTATAGTGAAAAATGTGTTTTGTGAGGTTTACAGTGGCCTTGACCTCTTAACTTTGACCACCAAAATCTAATCAGTTCATTCTTCAGTCCAAGTGAGCATTAGTGCCAAATTTAAAGAAATTCCATAAATGCGTTCTTGAGACATCATGTTGGAGCCTGGCCTCAGTCCAAAGTTGTTGAAATCAGGTGCTTGGGCAGTGACTCGTGGCATCAGAAACCAACAAAGAAAGGTGTTCTTTGACGTCAGCACGATAGGCAGCTGGTTACTGTTACAATTTAACGGTGCCCGACGGCATCAGGGGGAAACGCGGCGGGACAGAGACGAAAGTTAAGGTGGCGAAAGTCCAAGTGGGATGGGTGCATCCAACAAACACCGACTTCCATCCGATCCCGTAGGATTCTAAAGCCAAACCCTGGTCTTTTTTCCTAAACCTAAGATGTTTTTGTTGCCTAAACCTAAACATGTGTTTGTTGTTCAAGGAAAAATGTCAATTTGCAGTGTTGAACAGATGTAGGGCATTCATTTGGAAAGACACTGTATGTAAATGTCACATTTTTTGTGAAAACAGAAGTGCATTTTGAAAGAAGAAAATGCATGCAACAGGCAGAACTTGACACAGTGTCCCAGAACATCAACAACCAACACAGCCAGGGTACCTTGCACGTCGTTTGTAGACGTGGAAAGTCCATGACCAAACGTCGATAAGTGACGAGGTCGGAGTGAAAATGTGTTGCATGTTCATGAGAATGGTATATATGGACGGACGGACAGCCCGAAAACATAACGCCTCCGGCCTCAGCTGTCACTAGCGGAGAATAGGGGTGTGCCAAATCATCTTCTTCATGATAACGACACATAAAAAATTCTCGAGATATTTCGACTTGTTGACATATTGATGTCATACAGTTACCCAAGGTAACAAGAAGTATGGCTAAAAGCGCTTCTACTGATGTTCCAAAAAGAGGAGCAGCTTCAGTAGTGTGGAATTACCCATGGCGTCGTTAGGCCTGGGTGCCCTGTATGTTTTATGAACAGCCCTGGACTTCTCAGACTCTTTTAGCGAGTTACCGCTCAGAGGGAACTCATTCAGTGGCTTCTCTGGCAGCAGCACAGCATCTCTCCCTCTCCTTTCTTGCCATCCGCACATGAGAGTCGGTGTCGTCAAGTGATTTCCTCATAAAGCCTTTGGTAATGTAAACCTATGTGACGCTCACGGCTTGACAAACAACTACACATATGTGAATGTGCAATAGTTATAATAGCATAACAGCCTGTCACAGGTTACAGCATGATGATTAGAGGAGAAATGGCAGAGTATAAAGGTCCAGGTGAAAAAAAAAAAACAACTCAATCATTACGGATTTTTACTAAAAGCAAAGGAAATCACCTGTTAGTTTATATATATAGATCCCTGGTTACTTTTTTTGGTATTTGGGAGCTGTTTAAATGTGTAATTTGTGGTCGATTTTATTTTGTTGAACTATTAATATTGTATACAGACTCTGAATCTCACTCTGAGTTACTGTTGTTGTTTACAACTAATGAAATGAGAGATCATTTTTGTTTAGTTTGTACTGAATATTTGAAGGCAAACTGTTAGGTTGATATGTAAAATTATATCACTTATTTGCTGCAATTCTATATTCTTAAATTATTTTATTTATTTATTTTTATTTTACTAATTTGTCATATCGTCAAGAAAATTGTTATCACAAAAATACCCTGAAATATTGTGATATTAATTTAGAGCCATATAGCCCACCCCTAGCACAGAGGCATAAAAACTGAACATCATAATCTTCATGAAGATATAACTAATTGCCGGACTTGTATGAGACTGCTTTAGGGTTAGCTTGGTGTTCCTAATAAACTGGAACTGGGTGTACATGGAGATATAGTGTTGATAGGGCTGCTGCAGCTAAGGATTATTTTTCATTATTGATCAATTTGGGGATATTTTCCCAATCAATTATTTAGTATGCCAGGAAATAAGTCTAGAGCTTTGGACAAACAATTCAAACCTTATAAAGATTCAATTTACTATCAAACAACACAAAGCAAAGCTGCATATCCTCGCAAGTGACAACTGGAGCAAGGGAACGTTTGGCATGTTTGCATGAGCAATGATTTTAATCATTTATCACTCATCAAAATCCTTTTTTTGGTGGACTTATCACTTAATCTGCTGTTACAGCTCCACATACAAATAGTTACATGTATTCAGAATATAAGTCATTATCTTACAACAGAAGAACACTTTAATAACATGAAACACACAATCTATATTTACATGAGCTATATATTCTGTGGAATGTGAGCCAAATGGCAGATCAAAACTGTATCACTACTGACCCCTTCTGGAGAACATAGTAATGTACAACTGATGTTAAAAGCACTGAGTTATGACACTTCAAACTGTCCTGTAGCTAGATGGCTTTAACAGATGCAGGCACATAAAGTGCATAGTGGGAATGACTGTGAATCATCGTACCACAGGCCCAGTATTTACTGAAACATGTTGCACCACACTGTAAGAAAGTGCCTTGTAAAAGCAAAATGACTACAATTGCACTGGAATATTTTAAACCAATTTAGTTTTGTTGTTGTGGTTGGCTTTGATTGGACAGAGACACGGTAAAAAAGTCAGAAAACAAACAGAGGTTCTTGCATGGCTTTTATAGCACAGCACTTTGATATATCATGCTGGCTAACTGCCCGCTCTGACACAACATCTTAATATTCCTGTCGAATCCACTCCTAATCTGAATTAATCCATAAAAAATTTGGCAAAGAAAGGATAAACAGATGGACAGAGAAATCAACCAACCTCTCTAATGACAGATAATAGAGGGGCTTTTCTGTTCTTGAGCTAATGTTTTCATCACAAAGTAAGTTGAGTGTTGGAGTGAAGATCAAAGCAAATCTAAAATGTCTGGCTTACTGAAGTGACACTGGACACACAAATATACAGAACTTGAAACATCCCTAAATTTGATTTCTCGTCACGAAAGCCACCACTCCCATAACTAGAGAGCCAAAACTTTGCCTCTCTGAACTCAAAGTTTGACTATACTAACTTAATACTCATGCTGCTATAGTGACAGACTAGGGCCATCTATCCATGCTGTCTTTTCTTCCTCCTCTTATTCAGCTCCCCCCTGACTCCCTCTTGGCCCCAGAGTAAAGGCCAAATTGCAGAATGTACTATCCCAAGCAGAACTCATTATACAAGACTAGAGACGGACAGAGAACAGAGGAGTCTGTGTGACACTGTTGGCTAGAGACAAACAGATACGCAAGATGGAGGAGGAAGAGAAGGGGGAGTGAGTTTTTTTTTTTTTTGCGATGATTAAAGGAATAAAGAGCACAAATAAGTAGTGAGAGAGGGAGAAAAAGATGAGAGAAGTCCCGCTAATGAAGCAACCACTTGAGACGAGCACAGACAGACCTCTGGCGATGCTGTTTTCAAACTTTATTTCGAGTGTGCCACAAAGGCACACACAGTCATACACATTCCTGCACCATCATGCTCAGTCACAAGCAACTTGTATTCATATACAGATTCCTTACACAAGTAACGGAGAGTTAAAACTAACAGTGAGATGGGAAAATAACATAAAATACTCATAACTATGTTTTCATGAGTGTGTAATCACCTGAAACTAAGAATTACTGTGTTTTCTTTATTTTAGAATAAGTTGTTTTTATCTGCATACGGAGAAGGTCCTCTTTCGTGAAGACAGCCGTGTTGTTTTTACAGTAGCCCAGAACGGACAAACCAAACACTGGCTCTAGATAGGGCCATTCGTGTTTTCACGTAGGCCAGCTCTCCCGCACACTTAGCACACAGGAGAAAGGTTAGTTGGTTGCAATCTGCAACCCCCTAGCTAGACACCATTAAATCTTACACAAGAGACCTATAAAGGGTAGGTTAGGTATTTTTCACTCTAGACCTTATTTTCCCATGTTTTTGTGTCTAATTGGCTAAAAGGAGCAACAAGTTCTACAACTGTTCCAGCACTGAGCCAGACCGCTGCAGCCAACAGCAGCAAAACCATCTGCAAAGTAAGCATTCGGCGACTGTTTGCATCGTCAGTTTATGTCAATTAAAAGTGCTTGGTTTTTGATTATTATTTTGAGTATCTGACAACTTATAACTATGCAGACAGACCTTTACTTTAAAGAGTAAGATCCTTTTTGTTCAACCAGAAGTTGCCAAACTCACCAGACTCCATTTAAATAAACAGCGATTTTATCATGATAAAACACACTTAATTCAATTCAAGTCAAGAGAAACAAATTAACTCACAAAAAACATCTTGGTTTGTCTCAACACTGTTACAACAATCACCAACACATTTGAATAATTTAAGAAAAGTTAAAATAAACCCATAATTCACTCAGTTACATGTGAAAATATGCTGGCACTATACACGCTAAAATTACCATTTATTTAAATGGAGTTTGGTGGAACTGGCATGGGGGAATTCAGGGCTGTTTCTGGTTAAACGAAAAGGATCTTACTCATCTAGTACGACATTAAGTACGACAATCTAAGCCTGTCAGTGGCACAAAGTCCCAGAGTGGTTACACTTAACACTGGGTCAATTTCAAGGATTGTTGTCTCCATCAGTCACTTAGAGAGAAACACATCAGAAAATAGGGTCCAGGTTGGAAAATACCGAACTTACCATTTAAATCAACGTATGTCAACAGCATATTAATCACCATGACATCTTCTTCTACACCCTGCCCTGCACTGCATTGCAAGACTGTCACCTGATACTGCACATAGTATGGCAGATTTCTATCAAACAAAGGGATTTCCATTCTTTGATTAATACATAAAAGCACTATCTTGATTAAAGGCTCATAATAAAATGTCCATAACTTTGAATCTTAGATCACAGTTGATCACAGATACACAACAGATGAGCAGTAGAGAAAAAAACAGTGAATAGGACATTAACAGCTATATGAGCTAACATTCAGGCTGTCAAAGCAGAGGATTCGCTAGCATGTATTCTGGCATTTCTTCAGGTGACCTGGCAAATACATGACCATCGTCTGCTCTTGCAGTGGACTCAGAGCCTGATTACTCATAGTTGTCCATCTGAGCCTATCTCTCTCTCCCTCCCTTTGGTACCATCCACAAATAACTTAGAGTGATCAGAGTTTCATATGTAATTTCAGATGAAAAGCAAAAAAGATGGGAGCAAAGTCCTTAACACAGAACAAGTTTAACAGGACCTCATTAGATCTTGATGTATGCCTTCTCACTGCACAGCCAACGCTGCTTCGAATAATAACAAAACAGATCTGGCACTACATAAACTATATCTGCAATTAAAGGAGAAGTCCAGTATTTTGCACTTTGAGCCCCATTCCTGATTGTTTATGATGAAATAGAGTGGTTAAGACCAAAATCTTGACGATTGCTCCTTCTCTGACAATTTGAGAGAATTTGGCTTTCCCCTGCCTGGCTTAACAATGCTGTCTATGGCCATGTGTAAATCTGTCCTAAAACCACCTTAAACGTTCATTTTCAAAGCCATGAAACTCACCGAGTGGTGAGTGGTGTTCGTTGATGTTCCCACATAAAAATTGTAGCAATCTGTGGTTTCTGTGATGATTTATTTGAAATTTTGTCCATGCATTGATTTCCTATAGGAAGCCTCATTGTCCGTTGGTAGTAATCCGACACTGGAGATGGAAGGGGGGTTGTTTACAACAAGGTTGTAGTCTTTTAGCTCAGCGAAAGTGCTGGCTCGACAGTGCTGTGTGCGCTCCTTCTCTTCGGAGGAATTCTCCTGCAGTCGCTGATCACACAAAACTTCATTAATCGCTTGTAAACAACCTTCGCAGTACGATGCCTTTGAACATAACGCCAGCCTTCTTCTTCTGCTTTTTTTCTGTGTCCCATTACATTGCAATGGTTTCCTGCCGGTTGGCGACACTCACGTAAAGGAGCATTATCACCATCAAGTGGGCTGGAGTGTATAACGCTCCAGGGTCAAACAAACGATCAAACAGAAGTTTACACTCGGGTGTGAGGCAGCTGAAAAAATAGTTCCACAATCAAGATGAATAGTGAAAACACGGATGGAAACCACAGTTTGCTACGATTTTTATGTCGGAACATCAACGAACACCACTGACCACTCGGTGAGTTTCATGGCTTTGAATCAGAATCAGAAATACTTTATTGATCCCCAAGTGGAAATTGTTTTCGTTACAACAAACGTTTAAGGTGGTTTTAGGACAGATTTACACATGGCCATAGACAGCCTTGTTAAGCCAGGCAGGGGAAAGCCAAATTCTCTCAAATTCTCAGAGAAGGAGCAATTGTCAAGATTTTGGTCTTAACCACTCTATTTCATCATAAACAACCCAGGAATGGGGCTCAAAGTGCAAAATACTGGACTTCTCCTTTAAGTCAAAAAAAAGCACCCCCCCCTCCCCCCGAAGATTAAATAGCATGACCATTTTGGATAATTGAAAAAATATATTATGTGACCAACCTGCTAAACATCTCTTAAGTTGAGTATTAGTTGCTATCGTATTATTTCATACTGTGCTTATTGGCAGGCTGGCTGTGCAGATTTAAGCTTAGCCAGTGGTCTCCCCTGTGGCTGTGTACCTCTTGTCTTATCTCCCTCCTCCACTGGTGGACTTCATCTTATAGGCTCCCATAGAGCCCCAAAACACAATAGTTCAGCTCACACCAGGGGGGAGAATCCTAAGGAGCTCGAGGTCTGCCAACACCATTTCTGTTTACCAAGTACCAGCCCATATCATATAGCACCCAACAACAACTAGCCTGAAATTGCTGACCAATGCCTGTTGAGAGTGTGTAAAAGCATGTAATAGAATTGTGTGAATGCATGAACAAGAAATTGCTTCTTTAGGACTCAAAGTGCTCCAATTTAACCCAACTTTATTTGCAAAAAAAAATCCATATACACGCAGGAAAACAGCTATAACAATGTTAAGATTATTCTGATATTATTAAAAAAAAACCTTGCCAGGCCACAGCTACCAATTGTTTTGATACCTGCTTTACCTGACAATTATTTTCTTAATTAATTGATTAAAAATCTGTTGTTGGAAAACTGTGAAAAATGCCTTACACAATCCCCAAGAGCCGTCAAATCTTCTTTTGTCTGATTAACACTCCAAAATCATCACACTCAAAAAGCTAAAACCAAAGAATGTTTGTTATTGCACTTGATTAAAGACTTGATTATAACAGTTGGCGATTAATTACCTGTTGATCCACTTATTATTTTAATTTAGCAGTTATTCTACCTACAGCTTTTACACTATCTCTCTCATGCTGACACGCACACTGAGTGACACAGAACACACACACACACACACACACACACAGTGAGGCCATGTGCAATGCTCATCAAAGACACAATGTCAGGATTACAGTGTGAATAGCCCGCACTCTGTTGTTGACATTTAGGCGAATGCTTACACAGGGAAATCAATCCTGTGTAGATCAAACAAATAAGCGTCCGGCTTGCAAACACACTGGGAGCAGCAAAATAACACATGTATGAAAGGATTACAGACTGCATGGTTGGACATGAAAACACATCTGCATACTCATATGTCCCTAAGTCAGATAGATTGGGACTTCATTGATCGCACTGGGGGGTATGAGCCAATGCACATGTTCATATGTAAGCATGCATGCAATGTGGTTTAAGCTCTCCACAAATTTTTCACTGTCCATCTCCTTTCAGTAATCCCGTTCTTTCTAATCTACATGGCAGCTCCCCTTTAAATCCCAGGTCAAACAACACGCTATGGGAGAGGGATGGAAGAACAGAAACAGAAATGAGTGCTGGACTGTATTAAAGGGATAGTTTGAATTTTTTTGAAGTGGGTTCGTATGAGGTACTTATACATAGTCAGTTTATTACATATAGCAGATGTCAGTTGGCACGGCCCCCAGTTGGGAGGAGCAGGCTGAAGTCCAACACAGAAGCTAAGCAATTTACTGTTGGGGATGGGCGTCAGCAACAAAATGTATTTTAGCCACCTCAATAAAAGTCCCACCTACAAAAAATTGTCTAACTTTTGATCACAGTTTAAGTGTCTGCAACACTGAGAATAATTTCACCACTTTCCCTTTCTGTCAGAGAGAAACCTATCTATGTTACCAATGCCACCAGACTACATTAACAAAAACAGTAATTTTAGCTCACTGAACACAGGAGCTGCTGGTCTACCACTGCTTCAATCAGTTAGTTAGTTTGTGTTATTGTGTGACTTTGGTGATTCCAAACTAACCCTTAAAAACACTAATGTCACATAATAACACAAACAAAATAACTATTCAAGGCAGCTGTAGACCAGCAGCTCCTGTGTTCAGCTATATTAAATCACTGTTTTTCTCAGTGGAGTCTGGCTTGAAGAGAGCAACACAACAGCTTCATCTTCCTGTTGGAAATTACTGTGTGACAGCAAGGTAAAGCACTTAAAATACTCTTAATATAGCACACACTTAAACTTACATAGCTTTTTTTTTTCATTTTCTGCACCTCCCCCCACCCATTCACAGCTGTACATTGTTAGCTTCCATGCAGGACTTAGCCTGCTTCGCCAAACTGGGGGCATGTTGACTGACATCTATTGTATATAATACACAGTCTATGGATAAGTACCCCATACAACCCCATTTAAAAAAAATGCACTATGCCTTGAAAGCTTTTCAGAAGCTTTCCAATATGCAAATCATGCTGTTTTTACATGACTGAGGCTACAAAACAAACCTCACATCAGTAATCTTGAACAGTATCTTAACTTCAATTGTCTTTTAAACATGATGTACTAAAAATGTATGCCAATGAGAGCTCTGGATTTCTTTGTGTCCTAGTTTTGTCAGTATTCTTTTTTTTTTATCTTTTTAACAACCAATCCATCCCCAATGCAATTGACTGTGAGCAAATTACTAGAGTTTATATAAGGTGGTGACATATAGCACTCTTAAGTAGTCCAAATTCTTTCTTGAAGGCATCTGTAATAGTCTTTGCTCTGACAGGACAGGCTATAAAGATGCAGGAAAAAAATTAGAGGACGGAGAGAGCCAGGAACCCGGTTTTATAGGTAACGAAACATATCATTACAGAAGTGGGACTGTAGTGCTTCAATTATCCTCCTCTTAGTTCATTCCTAAGCTTTTTATTGCTGCTCTTTATACCATCCCTGTCTCTTTGTATGTGTAAGGAAGAATCACCATTTCTCGTTCTTTCATTAGTCACTTTCTTTTCTTTGCTCACTCAGGTTCCCATTAACACTAATACACGACACCAGACTCTACCATAACAGAGCAAATGTGGGACAAAACAACCACGCCTGTGCTGATATGCTGACGTGGCATTAAACTGAGTGGATTACTTAAACACCTACATATCTCATGATATCTGATCTTGTTTCCCGTTTTGTTCAGTAATACTTCATGTTTTTTATGTTGGAATTTATGGAATTCAGTCACGGCCCACATAAGGGTTGCTACTTCCCATTCAGCCACAGAGACTCCATTGTCATATGAACAATAGGCGTAATTTGTTAAATGGCCATGTGAAATTTAAGTGGCCCACAGAGTGAGGCTATGGAGAGGTGACGAGGGATTTGGCAGCGATACAGGCGATACTGAGGCTGGCAATTAATGGTTCTGTAAAAAAACTCTATGCATCAACCACTGACCTTTGATATGTGCAAATGTGCTGACTGTTAATTGAGCTCTCACCTGCATGTAAACAGCGTCTGGCACACAAACACCCGCTTCCATCTTTCCAACATGCTGCAGAGATTACTATGCATTCACAAGTGAACAAACGTTCAGAGCCTGGATCTTACAGAGGTGGTCCACTCAAAACAAAGGCATACGTCCACTCATGTTGCATGTTGTGCCATACAATGAACTCAACAAATTAAAATGGAATTCATGAGGAGGGGGAGCACTTGTTCAGTGAGGTTGGGCGGTTTCAATAGACCACACTGTTTACATTGGGACTATTTCTAGAGTAGAAAGTAGTTACAATAAATACTGTAGACAGTGTGTTCTGTGGATGTGGATTGTCCAGAGTAACAATGGCACCATTTCTGGAAAGAGATGTTGCTAATGAATTTTCTGAATGCATTTTTTTAGTGCTGTACCACAAACTAAATTCTATTCACCTTTATTGTATTGGTGAAATTTCAGGGACTGGCAATTGAATCTAAATTTAAAAAATGGCCAGACTCCATTAAGGAGAAATGTGAACATTTTCATTATTAATTTATTTATCTATTCATTTTTTGGTAATTTGACACTTTTAATTAATTTAAGGGGGGAAAAGTTCCCCTCCATGAAGCACTGTGAAGCCCCCAAAGACTAATAAAACACCCCAAATGTAAATAATGCAATGTACCCAAATACACTGCCAGTGGCAGATAGTTTTTGTTGAATTTATAAAAAAAAACTAAAATTCCTGTCCATGTGTAAAAATAGATGTATCTTGAGGCAGTGAGGCACCAGGGTTACTGCAGCATAAGGAAAGTTAGATTCACAACTATTTAATACTTTTTAAATGCCAGTCAAAATGAAACTCGAGACTAATTTTAGAAACAACAAAACTGCAGCAAAAAAAAGAACATCCATTACATCAATGAGTCTGGGAACATTGTGCAGACTAGGTCTCCTACTCCCTCATCTGACTTCTACAGTACACTAAGTGTTATGTCACCATGTTCAGACACCACAGTACCACACCACAGAAATCTGTTGCTGCTGACCCTGGCGCTGTGATTGGAAATGGGGGTGAAGGGGTGTTGGAGACCTGTGTAGAACAGAACTAGAAAATTCCTGGCGTTTGTTGGCAGGTTTGTCTGCTACTTTGTGTTTGTCCCTCCACATTTCGGATTCTACTGCCTTGATTCCCACCATGCTGAGTTTGAAAAACTTTTAGATGAAGTACAAAGAGCCTCATATGCATTGCCTTGTACTGGTTTCCACCATGCTGAAAAGTAGAGCAACAGCTAGCTAACAGACAGTGGATCCTCTGCTTTGAGCATCCACTCAGAAACAAAAATATAAGTGTTGTTGATCTGCATGATGTTAATGCTCAAAGCATATGGTAAATTATTGGGAAAAAAAATAGATGTTACCAAATATTTAGAGATTTTAAAATGCAGCATGAGAAAAAATACCATAAAATCCTACTTCCCATGTATTAACACTTTAAAGACTTCTGAAAGACAGATTTAAGACATTTTAATGTCCATTAAGCCAATATTAAGATGATTGATCTAAAAATTGATGTGCAACAACCTGGTACGGTGTATACAATAACTTACTGTCCTAGTGCATTAAATTGTGTTTTATTATTGGGCACACTTTCTACTGTGATTCTCCAGCAAAAACAATATTTGGACTTTTACTGAAAACAAAAATGTAACAAGGGCTTTGATGGTGCTGGACTCATCCTGAGTACGGCTGCTTTGTTCCAAATGATTTCTCTGTAGAAACTTGGAATCTGTGTGCAACAGCTGACTGCTGCTGTGCAGAAAAGCATTTAGGTTAATAGGTCTACCATTAGATCACAATGCCACATAAGCAAATTAAAATAATTAACAAAGCTACCGCTGCTGTGCCACGTGTATTGACTGTGCACAGCCCCTCTTAAATTACATTTATTTAGCTGTCTACTCTATCTGGACACACCCGTGTTGATCCTGCTGTTGTGTGACGGCCACAGCTGTGTAATAAAGTCAACGAAAAGCAGCCTGCATTCTACATTTGTTTGGTCAGTGTGAGACATGTCCGAAAGCAGATGTTTCAAATCGAGTTTGCAACGCTGTGATACTGAGGGAGATGGAGCAGAGCGCTGTCATGGTGTGATTTAGATATCAGGAGGCGGAGTTCAGTTCCGGTGGGCTCTGGCCCAATTTAACCCCTGACAGTACCCCAGAGCCTTGCATACAGTAATTCTCCTTTTGATCTGTGTTCAATATGAATTCACAGCAGAGAGTTCCTGTGTGGGCCAACAAGAACAACATGAGACTGGCAGTATCAGAGAGATGAATGAGAAATTAAGATACTTATTATAAGGGTGCTGGGTTCAGTTTTCAGTTATTTTGTAGTTCCTAGTCATTGCTGTTTTTTGTTAATAGCTTCTACTTTTTCCCCCAACATATATGTATATATATATATATATATATATATATATATATGTATATATATATATATATATATATATATATATATATATATATATATATATATATATATATATATATATATGTACCTGATGCCAAGGTGGTGCCTATTTATTCCAAAGGAATTGCTCACCTGGCACATACGCCAAAAAAGTTTCTAGCCTTCGGGTTTACTTCCACAGTATGCAGTCCCACTGAATATGCATGGTAGTGTTTCTCCCCCGCCCGCAAGCTCCCGCTCAGCTCATAGACTTTACATTGTGATGGTATCGTGGATATTTAAGTCGCTTTTCTTGGCTCATTGCAATACGGCGAGTGGCCACTGGGAAAAATTGGCTGCAAGGCTGAGCAGTAATCCTGGGGGTCTGGTGTGACGTTTAGCTCGAAGCTCCGTTAGCATTGGATGTAGTCTTCTTACTGTCCAAACAGATGGTAATCTCACTCTAATGGGGCACACTTGTTTAAGTAAATTCCTTTCTTTGATTCTTGAACTACTCTCAAATGCATTCCAACACCTCTTGCAGTTCCTTCACAATAAAAGCCTTTGAAAACATTTACTTTCACTTGTACTTTAATTTATTTTGGTCCTAACTGACGTGGTGTACAAAGAAAATCTAGATCAGTGTATGCACTAGATTCATATACCAATAAAGACTTAGCAAAAACAATAATCATATTCACTGTATTTACTCAGAAGTAGAGGCAGGAAGTGTTGACTTAGCCATCACGCTTGGCGACCAAGACTTAATTAATTCCTTGCACCATAAAAGTTGCTCTCAGTCTATTTTTAGCTGCTTGTTTTGTATCAGTCTGAAATACGAGTTCAGGAAACAGCGTGGCTCCTTTATATCTGTCAGATACAGTGGTACTAACAGCAAGCTTCTAAGTGGAACAAGTGAACTGAAAAGACAAACAGGTGCTTATTTCAGTTTGAAATAAAGCTTAAAGCGTAAACAGTTGATTGAGGTAAGCTACACCTTTTTTAGTTTCCTGTTATTGCAACAAGCCTTGTGATTTTAGTTGCTTTCATATTGGCACACCGTGGGTAACTCAGCCCATGGCAGCCTGCTAACAAGTCTCCACACACACAGAGACACACGGACAAAGACACACACAGACAAACTCAAACATGAAACAGAGACAAACAAAGCAGGCACTTAAAGTGAATTCTGTTTGCTAATCAACGTGGCCCGTAGTCATCCCTCTGATCAACAGCACTTTATCTAGCGTGGGAATCCACATCTGAGCTATAAACAGCAATCTCACAGTCCCTCTCTCCGACACACATGCACAGACACATTGTGGGTGTGTTTGTGTGCGTGTCTGTGTCCTTCCGCAGATGAAACGGTAGCTGTCAGTGAGGCCAGAGGGAGGAAATGGGTAAATTTTGGAGTTCTGTATTTAAACGCCTTCATACACTTCACTCAGGGACTGTATCTTCTTCCCAAAGTGGTACAGCCCCAATGACAAAAGGTACTTCTGTGTGTGTGTGTGTGTGTGTGTGTGTGAGTGTGCGTGTGTGTGTGTGTGTGTGCATACATACAGTGTCGCTGTATGTGTGTAGCTATTCAGAGAGATCGAGGGCAGGACACAGGAGGAGTACAACTATCTGGGACAGTGCAGTCTCCACCAGTTGGTTCTACAAAGACACTGACAAGCTCAACTGTAGCTCTGTGTTTCACATAAAAATCACTTCATGTTATAACCTCAGCTCATCAAATTGTTGTATGATCAGTGATTTGTTATAAAAAATAGTTGCAGTTTTGTAGAGTATGTGTGTGTGTGTTAAAGGGTCCAAGTGGAGAGGTATGTGACAGGAAGTGAGGTACATTGGGAGGGAAAGGGGAACCGTTGGGAGTGGAGTTCATTTCCCCCTCTTTCCTGTTTTCTGTTTTGTCCCAGCACGTTAGGCCACCTTCTTACATCATCAACATGATTCCTCTCACTCCCATAGTGTGTGGGTGTATGTGTGTATGTATGCAATACACACACACTGCAAGATAAAAGAAACAGAGGGCTGATAGTACAGTAATCCATCAAGCAAGGTGTGTTCAAAAAGTGTCATCCATGTCTTAAACAATGTTGTTATCAGGTCACCCTCTCTAATGTGTATGTAAAAGAAAACAAAAATCATTCTTGTTGTCACGGACTACAGAGGGGAATTTTTTTTACCACTATGTTCAGGAAATAAACTCATAAAACTTAACCTGTCCATATATGTTTCAACCATTTATAAGGCCCAGTTCATACCTGGAATTAAAATGCGCCTGGGGCATTGCTAAATACAGCCACAAAGATGCACTGTGGTCCGATCACTCAAGCCACTTGCCGTGGTGGTCTGGGCGCATTTACCCACATTATCTTTCGTAGTGTAGACGCTAACGCATCCTGATACATTCCCCACAAGGACTACGTCATGAATGCAGAATGTAGTGGTTATTTTGGTGAGAGTGGGCTAACACTCTATAACTTGCCAATATACAGCAAGCTGGATAAAGTGTTGCATGACAGTCCATTGTTTGGTCATATGGAAAGAAATGTGTTGAATTCTGCTGACAGCAGACGCAACCGCTAATTTGATGCTAGTGATAGTGTAGACGTAATAACTGTACACTGGGCCCTCTGACCTTCTAGTGTAAGTGGCATAGCCAGTAACAAAATATGAACACTATTCGTCAGCTGGAGATGTGTGATAGACGCAGGTGTGAACGGTGATGCGTCTTGGCTGTCGACTTGTGTTCAAATCACCAAACCTGTTAATACCAGGTGTAAACAGGCTCTTAGTCAGCCTCTCTCAGGAAGCAGCTTTTTGCTGATCTGAATAATGACTCTGCGACACATCTACTGATCCCCTTTGCTGGTTACCATAGAAACCATGAAAGCCTCGTGATACCTTGCCTATGAGAAAACATTTGTGTGTGGATTAAGTAGTTAACGAAAAAAAAAGGCTTAAATGTCACTGAACAGGTGGCCCTTTGCACTTTGGATGTGTGCATGTGAGTTTATGCGATGATAAAGGTCAGGGTGTCAAGTTAGTCCCCGTCTCCAAAACTTTTCTTCAAGTCTGTATGTAAATAAAACTTTAAATAAATAAACACTTTTTTTGTTTTCTTTCATAATGTATGGCTTCATTGCTCTGTGAAAGCACCGCAGGCCTCAGATCCTTTCAGATGAACCCTCACTGCCCCCCCCAGCCTCAGATGAATATTTATAAATTCGAGAGTGGCTTTGTGGCAGCTCTGAAAGCTGAGTGACATGAGACAAGTAAGCGAGACTTTAATCTCAAGTTCAAGGAGTTTTTCATCTGTCGTGCCTCATAAATCAGAGAACAGTCAAAGGTGCAGCAACAGAACTTTCGCACTGTATTCAAACAACTTTGTTAGGCCACTTTTTAGAGGACTGTTTAAATATATTGTCCATGCTTGGTTTTTCAGGGGTCAACACTTTAAGTTGCTGCTTTAAAAAACTGCATATTTTTAGAGTGTGCAGTGGAAAGCCCAATACAGTGTGTGCTCTTTTCTGTAGGCCGGTTTCATTTTGTTTTGACAGCCAGAGGCCTGGTTTGGTGACGGGCTTTTGTCTCCACAGATTTTATTGGTTACCAGTCTGTCTGGATCTCTGTGATGAAAGCCTGTTTATCTGTACATCAACATCAGAAAGGCAGAAATGAAAAGAGCAAAGAGAAAATATAAAAGAGCGAGCAGCCAACCATAAAGTTCCTCATTAGCATTATAGCTGTGGGAATATTTCTTACAGAATATTTAAAATTTACCATTAAAAAGTAACCGAGGTTAAAAAACTTGGGAATTATTTTTTTTGTCATTTTGGCCATCATTCTTTTGGATGATAATAATAACACTGTACTCATCAAATTAACTACTGAGATTCAGGGACCAAACAGCAACTCTAAAAAGAAGTCAGACAAAGCGGGAAACACAAGCACTCATTGTTAAAATTATTACCCAAACTGCAAACCAAGCCTGCATATCTTCTAAGAAATTTCTTTACCAGCACCCTTAAAGTAACTCTGATGTCAATAGAGGACTTCATTCGATACCTATGATGTGAATGGAGTGGCAGATAGTATGCCACGCTTTACAATGTTTTGGTGGCATCTCAGCCACTGAACTGCTAACTCAGTCAAGTACACCATCCTTTACAGTGAGGGGGCTAATTGTTAGCATCACACGGCTATAGTAACCTAACAGTTATGAACAGGATCAACGACAGAGTTGAGCCAATTTAGTATGAGTCTGTTGGGACCGTTTATCAGCTTGGTGTTGATTGTTAGCTGCTGCTGTGTTAGCTCATGCTTATTTCCAGACTTTGAACTGACAGTTCGCCAAGAAAGAACAGCCACGGGGATGGCAGCAACAGAAAGTTTGCCAATCCAGCAGGGAGTTGGGATGGTCCGAGATCAGACCCCTGGCGCAAAAGGAATCAAATGCAAGTATAACTTGACTGGAGACATTTCGATACCACTTGGTACAAGGTTGTTTCAGTTGATACTTTAAAAGGTCAAAACGTACTGAAACTTAGCCTTACTGTGAACATCCAGACGATTTACAGACCAACTTCATGATTCTACTTTGACCAGCCGAACATAGTGAACAATGTTTTATTGTGAAATCTCACAGATTATTAGTATGCTCACTTTCTGTTTTAGTCCCACTACAGCGCTCCTCTTATCTACACCATGCTGTGAGTGACGCCATACAAAATCACATACTTGCTCCTCTTTGCCACCCTGCATTACTTTGAGGTGAAAAAAAAAACAAAACAGGAAGAGTTGTGAAGGCAAACATTCACACACAGAAGCACACACATACTAACACTTGGAACAAACTTTACCCTAAAAACTACCTTTAAAAGCAGGAAAAAGAGATGTGCAGTGTAATCATCATGTATCACATACAGATTGTGCACTCCTAAACTGTTCAACTAGACACTGAACCACTGCTGGACACCCACAGGCATGAGACCTTAACTATTTGCTCTGTTATCTTGGCTCATTGAAAACTCAATGGGTGGTCCAGCTCCTTGTGAATCAACACAACAAGGCTTTGTCAGACAAGACAGCACATTAAAAAAACATCACGTATATATATAAAATATATACATACACAAAACACAAATAAATATCACATATGCAAATAAATGCACACAATCTCACAGAACATTAAATCCTTGAGAGACATTTGCATCGCACAATTGTCTTTCCAATAATACTGTCATGGCAATAGGTAGAGCTGTAAAGCCCACATAATGGGAAAGTGTGAGTCATTGCTTTAGCTATTCATTTTCTCATCACTTTATTTAAATTTTGCTACATTGCTCATTAGTTTGGTGACAGCATTTAACATTTAAATGCATCTTCATGCTTTGTGTCTGTGGAGTTTTACAGCTCAGATTTTGTGAATGTGAAACTCTGTTTAAAGAGACAGTTCACCCCCAAAGTAAAAATACAAATTTATCCTCTTACCTGTAGTGCTATTTGTTGTTTGTTTTTTTTGGTATGAGTTGCATGGTGTTGGAGATATTGGCCATACTTGGCTTATGGTGCTCAAAGCACCAAAAAAATGAATTTGAAAGATTCAATAGCAATGTCTATTTTCAGAAATCATGACCTGGTTACTCACACACCTTGTTGTGAGCATTTCAGGTAAGAACCATTTCTTTCTACCTAACTACACCTGCCAACCATATCACCACGCATTAGGAAACATGTCAGTAGAAAGAAAATAGTGCCTACATGAAACTGCTCACAACATAGTCTGTTGATTATCTTGAGTAACTGGGTCATGATTCCTGGAAAGAGACATTGCTGTTGAGTTTGTCAAATGTATTTTTTGGCACATAAAGCCCCACAAGCCAAGTATCATCTAGTTCCGTTATACCAGAGACAAGGCAGACACCTCTATGGCAGATATTTTCATCACTCTGCAATTCACACCAAAACAATCTAGACTGATAAACAGCACCACAGGTAAAAGGAAAAACTAAGTATTTTTGATGTGGGGGTGAACTGTCCCTTTCAGCTAACCAGCAGAGAGACAGACAGTACTGGTGATGTCATCCAGACAGAAAATGTCAGAGCTGCTGAATAGACAGTGAATAATGGAACAACTTCTGGTACATTAATGAAAGCTGCCATAGTTATTATTCTGGGATATGAGAGCATATTCTGATCCACAGCTTGAAGTGGTGCATTCAGATAAATCTAATTTGGATGAAGTTTGTCAAACAAAGATTCTTTGATGTGCAACCTGATCATTAAATGTCAAAGACAAACTCCAAAAAGTCTCAGTTGTAGACAGACAGTCGACAGTTTTCCCTGTCCACAGATACTCATTTTAGTGAGTTTTCAACACCACATTGAAACATATACGGTAAATACATCTGTATACAGCATGGTACTATGCAGCACACATGCTGACACTGCAACATGCCTATCAAATTTCTAAGCCTACATGAATGCAACCAGACACACAGTGAGCCCATACATCCATTTAACTGCCAGCTTCAGTGGTGGCTGTGAATGTCAAAAAGCACAGTCAGGATAAAAGCCGTTGTTGGGGGCCACATCTGCTGAGGGGGGCCACAAAATTCAATTATTATCAACTCCATATGGACTCCAGCTGGATTAATAATGAGTCAATATATCAACATATGATTATGTCATTAACTTATTATAAGAACAGCCTACGCCTTGAAGCACGCTTTCTCCTCTCATATACACACCTACAGTACATACAAATGCACACTCACGCAGCACGCAGACAGCTAACATGTTTGCTGTGATACTATGTGTTTACAACAAAGAGAGATACACTTATGAGAGCTGAAAGTTTGGTGCAATGATAGCATTAGGGCTAGAGTTCAAAATGAATAGGTTTCTTCCTCTTTGGGGAGCAAATGTGCACAGCAGATTTCATACAAATCAGGGCACTACAAGATTTTTTCACATCACAGACAATCAAGCGGATAGGAAGAGGGATGAAGATGATCACAACCTCCTCTCCTTTACAGAAAAAAACAACATTCAAATATGTAATTATATGAAATGAAGCATTTACAGAATTATATGTTGTGATTAAATTTCTTCTGACTAAGGTTTTTAAGTAGCTTTGTTGTGCATCTTTATGTGTGAGTGTATGTTTCCTCAGCTGCGAGCAATGGGAGTAATTTGTTGGTTAAGGAGTGTTTTGGGAGAGCGAAACAAAGGACTCAGATCTACTAAAAGCCAAGCTTTTGTGTGGCCCCAAATTTGAATGTTAAGCACTTAATTGGTACAACAAATACACAATAAAAAATTTCCCACAGTCCTCATTAGTGTTCCTCAAGACAGAAAACAATGAAAAGGTTAATTGATTTCGATATTAATAGGCAGTAAGTGCCAGTGCACACACAAAGCTACATCTGCAGCAACGTGCCCAAACATGCAATCGAAAAAGAAACAGATGATAAGTCTCAAACATGATCACACACCGAGCGTGTGTCTGTAGATGAGAAGAATGTATCCTACAAAACACATGTACGTAATTGTATGGTATGCCAACAAACACACTCTACCCCCTTCTACTCCCCGAACCTGAAATCCACATATACAGTGAAACCACCCCCGTTCATTGCTGTCAAACATGTATCAAAATCCCCCCTGTTGTCTGTGATTTATGGCTCTAACTAATTACATAGCCGTTCTTCAGAGAGCTGGGGTGGGAGGGGTAAAGGAAGGCTGGAAGGAGATTGGGGGAAATGAGGGCAGGTCCTGTGCTACTAAAAGCCTGGAGGCAACAGGAAGGTGTTTGTGAGGAAGAGACACTATGGACAGTATGTGAACTAAAAGACTTTGATATTAAAATATAGAGAACTGTGTCAGCCCCCACGCATACTGCACATATATAATCAGTATGTTACAGAATTCAAGGTTCAAGGTTTCCTTTAATTAAATTGAAGTCCTTGAAATGTCAGATCTTGACTTCACTGACTTGTATCTTTGCAAAGTTTGTCACCATGGGTGTTTTTACATTCCTCTACTGAAGGCAGCAATACCTGTGCACTTCCCTAAAATCTGAGATTCAAATGTAGCTACATGAGGTACATCACTAACATGAAAGCCAATCACTGTCTAATAAGGTATACATACATTGACAGGGGAACAGACTTTGACACAAAACTGGCAAAGAAACCTGAAGTCTCCATCGCAGAGATGAATATCTTAACAGAGAGCATAGTTAGCATTAGCAGTGTCAGTGTCATTAGTGTCAGTTATGAGTGCAAACAGACTGAGTGTGCAGTCTTTGCATGTAAACTGGACCAGTATAAAAACACTGAAACATCATAGCAGATATAACCCTACATTCTTTAGGTGTTAGAATAATTCCAAAAATTGGTTCCAGATTGGGAAAATTCATGTGATCACCCCCTAAACTCAATACAACAACTTGGAAAGAGTTATTTTTTGGATTAGTTGAGTAAAACATAATTTTGTAGTTTTAGGGGATGTACTGGTGCAGCAACAAGTCGGGAACAAAAAAACTTTGTAATAACTTTTTGTGAAAATGCTCTGAGCAATAAAATAAGACACATCTTATCTTATGAGTTAAAGCTCATGAACCCATCAAATTTGGAGCTCCCAAATCAGAAATCGGACCATTCAACAACATGTGAATACAGCCTTTTCTGTTTAACAACCACTAATGCTGTGTCAGCTTCTAACAAGCTAACAGACAACATAAATAAAAGATGCTAACTGCACTTACCATTCTGATACATCTGCTAATCACCCATTTTGGTGCACAACAGACTCCTCATCTGAGTCTGGGTCAGACTGAGGCTCAAACATGTATGGCTGAAACTCTCCACTGTTTTCTCTAACGCTAATGCTAGCCATCTTGGTGCACTTTGCTCTTTCACCAGTCTCAAAGCCAGATCTATCTCTACACTTCATTTTAGTGCGAGAGCAAGTGGAAAGCAAAACCTACAGCAAGCAGCGGTGGTAAGTAAGTGGACTAAAAAGTTTGAAAATCATAAAAGTCCCATTTGCTTTTTTCTTGACTGCTGTTGTAATGTACTTAACATTGCACACCTAGTAATAGTGAAGGGTACACTTCTAATCCAATCGTAGTCTCTATAATCACTTTCCCTATCAGAGAAAATGCAGCTGGAGTGTGATCTTTGATTTCACAATAATTAAAAAAGTACATCTAAACAAGTACGCTCACGACAAGATGTTAATCTTGAGTCTTTTCGCAATTGTTCCTTTTTTTATGAGACAGTTTCACAATAGCTTTGTTGGCTTTTTTTCACTAAAAAGGTCGCCCCTTATTTAACACATCGTAGCCTGCATTCAACATTACAGCTAAAGGGGAAGTGACCAACAATTTCAGTGTTTTTTAAAAAATATGAGAAAAGAAAAATGTCATTCGTTTGCGACAACAAAGCCTTTGTTGCCGTATTTATCTAATATAGGGAGCCCATTTCATTGGAATACACACTAGAGGTTTTCAAGGGGTGTGAGGCAGAGATAGCAGAGATATGTGGGTAATACTGGGATGCCATTATCTCTTTAGCCAGTGTGGCAGCAGTTTATCACAGCAGTCAATCACTCAGTAATCACTATCTGCAAGGAACTCCTTCCACTTTCACTGCCTAAGAACACTTGGTCAGCTTCCGCTGCCTGAGCTGCCGGAGATAAAGATGCTTCAGAGAGTGAGTGAGCAGACTCAATGACAGATTATATTAGGTCGGCAATTTCAGTTTGAATAAAGGATAATAAAAAAACTACATCCATAAAACACTGTAGACTGTAACACAATACAGCAATTCTAGAGGGGTTAATTTAAAAATAAAATAAAATAACAAATGGAAAAAGTAGCTAATAAATGATTGCTTTTGATTTTCTGATTTAGCAATTATCAAAGTAGACCATATATTTTTTATCAGTCATTCTTTCAGCAAAATGCAAAACATTCACTGGTTTCAGCCCCTTGAGTGCTAAGATTTGCTGCTTCTCTCTGTTCTAATTATTTTAAGATGAATGTGTTTAAGTTTTGGATCATTGAACAAAAAAAGCACCCCTTGAAGACAGCAATTTAGGTTCTGAGTAGGAGTGTAAGAAAATACTGACACACTTGAGAATCACATGTTTTGGTGGTTAATTTTGTGTTCTGTTTAAACCCCCGACTGCTAGACAGCAACGTTCTAATCTATCCTCAGCCAATTACTTGGGCTGTATCCGGCTCAGATTATGTCAGTTGAATTGGATTTGGCTGTTCAATGTGAATATTCAACTATTCAATCCTTTTTCCATATAGAGTGTGAGAGCTTGAACAAGGTTCGGCGGGATGTTCAACAATGTTCACGTAAGCAAATACAGTAATCAAGCCAAGTTAGCCCTCCAAGTAAATACATTATTGGTTTTAACCCAACACATGATTTGTCAGTAAAATCAAATTTGGCTGTTAACTATGAATATTTAACTATTCATCTCTTTTCATCGGCGTAAACAAGCCAAGTTAGCCCTCCAAGCTAATACGTGCTAAGTACGCTCCTGTTAATAAATTAGAGGACTGTACTTAACAAAATATTTTTTCAATATTCAACTATTCATTTCTTCTTTTAAATATAGTAAGCGAGCCAAGTTAACCCTTAAAGATAATGCATGCCAACTATGCTAACAATGAATTGGAAAAGTGCAACAACATATATTACCAACATTAGAAATAAAACAAAAGCCAGACACTGTATTTTGTAAAGGTGCTTATAATAATATTATCTCAAAGCCTGACCAGAAAAAACCTCTCTTCCTCCAGGCAGCTGCCTCCATCTCACTAGACTCACCCTGGCTCTGGGTCCACAGCTACCTGTACTGGAGGGCAGCGTGAAAATGAGGAGTCCTGAATCTGCGGCTAAATCTGGAGACTGAAACCTTTACTGGACGCTGACTGACGAAAAGAAAAAATTACAGCTCAACTTGCAGAATCTCAGTCAGCTAAAGAGGTCTCTAACTAAACGTTCAGGAGGCAGCCCTGAGCATTTCATTTTAAAAAAACTGCCTTGCTTACAGAATCACTCCATATTGAATTGTAACCTCTGTATCGTGATATGTGTTCTATATCCAGATTCACATTTTTCTGACATTTTATAGACTAAGATTTATTGATTACACAAAAAACCCTACAGATTAATTTAATGAAAAAATAATTAATAGCAGCTTGTAATAAATCCATGTCAATTAATTGACAGCCAAGTTATCCAGATGTACAACAGCTGTATTCTGCAATTACAGCAGGGTGTTTTAGTCCAGATCACTACTGACCTCCAACCTCTATATCTTTTCTTATGATCCACACTGATCCCTGTCTGGTGCTCTGGCTCACTCATCCTCCCCTCCACTGACTCTGCCACCTTAGGAATGCCATTCCAGTTCAGTCCATAATTCCCGCTCAGTGTTCCCAGTAATCCCTCTTCTCCGGCTGCTCTGAGCCGACTTCCTTCCCCACAGCTGCTGGCCGGCCCGGCTTGCTCTAATAATAGGACAACAATGCCCGCCCCACGCCCGGACACACTGCACTACTACTGAAAAGAGAAAAAAATATATAAAAACTCTATGCATGGAATCTGAAATATTTTAAACCATTTCCCACAAATGTTTACTATAACTGATAGGTACTTTTAACAGAAAGGTCAGAAAATGTTAACATAGATGTTTAATGTCACTACAATTACTGACGCCCAACTCCAAAAGAGCAACATTAGACAAAGTTGTTGACGTTTAGTACCTCTGTGTGCGGGTTAAGACTGCAGCATGTAAACACATGTTGGTGGAGGAATGATGATGAGGCTGCACACTCAAGTGAGCTACTATCTGTGGTAAAGTCAGAGAAAACACTGTAATCATGCAGGAGCTGATAAATGAAGGCTACACACTGCTAAAGTACTTAAACACTACCTTGTGCCTTTGCCACTCTGTGTTGGAGTTGGACTGCTCCCCCAACAGACACACACACAAAGCAAAAAGGTTATGAATAAATGTCACATTTACGTTCCATGGTCCTGTCAGCAAAGCAGCCCCGAGCTGCACAGACCACACAAACACCACAGAAAGAGAGGCATTAATCAGAAGAGAGTCTGGAGCGACTGAGAGCTGCACTGAGGTTTCTTTTCTCATCTTCTGCTGTCCCACTTGTAGAAGCAGAGCTCTGAATCACATGTTACAGCTCCTTACGTCCGAGCCGGACATTTCTTCAACAACCCTTTATTTCCTCCTCATTCATACCATCCATGGAAGATTCCTTCTCACACTACTTTGCTTCTTTCTCTGACAGATCAGTGTGATAATGTTGCTTCCCTGGCACGTGAAAAGCTTCACCTCCACACCTCCTCCTCTCTTTCAACCCCCCTCTGCCATTCCACCAAGAGAGCAATCCTACAGAAAAGCTCACAAAATTTGGAACTCAGACCCCCCTCTTCTTTCTCCCACAGAATTATTGGCCAGCAAAAGGAGGAAAGAAAAAACAGCGGAATGCTGGTGCTCACCTCAGACAAGATCCCACTGCGGCAGGGAAAGCAGAAGGAATATCATCCTCAATCCGCAAAGAAAAGCAACAAGTAGTTACTCCAGAGATTTCTCCTCCCCTCTCTCGCACTCCTGCTTCCTTGCTCTGTTTCTCCCTCTGCTTTGCACTCATTCAGGCTGCAGTAGCTGCAGTGGACTGAGCAAGTATGCGTGTAGTGTGTGTGTGTGTGTGTGTGAGGGTGTGAGAGTGTGTGTGTATGATCCTGTGGACTCCTGCAGGGGTATTGACTCTTAGCAGGGTTCAGGTCCTCCCCCTTCTCGGGATCACAGAGAGAGAGACGGAGAAAAAATCTCACCCACACACACAAACAGAGGGCAGGAGAGTTCTGTCTTTGTCTTTTGTTGCTTTCTCTCACTTCCTTGCTCTGTGTCTTCAAATGTCTGTAACTCCCTGCTCCTGCTCCCTAGCGTATGAGAAAGCGAATGGGAGAGAGACTGTGTATGTGTGTGTGTGTGTGTGTGTGTGTGCGTGCACAGGGAATGCCGTCCTGCTTCAGCGCCCCGGGCCGGGAGGAGGAGGAGGAGGAGGAGGAGGAGGGGAAGGAGGCGGGGTTTAGACCTCAGAGAGCCGAATTCCTACCTCGCGTCTAACCAATGGGAGGCCTTGTTGCGGTTGACCAAAAACCGCGGGGCCAGGCCGGGCCTCACTACCACACTCCAGCTTTAAAGCATTAGCTGGAGTTTGCTGTGCACTTAGGCTACATTCTGCAGCAGCGGTGTGAGTGATCATTACTGCTTTTATCTTGGGAGAATTGCATTTTGCTCTGCCTAAGTAGTATTTCAACTTTAAACCATGAAAAAACACTTATTCTGTGTTAATTTCAATAGTAAGCCAGTGAAATTCCACCTAAACGGAATATTTCAGACACATTCAAAGTGTTACAAAATATAAAATGTCTTCAAAAAAGAAAGAAATGACTGTATGGCCGTAAATGAAAGAAAGTGGCTGATGTATGTCTTTCAGACTCAAGTTACCACACTAAACTATGCCAAAACTACAAAAGGTAACAGGTATGTTACCGTAGAGATGTTTCCTTGTCTCTTCCCACGTCCCTCCCTCCTCCTTGCCAAAGAACAGCACTCTCATGTTTCGGCTGCTGTCCTTGGCCAGACATTTGTCAAGCAAAGCATTTGTCCACAGAATTGACAGATCTCCTCCCTCCTCCTGTTATTCACACCAGTTTACTGCTGGCTACCTCAACGTCTCCACACACTCAAGCCTTAGGGCTGTGAAATAAGTAAAACAACATGTACTGATCTTTCTTTGTTGCAAACTGTAAAATTGTGCCATGTTAGCTTTTATCATTATACCTTCTGCTGTTATGCATCACTTCAATGTCTTTATTGAAAAAAAGAAAGACGATATTAAAACAAGAGTCTACAACCACACCAGCTGCTTTTAAGTTTGCACTTAGCACAGAATATGAAATAGAACAATGCATCTCCACTTCCTTCCACTATACAAAAATAAAGCTAAGGTCAGAGTCTGCAGTAGCAATTAGAAAGTAAAGCTGCTGTATTGAGTTTCCACCCCTCTGACCTAATAGGGAGCAGGGATTGACACACAGCTGTCAATCATGATGCCACACCTCCTTTTTATGGTATCAATTAACTAGTAATAACCAAACTTATCATTAAATCAAACAAATGAGCTCACATTATCATGATAAGAACTAGCTAAAATGACACAAACGATCTATATAATCTGCACTGTTTCAACATGGACACCAACGATTAGTGTCATCAAGTCAGCATCTGACCAAACGTCCCCCCTTCTGTTCCTGAGATATGACGTTAAGCAAAGGCCAGAAAAGTGTTTTTGCAAAATATTATGATATCACAGTGAAGCTGATCTTTGACCATTTGGACATATATTGTCATCATTATATCCTATAAGTTATTTGTGTGAAATTTTGTCATAATTAGTCTATGAATTCTTGAGTAATGGCCAAAAAACATGTTTTGTGACGCCATAGTAACCTTGACTTTCGACCATCTACCACAAAATTCTACTTAAGTTCAAGTGGATGTTTTTGCCAAATTTGAGGAAATTGCCTGAAGACCTTATTGAGATATTGCCTTTAAGAGAATGAGATGGATACAAGGTCACATTGGCCTTGACCTTTGACCCCAAAAATCTAACCGCTTCAGCGCCGAGTCCAAGTGAAGGTTTGTGCCAAATTTAAAGAAATTTCCTCAAAGTGTTCTTGAGATATCACATTCACAAAACTAAAACAGATCCAGGGTCACAGTGGTCTTGACCTTTGATCACCAAATCGAATCACTTTAGCGCTGAGTCCAAGTGGACGTTTGTGGCAAATTTGAAAAAATTCCCTTTAAGCGTTCTTGAGATATCACATTCACAAAACTAAAACAGATCCAGGGTCACAGTGGTCTTGACCTTTGATCACCAAAATCGAATCACTTTCGCGCTGAGTCCAAGTGGACGTTTGTGCCCAATCTGATGAAATTCCTTCAAGGTGTTCTTAAGATTTGTGTACACAAGAATGGAACGAACAGATGTAATTCTGGACGGACAACCCGAAAACACAGTGCCTCCGGCAATGATTATCACCTGCGCAGAGGCATAAAAACCACAGATGTCAACCTCACAGTGGCCTAAGGGGAGAATTCAGAGGATCACCAAAGTCACTAGGATTCAACAATTTGGAGCCATGATTGTACCAAACTGCAGGGTAATCCGTCCACCAGTTGTGGAGACATTACAGTTGGAGTAAAAAGAGGGGACAGACAGACCGACAGATCATTACCTTCTTTAAAGCTGCGCCGCTACTGTGGCTACAAATGTAGAAAAAAATGCAAAAATGTTCACACAAATTTGTGTGGCATGAACATGTGTTTTAAAACATTAACCAGACCAGACTACACAAAACACAAAGATGCAATCTGGAAAAGAAAACCTGTTTTTAAACTATGTTTGTGGTTCTACTGTTTCTACTACTGTTAGTATTTAAGCACTCTTGGTGTATTTACATCTTCTAGGCCTTTAATAGATAATTCTGTCCTTTAATAAGGTGAAAAGATTTAGACTGACTGATCTAATATTGTGATGACAAGATGTTTCCTTTATTTAACTTCTTTTTAACCCATAATTAGGCTAATTGTAATTATAGCAACAGAGCATGAAGAAAGTCAACAGGTTAGAATAAACTGATGACAGACAGCATCATGTTTCCTCCATTCCACATTTAGTCAGTCTTGGCTTCCAAAAGCAAAATGGAAACAGCCCTGTCTCCACACATATCCAGTAAACTTACAGTGATACAAATTGTTCTGGTGCAGAGGCAGACTGTGACTTTGCTAAGGATGGGATAAATATGTTGATCTATTACTTTCATATGTTTCTTGCTTCTGAGGCATTCAGCACATCTATAAAACTCTCCAGTTAAACATCTTGTTGATAGTTTGCCTTTGTTTGTTGTGCACCAAAGCTTGGTGACGAGAGTTGTTTGACACATTTTGGCATGTGTTGTTACTCCTTTTTTTTTTTAAAGACTGGCTTGATCACTTCCAAATTTCCAAAACAATTTATGACAATTAGCGAGACTCTTTTTTTCCAATGTTTTTTACTGAAACATGCCATGACACCCCCACAGTTAAAAGTGAAAAATACAGAAATATGTAAGACAATTGTCAGTGGGCATGTATGAGGCTTACTGGCAGGGACATACTTCAAGCACAATGAACCCCAAAATTGCATGACATTCTTGATTTCTACCTCCATCTAAAGTGCTCTTCACAAAAATCTCCACCTTATTCTGCCAAACTTAATTATGTAAATACCCCAATTAAAACTGGAGGACAAAAAGTAACTATCAAGTACTATGTGGCAGTTTTAAACTGTTTTCATCAGCCCTTTTCACACAAAGGTTCCACAATACTTCCCTAACAAAGACCCTTTATTACACCGGCTTTGCCTTTTCACACAGAACCAAACAACACCAGCATTATGCTGCCCCAGTGTGCGAATTAAGATAGCATGCCAGCGTCTTGGAAAAGAGAAGTGATGAGTAACACAACACAGTTGCTATCTAGTGTGACTTAATACACTTTGAGCAGCACTATCTAAACACTAACAACGGCATAAAATGGCAATAACAACCATTTACTATGCCTGTTACATGGCAGTTGATCCCGTCCTCTGCTTGTGAGTAGAGGAGCTCCTGGACTTTACTGTCAACCCAATTTGACATTTTCGGCTGTTGTTTTTCTTCTTTGAGTTAGCTGCTAACTGCTGCTAGCTGCTTTTTACACATTATACGCAGTCAAAACATCAAACCAGTCTACTGCTGTCTTAAAGGTGAACTGCTCTGTCCCTCTATTTCGTGTTCCCACCTTTTATACAGAACAGTGCTGCAGAGTAACTGCACAACATTCCTGCCTTGAACAGACTGTGTAAAAAGGGCTATTGTTTAACGTAGCCCAGCCTAGTAGAAAAGACATAGTTAACTATTGTTCTATTAGGCACTGTTTTTTGCTGCTATTAAGCACTAGATTTTGCTTTTGCTCAATGAAACCACTTCTTGTCTTGTATATTTTCATATTTTGCTAAATACTGAACACCCTGTTGTTGTAAAACTGGGCCCAGTGAGTGACCCTGAACTGGGGAATCCATTGGTTGTTCTGGTTGTTACTGTACTGTGAAGCATTCTCTGGCACAAAAATTTCCTTCAGGACAAATGAAGTTCTATTGAATTGAACTGAATTGTACACCTACATACAGCTGGAGGGACAAACTACATACAAACCTTTCTGTAATTCCAGTCCACCAGCTGAGTTGAAGAACTGTGACACTAAGAAAGACTTAACCTTGAATAAATTCATGGGTCTCATTTGTCTCCTGTGTGTGTGCACGCATTTAATTTTTTTTGTCTGTTATTTTCTTATTAAAGCTGAACCTTGTTATTGCCTTTCTAGATATTTACTATCTGCCTTTAAACCGTGCAGCAGTGTCATGTGCTTCTTTTTCATGATGGTTAATCACTGTGTTGGGTCTGCTGACCATAAAGTCTTCTGATTCTGGTATATCCTTACAATTATATTACTCATTGCTCACTCTGTTCATAGTGCTGCATACTGGCTACATTAGCATGTGTTAGCCTGGTGGTTTAACAGCAGATTAAGGTTAAACCAGTACAACTATAACGCTAGTTTCGGGCAAAGTTTGGCTAAAGTCTAATTCCACCTTCAACAAACAATTACCAGGAATAGCCATTGAAAACCAAGGAGCAGAAGTAAAAATGGGAAAGACAGAAACCCAAAGGCTGAAGTGACATAATGAGTGAGTACTTTGGTATGTGGGCTATAGAGTTACACAGGGACAAAAACGTGAAGCAGAGAAGTCCACTCCTATAGACAACTCTGACACGCCTCTCCTTTTATCTTCGTCTTTGTTTGTCTCCCTTTCTGTCTCTCTAATCCCTCACCCCTTGTCACTCTGTTTACTTTCCTGAGTCGATTTGTGTGTGTTTATATCCAGTAACGTGTGAAAAGTTGACAACATGCATAGTGAAGAAGACTATGTTAACCTTGTGTTTGTTTAAACTAAGCATAAATTGTGTATGTAAGGATGTGAAAGTCAGTTTCTTGGGAGTAAAATCCGCAACAAGGATTTAGTTTTTGAAATGGAGCTCCCTTGAGAAACAGCAGTTATGCTACTGCTAAACCGAAGTTAAGAGCACGACAGCAAAAATGGGAAAAAAAAGACAGGATATACAGGAGAGATGAAGAAAAGACAGAATAATGTACTAGCAGCAAACAGAGAGCAGTGCAAGTGTGACACGAGAGCTTGCAAACACAGTCTGGCAAATATGTATTCACAGTATCCTAATGATCTGCCTCTAGAATGAATTCTGTCATTCTATACTCTGTTGAGTGCTATGGTGCGAAAAAAAAAAAAAAAGTTTGTGCATAAGCACAACTTCATGCATAAACAAAATGCCACTGCGCTCCTCGGAATGCTGAGTCCGAGAAAAATTAACACATAAAACAGACACACTACATCAATTCAAATCAGAGTGTCTGGCCTACGATTCGTCTCATGTTTCCTTTCAACAGTTAAAGCAGAGAAACACTGGAGTGCGTATTTCAGTAGTAGGAAGAGTTGGACATGGGACAGTCAGGAATGCCATCATCTGCCATTTCAGAGACAAAGGCACTTGTGTGCGGCACGTGGGGTCAGACTGCTACCATGCCTACCGTGCCAGCAAGTGCCTTTTGTGGAAGAATTCCAAAGAGAATTCAACTTATAAAAGGCTGGAAGTGGGGAGTCCTGGGGCCCTGCGGTCTAACATGCATACAATATAACTACCAAGGTCCTGGTTTCTATCGGACCTTTATCACATATCTTTCAGACCTTGTTTTTCATCACTTTTTACAGCCAATTAATTACTATCTAGTAAAGGTAAAATCAGAGCAACATACTGACCTGTGACTGCCTTTGTCATAGATGGAGTATTGTTTTACTTTAGTTAGAGCACTGACACACTTACTATCATGATACTGGTCCCCCCAAGCAAACTGTTTTTTTGTTTTTTACTGTAACTCCCTCCACCTCTAAAATCTTCTCCGTATGAGCTATTGTTGATTTTACATTGATCTGATAATGTATGTCATTGTTATGCTAGGAGGATAAGGTCTTTTAACAGAATCCTTGATGCTGCTTGAATTTTTAGAGAGCTTCCTCTAAGAGCAGCAGCCCAGTAACCAGGAGAAAATGTTGGCGTTGTACATCTTTGCAAACCACAGATATGCTACAGTTGTTCATTTCATATGTACACTGTATGGACAAAAGTGTTTCAATCAGACCCGTTGCCACAGGTGTATAAAATCATGCACCTAACCATGCAGTCTCCATTTGCAAACATTTGTGATACAAAATGGGTCTTTCTTAAGAGCCCACTGACTTTAAGCCTGGTACTGTGATAGAATGGCACCTTTGCAATAAGATGGTTCTGTGAAATTTCATCCCTGCTGGATATTCCACGGTCAACTCTAAGTGATATTATTAGAAAGTAGAAGCATTCAGCAACAACAGCAACTCAGCCACAAAGCAAAAAGACTACTAAAAATCAGAGTGGGGACAACGACTGCTAAGGCGCATGGTGCGTAGAAGTCGCCAACGCATAGCTGAAGAGTTCCGAGCTTCTACTAGCATTAATGTAAGCACAAAAACTGTGCGGCAGGGGCTTCATGTAATGGGTTTCCTTGGCTGAACAGCTGCATGCAAGCCTCACATCAACAAGTCAAATGCCAAGCGTTGGATGGAGTGGTGTAAAGCCCACGGACACTGGACTCTGGAGCGGTGGAAACGCGCTCTGTGGAGTGACGAATCATGCTTCTCTGTTTGGCAGTCAGATGGGCAAATCTGGGTTTGGCGGATGCTAGGAGAACGTTACCTGCCTGACTGTATTGTGCCAACTATGAAGTTAGGTGGATAAGGGATAATAGTATGGGGTTGTTTTTCAGGATTTGGGCTAGGCTTCTTATCTCCAGTGAAGGGCAATCTTAGTGCTTCAGCATATCAAGACATTTTGGACAATGCTATGATTCCAACTTTGTGGCAACAGGTTGAGGAAGGCCCTTTTCTATTCCAACATGACTGTGCACCAGTGCACAAAGGAAGGACTATAAAGACATGGTTTGATGAGTTCAGTGTGGAAGAACTGGACTGGCCCACATAGAGCCCTGACCTAAACCCCATCAAGCACCTTAAGGGTGAACTGGAACGGAGATTGCGAGCCAGGCCTTCTCGTCCAACATCAGTGCCTGACCTCATAATTGCTCAACAGAGTGAATGGGAGTGGAGGGGATGGCTGATGAGATGACACCTAGACAAGATGGCTAGCAAGCTGCATACTACTGCAGACCACTGCTCAAGACCAACAAACTACCAAACCAGCTTTTTTTAGAGAATCACTGCAGCATTTACCGTGGTTTTTTAGCCACCAAACATGGGTGTTTTATAGCGACTTTTCACTGTGTTTTGATTCGGGATAGTTCCACAAAAAGCAATTGTTTTTTAAGGAGACATCGTTGACTTTCAAGCCCGGATAGAGCCACAAAAAGTGTTGGTTTTTACCGAGACATTGTTGCATTTTCAATAGGGATTGTGCTAAAAGACTAGGTATTGTAAGCCTTACCACCATCAAATAGTTTTGGTGCTAAACCATGTTAACCACAGTTGTTGTTGAAACATAAAGAAAAGTAAAGTTTCAACATGTCCGCCACATAAAAACTTACAACTGTAATTGTAAAAGTCTCTGAAAGGTATACAAGCACAGAATAGCATCATGCAAGATGATGTATAATGTATGCAACTGGTCTGTGAGTTTCTTGGGCTGCTTAACTAGTGCTGTAAAGGCTAGAAATGCTGTGTCAGTTAACACATAAATGCTGTTTTGCAATTAATAAATCTCAATACTTTATCAGTTACAGGTCCAAGTCTGGATAGACAGGTGCCAGGGTCTAGACCCACACTGCAGTCAGCCTTGTAGTGACCTTTGTAGGGGATGGAGAGGGATGGAAGGTGTTGAAACATAAAGAAAAGTAAAGTTTCAACATATCTGTGACATAATAACTTACAATTGCAATATATCCATGATTTTCAGAAAAGTATAATGCCAACATTTATTCTTGTAGTTGGCTTGAGTGCAGAGCCTTTTTCCCGCCAAATATAACTACATTATCTTTTGGTAAAAACAGTCAATTCTTTGATAAAAGTGTCTCTGAATGAGTTTTTAGATCTAAAATCTATCTGACAGCCAGAGAGCAGCTCAATCTTATAACGCTAATAAAGACACAAACAGGAACATGTAAAAGTAGCCTTTAGTGCTTCCTTTGAAGTCCTGGAACCCCACCTCATTTATCCATTTTTAATTAACTGAAAACACAGTCACATTAATTAGTTGGATTATGACAGGCTGTTTCACTGTTGTCATATCTAAATCTTATAAATCCAAATCCCTTCAATGTTTACATGTGGGAGTTTTACATACAGCATACATAGAACAGCGTGTGACATGACGTGAGGTTTTGGCAGCTAAACCCATGATCATGGATTCATTTAATGATGTGAAGATTTAAAAGAAAAACCCAAAGCATACAGAATAGCAAAAACTTTAAATCAACTTATAAAAGTTGTATGCTGCTGTTTCCCCTCAGATCTCATTTCAGACTCAAAGTACTGTGTTTTCCCCATCAGTAATAGCACTGGAATAAATACTCTGGTGGATCATCACAGATCTGTAACTGGGTAAACCACATAAACAATGACGAAGGATAAACAAAACACTGATTAAGATCAGTTTATCTTGCCATTCTAGCATCCTACTTTGATGAGAATCTCCCAGGCTTAAGTCTGAGAGTACACGTGCTTTTTCTGGCTTTACCAGTTTCCTTTCACATAGTCAATATTTTCCAACTCTCTTTCCTCAGCTCGTTCCCCTCACCACTCTCACCCTCTCTGGCACTCTTTGCTCAGTGTGTGACCGGCACATTTACATAAGATTTACAGAGACATGAAAAGCGCATTCCCCTACATAAATTTGTTGTGAGCGTGTAACAAGCTCATGGCTGTGTTTGGCTCAGTTTCTGCCCCTTCCAGTCACTTCAACTTAGACACACATCACACACTTCAACAGCAAAACATACCAGGAAAACACACCAATACACGAATGCACACACGAACCACGCTAACACGCTTAACATCTACATAACATGCAGTAAATGCACAATTTACATTTGTACACACATTGCATTTTCCCTTGATTCCCTATTGTCTCATATACTCTGCTCTTTTCCCTCCCTCCCCTCCTCAGCAGTGCTGTTGACTGACAGTCTCCCATCAGGGAGGCTTTCTGACAAATGGGGCCAAATGGAGTCGTGCCACTGTTGCTGCTGGCCGCTCGTCAGCTCTCTGAGGTTATTGCTTAGCTCTGCTCTTACAGCGTTATTTATATCCACCATCACCAGACTAGTTTTAAGTGTTTGATGAACTTTTCATGTGTCATCTCCTGTGTGGACGTATTCTGTAACCTACCTATTCGGGTGTGCAAAAATGCAGTTTTATATTTTATTGTCATAACAATACAATTAGAATATGCTGAATTCCCTGTTTTTCTAAATTCCTGAAACTCCCAAAGTGGATCAAAGTAAGAAAAAAAAAATGCGAAGGGTTGTTCTTCAACTTTCCATTTACTACTTTCAAAAAATCCACAATAGGGTCGGTCAGGAACTATGTGAGAGTACTGGAGTAAGTGAATGCCTTTGTGACCACAGAAACTAGTTTTGTCTAGATATAAAAATCAAGACTGATACGGTGCCTGCCTAAATACATCTATACCAATATTGAAATGATACTTCGGCAAAAATGTAAAAGATCAGTTAAAGTAATGGAGTAATAGATGACAGAACATGGAACGTCAAGTTCTTTGTTTTTCAACTGATAAAAAAAAAGAAAAAAAAAAAGGTTTGGAGGAATGTTTGCCAAACATCGCTCACACAGTCAAAAACACTGCCCCTGATTGGTTGATAAGCCAGGAACACAGCCTCTGATTGGTCAACAGTTCAAGGTATCATGGACAGCTAGTGGACAGCTAACAAATGTTTTCAACACCCCAAAAAAAGATGAATAATCACAGAAGACATTCAGTGTCAGATTTTACAATATGGATTCGTTTTACAAAAACTTTAAAAAAACAGCAGTTTATGACAAAGTTTCTGAAAAGGATACAAGTGCAAAATAGAGTCATGCTGGATGATTTAGAACACATGCAATTGGTCTGTAAATTTCCTTGGCTGCTTAACCAGCAAAATTACAAAATTACAACTCACAAGGGTCACCGACAAAACAACTGTCTTATACTTAACATGTTTTTCGAACAAATATAACATGCTAACGTCATTAGCACAAGCCTATGGCATTTTACATTGTATAAATTAGCCTGGCAACAAGTGGAGATTTCCTCTGCTCATATGAAGCCAGGATAACTCCCAAAGCATAAATCCCCAAAGGATAAATCACATACAAGACTTAAAATGCATGTTTTGTGTAGGCTTTATTATCTACACAATTTATTGTTTCTTATCTGTGAAAGTGAGGGAAATGGTTTCAGTTTACAAAAATAAACAGGAGGTCTGCTTTGCCATGATGTGTAGTTACATTTCTGAGGATGTCCGTATCAGGCTACAGCGTAGGAGCCTACGCCGTGGCTGCGGCCTATAACATAGTACCACTTTCAACAAGTGTATTGTGAAATCTTTCTAGTATCAATAGTGCAACACTAGCAGGAAACTTTTTTTAAGATCTTAAGAACTTTGCCTCCATTTGATCAAGGGGCCAGTAACTATCAAGGCAGAGTCTGGTTTGTGATGAACATCAAACACAAGCACTCATTCAGTCTGCAAGACAGAACTAGTTGTAGTATCACTTTTAAGACTAGACATAGAACTTTTGTTTGATGTTACTGACATTTACAGTAAATGAGAGTTATAAAGCTAAAAACTTGGCAGTCTAAAAGAGAGCGAAGAGAGACGAGGCAAAGTAATTTAATTTATTTGCTAATTGTTTTATTGTGGTAACGTACCACACACAGACTAATTACGTACCACTACAGACAAACAGAACATCACACTCTGTAGATTGTTGCTCTAGAGACAGACATCCTGATGTGCCGTCTTCTGAATGTCTCCTTTATAACATCTTTTAAAAATCACACAATCGTAAATTACAAAGAACACAATGGCTTCAAAGTCATCTGTTTACATGTTTTTTTTCTCCACACACACAAAAAATGTCTCAAACCAAGGAATCATTTATGATCTGGAATCTGTTTGATTCCAGTTTTCTTGAAAAAGGTTAACATAATTGTACCAAAGAACATCTTTGTTCCTGAGTTTAGCTGTTGAGGCTCCTTTGCTCCTAGGATGATTTGGCCACTAGGCTGGATTATCCAATGGGCATTCTGGGCATGTGCCCAGGGGCCCGTGCCACTTGGAGGTAATGTTAGCCAAACAGGCAATAGATATAGTAGTTTGGAAAATGAATGAAACAAGCAGCTAAAATGGGTTCAGGAAACGATGGAGAAAACATGGAAAAAAGAGAAGAGGAAGTTGTCAGTATTGCCAAGTGTGCACACTTTTTTTCATTAAACAAAACAATGATGAAAATGTTGCTGTTAACTTAAGAAAATGAGGAGGCTACCATTATCACTCACAGCAGCCAACACAACCTGAGGCTAGCTGTTGCAGCAGCTCACAGTTGCAGTGGATTTTCAAGGCAGGAGGGGAGAGGAGAGGAGGAGAGAGGAGGAGATCAAACAGACAGACAGACGAGGAGAACAGGAGAGAAGTACACAGAAAAGAGACAGCAACAGGTGTGTGTGTCTGGTCAACTTACATTTAGCATACATTTTGTAATGGAAGAGTAAAAAAGCTCTGCCTGCTTTACCTTACATTTAATGTCAGATACTTTAAGTCTTTAGTCAAGTTGTATTGTAAAGGTTAACCTACTTTCAATGGTTACATTCAGTGGCAGAATGTATCAAAGTACATTACTCAAGTACTGTACTTTAGGACAATTTTGAGGTGCTTGTACTTGACTTAAGTATTAACATTTTATGCTATCTCATACTTCCACTCCACTACATCTCAGGCAAGTATTGTACTTCTTACTCCACCACATTTACTTGATAACTCTAGTTACTTAACATTATAATACAAATTATATATCAACTAATAAATTCTAAGGAAGGAAGGAGGAAGCCGGAGAACCTGGAGAAAACGCATGTTGACATGTTAACAGAACATGTAAAAGAGCTACCCCAACCCGGGGTTCGAACCAGGAACCCTCTTGCTGTGAGGCAAAAATGCTAAACACTGCACCACCTTGCCACCCAAGCATTGAAGTTATTAACACATTCATTCGTCAGTGATTATAATCCAATAGTATAATATGCATAATTGAAGAAATAATTGAAATGGGCCAGTCTTGCATAATGTCTGATTTTACTTTTTGTACTTTCATTATATTTTGATGCTTATACTTTTGTACTGCAGGATTTTTACCTGTAATCTTGTATTTTTACACTGTACTTAATTGTACGTAAGTAAAAGATCTGAATACTTCTTCTACCACTGATTACTTTTAATTGTCCATAATGAATTAGAACTATTCAGGATATGCCCTGTATGCTATATTTGATTTATTAAAGAAATGTGAAAAAACAAAAACAAACAAACAAACAAAAAAAACAACAACTAACCACCACACCAAGTTGGCTGGGTGCCCATCAAACATTTGTGTCTAGGAGCCCGTGACGTGATGATTCCAGCCTGTTTGGCCAAAAGGCAAACTGCACAAGAAGCACAAGAGCTTTCTGAATAGTATCATCATATTAATTCAAAGCTCTTCTGAGACAATCACTATTAGCAAGCTTTTAAGCTGCAAGACAAATATGCTGATCACAGCAAGCAGCTCTAACTCAAGGAGTGGGAGCACCCAAAATGCCTTGAGGATGCATCAGGACCTGACAGTCCAGCCACATTACGTCCCTAACATGGTCAGGTCAGGGATGCATTTATCCACATATGTCCCGTAGTGTCAACACAAATGAGTCCTTGACCTCTGAGAAGGACCACCTAGTCAAGTCTGTGGTAAATATATACAGCTCAACAAAGCTACCAAACAGACTACTATGGTCTTCTATGTCTCTGTTCTTCTGTTTTCATGGCTCTTATGTACCCAGCTGTTTCTTTCTCATTTTGAGTTTTTCAACGTGGGACTATCCATTATGCAAATAGTCACAGCAATCCTCCTGTGTGGCTGCATGGCTGAGCCCAAATGTGGGTGATGAGTGGTGTTTTTTTTTTCCCTTTCGTCTTCAGAAACATCAACAGTTTTCTCTGCAGATAAAGTCAAACATAAGCATGGAGGCAAAATCCCATCACAAGCAGCCACTCGAGATACATTTGAAAAGAATTTTATAGCCAAGTGTGAAATGCAATCAGCCTCAACTGGATGAAGACACAATCTGAATGTTTCCATGCAAGAAACCAGGTCTTAAGAATGACAATAAGACTGTGATTCAATACTGATAACATGTGGAAAAGCAGTTTGTCTAAGTCAGAGATGTGTATGTAAAGGTTTGGTTTTCCTTTAAAAATAACTCCTAAACCACAAATCAGAAGTCATCAGAGCTGGTCGAGTTAAGAAAAGCCTGTGCCACAACACATAGCCTGCCACAGACATTCTTTTCCAGCCCAACTAATCCAGTGCCACTTGCCTTGACCTCGGGAGGAGCATGACAAGCAGCATGCCTTTTTTTTTTTTTTTAATTTATACTGTGCTTACTCTTAATGCTTCTGAAAACACTGGAGCAGAGAATTATCACCTGCAGTTCCCCTCAACTTTACAGAGCTTTATAGCGATCGTTTGACTGTCTGGCTCACAACTTTACCATTGTGATTCACTCTCAACGCTCTCATAGTGTTGTCTTAGCAGCTGTTTTCAGCAAAAAAGCTCAGAAAAAAAAACCCTGTGCACTCCCTACTCAGAGCCAAACAGCACACAGGCAAAAGTTACCTGGTTAACACAGTGGATCATTAAGCAGCTGAGGCACCGGATATTTCCTTCTGGAGACCAGAAAACAGAGCTAAATGTGGATAATGGCCTTACATTCACCAGCTGGCCAGATGCATAACTCCACATTAATGCTGCCCTTAACCTGTTGACACCTGATGTTAAGATGCATCTTCGGTGAGTGGACACCTCTGAGTCCGTTTGTTCACACCTGGCATTAGCATGCATCTCCATGTGTCTTAAGTGACCACTTGTGGTCCGATAGCCCCCTTGTGGTTCTCTTGATTGGTTGAAAAAGGGTGTACTATTTCTATTAGCGGCCAGGCCATTTAATGTGCCTCCCAGAGGGCAGAAGTTGGTACTCCTCATACGGGAGATGAAAAAGGTCCAGGGCAATTTTATCAGCCAGTCTGAGGGTACACTTATACCCTTTATTCACCAACATGTAAGCAGGTCTTTTTAAACACGGGAAACCCTGTTCAAAATAGGCAGTAGACGACTATTCAATTGCCAATAGACCAAAGCAGTGTACCTGGCTCTGCAGCAGATAAGTATGCCTTTCTGTGGGTGTTTTTTTTTTTTGTCCTGGTGTGTCATGTTTGACTTCACAGATGGGCCAGAAAACAGGTTAGTAAACAGTAGACAGTAGCATGGAGGCCAGTAAAATTGTTAGTGATCTTGTCCCTCTCCAAACTAGGTACCAACTAATTTAGAACAATATTCGTGGCTACTTGGATGGAGACAGATGGTATTTTGTGGCCGCCTGTCATTGTATATCAGTGGTAAAGGGGCTAAAGTTAGGACCTTCACTTGGGTGTCATATTTCAATCACTGCCAATCGTAGCCCAACGAAGCTGGAGCCAATAAATATCCATGACTCCTGCAGTCTTTTGACCTGGGAGTGAATGCTAATTGCTACCTTCCCATTAAATAAAAAACCCAGATGTTAGCAGGTGTTATTGTTTTTTTTTTTTTTGTGCAGTGGGAAAGGGACTTTAGTGCAGCTGTTTAAAAAGGAGTTTTTCACACCCACCACCTTGGAGCAGATCCCCTGGAGCTGTATTATCCTGGTTTTCAGCTGAACTGAGAGGCAGCTGAAACGCACTGAGCCTACATACTGCATGATGCATTGTATGGTGTAGCAGAAGAACAGATTGAGGGTTTCCTCACTGGCTTCAAATGACCTGTGTCTCCTTAAAAAGTAAATTCTTTGTTGTACCTTGTTGCAGATAAAGTTCACATGGTAAGTCCACGACAATGCATTGTATATATGTAGGTGTCTTGTGTAGCTCCAAAGATGATGATCTCTGTTTTGAGAGTGCTGAATGCAAGAGTATTACAACTAAACCACTGAACCATTTTGTTGACACTGTCCAGGTAAAGGTCGGGTTCCTGCCCCTCCGCAAGTTAATACCAGATGTAAAACAGGGTCTCTGGATGTGCAAGTAAGCAAAAATTGCTGACAAGTTCGCCGCACCAACTTAAAAAGGTGATAGTAATATCAGTGTTGTGTTTACAACTCGTTTCCACAGCCCTTAACTGGCCACGAAATGATGCAATAAGTGATATATTTTCTTTCAACACTGAATCAAATCACCACATTTAATACGAAAGGGTTCAATCTTAGTAATGAACACACACAGAAAAATCAGCTAACTTTTTAACTTTGAGATTTTTAGCCTCTTTTAGCTCAATGTTTTGGTTTCACAGTCCACACATGTAGTGGGCAGCAAAAAAGATTTACTGTTCACAACTAAGACAAAGTTAACATCTAGCAAGTTTAAAATATATATATACATATATATTTATCAAGAGTTTGTGGTCAGTCTAACCTCTAACCTCAAACCCAAGTCCCTGAAACTCTGAAATAGCCCTCTCAAGATGTGGGATGAGCCAGAATGACCTGACTTTGCCAAAATATATTTCCACAAAAGGTTTAAAATCTAGATTTCCTTCCCAAAAATGGAAGCACACACACCGACACATGCACAACCACACACACAGGCCTACAGACAAACATGTTTACAGCTGGAAACAGGACAGACTAAACATCATGTTTTTATCAGTCTCTAAACCCTTTGGACAACACTCATTTGCCAAGTCTGCAACCTCATAGAGTGAAGAAAGTCTCTTGTACACCAGAATGAACTTTACTTGACCGTGAGGCCTGCTGCAAGATAGTGTTTCCTCTCTTTAAACTAGATTAAAACGTTTAAGCCGACAGCCCAGTTCCTAAATTTACACACCCTGTGCCACCCAGCCTCACAGTCTGGCCAGATCTTAGCACATGACAACACAAGCAAGAATAAATCTTTTATTAAAAGCTGAACATTCTTCAAGACAAAGCCCTGCAGTGCTTTCACCCACAAGACCACAGTTTCATCTGGAGAAAATCTGGGAATTTTAGAAGGGCAGTCAGAAACCCAAATTCACCTCAAAATGGAAAACGAGAGAAAAGCCCCTTGTTTTTCACAAAAATGCTTCATAGCGAGAAACAGAAGAAATCTCAACTGGTTTAATCCCCCTGTCCAATAAAAGTTTGGTACAAAACACACACACACACACACACACACACACACACACACACACACACACTCAAGTACAAATACACACTCACACAAGAAATTGTCCCTGTGTTTTCTCCTCCAGTACATGAGCAGGCATTCAACCTTTCTGAACTAGGACAAAAACATGCAGACCTATTTACATGTCAATGAAGGCCATGGATAAGGACTTTTCTCTGCCTCTCACATTTTACCTTCCTCTCTCTCATCTCTGCGTGTGCCTATAAGCTAGCTGTAAGCTGAGAGTTGTACTCTTTGCTTGATAAAGGCATGGCTGCTTGTAAGGAGAAATATTTGTCGTAGGATTCTTAGTTGATTTGGGTGCACTGGTGAACCACAACTCTAGACTTGAGTAATAAAACTAAAGATGCAGATTGAGTTCATATGTCTGACTACTGTTTGACATATTCTAGTGAACCACTTTTATATAAGCCTGCTAATCCCACTCAGAATATCATCGAAAGTACTGTACAGTAGGAGCATATGTCCAACACTGGCAACCATTTGCTTTCTGTAGATAGAAACAGGTAATAGGTAGATGTGGTTACACAGAGGTGTGGACTTGAGGCACATGACTCAGACTTGAGTCCAAGGGTCAACCTCCAGGGCTGAAAAATGAAGCCAAAATGGAAGTGCCAAAAACTGCAGTTCCTTAAATGGCCACTTGAGGCTGGCTCGAGGAGCCAGTCAATCCCGATAGACCACCATGTAAAAATGCACAACTTCACAGCAGAAAAAAAAACTGCTAAAAATAGGCCATAGTACTGTGTGTCATGTTCAATATTACCTCTGGTACAAAAACAGGTTAGTAAACAGTAGAACGCAGCATGGAAAAAACCTGATGCCAGCTAATATGGAATGATGTTAGAGGGCTGATTGTACAGAGACAGATGGTATTTTGTGGTGTATTTTGAGTTGTATTTTCATCACTGCCGACTGAAGTGGATCGAAGCTGAAGCCGATAAAATACTTGAGACTACTGTGGAGTCATTTGTCCCAGAAGTAAATGCTGATTGTAACCTTTCCCATTAAAGACAAAAGCCAGATATTAGTGGGTATTTTTGTGCAGTGGGAAAGGGGCTCAAGATGGCGACTGTCGAAATGCTGAACTCAAGGCTTCAAAACGGGAGTCCACAAAACCATTGGTCACAGTAGCTACGTCCATTATTTTCACAGATTACCCTTGAGTTAGACTTGCGTCACAAATTCAAGGACTTAAGACTCGATTTGACAAATACTTGCAAGTCAAGTTGGACTAAAACACCAATGACTCGGGACTTCACTTGGACTCCTGCCTTTTGATTTGAAAATGATTGATACCTTACTCCAAGTCCAAGGATTAAAAAGTACGTTGTTTACACAGTGTGCCACCATCCAATTTATTTCCCTTCATGTCCTGAATCAACACACATTAACACTACTAATTTCCAGCAAGCTGAGAGTTGATTCCCTAGATCACTTTGGTTGAGCCAATCTGACAGCATCCAGTCAAGTTGTAGGAGAGAACCATGAAGACACATCATGTTACTTACCAATTGGAAAAAAAAAAAAAAACTGATACCAAAGATAATTTGTTAGCATACAAAAATTATGCAGTGGCCAACAAAAAACGAACTGCAATAATCAAAAAGTGTGGGTCAAAAATTACAAATGGAGATAAAATAACTTTCAACAAAAATAAATAAATACAAAATTTAAAAATCATTAATAAGGAAGTTGAACATATTAATGCTCTGTTGTTCAAATAGCATTACATTTGGTAAGGAGCACAATATGTTCTTTTAGGGACTCAAAACTCAAAGTTTAGTATTGCGATTTGACTAAGGACTTCACTTGGGACTTGTGAGTCTTGACATGGGTCTTGAGTGCAAAGACCTGAGACTTGCTCGTGACTTGCAAAACACTAACTTGGACCCACCTTTGAGTTACAGTCCCTGTGCTATAATGATCAGCGATGCATACGGCAGATCAACATCTAGTTGATATGCAAAATACACAAAGCAATGCCTAATATATGAAAATAATATGCATATAAAAATGCACAGTAAGGATGTGCTTTTAGATCTGTGAAAAATACAGCACTGGTGTCTATGTGCATGCATGCGTGAGTGTGTATAAGAGAGAGAGAGAGAAATTGATGCCAACAAGCCTCAGGAACTGTGAGCTCTTCCTGAGGCTTGCCTGAGGTGAGAATGTAATCAGATGATATCAGATTATTGCCCTTTCTAGTCTCACTTTTCTATTTATATTGAGCCTTTAGAGGGGATCTTCTGAGGCTGTGGGCACAGAGAGAGGGCAGCTGACTGGTGGAGAGGAGACAGGAGTCAATCTCTGTATAAAGTAGACATTTTATGTTGGGAAACCTTCCTGTGAAGGTGAGAAAATGCTCAATGTTCTCACTTATTTGGGTTAGATTGTTAACAGAAGTTCCAAGTCCCAGGAGACAGATAAAAATGGTGAAGTTTTGTCTTTAGCAGTTTTCTTTCCCTTTTCTTCGTCTCTCCTTCTCCGTCATGGCAGACAGCCCAGTGCATAAAGCAGTGTGGCTTAGACTCTGGCAAAGAGAAACTTCAGTCTCTTGGAAATATGTTCTCTGTTGACTCATTCTGTTAACCGCATTCTTCATCGGCAGCACAGCAGAGTCCTTCCCATCGGCCATGAAGACAAAACATCGTCTTTTCTGGCCCAGTTAATAATACACCACTTTTTCTGCCTTTTAACTATCTAGTTTAAGCTCTAACATTTGGAGCAGTGGACAAAAAAAATGAGGCAGCGGAAAATGAGGGGGAAGAGAAAGAGTGAGCACTCTCACTGGCCTACAGTGCAGTCTAGATCCCCCTGGATTTATTTGTGTACATAACTCTCTTTCTGTCTCTCCCCTTCTCTTTCCCTCTCCCACTTTCATTCTTTCATGCCGCTCCGTGTCTCTCACACAAACACCCACATGGTGCAACCACTACACAGCATACAAATGTACAGATGCACATAACCATCAAATTATCTTGCTGCCTTTGAACAGAAATGGTACACCCACGGTCCCTCGCATATGCCACAGTTAATTATTCTATTCAAAGAGCAAGAGGAGAGCTTCCTGCTCTACGAAGCTCGCACTGAAACAGCCAGATGGAGGACAGGAAGATGACAAGGCAATGTCCAGAGAGACATCATCTAACATGTAATTTCAAACTTTCTTAGCTACAACAAAGCTTAAAACTTTATGACACTGTTAAAGTAATGACAAAAAGGTTAATCAGAGCAAAATGCATTCAGCAGGCTGTTGATTTCATCACATTGCCATGTAACACCCCTCACCCCTCGACCTCCTTCCCAAAAGAACAGACTGAAGTCCTATTCATCTGACCACAGAGGCCCTAGTCAACAGCTTAAGAGCCAAATGGAGAGCCAAGTTATAGTAGCAAGCTAACAGGCACACCATGTGACCTCACTCCCCTGTTCACCGACACGCTCTTCAACTTTTTCCACAGAATCATTTCCATCATTTCTAATCTTTCCCTCCCATCCCGGCACTCCAAATCTCACTCACCATGCTGTGCCTCTGGATGGGTGCTGGTGTCAGGGTCCATGTTAAATTCACAGTGTGATGAGCGCCTTAGATCAACACACCCACATCCTGAGGCAAAGTCGGCTCTGTCACTGAACTGTAACTACTGAAACTACTGCTGCAACTACTGTTTTATTTCTACTGCTCCCGCCGCTGTCTTTTCTGCTGTTCTCCCCAGTCAGAGCTGCTGGCTCTGGTCTGGCCCCTGCAGCCTGCCAGCTCAGCTCAGGCTTCTACCGCTGTGTTACATCTGTCTGACTGAGCCCCTCTCTGGAGAGCGGAGAGAGAGAGAGAGTATGACGGAGCACAGAATGGGAGGGAGGAGAGAGGAGCAGTTTCCACATTGTGGTGGAGAGAGAGAGAGAGATATGGGTGGAGAGGGTTGTGGCAGTGCTGAATGTTTCCACTTTGATCAATTTTACACTCTCAGCATATTTTTTTTCTCATCATAAAGAGACCTTAGGAACATCCGTGTGGAAAACACCATCATGTCAGAAGAGTTTAGGAACTTTTATAGTACTGCAGTCTGGATATGAACAATGGGTGGACTCTGACCTGGTTGTGTTGGCTGGGAATTGTTTCTACTCGCATTTCAAGTTGGCACATAAAACAGCACACGCTGCTTTTGCCAACCTGAATTGACAGCTTGTGCAGCAAGTAAACATCAGGGCTGCAATTATTATTTTCATGAAACATTAACTGTTTAATCTGTACAACATAAAATACAGTGGGGAAAAGGCTATTTACACCTACTCAGAGCTAAAAGTGATGTCTTCAAATTGCAGTTTTATCCACTATACCTCAAAACGCAAGGATATTCAACAGACAGTGATACAAAACTGAGAAATTCTTACATTTAAGATGTTAGAATGAAACAATGTTTGGGATTTTTCCTTGAAAATGACTGAAATGATTCATTGATCACAAAATTAGTTGCCAATGAATATTCTGTTGACCAACTATTATCACGACAACCACATACTGTTCAAAACAGCCCTACTTTCCTCATACTGTCTGTGCTGGCACACCTGTATTCACCCTCTATCTGAACTACTACATGGTGGCATCTGTCTCTTTAAGCCCCACTTCTGTAAAAGCCCAGTCTGCTTTGATTGGTCAGCATTTCCGGGCCTTATGTATCTGCACCGGGCCCCCAGGAAGTTTGGCAGGCTTTGAAGCCATCTTTCTTGGAGGTCAAACAGTCCATCACATGATGCCCTGCGTCCCAAAAAGACTTTTTTCTATAGACTTAAATGGTGAAAGAGACAAATGAAAATCAGTGTATAATTATTTTTGAGCATCACACCCCCACAAAGTGACTCCTTTCACTATCAGGATTTAATCCTTTGGGTCTGACAACATTTGGAAAGTCTAGGAAAGCTGCACAATGAAATATTTTATCCCCATACAAGTTAAGAGAGGGCTAAACAGGAAGTAACCTGCTTGGCTGGACGAAGTTTCTATTGCGCCTGCTCTATGGGCCACACAGTGCGGAAGCAGTGCTCAGTCATCTGGGTTATTTCATTCGTGGCAGTTGAACTACTTTGGCTTCATGTGCCACTGACCAACTTTCATAGAAATTAATGGGGCCCCGCCACCAATACTGAATCCACTTCTCTTCATACATCCATGATCTGCACTCTCAGCATCTCTGCACTGTCATTGCGGCTGGGCACTGCAATTCCTACCTTGAAAAACCAATAAAACCAAACCAATAAAAGCTACTAAACTGAAATCTGCACACGAGCGTGTTTCAGCAGGAATATAATCCAATATTGGGTAATCTTGGTTGCTGATGTTAACAACGTAAGCAACCAAGATTACATATTTCCCTACATTAGCATGTAGCTACATGTAGCAGTGTAGGTTATGTAACAAACACTTGCAGTAGAGGTCCTGGAGAAAATAACCATATAAAGAAATCCATAACGACCTGATGTTGGCTTGTCCTGAAAGTAGAAAACGTTTTTTGCTCACAAGGATTTCGTTTACATATCTTGACCTCATTATTTGAAACACTGGCCACATTTAATATGAATCTGACACCGTAACATTACATTCTACTAGCAATTGTACACCTCATCCTCAAAAGTAAGTGTTACCACAGCCTCCACACTGAATGCTACCATTTGATTTTCAGCTGACAGACATCCTACATATCTGCCACTCAAATGCCACTCCTGTCCTTTCAGCAACATAACAAGGCCAAATGGAGCCCAGCCAACATTTACCTTGAAATTATTTTTACCTCAAGTATCACAGGTTCTTGATAAGCTATAGCTCCCCATCTTTGTGGTGCTTTGAGTTCATCTTTATTAAAACTGTGAGATAAGACAATATGTAATGATCTATTATTGTTGTGCTGGCAGGATAGACTGGAGTTACTGGCACAAAGTCAACAAATACCATTCTGGCTAATGATAGCTAATTGTAATTATAAACTCTGAGGAGAGAGACGGAGGCAAGCCGGACTTTGTTAAATTAAACATCACAGGGAATGTTAAGATGCTTAAAATACAGTGGAGGCAGTATTTGGGCCAGAAGGCATGTACGAATCATTCAACAGCCTTTGGTCAGTTATCCAGTTCTATTTAATCCTATCTAAAGTGTTGCAGCTTCAGTGAAAATATTTATGGAAAAAGAGAAAAAAAGCTGAAAAATAGGGCAGCATATGCCCTAGCATCTATAAAGCACCAAAAGTTGATATTTCCAAAGCAGCATGCAGAAAAAAAAACTTTCACCTCAGTAAAATTAAGCTTAGCTTTTCAGGTGGGAGTGTATCAGCACTGTGCGTCTCCAGCATGTGTGTGCCAAAACCTCAACCAGCTCAAAAGAACAGAGGAGGCAGCCGCTCACTATTCAGTCGGAGGATGAGACGAGATGAGAGCGCTCTCTGATTTGCTGTGGATTCCTATTCATCTAAGTGTAGTTTTTATTCATCATGCTGCTTATTTGGAGCCTGTGTCACACAAGGACAAGAGCAGGTGTTGCCTACGCCAATGAATAATTTAGTAAAACATAGGCCGCATGAGTTTTTTTGTCGTGTTTTGATGTGGAATGTGATTTGAAACCCACACAGGTGCACACGCACACACGCACAAATGCAACTTTAAAGGTTAGACACTGAAGAGGGGGCTAGAACATGTATTACTGTTTGGTTTTCAGGGATAAATTAAACAACAACCCTTCTGTCAATATGATATTCAAAGAGGCAAACACTTGGTTTTGTTCCTGTGAAATTATTATTTTGCCAGTGAACTCGTTAAGTGTGTTTTAATGAAGCTCCAGCGGTATCTCAACCCACCACTAATGCTAACAGTAATGCGCATATATGCGGGTGATAAAAATGAAAGTGTCACGCCTTGTGAATATTAAATTGTGAAATATTTATTTGGCTAAACACCTCAAAAAGGTGACAGAACAGCTTAGAGAATGAAATAATGCTTCAATGGCTGACACAATACCCACTACAGTAATATATATTAATATATTGTAATGTATTCTAGCTAACATGCAGAAGAGTTAACTATGGAAATCTTACTCAGCATTCAGAAATTATCTTACATCAGAGTGTCATTGTTAGAGTTGCAAAGGTACCCTGTAATTAGCTGGCAGACTGTGTTTTTTCTTTTAGCCTCTGCCTGTTCTTAGATAAACAAAATCAACCTAATCATAGATCCAGTGTGATGATGATTCTTATGCCATTTTCTCATCATCGTGCATCACCTGTATCAGTGAGAACAGAAAACTGGTGGTGCATATTTGAAAACCCTCCTCTGATCTGTGTGTTTGATTAAGCACTGAATAATTGCAGCAAAAAAAAAATCGTCCCTGTACTTTAAAGTCGAAAATGTACTATGCAAAGAATGCTGGGTGACAGCCATAACTTTGAGGAGACAGAAGGACATCTCTGCTTGCATCATCATCTAGCCTTCAGCATACTCTCAACAAGAATGCAACTTCTCTCTGGAGATAAAAGGTATGATAGCAAGAGACAAGTGTTCAAAACAAAGCGCAAGAAACAAGAAAACTGGAGGCATTTAAAGCATCTAGGCTGCAAACACAAAATCAAATGAAAAGCGACTGAATGAGACACTATATAAGATGTATCAAATAACATGACCTGAAGCTCTAGCTAAACAAATCTACTGTATAACCTAAAGAAGAAATATTCTTCTGAATATATTTTGTCACATCAACTAAGGCAGTGGTTCAACCTGTTTCATGTCAAAGGCCCCTAAATTGATACACATTAGGTCACCCATTTGATGAGAATTTGCTTTAGGAGCCTTCATCTGAAATAATGCTGGTTGGTAGATTAGGACCAGAATTATATAGGTATTAACTACAGTTGAGGAAATAACTGTGGACGAAGTAAAAAAAAAAAAAAACAGTATAGTCACTCTTAAAACTCCAACTCACTTAGATTGGGAATTGAAAAGTGAAAATAAACTATTCCCCATTTTTATGGGGACCCCCTGGAACTCCCTCAAGGACCCCTGGATGGGACGGGACAGGACGTAGTGTAGTCATAATAGCAGCCCTGCTCTGCCTGGGAGATACCATAGGGCCAGCAGATGAAAAGAGTAGCATAACCAAAAGAACATTACAAAATTAGTTTTTGTGAGGGGGGGAGTTAGGGGTGTAAGGCAGAGGATCCATGGCCATGAGCCTCCCCCCCTGGCTAGCATATTGTACAGGGGTAATGGATCCACAGTGGTCCTGACTGGGGTTGGGGGTGGAGGGGGGACTAGGGTAGTGTATCCACAGCAGTAGGCCTCTCCACTACCCTAGAAGGGGATGGGAGGGGTGGAAGGGGCTGTCAACTTCAGATGTATTTAGTTGTTTATCAAGTAATAAGCAAGGCTGTCAAAGTCATTTTAGCACACTGGCCACATACTGTCAGATTTGATCGCAGGTGGACCAGACCAGTAAAACCACTGCATAATATCCTATAAATAACAAACACCTACAAAATTTTCCCTTTTGTTTGTTCAAAGTACATTTTAAACATGCTAATACATTTACAAAGCAGATGGCAAACAGCCTATGATGTCTCCAAAAAACTAAATGCAATTTCAACAATAGTTTTTTTCTTTTTGTCTTTCCACAGACTACTACTCACTCATTTTACTTTACAATTCCTCTCCTGTGTCATAATCCTGACATCACCACACCAAATTAAAGTGAAAGAAAAATGTATCCTGGTCAGGGTGAAAAAGCTTTTTAAGCAGCATTTGACATGAAGAAAGCTGTTTAACTTTAACTTGCACCTCTTAGCCTTCACAGGTGCATCAGTAATAAGTGTGCAAGGTCATCCAGCGGGCCTGATTGGACCCTTTAGCTGACCTGTTCTGGCCCCCAGGCTGTATGTTTGTCACCCCTGCTTTAAAGTGACTCAAAGTTATGTTTCTTACCACTCAACTTAAAGGAATACTTCATCCACAAAATGACTATTTATATATCAGTTACTTATCACGTGTTACCTTAAATTAATGAAAAAACTTTTTCTTGCATGTCTCCACTTTGAACAGAGAATCTAAAAATGCAAATATTCTTGATGAATTAAACTAAACGTGGGCCACATTCAACAACAACAAAACTGTATCAAAACATTTTTTATTAAGGTCTCACACAACTTGTGCAGTATACCATAAAACTTCAATTAAAAGCCTAGTCCCGATTAAATGCCCAGGCCATTTTACTAGCCCAGTGCGGCTACACATTTTGACAAATAAACACCTGTCTCAATTAGATGCATGGTCTGGTCACCAAGTGATTCATTTCTTTAATAGAACTTCTTCGGGTGTATAAAACTAGGTTGTTGGCTACCTCAAATTATGTGTCCATTCCTTGACTACCCTGTAAGTTCTTCATATTCCTTTAGTCCGTAAAGGTCCTGATTTTTACACAAGTAATATTCATTCTGGTTTAAACAAAAAATGTGATTGTATCTCCTAATCTGTGCTGAGCAACAGTTTTGTGTGACAGGAATTAAAGGCCTGTCCCATGTAGATGCCTGTCCCAAATATAGGCCTTTTAATTTCAGTGATATAAACAAATAGTAGCCCAGGGTATTGATTGAAGTTTTAAGGTAAACCGAGTCTCATTTATCCAGCCGTATGTTCAGCATTTTTACTGAAATATTATGATTTAAAACTAGCACTGTTAAAGTTAACGTGTTAATCTCTGCGATTAATGTCAACGTGATCAATGTGTTAAAGAAAATTAACGCAATTAACGCGGGTGCTCCAAAATTATGTTCCATGCACTTTTAGCCGAAGGTATGGAGGTCAATTTTTAAGCTAGAAAGATGGCCAGGGTACCAAAATAAACTAGAACATTTAACACACATGTTGGTGTCATGTTATGATGTCCTGACATCATAACATGACGTTAAAATGATGAAAAAATGCTTCAGAAACTACTGACATTTTTAGGACAACAAAACTGGTATGATCCTTTCCCCTCTCTCTCTTACTTGCTCACATGCTCACTCTCCCTTTGTCTCTCCCCTTTCTTTAAATGGGCACTGTTTCTCTGTCGTCTTCATATACATTGAATATTTAAGAACTTGTTGCACTTTGTATAGCCTTTAGCCTGACAACAAGCAGGCAATGTTCAAGCTAAACATTAATAATCTAAAAGTAACAAAATTACCGTCTGGTCCACTAAAAGTTCCATCCATTCTCGGAGATGGTAGTGATCTAAACAGCATGACGTTAAAATGACGAAAAAATGGATAGGACAAACAAAACCTGGCATAGTCCTTTTCAAAAGCTCTCTCTCTCTCACTGTCAGTCTCTCCTTGCTTCCTCTTTTCCACATGAGTGCTGTCTCTCTGCCTCTCTCCCACAGTGTCTTCTTCATATAGACTACTGCAGTGGAGCCCTGGTTGCAGCCTTTAGTTTTTTTGTTAGCCTACATTGATAACAAATAGGCTACTTTTGCTTAGCCAATGACAATAGTTTACTGGATTCATTGACTTTTAGAAACTATTGACATTAAACAAGAGCATTTGAATACCTTTTTTGATTTTATATAATAATTCCATGATGTCACATCCCAACATGTTATTGCAAATGGATGACAAGAATTAAATTATTTGTGATTAAGCAGAGGATTTTTTATTTTTTTTTTATTTATTTTTTTTACTTTTAAACGGTACTTAATTAATCACGATTCATCTAGATTAATGGATTTTAAAATGTGTGTTTTAAATCTATTGACAGCCCTATTTAAAACACATCAGTACAATCAGTCTCATGCATAGGTGAGTAGAATGCATGAGCACGCGCAGGCTTATGAACCCTCCTCAAGCGGAGCTCATATGCACGCACAGGCTCAGGCACGCTCAGGGCACACTGCTCATAGGGGGAATGTATTACATTGCACTTTTTTGGCAAAAGTACATGCGTTTGAGAAATACTGAGCATACGACTGGATAAACGAAACTTGGATTACACTGCAAAAGTTGTGTGAAAGTTGTAAACAGATGTTTTACATAATTTTGCTTATTCTTACAGGTAAACTCTAATTGCTTCAATTCATGAAGATTGTTCACCTCTCTTGGGTTCTTCATAAAGCGTGGAAGCATGCCAGAAAAACAAAGCTTTTTTTCATGAATTTCAGACAACACATAGTGAGTAACTGACATAGCAATGGTCATTTTGCAGGTGAGATATTCTTTTGATTGCTGGCTATAATGTTCATGGGTTGGTTAATAAAACACTGTTAAGACAATCTTTAACCTCTGGCCATGCAGTGTCTGCAGACAGCATGATTCTGATCCCAGCACAAAGCATTGCTAAAAAAAAAAAAAATCACAGTGGCAACAAAGAACTATGCAAGAATTTTAGTTTAAAAATGCTTACACAACATTGCTGAGAAAGAAGATATACAATCTTTATGCTGTTCAGTCAAACAACACTGTCGCAGGGATAGAAATGAAATCATGACTTGTGCTATGACTAAGCATTTAAACTAAAGAAAAATTAAATAAATAAAACTGCACACACTGATTTAAAAGGTGGGTCATATTAGGTTGCATGCCAGCTGACAACCCAGCAACGGTAACTGTGGGATACAAATACTTGAATGTCAAACCTCAGTGCCACCTAGTGTCTCATTATGACTGATTCTGTGTGTTCATCCTTTCATCCAGAGAGCTCTCTAGTTTCTAACTGAGCTGCTCCATGTGTCTGTAGACATAAGTGCATGACCTGGCACATCCAGAAAATAATGGTATTATTTTACACATCATCATAAAAGCAACAGGGAAAGTGCAACATGCCGTTTGAAAGAAAGCACAACATTTTTCAGTGTGAGTCTCAGTGGTTAGGATGAGGCAGTGTAAGTGCAGTGAAGTGCTACGAAGAAGCAAGCTCTCCATCTAGTGGATATAAGGTAGAAGAAAAGAGTATCAGCAACTTTAAAGGCTGATCCAGGCATGTGAGTAATGCAAGGCTCAATTGCATGTCTGACTGTTTGGTTATGTCACTATGGAGCAGAAAGAAATGCTGCTCTTGGGTTACACTGCCCATTGACCTTTGTACAGATCAAGGATTTGCATGTGAGTATTTAGGTTTGACTTTAAGCTAGGGCTGCACAACATGGCTCATGAAGATCCCAATATATATATCTTCATCTTTTCAGAGTTTCTCTGAAATTACATAACTGGTATGATCACATGCATCAAATCAAAAGCCTGATCATTCTAGTAAACTAAGAGGGAAAGTAACTCGTCTGAGATTTTAAAGGGCTTTAATTTTGAAATTCCACATCAGAACGTCCTGATATTGTCTGAATGACACTCTGAAATGGTGTACTGTCTTTTTGAGGTCAGACAGGTCTTTGGAAATCCATCCACCCATTTTCATCCGCTTATCTGGGGCCGGGTCGCGGGGGCAGCAGGCCGAGCAAAGCACCCCAGACATCCCTCTCCCCAGCAACGCTTTCCAGCTTCTCCTGGGGGACCCCAAGGTGTTCCCAGGCCAGATGAGATATGTAATCCCTCCAGCGTGTTCTGGGTCTGCCCCGGGGCCTCCTACCACTGTATTCCTATTTACTTAGTTTAATCGATTATTCACAGAATTGGAATTAAAATTTTCTGACAAAGTTTGCAGGCAGTAGTTATTTTGTTACCATTTAATACTGGATCATTTTGTTTTATTTATTTCTATATTTTCATTTATTTAATTATTTTTGACTAACTGACTGACTGACTTTATGAAGGTTCGGCTGCCTGTCATGTTCACCCAAAGGTCGCTTTTTTTCTGAAGTCAGTGCTTACACGCTCTTACCGTAATGCCTAGTATATACATGGAAAGCAACAGAGGGCGAGTTTGGCTGTCTTTTTCAAAGTGGAGGCTGGCTTGACTGCAGTGTTCTGTACTGGGTGGTGTTTTAAGTGATGGTATGGATTCATGGTACTGCTACCTGTAGCAGCAGTTATTTTGTGGCATATTTTGTAGAGCATAGCATCCTGCTCCACATCTGTTCTCCTAAAACCAAACCATCTCCAGCTGATAGACCCCCTTCCAGGACCTTCCTCCATTTTCAATTGACGTCAACACAATAGCTGACATTAAACCTGTGGGCGTGGTTGATCAGTTTGGGATGTCTTGTTTGTGTGTATGTGTGTGTGAGAGAGAATGGAAGAGCGGGTGTACTGTACATTAACACAGTCTGCTTTTATACATAATTTATTTACTAAAATGCGCAAGGATCATATGATGATTTGGTCATTCACTGTATTGCACATTAAATGATATTTGACTATATCCAGTATACTGGCTACATTACCCACCCCTATTTTAAGCTCATATTTAGCAGCCTTGGACATAATGTAACAGCCAAAACTTGAGCCAACCCATAAAAAACACTAACTTCTTCTTAGTCTCCAGAGTCTTGATAATAAATTTTTATGTACACTTTTATATGTCCACGTTGAACAAGTGTTAAATATTTGATTTCTAGGCTATTAATCATTGCAATTTAATTAAACGATTTTAAGAAAGTAATTTAAGTATTCAAGTGTCCTGGTGTGTGTGTGTGTGTGTGTGTGTGTGTGTGTGTGTGTGTGTGTGTGTGTGTGCGTGTGTGTGTGTGTGTGTGTGCATGCTGATTACTGCAGAGGTATGTCCTCAGGCCACTCACCGCTCTCAGTGGACAGCTGGCTGTGGTATTCTGGAAACTGTGTTTCCACTGGAACGCTGATGGTGCGTCGCAGAAGATGGACCTTGCATGATGCAGAGCGCCTCTCCTGCGAAAACAAGGAACGGATCTGCTGAGACAGAGAGAGAAAGAAGAGGACAGAGACACAGAGCAAGGAATTCAAGACAGATAAAAGGCTGAATAAATCCAACAAAAGGCACAGATACAAAGTAAGCACACAGAGAAGATAGCGCACAGAAGAATGAATGAAAGCTAACAAGAAGAAAAATGGTGGCCGCTGGAAATGGAAGAAATACACATACAACAGTCACCGAGGCTCCTTATCTATGTTCTATGGTTATTCTGGTCACCATGTTTAATGCTGTGTTGGGCCAATAGCGCACAATAGCTGGAGAGCTCCTGATAAATGGGGAGCCATTGGATAAAACAAAGCAGGCATTAGCAGCACATCAGTCTGTGTCAGCCCATATCTTCCTTATAGCTTGCATACCAAATGTTTGGCTCCAAAAGATTAAACAGACAAAGGGAAAAGGATGGCTGTGGTGAGAAAGTGGTGACTGAAAGAAAAAGGGAAAGGGCCTGATGTCCTCCAAAAAGAGTGATAATGGCTTATCGAACATCCTCACACCTCTCAGCTCAATGCGGCACCCTGTCTGTCTTGTTTTCTTGTTCCCTCTGTTTCCATGTCCGTCTGTTTATCTCGCTGTGTCTCTGCAAGTCACCTCTTTACTTGCCTCATGGGACCGGGGTTTAAGGACAGCTCTCACTGACACCGCCTCTGCTGTAATGACAACGTCTGGTGGTCTGAGCCATGATGACTAAGCAATATGAGCTGTAATTGAGTCCCACTAGTCATTGCAACAATTCTGCCTGGGATAAATACAGTAATAGCAACATACAGAAAAGTGCTGTAAGGCCCAGGGTATCCAGCTTCCAGGAACACTGGTCTTGACCAGAGATCGGAGTAGAATCTGTCACATTATTATGATGATTAATCATTTGATAATGCATTCATTTGTAATACACCGTGACAAAGCAAACATTCAGATGCCTAAAATATTAATTAATACCTAAAAAAACAAGACACCATTACAAACTAAAAGCTGAAATAGTTTAAGTCTTAAACTACCATCGTTCTGATAAGATAAACTCATCTCACTAATTTTCTGTCAAAGGACTAACTGAGGAAAAATATTGCAAACAGGAAACCGTGATGTATCTTTTCACTCTCAGCTAATTCAATTAAGGTAATTGCTTTTACCATGGACGTAAGCACTGATTTGATTGCAACAGTTAAGCCAATGGCAAAGCCCACTTGAATTAAGGGTCAATCTAAACACTGGAGTGGCCCCTTCAAGTGTACTCTATCCAGCAGGAATTTTTGACTTCTTTGTCTGTGATCATCAGCCCCCTCTGCTGGCACTTATGTGCAGCTTTAGGGATGCAAAGAAGAATTAGAATAAGAAATACTTCACTAATCCCAGAGGGGAAATTCAACTGTTTCACTCTGTTGTCATACACACACAGGCCTGAAATACACACACATGCACAAACAGGACCTATACATTAAATGGAGAGATGTCAGAGCGCGGGGTTTGCCTTGAACAGCAGTAAGGGGTAAGGGGCAGTATGGGGCTCAGGGGCACCTCGGCAGTGCCCAGGAGTTAAACTGGCACCTCTCCAGCTACACCACTCCACACACCTGACCCTTGGACCCCAAGTCCCTACGGGCTGAGCTACTGCTGCCCCAGAGAGTAATGATGAGCTGAACCTGATCACTAATCCCACAAACACTGTGCTTGATGGGCCCAAATAACAACTGAAGGCTTCACATAAAGCTGAAGGTGAAAATGAGAAAAGTCCAAACTCTACAAAGCCCTCTGGAATCACACCTTTCCTTCAGTTTCATTAGCTTCATACTGCAGCCCTAAAGAAATTGCCCACTGTTAAGATTGTTGGCCTTTTTTGTGCTGTTTTGCATTCACTCTCCGAATCCTTCCTTTTTGGCTGTCTTTTGTGTTTGTGGGAGCATCATTTGTCTTACGATTAGGGACGTCATGTTGGCTGTACAAATAGCTAAGGGCCTAATCGCCTTTGGCAAACAATGCCACAAACATTTATTGAGTAAACCTTCTATTACAAATGACAATATTAGCATCAGCTGCTCAGAGTGATGCGTGCTTCAATTCAATGTTTTTCAAAATGTGTCAGACCACATTAGAACCCTGAGCATAAGGAAGAGAAAGAAAGAGTAAAACAATTCAACAAAAAACTAAAGAGAAAAACACAATTTTAAAAGAGCGATATAACAAAAGGACAAAAACAAAAGAATAAAGAGAGTGATTGTGTGCTGAAACCCCTGCAGCTAATACTGCTTCACAACCAACAATCAATCAAAACTTTTGTGCAGGGACTCTTAAGTCTTTTTATTCACTTGAACTTCTCTTTCTTCTCACTTTCCAACTTTACCTTTTTTGCTCTGTCTAGTGTTTGCATGCAGTGTTATGGAATGGAAGAATATACAGGGCAAATTTAAGCAAATAAATAGTGAATAAAGACAAGTGCATACACTGAACAAAATCGGCCAATATCAAGTTTAAAATGAACTATTAGACCAGCCAGCATGCTTTTTCATATTTGGCGCAATAAATGAATATTACATACATTGAAAAGTATTGTATTTCATGTGTCCATCTGCTGGTGGGCCATCAAGATAAGAGTATGAACGCCTAACATGATGTTAACTGCACTACAGAAAAGACTTGATGAAACTTGGAGGGGAAAAAAAAAAGATGTATCAGTATCAGTTATCGGCCAAATGAGTTGTTACATATCGGCATATTGGGTATCAAACAATCAAATATAGAGCATCCCTCATAAACGCAACTCTTTTGTTTTGCTCCCACTTCCCATTAGCTAAAATAAAACACCTAAGAGCTTTTCTACACACATACAAGGCTTATTTCTCTGAAATTTTGTTCATCAATTTGTTAAAATCTGTGTTATTGAGCACTTCTCCTTCCCCAAGATGAATCACCCGACCTCACAGGTGTGGCATATTAAGATGCTGGTTAAATAGCATCATTACTACACAGGTGTGCCTTAGGATGGTCACAACAAAAGGCCAGTCAAAAATGTGCAGTTTTATGACACAAGATGCCAGATGTTGAAAATTTTCAGGAAGTGTGCCATTGGCATACTGACTGCAGGATCGCCACCAAAGCCGTTTCTTGTGACTGAAAGTCCATTTGACTACTATAAGACTCTGTTCTGTGAATTTGGCAGTACATCCAACCAGCCACCAGGACAGCTGATGCAACAGTTTGCACAATTTCTGCACAAACAGTTACAAACCATCTCAGGGAAGTTTTTCTGCATGCTTGTCGTCCTCACAGGGGTCTTCACCTGACTGCAGTTCGTCATAGTACCGCTTTGAGTGGGCAACTGCTCATCATGGTTTACACTGTACCAGGCAGTTGACAGACAGCATGTATGGCAGCACAGGCCACATTCAACATCCTGATCAACTCTATGTGAAGGAGATGTGTCGCACACACGTGGCAAATGGTGGTCACACCAGATACTGACTGATTCTTTTAGGTATCTGTGACCAAAAAATGCATATCTGTGGCACTAGTCGTGAAATCCTAATAAATGCTTTTATCAAGATAAAACTGCACATTTCAGAGTGGCCTTTTATTGTGACCATCCTAAGTCACAGCTGTCTAGTTATCAAGCTGCCACACCTGTCAGGTGGATGGATCTTGGCAAATATGAAAAATCTTACTAAAACAGACTCAAAAATGTTGCACAAAATTTCAGAGAAATAAGCCTTTTGTGTGCATAGAACAAGTCTTCAATATTTTATATTTAATTCTTGAAAAATAGGGAGCAAAAGCAAAAGTGTTGCATTTTTATTCTTTGTTCAGTGTATTATTAAAATTATTAGTCTATAAAAAATGTAATGTGTAATGTAATGTACAATCACAAAAAAGTTTAGCATGCAATGAAATAGATGTTTCAGTTAATGCTACAAAGCCAGTGGGCAAATTTAAACTATTCTCATTTTGAATTTGTGGCTACATTGGAATTATTTAAGTGTATTTCAAAAAGGTGCAACCATTTTCCCTGGCATGTTGCATTATGTATTGTATGTTTGGAGAAACATTATATCATATGCACAACAATAACACATGGGCATTCTTCACAGGAGGGTAAAGCCTTCATATGAATAATGTTCTATGCATGTGTGGCATCTTTAATAACCAGAAGGGGGGACATCTATAATAACAACACAGGCTACATGAGGAGCATGAACTGAGCTATTTTTTTCATATGAATCAAATCAATTACTTTGTGAGCAAGCATAATGACAATGCCAGACAATGAAGAGCTGCTAAAAAACCTGAAAACCTCATACAGCCATGAAAAATATGCGCCTCAGGAGCGCACATAAACGCTTGACCTCAGAGCGGTTGATGCTCTGACCTGTTCTACTGGAAACTGTTTGGCTGTCTAAACCATGTCATCACACCTTTATCTGAAGCAAGCCATTAAAAAATGTATCATCTTTTTGACCTGCAGTTTGCTGACTTCACACAAATCCCGCAGTGTTACGGACGACCTTTCAGAGTCTGGGTCTCTAGATGGATGCATTTAAAAGCTGTTGTTCTTGGAACAAAAAGCCACTGTAGCGGGCAGGCTGCCCGTGGGTCGATTCAGATAATTCCCCCCTGCAATTATTGCTCCATTTCAGCACAGCATACCATATGCAATGCAGACAAAGAAAACTGTAGCCACACTTTTCTCCCCAGTTCCAGCAGTTGTGTTGGTATGCAAGTTTGGCAAGTCCAGTAACTAGGCCTTGTGTTCTAAGTGTTCTCGCACAAGATGCTATATTCCCTGAGAGGGACAGTTCTATCCCTGTTGCTGTGCTGAGAGCAGGGTTTGAGAAATTCCCCAAGGCAGCTATAATTTAATTTGCTGCTGATGGTCCTTAGATAGTGGCATTAGTTAAAAGAAATGGCTCTTGCAGTGGAATATTAAATATTATTTTTGGGCCGTTTATGTGTTGCTTGCAGTTGGCCAGCCACAGACACTAATGTGCATGAGTTATTGGCACCCACAGCAGGAGGAGCACACAGACACAGGGGACACTTTTGGGTGTGCAGCTCTGACTGAAATTATGGGATCAGGTTAAAGTTGGGCAGAAGTATGCAAGGAAGACACTTGTCCTTATGAAATTTCAGGACAGTGAGTAATATGTCAGACAAAAACAGTCTGTATGTATGAGAGGAACTGTTCAGCAATAACTTTATCCTTTTTAGAGCAAGCAAACCCAGTGTAAATCAGGTATATGTACAACAGGTTGAGCAAATGTAAGTGAATCAAAAACCACAAAATATAAACTTTCATCCAAAATGGCAGTTTTCCCACTCTCATCTGTCGCTTTTCAACAGATGGCCAGACAAAATTTAAAATATATTAAACTTAGGAAATAATGCTGCACAACTGGTGATACTGTCTGCCACAGTGTTTTAATTCCACTTGTGGGCTGCTGAGGGCTCATTAATGCTCAATTTTAGATAGTGAGACAGACGGAGCCTTCGGTCTGTACACTGCGTTCATTTCATCCGAATTTGTGCACATTTTCCGAACGCTTATGGATATGGATGGAACAAAGCAGTACCACCAGAGATCATGGACGCAGTATAATGTAGTTCAAGTGACGTGCCACCATAGGAGATGACAAAGACATTTAAATCATGGCGGAACAAACAACTTAGTAATAGTAAAAAGAATCCTCTGTCCAAATGTTGTAATTTACTTAATGGCCTTACAGACCACTGCCGTCTACAACGTTGCCTCCATTTAAAGGTACAATATGATGGCCTCCTCCACCATCAGCTCGTTTGTTGTTGTCTGAAACTTTTGACTTTGCCCTCTAATGCCACTTATTGGCTGCATCTATGTCATCATAAAGGGCACATGAAAGCATGAGGGCGGTGACGTTTACAACATTTAAAAGGGAGTATTGATGAGCCTTAAGCGGGGAACTATCAAAGGCTACATTAGTGACTTTACACTGAAAGAAAGCTCGGCTATATACTGGTTCACCCCAGTACTACAACTGACTGTTGCACTGCACATCCTTCATCTCCTGCACTGTAAGGTCAACTTTTTGTTTTATACTATTAAGGAAATTTGTCTTGTGTAGTGATTATTCTTGCAATTCATTTCTTGAACAGAATATTTAACATTTCCTTTATTACATTTTTTAACCTTTTTTTAAAAGTTTGGTTATTACCAGAGGTGAGACCAAGTCATTGTTTTGCATGTTACAAGTAAGTCGCAAGTCTTTGCTGCCCTCAAGTCTCAGGTCAAGGCCCGAGTCCAAAACTTTCAAGCCCTAAACAAGTCATAGTGCGCAACTGAGTAGTAATATATTAAATTTAAAAAAAAAATTTTAAAAATCACAATTGCTCTTTAAAATTTGCGACTGACTTATTTCTTTTTAAAAAGTAGCACTGACACACTCTTTCATAGCATAAAGCACTATTAACCACAACAGCATGAATTAAGTAGGTTCCTGTCCTGTCTTGCTGAATTCCATTCGTCTCATATTGGAAAAATGTCTAACCTCTTCCCAAATGTGTATGACATTTCCTGCAAGACTATTCTTCCTTTAAAGTGGTATTGTATATTTTGCATGTTGTCTGTTTTATGTCTAAATGAAATTAAAAAAAATGGGAAGTGAAGGGACATGAATTTACTGGTGGCACACTTTTTAAACAACAAAACTAAATCTTTGGGGGAAAATAGCAAGTACTTTAAAGTCAAAAGGCTCAAGTCCAAGTGAAGTCACCAGCCATTGGTGTTAAAGTCTGAGTTGCAAGTATGTTTGTTACCATATGAGATTTTCACGGTACAATAACCTTCTCGGAAAACATTGCAGTTTCACTCTCTTCAGGGAAGAAAAGGGAAGGGTTATTTTTGGTTGAACAAATGTTTATTACTATAATTGAAACTTGACACCTTTTTTAATGCAAGTATGTGTAAAAGGTCTCTCTTTTGAAAATAACTTAAATAAAGGAGAGATTGTCTGTCCAGTTACATTTTTTCCTAGTATCGTAGATAAGCAAATGTACACAGTATGATAACCGTCAATTTTTACCCTGGTATACAGCTGCAACCCTAGTTCCAAGTCTTTTTCGATTTGTTTAAGTTTAGAGTCATCAAATGTGTGACTCAAGTCCACAACTCTGATTTATACATTATTGCATACACTTGCCACAATGTCATATACATCAATAACAGTAAATACTGTGATAATGACTTCAAATTTGTAGTCCAATCCTAGCAATGACTCAGTGTTGACAAGACACCTAACAAGCCAAAAAGGGGAGAACATCTGTGTAGGTGTAGGGTGTGAGGGAGATTTGAAAATGAGCTCACACAAAACTATTAAACAAGGACAGGGTGTTGCAGACTGAAGAATGTAATTTGGATAACCCTGCTGACTCGTGATTTGTTCCTAGTCAAAGAGCCAGACTCAGCTCGCTCTGCATAATGAGATGAATTTAAATGCAGCATAAATTCTCACAAAACCCAGGATTCAGTCAGGAGCTTATGTTTCTCCATAGGTATTCATTATTATTATAGCCTGACTGATACTGTATTTTAAGGCCTTTACCTATATTGATATAATTATTTTAACATGATTTAAACCCTAGACTGCACACTGGGTATGGGTGTGGGAATTGCCAGAGGACCCAACGATACAATATTATCAAATTCTTATGTCATGATATGAAATTACTGTGATACTGCGATATGCTGAGTACTGCGATACAATATATTGTGATATATTGTAATTTATTGCCTTTTTTGTCAACATCAGTTTTACCTCATAAGAAAGTTTTCAGTCGGTTTATCTGACTTTAATCATTTTTATTGCAGTTAAATGTGATGCAAAGCAGACAGACTGACCAACACCGTCATAAAACCTGTCAGAAACTGAACTGGAGTCAGATTTAACACCCTCTGAGAGGGCAGATTAAGCGGGTACATGCAGGTGTCCTGCCAACTGAATGGCAGGACCCATGTTAGAACCACTGTCTGTTACAACCACAATCCCCCATTCTTGTGCTGCTTTTTTGTAGGAGGTCTGCAATGTTTGCCCTGATGTGACTTTCATAGACTGCTCTAGTGTAGAGGACGTGAGACAGCAGTCGCCAGTCCTCTGTGAGATAATGTGACATTTTAGTCACATACGAATCCACTGACCTTGAAGTCCAGGTGTCACAAGCTAATGCCACCCTTCCTGCTGGACTCAAAGATTCCTCAGCTTTATGCTTCACTTCTCTGTAGAGCTTGGGTACAGCTGTGTCGGTAAAAATCGGGATGGAGTCACATACTTGGGCTCCACTGTTTTTAGCATGTAACAAAAGCCTTTGTTTTCAACAACGCTGTACAGACACAGATCTTTGCACATGAAGTAGGTGATGGACTGTGTTTTTTTTTTTGTTTTTTGTTTTTTTAGCTTTTTTAATTTTGTCAAGCTAAGTGTGTCCAGTGTTGGTTGATTTTTCGGCAGAGTGGGTCTAGCATTAGCTTGGCCATGGTGGCGTATGGGGTGAGCCCTAATGTTTGTAGTATTCCTGGAGTATTCTCATATGACACTGCTTGCGAATCACATGTGTCATATCCAAGTCCATCTGTCCTTCTGTGTAAAAAAAATCCCAAATAAGTCCAGACATTTGATTTCAAAGCCGACAGCGCATTTCTGATTTTTTTCTCCGGTGCCTCCATCTTTGTTTTGATTAACTTCCTGCCAAATGCTGCTGACTGAGACCTCTGCTGACCTTACTGGAAAAAAACATCAGCACCATCTAGTGGACCAAAAAAGCAACTGATTTTATTATTCTAGCACCAAAAGTTTGCAAAAATAAATAATGTATATAATAAAACTTACTTGGTGCCGTGTATGGGTACAATATCGCCACACAAACTATCATGATACTATGCTGTATGGCTTTTTTTTACTGGATATCTATGGACTGCTGCTCACCAAGTATCAGTGATGAGTAGTTTTACTCAGTTTTGCTTGAAACTCACTTCACAGTTAACTGCTGTAAGTAATTGCATTTGTAACCACTTATCCTATTCAGGACAAGTGGGTTCAAACCCGGAACCCTCTTGTGGTGCTACCCACTGCAAACATGCGACAGATATAATAATATTTTCATAAATTTAGGCTGTGTTGTAAAATGTACAGCTATGTGGAGAAATGGGTGGATGGAAAGGAGCTACAAAGCAAAGGCAAAAAAAAAGAGGAACATGAACAGACGAGAATAACAATAGTGACACAGAGGGACATGACAGACAAGAGATAGTACTGTCTGCTCTCACCACCTCCTCCTCATTCAGAAGCAGCATCTGACAGTCACCAACCACGCAGTACTTCGGGTTCCACACAGTTTGCTCTTCATAGGAGTGTCCACGTGACAACCAGTGTCTGGATGGACACCGCACATCTAGAGAGGAGAATCAAAAAGAAATGTGTCAGTTGGGTAGGTAGAGAAAAGATGAAAGGAAAAAGAAAAAAAAAATCAAGATTTGTTTGTTCCCTTGATGATGGAGTGGAATATCACAGTATCAGTGATATCCTACAAAACTAGAATGAGGGATGAAGTAGGCAGAAAAGTGGACAATAAGGACTTTTGTTTAATGGCCCCTTTGTGAAGAGAGATCTGCTTTTCAGCTCTTTCAAATAACTGTTTTGCTCAGCGAACACAAAAACTCTCTCCTTAATTAGAAACTTGACTGAGGTAATGACTACCACATGCTCTCCACTTTTTTCACTTCAATCATTCTGAGGGTGTCAGGTGAAGAGAGGATAAATATAAAACAAGCGAGACACATAAATTGGATTTTGCTGCATCTCCAGTGATGAGGTGACATAAATCTCAGAAAAGCAATACATATGCTTTTTCACACGGGAAATGCAATCCATCAATTCTCACACATGGGTTACTGTTACGGAGACACTGTGACTACATCAATCAACACAGAGCGCAATCAAAGAGTTTCATTACAATTCTGCTTTGAGAAACAAACCTTTATCAGCACCTCTGCTATTCTCTCTTCACACTGTATACAGAGAGAAAATACATTTCTGATGGCTAAACACTTTGACTTCAACATGTCTGTGAAGATACGGATCACCTGTTGGTGCAGCTCTTGTGAGACGTGTTGTTTGTAGTTCAGCTAGAGCCTAATGACTGGCGTATGTGGGTCAGAGTGTGCTGTTTTGATGGTACAGTACATTGACACTCCTGCTGCTAAGAGGGTAAGTCCATGCGGAGAGGCACCCCTGCATGGTGCTTCACTGTGTTTCATTTTATGGCACACACAAAACAAGCACTGTGCAACCACACTTGATAAAAAGCAACTGAGGAAGCACTGACAGACAGGATGTACATTAAAAAATAATTTGCAGAGACAAAGTCCTGTTTATTTTATGTAGTGCACTATAAAGGGTTCATGCTTCTGGTGGCCACTTTGAATCTGGAGGTTTTCATCTATATTGTTCTTGGAAATGTAGAATTGGGAAACAGAATATAAAACTATCAGTGCGCTTTCAGAGACCCTTCAGTCGTTAGACAGCAAATATTCAATATAATGAGGCATATATTATTCATACATTGCACAGAGAATTTGTGCAATGCATTTTTAAGTGTCTCATTTACAATATTGTGGATTTAGAGCTCCTGTGCACCGGACATGAGTGTGCAAAATGCACGTAATACACACATTAAGTTTAGGGCTCTCACTCTCAACCCTGTCAGTTGTGTCTCTTTGATCATTTTGTCATATTGACGTCGCTCTATATCCCAGGTAGCCTCATCGCCGTGCCATTAGTCTACGTCACAAGTGCACAGGCACATTAATGCACAAACACACACGCAGAGGTGCAACTACTATGTACTCCATCCGTCTGATCAGCTTACAGTCACGCTGTGGACAGGAGCAGGTCAAGCACACACAGTTTTCCATTTATCAGAGCTTCTTTCGAGACAGGTTTTTCATTCCTGTGTTGATTAAATTACGCAATCGAGACCAAGTCCCACAAGCTGTAGAATTACGAGAGAGAGATAGGCAAGACACAGAAAGGCAAGAAAGATAAAAGTCTTTCGACTGACAGTTTCGCTTGGTGAGTGTAGCTTCATTTCCTTTAATAAAGCAACAGTGCTGCTTCACAGATGAGCTTGAGTCTTGTTCTGTCCTGGTATAAATCTCTTAACCAACAAAGCTGTTCAGCATCTAGAACAATAGAAATAGGGGACAGAAATAAAAAGGCACAAAATCACCAGCATGACCAATGCCGTGAAAAACAACCCATGTTTAGCCATTCACTACATTTCTCCAGCAGGTATGACAGAACTCATTGACTCCGGTTGACAGACGGACCCAAGGACAACTTGCTGATGTGATATAAATTATGGATTTTTTTCAAGGCCTCGCTGATTTATTGATCAGGCTTATGACAGGTTCATACTCTGTCGTCCATCAATATTTTGCAGGCACTGCTGTCTGAGGTCATAGGCTAGGTGAACTGCATTTGCAATCGTTTTCCTAGCTGTGATCAAAGCTAATTCAATAAGAAATCTGTTTGGCGACATAACATAATAAGATGCATGCTAATTTGATTAGCCTTCGGCCATTTTTGAAACCATGCTGTGTCAGCTTTTGAGTGTTTTTCTTATGTGTCATTTTACAAACTCTGATCTCTGTAAGAGATGGCATAAAAATTACTAATTTCCTTACTATAGAATCGGTTTCTATGATTTGCTTATCATTAGCTGTCTTCCAAAATATTTTGTAAATTACATTTTTTTTGCAAGACTGAACAAGAAATATGAGCAGCATCTCAATTCATTGTTTGAAAAGTTTTCATGTTAAACTACCATATGGCTCTTATGTGAGAGGATAATAATTGTCAAATACAGAAATTACAATTGGAAAGAGAGAACTGCATCATCCTAATGGCCCCATGGGGAAAGTATGGACTACTCTTCTAGAACAGAACATTTTATGTGTCATGTCATTTCCATTTCTGCCATTTGCAGCAGCTCTTCCATCTACAGACATCTATGTGCCAAACATAATGTTGCACATGCTGAATGATGATGCGCTTCAGCTGTCATCAGGTTTTTGGGAACTGCAAACACAGCAAATGGATAGTCCTGGATGAATACAGCCATTGCACCTCTCCGTTCCCCTGATTGTGCTGCTGGTACGGGTTTGCTCCTACTCAGGTACACCAACAGCAAGGATGGAAAGAGTACTAGAATATTTTTCTCTAATAAATGTGCTGTTAGTTGTGTCAAAATGTTCTTAGGTAAGAGTAACTGACTGTAGGTCATTTTAAAAGGGATGATGATGATGATGTTATATGATAGACCTATTAAATCAAAGAACACATGTAGGATTTTTACATGTTAATGTATATATGGAACACCACAGAACCCCTGTGTCCAAACCAACAATATATTCCTTTTCTATGGATAGCACTTTGCAGCCTGTGCATAAAACTACTTATCAGTTATGCAACAGCCTTCCTCAGTGTAGTCTTACTAGAATGAACCATAAAAAAGATAACAGAACTCGGGCCAATTAACCCAAAATAACTGGTAATAAATAAGAGGAGCTGTAGACATTATTAAAGCTACAGAAACATGCCACTTTTTGGGGGGAAATTTATACTTGTGTGACAGAGCCTACACCAGAACCTAGACATGTGGTTTAGGCCATTGTGAGCATTTATACTTGTCTGTGTCACTCTGCAGTTACACCTCCAAAACTCGGCGACTGAGTTTCTGCTGCAAAGTTTAGTGGATTCAAAATACACATTAAACATGATTTAATACAGACAATTGGCTTTACTATAACTTGCAGCATTCACAGACAAAGCACTTGTGTTGTGCTGGACACATATTCCCCACAAATAGAACATGCTAATATTATTAGCACATACCTATGACATTTTACATTGTATAAATTAGCCTAGCAGCTAACGAATTTTTCCTCGAGTCATATGAAGCCTGGGACGACAGCTACATTAAACAAAGGTAATATTAAAAATTCGGCTCCATTACAACTCACAAGGTTCACCAACAAAGCAATGGTCATATACTAAACACGTTTTCTAAACAAGTATAACATGCTAACATTATTAGAACAAGCCTATGGCATTTTACATTGTATAAATTAGCCTAACAACGGAGCGGAGATATACCGCTGCTTATATGAAGCCAGGATAAATTCCAAAGTATCCCCAAAGAATAAATTACACACATATTATCTGTGAAATTTAAGTAATTAAAAGCTTCGTTTCCACTGAGAGAAACGGTATTAGCTTACAAAAATAAATAGGAGGTCTGCCTTGCTGCCATGTGTAGTGACTTTCCTGTGGAGGTGCATGTCAGCCTGCGCAGTAGGTACGGCGTCTATTCAACGCAGACGTATAAATCCCGCATGGCAGAAGAAGGTTGGAATAAAACATCACCCAAGCTGATAGCTGCAGCCACAAACACAAATAAAAGAGTTGCGCAGTTTTTTTAGTGCAAGAAATGCACATGCGCACACAACGCTACGTGTTGTAAGTCAGATAGTTGTACTCACCTGTCTGAACCACAGCCTGTGAAATGTATGCACCCGTGGTCCTCCAGAGCCCGCTCCACATTCAACTTCTTTCCTCGACTATAGTCAAAGAATATAAGCAGCCCACACAGCCTCTCTGTCCCACTGCGCTCCACTAACTTATCAAACAAGTTATCAAACATTTTGCGCTGAGGGAAGCTCTGTAGTCACACCTGTGACCAGTGGCGTGCACAGACATTTTGGGGGGCAGGTGCTCAGTGAAAAATAAGGGCACTTTGTGCAGCATGTGGAACTGCCGGCTGCCTTATTATAGCAGTGTTAGATTTAAAAATAAATAAATAAACATTACAGGCACGTGTTGAATTATGTTGATAAAATTACTTGACCTTTGAACTGGTACAGTTTCACACTATAGCCTGATCAGTCAATCACTGTTGTTTTATTTCTCTGGAATAAACATACATGGAGAGGTTTTTTAGCAAGTTAGGCAGCTACAATGATAGATCAGTGTACTTTTTTTCCCCGTCAGAACAAAAGAAGTGTACAAAGTGTCATTTTGAAGTCTTATCCTCTCCTTTCTAGGCATTATGCTGCAATTGGTAAATGAAAAGAGACCAACAGTACGAATAAGACTGCTTGGTTACATCACAACAAGGCACAAGGCTACTTCTTCTGCAGGCAATTGCCTGTTTGTCATTTAGCAAATAAATTACTGCAAGTGTTAATTATGTAGCCTAATGTAAACCTACACAATAGGCTACTAAATATTCAGCTTAAGTATACAGATAGATTCACATGCTGTACCAATGACAAACTCTACTGGTGGTCATCACGTCATATCTATTATTGATTTTGGCTAGCGTCTAGCTTGTTAAGCAGGTGAGCAGTCGGCTAATTTATGCTCAGCTGTGTGGCGCTGCATGACAGGCTACTTCACAACAGAGACAAATGCAAGAGAGAGGTGAGTGCGGGTGGGGTGGGGGGGTGGAGGGAATATTAATTGGGGTATTATTATCACACGCTTTTAATCGCCAAGCATTTATAGATGATCGTGTCAGCATGGGCCACATACACTGTTAAAAAAAAAAAAAAAAAAAGAAAAGCACTTTCAGAAGGGCACTTGCTTGGTCCAGAGGGCAAAGGGCAGGTGCTTTAGCACCACCTAGTGTCTACCTGTGCACGCCACTGCCTGTGACAGAGTGAACAGCCCAACACAGCAGGAGTGTCTCACACAACTCGGTAAAGGTTTCTCAGTGAAAGCACAAATCACAGCTGCAATAGGCCTATGACGTATGTTAGCAATTAGCATGTTAATTAGAAACGGCCGGCTACCTGTTGGTCACGCGACACAATGCGGGTATGTCTTGTGTGTGTCACGGAGCGTGCTCATCTGATGGTGCATTAAACGTGCACTTTATTGCACCATACTCTGCCACTGCAGATTAGGACATGGAGCTCTGACGTACTGAGGCCGCAGACACCGGCTGCAGCTGATTTAGCTCCTTCATTTTCATTCCATGACGAAGGTTGCACGATATTCCGAGTTTTAGGTAAACCTTGATATGGAAGTTGACAGTTATCATACTGTGTACATTTGCTTACCTAAAATATTTTTAAAAATGCAACTGGGTGGAAAATTTCCTCTTCATATTAGTTATTCTCATTATTTACAACCATTAACAACCATAACCATTAACAAAATGGTTCAGAGTTTGGATTATGGTAATAAAACGTTTGTTCAAATAACAATAACCCTTCAATTTTCATCTTCTAAGGGTTATTCTTACTGATAATAACAAATTCTGTAATACCGTGATACCGCAATATTTACTGAGATGGTTATCATACCATTAAAATTTCAACCCATGCAACCCTACTCACGACCGTCAAGACTTTTTTGTAACTTTTGTTTTTACTCTGTAAGAGATGTTAATGTTCACATGCAAACTACAATACTCTGAAACACAAACAAGTGTAAATGGGATTTGTTACATCCTAAATTTGATAGAGTTAATAGCCTACATACACCAGTATGCGGTCTATGCAGCTAACATTAGCTGATAATACTGTTTACACTAGTTAGTCCCAGTTAGTGCTGCTCATATACTTTTGGTTATAGAGGTAACCAATCAAAAAAGAGAATACTTTCTACACTGGGGTAACGTTAAACAAAAAAGACAACTAAAAACAGCTAAGAACTTTGCAAACGTTAAGTGACGAGCTTTTTAGCTTAGCAAGTTAGCTTACAGTTAACTAACGTTTTACCGTATCCTGTTATAAAATGTAAACATGGAACCACAAATCAATATAAAATAACAGAAGTTTGTGTTCACTTTACCTGCAAACAGAACCAAATGATAGATAAATATTGCCAAAGCAGGAGGCACTGTCAGACATGTTTAAATTATTCCTTTGCGACAGGCACCAACTAGACATTTTCCATCACATGGTGATAAGTGAGATCGCAGTGCAACATGGCATTAAAAAAAATAATTAAAAAGTAAACACATAATAATTAAACAGCCTTATTACACAAACAGTTCTGTATTCTTATGAATATCCTGACAGTTATATTACAGTAAAAATGAATGCATTAATTATCCACAGGAGTATACAGTAGAATTATAGGCTGCTATAATAAATGGTATTAAAGCCCCATGCTCCACAGGCTTTTTCACTGTTCCATTCACCTTGATTAGACATCAAGACAGTGGGGCGGGGGTGTGAAGGCTGAGATTGACATAAGCGCTAGAACACTTTTTATCTTTAATTAGTTCAATGAGTTTTGTGACTTCATGTGATCAACTTTTTCCTCTGCAGACATTTGACAGTCATAGCGGGCAGAGCGCAGGTGCAACTTATAACATTAATGAGGGCTCTTATCCAATTTAAGTGTCCCAGTGAGCCATCTCAGTGATTCAGCATGCACAATACAAGGGCTCTAATTTATCTTCTAAAGTACACTTGTGCTTTTCATCCCGGAACAAGTCAAAGACATGTCTCCTGTGAAAAAGATCTACCCGGAACATAGCTCAGGCTATCTTCAACCCTGAACAGAGGTCTTTTTGAAATGCAGATACACCAACAAAGTGGCGGTATTTGACGAGGTGGGACGAGAACATGTTGCCTAATTAGATAATTGGAAACACCTCTGAGGGTTTGCATGGCATTTAAATATGGACATGATGAATTGTTCAGAAAACAAAGGCTGGATAAGGCACTGGAGGATATCAATGGCGATCCTAGACTTGGGGGGGCAAAGAAGTCTATAGAGGCCCCCTAACAACCCCAGTGTTGTTTTTCGTCCTCTTGTTTTTTCTTTAGGTTTTGGTGACCAGAAAGGTATGCTTGTTTCATTGCTCTGACAGTTACACCTAATGTATGTATGTCAGTGAAAGATAGCTAGCTGACTGTCCTCATTAAAGGTATCCATGGAGAATCCAAGATTTGCCAGAATGAGTCGTCACTGGGGGCCCCTTGTCAAAAACCTTTTCTGGGGCCTAATACATTTTCCTGGTTTTCCTCTCCAGACAGTACACCTTCAGTGGATATTTTCTGTAGTTAAAGATGAAGTCTCTGAAGTACAACCAGAGAAGAGGACATGAGGTGAGGCAGATCTCAGCTGCTAACTGCTGATGGGTGGAGCTCCAGTACTGTGGATACTTACCTTGCTTTAGTGTGCCGCTACTTGTCAGGAGACATTATGTTTTCAACTGATCCCTAAAAGGTACGAAAAGTTCCCCAAGACCAACAAAGCAGCTACAGTGATAAAATCAGAGAACACCCAATGGCAGATCCAAAGTGTGAGGCATCAGCTAATGTGGTTACCATAGTTTTGAACTTAGATGTTATAGGTCGCTATGGCAAACCTCAGAGGTGGAGATAATCTGTATGCAGACCTTCTTGTCAAACATTTACCCTGATTAAGATCTAGTGACCAAAAATCTGTCTTTGTTATTAAATACTTGAATTGGACCTAAATGTGCAGTGCCTTTCTTAGATAAAATGATGCCTAGGTCTACAGTGATCTTACTCAGGACAGTGTGCCTAATGAGCCATTGGAGAAATCCACTGGCTCTTCTGTGGCAATGATATGGGACCTCAGATTTATGAACGAAGCTGAATTTTCATAATGCTAAGATAGCTACAGACAGGCTGATATGAGTGGTAGGCAACAGCAGAAATGGCCACTGTACTGTAGATGTGTAACAATACATCGATCAGGATTAGCACACAGATTCAATGATCAACATTTTGATACCCTCAATGCAAAGAAAAACATCAATACATTTGTCATCTTTAAGATATGCCTTTATTTTGAAATTCTAATCCCTTGTCTGAGTTACCATTTCCATCCAAGAACACTTCCTTCCTAAACATTCAACCAGTGCTAGTGGCCTAGAACCAGGCAGACAATGGAAAGAAGCCAAGAAAAAGGATATATATTGATATCGTCTATCAATCGCACGTCCCTGATTGAACTAAACATATCATGGCAGACTTTGTGATTATCAGCCAATATCATACATGGTCCACAGAATCACTACATGATACCATGATATGATTGACAATTGGTTTGATTTGACTGTAATATTCTCTATGGGATGTATAATCTCTATTGCACTTCTTTAAATCCAGTTATGAAACAGTCGGAATAAACTACAAGATCCTGTTTATTACATATAATCCTTATTCTACTTCTTAGTCACTCCAGTCCTTAAACCTTGACCGTTAATCCATCCTCCACTCCAACTGCAAAACAAAAGGTGTTCATGCATTTGCTAACTCTCTAGAGTAATCTTCCCACATTGGTCAGATTTGCTGAATGTTTGGACAGTTTTAAGCGGCTTCTTAAAACCCATCTTTAACAGCAAGCCTTTTTATAGATCTCCAACACTTTCTTATCCCAAATGCTGCTTTGTAAGGGGACTTTCATGCCTACATCTACATGTTAGGTATCCTTCTGCATCTGCTGTTGACATTCTAGGACAAACATCGGGACTTCACCACAAAGCACATGATTAGGTTTGGCTCTACATTCATAGGGGAAATGAACACCAGGCTCCTGGGTAAAAGTCCAGGGTTTGTTGGACCCATCCACCACCCCTTCCCCACCCTACAGCTCCTTATATTATGTTGTAATCGGCAGTGTTTCAAACTGACACTGTCCAGTGGAGTATCATACCACCGCGACAGGTGCTATCCAGCTGGGTCATGAACTGATGCACTCCATTTGCTTATCATGCTGCCCCAACAGGTGCCATCTGGCCGACCGGTGGCATATCATAATACTGCGAAAGGTTCTGTCTCACTGCATTTCTAACTGACGCCGTCCAGCGGCTTATCATACTGCCAAAAAAGGGTGGCTTTTCACTGACTTAGTGGTGGTATTTGATGACTTCAGAATGAGAATGGCTTTTTGGTCTAGCTCACTGCTGTATTTTGTATTATAATTTATATTTACCTGATATATTTATCAGTTTACATGTTTTGTGTGCAATGCTCTTTGTAACTGTGTGTTTTTTAAAAAAGTGTAATATAAATAAGGCATTTCTTACTTATTCACACTGTCCTTTTCACTTTGCACTCCACATCTTTGCTCACAAGAAATACCTGATACATGTTTGGTTTTGGTAAGTGCTTCTATCCAGAAGCAACAAGATTCTTTTTTTAATCAAATAAGAGGGCATGATAAGGTTACACATTAGTCTGCTCTCTTTGTTTGTTACCTCCAGTTTTAGGGCAGTTATGTAATCAAGCACATTTTAATGAGGCTCAAATGAATGGCAGGGGAAAGACAAAACAGATCATGTATTCATCGGGCTTGTGTGTTCGTGCGCTGATGTGTGTGTCCATGAAAGCACAGCGTCATGGATAAGTGCGTTTCACTCTGTGTGTAAAAGATAAGCAGTGTTCCGATCAGATAACAGCTAGATGCTCTAATCTAGCTCAGATGACAAGCATGGCCACAGTGTATTTGCATACACTTATAGCCATGCTGTGCTGCTCCCTCCTGTGTTTTACATATGAGTGGTTGAGTGAGATCAATAGCTGCACAATATTAGCATTTCATCCCCCCTGCATCGATAGCCGGGCTCCGCAATATGACAATAAACCATAGCTTTCACCAGTTGCTACACAGTCCTTCTGTGAGGTATTGATAGAGCAAATATAAAACAGGCCCTAATGGTATTAGATCAATATTTTAAGTTAGGTGGAGGTGCCTTGCAAACATTTTGTTTGAAATCTCTGCTTCCCTGTTCCAGCAAGAGAAGACAGTGTTCTGAGTGAGCGATAGAAACTGGGAGAGAGGATGTGATCCAACACAGAGTGAAACACAAACACAGAAGATGCAAGAGCATGTAGGCTGCCTTGTTGATCTACCAAGACGGCAGCGTTTGGAGCCTAATCTAAAGAAAACAGATGTTAGCGATATTTTGGGTTTGTTCATAGGTGTCGAGGTAAGAGGTTAATATCGATTTGCCATCACATAGCATTCTCCGCACCTACGACTCCCACAGTAAATGGATTCCAGCCTCCTAGCTCACCAGACTTTTGCAAGAGGTTTGGTAAATCAGGTGTTGATTCAATTCTTTGAGAATTTTCTCACCAAAACATCAATTAACATGTTTTCATTTGATATTATTGCATTTATCTACACAATGTCAACACATTATGTGTATATGATCATGTTTTTAAAATGCACAAAGTGCTGAAGACAATCACACATAACCAGCAGGGTCTCAACACAGTAAGATTTCTGCCTTTCTGGTGATACTGTGGCCTCTTTATTTACTTCTACCATTGCAAAGTATGCTGAAAAGACCTTTTTCATAGAGAACATGCCAACCATAGGTGAAGCTTCAATTTCAGCTGCATTGCATTCCGATGCGTCAGTTCCAGGACTCTGCTATTGTGCACTCTGGCTAATTGAAATGGCCTCTGACACCAAAAATGAGAGTGTAGCCATGATTTAGTTTCTTAGTTATAGATATGCTTTTCCTACTGGGTGGACATTGTAGACTGACTGAGGGCTGACTTGAGGCCAAGCTCAGGTTAATATGATGTTACAGTCCCAAACCTGCTTGAATCTTTTACATCGAGGACGCTCAACTTGACTTGTCCAGGACAGCAAATGTTGGAAGGTAGGAAAACAGACACTCACTCATCTTTGTTAAGAAGGCAAATCCTGTTAAAGCAGGTCATGTGTACACAGGGGCATTTCTAGGATTTGAGGACATTCAGGGATCAGCTTAGGACCTCTGTTGGGGTGTTGGCTTTTTAATGCTTTTGTATGTACTATGTATGTATATAAAAATTTCAATTGTCAATCAACTACAGTGGTACAGTGGTTAATGAGTGCAGTGGTTAGCATTGCTGCCTCACAGCAAGAGGGTTCTTGCTTCACATCCAGGGTGGGGGGTTTGAACCCCAGGGTGGGGAGGCCAAGTACGATTGCATGTTCTCTCTGTGTCAGTGTGGGCCCCTCTTGGTTCTCTGGCTTCCTCCCACAGCCCAAAGACATGCAGATTAGGTTAACTGGTGACTCTGAATTGCCCGTAGGTGTGAATGTGAGCGTGAATGGTTCTCTGTCTCTATGCGATAATCTGGTGACCTGTCCAAGGTGTACCCCACCCCTTGCACAATGTCAGCTGGAATAGGCTCCAGCCTCTCTGTGACCCCCAACAGGACAAGCCTGGCCATCCAGCACCCTATTGCAGGCAAAATCTGGTCTACAGGCCATAAGTTGAGTATTGCTGTTGTACATATTAGTTGCTGCTGTATTCACAACACATTCTCACTCCCAGCTCATCAAATACTGACATTTGGTCAGTGGCCTGTCACGTCAAAATATGATGTGCTAGGTACCCCTCCTGCATCAGTTTTGGATGTTCAGGGGTGGCGTGTCTCTTCTCAAAATAAACTTCTGCTCATTAAATGCATACAGTCTGAACCCAAAATGTAGGTAAAACAAAACCCTTTGTTTTCAGATTCCCTTCCTCAGGTTTAGGCAACAAAAGCATGTAGTTAAGTTTAGAAAAAAACATCATGGTTTGGCTTTCATTTTTTATGTTTATTACTAATATAATATAAAGTCACCTGACATATATCACTAGCATAGTTTGTTACATATAAAATAACTCGACTGACTTTTGGTTTCACACGGGACACAAACAGTGGACTCCAAGGTGAAAGTCTGGAGTTTGTTTGACCCACTCATCATACTGTCTTGCTCAAGGGTGCCTCTGTACTTCAGTGTCTAATACTGACAAGCTGCTGACCAAGTGTCGGCATTTGACAAGTTGAGAGTGAGACCAGGTTGGTATTCATACTGAAATCAAAATCTTAAAGCATCATTTTCTTGAGCACTAGTTCCAGTCTGTGTCATTTTTTTTACAAGTGATATTCCAGTTGATGGGGCAAATTACTTTGAATACAACCCACAACTGTCATTTTTGGTTTTATATCCATGATTGGAGATGGCATGCACTCATCATAACCCACTGAAGAAGCACTTACGAAGAGATGCATCCATTTAAATAGTACGTTATAAATCCTGCCTGTCTACATGCCGCTGGCTACACCAGGATGCTCTGATGCAGCTTTGACAGATTTAGAGCCCCAGGATTCACTGCACTGCTAATGTGAAGCTTCATCTTGTTTTCTGCTCATACAAAGCAGCGCTGCAAAGGCCATAAGGTAAGCCCACACACGGAGACGGTGATTGAACTTCCTCTTGGCTTACCACGCAAGCAAATAAATGCCACAAGCCTGCCTGGCACGACCACCAATCACAACCTGGGGTGCAGGTAACATAGAGACAGAGAGGATGCAAATGCACAAGGGTCTAGTAATCTTATCTTAACATGGGTAGAGATGAGATTCCACAAGCAGCATTTATAGCTCTAGAGGATGTCACACTTACGCTGACAACCATTCATTTAAACTCATGCGGACTCAAGGGTCTAACTGAACCGTGGCTGTCAAGTAACAGGCTCAAAGAGATGGCAGTATTAAATGTGCTCCAGGAGCATGAAGATATTGCTGGCAAGAGGCCAGATTTGCAGTGTCAAAAAGTCAGTGGCACAATGGAGTGAGCTGGAAAAAGAAGAAAGTCACTGTAGCTGCTGCTGCTTTTAACACCCACAGCAATAATATGAAGCTTGAACAGTTTTGTAGCTTCTGGTCATCAATTAAAATGTAATCTACAGACACAGCCCTCAGTCAGGTGAGGAAATGATCAGAAATAAGTATTCTACATATGAATGTGTTCAAGCTCTCATGAATCGCTGTCACTGTACTTGCCAAGCACACAGGAGGTTGTCTTGGAGACACTGCTGCAGATACAACACAGGCGACTGACAACTTGAGGAGCTTCAGAGCAAACATGACATAATGACAACAGAAGGACATGTACAGACCTCCATCCTCTTACAATGCCTGTTTGCATCTAAACAGCACAGCACGTTCTTGTAGAGGCTAATGTTGTGACTTTCTGGGAAAGATTATTCAAGGTCTTGTACACACAGATCAAGATGGCAAGATGATCAATCTAGCAAAAACTAATTTTGCTTCTCTGAATTTCCTCACTATGGGTCTTGCAGTCGTTGAGTGTTTCAAGGCATTGCTTTATACATGTTACTAGTTTTAGTCTGGATATTAAAATACAGGGACTGGAGAGGGAAAGTTTGGGCAAAGAAGAGCTTGGGGTTGTTTGAGACGGATTATATCAAATTTAAGAGGTTAGATTTAAGCAAGAAATAGCAGGATTGAAAGGTCAGAAATTTCTTAATAAATCAAAATGGTGCATGTGCCTAAAATGAGGCCAGTAACTGTAATTCTGCTTGGGCAGAAAACATGTTAGTATTGTATGTGTCTGCAAACAACAGACATTGTACATTTGTGTTATCATACAGCGGATAGCTTGAAACTTTCTTGATGTTTTAACAATGCTGTGGTCAACAATTTATTAGGTTTAGGTGCAAAAAACACTTGGTTATGGTTTGGAAAAGATGATGTTTTGGCCTCTAATACCTACTTTGATGGCACAATCCTTGCAGGAAAGGCAGCCATGTCTCAGTAATAAAAACAATCGCCTTTCATGGCACTATCCCAATAGAAAGGCAGCAATGTCTCAGTACAAAACAACTGCCTTTTGCATCACTATCTCTATAGAAAATGCAGCATTTCTCAGTAAAAGACAACCATTTTTCAGAGCACTATCATGGCAGGAAATACAGAGATGTCTCGTAAAAAAACAACTCCACTTTGTGACACTATCTTGGCAAAAAAGGCAGCATTGTTTCTGTAAAAGACAACATTTTTTATAGCACTTTCCTGGCAGGAAATGCAGTGATGTCTCTGTAAGAAACAACTGCTTTAAATGGCACAATCCTGGCACAAAATGTAGCGATGTCTCGGTAAGAGACAGCCTTTTTTGTTGCACTATCTCAGCAGGAAAAGCAGTGATGTCTCAGCAGTGAAAAACAACTGCTCTTTGTAGCACTATTCCAACAGGAAATGTCGTAATATCTTGGTTAAAAAAAATGTTTTATGTGGCTCTATCACAGCAGAAAATGCAGTGATGTCACGGTAAAAGACAACAGTTTTTCATGGGACTATCCTGGCAGGAAATGCAGTGATGTCTGTAAAAAACAACTGCTTTTAATGGCACAATTCCTGGCACAAAATGTAGCGATGTCTTGGTAAAAGACAACAGCTTTTCATAGGCCTATCTTGGTAGAAAATTCAGTGATGTCTAGGTAAAAAAAAACAACACTTTTTGTGGCACTATGATGGCAGGAAAGTGGGGATGTCTCAGTAAAACAAACATTGGTTTTCGTGGCACTTTACCAGCAGGGAATGTAATGTTATCTAAGTAAACAAAAACAACCATTTTCGTGGTACTATCCCCGGTGACAAAACAGCAATGGGTCGCTGAAAAGCACCCATGTCTGGTGGCTTAAAAATAACCGTTTTGTTGTTTGTTGGTGTTGAGAAGTTATCTGCAGTGGTCTGCAGCTTGGCAGGTGTATCCCGTAGATGAAAAGCCATCCACCATCCCCTCCACCTTCTGAGGACAGCTCATTCACTATGTCACTTTAGCCACTTTAGAAATGCTGATATGACACACATGAAATGTGCAAGTGTATGTATCCATGGTTTGCAGAAATGTACAATGCCAACATTTTCTATTGCTGAGTAGGTTGGCTTGGGCCACTGAATGGGAGAGGAGGAGGACAAAATTTTCAAATGAAATGCAATGGCTGTAGTACTATAAAATAACATGGGTGGTGTTGTTTGGAATTTGGAATGTTGGTTGGAGTTAGGTTGACTGGCATGGTGCCCACTCATTCTTTCTCTCTCCTCTCTCTCTCTCTCTCTCTCTCTCTCTCTCTCTCTCACGCACACACACACACACACACACACACACACACACACACACACACACACACACACACACACACACACACACACACACACAATTAGTTTGTTAAGTTCTCTGAATAACAGCTGGACTGTGAAAACTAAATGTGAAAAAAGACTGTAACATTGTGTCCCTGTGTTTCTATGATGACAAGGCCTGGTTACATGCACTTGAAAAAGAATCCTAATAACAATGTAAAAAAGAAACAGAACAAACAAATGAATGAAAAAAAAAAAAAGACTGTAAACCAAGAGTGAAATCGAGGGTAGTACTTGAATACTAATACAAAACAATAGATTCAAAGGCCAATAAGAGAATGTTTTAATATCCATTTTGAAGCTTTGTGGCTGTGAACTCTGATCACCTTTACTGTCAAGCCTCGACTTAATAGTAGATTTTGAGTCATATCTTTTAGCTGTTGAGTGGGAGTTGCGTAGGCAGTGCTACTCTTGACTGCAATAGAGGATGTTTTGGATGCGTACAAACTGACCCAGACTTTGGTCTCTGTCAGTAGCTGATGGTTGAACATTCTTTGTCTGGCCTCTCCATCAGGAAGGAGATGTTCTCGTTCTGCATTACAGGACATTATGACCTAGTGCTCTACTCAAGGAATACATGAAGAAGAAGGTTGAGTTGAAAGTCAGTCTTCATTTAACAGTTTTGAGGGTGAGCTGAGCAATGATGGTGATGTTGCCATTGTGGTAGTACTGCTGTTTAAAAGAACAATAGATACTGTTTATCAAGCTGCATTAAAGACCGTCTCTTTGATTCCATTAGGCAGATGCTATTAGCACCCAGGCGTGTGTGGACAACAATGCTTTTTGCACCAGGGTGTAAATTCCTGGGTGTAAACAAAGTCTAAAACTAATAAGCCAACACTGAACCATACAGGACTCAAATCCCAGTATCCTGTTTGAAAGTCTCGTGCATGACCCATTCACCCACGATGTCATATTACCTCATGGACTCTGTTGCCCTTTGCACTACATCACCTGACTTCTGGTCGTACATTTGTGAGTTTTTTTCTCATAATTTCACTTCAGTCTAAAGTGTCATAACCCAACTGCCTTCACTGACGTGTTGAGTACTAGCCAGTCACAGCACGTAGTACTTGCAAATCACAGGGGGATGTAGGAAAGGATATAAATAGCCGAATAGCTGCAGTGTGACTATTCTCACCCATGTGCAAATCTGTTCCATTAATGATCCCGAATAAACACAACATTTTAAAAATCCATGAAAAAAGGGGGGTTTTAAAGGAATACTTCACCCCCCAAATAACCATTTGCATACCAATTACTCACCCCGTGTTATGTTGAATCCTTATAAAAAAACTTTGCTTTTCTCACAAGCAGTGAACGAAGAATCCAAAAACGGAGAAAATTATTGATGAATTCAAGTCGTAGGGAACTGTGAACTGGTAACTTTAACGACACATTCTCAATCTGACGTCATCACATATTGACATTTGGTCATGGACATTCCATGTCGAGATACAATGTGGAGAGTACCTTGGGTGTGTCAGCCCGTTACATGCATTGTCTGTTTTCAAAATACACTTCCTTTTTCACAGGAAATGTACCATTTGCATACCACAAATTGACTTTTTTTTTTTTTTACTCCAACAACAAACGCACATGATTATGTTTTACAAACATAGACACGTGGTTGGGTTTAGGCGACAAAAGCACGTGGTTGGGTTTAGGAAAAGAAAAGTACATAGCTTGGCTTTCACAATCATACAGGAAGCGAACACCAGCCTTCCAGGTGAAAGACAGTGGTTGTTGGACCCTTCCACCATCCCTGCCATCCACTCTACTTGGACTTCCGCCGCTTTAACTTTTGTTGTTTTCCTGCCGCATCTCCCCCTGAGGCTGCTGAGTGCCGTTAAACAATAACAGCAACCGCCCGTGTATCACGCAGATGTAAAATGATGGCTTTTTTTTTTTATTGCTGTCTGACAGCTGAAGTCACTGACCAAGCGAGATTTCGACAACTTCAGAATGAAACAATTACAACAGCAAAACTACTTCATAACATCCAATTTCAAACTCTCACACAACTGCAGTAAACTCTGAATGTCATTTATCCAGTCAAATGCTTAATACTTCTCAAACAGACAGACCTTTCCAACGTGGTAGTTTGTGTTATTGTGTGTCTTGCGGGACTCCAAACTACCCCTTCAAACATTAAAGTCACACAATAACACAAACTAACTGACTGATCAAGGCAGCGGTGGAACCAGCAACTCCCATGTATAATGACGTAAAATGACTGTTTTTGTCAATGTCTGGCTTTGAAGAGAGGGCACAGATAAGTTTAACTGTATATTCAGTTTCCCCTCATACCTATGCACTTGCCTTGGTGCGCTACTCGTCCATGTGTCTGAGTGTTTATGTGGAATAAGAGTTTACGTGTGTGAGAGTTTGTAAGCAGATGTTTTGCATAGTTTTGCTGTTTTTAAACTTGGACCCCTTTTACTTCAAGAATTTTCTCCGTTTTTGGATTCTTCATTCACCGGTGGTGTGTGAGGAAAACAAAATTTACTTCACAAGTTCAACACAACATGGGGTGAGTAATTGATATAGAAGTGGTCATCTGTGGGGTCAAGTGTTCCTTTAATTGATTTAAGACTGAGGGTGACCTTTAGCTGATACCAGAAAGGACAAACAAGACTGAACTGAACCAAGACAGCCATGCATTAAAAAGCAAAAAACAGGAACAAAATATGATTGCATAATGGCCGCAACTGTTTCAGAAGCTACAGTTCCCTAGAACTGCTTGAGCACAGTACCCTAGAGATGCCCCTGCACCAGATGTCAGACAAAGTAAATGCATTGTTTATATTCTTAATGCTCTTAATCACAACATTTTTAGATTACAGACATATACAAGCTTTGTACAATGATTATCTGCTTGTGTGAACCATCAATTTGGGTGAGATACACCAGCTAATGTTGCTAATTTTAACAGGTATTGACATAAGTATATTGTTCAAAAAGAACGTCAGCACCCAGCAAACAAAGCTTTTCCTGACTTTTTTTTGTTAACTTAATTATGGAATTCTCTTCAGCAATATCAGTGTCAATTATGAACCCACTGATTTAAAAAGGAAACATAACCCCATGGAACAACAATTATTTTCTCTGTTGGGTGAAGAAATTCTTTGTCAGACCCCTCTGAGGCAAGAATGATTGTTACACATAATACAGAGATAAAGGAGGAGCGAGCGGTGATATCACAAACTAAAGAACCACGCTGTGCCAAAATAACAATCCAGCTTTGATTTCCCCACTCCTTTGTGATGTGACGGAACAATTCCCCGGGAGATCAAATATAATTTTTAAAGGACACTGGCAAAGCAAGTCAAAATTTGGAAAAAAAATTCAAATTATGACACAACAGAATCATGTGAATAATGTTGTTTACACTTTAAACTGTGGCTGTTACAGAATATGTTTGACAATTTATGGACTTTCACAACAGTGGTGCAGAACTGACTTTCTGATTATCTGAAAGGGGAAACTATTGGCAATAAAGGAAAGAGGGTTTAAATGTGCAATCTATTCTCTCCAACACTGCCCCAATGTGTTTGCAATTATAATCCATTTTGTCCCTTTTTGAAACACTGGCTGAGGTGTCATGTGGACGCTTCTCTTCTCAGGCAATCAGACTCAATTGCTGGCACCTGTGTAGCACCAATGTTAACTCAGTGCAGGCAGTGTTGAGCTTGTTCTCACTGCTTTCTGACTGATACGTGTTGTGTAGTTTCCTTTTATAACAGTGTGAGATGCAGGGTTTTGGTGGGCTTAAGCTTTTTAGAGAGACGTACAAGCTACAGGTTTTAGTGGGAAGGAACACAAGTTGTGTTCAAGGGTCCTGTGGTTTACTGAGGATTTATATCGTGTAGTCCCAAGATACCTGCTGCTGTTGCTGCTGCTGCTGCTGTATTGCCATCCAAGATCTTTTAGTTTTTATTTAGCCCATTGTGTTCCACCTGGTTCCATCACCGCTTCTTTGTAGAAGCTTCGGTTATTTTAAAGGACAATGTTGCACCCTTTAAGGCAAACCACAGTTTGAACCTTTCCTTCATCTGTGGGTTCCTGGAGGGTTGTCATTTATAATTTATGCCAATTCAAAGTGCCTGATGCTTTTACAGAATTAAATGCTGTGATAATCATGCAACAAGTCTGAACTTAATTTTCTGATACTGTGCTGACCCCCATATTTCAATTATTTAACTACGTAAGTCACATAAAAATATATTGCCCTGTGATTTCCTGGTGGCATTTCTTAGTATGCCAGAAACCTAAGAAAGAGAGGGTTTTTCTCACCATTCCAGACATTTAACCTTGATGTTTTACAGCCACAAATGTTAGGAAATGAAGGTTAGAAGGACAAATATGTGTGAAATCAAATATGTGGTATAGTAAATTAAATGTCTTTGGGTTCTTGAATGGGGAACCAGCAGACAACTAAAACTACTACAATACCTGTGATGTTAAAGGTCCAGTGTGTAGGATTTAGGGGCTATGTTTTCATTAGTTTATAAGAATCATTATGTTTTCATAACCTCAGAATGAGCTGTTTATATCTACATACGGAGGAGGTTCTCTTCCATGGAGTCTGCCATGTCATTCTACAATTGCCCAGAATGAGCAAACCAACCTATCTGACCTATCTGATATTTCTGCTGTGCTTTTTAATGCACTGTGGTACTTTGCTAGTGTCTTTGCTAAACCAAATTTTTGCCACAGAAGCTAAGCAATGTACTACTGTGGAAGGGAGCTGCAGCAAAACAACGTCATTAGCCACCTAAAAAGACAAACCTGAAAAAAAAAACAGTTAAATTTAAGTGTACATTATATTTATGATATTATCACCACTTTATGGTATACACTAACCAGTCAGGGAAGCAGCAGACCAGTGACTCCTGTGTTCTGCGAAGTAAAATTACTGTTTTTGTCAGATGAGATTGGGATTTAAGATAATGACTTAAGTTCCCTGTTGGAGAGGGGTAAAAGGCTGGAAAGGGCAAGGTAAAGTGGAGAAAATATCCTAAATATTGTGTACACTTAAACTGATATTGGTTTTTTAGGTGGGCCTTTATTTAGGTGGCTATAAACTAATCACTTGAGGCAGTGTTTGCTCAGCACCACATGATTTTATGTACATGACGACAGGGGTTTCTACTCAGAAGTCATTCGCCCTTTTTATTCAGAGATGGCACTATAGAGCTGCTACGCCCTTTTTCATGCCACCTTTGCATTTTTGCACAGACCCAAACAATAGTGGTATCATGCTACTCCCATGTTTAACTGTAGATAGTATAACGATAATGGCATTAACATGGCAATAACAATCATTTACTGTCTCTACTAGACCTCATAGTCTTCCCAATTTGTGGACATTTTCGGCTGCTGTTGTACTTCTTTGAGTTAGCTGCTAACTGCTATCAGCTGCTTTTTAAATCCAGCATGGTGGGGGTGGGTTGCACACATAATCTGTTGTCAGACTGTCACACCTGTGACCATGATCCCATCCTGCTGTCCCATTTATACAGACATCATTTCAGTGCCGTTGCTACCTCCTTTCCCAGGAGGCGAGACAACTCTGTCCCTCTAGTAATACAGTACAACAAGGCAGCATAACAGCACAATATTCCCACCTTAAACAGGTAGTGTAAAAGCATATTTTAATACATAGTTGCTTAACTCTGACTTTAATCACAAGCGACTCCCAAGTAATAATTTCATGGTATATTTTTAAATTTTCCCTGTTTATGTGTTTGATGGTTGCATTAGTTGCCTTGAAATTTTTGAGTGGAGCCTCACTAAAAAGTAAAAATCCTCCCAGTACACCAGCACACTCTAATCCGTTTGGCTGCTGGTGAAACGCAGGCATGATGTGGAAGAATCAATAATGATAAAAGGGTCTATCACACAGAAAATTCAGCTCCAGACCCACTTTAATTTTATTTCTTAATGTATTTTTTACAGTTGATGCTGGAGCAAAAACGTCCTGCGTGTGCTTTATCAGACATGCTCATGTTTTTATCATATACAAGGTTTTGCCAATTGTGTCTTTTGTCTGCTGCTCATACTTTTAGGAAAATGCAGCATATTTGAGGAAATGTTTTGTTGCCAGTTCTCTTCGGTGCAGTTTGGCTCTTTTGATTAAAAATCTTGCACATTCAAACTGTTGTAGAAACTGTGCCAAGGCAATCAGAAAAAATGTACTGTCATCAGAAAGCAACCCGGAGTAGCATGCAGCAGAAATGCATAACTAAAAGAGGAGAGAGTGCATGTTGTCTACCTCTCTGACATATTAAACAAGTCATTTTATTAGTGGTTTACACTTTTCCTCGCTTTAACTCCCAGCGAACCTTCACATCTCTCTCTCGCACTCACACACGTTATGTAATCCTTCTTGCCACCTGCTATTGTCACGGCTGTAGGCCAATACAATACACTTAGGGGTAAAATTATGCCTTTCTTGTTCACGCTGATATTTCAACGCCCATCTGTCCAAGAAGCCCACGAAGCAAAAAGTGCAGCTGTACCAGAGCTGTGCTGCTGTGTTGTTCTGCTGTTGGTTTGTGCACAGATTAAGTGTGGCAGAGGTGACGTGAATCAACCTGAACTGAAGGAGAAACTGATAATGATTTCACCCGGGAACACAGATGAAACCGGTGGCGGGTGACAGGCAAGGTGTCAGAGCAGGAGTGATGTTTGAAGTGTCAGTAAATCATGAACAACACCGAGGATGCCACAACAACATGAGGTTTTGTCTTCCTCCAAATGCCACTGTGCTACTTGGAGTCGCAACCTTGAACTCGATATTTTTGCAAGTCATTTAAACAAATTCCAACTGTGAGACTCAGGAAGAAAGTTTCTGTTTTTAGCACACACTGAAGATAATCACTTACAGCTATTTCAATTTCAAAGGAATACCTCACTCACAAACTGATTTATATATCACTTGCTCATCTGTGTTCAGTTGTATTCGTGAAGAAACATGATTTTTTTTCTCGCATGCCTCCACTGTGAATGAAGAAACCAAAAGTAGGGAAAGTTCTTGATGAATTGGTGTAAAAGGCAGCCACGTTAACAACAGCAACACAATATGAAAACATCTTTTTACAAACTCTCACACGAAAACTTGCAGTTTAATTTAAGTCTCATTTATCTAGTCGTATGCTCAGCACTTCTCAAAAACATGCATTTTGCTGACAACGTTTGTAGGATTTAGGGTCATCTATTGTGTTTCCTTTACCTTACAATGAGCCGTTTACATCTACATACAGAGCAGAGTCGGCCATGTTGTTTCCACAGTAGTCCAGAACAGATGAACCAAACACCGGCTCTAGATAGGGCCATTTATGTTTTCATGTCAGTCATTGTAGTTGTGCTGTATGCTTGGCACATAGGAGAAATTTGAGTTGGTTGCAATCTTTAACTTCACCGCTAGATGCCACTAAATCCCACACAGTGGACCTTTGACATAAATAGCACACCTGCGCAAGCACACGGATTTGAACTCTCCTCAATGGTGTGCAGAGAGTTCAAATACACCTGTTAGCCAGGTGTGCAACTTGTCTGTGAATAAGACTGTTTCTGCAGAAGTGTTTTAAATAGTAAGGTCTTAGCAAAAATGCACGTGTTTGGGAAGCAGTGAGTACACCACTGGATAATTGAGACTTAGATTATACCCCATGAGTTGTGTGAGAGTTATTACTAGTTATTATTATTATAGAGTAATTACTGTTGTTAAATGCACCCCTGTTTTACTCCAATTTATCAAGAATTTTCTTTTGGATTCTTTGTTCATTGTGGAGGCATGAGTGCATGTAACACTGGGTGATCAACCAATTTAGAAATGGCTGTTTTGTTAAGTATTTCTTTAACTGAATGTTAGCTGAAGTGAACAGAGAGGAAAATGAGTAAAAAATCTGAATGTTTGTACATAAGCAGTTTTTTAAAATCAGTACCATTTTTTCATTTCTGTTTATTATCTCAAGACATTAAAAGATGCTTTGTGCACCTTGCATCTAAGTTCTGAGGCACCTGCTACTAAGGTGAAAGTACACTTATACAATTTTTTGTTAGTTTGTTTTTGTGGTGAGGGTGGCGGGGCGGTGGGGTCAACACAAAAATGAAGATGTAGTTCATTTATATTATTGATGTTTCATTTCCTAGGCTTTTTTCCTCTTTCCGCAATAAATTGGTTCCAAAAAGTAATTTGCACTGTCAACCTGGAGGACAGAATACCCCAAATAACCAAAACAAGAAGCAAATGCTCTCATGTTAGGACAAGTCATAAAAAAAAGGAAAAAAAAAGAGGTGTAAGAGTGTTTGGAATTAGATAAGAGGATCAGCTTAATGGTGCCAAGTTGAGTTTGCATAGAAAACATCACAAAGAGATACTCGCAGCTTTTCAAATCACACATATTTTCTTTATACTTTATATACATACTGCAGCTGTCTTTACAAAGTACATTCTATTGCATAGAGTATGCACACAATGGGGACATACTCTGTCATCATAATGTTGCCCCTTGAACTTTAACCCTCTTGTACGTGTAGCCGTAATAGTCCATAGCATGAAATTTGAAGTAAAAAGAAAAAGGACGCAAAACGCAGCAGACCGTAACATTAACTTAACGTTACCTAGGAGATAAAACAGCATTTGCTAGGCACGCCGCAGATGAAGGTCAACCTGGCGAGCTGCTGATGTACTTCGCAATGTATGTAGTTTTTTAAATTTCTAAGCTATAACTGCATATGTTGTAGATTCTGACACGCAGCACGCTTGAAAGTGCTGTCATCTGTCATCACAGCTGTCAGTGAGCCATCTGAGGCTCAGAAGATATGACGTATCTTTAGCTGTCCAGAGGATTGTGGGTCAGAATATCAAGAAAAGCATGCCAGCTCGCATACTGAAAAATGTGACCGAATGCAACAATGCATTTAGTGTACTTCATATTGGGACATCTTTCTCTGGCTTACTAAATAGAACACACTGAAACTTCATCTTTTCATTTGTATTACTGTAGCTTGTGCAAATATAAGAGTTGTGTGGTTTTCATGCGTGTCAGAGTCATGCAAGAATGAATACTGTGTATCTTTCTATTGATATTGTAATAGACTGATTTCCCTGCTATCTAGCCAAAGCATACTGGGATATCATCCTTCCCGACTTTCTGGGAAAAAACAACAGCCAAAAAACCCACCATAAATACACTTCAGGTAGTTGTTTACTCGTTAGATAATGTGGCTGATAAAATGAGGACTGTGAATAAGAAGCCCAAAACATCACTTTAGCTGTTAATCTTCAGAGTCATTCAGAGTTGAAATGGAGTCAAAATAATTTTAGTCTTTCACCATGGTCTCATTATTTGCTGCTCTCGTTTTTTTTTTTTTTCTAGTTTTTTGGCTCACATTGAGCAGCCTTAATCAGTTTTGATGCTGTGCAACAAGGACAAAAAAGTTCTCATTATAATCCTAATTTTAAATGCCACAATTATCACCAGTGTAGTTCAATCTTGCAGTCAGGGACGCTGACCAACAATTATTATTATTTTTTTTTTTACCTCCAGGTTAACATTTTATGGGCGCCTATCAAATAAATTATGTAACTAATGAAAGATGTGTGCACAGTCTTGTTCCCAGCTCAATACCCAGCAGGATCGTCCTCATCACCAAGGACAACTATCAACCTCCACAGGCCAACCAAAGCACATGCAAACACACTCTTCCACTTCCACACTCTCGCCTTTAACAAACCAAGCCACTTGCTTTGATCTCTCACTTTTTTAATGCCATATATGAACGGAATTCCCATAGCAATCAGCATGCAAATTGCGCTTTCTCTCCATCGGCGGACACTTAAAACAACACTTTATGTTAGTACAATGGACTCTAACATATCACACTGACTTTAATCTAGAGGAAAACAAGGATCCCAGCCAAAGTAGCACAAGCTTTGTCATTGTATCTAGGTCAGAGGAATGCAATATTCTCCAGTCCATATGTACTTTCACAGCTGTGCTTTGGATGGGAGGCAGCCGTAGTAGCAGGAGCTACTCCACCTTAATGTTCTCCTTCCAGCACTGCCATATGGAAAAAGGTACACCTCCTGTTTTTCTACAATAACAATCATCATGGTTATCACCTCTTATAGCACAACACATGTACTTATGGGCATACATAAGAGGGAAAGAAACACACTAAAAGGAACAGATGGATACAGAGAGAGAACTGGAGAGAGAGAAACAGAAGCCAGAGAGACAAGAGAGAGAAAATAAGAATGTGTCATTCAATAGTGAAAGGAGGATAAACAAGATGGATAGATAGAGAGATGAGAGAGATGCATATCTCAGTTTGCATTTACCTGACATGGAATCAGAAGACATGCTCTCTTGCTGCTGCATCTTGAATGCTGGCTCCAGTGTGAGACTATGTGTGAATGTGTGTGTGTCCACAAGCTACAGAGTGTGAGCAAGCCAGCACGCCTCACTGTGTGTTTTGATGACGGAGTCCGCGTAGCAGCTCAGGGAGTGAGGGAGGAAGTGAGCGAGCAACAGAGCCAGGAGGAAGGTATGGGGAGAAGGAATTGGCTTCTTCATTACCTCGCCAAAGTGTTTCCACTCTCATTCTCAATTTCTCTTGTTCTCGTTCACAATTTCCACGAGTGTGTGCGTCTTAAAGGAAACACATGTACTGCAGATGGTGATTTATGAGGTGCACAGAGGCAGGGAGATGGGAGGAGCATGAGGAGGGAGGGCTGGAGAAGAGGAGGTGCTGAAGAGAGGAAGAAAGCAATCACCTTGTAGTGTAGGCTTACTCACTCAGGCACTGAGCCATTACTCTTCCCTCCCTTCCCATGTAACCTTGCAACGCAAAGCGCTAAGCCAATTCAGAGCTTACATGCACCACAACATCAGTTTGGCTGTGTGTCAAAGATCTTATCTTCAGTGAATTTGCAGCCAGTGGCAAAAAGCCAGCATGTCTACATAAGAACAGACAAGATATTCACACACTCTATTAAAACTCGCAAGGCTCAATACAATGTGTAAAAAAGTGCACAGCAACATTCTATTGTCAGTGAAAAGGAAGCAGTCTGCAGTTGCCTCGATTAGTCAGAGATGGTTAATAATGTTGTCCTTGACTGCTGTAAGATGGATGACATGTCGTCTTTTTCACTTGATTAAATCCCTGTGGCCATTAGATGGCACCAGGTCTGTTATGCAAATTTAATCTGCAGTTTATAATTTGAGGAGTGCACTGTTTCCAAAACAGTGTAATTATGCATGCGTGGGTACCTTTTTAAAAGGGCAGTAACTTTTTCCATGGATTTCACAGAGGATCCCATGTCACCTTCAGAAACAACTAATGTGACATTTCTTGGATTCAGTGATAAACCTAATCACAGGTACAAATGCTGGCAGCATATGTTTCTGCAAACCACGGATATGTTACATTTTAACATTTCATATGTTGAAACTCTGTGTTTCTTTAAGTTTAAATAAAAAAAAAGTTCATGTTTTGCCTTATAATACATAGTTTGGTGGTCAAAAACACAGCTGGAAGTGTTGAGAAGTCTCATAAAAAAATATTTGATTTTGTTGCTACAAACACGTCTGTAAATGTCAGGAATAGTATTAGCATTACATGTTTTGGTCACCACAGACATGGCTGGAAATGTTCCAGTATCTTATTAAAAATATTTGGTGTTGCCTCTAAAAACATGGCTGAAAATGTCCCGACATATTGGTAAAATAAACTAGGTTTTGTTGTCGCAAACACAGCTGGAAATTTAAGGTAAGGGTTAGGAAAACATTGTGTTTTGGCTTAAATACCTGGTTTGGTTGCCACAAAAACAGCTAGAAAAATCCTGACATCTCAGTAAAAAATACCAGGATTTGTCACTACAAACTTAGCTAAAAATGTCCTGACATTTCTTTTTCTTCAAAAAGACTGTCTGATTTGGTTGTAAGAAAACAAACAAACAAAAAAAAACATGACTGTAAATGTTGCAATGTCTCATTAAAAATAGCCTATTTGGTTGCCACAAACACGTATGTAAATGTCAGGGTTAGGGTTAGGAAATCATTATGTTTAAGGCTTAAAATACCTGGTTAGGTAGTCAACAACACATGCTATAGGTGTAAAAGCATGAAAGTGTCCTGAAGTCTAGTTCAAAATTACCTGGTTTTGTTGCTACAAACAGAGCTGGAAATGTCCCTACGTCTTGTTAAAAATTACTCAATTGTGCTGCCACAAACACGACTGGAAACGTCAGGGTTAGGGTTTGGACCTAAAATTAAAATTTTGGCCTAAAATATCTGATTTGGTTGCCACAAACACAGCTGGATATGTCCCAATGTCTCTAAAAAATGTTTAAAAAACACCTGGTTGTGCAGTTACAAATATGGCAGGAAATGTCAGGGTTTGAGTCAGAAAAACATAATATTTTGGCTTAAAATACCAGGTTAGGTCACCACAAACATCTTGTAAATAATAAATAAATAAATAAATAAATAAAGATAAAAAACAATATCTGGTTTGGTTGCAAAGACATGGCTGTAGCTGTCCCAATGTCTCATTAAAAAATACCCGGTTTGGTCACCACAAACACAGCTGGAAATGTCCCAACTGGTTTCTTTAGCATTTTTTTCCAGTTTGGTCTCCACAAACATGGCTGGAAATGCCCCTGGTCTCAAACAATGGTCTTGCCCAGGTCTCACGGCGTCCACCATGCCCTCCTCCTCCTCCTGGCAGAAACTACAGCCAATGACCACAGGTAATAAACTGCTACAAATGACCACAAACATGGCTGCCTTGTGACAAGTGGATCATGCTGAGTTAAATATAACATCCCACTCTCAGCCTATTTAGAGATTCCATCTTAGTGTGTGAGGGCATATTATTTAATACACATTTCACTTTTACATAAAACAAAACTCTTGAGAATGCAGAAAAGATATAATTTTATTCTAAAATATGCATTCAGATTAAAAAAGTAGATCATCTGCCCTTGGAAGCAGATCTGGGATGCTGTGTAATCATGTTGCACCTCCCCGGGAAAGAGCAGTTTTCTCTGTGGAGTGGCTCCTCCCAGCCCATCAGTAAACTATCTGCTGCTAAAATATTCCTTTTACCTGCTGCACAATGTATTTACCGGGCTCCAGCCACCTTTGACAGCAGAACTTTAAGGTGAAGGAACAAAAGACATGACTGGTGAAAGCCATAACTACCAGTCCACAAGGATGTAAAATCATCTACCTTTTGCAAGTCTGTTCTTTTTATCAATGGGACATTTCACCCCAGTATCACAATTACATATTTTTCCTCATACCTGTAGTTCTATTTGTCGATGTAGATTGTTTTGGTGCAGGCTGCCTTGTGTTGGAGATTTCAGCCTCTTTCAAATATAATGCTACTAGATGGCACTCAGCTTGTGGTGCTTGAATCACCAAAAAATTCATTTGAAAAACCCAAAAGCAATGTCTCTTTTCAGAGATCATAACCCAGTTACTCAAGATAATTCACAGACCTTGTTGTGAGCAGTTTCATGTAAACACTTTTTTCCCCTCTACCAAACTACAACCACCATTATATTGGAGAGAAGGCAGAGATCTTTCTGGCTGATACCTCTAACACTCAGCAACTCACACCAAAGCTAGATTGATCAATAGTATTACAGGTAATAGTCCTCCTTCAAGGTCCATTGTGTAGGATTTAGGGGGGGATATCAGCAGAAATAGAATTTAGTATAATTAGTGTATAATCACCTGAAAATAAGAGTGGTTGTGTTTTAATTACTTTAGAATGAGTCATGTATATCAACATATGGAGCAAGTCCTTTTCCAACACTGGCTCTAGACAGGGCCATTGGCATTTTTGCATCACTGATGTAGGTCTCCAACACACTTAGCACACAGGAAAAGTTTTAGTTGGTTGCAACCTGCAACCTAAGCCACTAGATGCCACTAAATCCTACACACTAGACCTTTAAGAATACCCTCAAAGGAAAAACTTTGATACAGCCCTTTGCTGGTTCCAGGCATCTTTGCTAAACACAACTGGAGTAAACATGTACTGTAGAAGAGGTAATATGTAAATTCTGTGAATGTCATTTGCCCACTGTCATGAACATTGCTGGCCTGGGTAGGGCATAAACTGATTTAACTTTAAGAACAACCACGTGAACTGATGTACCTTACTTTCCTTTTATTTTGTTGGTCAGCTTCCTGTCAAAATTCTCTCACGGGTTGCATTGCATGTTGTGGTGTACTTGTTCACCAGGTGTAGGATCATTCAATGTCTGCAAGAGGAAAAGGGAAAATGGATCCCTTGAAGAAACAGAAATATTGACATGATTGCTAAATATACTGTTAAACACAAAAAATTCTAATAGGAATAGTATGTCTATGGAAATCTGGTATAACTCACTGACAAGCCGTCTCAAGATGAGTTCATTTTTATGACAAGAGCACCTTAAATAGCCGTCTGAAATGCTTCAATAAGTAAAGGGATATTATTCAGTGTGTGTGACTGTGTGTATAGTGTTTGAGTTTCTAACTGACCCAGATCTAATTGGAGCACATTTGGACAAAACTACAGAACAACTTTTGTACACGCAACACAATGAAACTGAAGAAAAAAGCCTTGTATGGTATGCTGGATGGACATGATGTCAAAAATATGCATCCGTATAAGCAAAGACTTCTTTTCTTGATTAGTATTAATAACTGCAGTGATGCCAATGTATACACACAGATTCATAAAACTCTGTTTGCTCACCATGCTTGCATTGCTAGATCAGATAGCCGTGTGTGTGCATTTGTGTGTGTTATTATCCTCAGTTTATTGAATTTCTCAGTGGGTGCATGTTATCATCAGCGTCTGTTTCTTACAGCTTATTCTTAATTATCCTGCTCCTAACTCTGCATCCCATGGAGAATTTAATGACACACAGGGGAGAAAAAAGAGGCAGCCATATGTCTCCGTGTTGGATATTATTAATGTAGAAATATATGGTATTTCTTTAGCCTGCTTCAACCAATTAAGATTTGACTGAATGTGCAGTATAGAGGGTCTTTACAGAAGTACAGAGAGAGATACAGTCCAAAATAATTAATTGTGAGTGAAAGAGATTCTATACACAAAGTGTGTGATTATTTAGAGAAGTGAAAACTAATTATGCATCCTTTGATGTTGATAGTACTTTGCAATAATAATGATACCAATATATAGGAGAGACATCTTATTCACTTTGTGGAATTTATCTTCATGCTAGCTCACTGTATACGGCTGAGCATGACTTCATACTAAGCAGAGGAGAAAAGCTTCAAAACCTTTTTCAAATTACTTCCTAGAAGAAAAGTGGTAGTGAGAGGTAGTTTACTTCTCAGCCAGGAAGAATTATTATGGGTAGGGATGTGAGCTTGTTGTGTTTTTCCTATCATATCTGACAAAAACTACCCATATAATTCAATGTGTAACACATGTGGGACGTCTGGGAACACTGGCATTTTTATGTAGTATTGAAACATCACCATCTTGTGGACACTTAATCAAATTGCAGGATACTTTCCATTTGTTGAAATATTTATTTCACATTGTATCATTCATTCCTAGTCGGCCATAATTACTCACAAAGGCATAAAAGTACCTGTATGTATTTATGGCATATTTAAACACGGCTTGTGCACACACACTGATGTTAATGGATACATATGCATTCAAGTAACAAACACCCTCTCACACACACACACACACACACACACACTGCCAACAAATGGCCTGATCTCTGGACCTGATGGGGAGGATTATTTTGGCTCCACAGACACAACACCCGACTAAACCATGTCTGCAGTTCCTTTGTTGGGGCCTCATGCCGGAAACACTTTATGCAGACTGAGGCTTAGTGCATATTTTTGTTAAATGAGGTAAGCATGCATGGCTGACCTGTGTAAGCACAAATATGGCATGGTATAACTGGGAGAGTTGTTGTAATACTGGAGTATTAAAAGTTTTTTTGGAAGTGAAATTAATTAAACCTCTCTGGTCATGTACCATATCTCCAATGCATATTTGTAAAAACAAGAATCAAGATAACAAGACCTGTGATGCTCTCAAGATGTGCGAGTGCAGCAGCAAGCTGATTAACAAATTTGTTCTTGTGATTCAATTAAAGTTTTTTTTTTATTTGGCAAGACTGCTCTCACAGAGATCAAGGATGTGTTATCCATGGGAGACCTGCTCTGATCAGCATCGGTTCTTTGAGATACAAACAAAACACAGAAAACATTTCATAATTAGTCTGATACAAGTGAGACAGGGTCAAGATGTACAATAACACCGAGTGCTGTCGGTCGTACCTGTTTGTTAATTTATCCTCAGTAGTACTGTGTAGCGTTATTTGAGGTTATACAAGGTGGTAGTGCATGTTTCATTAATCCACGCTGAGCTAACCTGGAGCAGAGCAGTATGAAATTCAGCTTTTTTTTTTCTTGTAAAAACAGTACACAAGGTAAACAGTTGTGGGTTGCCTTCCGATAAAGTACATCTTTTACAGCCTGACTAATCAATAACCTTTTGAGCATGTAGATTGCTCTGACTTCCTGTCCTAAGTCCTGCTGACCAGGTTTCTCTTTCTAAAAGGCATTAGTGTGTTCGAGAACAGCTTAAAAAAATCTCTCTTTCAGTTCACAATAAATATTTAAAGGTAATGTTACAGTATGGGCAATAATATGCTTAATAACAGGCAGTACTTGTCTGTTATACATCAATTACCAAATGTATATACTAATCAGTATTGTATAGTCATACCATCAAAATGTCGTAGCACGCCATTATCATTAAACAAGCCTTATAGAAAAACCTTAAAGGGGACAGTCCACACCAAATTCAAAAGTACATGTTTTTCCTCTTACCTGTAGTGCTATTTATCAGTCTATATTGTTTTGGTGTGAGTTGCTGAGTGCTGGAGATATCAGCCGTAGAGATGTCTGCCTTCTTTCCAGTATAATGGAACTAGATAGCACTCGGCTTGTGGTGCTATTTATTAATCAAGATTGTTTTGGTGTGAGTTGCTGAGTGCTGGAGATATCGGCTGTAGAGATGTCTGCCTTCTTTCCAAAATAATGGAACTAGGTGGCACTCAGCTTGTGGTGCTAAAAGCATCAAAAAATACATTTGGAAAACTCAACAGCAATGTCTCTTTTCAGAAATCATGACCTGGTTACTTAAGATAACCCACAGACGTTGTCGTGAGCAATTTCATGAAGGAGACCATTTTCTACCGAACTACACCTTGCAACTGTTTCACAGTGCAAAGGGAATCGTGCATCTACTCATAGACAAGAGGCTCGTATTACATGTGATATAAACATTAATGTCATCCTCCTTAGCTGAGCTGTGATTTTAGCTAGCTCAGAGGTGCTAGATGAGCTAGCTGTAGATGCTTCCCTTTGCATGGTGCTATAGTTGGTGGGTGTAGTTTGGTAAAAAGGTCTGTGGATGATCTTGACTAACCAGGTCATGATATCTGGAAAGAGACATTGCTGTTGTGTTTCTCAAATGTATTTTTTTTGGCACCAAAAGCCGAGTGCCATCTGGTTCCATTCAGTTCAAAAGAAGGCAGCCATCTCTACGGCCGGTATCTCCAACACTCTGCAACTCTGCACTCTGCACTCTGCAACCAAAACAATTTAAATTGATAAACAGCACAACAGGTAAGAGGAAAAATATGTCATTTTTATTTTGGAGTGAACTTTCCCAAATGATACAGAGTTTTGATTCCATTAATGAGTCCATTATTTTCTAAATCTGGACAACATGGACTGTTTTATCACTCGTACTATGGTTACCTTCCACAGGCTGTTTAAATTTTCTTCACTATTTAAAAGTTTGTTTATGGGCAGTTTAAGCCACGTTAGTGTAGGTCAGTGAGAGCTTACTGTCACAATCATGGTTACCTACAGCTTAATATATTATGCATATTGACTTAAAAGTCACTGCTTGACTGGGGCTTTGTTTGTTTGACGTGTCCTGTTATGGAATGTTAACCGATTCCTGCCAGTCAATCAGAAGCAAGTATTTTCTATGACTGTGGTACAAAGTCTATTTAAAGGATTGAAATCAAATCTCCACAGTACACAGTGGAATCTACAATAAAAAGGTCAGAGCAACAAAAAGTGTAAATGTCACATATTGAACTTTTGTTCAACAGAGTGCTTTCAGATCCCTTTGATCCAAAGCCCTCAAACAACAGTCTGTACGCATGGCTCAGTTTCCTTGTTCGGCTGCAGGTCCATGCAAAGATTGGCTTTGATTTTAATGATGTATCAGTCGTCTGGAATGGCTTCATCCATCCACTTCATGTAAGCCAGACTGCCGTCCTCCACCGCAAAGCTAAGGACTTCTGGGTTTGCATAGGGGTGGACAGACCTTGAAAGGACCCGCACAAACACAAACATGTCAGACAAGACATAGAATTTCTTCATAGAGATGAAAAATAGCAGGAAGTCATATCTGTACTAGGCAGGGCAAATTCATTTGAATAGCATCTTTCAGCAACAAGGCCATTCAAAGTGCTTTACAAAAGACATAGCAGCAGTAAGACAAGGTATATAAGACACACAATATATTGTAAAAGGACAATATAAAAATAGTCATTTGGTGATATTACAATATAAATCTGTGCTGTCTGCATAAGTATTATAATCATAATATAGACATTATGTTATTTTCCATAATATGCACTACTGAGAGCATGTGGATTTTGAACAGACGAGGCTCTATGATGGAGCCTTGAGGGACTTCTATGGTCACTTTGCTCAGATAGTCTCATAGGATTCAAACCAGTTAAGCACTGTGCAGGAAAGTCCCACCCAGTTTTCTAGTCAAGTAACATTTTTGGTCGATAATGTTGAATGCAGGCAGCACTGATATTTAACAATAAGACTGAAACTTATCCTGTTTGTGTTTAAGTAGATGTCATTCAATACCCTAACAAGAGCAGTCTCAATGCATTGGTGTGGTTGAAAACCTGACTGAACACAACTGTTTAGTACCAGGAAGGTATTAAGCTGTTGAAAAACAGCCCTTTCAATGATTTTACTTTAAAATAGGAGGGCTGCAATTGCTCATTAGTAAGAAGTGGCTTAATAACTGCAGTTTTCAGCGCCTGTGGGAAACAGCCTGGGAGGAGAGAAGTGTTGACTGTTTGCAGATCTGATTCTATGCAGTTAAATGCATTAGTGAAAAAGCCTGTAGAAAAATATCAAGGCAGAAGGAGGATTTCAAATGCTACACAACTTCTTCCAAGGTTTTATAGATGATAGGACCAAACTGTGTCATGCTAATTTAATGGGTTTAAGTGCATGCAAGGACAATACAGACACTGTACCTGATGTGGTAGAACTGAAAGCTTGTCTAACTTTCTGAATTATGTCGGTAAAGAAAGGTGCAAATCTGAGGCGTAATTTAGTGGATACAATCTCAGGGCTACTGACACAAGTGGGGTTTATCAGCCAGTCAACAGTAGCAAATAAGGCACATGCTTATAATTGGTTTTGGAAATTATGTAAGACAGCATGGATTGCCTTTTATTTCTCATTTCTAAATTATAAAGGCAAAGTCTCTCTTTAATTTTCACCAGCTTGGTATTTGTAATTTAGTTCTAAAATTATCTACAAGATCACTGACTGAGACATTAGTGGGGGCAGGTGCAGAAAAGAAAGCCTGAGCAAAAGATTCACTGGTGTCTTCAGTAATGTACTGTTCTGTGATTGAGCATTGGTGTGCACTGAGATGGTCATCTCAAAGACAACACAGAAATGATCAGTAAAAGTAAAATCTGTCACCACAGCCTTAGAAATGTTAAAAGCTTGGAGATGATGAAGTCCAGAGTGTGCCCCTTATTGTGTGTGGACTCGAATGCTGAGTCAGTCCATAGTAAATTCAGAGTACAACACAATTCTTTAGTGCTGCTGTCCTGGGAGCTGTCGACATGAATGTTGAATTCACCATCTATAACTACACATTCAAAGTCAATGCAGACATTTCGAATTCTACTTAAGAACTACATATTCAAACGAAGCACATTTTCTATAAGACGTGTGCTTGCACTGGAAATAATTATTAAGCAAAACGGCAACTCCAGTTCTTTATTATGCACTTTAGCCTCGCTCATAAAACTGAAGTTAGGAGGGGCTGAATCAATGCAGCACTATTATCTGACCAAGTTTCCATTTAAGACATAAAATCAAGATTGTACTTGATTATAAAATCATTAATTACAAATTATTTGCCTGACAAAGACCTGACATTTAATAAAGCTCAAGTGTTAAAAGTGTTTTTTTTGCCAATTAAAAGGTCCTTTGTGAAGACAGAGAAGTAATTGCTATAAAATTTGATTATAGCAGATTTAGCTGAGTGCATTTTTTCTACTTGTGAAAACAGGAAAAGGAACATGCAGTCCAGAAGAAGAGCACAAAGACAGAATGTGCTTGGATAGGGTGGAGGCAAACAACATGCCAAATGACCGGGGGGTAAATTCAATGCCAGCGTTAACCAGTGCTCCCATTCTATCAGTGAAACCCAAAAGGGGAGAGAGGAGAGTGAAGGGAGGAGGAATTAGGAGACTGATCCATGAGCTGGTTGTCAGCATGCTGACATTGACAATGTGATGTTTTGTCTTCAAGCTGTGTGCCAGGGTGCATCATCTCAGGCCTGGCAGATGGGTGTCACCAGATGAACTGAAACTGATCCATCAGGTACTTTAAAGGGACAGTCACCCCCGAATCAATTAAATGTATTTTTAATTTTACCTTTAGTGCTATTTACCAGTCTAGATTGTTTTGGTGTGAGTTGCAAAGTGTTGAGTTAATCTGTAGAGAATTCAGCCATCTCTTGAATACAATGGAACTATACTGAAAAAAAATGTACATGCAACTCTTGTTTTTGCCATTTTTCACAGGTTTAGGCCAAAGATCTCAGACTTTTTTATGCACGCAATACATATATTTCCCTTAAATTTTTACCTAAGTGTAACCAAACTAGCTCAGTACTTCACATCAAGGGTTTTCACCTGCAAGATCATCTGAGACCAGTTACATGAACAACTGATGCACTAGTTTGTTGGCACAACAGAAGAATTTCTGCACTACTCAACAGAAATCGTCTCAAGGAAGCTTATCTATATGCTCATTGTCCTCACCAAAGCTTCGACCTAACAGCAGTTCATCACTGTAACGTGGTAATACAGTTAATGGTTGTACTGCAGTAGAAAGAAAATAGTTCCTACATGAAACTGCTCACAACAAGGTCTGTGGATTACCTTGAATAAGTGAGTCATGATTTCTGGAAACAGACACTGCTGTGCGTTGAGCACCACAAACCGAATGTCATCTATTTCCTTTATACTGGGAAGATGGCAGACATCTCTGTGGCTGATATCTCCAACACTCGGCCAAGTCAACAAAAATACAGCAAAACAGGAGAAATGTTTATTTTTTATTTTGGGGTGAACTATCCCTTTCACTCCAGATTTGCTTGGGTGGAGACCACCTGCCCTGAAAGGATGTCCGTGTCCCCAGAACAGATTGAAGGTATCAATGTAGTTGATCCTTTTCGAACCGCAGGTTTTGCTGAGCCATGTGTTCAGTGATAAAGAGTCTGTTGAATCTTTTGATCCCTTTGTTGACTGTTGGCAGTGGTCCACTAATAAAAAACTGGGCTGCCAGTTTGTCCAGACAGTTTGATGAAATCCTGACTTATCTCTGCAAATATCCTTGGCTCCCACATGTAGAATAATATGAATCATTTTGGTATGTTTATGTTTATTTATCAGTTCTTACAGGTTGAATCCTCTCTTTAAAGATTACACCCCCATTCCCATTCCTCCTTTGCCTCAAAATTTATTAATGTTTCAAACTTGTTTTTTCACTTGTAATAACGGAGTGACTGTGGTCTGTCTTCATGCCTGCCTTTGGCTGTCCACCAGATGTCCTGGGTCTAAGTTGGCTGAGCTGAATCAATAAATTCTGCCCTCTGTGGGGGTACAGTCTTGCACGTGTCTTTATGTTTTGCAGCCAGATTGTCCCAGCAGGTAGAAATCATAGCACATGAATTAGCTGGTTTTGTCTCAGTGAGTCTTGGGAAAGCTATAGAGTCATTTAAGCGATAGCGACCCATTTAAATCTTATTATGTTGAGAGGCAGACGACATTGGCAGTGTTGTGGAGTTCGGAGGACTTCCCCTGCACCAATGTCCTTGTCTTGAGTACACCAATCTTCTCTCACAGTTTATGCCAGTCTGTCCGCTTCATTGATTCTGAAGAGCAGAGCGGTATAGTGCAACCTTAGGCGCAATTGTCAGTAGACCACTAAGTTACTGTTTGGGTCGCGTTAACGTTGTGGGTAGCACTTTGTAAATAATCCTTCCAAAAGAATTAGAAGTTTTAGGTTTTGTAGCTTGAGAGTGGAAGAGGGAAGAAGTATGAAAAAGATGAGAAGTTAGCAAGAGAGAAGAGTGTCTGCACTGAAGCAAAGCAGGAAGCAGTTCCTGTTTATTCCAATTATTTTCAACCTGGACTTTTCACCCCACAAGATTCTATTTTAAAAAATTAAATTAGAAAGCGTGTGAGCGACAGCAACACTATATTATGCAATATGCTTTTTGTGAATAAAATGTAATTGCTTGATCACAGAGACTCCTTTTGTGGAACAGTGCAGTGGCACACTGGAGGTTCTATTCATAAAGATCAACAATGGAATAACTCTAAGTACACAGTGAGGCCCAAGTTGAATATAACTGCAATGAACCTTTAAAGCAGGGATGTCAAACATACGGCTCCTGGGCCAGAAGCCGCCCTGCCAAAGGGTTTCATGCAGCCACCTAGATGACTTTTCATATTTAATACTGATGCACTTGTAAAGGCTAATGAGTGCCAGGTTTCAGGAGTAAGTGAGTAGCCTACTTCACTATACAGTTCTCTGCAATGACAATAAATACTTATTGTGGTTATATTTAATCAGATATTACACATTGTGCAAAATATTGTCAATTAGCAACTTCAGTACAAAAGAACCTGCATAAGACTTCTGTCTGAAAACAATATGGTAGAAGCCTATTGCTTAGGCACTGCCAATCCTCCTCATAGCTTCCTCTTTGGTGTGGTGATGTCAGCATTACTATACAGGGGTAGAAATGTATGGAAAATGCACATGTAATGACAGTTAGTAGACTGACTGAAAACTGAGAAGTTAATGTTGAAATTTCTCTTGTTTTTCTTCAAATATCTCAGGTATTCATAATCTGTTTTGTAAGTGAATGCTTTCAGAATTTGGAGTGTCGTTATCTATAGGTTATTACGCAATGGTTTTACTGGTCTCCTCACCTGAGATCAAATTAGCCTGGCCCATGAACTAAATGAGTTTTACACCCCTGCTTTAAAGCATGTCTACAGTAGCATGTGCAGCTTAAACATGAAGTTAGTTTGAAACACAAACAGTAATTTAATGTACACTTTTCAATAATCTGAAATAACAGTTACATAAAGCAACCTCTCACCTCACATAATCTATGACTTGCTGGATCCTGGAGGTCTTTGTTTTCACCAGCTGCAACAACAGTGACATCTCATCTTACATTTCTTCCTTCTATCTCAGCATGCCTGTAGAGTACATGTTTATCATAAAGGGACTTTCTCAGTCAGCTTACCATAAGAACTTCGCTTGCATCCTGGATTTCGCCTTTCCAAAAGTACCTAAAGAACCACAAAACCCAAGACATTAGAACGGTTAAGACACATGTAGGGCTGGGTGATAGAGAAATTCAAATATCAATATGATTTTTACCCAACACTTTCGATATCAATGTTAACGATATTATAGGGTGCTTGGACAGAATATTTACACATTGAGAAAATAATGTAGATATAATGACAAGTGTGTTTGTTAAGTTAAGAAATAACATCACATTACTGTAATGCAGCCTTTAAATCCAGGAGAAGACATTATGATATCCAAAATCTATCTAGTCTTACTTCACAATATCAATATAATATAACATATATATTGCCCTGCCTTAGGGAAGCTGTAAATTACTCCAGGCTGAGAAGTACCACTACAGCACACAGTGCACAGTCTTTAAATTCAGTAAAAAAAAAAAAAGAAGCTTTCATGAAAAACTGTATTTTCTGAAAGAACACAACAATCAAACCTTGCCCAACTCATTGCAGCCGCTGTGATTCACAGTGATACTGTCAAGCCGTTCCAGACAGGCTTTTATTGTGTCAAGTGCAAAACTGCCTCTCTGCTTTAAAACATGGTGCTTTTTCTCATGAATTGTGAGAGACGGCAAAGCACAAACTAAAAACCCATTTCTTAACATGTGAAATGTCAAAATAAATGTTGAGGTATAAGACTAAATAAGCCTGGATATAACCGAAATTCATCACACACCTGCACTCACACGCATAAAAACCCCTACCACATCCATCACCACCCTCACCCCTGAGCTAATCCAACCACATGGTCTATTTTTAGGTTAAACCTCTGTTTGGTTAACAGGTTTACCGCTGCCTTTTCTATTCAGTCCCCTTCCATCCTCTCCACCCTGAGTTTTTTCCTCCCATGTTCCTCCTGTGGGTTATGCATTGACAGGAAAGCTAATCCATGCATATAAACATATGGGCGCTTTGAAGGCTAACTGCCACTCAGTTTCTAGTGATGGGAGAACTGATAAAAGCATTCAGATGCAGCCCATTCACCTTGTGGTTTCCTAGGCAACCAGCTATGTAGGGGAGAGAAAAAGAACATGTGTTTACGTGTGTAAGTGTCTGCACATGTGAGGGACATTATAACTAAGCTCGTCTTTGTGTCGGTGCCCCAGCTGGGTACAAAGTTGTGTCAAGGTAGGGGGCAGATGTGATTTACATTGTGGAGGTCCTGGAGAGAATGTTAACACTGGCTGCCAGCCGCCTCTCCATGATCGCCCTGGAAAAAGAGACAGAATGGTGGGGAGCGTGGTTGGAAAACAGAGGGGGTAGACATGGAAAGAGAGGAAAGAAAAATTAAACACTTACAAGCCACCAGCTGTTTATCAATTACAGCGTGAAACTGAGCCCTTCATTATGTTGCACTTCAAGCAGGCCGCGGGAAACGACTTTTATGCGCTAAATTCAGAAAAGATGGTAAACTTTCCTTTCTGCTGCTGCTCAGCTGATATTACAGTTTATCACCAGCTCAGTTGTGCCCCCTCCTCTAACCGGCGTCTCTGAAGGAGGTGATTTACATATCTGGCACCCGCGCTGTGCGCCGCTACCTTCTGTCTTGACACGTGGTAAATAGAGCTCATTTACATGCAGCTAAAATGCCAACAAAGGAGATGAGAGTGCAAACACAGCGCTCTACCAGTAGTGGGTTTGACAGGACTGTATCTCTTCTCTAGACAGAAAAGTCAAACTTACTGTTTGTTTGGCTGACTGACTTTGAAATCAAGTTCCAAACCAAATCCATGGCAAAGCAAAAGAATTAAATTAACAACCAGATTAACTGAATAGTTCAATCTTGTATTCACATTTCGGCATGTGCACTTATTTCTTTTATTGCAGCGAGTTAGATCCAAAGACTGACACCATTCTCATGTCTGCACAGTAAACACGAAGCTTAAGCCAGCAGACGGTTAGCGTAGCTTAACATAAAAACTGAAGGCAAGGTAAACAGGTGGCATAGCTCTGTCTAAAGATAAAAAAAATCAGCACTTCTAAAGCTCACTAATTAACACGCCTTATTTCGTTTGTTTAATCTATGTTTAAAATGGAGTGTAAATCGACATGTTATTTTTTCTTGCCCAGGCGCAGTGACTTGCGTGAGGTTGCCAGACAATCACCAGAGTTTTCAGAAACTTCAAGCCAATTAGTTAATCTTTAGAGAGCTGTTTATACCTGCTATTAACATGTCTCTTGTGTGGAAAGCACTAAAGTGTAGACGACCACCAAGACAAACTGTGTTCCAGTCACTCAAACACTTACTGAGGTGGTCTGGGACGCATTTGACCACATATATTTTGTAGTGTAAAGGCTAATGTGTCCCAGACAAGGACTACATCATAAATGCAGGATGCGGTCGTTGTTTTAACGACAGTGTATTAAAGGTCTAGCGTATAGGACTTAGTGGCATCTAGTAGGTAGGTTTCAGAAGTGAACTACTGTGGCCTACACAAAAACGCAAATGGCCCTATTTAGAGCCAGTGTTTGATATGTCCATTCTGGGATACTGCAAAACCAAAATGGCGGACTTCTCAAAGAGGACCTGCTCCGTATGTAGATATAAAGGGCTCATTCTAAGGTAAGGAAAACATGATAATTCTAATTTTCAGTTGATTATACACTGATGAAATATAGTTACAAATATTATAAACCATTGTTACCAATAGATGCCCCTAAATCTTACACTCTGGACCTTTAATGCTCTATAACTTGCCTATTTTATGATGAGTTGGACAAAGTGTTGCTTGACCATCCCTCATTTTGCTCTGTGGAGGGAAACGTGTTGATTTCTGCAGACAGCCATATCTTTAGCTGTACCAACACAACTGCTAACTTGACAAGTGAGCATTTGTCTAGCCAGAGTGTGGGCATAGTAACTGTGTGCAGGGCTCTTTGACCTTCTTGCAAAGTGGCACAGGTAGAAATGAAATCTGAGCACAAGTGGTCAGCTGGAGACGAATGTCTTGGCTGTCCACTTGTGTTACGAGCACCAAAATGCATGTTTATAACAGGTGTACACAGGCTGTGTTATATATACAGGTCCATAAATGTGAAATATTTGAGCTGGATCATTTAACATCACAAATGACACCATGTTTTTCCAAATTTAGCTTCAACTTGATTTTTAATGCACTACACTTGTGTTATACAGACTGTAAGATGTTGGTATGTGTCACTACAGTACCTGCCAATGTCCTTGGCTGCCTGTTCGTTGGGGCTGTTGACGAGAAGGATAGAGTGGTGGCCTGGTACATAGCTTCCTGTAACGGCTGAATGAAGCTGGACACCGATGGACCATAACCCGGGATACATGGACACAGACAGCACCAAGAGCTGCAAAGAGGGACATCTCAAAGTGCTGACATCTCACAGTTACCTAACAGACTTATACTGTAAGACCATGTTTGTGGCATCCCGGGATAATGTTTGTATCTGTCATAAATTATTTGGACATTTGGCTGTTTCATGTTATTTTATGTTTGGATGAGGCTAAGTTATAACTCAATTTAATTATCTGCTGCCCTCTGAAAGGATTGCCATGTTTGGATTGGATTCAGTATTTATCCTCTTATTATTTGGCGCTGTCTGTCACAGATAAATGAGTATGGGCCTTGGCTTGGATGCAGTGACCAATTTATAATCTGTCCTACTTCTCTGCACAGCACAGCATCACAGCAAGACATAGCTGCGCGTAAATCCAACACAAATATGTGGGGATAAATAACAATTAATAACAATATAGCGTTTCTGAAGTCAGAGCCTTTTTATTATGGATTACTTCAGACTTTTCTCAAAGTTTTCATGTGAGGAATGATGATAGAAGTCGGTGAATTAATCAGGGTAGCTCTTACCAAACATGACATGAGCAGCACGGAGCGAAAGACAGAGAGGAAGACAGCCTCTTTATGGCATCTCTGGAACAGCCACTCCATCCTGCTAGTGGCAACAAATGTCATTCCGGGAGTCCGGCTGGTGACGATAATAAGAGGGACAAACTTCGTCCATAAAACCGCCGAGACTTTCTCCGGAGATAATTAGTGTTCCGTCATTTTTATAAGCATTTCCGCCGCGGTTAAACAGCTGCTTTGTGAGAGCAAAAACATTCAGGAAACTCATTACCTTTACAGAAGAAGTGCATTATGTTGACAGGTACTTTGGGTCGGACGGTCAGAGGCAGAGATAAATCTCCGCGCCGTTCAATTGGTTGTTTGACACTTCCTGACACGCCGGCGACCAATAAAATTGCCGCTTCACCTTCCGCTGCCCTGCCTCCGGGCCCGGGTCATAATCGGCTTTGGTGTCTTTACTATATAAACACACGTTGGTTCAGTCTCAGAGCGGCAATTTAAAGCTGTGAATACACCAAGTGAAAAGACAGTAAAACTGTTTTATATGGATGATCTTAAGTGCTGTGATATGTATTAAACCTATATTTAGCTTTTAGTAAAACCATTTTTCTTTTATTCAATCTCCTATACTGTGCTGATGATGTGTAGGCACAGACGGATTATGAAACAGTCAGTCCCTGGGCACAGATATGCAAAGGGCCCCACCACCTCTCTTATATAGGAGCAAGACATACAGACTCTGTGGTGGTGTTGTGTCTTTTTGTAATCGCTATGCATCTTTTTGTGATTTCGTGTCTTTCTGTGGTTGTTATGTGTCACTTTGAGGTCATTTGTCATTTTGTCTGTCTTTGTGTTAACTATGTGTCTTGTGGAGGTAATTTGGTGTATCTTTGAAGTAAATTTGTGTCTTTATTGGCCATTTGTGTCACTTTGTAGTCATTTTGCATTTCCTTGTGGTTGTTTTGTGTGTCTTTGTGGTTGTTTTGTCCATTTTTGTAGTCATTTTAGAAGAAGAAGCTTTATTGTTGTTTATTGCAATAAATACAGTGAAATTTCGTATTTTCAATTATTATATTTCAATTTTATTTCTCTTCGCAGTTTTTTTTTGCATCTTTTTGTGTTTTCTGTGTCTCCTCATGGTCATTTTCAGTCTCTTCCTGGTCAGGACTCTTTAATTTGAATGACATTTTGCAAGTGAAGGTCAAGGGCAGCCTGACACTGGGGCCCTGGGTCTTTGCACTGTAGGCGTATTCAGAATCCATCTATCCATGTATGTAGGCAACCTGTAATTAGTGCTGAATGTAACTATCTATTTAACAGTGTTGTGGAGGTTTCTTTTGAAATGTAATAGCTTATAGATTGCTTGTTACCCTGTAAAAGTGTAATAAGCAATATAACTATTTAAATTACTTAAAATAATGTAACTTATTACATATGATTACCCTTTTGGACTACTTTTCCAGCAAATGTTTCAAAGTGGGCAACAAAAGCTGAAAAATGGTCATGAATAGGCTATGCCAAAAGAAGACATTCCTGCATGACAAAATGCAAAGCAACAGAATAAATAGTATATATTACATATAAGCCTTTTATTGAAAACCATTTCTAGTTATGGGGCGGCATGGTGGTGTAGTTAACACTGTCGCCTCACAGCAAGAGGGCTCCTGGTTTGATCCCGGGTGCGGGAGCCCTTCTGTGCGGAGTTTGCATGTTCTCCCCATGTCAGCGTGGGTTTTCTCCGGGTACTCCAGCTTCCTCCCACAGTCCAAAGACATGCAGGTTAATTGATTACTCTAAATTGACCATAGGTGTGAATGTGAGTGTGAATGGTTGTCTGTCTCTACATGTCAGCCCTGCGATAGTCTGGCTACCTGCCCAGGGTGTACCCTGCCTCTCGCCCAATGCCAGCTGGGATAGGCTCCAGCCCCCCCCGAGACCCTAAAGAGGATAAGCGGTTAGAAAATGGATGGATTTCTAGTTACCTTTTGTAATCTCCAACATTTGAATAGCAACTGTAATTTAATAACATATTGTCTTCTCAGCAACTGTAATAGATTACAATTATATTAATGCCGCAATATAACTTTACTACTTACTTCTATTTCCATGTTATGCAACTTTATTTATTCTAGAGGAGAATTGTACTTTTTACTCCACTACATTTATTTGACAGCTATTGGTTACCCAGATGTGACATACAAAACATACATAATATAAGAATTAACTCACACCAAAGGTTGTAGCAAGGTGCTGATCACTGGCAGTAGACTTGAAAGTAGACCAGAAGTGTCACCAACTCTGGCTTCTGACGTCTCTGTCCTCAGGCCTTCTTCAAGATTAACAATCATACTCTGGTACAGGGACACTGATCTGCTACGCAGGCCACACCCTAATCATACAGCTGATCGTGATTAGATAATCATGATACACCATTTGGTCGAAAATGAATCGACCAAGAGGCTTTCAACAAATCGAAACCTTTAAACAACACAGTGACAGGAGCAACAGCCAACTAAAGGTCTTCAAGACAAGTGACGATAGACACTATATATGACACCACGTTTCAGTTAAACATGCAAACCTTAGTTTACTATATTCAAAAATTAGTGGATCTTTAAAACAGAAAACATTTTAGTCGTAGTCTATCAAACCATGGGGTGACAGGGTTCTCATATGGTGGCTCCTGTTCACTCTGGGAAAGTAATACATCCAAATTATTACCTCTTCTGGGGAATGTTACCTTCTCAAGTGTTACCCAGAGAAAACCCACGCTGACAAGGGGGGAACATGCAAACTCTGGACAGAAAGACTCCCCCACCCGGGGTTCGAATCCCCCACCCCAGTTTTAAACCAAGAACCCTCTTGCTGTGAGGTGACTATGGTAACCACTGCTCCACCGTGCCACACACTTTTGTAAATACTGAATTTTAATGCGGTAAGAAGGAAACAAAAATATGTATTTGTAGAAAAACTGATTTTGAAATGATTGCTTGGGGTCCGTGAGACTCTACGCAGCTGGAATGCTGGCTTCTGTGTTGGAAACGATTGGATAAAAATATCATAACACAATACAGAGTCTGTATTCCTTATTATTTATGGGGACAAAAAGAACATTACCAATAGCCTTCACAAAACAGTCTCAAAACAGCAGCTAAACTATTACAAGCTCTTCAGTCACTGCTGTGAGTTATAAACTTTAAAGACTTAGAGCCAATGTCCAGATGGTAAATTTCAAAGACACCATTTATGTAAATGACATTAAAGTTTAAGGGGCACTTGTTTCAAACTAATATAACTGCTATCCATCGTTTCAGATGAGAGAAAGAGGCAGTATCTGCTTTGAGTGGCACGCAATAATTAACACGCTGGCACCTGGACAAGACAGATGTGTGTTTGTTTTCACACTGAAAGTGCTGATTATCCTGTAACAAGATGAAAACATGTGCAGATAAACAGCACAGAAACAAACACATGCAAAAATACAGAGCAAAAAGAAAAAAGGCTCTACAGCCTCCTGTTTTAGGGAGTAAAACCATTGTTTCTGATTCACTGATCCTCTCTGTTGGCAAAAGGCCAATCGCATGCAAACACACAGATTGTACTGGTGTGGGTACGCACTCAGCACACACATCACTGCCACACACGGTGACTAAAGCAACTTTCAGATAAGCTAAACAGAAAAGCCAAGGACCCTGCTGGGCTGCATGTGAATGAGGAAGATACAGACAAACGGGAATCTTAAAGAAAAATGAATAATTCAGGGGCTGATCGTTGAAGCGAGAACAAACCAAACGGATAGATTCTGCATGCATTTCTTGGGCATACATGAAATCAAAGTATGGAGGAACACTAGACATAGGAGGACAGATTAGTAAAGATAAATTGGTGTCAGTATTGCAGCTAGATTTATTGGTTGCATGGTCATGAGTTGGAATATTTAATGAGGTGTGTGCTGACAGAAGTCAGTTCATAGAAGCTTTGGATTTTCCAAAATTGATTTCATGCAGGATGTCCACATGGGGGAGTTGTGGGTCCATGCATTTCTCTCCCCATCCCCTCCTTCCATTGTGAATACATTAAATGTAGAGTGTTCATTTTGCATGTATAAAACTCTCATCGACTGAAATGAAATGTAAATGCTCCAACAAAGCAAGTTGCATGACTCATCCCATTCCTTTTTTTTCTTGACCTCTTCCCTGCCTGCCTCGCGTACTTTGTTTTGCCTGCCCTCACTCCCCACCCGCCTCTCGTCTTTCATCGGACACTGCACAGATCACAGAGCAAACAGCAGGGGGCGCTACAGGCGTCACAGCTTCAGAACAAACCAATTTATTTCCCAAGCTCACACAGGCTTCATTTGAGAGCCCATCAGAGAGCTCCAATAGAGCCACTTAAGCCACTGTTCCCTAACATGAAAGAAGGCAACCAAAATAGAGAGATAGGAAGAAAGGCGAGGAGCCGGAGGAGAGCCGTTTGATCTGCTTGTTCTGGGGCATCACTCAGAGGGGTTCGCTTCCCCTAGGGAGCGCAGAGGCCTGTTTGTCCCTTAGAAGTCTAATGTGAAAAATAGGATAAATTTTATTTCTGTCTATGCCTCTTGTCTGTTTATGTATAATGAGGCCACAAGGTCTACGCTGAGAGCAGAGAGGAGAAAATGAGAGATGAGAAGGGGGAAAGTACAGAAGCATCTGGTGTGAGGTGTCTTGCCTAATTTGCCATTAAACTGCATTCGTCTCTTGGTGGGATCAATGAAGTTGCCTCGCTGTGAAATAAAATCTAACAGGGAAACAGAGAGTGAGAGAGAATGAAAACTCTGAACAGCTATAGGTAAGTTCACTGCTGTTGTCTCCCTGTCTGTGTGGCAGGGCCATTACTGCATTGAATGGGAGGTAGAGGATGTAGGGACAGAAAGTGCGCACACTACTGGACACACAGAGGTCAGATAAGTCCTAATGAAGGGACTTTCCAGGCTGTGATTACCTCTAAAGGAAGAGACTGGTCCTCCCAAAGAGGTTAATTAAAAAAGTCGCGGGGGCCGAGCAGGGAAGTGTCTCCATCACCGCCTTGAACTACTGTGACCCCTCCATCCTCTAGGACAGACATAGCCATCCATCACAGCTGATTCCTGAGCTGTCTGGCCCCTGCTGGTGCCACTGAAATCCCTGAGTGACTAAAAACACAGAAGTATATGTAGCAGCGCCGCAACTCTGACAAGCAGCGAGCGAAAAAAAAATACGGCACCTCCGAGACATCCCCTGCTGAAGTCCCTCAGGTAATGAAACCTCTCCCCTCTCAAGGATCAGACAAACACCATATCTTGTCATCTTCCCTCTATTCTCCCCCTCGATCTTCTTCTCTCTCTTTTTTTTTGCCCTCTATGTCACAACTACTGGAGCACACAAGGCCATTTATCAGAAAACTGAACCGACTGTCATGTTGTTTATTTCGTCTGCGCGCTTCAGAAAAGATTGCAAAAATAGAGTAGTTTTGTTTGTTTAGCAACATAAGCACACCGTTCATATCCAAAAACTGTAGGTAAGCATTGAAGCTCAATGCTTGCCGCGAGGAGAAAGCAGAGTATGGGAGCATTACCTTCCTTGAACACAGCATGAGAGAATCAGCCACCATCAATGAAAAAATCCCTCCAGCAATCCCTGCTGAGAAGAAAGATTTGTCATCCCTATTTCCCTAGTTCTTGGAGGTGAGGACAAAGGTGTGATAGTGTGCAAAATGGAGAGACACAGTAAGGACAGGGTGATTGAGGGAGAGGGAGAGGGAGAAGGAGGGAGGATAAGAGGAGAGACAAAGCAAGAGAAATAGAGCGTTTTGCTTGATTAGGTCTGAGAGAGGACAGAGAGCCTGGAGCAATCTTACAGGAAAAAGTTAAACATTTTCATAAATCTGTTCTCGTGGAGTTCACCTGCAGCGGCGGGAGGCTTAAATCACGTCATGCTTGATTGGTTGAGAGGGAGAAGCCGATCCCAGAACGTGGGGGGGCGGAGGGGGGACCTGTGCTTCCTCATTACACTTTCCTCACCGAGCCGTCTGCAGCATAACCATTCCTCGTGCTGACGCAGGTAGAATGAGCTCATTCCCTCTCCATTCACAAGCTGAGTGCACCAAAATTCAGAGAAGGGAGAAGCATAATAAGTTCAGACTCCAAGTTAGAGTGCCTGCAGGCAATAAAGTGGAGGATGAACAGTGGAGACTTGATGGAAAAAGAGTGTGTGCGTGCATGTGTTCGAAAAGGGGGTTACATCTGAAAAAAAAAGAGACTGCTCTCGACTGCACCACATCCTCACTTAAATTTCACAAATCCTCTTAAAAGTATTTATCCTAAATATTTTCCGCAGGGATGCTGTGATTGACGACTCCTACATTTGAAATAATGAATCCAAATGCACATGCACACAATTCTGGTGAGGATTCCAAACGATGAAAACTGCGGGTGGGTTCATGGTTGGTGTCACGCTCATACAGTGTGCGCTCTTACCCTGAACGCATGAGAATTCATATACAAAGAATTTTCAGATAAACGGACAGACGCAAAACAAACTCCTGAATGCCCCGTTCTGCAGATATTCTACCTGCAGAGGCAAGGTCATTTGGAAAAAAAACATGGCACTGGAGGAAAATAAATACATTCATTGATGTGCTGTCCAATGCAGATCAAACTTTGCGCTGGGGTGTATTGGGATGTGTGTGTCTGTGTGTGTTAACCTCAGACACTCAACCATCAGAAAGTGGCATTATGGAAATGCAGGAATCACCATGAAAAGGGCAGCCAGAGGCATGCTCAGGGCAAGATTTTACATACAGCACCTAATCAGCCAACCGACTACCTTCGCATCCATTTACCCTGTTTATGAGTCACCCCTAAACCTGCAACCACTTCATCTAGTCTATTCTGCTCCCCTCTTTATGTCACAATGTCAGTCAAACATTTGCCCTGTGAGCTTTTTTCCCCTGCCATGTACTAACACTCCTGTAGTTACACATCCTGCCACTCCCACCTGCCCTGCAGTAACCCCTGTGTTCCCGCCAGTACAGTTGCAAGAATAAAAAAATGGCATTTTACATTTCTGTAAATCAAGGATATGTCACACTTGTATGTTTCATTAGTATTATATCCTCCTGAGACCTCAGCCTCTGGTCTGCATCTTTAATGTCTCAAAGCTGTTTGGGATCAGTAGAACCTGATAAGTATAAAAGAAATAAACATGTTTTTGAACAGGAAGTAGTTATGGAGAAAAAAAATACTGTTCTTATATGAGGACATTGGGTTTATTCTTTATAGTAACAGTGTGTAATAACGTATAAAATTCTGGTTGAATTGTCCTTATTCCACACTCCAAGCAAGGGATGTCCATTTGTCTGTAGAAACAGTCTTTCACACCTAATTGGTCCCAACATCCTCTAACAAGATGATGATTAAATCCCAATGTCCTCATAAGAGACCATTTTAAAAGCTTGTTACTGTTGCTAAAAGTGGCAAATTAGTTGCCATATCAAACTACAAACACTATTAATCACAAATAAACAAGTTTTAACTATAAAATGTGATCAGGTTTTGTACCTTGTCCACTTTTGTGTTGGGATTAGCTGCAGGCTGATTTGGCAGGGATGGCTGCCATCTTGTTTTTACATGGATTAGTGTAGTCTTATTACGGCACAAAAGTGTCCACAAACGAGGACAACAGGTCGAAGTGAAGCAGAATGAGGTATAAGGTGCAGCAAACCCAGAGTGCAATGCTGCAGGGTCTACCAAGCAGCAGACAACACTGGACAACTGTTCCAGATTGACAAACAACAGTAACAGGTATTTTTGACAACTTGTGTGGAGATTTGAATCTCTGACTGGGTAGTCTTAAAGACATGTTGGGACATTTCTGGCTGTTTGTAACAACAAAACCAGTTTTTTTTTTTTAAATAAATCACTGGGATATTTCCAGTTGAGTTTCAGGTGACAAAAGTAGGATTTTTTTGGGACATATCTAGCTTTGTTTGTGGCAACAACAACGGATATTTTAACAACATGTTGGGACATTCCTAGTTGTGTTTGTATAGACCAAACCAGGTATTTTTTAATGTAATGCCATGTTTTTGGCAACAAAAACAGGTATTTTTACAACACATAGGGACATTTCCAGATGTCTTTGTAGCGACAAATCTTTGTATTTTTTAAACATGTCAGAACATGTCAAGCTGTATTTGTGGTGACAAAACAGCAATTTTTTCCAACATGTCTGGAACACTTTCCAGCTGTGTTTGTGGTGACAAAGCAAGGTATTTTTAACATGTTGGGACATTTCCAGGTGTGTTTGTAACAACAAAACCATGTATTTTTAACAATATGCCAAGACATTTCCAGTGTTGTTTGTAATGACAAAACTGGGTATTTTTTTAACAACATGTCGGGAAATTTCTAGATGTCTTTGTGGCATTAAAACTGAGTATTTTTTCATGATATGGTGGGACATTTCAAGCTGTGTTTATGGAGCCAAAACAGCTATTTTTACCAACACGTCTGGGAAATTTACCAGCCGTATTTGAGCTGACAAAACCAAGTATTGTTAATGACACATTGTCACATTTTCAGCTGTGTTTATGGCAACAAAACCAGATATTTTCAACACCACGTCGGAACATTTCAAGCTGTGTTTGTGGCGATAAAACTGTAATTTTTAACAACACATCAGGACATTTCCAGCCATGTTTGTGACAACTAAATCAGGTATTTTAACACATCAAAACATCATGTTTTCTTAACTTTAACCAAGTGGTTTTTATGGCCTAAACCTTACCACATACTAACCACAGCACTGTCACAACACAAAATTGAAAACGGTAAGGAAACAAAGTTTCAACATATTTGCTACATATGAAACATACAAATATAACACATTCATTTTAAGAGAACCATTCAATGCCAGCAGTTACTCAGACGATTGAGTTGCACCTGCTCACCTGTTCCCAGTAGAACTTCCACTTTCTTTCATTCCCTGCCAGATTGTCTGTTATGGGTCTAGCCATTTTATTTGTCTGTCTAAGTTTTGCCTGTTATGACCCCTGCCTGCCTCTTGGACACCTGCTCACTAACTGAATCCCTATTGGATAAGTTTGCTTCATCTCCCCTGCCTCCTTGGTTTTGACCTTGACTTTTTATTTTTTATTGGCCTGGTCTCAGCGTCCTGCTTTCGGGTTCAAACCTATTTTTACAGAGCCCTTACACTTCATGCTCTCTGGTGAGAAAGCAGCAGCTTCTTTCCGGTGTTAATTGTTTTCCACCTGGGCCTTCTTCAGTTCAGCTTATTATTCAGACCTTCACTGCCAGCCAGCTGATAACCTCCAACTGCTGCGAGCAATTAACAAGAGTTCACCTACTGTAGCGTCCAGAAAGAGGGATCCCTTTAGAGCCAGAGGAGAGACAGAGCACGGGAAGGTTAGAACAGAACAAGGAGGAAAAGAGAATAAGAGATAGCGAGAAGGGATGGACCCTTTTTTATACTCATTCAAAGGGAAATCAATGCTAATGAATTGGTTGCTTCATGCAATGTGCAGATAAGGAAATTACCAGTTTAAAAGGATGCTGCATGTGCACGTTTGTGTGTGTGTGTGTGTGTGTGTGTGTGTGACCAGACACTGATAAGGATGTTTGGTATCAAGGATGGACAACCCACTCCGCAAGGTACAGCAAACACAGGTGTCTCGACCCATTAGGAAGTGGTCTAAACTAAAGACCTGGTCAATATTTCGGGTGTTTCATCGATTAGGTGACTGTGACCGGTTTACTGTGGTTCAGACGATGCAGCCAATACAGATGAAGTGCTAGGCGGTGTCTCATCAAAGCAGGTTTTGTCAAAAAATGAGTTTATAAATGCCCTCAACAGTTTTGAGGGGGAATATGTAAAAGAAAGTGTATTGTAACCTGGGCAGTGAGTAAAATTAAACCAGCCAGACCAAGCATGCAGCCAATACTAGAAAAGCAGATATAATGTTTTGTTTTATAACACCAGTCACACTTCTGAGTCAGTCTCAGCGACGCGCAGCAAACATAGATTGATTATATGGTTAGAAAAAGGCTGTTTTTTAAAATCAGTGTGCTCTACTTCTCAAAGACTGTTGATTATGTTTTGTCATGTGTAACAAAATGTGGATATCCCTCCAGCCGCTTCTCTCTCATAAGCAGCATTCAAACTGCATCACGCACATCTCTAGGTACCGTCGGACCATAATGAAATCACAACGCATTTATTTAACTAATGGGGGATTTGCTTGGCTAAACAAGGTTCCTGTTGGAAAGAATTAAATGGCTGTTGTTCGTAATTACAAATGTTTTGAGACGCCAGAAAGAGTCAGGTGTGTGACTAGGTGGTGGTGGTGGTGGTGGTAGGGGGAGGCTGCTCTCCAAACGCGCTAATTAAAGTGGGAAGGTGTATAAAAAATGCTACAAATTAGCTGAGCTTCCCTGGTGGTATCAAGTATTTTGCAGGTTGCATGAGTAAACATATTTGCTCTGCCTATTTATCTGCACATATTTGTTGGCCTCCACAGTTTCACAGTGCTACAATGGGTATAGTTGGGAGGGTGGAGGTTTACAGAAGATAACAATAGAAGCAGGAGCGGCATAGATCAAACGATTTTATTTCTGTTGTAACTGGGAGAAGGGGGCTCCTTCGGTGTCTCTTCTGGGACTACTGCTCCAGATTCTGATATCCATTTTCCCTTTGTTTTCTCTCTTGGCCCTTTGAAATATTTAGTGAGAATCCCTGACTAACACACACACATATTAAGTGTCTGTGCGTGGATTCACAATCACTACGCTCCCTCCAGGCATCAATCATCAACTGTGCACTAAACATCTGGATGTGGACAGTCTTTCCCTCAGGACAAGAACACTTCAGATCTCTCCATTTTAGCATAGAGCTCATCCTGAGGGATTGCTTCTCCAAGCCCAGCCCTGGCCCGCACCTCGTGTTATTTTACCACTGGAGGCTCCACTGAGGAATCTCCCTCAACAGCTACCCCTCTCCATCTCTTTATTTCTCCATCTATCTCTCCCCTCTGTTGGATCAGTGCAACCATAACCTCCTCCCACGGGTTGGACTTTGCATGCCTCTCCAGTAGTTTGCTCTCCTCACCTGCAGACGTTGACAGTAAGAAAAAAAAACATGCAACCTTGCAAGTATACCTGTGTAAAAGGTTGATAAATTTACTGTTTGAAAAAACAGGTCAAACATGATCTATTTACGGGCGAAAAAAGCACATCTTCAGGCAAGAGGATGTTGCATGACCTCCCACAAGACTGTATAATAAACCATTATTTCTTGACGCTACAGTAGCTCTAACAGTCCTCGGCATGGCCTTAACCCTCAGCAGAGCACCATCTCGAAGAATCTCCCTGCAATCTGTACCGCCTTGTTAGTGCACACACACCATATGAGGCCTGTTGTATTAGTTATTCTAATGCATGTCTTGTTATCCATATAGATGAGAGAGGGAATAGACCAACAGATGGCCAGGGAAAAAGGGAGCCGCAAACACAAAAAAACCCATCCTCCAGGAATGTGAGGATCGCTATCGTAGCCTGCAACACACCCAGAGACTCACAGACAACACTCTCCGCCACCAAATATTTTACCACTCTCCAATTCCGCTTGATTCTCTGCGATGTCTTGGCAAAGAGCCAGGCAGCCGATTGTGTGTAAAAGTTGCGCGGGGGATTGCCAGCGGAGATTTAATCTCTACTCCCTTTCCAAGAGTTTCCTGCTGGATCTGTGTTATCTCCAGGTCTGAGAGGTATTAAAGAGTATCAATAATGTGGTTATTTCACAGATACGAATCTTCAAAAACTATGAATTGTACAGGAGTATGCCCCGTTGGCTTTCAAACTATACACCGCATTTCATTAACTACTTGCAAACACAGCGAGCTCTTCCATCTCTGGAGGAATTCCACATCCAATTTCAGAGCGTTTATCTTCTAATAGAAAGCATTTGCTGAACTAATTGGCGATATACTTGTAATTGGGACAGCACCTGGTGATTTACTTTAGAGTAACAAGATATGTATGTATACAAATGAGCCTCTAGTTAGATAATGAAACAATTCTGGAAAGGTATTGGAAATATTAATAGGCTTGTCTGTTATTTATTTTTTAAACGAGAACCTAATACACATTGATAGACTTCTATTATTTTGAAAGAAGGAGACAGCACTCACATCCCATACAAAAACCTGCCTATCAGTCCTTTTGAAGACTGATAGTCATAAATTGTTTATTAATCCTGTATAGGACATTAGGTAAGATATGCTCTTAGCTGGAAAATAGATCCATTAGTGTGTAACTGCATGGGAGGCGGAGAGGGAAAAAACCCTTAAAAGGTTTTCCTATTGCACCAGTTAGCTTATATTTGTAGGAGCAGCCTAGCAAGAGAGAGACAGTAACAGCAGGAAAGAGACAAGACAGTGAGCTGTAGGTAAAGTCCAGGCTGGGTAAGTGATGTTGTTTTGATTTTTTCCACCATTGTCCACATGACCTTTGTTCTGAGTTGCTGTGGCCTGGTGGCCTGCTTTTTCCATTTGACACAATAAAGACAGACGAGTTGCTCCGAGACGTGCTCTCTGCGCTCTGTTTTGTCAGATTTTTTCCTCAATGGATTTTCCTCTGACCGTCACCTGCGTGGACTACATTGGAAAAAATGTGTGTTAATGTGCACATTTCAGAGGTGAAGAGAAAAGTGTCGCCATCTAGTCTGTTCTCATTCCTGGAGCATTAAATAGCAGCTTGGTCAGTGGCCGCTGGCATCTGATTCCAATGCACCAGGCTTTAGCATGAGTATGAGACGCACCAGGCTTTCAACTACGGGCTCAATAATTCTCACTGTTAGGTACATATACGGATACAGAGTGTGATTTCTGTCAGTACTCTGTGTTCACATTGTCCGATTGTCCGATATCAGACAGAATTGTCAATTTGTTACACTACATTTCCATCTTGAGTTCTACATTTCCTCCGCTCTAACTCATTTCCATGGTGGAGGAGGATTCAATTTTCTCTAACTAATCACTGTAGTCCAACGTATCTGCCTGAATCTAATGTCGTTTTGAATCCACAGTGATGCAGAGCCATGTCAACATGTTATTTTTGCTGGGGTCTTAAGAGTGCAGTGGAGCGGAGCAAAGAAAAACAAACCATAAGTTGGTTGATGTTGGGAAGAGATGTCAACAGCCTCATTAGCAGCGTCTATCTTGTCTATCGTTGTTGCCAGTGTTGCCAGCTCTTTTCCAATAAAAGTAGCTAGTAGTGGCTCTAAAAGAAAGTCGGCAAATGATGCCATATACTTGTATGCATATTGATGATGTCATTGTGCATGTATTTGCAGGATAATGGAAGTATTAGAACTTCGCTGAATTAGATTTAGAGAAAAATCCTCATTAAAAACATTTGAATGACATGAGGGCTATCAAGCTTACAAAGTGCAACATTTTCTTGTGCTTCTGATCCAAAAAGTAAGAATTTTAGAGTAAGGTTACCATAGAAACAACCTACAACTGAACTCCCACTTCTGCGGAGAGTATGCTTACCTCTTGTCTGTCCCACATCTACTGACCCCGTGCTATTGGCAGAGTAGTGGTGGACTGTGATTAGTCTGAGCAGCATGCATGGAAATTAAATACAATATAATATATTTCTTGCAGTTTCCCTAATAATCTGAATAAGTCGATAAATTTCTTGCCAGTCACTCTCTAGAAATAAAATTGTGAAGAGGGTTTAAAAAGTCACAAAATCTGGTGAGAAAGTCATCAGTTTGGAATTACTGGTCACCATTGTTGGTATTACTCTTCACTGGTTACAGCGTAATGCTTGACAAAGTTTGACAATGACATTAGTTTCACCCATAGTGCTAAATAGTTAATGGTTATTCCCCCTGCAGCACTACACTACAACTCCAACTTGGTGGACTGGGCGGATTCAAAGGTTTGGACCCAGGCAAGTCATCAATATTTGTGCACATTTTCTGAAAGCTTGATATGGATGAAACGGAGCAGCACCAAGGGAAATCATGGGGGAAGTGTAGCCAATAGTTCAAGCATGACATGACTGTGGGACAGGAGGAATACATTTTTAAAACAATGGTACTTTTTGAAGTTGATGTAAGTTGGTCAGAAATTAAACATCCATATGATGCTACTTTGCCTGGGCATCCTTGATAGACAGTTACTACAGAACAGCTGTGAGGAGACTGGTTGCGAATTTAGTGCGAAAAGTGAAGGTCCATGCAAGAATGCTGCCCTCTGGTGGATGCATCCATGTCAACGTAAAGGTATGCATGGAAGTATGTGGAGAGTAATGGCTACATTTGAAATGGACGTATCTATTTTTGAATATAAATGGAGTATAACTGAGCCTTAACTCCAAACCCATCTGTTGCTGGTAACGTAGTATAAAGGTCTGTGTAGGGTGGGAGTAAGGGCTAGTGGATGGTTCAAACAGACACAGAACTTTCACCCAGGAAAGTACTGCCGCTGTCCTATGAGAAATCAAAAGTGAACATTTGATTTTGTTTTTTAATCCTGTGAAACTGTCACATGATGTGCTCTTTAACTTACTTACCATGTTAAGGTTCTTAGTTCATGTTTTTAATACCTAACCAAGAAGTTTTGTCGCCTAAACTTAAAGTAGTTTTGCTGATGAAATTTACATTTCCTCTGACCACAAAAATTTATTTTGCAAAGACAGTATGCATGTAATAGGCTAAAATTGGCATGCCACCCCTAAGCATGCAAAAGCGATGCTAGAGAGTTACCAAGAGCATCGTAGTTTGAAGCATAGAGTCACCGACCAAGCGACTGTATGTGTGGGTGTTGCAGCACGGCCATTAGAAATACATATAATCCAGTTACACACATAAGTCTTGTTTCCACCAAGCGGCTCGGTTTAGTTCAGTTCAGTTTGGTACACATTAGAGCAATTATTTTTGCATTTCTATTGTGAAAAGTTGTGGATGGTACCAATAGAACAGTTCCATTTCATCTGTTGAGCTACCAGGCACACTGATCTAATACTAAAAGGTGAAGCTAGAAACACTGCAGTCTGCTGATCGGTTAGAAAGTTAGAAAACCCCTCGCTCTTGCTAAGGGGTGGGATGTAGCTGGTTTGGAAGCTTCACAGTTTGAACTTTGGAAAGCTTTTCATACATAAGTAAAAAATAACTATAAAATGAAAGGATGTTTTGCTACCTTTTCATCTTTACTAGTTACAGTTAGCCACTATAAACTGAGAAATAACTTTAATCCACATGCCATTCAAAGGCTACCGCAGGCAACTTTTAAGGAAAAATGTTTTCGCGCACGTTACTCAATGCAAGAACTGATGATATGACTCTATCAACACACCTAAAAATGTCAATAAGACAACTCTGACCATTTCATTTGTTTTTATTGGCTCTCTTGGACGACATAAGGTTTACTGTTGATTGGATCTTCAAGCACTTAAAAAATGTACATGATTTTCAATCAGAATATGCAAACTGTGAATATTCTATTTCCTCACTTGCGGAGTGTTGTTCCTGTGTACTTGGGCAGCACTACCCTGGCCGTTGCTCGACAAGGGCTCAATGCACAAAACCACTATTTTTGAATATCCCATTGAGAGAGACTCTCACTCCAGCCTGTTCTGTTCTGTTCTGAAAATGTCGGCATGCAACCCCATTCCATGGACGATAAACGAGGTGCGGACGTCCCTCTGCATCACTGGTGAATAGGAAATACAGTTGGACAGAGCTGTGAGTGACAACAGCCCCACCTACATCTAAGAGTATTGTTTGTGGTGGAAATGCTGAACAGTTCTAGTGTATAGGGTTACAGGTTATGTGCATGTCTAAAGTTACTACTCAAAGTTTTTGGTAGAAATGCAGCTGTTATTGGTATACATCATCAGCTTACATACACTGTCACATAGTCTGTTTTTATGAGTCTAAAAAAGTCCAGTCATGAAGCTATGAGGTTTTAATACATGTATATGAATGCAGAAAAACTGCATTCCACTTGCTTGATCAATCATATTTAACTTAGATCAAGCTCCATGTGTTATTAATGCCTCAGATAATCAACCTGTAATGTAGGCTACATAATGAATGAATGTAAGTCATTGGCTTTGAGTAATGAAGTGAGGATGTACTTCACACTCTGAGGAAATAGCTGGGCACCAAGTATAGCATTTGATTCATGGGTTTGGCCTACTCCAAACCCATTGGGACTGACTACAGAGGACCATTAGTTTTGTTGTCATTGCTAACTGCATCACACAGGAGACTTTGCTACATAGAGAGAATATTGCTTTTCCAATTTCACTCTTTAAGATATATGGAGTACTGATATACAATGAGTATATTGATTTTCACTCAAACCCTAAAATAATCCGGAAAACCTTGCTAGTAAGGACAATTTGCAACAGAATGTATCAACAGTGTTTCATTTTCCCTCTTAGCTGTTCGGTGTCTGTCCATCAGTGGCTCATTCCACCCACTCAATCTCATCACTTGTCAAAACATTTTGCTGACTGCAGTGGTCCAGGTAATAACCATTGTGGTGGGGATGCAGTTAATAATATCAAGTGGACCTGAGAATTCCTGCCACTCCCTCCTCATCGGCACCGCAGGTATTGAAAATCAATGTCTATAATAATGAAAACCTAGTGTTGCCACTCCCAGTGCAGTCTGTGTAAAGTAGAGCAAATCAACTGACCCAGTGTCAAACATATCAGTGAGTTTTTATGATGCCTGAATGGATTTGATCGCTCACCCCTGTTTACTGAAACTCTGACTGAAAAATGAGGCCAATAACACAAATTCTGAAAATCTCATAGCAGGCATATTGCCTATAATTTTATTTTGGAAACAGAAAAATAAAAAAATAAAAGCCAATTTGAAAGTTTGAGTGAAGTCTTCAGTTAAAAAGAAAAGCTGGAAGAAATTATGAAACCTGCACATAAACATACTTTTTTTAACAAGTGTTGAAGATTTCAACATCCTTGTCACGTAAAGCAGCAAGTTTCACAGGCCCTTGAACAGAAAAATCTTTGTAGCAAATATCATGACATAAAACTGGAATAAAATCACTATCCAAGTGAAAATTAGAGATGGCAGCACTCCCTGACTGGCCTATAATAGGGTTTTTATGTGCAGCGGTATAAAAAGAAATGTAGTGATCTGTGAAAAAGGGAAAAAGGGAAGAAAAATTGCAAAGCGCCTCCGAGGGCCTGTCTCGTTATTATTAGTTTTAGATGAAAAACACAAACGCTACCCAAGAGGCAGCGCCATGCAGCAGGCAGGCGTTCTCTGACATTTGAAGGGGTGGCGGATTGAGAGTGGGAGTGCTGGAAAAATAGCAAAACTACTAAACTACTGTATGAATGAAAGAAGTTGGCAAATCATGGTTGGGACAACATTTTCTCACTGAGTCACGCGAGAGACTGACCCAATGACCAATGTTTCCCAAAGTCAGTGCCAGAACTGACGTACTTGAGATGGGTCTTGGTCCCAAGACCACATCTGAAGGTCTAGGTCTCAGACAAAGAGTTGATTTCAGCTCCTTATGTGTTTGTATTTGCTCATAGAAAACAAAGGAAATTCCCCATTCATAAAATTCACCTCTGCAATGCCTTTTGATTATATTATCAAGACATCTCTCGTGGTGCACATATACAGCATATGGCAATAAAAGAGGTAAACGAAATCGTTTGTTTTCTGTGAGTGTTTTTATGGGGATGTGGATCTTTAAGATCAATTTGAGGAGTGCCTGTGGTTGGCATGTTCCACACTTTATTATCATGCAGTGTGGGACTAACAGTGGTCTAGTATTGTGCTTGACTTGGTCTCGCTCTGCCTTGGTCTTGGTCTAAAGCCCCTTAGAGTCTTGATCTTGTCTGGGTCTCAATACGTTCTGGTCTTGCTCATGACTTGCTCTCAGTTTAGTTGTTCTTGACAACAACACTGGTATGTGCTTACATTTTATAGGCCGCAACATATACTGGATTATGAGCACTCATTCTATGGAGAGCTTTAATATTACTGTATATCTGAGAAATATTCTTGTAAATAATACACAACCTAATCCAAGTTCTGACTCCAGCCCAGCCATCTGAAAAAAAATGTTGACACTGTACTTTTCTGCAAACCATGGACATGTTACATTTGTAGGTTTGAAGGTTTTACAAGTATCATATCAATGTTTCTTCAGTGACAAAGCAAGTCACTGCAAAGTGATTGCATGTATATGAGCTGACTTTGTCAGAGAAGATGGTGGACTGCTTGACACCTAGGCTTGACTGATGCTGAAAAACAAAAGGTTCTTTCATTTTCAGTGAAAATTGTACAACTACAACCCAACTGTTTTTGGCAAGGCATTGGTAGCATTTCCAGCAGTGATTGTGCCTCCAAGAGCGGATGTTTTTTAGCAAGGCATCAACAGCATTTCCAGCCATGAGGAGGTGAAGGGGATGTTAGATGAAGACATGATGACATGAAGGTGAGACAGCTGCTGGGCTGCAGACCACTGTTCAAGATCAACAAACAACAAAGCCAAGTGTTTTTATCAAGACATCAGCTGCATTTCCAGCAGCTATTTTACCACCAAAAAAGACTGTTTTGTAGCAAGACAATGGTGGCATTTCCAGCGGCAATCAAGCCACCAAAACTGGGTGTTTCATAGGGAGACATCAAATGAATTTTCAGCCTTGATTTTGCCAACATAAGCAACTGACAAGACAGCAGTGGCATTTCCAGCGCCGATTATGCCCCTGAAACCAGCAGTATTTAGCGGGAAATCCGTTGACTTTCAGTAACGTTTGTGCCGCAAAAAGCGAGAAATCGGCAGCATTTCCTACCATGATGTGCCACCAAAAGCAGTTGCTTTTAGTGAGGCATTGGCGACATCTTCAGCAGTAATAATGTCACCAAAAGCAGGTATTTTTTAGTGATAAATCTGCAGTATTTCCCAGCCATTAGTGTACCACTAAAACTGGGTATTTAAAGCCAAAACATGATCTGTTCCTAACCATATGCAAGTGGTTTTTGTGCCTAAACATAACCACACATTAACCTCAGCATTGTTGAAACATCAAGACAGGAAAACTTTCAACATATTTGCCACATAATGACCTAAAACTGTTACATATCCATGGTTTAAAGAAACCTTTTTTTCTGGCAAATGGGTTGCTGACTCTGGCATGTGCACAAAGATCCACGCACAAGAGCAGATCCCATGCGCATATATACAGCATATACTGTAGATGAGATTTCCTTGAGTTTCTCAAAGTTCACAGAAGGCATTCAAAAGTTTACAGTTGAAAAGTCTGCAGTCCTGAAAAACTGTTTGGCATAAAGAGATGATGGAGGCTTGTGATATCTTGCCTGAAGACATACTTTGCCAAAGTCTGTTGGGAAGGCAGTTGCATCAGTCTCAGCTCTTCCTGCAATGGTGAAGACAGGAGTACAGGTGAGCAAGAACAGCCAGCGGGGTAGAAGAAGGGAGAAAAAAAGGCTCAGTAGTCAACGGCTGGAGTTTTGCAAACAAACGTTGGATGTTTCAAAGCAGAGAAAAACTCCTTAAGTTAAATCAGTATTAACTTTGATCAAGGATTAAACTGTGATTTGTTATTGAAGAGTGGAGGTCAGCGTAATAGAGTTTGTCTTGGTTTGTACCTTGTGACAGTTTTTGTGACAAATGCAGCTCTATAAAGCAAATGAGCATTACATTATCATTAGTATTCACAAACACAAATTACCTCATGTACTTGATTATTTAACAAATATCCGCAGTGTATTCAGTGGAACGACACACAGTCCACACTCTCTGTACCTCTGATCCCAGCTAGGTTGTTATCCTGAGCCCTGTGCAGTGATACAGCCCTGCCTGCATGCTAAGTGGTCAGTTTTCTAAGCTCCTATGGTTTCATCAGAGGACAGACCTAAAAGGTGAAGATGTGCCAATTCATTCCCAGTTTACTTCACCGCTGCAGGACTGACAGTGTGGTACTCTGCTCATCTATACATGTCAATCATGTCATTATGTGTTAAACGCAGCAGAGTGGATGGTGCTAATTGTCGACTGTCAGTCATTTTAAAGATGATAGAATACAACAAAGACAAGAGGACATTTATTTTGGCGTCAACGCTTTTACTCACAGCAGAGAAAAATGTGTGAACAAACTGGATGTTGATGCTACACTAGCACTCTAACACCCACTTTTACACTACAGTGTCACTGAATATGGTCATGCAGAATGGAAGAGGAAACATAAGCATGAAGGAAACAGGGTAAATATGCCTCTTTTTTTCATTTAGACAAATAGTATCACAAGAAAAAGATGTTCAAGTTCAAAAAGTCAAGAATATAAATCATTGTGAAAGCCTTGTTCATACAAAAAAGCAAAAAGAATCCTCTCTACTTGACATTTGGAAGTTGCCCCTTGGGCCAAATCAAGCCACAAGTAGAAGTTTAAGTGAGGGAATCTCATCATCACAAACACAATGAGGCACAGTAAAGCCGGATTTATGTCCATATGTACAGCACAGTCACAGTGGTGTCCCCAAGAAGACTTGGGGGTACACAGAGGACACATTTTCATTTAGATATAATTAGGAGAGAGTTCAAAGGACCCCTTTGAAAATGGCCATGCCTATTTTTCCCCTTGCCAAAATTTAGCCCAACTGGTACCAATGGATGCCTATAGGTTAGGTTACATCGGGCTAGGTTAGGTAAGATCTAGTTTCAAAAGATACCACTATCTTTGAGCTAGCTGGGTGGGGGGCGCAATTTTATCAGGGTGGCCGTGCCCCCCAGGCCCCCCCCCATGGGGGCGCCACTGCATTAAAAAAACATTGTTTTCCTGCATTTAAAGTTTCACACCTGTCACACAAATATTTTCCTGTCATTGTTTGGATATGCTGTTTGTTCTTGAACTCTAAAATGACATAATGATTGATGACCAATGCAATATCGTTAGATTCTGATCATAGTAACTTTAAATTCTCTGTCAGGTGCTCCTCCCTTTTGCTTCTTCTTCTCATTGAGTTTTATATAATAAGTCCATCGTCTGTAGTGGTCCTCACATAACTTAGGATTTCTTTAGGAAGCCTATAACTTTGAGCAACTTAAAACGATTGATGTCTCTGTGTCTGTTCACAGAGCCATGGCTTTTCAAGGCCCTATTTCTTTCTCTTCCAGCTAAGTTCAGTCTACGACTGAGTTCCTGTTCTTTGACTCTGCCAGTAGATTTTTTTGAAGATGCTGGATGAACTGGAGCCTAGTTTTCTGGAAGTTCCATGGTTCACGTTTTAGTAAAGGCCAGCTTGTTTGTTTTTTTTTTCATCTATTTGCATCTTGTAAAGCTAAAATGTATAAACTCATACTTGTGCACCCTTAAAGTATCAAGAGGCAGTTCAGGAAAATTAAAAAGTTGATCCACACCTCGGCCTTTGGTTTTTCTGTTTCCCTTCTGTATTTCCACTCTTGCCATTTTGAACCAATCACTTAATTAGTCTTTGGTAATAACTTACTTAGGGCTGCTGAAAACAATATTTTTTATTCTCATAACTGGATCTGATGACTGTGTGTTATGAAAGGGGTCATTCACAGTAATAAACCTTCAGAGAATTAACACCTGACTCTGCTATTCTGCAATTAACTCACCTCTACAGAGCATTTTAGCATCTCTCAGCTCACTGTTCTGGTTTTATGGCCTGCAACTTTATTGTTTTGGCCCACACTCCTCATCAATCTCATCAACCTCTTTTCTGGCTGTGGCAGGCAGCTGTTTTAGTGATAAAGCTCTGATAAACTGACTGTACACTACCTGCTCAAGACCAAACGAAAGAAGGACACAGTTAGTGACTAGCTGGTCTAACAACTTAAAGGGATAGTTGGGAACTTTTGAAGGGGATTCATATAAGGGAACTTATCCATAGTCAGTGTATAACATACAATTGATGTCATACACTTCTCATCCCAAATTTGGAGACAAAGGCTGGAGTACTCACATGGAAACTAACCGATGTACTGCCATGGATGGGGGTCAACAGCAAACCACATCAAATTGGTCTACCTGTAAAATCAAAATCAGTTTTAAATGTTTGCTATATATTGATTTTTTGTTGCTGCTTTACCTTACTATCAGACAGTAATTTTTGAAGGAGAACTGAAGCTGTTATATAACATTCTTCAAAGCCAGACTTTGCTTGTCTATTGCTGCCTCCATCAGTTAGTTCGTAGTTGTTAGTTTGCATTTTTACGAATTAGTTCATATTTATTGAAATCACACAATAACACAAACAAACTAAATGACTGAGGCAGTGGTAAAGCAGCAGTTCCTGTGTTCAGAAAGCTGAAATTACTATTTTTGTCACTGGGGTCTGGTGGTTTTAATGAGAGCATAGATGGGGAACTGAAACAGTTAATTGCTTTTCCATTGGAACAGACTGTCTGCAGCAAAGTAGAGCAGTGAAAATACTCTCAAAATAGCGCACATTTAAACTGTTAATGATTTTTTTAGTTGGGACTTCTCTAAGTTGCCAAAACAGCACTTCCATGGCGGTACTTTCATCTGCTTCTCCAAATCAGGGGACTTACCAGCTGACATCTACAATACGCTGAATAACCCCCTAACCCTATTCCTTACCCCAACACTACAACCCCACTTCATAAGATCTGAAGTATCCCATCAAAATGTGATATTACATCAGTGCTGATTTACAGCTTGTTCCACTGCTCCAAAGCAGTAAAAAAAAAAAAAAAAAAAAAATCAATAAATGCAGGTTTAAAAAAAGTCTTATATCTGCCACTTAGATGCTATTTCATATCCCTTTCTTCGTGGAGTGCTTGGTCCAGCTATTATAAATAGCTCTCAAGCCACAGGGTCCTTCTCTTCTTACTTCAAACATGCCTTAGTCCACCTTCATTTAGAAAGACAGGCTGTTACTCCAACATACAAAATAACTACATACCAATAAATTCCAAAGGCTTTACTGGTTAGTTCATCTTTGAAAAGATACTGAATTCAGAGCCCTCCGCAGTAAGAGGCTGCCATTGTCAAGGTTACTAGTGCCTTTCCTTTTAAAAATGAGACCATGACTGTTCTTTTATTGCGTTTTTAGATTTCAGCCCAGCATTTAATACAGTGGGCCATACTATCTCGAAGCAAAACGTGGAGAAATGTGTAGGTCAAATTTACCTTTTGAAGAGAACTCTCTCTTTTGTTGTTGGAATTAATGTCATTTTAAACATCTTATTGTGACTGTAGTGTGGTGGTAAGCACTGCTGTCTTTTTTGATCCTACTAATGATGCGAGTGAAAGTCAGACAAATCTTACACATAGTAGCTTTCACTATGATTCCAGTGCTTAACAGAAACTTTTGTTCATCAGCGCCAAATAGGAACTAACTTGTGTGAAACCAAGAACATCACACTACTTCCTGCATTGGCAGTGACTGTTGTTATTGGACCAAAGTCATGCACTGCAGAAATACCCATTGTGAATATCATTCCCACGGAGGCTCGGGTGGTCTTTGTGTAGTTGTTGACTTTCTCAGATGCAGCAGTGGCTTTTTTGTATCTTTTAGTGAAGAGGGGGAAACAGGCAGCCAAACACAACAACTGCCAAAGTCCAAACTCTGTTGTGACACTGCAGGGAATTGAGTTGAGTGCCAAATTGAGCACTGCTAGAAATCAACACTATTTCTCATTTAATAGGGTAGCATCATAAAAGACATGCAAAAATGATGCTCATCTTCATTTTTTTTTCGTGCCATGGCAGTTAGATTGGCTGGAGCTCCCCAACAAGATGGGAATAGAAGCAGAGGGGAAGATGAGGTCGCGAGAAGAGGAAACAAGAACTGAAAAATTATAACCGTGGGGGACTTTCAGGATCCATTTGACCATACGCAATGTGACTCAGCTGTGGTGCTAAATGCACAACAAAACAAACAATAATCATACAAAGCACACATGTCTCTAAGTTACCTGTTGCGTCAGTTCAGTCTTGAACAAATTCCGCCAATGTAAAAGCATTTCTGCAGTTCAATATCTGAGCTGTGCTGGTCTTCAAATGAGAGGAGCGAGTTAAGTAATTTACTGAGTTTAATGTTAAGGAATGCTGTAATGTCCTGTTGTCCTCACATTAAAGCAGCAGTGTGTAAGATTTAGGGGGATTTAGTGGCATCTAGTGGTGAGCAGACATTCCTGGTTAGAATTCATTTAGTGTTCGCTGTACAGGAGGTTTTAACTGATAGCTTAATTATCTGCAGAGGTCTCTTCTTCTCCAGAACAAACAGACCCGGTGATTAAAACTGGTAAAAACACTACATAAAGAAGTTTTATGTTACAAATCAATGTTTCTCCGATGCTGTTTCGGCATGTCAGAGACAGGACGCTAGCCCAGTACCTACTAATGTGTGCTCACCTTTTTCTCCGATAACTTAATATATGCTCATATTTCTCATCCAGACATTGAGGAGCTTTTACTGTGGGCTGAATTACCGCAGAGGTTTCCTCTACTCCAATACAAACAGACCAGACAAACAGTCCTTGTTTCCAACTGGTAAAAACACTGCCTAAAGTAGTTTTATGTTACAGATAAAACTGTTTATGTCAGAGACAGGTGGCTAGCCCAGTACCTGCTAATGTGTGCTTACCTTTTCTCTCTGATAACTTGAAATCAAGACAATTAGGAGGTTTTTACAGGGAGTCATATTGAATGTAGAGGTCTCTTCCTCTCCCAAGCAAACATGCCCAGTAATTTAAACCATTAAAAACACTGAATAAAGCAGTTTCACATTAAAAAAAAAATTTTTTTTCTGATGCTGTCATCGCGGAGGGTCTGCTAACTATGGTGGGCGATGCAAAAATGTGACAGCGCCAAGTGCCAATGTTTAGTTTGTTTACAATATGGCAGTCTTTGTAAATGAGGACCCATTCCCTATTTAGACATAAAAAGCTCATTCTAAGGTAACAATAACATAATTTTTATTTTCAGGTGATTACACGCCAAATAAAACATACTTATTATAGGATATTCAATTTCTGCCAATATATCGCTCTAAATCCTACACACTGGAACTCTATCTGTTGGTGCATGATTACACATAATGTCGTGTAATGAGTGTAGTATATCAAAACACATCTGGTGTCTTGCACTCTATGGATTTTAAGTCTTGCAGATCCTGACATGTACGGGAACATACATGGCAGGTTCATTCGTTCAGTGACTTTGATGGGATGACACCTCTTCATGAGAATGAATCACCAGCATCAATGCATCTTCCTAGGCTCATGCCTCTTCATTTACATGGCTGTCTGACATGACACACAGACACACACAGGGAGAGAGGAAGACATCGGCAGATGGAAAAAGGGGACCAATAAAGCATTACCTTTGAACATTTGCATCTCTGAGAGCAGACATGTAATGCTGCAAGACAAGATGGTTATCACATAGCAACCGTAAACGACAGAAGAGGAGGGACAGAAGACGCAGAGAGAAAAGCTGCAGTGTGAAAATAGTCACAGCAACATTTACTGTAGAAGGCTGGAGTGCACAGTCATACACATTTGACCACTTTTATTCATGCTCACCATTTAAAATATCCAATAGCAGATACAAATACTGTTTGCAGTAAGTTTTATGTTTCTATCATCATAAACCAGAGGATATCCTGGGTCAAGTGCTAAGATGCTTAAGATACACTTGCAGAGAATCTGCTGTGTGTGCTCATTTATCATTCTGCTCTCAACTCAGATCCGATTATATCTTTTTTTTCTTTTGTAAATAAAAAGATGCTGGAGATTAAATGTGTTCATTTGTTTCAAAAATTGAACACTGTTCCACCAATCCTTTGTTCCCTGCCAGCTATCAGGCATGATATTTGGATTAAAGGGTCACTCCTGCGATTTAGAAATGAACTTTCATAAAACTGGAGGATTTGGGAAAGACGGATTTTTAAAAAAGAGCTGCCAAACACTGTACAAAAGAGGCCCTGATATCCTGATTTTTAATTAAAGCGGCTTAAATAGGCCTAGATATTTTTATAATCACAAGGTATGAAATGTCAATGTGAAAACAATGTGACAATGTAAAAGGGGTTGCTCACAGTGGTGAACCATCCGACAATTACCATCCTCAGCCCTCAGCTTCATGGAGCTTTACAGTGATCTTCAGCTCATTGTTTGGCTTTCTGGTCTGCAACTGCTGTGGTGTACTCATAGTGACAATTTCAGCTGCTGCAGGCAGCTATTTCGACGAAAAAACTCTAATAACCCACTGTACACTGCCTGCTCAGTGCCAATCAACAGACAGCCACAGTTAGGCTATGTTCACATTACAGGGCTTTAATGCTCAATTCCAATCATTTCCCCAGATCCAATCTTTCTACCTGAAATGTTTAAAGTGACCCATATCTGACACAACCAGTATTGTCACACACATGTATGTTGGAACAACAATAAAATTGTCACATTTGTGAAACAGGCATTTGCGGAGAAAACAAATGACAATGCTTCATCTCCCGAATGATCGCCATAGTGGGACGGTCCGATGATGTAATTCTGCATAATGAGTTGTGCTTCTGTCTGGGAGAGTGTGTATAGCATATTTTCACAAAATTGGCCCTTAGGAGCAATGGCCGTTTGTTTTTGGGAGAACAGGCTGTCATACACATGGTCTAGGTCAACTAGCTCTATTAGCAGCTATGCGGATACATTTAAAGAGATAGAGGTATGGGTGCAGCCAAGAGAGGAGTAGGGAGTGGTTTGGGCCGCATTGTGGAAGGTTTCATGAAGGAAGGGTTTCTGTAAGATGTCCCTGGCTACATTACAATATCTCTGTCAGCATCTCATGCTGTCACTTAATGTAGGCAAGTTGTCTCCGTCAGTAAGCGTCTGGCAGTAAGGCTGTATTAGCTGGCAAGTGGCGTCTGCTTCCTACAACAGCATTATGGCTATGGCAGACTTCTGTAGTTTCAGCAGACTGCTATGACATTGTATGGTGAATGATCTGCTCCTGTGCAGTATAGTATTATGCAGAAAAACAATAGATGAATGGGAAAAAAACACACCAATATGACTACTGTCACACCGCGTTGCATGGCCAGTGATCAGATATGTGTCGGATTTAAAACTACATATAAAAGTGGCCCAGATCTAATTGAAAAAAAAAAAAAAAAAAAAATCGGATTTCTGTCTCCACACTACACTGAAAGATCAGATCTATGTCACTTTAGAGCAAATGAATGTGATTTTTGCCCATGTTTGCTTGCTATGTGAACATAGCCTTAGTGACTATCTGGTAAACACATAGGAGCATCTAACAACTAATGAGCCATATGTTTCCTTCAGGGGGTGGTAGAGACCAAAAACGGAGCTGAAAGAGGACAGAAAATTAGCCAGGAACTGAACGTATAAATAAGCAACTGTCTGTGGGCAAGTTTATCAACTTAAACTTGATTATATGTCAATGTTGAGTTGACAACCTGTTTCTACTGCCACCAAGTAGCCAAAAAAAAAAAAAAAAACCCAAAACAAACACACAAAAAAAACTGTTATTGTGGGTTTAATAGAGTAAGTCAAGCTTAAAAACTCTAGATCCTACACTTCCCATAATGCAACTTGACAGAATCTTCCTTTAGACCCTCCATGCCTTTGAAACAACCGTGTCATTCAAACTCCACATCCCCAGTTTTTAATGCAGGATCTCTGTTGTAAATGTAGTCTCTAAGCCCTAAACAGAAAAACAACCCTGATGACATCACTATAACATCATCCGGGTTATTTTCTCCAATTTGAAAAAGCTCCTCCAAAGCCACAGAAGTGATTATGCACCTGTTTTCACTGGTTAAGAAGTACAAGTTATGACTGTTAAACTGAGCTTTGAGTGCAAATTGACGGAGCAGCCCTTTAAAATCCTTTTTTCTTGTAAACGAAAAGAAGCCTGGAGAGCTCTCTGTGTAATTACCTGAAACAAATCCAAACTTTGTTGAGCTAGACATAGTTCCACCAACCCCATGGTTCTTGTCTGCCATCAGACCTGATATTTGGATTAATGCCAAACAATTTAGTTGTGCAAACTGGACAGATGAGACCGCGTTCTCAATCTTTTTCAGCGTGGGTGAGCAAAACACTATTGATTTCTCCTCTGCAGGTGGATTAAGAAACACGTTTGCCTTTCTCAAGAGACCGGTCTTCGGATGACTTCAGTGTAAATAGGAAATATTTGTGCGAATGTGAGTGTATGTGTGTGTTTGAGAGGAAGACAGACAGACAGACTGAGAGATAGATTGCTTGCTGGAAGTCTGGCAGTGACATTTGGCTGTTTTCTGTCTGACATTTCTGCAGTCAAACAAACAAGGTCCAATCTGTCAAGTGTCAAAAAAGCAGCTTGTAGAGATACCTGACCAGATATAAGTCAGAGAGAAAAATCTACTCTAATCTAGCTATAGATTGTTAACATTCAGAAAAGTTTAAGGTAGTTTAAGTTATTATGTCAGAAGGTAGCTGACTGAATATTGTGAAACACTCTGTGTCAGTAGATATCTGATAAAACCTTCTACACACATTCGCAAGGGCAGATCTAATACTATCTTTTTCTCTTGATTTCTCTTTAACTTTTTATGTTCCACTATTTCTTTCTTTGCTGTCTTACATAATCTGATCTTCTATGTCTTCTACTTCACTGCATTCACTTTCCTTTCCATTCAAATGTTCAGTACAACTTGTGTGTAATACAATTATATTCTCAACTTGTAAATGCAGTCCAAGGTTAGCATATTATGCAAGTTCACTGAAAACAGAATAGTTCCACACAATCTAAGAACTTTGTGTAAAGGGTGCAAATGACGTCTAAGAAATGTTCATGTAAGGAGGATAGAAGGTTACAATCTATACATGACATTATACCTGTGGCTTTATAAGGAGATATATGGTTCTGTTACAAAACATCTCTGCTTTCTTCTATACCATATGGTCTGTGAGCTAGTGACAGTGCAGATAAGTCCTAGTTGTCGGCCTGTATTTTCCTGCCTCTCTAATGCTGTCTTATTACCATCTCCCCATCCCAGAGGAAAAGACCCCTTTCTACCTGTGATCTCACAGCGCTGACACTATCTGCTCAGTTTCTCTGCTGATGCCATGCAAAATGACAGCCCCAAGTCCTCTGTTCCACTGCCAGATAACGGTGCAGGGGGCCCATAAAGCAGAAAATACCAAATCACATTCTGCTAATACCCTTAGTGGTGACAGCCTCCGTCTTAGTTCACTTGAAATCCGCTGCAGTAGAAATACCAAGGGTTGTCCTACTCTAGTGGCTCTGCAAGTTTGCTAGAAAAACTCTTTTATTGAGTTTGTATTGGGGCGAACAAAGAAAATGCCAAAGAAAGCATCAAAGCTGAAACGACATGCAAGAGGGTTGTATAAGAGGTGACAGTCATATCGAAGCAGCAGCCTTTGAATGACTCTTTATTAAGTGAAGCAGTTTTGCTGTAAATCTGCATCTGTGGGTGAAAATTCAACCTAGTAGCTTAGGAACTTAGAGAACTAAAGCTCCTTCATGTTGGAGGTACCAGTTGAGGTATTTTGGGCATCTGATCAGGATGTCTAATAAATGCCTCCCCTATTCTGGGAACGTTCCAGTAGATGGAGATGCTTATGATTACAAACCCTCCCTGGCTTTGGAATGTTTTGGAGTTATCCCAGAAAAAGGTGAGAAATGTAGGTGTAAAGAGGGTGTTGGGAATCCTTTGCAATCTTGTAATCCAAGCAGAGCGATCAGTGGAAAATAGGTGGATGGGTGGAAAGCGGCTCTATAGACTTTGCCATTTTTTTCACATATATCCGTGAGCTGATAATTTCCCGTTGGCAGGCTGAGCCAATCAGGATAATCTGGTGCTCTTCCTGCCCTGGCTTGGTCATCGAGGGCAACCTACACAGTGTTTTCGTCTCACTCATCAACAACAACACCAGCCGTCTGGCAGTGGCAAGTTGCCAGCAGCGGTGGGATGACTTCCAGGGATCTCATGTGGTGTGCTGTGTTGTGATGACAGTGAGGCCATGTGGTGGCAGCTCCACCAAGTGCTGCCCCTCTGCCCTTGTGAAAGTCCCACCAGTCCTACTTCCTCGTCTGGAGGATGACAAAGATGCTGCTTGGTGGCTTGGTCTTTGCTCTCTAATAAGATGGTGGAATGATTTTCAGCTGATCTCGAAGGGACAGTTCAGCCCCAAATCAAAAATATATGTTTCCTCTGACCTGTAGTGCTTTTTTCTTGGTCTAGGTTGTCTTGATGTGAGTTGCCAAGTGTTGGTTGGTGATATTTGAGGTAGAGATGTCTGCCTTCTCTCCAATATAATGGAATTAGATGGCACTCTGTTCGTGGTGCCCAAAGTGCCAAAAAAATAAATTTGAAACACTCAACAGTTATGTCTGTTTTCAGAAGTCATGACCTAGTTACTCAAGATAATCTACACACATTTTTGTGAGCATTTTCAGGTGGGAACTATTTTCTTTCTACTGAGCCATATCACAGCACAGAAGGAAGTGTGCATCTACTGCTAGCTCACCTAGCAAAACTGAGCTAGCTAATGTTACAGTTCAGCCAAGGAGGCCATTAATGTTTATATCTTGCCCTGTCATGAGCACGAGCCTTTGGTCCATGAGCAGATGCACACGTCCTTCTGGGCGCTGGGTTTAATTCAGCAGAAAGAAAATAGTTCCTAGATGAAACTGCTCACAACAAGGTCTGTGGATTATCTTGAGTAACCAGGGCTTGATTTCTGGAAAGATACACTGCTGCTGAGTTTTTCAAATGTTTTATTTTATTTTATTTATAATTTTTTTGGTGCCACAAGCTGAGTGCCATCTAGTTCCATTGTACTGGAGAGAAATTTGTATTTTTAGTTTTGGGCTGAACTATCCCTTTAACTACTCTCCCTCCCATGAACACTGCTGTCTACACTACTAATAACACTTCCTTTTCCTTGCGTCTTACTTGTTGCTCCTCGGGTGTTTCCTCAAAGGAAAGATGAAACACTGTCAAAAGCAATGATAGTACTCGTAGGACTATTTTCAAATAAACACTGTGGTCTCTGGCTTTTCATCACTGTCGTCCTCCCCTCTAACATCGGAGTACAGGGGAGGACAGCAGTGTCCAAACACATGCTAAGCTCTCAGTCTAAACATAGGCTTGCCCGCTGTCTTTGCGATGGCATATCAAGCTTACATTTTGGCAGACAAGGACCATCCCTGTTGGCATCAACAGGCTAGATCAGTGGAACGTGAGGAGGACATATGTGTAGCAGTGACTAGACCTGCCTTTGTTGGCTTACCATCCTCCCACATTCTGCTTTGCAGGAAGGATGGGTGGGGAGTGGAAATTTATTCTCGACTGTCTGGTGTTATGCTCAGGTCTCTCTACAGGTTCATGTTTAGGACTCAGAGGAGACCAGTGGGCGTGAGAGATTTATTGTGCAGGAGGCATAAGGAGCTGATGTTTTTGGATCTGCAAATGTTGGCTGTGCTGTCTCTCACCTTCTGTTTAGTAGATGGTTGGTTGTGCCAAATTTGTCTCAGGTGATCTGTGGATAATAACAGTTTGTTTTGAGTTATGTGTCTGCAAGGACTAGTCAAGTTTATCTTAATACAATATACACATGCTGTGTCTTTGTTAAAAGAGTTAAAGGTTGCTGTGGTGGGTACTTTTTGTTTTGACTATTGCATGCAGCTTTATGGGCTGGTTTTTTGTCAAGACAACAAACCAACATTTAACTAGATATTCACACTGCTAAAGCCTTTCAGTATCTTTGTTTGAACTCCTGAGTGTACTTTTGCATGAAATGAGGACTAAAGATTTTTTCCTTATTTCTCACACCATAGTTGTACTAGAGAGGGAGTCCAGGAACAACTCCTGTATAAAACAGAACAATGGCTTCAAGTTGAAACTTGAAGCCATTTGTGGTCACAGGCTGAAAGCTTCATAGCATATTATAGCACTAATTCTGTGATAACAGATAGAGCCTTCTAGTGTTGTGGCTTAAGTGGTGGCAATGTCAGTCAATCCACCATGGTCCAGACTGAAAAATATCAACAACCCTTAGCTTGATTGTAAAGCAATTTTGTTCAGACACTCATGTCCCCCTTGGGATAAAGCCCACTGACTGGCTGGTGATCCCTTCACTTTTCATCTAGCACCATCATCAGCTCAAAAGTACTCAAATACTTTGGTTTATGACCTGTAAACTAATGACATTCCTATCAACATCAGCTGTTTATTGTGATTAGCGCTAATTAGCGACATACTAAACTATCATAGTGAATATGGTAAACATTGTATTTGCTAATCATCAGCATATTTGCTATGCTATTGTGAGCATATTAGCATGCTGACTTTATCTCAAAGCAACACTGCGCCTAAGAAGAGCCTCACAGAGCTGCCAGCATGGCTAAAGACTCTAAGAGGCCGTGTCCACAAACGTTTTTTTTTTTTTTCCCAGCTGAAAACGGCAGGTGCTCCTCAGGAAATGCTCAGCCGAGAGCGCTTGACAGTGCTTTGGAGGCGCACTGTTTTTCAGCTGAGATGCTTTGGTTGCATTTGGTTGGCATGATCATGGACTGTAAAAATTATAGATGTAGCCTCTGTCATGTCACCCATTGGTTTGTGGGCTCTAGTTTTGAAACCTTGAGGTCGGCATTCTTGGATTTTTGGAGTGAGAAGTGACCATATTTGGGTAAGAGACTGGCACTCAGGAGGAGTGAGGGGTGGCTCTGACTGAGAAGCCGAGAATGATTTTAGCAGACAGCCTGTCACTCAAAGCAGCCCGCCCTTAATAATGCATATTTTAAGCTTTAATAAAACATAAACAGGTAGGTTATATACAATTCAGCTCCAGTACAGTTGTCATAAAGGGGGAATTGAGTTCTAGTTTTAGTTCATGTAGGTGCAAAGTACAGTACTTGGTTTGGCCCTTGCAAAGGATGAAGGGAAGGTTGAAGCATGTAGGGAGAGACCCGTCAGCCTGTGTAGGTTCATGAGAGGAAACATACGTTAATATATACACAGTTTATTAACATATCTCTCCTCCATTGTTGTTGTTCAGCAATTGTACATGTAAGATGTGACAGTTGGTTTTGGTGGTATTTGTCCCGCCCATTCTCCACTTTGATTGAACAGCTGGTATAAAGTGATAGTGATGACCTCAGTGTTTTAACCAGAGTTGAACACTTTTTTTAACTCTCAGCATTCAGAAAATAAACACTGGACATGCAGTGCTCTGTGCAGTTTATATGCACAGCTTCTTGTCATGCAGGTGTTTGTAGCATAGCATCAATACGTGGCACTCCCATTGCAAAGCATAATAAAAAAAATACAAGCCTCAGGAAATAACGGTTTGGTGGACCTGCCCCCTGATGCTGCATTCACATGGATTCAAACTCCGTCTGTCCGTCCCTCCGTCCGTCCATCCGTCCATCTATCCATATCCGAAGCTGTGTCGCAAAGGCAGCAGGCTAAGCAAAGTATTCCAGACGTTCCTCTCCCCAGCAACACTTTCCAGCTTCTCATGGGGTACCCTGAGGCGTTTCCAGACTAGACAAGATAATCCCTCCTGCGTCTTCTGTGTCTGCCCGGGGCCTCCTACAAATTGGACATACCCAGATAATCTGTAACTGGAGGCGCCCAGGAGGCATCCCGATCAGATGCCCAAACCATCTCAACTGACACCAACTGACGTGAAGGAGCAGCGGCTCTTCTCCGAGCTCCCTCTGGATGTCTGGGCTAATAATTTATGAATTAATTAATAATGTTTGTTCATTAATAGGCTCCTGTCTTTCTGTCATTTCAAACAAACAGTCCAATAGAATAGAACAGCAATACGAAGCTCACAGGACGCTATGTTGCTATTTTGTTGTATTATTTACAAAGAATGAAATAAAATGCATGAACTAAAATTATTTTGTGTCTATTATTTTATGTATTTGTTCTAATGTAATGTCCAGTAATTCTCCATGTGTGAGGGGGCTATAACATCTGGTTGTAAATTCGATCTCAGAGGATGACAAAAAGTTAGAATATTTTAACTTTGGATGACAGTGCCGTCTACTGTACTGTCCTGCTCCATGAAAATGCAGCATTAGTCTTGTTGTCAAATCCCTATCTATCAATGAGCAGTTGTTCTGCAGTAAACAAGTGTTTTTTTAATATAAATATTTTAACGTATAATCATATTTTATTCTAACTTAACAGAATATTGTCAGTCCTTCAGTAATTGTGTGATTCTTTGTTGAGTTAATCCATATTGTAAAGACAGTAGCCTGTTTATTACATGGAAGATTTCCAGTGTTTCTTGCTCTGTTTAGTAGAAGACATCACATTCTGTGACATTACCATGCTTTTTATGGACTTCCCTGTAAATCACTATTTCATTGGTGACAAACTATTGAATATGTATGAATCTGCTACACTGACAAGAATGACTCACTGACAATAGAACGTAGATTACTGTACAGTCAGTCCCTCAACTGCATGTGTGCAACGTGGATGTCAAAACACACAAAGGGATGAAAAAAAAAGACACATGGCAAAACCAAACACAGGAGCAAACAAACAAACGCGCACGCAGACACAAACAACTCCGCGAATGCTGTCATCTCCATACAAAGACACATTCTGTAGACTGTTTGGTGTTTCTGGTGCAAACCTCTCAAGACATTAATGAGTAAAATGTTAGCTCATGTTGGGTGGATGGATTTTCACACTAGGCAAATTCTGCCAGAGAGGTTTCACACAGAGACATTGTTTTATGATTCGCACATATCAAAGGAACACACACACACACACAAACGGAAAGAAACACAGTTTTAGGGAACACTTCACATTGTTGGAAGTCGCCAACTGCAGGCATCGAGCTCTGTGTGTCTTCTATTCTGTATTCAGTGGCTGCCTATGGTTTGGATATAACTCATTTCGGAAAGCAAAAGCCTGACACCCCACTGCGTCTCCTGTTGGCTTACTTTTGTTTTTGTTTTTCTGCTGCTCTCATATTGCTTTCCACGGCTTGCTCACTTGAGAACAATCTGCCTGAATTTACTGCAGCTGTAATGCCATTTTCCCCCACGAAAGGTGACCTCCACTCCAGGTGTGATCAATCTGTCATAGCTTCTCTGCCAACTCTATTCCTGCTGCTAATGACAACAACTTAGCTGTGTGTCTTCATGCTTGTTGATGCCTTTTTGCAACTCAGGAATATTTTGAGCTGAAGTGTGTTAATGAGGGATATAAATAGCTGTTTATTCGCTGTGGGTTATTTGTGTGTGCACATATATGACATTATACTGTGTTCACTTAATGTATAAAAAAAACTAAGCACATGCACCTGCAACCTCCTTTCCTCAAATTAACCTTTTTATATATAGATGCTGATGCAAAAGAAAGCATCAAACTGACGCAGAATGGACGTGAACACTATGTGAACCTCGCATTGCAAAAACGTGTGAAATTTGTATTTTTACATGTGAAATATCACAGTCCAGGTGCCTATGTGATGCTTTCTTTATTATATTAGAAATTTCCACAAGCCACATACTGTATGTGAGTTCATCCATAGGTGTACATGTCTGGGGGGACACAGGGGTCACACCCCCCCTCATAAAAACATGAAAATAGCAGAGCACTTCTAGACATTTTCACCATAAATGGATCCAGAAAAGGCACAAATTGGTGCATTCATCAAGTGTAAAATAGTGTTTTACGTGTACTATAACATGTGAAATTGATATTCTTATATATGATGTCATTATGAATATGTACATGTGAAATGTGTGATACATTTGCATGTCCCTCTTTGCACAGGAACATTACAGCACTTTTTTTTTCTTCAACTTTTTATTTTCTTGGCTTTTGTTAATGACACATTTGAAACAAATACAAATGAATGTAGTGAAATAAAGCATTGTTTTTCGTTTCACTTTTGAAATAAAAACATATATTTGGTCAGATATCTGACCCACGCACATCAGAAGAAACAGAACAAAAAAGAGCTATCAATGCTATTAATGCAGACACACACACACACACACTTCAACACAGGACGTTTTTTCATTGAGGTCAAGGAAGAGTTTTTAGGGACAGACAAAGGATGTGACTATTCAATGGCTCACCCATGCAGGGACCATTTGCACAAACAATGTGTACACACAAAAACCATGTGTGTGCCTTTTCCCTCACATAAACTGTTTTTTTTATAAAGGAAGAAATTGCAGTGAGACCGTGCATCTCACACATTCTTCAGATGAGGCTTAAACACAGTTTTAGCTAAGACAGCTGGGGGTGATATGGTATGATGTAAGATTAAATATAAGTTTAGAGATAAATGTTGTTTTTAGGATGTTTGTTCACTAACTGTGTTATTTTTGCAGGCTACATAGAATTCTGTAAAAATGTCAATTAAAGGCACATTAATAAAGTTAAGTTTAAATTATTTTGGGGTGATGAATGTCATCATTAGTTTTTTTTATGCTCCATTACTGAGTTTAATCTTATCCTGTGAAGCACTTTGTAAAGTCAGTTTCAACATGAGCGCTATCAACGAATCTCTGATCATCCTTTTGACTTTCAGTAATAATGATGATTTAAATTTTACTGCGATGATGTATTGCAGAAATGTAATGAATTAGAGGCACAGACACTATAAATATCCACAGTCGTGCGTCATGATAGCCGCGCTGACACTGTTGTAGAACCTCACCAGTGCGACACAGTCAGTGGAATTCCACTTTATTTACCATATTTCTCATCGGGAGGTCAAATGAGTGGTAGAGTGTGCACAGGTATTAATATTCAAATGTGAAATCTTTGAGGGTGTTTCTACCATGCATAGCTAACTGTGGGTGTGGAAATAAATCTTGTGTGCGTGTGCCCAGTGATCGAGATTTGTAAATCAGAATCAGGCATGGCTTTATAAATCTGATGAAAAGAATGCAAATGCACATTCCTGCCTCTGTGCTACACACAATTTTAGTCATGAGTGGGAAGTTTATGCATCTGGCCCCAGATGTTTTGAAAAGCAAAGCATGGTTGGAACTGCATCACATGAGAAAACAAACAAACAAAAAAAATACATGACTGACAGTGTCGCCATACGATCCGTACATTCTGCCTGATTACTGCACATGTCTAACTCAACAAAGATGAGGAGGAAGTGAGATAGCTTGCTCATTAGCTACTTCCAGATACTATATGTAGTTTACATATTTTATCATACCCGTATAGCCCTTCAGATTTATGTATGCTGGGCCTGCAATAGACAGTAGAAAAAGGTAATGAGTCTGCACTTGTAAAGTTCTGGAGTGTAGGATTTAGTGGCATCTTGTGGGAAGGTTGCAACCAACAGAAACTGCTCCCATGTGCCAAACATTTAGGAGAATTATAGTGGCCCAGGTGAACATGTAAAGATGCAAGTGGCCCTAGCTACAGCCAGTGTTTAATTTTTCCATATGTGCTACTGTAAAAACAGCACGGTGGACTCTGTGGACAATGATCTGCACTATATGTAGATGTAAATGGTTCATTCTAAGGTAACAAAAACACAACAATTATTAGTTTCGGGTGATTATAAACTAATGAAAATGACATAGTTATTAATATCATACTCCATTTCTGCCAATATTTCCTCCTTTAAAACAACTTTTGGAGGTTACTCTTGTGTCAGAATAAGACGAGATAACAACTAAAGATATTTTGCATTACAGATTACACAGTACGGAGTCATGACACAACCTAGAGATAAAAAAGCTTCTGAAATGTTAAACGCATTTGGAAAACTATCAGTCTGACATGTTTATATCAGCTGAGTAAAGTATATATTTATTTCTCCCAAAGCAACCCGCATTACAGCGAGCGTATCCTGAACATTTTTAACACCAGTCTCCTCAGCTAGATGAAGACCCACTTATTGTGGTAGTCACAGCAGCAGTGGCATCTTGATGTGTCTGTTGCTAAATTAAACAGAGAGAGAGAGAGACGGAGCTTTTGAATGTAAGCTTGAATAAAATGGAATGTGCTTCTCAGGATGCGCAACTTGACCGACCTCTTTCTTAAACTTTAGAACAAAGACGTTTTCCACTGTGAGTTGAGCATGAAAGAATCTCTACATTTGGATCATGAAAAAGGCATGCATCAACTGTGCAGAATTGGGGTGAGGAAGACCCGTGGGGGAACACCATCTGTGGTACGATGACACTCTGGTTGACTGTATTTCAAGTCGTGGCGGAAAACTTGAGCTCCAAAAAACATAGGTATTGTTTTTCTTTCAAATTATAGGCACAGATTTTATTATGCGCACAACTCTAAGACATGATTTACGGTCTTGAGGCACTGGGTCAGCATTTACATTATAAGGATAAAGGATGAGAATACTGAATAGTAACTTCAACACTCTTTTGGAAAACCAGTATGTGCTGACTAAGGTACAGAACACCAATGGAAATACACATAACTTGAAGCCTTGATCTCTTTAATGACCCCTGGTTACCATACATCTGATGTGAAAAGGACTGCAGGGCCGTGCAATGTAAAACGGTCCACTCCATTAATATCACAGCAGCTGTAAAGCTGTCACTGCCACTCCATGCTCTTCCCACATAAAGCTGATTTGTGATGGCTCCAATCCGCCAGCCCTCAGTCTCCCTAATGATGGCGAGATCCATCACACTCATTTAATCAGAGCTGAAAGGAAAGCAAAGAAGATGGATGAGGCCATTGTGCGCCTCAATAGGTACTTTATAAAGTCACTTTCGCACCCTGTCCCACACCTCCCAAAATCTGGATGATAATATAATCAGTAATTTAGTGCAGTTGAAGTTGTTGTTGTTGTTTTTTTTTAATCACCTGCTTGAACTGTTGACGATAATGAGCACAAACAACTTACACTCCTGAATTGATGGTTCCATTTGATAGAGTGTCCATTCTTCCAACAGCAGTTAAGGCAATGGAAAAGAAAATAGACAAAAACAGGGGATGTGACCGATGAACCAACAAATCCTCCAAACAAAACAGGCTGTTTATCAGTGCCTTTCAAAATGACCCTTATGAACTTTTCAAAAATCATTCATATGAGTGTTTTTTAGATCTGGCACTCCCTCTTGCCAAGACAACAATGTTTGTCAGTGCCACACAAACTTACAACCAGCTCTATCTTGAAAATGCTGGCATTTCCACAAGCATTGGATATATTACATCTGTATGTTTCATATGTATCATATCAACATTTCTAAAGTGATAAAGTCTTGATTACATGTATACGAGCTGACATTGTGTTTAAAAGGGTAGAGAGGATGGTGTGACACACGATGGCAAGATGGCCACCAAGCTGTAGAACACTGTCTGAAACCAACAAAGACAGACGTCGGCTGTACTTCCAATGCCCTTTGTTGCACCAAAATGGAGACCGCCCATTGTTCTGATGGCTCATTATTCCGAAGTCCCAGTAGTTAGAAAATTGCAGGCTGCCACTGGGCCCAAAGCCCAATTGTCCGACAGCTCAGGATCCCAAAAAACAAAAAGGAAAATCTCACATTGCTCTGAATCTCTCCCAAACAGAAGCACATGGCTTATTATAATGCAGAATGGCATCATCGAACCCTCCTGCTGCGGCAAAGGCATGACCTACCCCACTTGGCCTCTGATTGGAAGTACTTGTACTCAAGTACTGAAGTACTTGTTGCCTTTGTTGGTTAGATTGAGGCAAGAGGAGTGAGATAAGATTTTCTGGGGGGGCTTTTTGCCTTCATTTGATAGGACAGCTGCAGTGTAAGGTGGAGAGAAAAATGGGGGAATGACATGCAGCAAAGGGCCATGGGTTGCAATCAAGCCCACGGCCGCTGCAGCAGGGATACAACCTTTGTACGTGGGGTGCCTGCTCTACAAGATAGGCTAGTGGGTGTCCCAAGAGGAGTGAGATTGGTAAGGGTTAGGGTAAGAATATCAGGGTAAGCCAATCAGAGGCAGAGTAGGGTGGGTCATGCCTTTGGAGCAATGAGCATTTGTTTTCAGGTTACCGGGGCATCGGACAAACGGCCTTTACTTCAGATGAGACATTTTTCTGACTACTTAGGCTTCGGGATTATGAGCTGTTAGACCAATGGCAATCAAAAAAATGATCTTATCCTCACCATAACCAAGTGTTTTTTGTGTCTAAACCTAACAACATCAATTACAGCACTGCTGAATGTAAAGAAACGTAAAGTTTCAACATATCTGCTTCTTAATAGCATATTAATGTTGCATATTCATGGTTTGCGGAAACGCACAATGCCCATATTTATTTAGGCAATTGGGTTGCTGTAATGGTTACCTAAATTACCCGTGAGTGTTTCCTTATCTGCTACCCATCATAGTAGGGGAAAGAATGCGTACCGCACTTGTCAGGCTTCAAAGTCCCCCAGTACCATCCAACCTCTCACAGCACTATAATGATATCAAGCTACTTCTATCTTTGCCTCTCAGAGACATGTCATTAGCCCCACAGTCACAAGAGGCTGCCTACAGAGAAAACTTAAAAAAAAATAGCCAATTTTAGGTGTTTGAACAAAAGACGAATTGAAAGAGGACAGCTTTGATGGGCAGACAAAAATGCAGACACATAGAGACAGAGGGAAGAGGACAGAAAATCACCATTACTAGCAGTCAGTCACTCACAGCTGATATATTGTAGATAGATTTGCATGTACATACCATCAAGGTCTCAGTAATCAACATCGCTGTTCTGTTCACACATCAAGTATGATAGACGAATACTGTGTAGCAAGTGTTTAAGGCGGCAGAGAAGCCAGGCTGAGGTTGTGGACTTGTGCCCCTGGAGGACCTGGGAGTTCACTGTGCAGTCAGCCGCACAGGATGAGAAAGTTAGCGGAGAGAGTGTGGAAGTGGTGTTGAGAAGTATGGAAATAAGCCTGTAATTCTCCGTCTGTAGGAGAGTCTGTTCATGACCCGACATGAATAATATGTCATGGGACCACTCCTTGCACTCACACGCGCACTTTGTGGTGAGGTCGTAATGGAGGGAAGGATGAAAATACAAAGAAAATCGACTGCTGAAAAACAACTGCTGAAAACAAAATCCAAATCAAAGGACTTTTAAAGGATAATGAATGATTGCTGTTTCTTTCCTCTCTCCTTTGTGCTCAGTCATGGCCATTTCGGAGGATTTGCTGCAGTTGGCCTTTACCTGTTCATGAGTGCAGCCAATTCCACACCATCAATGGCGACGGCTGTGCTGTGTGTGGACATTACGTCTGCAATTCAGCAGAAAGTTGACAATGTTATTCTTTTGCTTAAAGCTATTGAACCATATCCGTCTGGGCACAGCAAGCCACTAAACCATCTGGAGACGTGTGTGTGTGTGTGTGTGTGTGTGTGTAAACTCAGGGGTAGGTTGATATATTGGGAAAACAAATGGGTGGACAGAGGTGGGGGTGGACAGTGGGAGAAGGCAGAGGGGTAGAAGGGTTTTGGAAGTGTGCAGGCAGCCAAACAAACAGCTGACTCTGTATTCCTCCAGGCAAAATGAGGTTACTTCTCCGGTGAAGCTGCCCAATAAACTCCGCAATGAGGTTAGGGTCATAGCTAGACAGGACTCACAGCTTATCACTTTATGTACCACGAGTGTGTGTGAGCATGCATTAGTAAGTGTGTAAGCCTGATGTGAGGAAAAGAAGAGAGAAAGACGCAGAGAAAAGAGAGCTGAATATGAAAGAGGAGGGGAAAAAAAAGAGGAGACACACACACAGAGCGAGACGCCTACCTACGCTGTTTGAGAGAGCTTAGCCCAGTGGGACAGCCCATGCCACCATATTAGATTTTCTGCCTTATTGCCTCAGCCAAACTCTCTCGCCTCAGGTCACTTTCCTGTATAAGGGGATGGCGCATTACTCCAATCTCCTCGAAAACCTCCCAGATATGTTGATCTAGGGCCAGAGCTTTAATATCAGCCGTCTAACCTCTTAAGATACACCCCAGGTTAATTCAATTCAAACAACGTTAACAGCGAACATGTCAATATTGAAAATATTAACTTCAGTAATACATGTGGGTATATCCTATTTCAACAGGCACGGGTCCTGAGAGACCGGGAGGATTCATCTTAATAGGGAGCTGCATCAGCAGCCGCATCAGTACTCATTTATTTAATAAATGATGAGGGGTGTGTTGCTAGAGATGCACCCTTCACCCTTTTTTATTCGGTCACGGGCTGCATGAAGGCTATGCAAATGATGAGGGAGGGAAGCTGTAATCTGCAACTGAGACTGATGAGATCTCAGTAGTTTGAAAAAGGAGCAAGCGTTAAAAAAGTCTATATGAATACAGAACATTTTCTTTCAAAAATCACTTAATCTCCATCTTTACTTTGCTACTTCTCTATCTGCCAAAACTTGAATGACTAATGAAGTGTGATACATCTCCAGACACACACATGCTCGGAAATATAAGTTTGACATCCCCAAACAGTGCAACACAGACACTGATATCCCTCATGCCTTTACTGTAGATTAATATTGTTGATAAAAATGACAAATGGAGCTCCCGATGTGAACAACATAGCTCATAGTGCTGCATCTAAATCTTTCAAGAAAGCATCTCTTCACAGGAGCACAATAAACTTAGTAGGATAAAGCATCATATATACTTCTTATGCAGATAACCTTCAACAGTCGTTCAGAAAATGTGGTTCAAGGGAAATGATACGGATGAACTCCTGACATTCAACAGCATGCTACAGATGGAGAGAGAGCTCCGTGGGTGATTGGTGATGCATGGAAACAAATGAGGAAATCATGAACACACACCATATGACTCATCCATCATATGTATCTGTGACATGGCTCAGCATGTGCTGGAGTCTTTCATCTTCCTCATACAAATTCATATACTGAGCTGACTTTTTTCTTCCCTATCATGTGTGAGCTGAACCAGGAATAAAGATTTGCCTCAGCCACATTCCTGGGACCAAAACAACCTGTCAGATTTGCGGCAGTGTGCCATTGTCAAAAGAGGAATAATCTACATTGTGTTTGTGCTGTTTGAAGTCCCTATGCTGAACATGTACCTGAGTGAACTCAAAAGTAGACTAGGAAGGGTGTACATAAAAATCCATTATTGTTGTGTCATTTGCATTTCCTTTAAACAGAGGAACCACATCAAGCAGAAGAGACAGTAAAGAGCTGGCTGAACTCTGCATGGCATGATATGCAGAGGGAGCTGAAGGGACAAAGGAGGAGTATGAAAGAGCCAAAGACGTTTCTGTGGCAAATTAAATAGAGATAAGTGCTCTCTCAAAATAAAGAAAAGAAAAGAGGTATTTGCCAGAAACTGTGAAGACACGCAGGGAGAAGGAAAACAAGATGAGACTGCCATTGAAGCTGTATCAGCTCTATTATTATCAGCCCAGGGACCAGTAACAAGCTTTTCCCTCATAAATGGACAAAGTCTGAATACATAGATGCCGCTTTCGTGAAGGATGGCAGCTTTAATGACTGGTGATTCTGATTTTAATGGGAAAAGACTAAATTATGTAATTTAATTCTCTCTGCGCTGCACAAAGATTAGGGCTAGTACACTTTAAATGTAGCAGAGAGCTGTCCAAGCTCTGTGACATCAGTCAAGTCCCATCAGTCTCATGGTAGTTATGATGTAAGAAAGAGCAATAAAATGACTATGCATCATCAGCAAAGGCAATAATATCTTTCAACATTCAGGGTTGTTTAACTGACCCTTGTCTGACATACTGCAATGTTGCACTGGCTGTCAGTTTGCTCAGTTGAGTATTTAGTAGAAGAATATTGTGCAGAGAGCAGGACAGAGGATTGAGTGCTGCATTCTTTTAGTACAGATTTTCTTTAAATTTCTTTCAAAATAAGTTTTTGAGTGAGTTTTCACATGAATTCCAGAGACTTTCACACAAGTACAGCAAGCCTTGCAGCAACCTTCATCTAATAGCATCAGTGTTGCTAGATCTTCAGTTACACATTAAACTTTTAGTGTTTAATTTTAAAGTCCAGCTGAAATTGCATTTTTTGTCTGCCCTTTAAATCAGAAACCAAAAGGAACAAATTAATATTTTTTGGTTTCATAATGGCACCCTTTGGTTTTGGATTAATACCACTACGACTGCCGTTCAAATATTTGTCTACCGATATGAAGTTCTATTTTGATACAGCCAGTCTAATGTTGTATAAGGCAGTGACATCACCATTGTATCATGTAACACTGAGTCAGTCGGCAGTCTGCTCAGCCTGTTCTCATTCCAAAGTCACTGCATATGGACGCCTTGTCAGTGACTTCGGCAGCAGACACCTGACGCCAAAAGCCAGCTTTTGCAGAAGTTCTGGTAAAGGCCCTGAACAACCACCACACTAGCCTTCCATCTAAAGTGTTTGTTTTCTAACTTGTTGAACTCCCCATGGGATACGAAAACTTTCTGTTGCTGCCGTTACACAGGTTGGACGCAGTGCTGAAGGACTATCTCTAACCACTCTACTCGTGGCGAATGATCAGTTCAACAGCTGCCCCGTTCGCAGGGAGCTAACACACCAGCTGTTTAATAGTCCCAACAAACTCACACTCACACTGTAATGTTGTTAAACCTGTTAACAGTGAAGGGACTGTGGGACAAGCATGACAAACCTCCTGCCCGTTAAAAACAGCAATGCATTTTGTCTTTGCAAACAGAATTGATAAACATGTTAATCTGCATACAAAGAGGGGAAGTGAGGTCCAATCACAAGCGGTCACTCGAGACGCATTATAATGCAAGGTGTGAGTTGTCCACCTGTGATTGGATCACCCAGACACATGTTAAAACCAGGAATAAACAAGCTATCTGATCTTGTACTCAGGTAAAAGTAGCGATACTGCAAAGTTAAAAAAAAACTTTACTGAAGTGAAAGTGGCTACTAAAGAATTGGCATCATATTTAAAGTACCAAAAGTAGAAGTACTCATTGTGCACAGCAGACCATTTCAGAATTATATATTTTATACTGCTGGATTATAACTGAGATGCTGGTACAACAGATGAAGATTCAAATGCAAAACTCAACACACACACAAGCAAAAGTAAAGTAAAAAAAAGGTTTACTAAACAGAGGTATCGATATACAGATATCAGTTCAAGAGCAGAGGTACTATCCAAAAACACTGGGCTAAAGACATGGTCAGAAATACAGAACAGGATCTAATACCAAAGAAGTTTCACTATGAGATACAGGCACAAAGGAACTAAGACAAATTGGCAAAGATAAAAGGGAACACAGAGTAAATACACTAGGGAGGACGGTTAATGATGGACAGGTGGTATCAGGATGGGGTCGCTAATCAAACAGGATGTAAACACACAAAGGCAAGAAGTGAAGTTTTTTGAAACAAGACCAGAGGTAAAGGTACAAAACATACATATTATTAGAAAAAAAAAAAACAAAAAAAAAACTAATGCATGGATTGATGCATCAGTGTGTACATAACTCTAATGTTGAAGGAAACAAAGGTGGAACTCATTTTAACTTCCTAATTATACTGTATCTGCTGGGTAGCTCGTGAATTCCTCTCCCTGGCAAGAATAAGGTTTTAGCTCAATCTGTAATATCCAATGCATTCTCACTCCGACCTTGTCACATAGATGTTTCGTCATGGGCTTTCCATGTCGACATATAGATGCAGCCTCAGATCCTCAGGCAGGGCTCTGTTGGCTGTTCCTCAGTCCTGGCTCGAAACTAAAGGTGACCGGGCTTTTGCAGTTAAAGCCCCTCAGCTCTGGAACTCCCTGCCCGAGGATCTGAGGCTTGCTGAATTAGTGGCACCTTTTAAATCGCTTCTGTTCAAAAAAGCCTTTTATCAGTTTTAGCACACTGCTTATTTTATATATATCTCATTTGATTATTTTTTTGATCATTTTTATGTTGTGTTGTCATCAGTTATTGTATTCTTTTATTTTGTATTACTCTAACTGTTTGATTTGCTGTACCTCTGCACAATTTATAGGGCAATTAGTTGCCAGTATTTGCTTATCTGCTTCAGTATTTTATCTTTATTTTATTTTTTCTCTTTCTCTTTAATCTTTGTATTTCTTAAAATTGCCTCATTTCATTTGCTTGAATTCTGCATAGTTTTTAATTAGGGGTCAACCATGTAAAGCACTAGAAATAAATGACAGGGTTTGGCTTTGTATTCAGTCACCCCGGTGAAAGTCCGTAATTGTTGGACCCATCTTACACTTTTCCCTCCCGACTGCCCTACTTTTACTTTTCGTTCCCTTAAAACGTTGCTGTCCGGCCGCATTTGCCCCTGACGCTGTCAGTTGTCGACCTTACACAATAATGGCGACTGGCTGCATATCATGCCGATGTGAAAGCATAGTTTTTTTCATTGGTGTCAAATGCATAAGTAACTACCCAAGCATCAGTATTTGACAACTTCAGAATGAGAGCGTCGTGCAATATCATACATCATAATGTAGCTGCTGATTAGGTTTTGAATTTTGAATCTGCAATATAACTATTGGGTAAAGTTATCAAATGAAAGTAGTGCAGTAAAATGTTTTATATTTGCCTCTGCAAAGTAGTGGTGCAGAATTATCAAGTAGCCCACAACATGTCTTGTAAGCTACAGTGCCAGTGTGTTTACTTTGTCTCTTATCCCCTAAGGTGTCACACTGACACTCTGGCAGCTGTCTGTGGAGCTACAACAGTGACAGTAAGTTTTGGCATGGAAAATAAAATTTGGCATTGAAAAAAGAAACATTGGCACTGAACAAAGTTCCAGTGAAAATTAAAACACAGGAATTAAAAAAGATTTTTTTTTATGTTGATATTTTTTGCATTCTGATGTCTTTTTCAATGACACACCTGTGATTGTTTTCTTTGTATTATTGTTTTGTCAGTGTAAATTTCAATGTCAGCGTAAATCATGCACTCCATGCCCCTTCCTCTCGAACACCTCTGTCCACACCACAACAGTGACTGAAAGTTGAAACTAAAAAAAAAGAGAAAAAAAAAATGAAAACAGGAATGATATGAAAAAGACATCAGAATGCAAAAAACATGTTTAAAAAAGTATTCCCTATGTTTTATTTATCAGTTGATTTTTTTGTTTCAGTGCCAATGTTTTATTTTTTAACGCCAAATTTTATTTTCATTGCCAAAACTTACCTTCACTGTTCTGGCTTCACAGCTTGGCAGCTGCTGTCATTTAAACACAGACATTGCCATGCTGAGCCAAAAAGGAGCATTTCTGATATTTTTCTTTGTACTTTCTTTTAATAACAAATACATATGAAGAAAACATTTAAAAACTAAATTGGCATTATTTTGGTGCACAATATGGATGATCAACTGTGCTTTTAATTGGACTTTAAAGTTTAATTGTGTTGTTAATTTTTCATTATTCCAACAATAACTGACACATAATTACTTACTACAGTCACTTTGGTAAGTGATTTAAAACCCTATAATGATAATCAAAGGCAGACTTATCATAATATCATGAGTTTATGAATTAATTATTGAGCAAAAATATTGCTCATGAATTACATATGAATGCTCGGGTAAAGTACACTGGAATCCATTCTCCTATAAAATGTTATATGGCTCCAATTAAAAAACAATGACTCAAATTATTTTTAAGGGTTAGTATTAGTTTAATTACATTTTCCATAATCCAGAGAATAGTATCATCACAGCTGCATTTCTGGCCAACATTCTCAACATTCAGATCTACATGTGATTAATCTAATTTAATCCAACATCTGATATATATCACACCCGTTGTGTGCTGTCACTCAGCTAATCCCAGCATGCAGCTTAATAAAACTGCAGTGCTGAGCTGATGTACAGTTTCCACAGCAGCACACATTATCAGTCTCATTAGATCAGCAAGAGGGTCTGAATGATTTTCAATGAAAGGACCCTCCACATTCAATGCTCATGTGAAACTTTGCTCCAAGCACCTCTGGGGGCCTCCTCGCTCCTCTGAACCACATTAAGAGATGATAATGATGACAGAGCTTGATCACATTCAGGGGTCATGCATGGACGGGAAGAATCAAAGTGTGTAAAATATGATGCAACCATACATCTTTCATGTGCAGATGTTCCGTCCTCTATGAAGTTCAAGAGCTGTCGTTATCAATACAGGTTACCAGTTAAAAGTGAAGTAAAAATCAATAACATGTCAAACATATCTTCCATGCTAGCAATGTTATCTAGTATCTTTTGCCCTCAAGCTAAGAAGAACATTAACAAAACTGCACATTATCATCAAAAAAAATCACATGGAGACAACCCAAAAAGCAGTAATGGTTACATTTTCTCTGAACTCTGCGGGGTCAACAGCAAGAGTCAGCATGACTCTGAATTTCAGGAGCACTAAATGCTGTGGCAGGCTAGAAAGCATTTTCTACAATAAAATGTCCAAAGAATGGTGAAATGTCATGCTTAATAAGATTTACTGTTCCTTGAGAAAATATGTTCGCTCTAAAATATGTGTAGTGAGTTTAATTTCTAAAAGGTCTTTGTCTTCAGGTTTTTGTAATTTATTATACATGTATAATATGGCATTGGAGATATACAGTGTGTGTGAGTGTCAGCAGCCTTCTGTTTGAATTCAGCTGACTCCTAAATCAAGCAACACTCACAGGGTGTAGACTCAAGTGAATAATGGGTTCACTTTGAGTTAAAAAGAGAAGGCCAATAAAAGCCTGAGGGCTAGAGAAAACTGGCCAGAAAAGGGGCAGTTTTTAATCTCTTTTCAGCGTTTATAAGCGGTATCCAGCTAAAATATTAATTTATGGTTGATCAGGGACCACTATGGAAGTTGTCTTTGGAACTTTGCTGTATGTGAGACCAAAGTAAAAGGGGATATTCTTGACCTCATGGCACCACCTTGGGGAATTGTGCAAAAAGAAAAAACTTTGTAATGATGTTCTTTTACAAAGCTAAAACAGAACAGATAAGAGCTCAGATTACAGTACATTCTGCAGTGGGTTTCCAGGCTGCTGATCTTTCTTAATTTGGTGTATTTTGTTTTGCTGTCATTAATGTGGAAATGATGCATCCTGTAACCACAAAAGGGCGGGACGTGCTGTGTCAGCACATGATGATGACACTTGATATACAGATATGTAAATGACACATTGTTACGGTGCTGATATGTTGAAACTTTACATTTCTATATGTTTCAACAGTGCTGTGGTTAATCAGTGGTTATGTGTAAGCAGAAAAACACAATTGGTTATGGTTAGCAAGAAAACATGTTTTAGCTTAAAACACCAATTATTGAAGGTACAATCATGGCTGGAAATGCCATTGATGTCTCACTAAAAAACACCTGCTTTTGGTGGCAAATCGCTGCTGGAAATGTCCCAGTTTTGGTGGCAAATTTTTGCCGGAAGTGCATGTCTGCACATGACTTTTTGCACGTACAATGTTTTTTTGCACATACAATTTGTTTGCACTACAGTTTCTTGCGGCCTTAATTTATCTTTATCTTTTGTATATATATATTTTTCTCTTTGTGTATATATTCCTTTTATATTTTTTCATCTATATACTATATTTACTTTTTATCAATTTAAATTGAGTGTGGATTTAGTTATATCTTTTTTCTGGCATTCATTGCAGTCAGCAAAGGAAGAATTTCATTGTACAGGGAAACGTGTTTCCTCACTGTGCATATGACAATAAACACTTTGAATCTTGAATCTTAAAAACACCCACCTTACATGGCACAATCACTGCTGGAAATGTGACCAATGTCTCGCCGAGAAACACTTGCTTTTGGTGGCAATTTGCTGCTGGAAATGCACTGAACACCCATTTCTGATGGCACAATCACTGCTGGAAATGTTGCTGATGTCTTGCTAAAAAACATTCACTTTTGGTGGCAAAGCAGCCACTGGAAATGCAGCTGATGTCTCATTAAAAACACCTGATTGTGTTGTTTGATATGAACACTTGAACGGTGGTCTGCAGCCTGGCAGCTGTGTCCCCTAGGTGTTGCGCCATTTAGCATCCCCTCCACCTCCTGATGATGCAGCTCATGTACATGTGATCAAAACCATGTCACTTTAGAAACATTTATATGATACATGTGAAATGTACAAATGAACATATCTGTGATTTGTAGAGATGTACAATGGCAACATTTTCTTCTGGCAGCTGGGCTGCATTTTCGGGTGTTAGAGTGGTGTTGGGTGGATAAAATAGCATTATATTGTCCCCTTCTTTGAATGACCCCCTACCTAATGGTACTAAACACACAATTATATGATACATAGGATTACATAGAATGTATGATGCAGTATCAATTCCCATTAAATTCCTACCAGCCCCTCGCTTAGTGCTGCGTATGTAATTTCAGACGGATATTGGGGCCATTCGTGTTACTGTTGATAAAAACGGATGAAAGGCGCAGGCCTGTAAATTACCCCAGCCTGTGATTGGGTGAAATGCACGAACAGACAAAAGAATCAAACATTGCCTATAATAAAAAAAATCCCTATATGCACTAAAACTGTAATCTTCCTGGCATTTTTGCTTCCTTCACAGGCATGTGTAAACATTGTTTTCTTTGTGAAATTGACCATGTTATATGTGTAGAGTCAGGTGGAACTTGAAAAGTCAGGCCATGCACGCTGCTGAATTCACAAGGGAAGATCACCACGCGTGGCTTTTGATAGGATATGACAGAAGCTGGATGGCACACAGATGCACTTGTGCAGATCCCCGCCTTAAAACACAACCTGGAAAAATTAGACTTTTTTTCCCCTCCCGGCTCAGAGTACCTTATGTTCTGGTGAAAGATGGCAAAAATCTGAAAATAGACAACACCCTGGACACTCCAACATCTGTTATAATGATGAGAGATTTCAGACAATATAAAAGAAGGAGCCTTGACACTGAGAATCCGCTGACGGATGCAAATGCTGCCACCGAGCCTGTTAGGACTTTGATCAAGGAGTCAACCAACAAGAGGTACCCTGCCACCATGAGAAAGAGCTAGTGTCATATTTTCGTGATTCAGAGACTTGCAATTGCGGGTCATTAAACTGTTTGAATTCATTTCCCAGTCATCTGCTTTGAATGTTCAGTTACCAGCTAATCAGCAGAGTGATCTTTTTTTCTGAACAGGATTAAAGCAACAATACGGCAAGATCACACAGCATTTTGCTGCAGAATGGAGGCTTCCTATTCAAAACGGCTATGACGGATTTTATCTTTGTGTGACTGTCTTTTACCACACATACACACACACACACACACACACACACACACACAGCACTGACAGTAAAAAGAGCAGCCATAGCTCAGAGTACAGTAAACGCTTTATACAATTACCTCCGGCAAGCAGGTTGTTTTGGTCCCATATGTCTGTTAGTCTGTCAGCAGGACATTTGAAAAAACACTTTACAGATTCACATGGAATTTTTTGGAACAGTTAAATAAATATATAAATAAACAGGGAGTTACATAATGTTAAAAAGCATTCCTGTGGATTCGCTCAATTGTCACTGCTTAATTTGTATTATGCAACGACTGCAGGAGAGTAGATGTGATGCTATAATAAAGTCTTGTGACTGTATTAGAGTCAAAGATGCCTCAAGCAATGGCCCTGTGCTACTTTACATTCATTTTTTGTCTTCATGTGAAGCTTACATTCCCTGGATATACGCAGCTTTCAACAATTTGAATTATTATATTATTATTTATCAGTATGGCTATTTTGATGCAGGTCCAGATGCAAATATACTTTTTTATATGTGTTATTAATTACAGACTTCAAGGACTGTACAGCCTCAGCATAACAATATGCTTGTTAATTTTGTTGGCTGTTAAAGGAACAGTGTGTAGGATTTAGTGGCATCTAAAAATGCGACTGGCCCTATCTAGAGCAAATGTTTGGTTTGTCCATTCTAGGCTAGTCTAGAAACATGGCAGACTACATGGACAAGGACCTGCTCTCTATAAACCACTCATTCTAAGGTAAGGAATACATGACACTTATTATTTTCCTTATCTACACTAAAGAAAACATACTAATTGCATTTCATTTTTTGCCAGTATTTTCCCTTGAATCATACACACTGGACCTTGAAATGACTGCTCCTCTTTATTCCATTAGAATGGAAGCTGTTGCTATATTCATTTCTAACGTTTAGGCCATTTAAAAAATCATCATTCATCCCCTCCTTCCCTTTTCAGGGTCTTGGCTCCAGTGGCAGCAAACTAATAAGGGCAACTCAGGCATCCTTTTTCCCAAACCATGTCCTCCAAGCTCCTTCTAGGGGATCCTGAGGCATTCCCAGACCAACTGGAATATATAATCCCTCCCGAGTCTTCTGGGCTTCCTCCCAGTCAGACGTGCCCAGAATGCCTCCACAGGGAGGCTTCAGGGAGAAATCTTAATCAGATGCCCCCACCACCTCAGCAGGCTCCATTCAACATAAAGGAGCAACTGTTGCAAGAGTAGGTTAGGAGCTTAGATAGAGTATCAGAGAATCTGAGCTCCCCAGCCTATCCCTGCAAAGAAAACTAATTTCAGCTGCTTGTATCTGCAGTTTCATCCTTTTGGTCACGACCCAAAGCTTGTGAGTAAAGGTGAGAGTTGGAGCGCAGATCAGCAGGTGAATCCAAAGCTTTACCTTCAGGCCTGAAGGTAAAGCCAGTACAGCAAATTGAATTGAATACAGAGAGAAAGAGACAGAGAATTACTGACTGCATACTTTACAAACCGAAATACAGATAAAGAGTAAACATTTGCATGAGAGAAGAGGAGAGAGACAAAGGAGATGGCATTAATGTCCCATTTGCTACGAGCTGTAACACAGTTAAATGTTACTCATAATCAATTAGGCATGAGGCTAATCTCCAGTGCTAAATTTCTAATTCATTGTTTTATAAAGGACTGAACTTATTATCGTTGTGAGCATAAATGAGACCAGCCATGCTGAGCGAAGAGACATTTTACTTACTAAACAAATGATTTTAATTGAAGTGTTCAGAGGGTTGCCAGAGTCACACATTGGAAAAACCTCAAGAGCCTCAAGATGAATAAAAATGAACTACTAAATCGGTCATTAGCTGTGGTAAATGTCAGCAAAAAGGCTGCTTTTAATTTTAGTATGAAGAAATACACTGTTGTTGAGAACATTGTTGAGTCAAGTATAACCAGAAGGCTTGCACAATGGTGGCAATCTATTATACTCTCCACCAAAATCAGCCCTTATATTCTTTGTTTAAAAATGTGGGGAAACCTGCAAACACAGGTGATAGACTCCTTTCCCATTGCCAATAGATGAGTGCCTATTTTTTCCCCTGTTGTCCTGTTAAACGTCATGAACGCACCAGAAAACGGGGTTAGTAATCAGCAGGAAGCAGCAAGAGGGCCAGTGAAAATGTTGCGGTGGTTACTTCTTTTCACATGCGTGCATGTGTGTGAGTGTGTATCTGTCCGATGCTAATCTTGCAAACTAGTAAACCAATAAGCCTGATATTTTGTGTGTGCATTATTGACTGTATGCTAATGTACCTCTGATGGTTGCGGTGATTTCCAGTTGGTGACAAATCTGTTTTATTAACTGTTTTATACTGTCATGCTGTAGCTTGCAGAAAAAAAAAATACTAGTAAAAGTCTAGTTATGAATCATATATTTGTGGCTGTGTTTTAGTTAAAACTACATTCATACTCATATTTATATTGTATTTTCTGAAGCCCAAGCTGCAGCTCGTCTGCTGGAAATACCAGAATAGTGGCTGTGATCAGCTTGGGTGACACGTCACAGTCGGAGTGCAGCCACTTGGCAGAAATCCGCAGCTAACTGAGTGCACTTTTTAGATTATATCTGTTACTCATTTAGTCTCTCTTTCAAACTTGGTACCGACTGGTCTGGAACGATGTTCAAGAGCTGCTTAGACAGAGTTGGACGAAATTTGTGGCCAAGATGACAAAGAGCTGCTGAAGTTATGAATAGTCACGCTGGGAAATTGCATGTCCACCATGTTTAATGTTTCGTGTCATATCATGTTTCCATCACTGTCGATCAGAGCTAGAGTCGATAAATACAACAACTACTGCATTGTCATTTGTCCCGCAAATGCCAATTATAACCTTTCCCACTAAAGAAAACAGTCAGATATATCAGTGAGTATTAGTGGGGTTTTATGTCCAGTGGGAAAGAAGCTTTAGATGACTTTTCAGTTAGAAAATAACAGAGAGCATCAGCAGTTGTGTAAATAAACAAAGGGAAAAACTATTTTCACATCCCTGAGGTATATCCGAGTTTATCTGCAAAAAATAGCTGGAAAGCACACGTAATTCTGTGAGGAAACGGCAGCGTGAAACACATGAAAATAACACCTCGGAATAAAAACTTTGTTGGTGCAATGTGACTTTTGGCTGCATTAAAAAATCCAATGTCTGGTTCACAGCCGCTGTGCCAAGTGTTGCTGTGTTTTGTTGGTGGTGGAGTGCATTTATGAATGTGTGAAAGTGAAGAAGGCTGACACAAAGTGAGAGAAAACTAGACAAAGGGGTATTGTGCACAGAAAATTACGAGTTTGGAGGGCACAGAAGGAAACGATAGTGCATCTGGTGAAATTGCATGCACATAACTTTAGACTTAAACAACAGCAGCCATGCCATATGTCCCATATATTCTTTATAATAGGATGAGAGTGAGGAAATAATTTTGTTATTAAACTTCTTGAGAATGAGACGAGGGACACAAGGTGCCGATGTACAAACTGTAAGTTTATGTGAGGCTTGTAAAGCTGCCCAGAGTTGTCTGTGTTGAGTTCCCAGTTTTTTCTGTCCAAACTAAAACAGTGTCCTGACCCACCATCAAGCTGTGTGCCAGGGAAGTCCAAACTTCTCATGCCAGGGGCCACATGGAGAAAAAAAATTACATAGTCCTGGGCCATGAGACTTTAAATTTAAGAGATATTAGTGAGTGAGTTTTAAGCACTTCGTGCTTTTCGGGGATGGAGTAGGAATATTTTATCTCTATTGAATTTCCCTCACCAGTAAACTTCACTCCTTATGGGACAGCGATGTTGGGCCTTGGACTCAGGTCAGCTCAGTCTGCACTCGTTAAGAGTCAGAGGAGAAAATGTTTGCTCAACATATGCATGTAGAGCCAAATAATCTGAACATCCTTTTGGCATTGCACCTTAGCAGGGAAAGTCTGGACTTTTCCAAACCTCAAACCCCTGCAGATCTCTGACAGCGAAAGCCGCAACTTGAGAGAGCATCATTGTATTTCAATGAACTTCAACTGCAGGTCCTCCCGTAATCCTTCCATGTGAACTGAAAAAGGGTTTGAAAACAGGCTAATGTCCTTCTCAAGGGCAGCAAAATCTTGAAAGCTGTTAAATTCCATAGTCACTGATGTGAGCGCATTCATGTATTCCCCTGAATATAACAGAAATGTTGATGTCTGGGGAAATGGAGGTAAATTGTGGCAGAGGCAGGGATGTGTGCAGCACTGCTTTTCAAAAAATCAAAGCTTCACAACAAATGATTTCATGTGTGCATACATTTGTGACACAAGGCCATCTTTTCCTTGCAAGCTGTTGGTCAATGTGTTCAGATGGCCAGTGATATCAACTAAATCTCATTAATAACTCACAGACCATGTGAATTGATGCACATGGCCCACGGGCTGTAATCTGAATACCCCTTCTGTTTACCATGTGGCCGTAACTCTTAATGTGAATTTAGCCATATTTTGGACATCCTGCTGCTTTTCTTTCACTGTAAAAAACATGATCACTGTTTGAATTTTATGACAAATATATTTTATGACGTACATTTTTAGTTTACCATACCTGCTTTGCTCCATGAAAGAGGAAACTTACAGATACAGTGTGCTTTCAGATACGCCCTGGTGGACTGCAAAAGTATCAACCGATGAGTCAACTGGGTCAACAGTACTGCAGAGCTCAGTCCCCTACCTGCAGTTTTTCTTTGCCAGGCCCATACTTCAAGAAGCAAAGAGGAATTAAGGCTCCAAATGTGTGCATTAGCTTCTCACCTTAGCTGTGATGACTACCAACAAATGATGCATTCCAAAACAGTGAGACACAATCATGCGAATAAAAATATCTGCTTTAGAGCAACGATTGCGTGTAGTGTTTTTAGCTCATCACATCTACAGGGTTTGACACATTTAGAGGTCTCTGAAGTTTTGTGACTGTCGGTTGTTTACTGTACCAACATGACATATTTCGCAACATCACACATTCTGTCAACGTCGCAGTGTATTAATAATGAAAAAATGTATAAACTGAATTTATACTCAAAGGACACATCCTTCTCAGTTTCTTCCAAGATTCTAACTTTATTTACAGATACTGATAGCTGTTGTACACTGTGCAAAATGTAATGAAATCGCTATTCATCCTTTTTTTTTTATCAGCGAACTTTGAATTTTTGAGTCCATCTCAGTTTTGATTTGTTTTACAAAAACATATTCATATATCCCTTAGCTTCAGAGGCTTTCTGTTATTTTGACACACAGCATCAGTTACTAGAATACATAGTTTTTTAATGCTCTGATGCCACAATGATTTCTACTCAAGCAAAAAGTACAAAAAGATGTTCTAAATATCCCTTATTTACTGGCAGATTCCTCACTCAGCTCTGTTTAAGTGCTTAAAACAAGACATACATCTGGACTCAGATAGCCAATTAAGCCTTATTTGACTTATATGTTATATATAATTACTACCAAACACAAAGTACAGTTGAGGCTAATGGGATTGTCATTAAATTGCAGATATTTTGTCATTAATCAAATGTATTACACAGAATACAATGGCGACCTGCAAAAATCCATTAGTGTCATCCTCTGGTTACCATGGAGGTTTGTAACAAATTTTACGGCAGTCCATTCAGTATCTGTCCATCCAATTTAACAAAAAATTTTAAAAGGAAATTAAATGACAGTCTTGAAATCCAGCAGCTATCGGTCTGATAATGATAAGGCTCTGGGGGTAACCGCTAATATTACAGCGGTTTTGGTGTAGCCAATGGATATACGGGCCAAAACTTTCTCTTCTGTGCGCCAGCCATTTTGGCTCATCTCTATAGACGGATTTCTGCGTTGGGATGGAGACAAATTGAAATAAAAAATAAAGTTAACCTGTTGTCAGGTGATGGGCCATGGACTGTTTACCTGCCGCTTCAACATGATAGGCCAATACTACTCAGACCACAAATGTAAACCACAGCACTTCCAACACCGCATTATTTTCCTATTGCCTACAGATTCTGCATTCATATGCAACAATCTGTTAATAGAGATTAATCTCATGGTAGCACTATACATGTGCTATGGGATCACCAAAGTCAGTAGGCATCATCCTCTTGGGACAATTAATGTCTGTACCAAATGTCTTGGCAATTCATCCAACAGTTGGATGGACTGCCAAAGTGATGCACAATGGACAAACATTAGCATTACAATGGCCACACTGCTGGCATTGCTAAAAATAAATATATGCAAATAAAGATTGCGATCAGATTTATAATGATCTCTGCATAATGCCTCTTCAATGAACCAATCCATATTTGTGTCCATAGTAGGTTTATGGACTTACAGGCCTTTTACAATAATTACAGTTATGAATGATCCTTTAATAGCATCAGAATACATTGTACAAATAAGTCCGCTCCACACTAACACAGCCTAATTAAGCATTTGTGTGTGTACTTCAATTGTTTGTGTCACAGAACAGCTTCTATTTCAAGGGTTTCAATCCCCACAGACAGCGAGAGATGATACTCCTATGACTCGTGTCAATATGTACCCTCCTTTGTCCTTTGCTGGCACAGTACAAACAGAAAAACATAGGTTTGGCAATAAAGCACAGGCTCATCCCTTGTATCCCAAAGCGTAAGCGAGAACCCTTTGTGTAATTTCAATAAAAGCCTGTTAGCTGAAAGCTCACTTTCCTCCCGCCAACATCCTTCCATCAAAGGCTCTCATGGGGTCTGCTTAGTTATTAGCCACTGCTCCATATTTGTGAGGTGTCACCAGTAATAAGCAGGTACCAGGTTACCTCTGTCTGTGTCTGTGAGGTGGAATATTGGATCCACTGCTCCCACAAAGCCCCTTTGGGACCTTCTACCTGCCAGCACCATCAATTAGCTTAACGTACAATAACGTCACATGCCACAGGGAGATGGGGGCTCTTGGGTAAGGCTCTTGGAGACACGACTACCTGGCCTGTGGTATTTTCACATACGCGGTGTCTGTGCCTCACTTTCAAAGAAGAGGAGCTGCCTGATAGAATTCTTGCATTCAGGGCCACATATACTAGAGCATGGATGCAAGCATATAGGGACAAGAATTTTATATAGATTGAAGTTCATTATGAAATTCTGGTTTTAAAAATGAAGCTGTGAGTTTACAACCTCGTCTCACTCTGAAGTAATCGAAATCTGGCGCTTGGTCAGCGTTTTGTGGTGTCAGACATTAACGAAAAAGCTGTCCTTTCACATCTGCATAAAATGTGGCTGGTTACTGATATAGTTTAACAGTGCCCGGTGGTGTCAGGAGGGCGCGGGAGGACAAGAATGAAAGTCAAGGCGCCATCGACTTTCACCTGGTAGGGCGATGTTCGCTTCCCATAACTGTCAGACCCTGTTGATTTTTTTCTAAACCAAACCACATGCTTTTGTTGTCTAAACCCAACCACAGTGTGTCTGTTGGCAAAACGTAACCATGTGTGTTTCTTGTTAAAGGGAAAAAAACCTCAACTTGCGGTGTGGTACCGACATAGTGCATTTATTTTGAAAGAGACTGTATGCAAACGATACATTTCCTGTGAAAATGAAAGTGCATTTTCAAAAAAGACAATGCATGTAACAGGCAGGACTTGACGCTGTGCCCAAGAACGTCAACAACCAACACACCCTGAGTACCCTGCACGTCATATCTCGACGTGGAAAGTCCAGGACCATGTGTCACTTTGTGACGAGGTCAGAGTGAGAATGTGTTGGTGTATTTTTAAAAATGATTATCAGACGGAAGAAAGAATGTTGCAACACATACATTGGATTTCAAAAGTCTTGATGATGATTCATTTCCTTCTGATTAGGTTAAACCATGACTTTAGCTTTTTATGATCAGTAAATTTTCTGCCAAGGAAAACAGTTTTGATCACATCACTTTGTAAGGTGTTTATTATTTTCCTGTGGCCTCGTTCACAAAAAAGCAAGTCATATTCTTCTGTGCAGAAGCGGATTCAAGCTGTCTGAGGGGCAGAGGTGAAAATGTAATAAAAAGGGCACCAGCTGCATGTGGGGGGGCATATGTCACTGCATTGGGGTTCTCAACTGGAAAGGCAGCATAAAGAGCACCAATAATATTTACCATAGGGGCGTTCAAGAAGGGGTAAGGTGAAAGGGTAAGCGTTTATATTTAAGAGAATTTAATCTGATAAAATGGACCTCTGTTTACAAAACACTGCAGATGGTGCATTAAAACCTTAACAAGACATATTTACTGTATAGTATGTAATATGCGGGTAAGAGTCACATGATCGTCCCCTCTATAACCTGCAGAGTCAAATATGTTCAGACTAAAACACTGCAGATAATGTAAAGTAGCTAAAATGGCAGCTACACTAGCTGGCTTGCTAAGCCAACTAACTTGACATACCGGGGCTCACATGAACTTACGTGTTCTTTGTTTTTTCCCCTTCAGTTGGTGGTTGAAATTTGAAAATGTACAAGTTGATATCTTTGTTGGTTGACGGTGGAAGTGAAAGTTGAAAGTGATGCAAAACTGCAACGTTTGAAATTTTTAGCTGATGCACCACATGTCATCTGAGTTGGAGTTTGATTCCATGTCTCCAGGTCAGCGGTCCATGTCCTTCACCAAATACATTGTGCTGATCAGCAGAAAAAAACAGAGATGAAAGATGATCAGATCGAAGCTGCAGAAACTTTAACCTCATCAACCTACAGAGGAACAAAATTTACAGACTGAAACCTGTTCACACCAAAACAGAGTCCAGTTAGCCTAAAGAACTTTGCAGTCTGAAGGTTGTGGGCTCAAATCCCTCTTGGATTATTTGTGATTGCCCTCTGTCAACCCTCAGAGGACTATTTCATGAAGTGTGTCTTATTGTTAAAATCCAGGCCTTTAATGAGTCAAACAAACTGACCAGGACCAGTCTGTCTCATGAAAACACATAGTTGATCAGAGACTCAGTTCATCAAAATGTCAAAGAGACAGTTTTCTTCCATTACAGACAGGATCTCTGTCTTTTTTTTTTTTTTTATTATTAAAAATGTAATTTGCTATGTATTTGGTAATAGATATAAATTCACGTTGACGGTTTACCAGTATACCTGCACATCGACAGATTCAAGTTGTACTACAGAAGGGTACTGAAATCAAAACACGTTCTATAGCAGCCCACTTCTGCTCTTCACTTGGCTGTCACGACACCAAATCTCTTCTTACATGCATCGAGTTGAACTCTGCTCAACTTTCTCCTGCTTCACAAAATGCTGAGATCTCTCCTGCTGCATTGCTCTGTTCTTCTCTGTCACTCTTCATGTCTGAACGCTCATTTGAAATGAATGACTCAGTTGCTCGGTTTGTCTCTCCATGTCACTGCTGGTCTGAGTCTTTGGTTATAGGGGTTGTCGTGTTGCTGCCAAAGCTGGACCCTGGAAAAAGGTTCCTGATTGTGGTTGCATGACACGTCTTGGAAACAGCAAGTGTCGGAGACAGGCTGTTTCAGACTCTGTTGTTCGGAAGGTTCAGTTGGATGTTGAGCAATGGGGTGGAGACGGCTGGCTCTTTCAGCTAGGAACATTGAATGGACACAGGTGGAATGGATTTTTTATTTTGCAGAAAAGGCTCTTTCACAGTGAAAAAGGCCTTTTCTGTTGCAGTTTCAGAGTAAAGTTGTTTTATAATTTGGTATTTTATGGTGGCAACTGCTGAAGTAACTTAGGCTCATGTATACTCCCCTTACTCACAAAATAATAATGTCCATTTCAAATATTAATGACGTCACTCAGTGTGTTTACATGCAGTTAAGTCAAGCTATGGTTATTGTTATGACTCAGTCACTCAGCTCAAGGTTATAGCTTTTCTAGGCCATTTAATTGAACTGCTATCCTTGTCCTAGTGTACAAGCATAAGAGGGGGATTGATTTATTGACTGAAGTATGTCCATCTCCGCTATGATAAATGACGATATGCCTCTTTCAGCTTGTTAGTATGGGACCTTTTTCCAGTTGACCTTTTACATCACAGACCAAACAATCGTCAAACAAGTTAGCTACGGTTAGCTGGCAGCAAACTGGTACAGTGGTGGACAACTTAACAGCCCCTGTACATTTACTATGTCCAGAAATGCACAGCTATGGATGTACATTTCGCCACGTTGTTACCACTTTATTCCTCTGCTATGCATTCAGTGCTATTTGACCTCCCAGTCAAAGCCCAGGGCAGAAACTGTGGAGTGTGCAGAGAGCGCCTAGACCAGTTTGGGTCAGATTGACTGCATACATGCAGGAGTAATTCGACTCCCAATCACATCACCTGGGTGTTCTTAGGTGCTATATTGTAAGCAACTTTACTTGCATGAGTTTCCTTAAGACATTTCACCTCTCATCCCAGAGGCTTCTTTAGTTCTAAGGGACTGGTGTGGAGTTGCAGGTGTGAACCCTTACAGAGTCAATTAGGTCACATGTGAGCTCTCAGTTTCAGAGTTGTTAAGGTGGCATGGGAGTTGCTGACCCACTCAGCCATCATAGATGTCATTAGGGTTAGATGGGTCCAAGTGTGAATGGGCTTTAAGTCATCTGGGGAGGGATCCCAAGACTGCATCGTAGGTGGAAGATAAGTGGTTCGTTAGAACTGAAGAAGTCTCTTGGATGAAAGGGGGGAAAATTTACAGGAAACTCAAGCAAGTCCATTTGCCTACGATATAGCTCTTAACACTACCATGACCTGGATGACTGAGAATCTTCACCAACACATTATCTGGGTGTTTTAGTCCAACTTCAAGAAATTTGATTTAGTATGATTTCAGTCGGTCTAACATGTTTACACGTATCTTAAAAGTCTGGTTTTAGTCAGACTAAATTGATTTTCTCTATTGTCATTTAAACGTACTGACTGCCATGTTTCCTTTATGATGGCATTGATACAGCCAATAGATGGCACTAGAGGTCAAAGTGACACAACACATGAAGCGACAGAGCAGGAGGTCGCAATGTTGTACCTTTAAACAGAGGACACTGTTGCAGACAGTGGTGGTCTGTATGGCCATTATATACATCTCAACATGTGAACGGAGAATTCTTGTCCCTATAACTTCAGATTCATTTCTTCATTGTATCTCACTTCAAATATTCAACACTGCCCCCACAATATCTGGTGGTACTGCTCCGTTTCGTCCATATCTCCAAGCAACATGGACAAATACGAAAGAAATGAACACACAGTACAAACAGAAGGCTCCGTCTGTCTCCGTATCAAATGTTGAGCATAAATGAGCCCTTAGATAACTGCAGCTTTGTCCATAACAGGTCATAAATATGAAGCAGATTTTTTTTTTTACTAGAAAATAAAACCATACCAACATTCATCAGTATTAGAAGAACAAGACATACACAAGGTCAAGAAAGCAATTATTTGAATAAAATAATACTTGAATTAAATGCCTAGGTTGTTGAAACTCATCTTTGTGGACCTTCTTACATTACAGGAGCAAATATCTCATAATATCTGCCTTAATTAATTCCACATTAAATTATAAAATGTCAAGAAGTTCCAAATTTCCTCACAAAATATTCTAAGCACTGCTTTAAAGTTGTCAAGAGATGAAATATAGCCAGTGAGAGGAAAAATTCAAGGGTCAGACTTTCATGATTCTGATTTATAAAGAAAGATGACTGTCAGGTAAGGCCGAGTAAGACAGCCACACTCACTATTGCCTCAGTATTTCCTCATCCATTCCCGTTCTCTCCTTGGATTATTATTCTAATTAAGGTCCTGACATGTCAAGAGCAGGCACCAGTCACAGAACAGTGAAATACAAGGTGTAATAAAATGTGTGTAGTTTCTCTCTGACATTTCCAGTTTGATATGACACCCCTGCATGGGTTGAGAAGAAAAGAGCTTTCTTTTTCTAAGAGCCAAATTCATGGAAATAAAAGCCTTGCCATAACACAAGGTGAATTCTGCAAAAGAGAAAGCTGAGCCTTTTTTTACAAACCCTGAGCCAACCACAGGAACATCAAGGCTGCTTGAAGAGGCCGAGGAGAGACTGCTGCTCTCAAGCTAATCAGCACAATGAGTCCCCATCACTGCTCTATCATGCCCAGTGCTGAGACACTTCATGTGATAATAGCCTCAAAGGAACTGACTGAGGCATGATGCAATATCTCTGCTGCAGCGTTCACCCAGAAAGTTAATTTATTGCTTGTTTATGCTATGTGGGAATTTGAGAAAACAGTCTGAAAAATGTTGACAGCTTGTTTTATTTTACATCCAAATTCATAAGAGGATGAAATGATGAAATAACTTAAACTGTCTAACTTGTTTTACGCTTGCTACTAGGTGTAAATTTTGGTCTGATTAACAAAACATTCAGATGGACAAAAACTGAGAAATCCCAATTTTCATGTGTTAGAAATGATTCAGTGAAATGTTTTGATAAGTTGCTTCATAAATAAGGCCTGTTGAGTACAAATTAGATGGTGCTATTGTGGCAGACTAGACATTTCTTAAACAGACAGCATCTCTGCACCACAATTGTCAAGGCTTTTAAGGGGATCACAAATCCTTGAGTGTGCTCATGATGGTTCCCATCCTCTCCTAACACTATCAGCTGTCTCGGGGATGCGGGTGACATGAAACCAAGGTGACACTTACATCAAGAGATACTAAAGAGAGGCCTCTTAGGCTCAGGCTGCAAAGAACTGTAAGTCCATGTACAGATGCAATATTAAAAGATACTTACAGTGAAAGATGTAAATCTGTTGGACACATTGCTTTGTGTATGTGAATATTTCATGCATAAATGCATACAGTGTTAATGTGGATGATGGAATGATCTGATGGTTGGCAGCTTTTGAAACACTTTTACAGTGATGTATTGTGGATAAGAACATAAATATAAAACCTTAGCTCGTGTGGTTTGTTTGGGTACTCTCTGAGAATGGGTAAACCTATTCTCATACTGACAGGAGGATGTAAAAAGGACAAGAAGCACAAAAAGTGTGTATGAAAAGATCTACTGAGGACAGAGGCACTGAAGATTAGAGATCAGTACATTTACAGTGTTTATGTTATGGCAGGGGAAGTCACATTTGAAATTGCACAAAGAACTGTCACATATAGCAGGCAGGTGAGCCCAAGTGCAAAAGCAATAGCAAAGCAACAGGAATTTGAAGTAAGTGATTATTTATTACCAGATTCTGGGAACAGGCAGACGAAGGCAAAACAAAAGTGGCTGGCTTGAAACATGAAGAGCCAAGACGAAATGCAAAAACAAAAACTGCAAGATCAAGATACATTGACCATGAACTAACAAGGTACAAAGGAAACACTGGTATATAAGCAGAGACAAGACACAGCTGGAGTAGGCGGGGACTGGCTTTAGGAGGGAAACACAAGGAAAGGCTAACGTGGAGAAAGTGGGGCTGTGGTAAGTAACACTGGGGTGCAGCAAATGAGACTAACACAAGACAGGTGTGCAGGAAAAACATGGGAGCAAGGTAGGACTTATGAGACTGATACATGGCAGGTGTGTAAGGAAAAAGGCAAAGGTAAGAAGTAAAACAAGACATGAGGAGATTTGGCTTTTAAAATAAAACAGGAAACAAGCTACAAAACCAGGATCGTGACAAGAACGGTAAGTCACAGCTAATATCAATGCAGTTAGCAAGGTAATGTTTAGCAAACATTAGCTCAATTATGATTTTGGTAAATGTAATATATTATTACTCTGTTGTTAAAATGGCATATGGCAAAGGCTTTATTTTAACTTGTCAAGGACTTGAAACTCAAAGTTTAGGACTTGGGCCTTGACTCTGGACTTGGCCTGTCTTGACTTGGGTCTTGAATTGGGATTTGCTTGCCTTGACTTGGGACTTGACCTTGGACTTGAATGAGGACTTGCCTGCCTTGACTTAGGACTTGACTCCAGACTTGCCTGTCTTGACTTGGGACTTGAATTGGGACTTGCCTGTATTGACCTTAGACTCGACACTGGACTTGCCTGTTTTGACTTGGGACTTAAATTAGTACTCGCCTGTCTTGACTTGGGATTTGACTCTGGACTTGCCTGTCTTGACTTGGGACTTGACTTTGGACTTGCCTGTCTTGACTTGGGACTTGACTCTGGACTTGCCTGTCTTGACTTGGGACTTGAATTAGGACGTGCTTGTCTTAACTTGGGTCTTGACTCTGGACTTGCCTGTCATGACTTGGAACTTGACTTTGGACTTGCCTGTCTTGACTTGGGACTTGAATTAGGTCTTGCCTGTCTTGACTTGGGACTTGACTCTGGACTTGCCTGTTTTGACTTGGGACTTGAATTAGGACTTGCTTGTCTTAACTTGGGTCTTGACTCTGGACTTGTCTATCATGACTTGGAACTTGACTTTGGACTTGCCTGTCTTGACTTGGGACTTGAATTAGGACTTGCCTGTCTTGACTTGAGACTTGAATTAGGACATGCTGTTCTAGACTTGGGACATGACTCTGAATTTCCCTGCCATGACCTTAAACTGGAATTAGGACTTGCCTGTCATGACTTGGGACTTCAGTGCAAAGGCTTGATGCATACTTGTTACTTGCAAAACAGTAACTTGTTCTAACCTCTGTGAAATAGTCACCCAGTGGTGTCTGCGAAGATCCTGCACCTTACTCTATAAGGCTGTAACTAAGGATTATTATTATTTATTTATTCATTATTTACCATTGATTAATCTGCCAGTTATATCATTGTGAATTATTACTTTGCCTAAAATGTAGGAGGAAAAAAATAAGCTGAAGTCTAAAACTCAAACATATCCAATTTACTATTAAACATGGTTAAGTTAAACAGATTTTCACACAGGACAGTACATTTTTTACTTGAAAAAAAAAAAGCCAATTAGATTGTGGTGAGCATGAATTCCTGCTGTGTACAATAAAAAAGAATAGTGAGGTTTCACAGCAGAAAAGTGAAAATATAGAGAGAAATTTCTCAAATCACTCCTGCATCATAATCCACTTCTTTGCTCTCCATCTGTACCCTCAATATGTTCCACTTTTGCCTTTATTTGTAGCTTGCGTAGTACCTACAGTGATGGACGCTTGCAACTGTGTTCATTTGACAGAAAAGAAAAGAAAACAGGATACCTGGGCAGTTATATTGAAAAAAAGGCTTACTCATGCAGTTAGAAATGTAACATAGGAACACCACACACTGACAAAATAAAGACTTTACTTTAAAGGAATGGAAAAACAGCCATTATCTCAACTTTAATACGTCTGCGCTACTGCTGTCACCAACTTGAAGGACGTGCTGAATCAGGTTGAAATGGGTTACTTTCATGCACAAAGGAGAGCGTGATTAAATCACCCAATTTAATTAATGTCACCTCAAAGTTACATTAAAGAACAAAAAAAAAAAAAAGGAATTAATTGCGATTGCCGTGCTAACTTACAAACTGGCCCAGACTGCAGGGACAGCAGAAAGCTTTCAGGTCCACACACAAACACACACAGAGCTCCCTCTGAAGTCTGAAGTGCCTCATAGCGTATTAATTGTTGTTCGTCAAAAAAACAGCATGCTTTCTTTGCGAGCTCTTCCAATAGCACTCTGAGTGGTCACCAGTCATTGTGTTAGCAATTCAGTTACTGATCGCACATCAGGAAAATAAGGAAAGCTGTCATAATTATCTGTCTACACTACATTGTGTTAAAGTGTTCCGGAGAGAAATCATAATTGCACCATAGTGTGAGAAAAATAAAAGAACTTTAATTTTCCAGGCAGCACAACAGCGATCCCATTTTTAATCCTAATAGCAAAAATAGCCCGTACTTAGCAAACAAAATAACCAATCCATTAAACAGGTCTACTGCAGAGTATGTGGACAAATACACTATCAGTCATGTCAAGTTAATTTGTCATGATACCAGCATGTGTTAAGATCTGTGTCACACTAATGTCCCCTCATACATGTGGCTCAAGGTCAACTAGATAAAAAAATCTGAGAATCATGTGGTGAGAGAACATGAAATTAAGGAGCAAAACAGTACCGTAGCTACTATAATGAGTCTATGCAAGTAACCAGGAGATATGTAAGCAACTAATCACATGACACTATTGCCCAGTTGGATCAGCCTGCTTCCATTTCCAGGTTGCCAAACACCAATGCTTTGTCATGCTCCTTAGCAACAGCAGGCAATAATGGAGGCTGAGAGCAACTGACTTAGTATAAGAGTGAGAAAGTCCACAAAGGGTGGGAGGGAGGTGAATGTAGATGGGTTAATGGCAACGAGACTTCCGCCCAGGAGACTGCAGTTTGTGTCGTGTGTGAAACCAAAAGTCACTGTTGTTTAATGTTATGTTATGTAATTTTTGTTGTCACTCACATAGAGTATTTACATCAGGTTATGTTACATAACAATCAAACTCATTTTAACCCAAAACATGATCTTTTTTCTAAAACTAACCAAGTAGTTTTGTTGCCCAAGCTTAATAGCAACTGCTTCACAACATTAACCATGTGTTACAGTATGTTTCAGCTATGCGTCACATAAATACACCAAAGTGTGCCCTCTGCATCGCTATCAGACACTGAGGGGTGTGACAAAGCATTAGTATTTGACGACCTGGGGATGAGACCTGCCTGCACATACTGTGGTGATAGAAACCAAAGCCTGCGATGTCTTTTCACCACTTTGCCCGCACGAGCAAATATGATTTTGTGTGGAGGACACTGCCAACCAGACTGTTAGAGGTTTTATTGCATGCAATGACACAAGGCACAGACTTTGCTTCTCCCCATCTTATCATTAACTTCTGATGACCCGGCAGCTTTCTATATTTTTCATATGGTTGTGTTCAGTTCTCCAGTAGGAATCGTAAAGCCACTTGTAAATCATCTCGCTGTGCACACACAAACACCAAATGCAAAGGGCCATAGCTGTCTTTTATTGCCAAATGTTTTACCTCTTACACTTTTTTTTCACACAGCAACATGCGTTTAATGCAGTCGGAAACACACCAGTAAAAAGATAAAACCCACTGCAACAAATGGTAACACAGTTCCATTTGACATTCATGTCTCTGCAGTAAGCTGCCCCCCTGCCTTCCCAGCAAGCATGCTGAGGATGTAGCCAGGCTGTAATGCAAATCCCCCCATGGGGGTTCACAGAGTAAAGCCAGGGCAACAACACTACTGTGTTATCGGTGTCAGAGCCACTGGATAGACTATATCAGATAAAGACATGGGGAGGTAGGGCCGAGGCTTTACTTTGCAGTGAAATGGGGTTACAGCAGTTTATAAAGCGACAATCAGTGTACAGCAAGTAATCGAAATAGACTGATGAAGATTGGTGTGTGTAGCGATTAGCTGATAGATTAGCAAAGCATGACATCTGTGCTCTGCCTGAACTAATACAATGCTCTCTTTCAGTCAGGTGTTCATGTGTTTAGTTAGTTTTCATGGCTCCGCAGTAATCTGGATGTTTACCCTGCTGGCATACTGAAAAGAGAAGCAGGGGAGGAATGCTAATACCCCCCAAACCCAAAACTACATGGCAAAGGTGACGATTCTCATAGCTAACGACAAAATAGACGATCATGTAGGCACAAACCTACCATCTCTTTGAATTCTCTTGTAGTTAGGTAATGCTGCACCTTTTATTAAATCAGACCCTTAATCTTCAAGTTTCCCATCATGCTTTTTTTTGCTAATTGAATGTACAATTAAAGGAAAAGTCTGACATTTTAGGAAATACAATCATCAGCTTTCTTGCTGAAAGTTGGACGTGGAGATCCGTAGTCTCATGCATGTGCTTGGAGCAAGAGCTAAGAGCTAGTTAGTTTAGCATTTCGGAGAGTTATCACGCATGAGTTAAAAAGAAGTTATTCCATATTCCAAGATAGTGCACCATTCATTCCTATTACAGTCCTTTCACTTTTTGGGCTCGTATGCTGCGTTCCATTTACCCCTGAAGGAAAGAGTTGGAGCTGCAAATTATGTCACACCGATGGTGACCTTGACCTCCAGTGCAACAAGTTGGAAAACCAATAAGTTGGTAGCAATAGCAGTTCTAGCCATGTTAGCCATTGTTAGCATACCAGTTGACAACAATGCATTACACTTTATTTTGCACATACAAACACCGCAGTAATATTTCCACACATGGAAGTTAGACAGGACTGTGTGTACGACTGTTTTAATGAGACACAAATAAGACAGAAGCTCTATTATTACTATAGCTTTTACTGTAGTTAATGCACAGAGCAGCCATCTTGGATTCAAAGGTCAGGGTTGGTGAGGTGCCTCCAACTTTCCAAATTGTAAATCCAACTTCAGTGGGCGTTGTAGCTGAAACTTCCAATGGCAACTTGGGAATTCCAACTTTACAGTGCAAACAGAATGCACCAATAGTTGACGTGTTAGATACTTGCTCAGGTCAATCCGGCTGACTTCCTGTTAGCTTCCGAACATAGGTATGGCATTAATGGTGCTACTCTTGACAGGACTACTTGACAGATAAATCAAATTCTGATCACATAATTATAATCATTGTTGAATTGAAGTATTCAGCCACTGAATTTCTAATCATGGTGTATGGGAATAAAGACTTTTTTGGCCACTATGTGTCATGTTATTCTGCAATACTGAGTGTGGCCAGTATTGCCCACAGACTATAAAAATAATGGATACAGCAGCCATGACATCAACCATTGGTTTGTGGATTCTCATTTTAAAGCCTCCAGTGTGGCATTTTGGCCAATCCATCTTGGACTTTTGGCACCAGAATTGACCATATGTGGATGAGAGGTTGGAGCTGTGGAGGAGCGAGGGGTGGATCTGACTGAGAGCCCATGGACACAGTCGACAGACAGCCTGTCACTCAAAGCAGCCCACCCTTGTTTATGTGTAACTTTAGGCCTTACTAAAATTGAAATGGGTGAGTTGTATAAAACTAGTTGTCATGTAGTTTTGTACCAGGCTGTAAACATGTATATTTCTGCTGTAAAGTACTGTACAGCACTTTCTTTGGCACTTTTCAGCCCTGGAGTTTGCCACTCGCAACCACTTTACAGCCCAGCATATAACACCCAACCCCGTGGCCTGAGTATTATGTGCTGGAACTTTTTCTTTCTCCATGCAGCAACTTCCTGTTTGTGTGTGTCAGACTATTCCTTAAATGCTGATAGGGACAAACATAGGCTCGGTTAACCCTGTTAACAAAATGAATTGCTTAGCAGGACTTAATAACTTAGTAATACATTGCACAAAATAGTACACTGATGTTGTATCATCCTTCCTTGACGGATCTCTGTAAGAGCAGTTGGAATGGGATTTAAAACAACTTGACACTGTTCCACAAATAAGCAAACAACATGTTTGCTGCCAATTCTGCACTTTGAAGGGGCTGAGTAGATGGCACAGCCAGCTCACACAGAGTGTCAAGACCAGACTTTAATGCCTTGTGCATCTAGTGGCTCCACAGAGATAGGAACTCAGTCACTGACATCATTTGCTGTCTTTTGAACTATGAATTGAAGAGCCAGATCACACAGCTGGCATCCCTCCTCGGTGTTACTCCTTCAACTTGCCCCCTCCTTATCATGACTCACACTCCTTCAAGGCAATTAGTAGATGCACCATATTGGCTTGGCTTTTGGCCACACACAGACACTTAAAATTTGATCAGTGACAAGTTGCATTGTGTTGCAGGATTTCAAAACACCAGGGAATCTTACCAAGATATTCAGCATTAGGAATAATTTCAGTTACCCTGCTTTTAGTAGATCTAACACAGGATAGTCATTCATAAAGCTTATTATCAGCACGCTCTGACTGGGAACTTACCTTACAGTAGATTTTCCAACAGAAGTGTATTTTTATGTGAAATAAAATGAAACTGCAGTTGGAGCCTTGGAGTAATTCACTTCCAAACTAACTAGAATCTAACTACACAACCAAATTATGAAAGCAGTACACACCATGAACAGAAAGCAATAAGGCAATAAAATCAGTCAAGCAAGACTAAATAGCTGTGGAATTATAGTATTTTATACATACCAGCACACATAGCCAGAATTTCAACACTCCAAATATGGGTGTGGGAATTAAGTGCAATACTAACATTTAACAGAGCAAACCAGTGGGCAAATATAAGAAGTGTTTCTGCATTATAAAGAATGTTTATGTTCAGACTGTTATTGCAGAAATGCTAATTTCATTTTAAAAAAGGGCTTGAGGAAAAGAAAACACGACAAAGGTCTCTGTGAGCCTTTGGGATAAGTTTGCCTCTTTGGCAGGGTTTAGGAAAAAGATCATGGTTTGGGTTAAAATGAAAAGATTTCTGCCAGAAATCCTTTCATTTTGAAGACAAACTTCCCCCGTGTGCTCTCTGGGACAAACATGTTCTGTGAAGAAATTACTGGGGATCACAGTGTGAATATTTGTTCTTATCTCTTTTGGTCTCTGTGGCACAGTAGCCATTTATATAGTAGAGTGACACCATATTCTCTCCATATATGCCATATATTAGTCTACAGCTGGGCCCTTAATGCTGCAGTGATGGGGTATGATGCAGCTTGCTACATTGGATCAATCACTGTTGGGAATACTGAAAGGATTTACAAGAAATCAGTGAACTTCTGCAAACACTTATCACTTTTGCATTGATTTATTTTTAAAAGTGCCAACATTTTGGTCACATGGACCTTTCTCAAGACATATTCAAACATCATAAAGTGACACAGTGCTTAGATAGGCTCACAGAGGTTCAGGCTTAAATCAAAATATTCTCATAGAAGAGTGGCCTGCTCTTAATAGTAAGTTATCAAGGCTCTATGAGCCGTATTTACAGGAGGGCAAGACTGAGTTTTTAATGAAAGACTATAAACATCATGGCAAAAATGTGTTTTGGTGCACATATTTTTGTGTAATCATATGCATAAATCTAGGGTTATGGAACAGGCATTTGTGTATTGTATATTTGGGGTATGTCTTAGGTATATTTGCCATTAGGTAGAAAAAACGTTTTTGAAGTGGTGACAGTGTATTTTTTGAAGGTGCATCGACATATTTTGTGTGTTTTGTGTTGGTACATATATAGTTTAAGATATGTAAATGACATCTAGATATCAGGCGCCAAAATCCAATGTGGCCATCACCAGAAAACCATTTCAGCCATAAGTTTTGTAATGAAACAGATTTTTTACTTTAACTTGTCTGTTAGTTATATATGTGGTGTTGCAAACATGGAGACAGAATGGAAATAACTAGGTGAAAATGTGTGTGTAAATTCAAATTCTTTTGGGGGCTAGCGGCCATATTGGTAATATGCAATTTAGAGATGATTAATAAATATGATGTGGTTTAAAAAAAATCATGGATGTGAGTATTCTAATGCATTTCTAATGCTTAAAAATATGAATACAAACCAAGTTTGCCAAAAGAATTGTTTTATGGGTGGCGGCCATACTGGATTTTGGCAGCATGGTCATCAGAATGCCAATCTGCCATGCCCCAATATCCTTTTACATATTTTAAGCTATATATGTACCAAATTTGGTGCTTTTATGACAAACTGAACAATTCTTCTAGGCCACCCCACTAACAGGGAATTTTGAATGGTGATGTCTGTGTGATTATGAACACACCTCCAACACAGCTCATGCAGTCATGGACTTTATTTAAGTACTGTGTCACTTAATGATGTCTTGAGGTTCACTAAGTCCATGTAACTGAAACATCTGCACTTTTTTTTATCAGTCAATGCAGAGGTGATAAGTGTGTGTGGGAATTTGATCTTCAGGGTATTAGATTTCCTGCACCACAAAGGAGACAAAGGAAGTGATATGTGTGTTGCCTTCTATTAATCCCGAGAGAATTGCCAGTGAAATGAATATCCAACAGTTCATTTCATTTGTTGTTTTATCCAACAGTGATAAGTTTAACTGGCTACCTGCTATTTGTTACGAACCTTGTTTTGAGCCAGAATGAGCAATGAGAAATGCATTCAAATGCATTCACTTCTTAGGTGTAAAATTACAAAATTCTGAAAATAAAAACATCACACTCCCAACAGGCCTCCTTCCTAATCAGTCATCAAATAACAAAAAGTGCAGCTATCACAATCACTCACAGATTTTCTGCCATCATTTCGTACTGTGTTATTCCTATCAATGTCCCCATTTTTATTGTTCTAAATATCCTTTTATATTTGCTCTTACCCATACACTATATATGCATGGCATGATTTTTACACAAATATAATTATCTCTTAAAACTTACCCTGAACTGCCTTAAAAAAGGCAAAAGAAGAAGAAAAAAACTGCCACCATGTCGTTACACATCAGCAGGGCCAAGGCACCTTATCTGTGGAAATTAAGTACATGATTTAAGAGAAAGCTAATTAAAAGCTAATTAATTTCCCCTGATATCTCCACCTGCCTGATTATTATTTTTATTCAAGCATACTGCCAAATTTTTTGGAGTACAATTGTGCTGTATAATCTAGTACTTGGTGATAACAGCTCTACATGGCTAGAAAATTCAAAATGATTATTTTTTCGGCATAAATAAGTGAAAACTGGGACACTGCTTATAGAAAACATGGTGGTGCTGCGGTATCTTGCAAAATGCTATGTTTTTTTAAACATAAAGTTCTTGAGCAGCGCAAACAAAATTCAATTGACCTCTAGTAAGCTCTTCTAGCAGCAGAAAACTTTGAGATGTTATCTCAAAACCTTTGCAAATAAAGTCCAAACTCTTTGCATGGCTCATAAAAACTTAAAGCATTTTTAAAATTCTGGGTCTGCTAAGGCTGCCGTTCACACCAAGTGTGTGAGCTCTATAAAAGGAGACTGCCTTCCTGCAAAATTTGACCATATAGGGCATTTTTCTGCAAGCAGAAATTTACATTTTTTGTCTGATGCTGGCCTCTAGTTGTCAGAGTAATTATTTTGGGAGTAAAGGGTAAAGTCAGGCGACACAGTATAATGAGGGAGAATGTACACTTAGGGTGGGAGGCAGGGGAGGTGGATGGGTCAAACAGACAGTGGACTTTATTCTAGGAGACCTGTGTTTGTGTCCCAAGTGAAAGCAATACCCAATGTAGCGTTGATTTAACAACAAAATGTAGTATGTCAACATCATGATTTCCCATGACATATATCACGAGATATGTTACCTTAGAGTACGGACAAACAGACTTATTTTAAGCCAAACCATGATGTTTTTCTAAACCTAACCAAGAAGTTTTGATGCAGCTTTATGGATCTCTAAAATAACATAATTACTCATGTGTTTAAAACTGCAACCTTTCATGAACAGACACGCTATTCTGTCGTCTAGTAGGGGTACTAGTTAAGGAAACGTTCCCATAGGTCTTATTCAGAAGTATGAACATAACATATAACCTTATGTGGTTGTATGGGCTAGAGGACTTTTTGTACAAAAATAATGGACTTAGGCACCGTGTCATCACCCGTTGTTTTGTGGACTCCCACTTTACATCCTTAAGCTTCAAGTCTGGCATCTCGACTATTGCCATTTTGGATGTTTTGGGCCAGAGGTGACGATATGTGGACAAAAGAAGCTGAGGACACTATCAATGGGCGACCTGTCACTCAAAGCAGCCACTCTATAAATGTTTTGCAACTTTAAGCCTTAATAAAATTTAAACCATTGAGTTATAAAAAAAAATCACCCCCAGTACAGTTGTCATGAATGGGTAGTTTAGCCATAGAGGGCAAACTCTTATTTATATCAGGCTGTAAACATGCTGAATTCTGCTGTAAAGTTTGGCATTTAACATGGTGGTCTATGGGGACAAACTGGCTTTTGGAGCCAGCCTCAAGTGGCCATTAGAGGAACTGCCATTTTTGGCACTTTTGCATTGACTTCGTTTTTCGGCTTTGATGGTTGCCCCTTGGTTCCATTGCCACTTTATTGATGTCAATGTACAAGCATTGCTATTACATGTCCATTGCCTGTTTTTATTCAGCTTGATCAAATCTGATTGAAAACCAAGCTCACTATCACACTGCCACAAGCATGCACAGATGAACTGAGATAACCCCACACACTTCAGGGCGTTTCCCATTTATAAAATGTGAATGTTTATTAAATGTTGACAAGAACATTAAAACACAGTATCAAGATTCAGCAAAACAATCTATAGTACTTCACCAAAAAGAAAAGAAAAAGAAAACAGAGTTAGTTCTGCGCTGGGACTGAAGGAATGGGAGGACTGAGGGCAGGGGGAGAGCAGAGTAGGGCAAAAAGCAGAGCAATAAAGAGGCAGGGAGTCGAGAGCCGGGAAGAGAAGAGAGGAGAATTTAGGAGCTATGGAGTGAGGGGGAATTGGCAGCAGAGGCTAAGGCAATTAAGGAGGTACACAGTAAGAAAGATAGAAGGTTTGGGGACCTGGGGGATCGATCAGGGGGTTGCTGATGCACTGTAATGAGTGGGATAACTGGGAATGATTAGAACCTCTGATTTCACTCTTTTATCATCTCTTCCATTGGAGACTTAGCAAGCTGCAGCAGAGAGAGTGACTATAAAGGCATTCACTCAACAAAAACACAGAAGGGGGCATGGCAAATAATACTTTACATTTTAATAACAAGGGGCGACATAGCATTAACATATACAGTGAGCACAACGTTGTGTCGAGGTGAAGATAAAGATTTTTAGGGAGTGGGATCTCGGGGGGTTTTTAGGGTACGAGCGCAGTTTCAACACAGTACCAGAAGGTGGTGTCCACTCTCATGGGTTCACAATCACAATAAGTAATAGTTCATTATAATTATGTAAATCTCTCTGTTATCGACACAAATAGCAGGGGAGGCAAGTTGTACATAAGCATCACATTACTTCAAAATTCCACAGAGAGACGCACTCAGCCTCCCGCTCTGTCATCTGGCTCATGCACATGGGCATGTACAAACTGAAGCATGTGCATATACACACAGAGACACTGTAGACGCACACATGTGCACACACGCTAACACACTCACACCCTCTGTCTAGTACAGAGACACACACACATTTGCATACGCTCTCACACGCCAGTCCCCTTCTCCCCAAGTGAACTCATACATTTTGAGCTTGTTTTAAATTCGTTATATCCTCTGACATTATCAAACCTCCAACTCTGTGCCATAATAACACCAGCAAGTACTTGTAACACGTGTCTGTGCTTTGATGTTGAAGAGAGGTGGCAGCAGTCCGCCGAGACATGACGTATAGCTGTATGCACAAAGCCGAGGTGCTGCGCAAACAGCAATGGGAGATCCTTCCCCTAGCACCGGCGATGACAGAAAAGCTCACAGCTGTTCCAGTGTCAGAGGTATCCGGTGCAACATTGCTCGGTGCTACACGTTAACCCACTGTCAGCTGGGGCAACACCCTTCAGCACACATTCAAAACTGTCTCCCAGTGCCATGGGGCTTTCTGAAGCCAAGATGTCAGAAAGATCACATATGTCCAGCAAGGCAGCTAAATGTGCCAGGAGGTTTGAAATCTCTCTCTCATATTTTTGTGCCTCTGTAGAAAGATTTATATTTGTGCTGCAGATTTGAACGGGCATGTGCTTAAGGGATAATCACATTCCTCCCCTTCACTCATATCCGACCTTCAGAGCAGCACAGGCCACTCCCGCTTGCTTTTCAGGCAGAGGAAGGGAAAAAAGTTTTGTAAATACTTTCTTCACATCTTGATTTTTTTTTTGTTTTAACTGGTGGATTTCGTGAAGTCCATGTGCTTGAGTACTCTTTGTGTTTTAGCATAGTAAGAAAACAGCTTCACATGCTCTAAAAGTCATACACACTGTACAATAAAATCTACAGATAATTTTTTAAAGCTTTTAGTACATCCAAATAAACTCGATGAAACTGAGAAAAGTTGATTCACCGACTTAAAAAAAATGAGAGACGGAAAATCAGGATTGCACTATTTCTGCCCACAGTTTGCCTTTGTGTTTTTCTTCATAACATTTTTTTTCTTTTTCTGTTATTCTTTTTTTTTGTTTCACTTTAGGCAATTTTGTTTTTGCCATAACACATTGTAGAATTCCTACTCAGAAGAAAAAAAGACAGTGGTTGAGAGCGTCAAATCTTATTTTACAGCAACTTTCACTCCCTTTGCATGACAAGAGGAACTGTGTCACGCAAATGGATCCTGTAAGAATCATCTGGAAAGGAGAAAAAAATTACAAATCAGAGGACAAACCAGAGGTGGGAATGTGGGGTCGTTGGCAAAAATGTAACATTTCCTCAACAGGTCCGAGAAAACGAGATCAGCGTGGGAAGTCATGACACAGTCTTTGATTCCTCTTTCATTCTCCGATCCCGTTGGTCTCCTTAAAATTGTTGTCAGTGTCTTTTTCTTCCTGTTACATGTACATACATTACAGGCTTTGTTATTTGATGTTAACTACTTAAATGGAGAGTGAAAGGTATGCCAGCCATGCATCATGTCTGTGCTAAACATTGTAGTCAGTCGAGACGCTCTACTGAACTCATGACAGGAAATTGATAATGTTAGAGAACTCTGTCTGTCTCTCTCTGTCGTAGACACACACGCGTACACACACATACCCACGTACACACACACAAAGTGCTGGGTTACCATCTGTGAGTGCTGCATCAGTTGGCCAGTACTCAGCTGGCAGGCAGATCAGACAAAGTGCCCAATATGCTCCCTAATGGCCCAAGTCAGATGAATGAGATCCTCCGTTGTCTCTTTCTTTTTCTCATTTCTCTTTCTCATCCTTTTTGCACCTCCTCTTCTTCCACTTCCTCTCTCCCCTTTGATCCACCCTGCCCCCCCCTTTATCCTTTCGACTAATTTACCTCTTGTCAAATTGTTTCCTCGTTCTCTCCGTCTCTGTCTTCCTCTAATTATCTGAGGCCCTGCACTTCTTGCCACTACCCTGCTGGGTCTCATTCACACAGAACGAGGATGTAAATGTGACATAGTGTACCACTGCGCTGTCCCTTCTCACCGGGGAAACCCAGGACTTCCTTTGCAAATGGGGGAAAAAGGAGGATTATTATCTCTTTTCATATTTCTGCAAAGAGTTTGTCTGTTTCTATTATATTTGGCGCAACCCTCTCCCCTCACAGATTATACAGCAATGGGCAGTGAGACTGAACCACAATCAAAGTGCCATGTCAGCACAGATGGGAGGTCAGAGTTACATGTCAGGAGCGAATTACTGGTGTGTGATCCTGCAGGCGATGCTTGGACCACCATGTCAGACTGAGTAAAGCTAGCGCAGTGGACTGTGAGCTCTGGTAAGCTGTTTGTGTGAACTGAATGATCAAAAATATTCATGATGATGGTTACATTTTTTTTCAAGAAAGGAACCGGGGGAAGGATAATGGTAGCTGGCATGACACTGGTAGCTGAGTGATGGAGGAAGAGGAGCAAAAAGGGAGCGAGACATCAGGAGGCAAACAGCAGAGTCAACTAAACTCAAAGAGGTATGTTTTTTAGTGAATAAACAATATCAAGACAAGTAACTCCGCCTAGCTGTCAGAAATTGTGGTTTGTAATGTTTCAAAAAACTTCTTCTTTTTCTTCCTTTATCCTTTTGTCTTTCTCATTTATTCTCTGGGTCACGGGTAGGTCGTATCTTCATCTCGGAGAACTTGAGGGAGTACTGCCAGCCAGTCCACGAGGACCACTCGATGCCGTCAGCGTAGGAGGTGTGCTGGCCGCGCAGGTACTGGCCGTTAAGGTTGGAGGTGTGGCAGTTGCGGTACCACCAGGCACCATGGTAGAAAGACGCGCAGTTGTTCTCCGAGTGGTCGTTGTCCCTGTCTTTGGTGGTGAACTTCATCCCGTTGTGCTTCAGCAGAGAGTCACCTAGGGTGAGAGGAGCGAAAAAAAATTGAATGTGTCAGTACATATTTAAACAGTAGGATAAAGCAACACATTCTTACCCCCAACACGTCAAACACACACACACTTGCTCAATGGCAAATGTCATGTCAAACCCCCACCCTGTCAGTTTTGGATGCTCTGGCACGGATTTTAATTCACACTTGTTTCATGCATTGTACAGAAAATGTGTAGTTTCCACTCATTAAAAGCATTCAGTCTCTTTTTAGAAATAAACTTAAAACGTAGGTTAAAAAAAAAACGTTTTATTTTTATTTTTTAGATTTAATGTAATGAAGACATTACATTTTGGGTTTGCTGCACCTGTAGTCCAGGTTGTGGGACACTTTTATGTGCCATCTAGTGGTAGCATAAGCACAATGCACTAATCTATGTAAAAACAAGATGGCGGCTATCTCTGACACGTCAGTATGCAGCTGATTCTGACATATAAGTGGACAAAGTACAAAACCTGATCAGATTTTAAGGTTGGAACTTGTTTCATTCATTCATTCATATATTTGAATGAAGAAGAGGCGGGGTAAAACCTGGACAGGTTGCCAGACTATCACAGGTCTGACACAATAGAGACAACCATTCACACTCACATTCACAACAATTAACCTTATTTGCACGTCTTTAGACTGCGAGAGGAAGCTGGAGTACCCAGAGAAAACACACAGAGAACAGACAGAAGGGGCTCCCTCACCTCGGGTTCGGACCGGAAACCCTCTTACTGTGAGGCGACAATGCTAACCACTGCACCACTGTGCCACTGAAGCTTCATCATTTATGCTTGATTATGTCTGTAGTTTAATATGGCATACACATTTGACCAAATTTGGCAACGGTAACACACTAAAATACTGTTAATTACAGAGTACTTGTTTGAGGACATTGGGGCTTCATTATTGTAATATCGCAGTGTTTCACAAAGGCCAATTAGGTGTGACAGACTGAGTCTACAGACAAAAAGGACTTTCTTGTTTGGAGTATGGAGCAAGAGAAACTTTATACAGAGTTACAAAATGAACAAATCCCAAGGCTTTTAGATATGTAGAGTTATTTGCTATTTTGTTTTTGCACAGCCATTTAAGGCATTGAAATAAACAGTTTTATACTTTCTTACATACTTGTGACTATTACAAAATAAACCCATTGTCCCCATATAAGGACATGATTTTTTTCAAAAGCTACTCACTGGTCAAAGTCAATGGTTAGTTTTTTAAACTTATCAGGTTCTACTTTCCCAAATAGCTTTAGGAGAAATAAAAAATGCACACCAAACAAAAGCTCGGGTCTCGGGAGGTTAGGTTTAGGTAACAGGTGTGCTTGGTTAGGTTTACAATAAGACATCATGGTCATCATGTTTGTTGCTAATATAACATACGTCGTGACATATGTCACTGGCATGCTACGCTCTACATGGCACACTACATTATTATTGTCATTATTATTAAGATAAATAAATTGACGTTTGTTTTCACACTGTAAACAGACAGCAGTCTCCAGGGTAAAAGTCCAGAGTTTGTTTGACCTGTCCACCTCTCCTCCCAGCTGCCCTATGCAGACGTTCTTGCTCTGTATACTATGGCAGTTTTTTCGAGCATCAAAAAATGTTGCCAACTGGTGAATCTCACACTGCTGCTAAATGGTGCTTTGATGTATCTGTTTCTGACGCAAAGGGCCTCTGACCAAGCATCTGTATTTGATAAGTTAGGATGTAAGTTTATTCAAAGTGATTGAAACAAGCTCTCATAAACAAGTGCAGCTGGGACAAAGAAGAAGAAAAAAACAGTTTAAAGAACAGCTAGTGCATCTCCTCTGTGTCTTCCCCCAAAATATTCTAGGATCTGAAACCAGAAACCAGCAATTAGACACATCCGCAAGTGATTAACTTCAAAATAGTGAAGGACCTTTCAATTAATCATTTCTACAAACAGAGAGAGATGATAGAATAAAAAATAAAGCTCCACAGCTCTCCAGGGTATTGCTTCTCATTATCTAAAGCAGGAGGTCAGACGGCTTCTTAGCCAATTTATCAAAGGCACCGTGGTGACCTTTTTATCTTCCTCTTTTTAATAACACACCCCCAATGGTTTCATCAGCATGCTTGTCGGTTAATGTACAGAAATGTTATAAGAGGAGGGAAACAACGTAGTTAACAGACTGCTGATTTCATTCTTTCTTTTTGCAGCAATGTTGATCTTTAAGGTATTTTTGTAACTGGTACTGATATCTCGAAAAGCAAAGATAATAGCCAGTAAGAGGGCATTCTTTCCTGTAGCATGTGATTGTGAATATGATAATGATGTAAGACTAATGTGGGGATGTGACACAGGCAAGTTAAATCACCTAAGTGCCCTTAATCACGGTCTGCGTGGTAAGTCTGATTAGCACAATTAAATTGCCGAGCTGAAAATACCTTATCGCTATATAAAGATTCCTCACTGACATATTCTCTACATCGATAACTGCTTTGCAAGCTGTTGCTCTGAGAGGCTTACAAGTAACATGAAAGAAACGTTCTCGCTGAAACTGCGGTAGGCCTAAAGTTTTCAGCAAATGGATGTTCAAACAGCTCATAATGTTCAATAAACTCCCCCTAGCTCCCCTGCACTCTCTGTCCTTTCCTTTCTTTCCAAAGCAAGCTTCACACTGTGACCAGAAGTGGATAGAAGGATAAAGCTGAGAGCAGAATGAAAGACCGCTCACCAGCCATCAGGTGATGGCTAACAGCTCGTCAGGGCATCAAACAACCCTTAATTGCTCAGGATGTGGCCGCCCAGCTCCTTACCCTCTCGCTCTGTCCTACTCTGCTCTCCATTTGGCATTACCATGGTAACCAGTCAGCCGGAAAAATAATCTGACAGGCATGTCTGATATCCATGTTGTGTGCTGCTCGACATCAGGAGGAAAAAGACAGTGGGGGAGGAGAGGGAAGAAAAAGAAGCAGCTCAATGGCGTCGACAATGGGACGATGTCCAAGGGATGTGGAAAAAAAGAAGAGGGGGAGCAAAAAATAAAAAACAGAAGCACTTAAAGCCTCATTTGCAAGGCGCTGGATGTCACCTTGGTGGCTGGGGGCCGGCAGCCGCCTCCGATGCCCATTAAGATCCAGCTGCTCCCAGCCCAAATGAGCACCTGTCAGCTGATCGGAAAGAAGCCACAGCAGAGCAAAATACCCCTAATAATAATAACAGAAGCAGCCTAGAGGGAGGCAGAGGTGAGAGCATGAGCATCCTCAGAGAGTTTGAGTACCCTTAATTTGAGTGGATTCAAATGTCCAACAGGCAGATGAGTTCAAGGTCAGGCCGTGCTGAGGACAAGCCAGGTGCGTTACAGACACCATATCTGGGAAAAAGCTGTTGCACACAGGACACATTGTTTCTGTCCCCGGTCCCCTGCTTCTCTGTTCCTTAGATACCTCTACCCTCATTTTTATTTACCTCTCTTCCGTTGCTCTCTTCTTCCTTTGCACCTGTCCCCTTCGTTCCTCCATCCCAGTTTCTCCCAGCCCTCCTCCCTTCCTCTTCACTTCTTTTTCCTGCTCCATCTCTCATATCTGTCCCCATTCTCTCCTGTGTTCTTGGAGCAGCGCTCCCCAAAGGTTCTTTAAATTGCTTCTTCATTTCAACAGCGGGGTTTTTTGTTTACGCTGCAGGTCAAGCAGTGCAATTAATTGGCAGTAATTTAATCAAGGTGACAGGTAGCTGGCTTGGATCTGATGGTTGGGGAGCAGAGACACAGACACTAGCAGTCCGTCTCCCCGTGAAACTGTCTGCATGGTTTAACAAGTGGACACACCTTCTGCACTGTATAAATAACATGCTATTATTCTGAGGCAGCACGAACTGGAAGTTATGATTTCTGTGTTCACAATTAGGTTAAAAGAAAAATGCATCACAAAAATAGTGTATACCAATCAGAGTACAAGCACAGGAAATTGTGCAAGCAAAATCTAACTAGTTCACTGAGCGTACACACCTGCATTGCCAGAATAGTCCCCCACAGTCAAAGGATATCCATCATCATCAGGGTCGACTGAGAAGAGGCCTACTCCAAAGGTTCCATACTGGGCGTAAGCGGTGCTATTTTCAAAGTCCTCCAAGTCGATACGTAGCTCATAGTTCCCTTGGATGGACAGGGCATGGATCTGCTTCAGCCCTGCGGGGAAAAAGAGCGAGACACAGACCAAAACAATCCATTACAAAGTACTACCGTTGTTCTCAGCAAACAGTTTAAAGCTATTTCAGAAGCCTCTCAACGCCGTACATTTTCTGGAAATAAGATGTAACATGGTTTTTGTGCCATTTAGACTCTCCCCCTGCATGTGTAGGGTTTCTTTCCGAAACCAGATTAAGAGTTTCTTTTCAAAAGTGCACAGTGTGTGCTGCTCACAGAACTTTTTGCAATGACGACAGAGAAACCAGCTGAAAAACTTGGTATGTAATATTGAGTAAAGAAATGCCATTCTTGGATTGATCATGAAAGCACAGATGCGCGAAAGGATTTTTGTTTCTTTTTTGGTCATTTTGTGTCTCCATGTGGTGGTTGTTTTGCTAGTTTTTGTAGTTATGATCTTTGCAGCTCCTTTGCACCTCTCTGTGATCATTTTGAGTCTAATCATGGTTGGTACATGGTAATTGGAGTGACATTCTGCAGAACGGGCCTATTGACCTGTGTCCAGTAGGCCCATTCAGTAATCCATCCATGACATTGACTTCTTCACATTGACATGCAGTTGCAGAAATACAACCTGGCGATCTTTCACTGCAACAAATTTATATTAGAGCATCTGCATCAACATTGTAACATGACTCTTGGGTATCAACACTGCAAAGTACATTTTGAAGATGTAATTTTATATAAATCTTGCAGGAATCACCTTTCTTGACCACTTCGGGTTCAATACTACTTATTAGGAGCTCATGCATTGCCTACCCTGACTGAAAAAGATTGTGAATTGAAAATGTTTGCCTGTAATTGCTTTGAACTCTCCATGACAAGGTGGAGTGTCCTGGATAAAGAAGATGCTGTAAAATTGAACCTGGCTATGTACTACATGAGTGGGGAGTGGACATAATAATAATAATAATAATGACAATAATGATAATAACAACAATAATACAACAAAAAGAACAAGTTAAAAAAGGTTTTTTGGACTATTTCCATAACTAGAAAAGCTGATTTGTGAATTGTAGCATGGGATATTAGGGCTTCACAGACTGTTCCAGGAAGGTGAATTGCTTTTTTAACCAACCATTTCTCAGTCATTTAAATGAAAAGGTATTCATGACTTTAATCCAAAAATCACGTCTAGATTAATTCCCCACTCTGTCTCCGAACATCAAAGACAGTCCTCCAACACTTACGAGGACACCTGGCGCCATACAAAAGTTATTGCTTTCAATATCAAACACGGAAATTTAACAGCAAGGTCAACAACATCATGTGGCCTCCTGGTGATAAAAAAATGCACAGTATTTTGAAGTCAAGTGTAGTCTGCGCTCGCATTAATTATGTGAGTTTTAAATGGACTTAAGCTTCATTCAAAAAACTAACTGATAAAGAGGAGTATATCGGCTCTCACTACAGCACTAATGTGATCATTTCAGTTGCCTTCAGGTCAGCTCAAAGCAGAGAAAAGTGCTGTGCTCCCATAATGTATATTCACTGTAACAGTGAGATAATGGCTCATTGGGCTAATCTGATGTACTGCTGGAGGAGGCGTTGCCAAAACAAGGTGTAACATGTGGTTGGAGTCGTTATTAGTACAATAACTCTATAGCAGGAATCAGAGTATGATTGTGCTAAAGATCCCTGGCTTTGAAGGTATGATACAATTTGGTTACAGAAAAAAAGTGTTCCATTACTCATCTCTCATTAACTTTTCGCACATATGATTAAGCGTCAGGTCTCAGCTCATTAATAGCTACCAATGGAAAAAACATCCTGGAACTGATTTGCATTATAAAGTACGTGTTATGTCATTGGCACTGCATTTTAAATGTATCTTTTTGTTATAGGGAAAGTATGATTTTAATAAATTCTTGTTGCGAGTCTATGCTTGAAGTAATTTCTTGTGATAAAATCCCTTCTGAAGACCTTATTAGAAATTAAAAGACACATCTAGCTCACATCCGATTGTCTCAGCCATTTCAGATTCATGCTCACTTCATCGGATGCCCTGAACCGATCTTTTAATTGTTGCTCAATCCTTGGGAGAGAGTGTGTAAGACAGAAAGTGCCAGGAGGAAATAGGGTTTCCATCCCTTCTTCCTTGCCCTCTCCTGCCCTATATTTCCCCCTGCTGTGTTGGAGTGATGGTGCGTCCCAGGGCAAGTTTTCCTCTGAGTTGATCAAAGGTATGAGAGGAATAGTGTGTCAGACGGAGAGAAGCAGGAGGAACTCAACTTGGGTCCCTTGAACGCAAAATTCAAGGCAGGAAGACAAACAAAAGTGAACTCAGCCTCGAGACTGCGTTAAACAGCCTTCCTCCATGCATATAAATGCACTCTATACAGTTGCACTGTTTATTTGGGAGGCAAATAAGAAAATGAAATAACATTCGAAAGCGTGTGCTGATGGAGAAGCTTCAAAGGCTTCGTGGTAAAGACTGAGGGTCGGATTTAAAGCATGCAGAGGAAGCTGCAGGCTGCAATTGCCGGTTTAAGGTTTGTTTTACTGTCTCTCCCGTAACGTGACTCACCATGAAAGCAGCTGCACCACAGGAAGGAAGGTGTTTTCATGAACCCGAACACTGTCATTTTACCTCCTACTGCAATCATCACCTTCACAAATGAAGCTCATTCTCCCTTTTTAAAGCTTACAAACCTCAAACTGACTTTGCCTAATTTGAATTCCGTCGTTGTCGTGAATTGCACTCTGAGAGTGCCTCGTCTGAAGTAGAGGGCTAATTTGATGACAAACACAGCTGAAAGAACCCATTATTATTCAGAGACAGAAGCTTGCAGTCTGGGCCCAGGCACTTAGTTTGGATTTAATCTAGCCCAATGGGAGGTTGATCCCGCTCTTTTCATTTTCACAGTGGATCAGAAGATTGGAGGTGGAGAATCAGTCATTAATGCATTCATAGGCAGGTAACTTCATGGATGCCAGTTTCCGGTTAGTTTTCATTCAAAAGTATAAATACTCAAGTGTACAAGAAACAGAGAAACACACACAGAATGCAACACATTTCCACACACATTCAGAGAAACAAAAATGGCTCATTTGCAGAAATAGATTTTGTGTCGTAGCCCTTTGAGAAAAAGTATCAATCCACACAAACACCTGAGGGAATAGCACCCTGGGGTGATTTGACAAACTTCAAAAGAAAGACTTAGGATGTTTTCTCTTTCAGGAAAAAAAAATGAAAATAAAATACCAGATGCAACACAACTCTATTTAAAGACTCTGCGGCTTCCAACTGTATTTACATAACTTTAATTCAGTCCCTAATTAAAGCCCCAGAGAATCTCAGCGAGACTCTAATTCAGAATAATTAAAGAGGAAGACAAGTGAAATAACAACAGAGACTCCTTTGGTTAAAATCTAAATGCTCAGGTGTAACTCCCTGTTAATTAAATGCTATTGTTAGGTTATTTAAAATGGGTTCTAAAATACAAGGGAGAACTTTGAGGTGTTTTGCTTCAGTATTAACATGCTGATTGCTCCATTGGGGAGAGACTCTTCTCTCTTCTCACTGATTTGCCATTTAGGGGAAGCTTAGCAGAGAGTCAAAAAAAAAATCTGTCCTCCTATGTGCTTCAGATGGGCAATTAGAATTCTCTCTTTCCTGACTGGTTTTATATCTTGGCCATAATAAGGGACATTGTTGTTTTCATTTCTGTTTGTTTTTATTGTCTGTCTTGTTTTTACCTCATTAGGACAAAATAATAATTATTATTATCAAATTATATTATTGTTCCTTTTTTTCTGAAAGCAAAAATAAGAAAGTCATTTTTTCAAAGTCTGTCAAATCCCTACCAGGGTGCTATTCCAATGTTCTAGGTGTTTGTGTGGATGGATACTTTTGCCCTAAGAGCTAAGACACAAAAATTATATTTGCAAATGAGCCGATTTTATTTTTCTGAATGCATGTCAAAATCTGTTGTATTTGTGTGCAATTCTGTGTGTGTGTGTCTGTTTCCTGCAGACTGAGTGTGCAGCCTTGCTAGCAGCTCTATGAGGTGGCACTTTGAACTAAACGCTAAATTTAGCATGCTAACATTTAATGACAAACCATGAGGTGACAATAGCTGTGGCAACATGTTGATGTTTGGCAGGTATTACATTTACACTTGTTATGTTCTTAGTTTAGCACGTTAGCATGTTAACACTTGCTAATTAGTATGAAACACAAAGTAAAGCTAGGGCTGTTGTCATTAGTTTTGCACTTATTTCGTAGTTAAATCAGTAAAATGATATGTTATTAGCTGATATCAAAACGTCAGCTGAAGTTGAAAATTAGCCAGCTGGCTAACACTGACAGATTTACAGAAATGTTGATAATTTGCATTGTCCCTATAAGTTCAATTTGAGGACCCTGTGATCGATGTGCAGCAATATCAGTAAATAAAAGTTAAAGATTCAAATCAGCTGAAGACTCCTCAGTCAATTGAGATTCTTTAAGTCAAGCAGCGTGAGCATGCCTCGCTTTCATGCTGATCTCCAGTACAGGCAGCTGCTGACCCAGACCCAGAGTGAGTCTGAGGTGTGACGAAGGCAGCTTCCCCAGAGGGAGAGGCTTTGCCCTGTTAAGCCAGAGTTACACTTGTGCATCAACTCTATGCAGAGCCTACGCCATAGCCTACGCACATCGCCTACGCCATTGTGAGCACTTATACTTGTGCTGTAGTGTGTCTGTTACTCTACAATTACACCTCCAAAACACTAGTTGGCGGCAGGGTTTCTGTAAAGTTTAGTTGATCCACCCAAAACACACATTAAACATGGCATAATAGCAGCATTCACTGACAAAGCACTTGTCTTTTGCTGGACAGATTTTCTCCACAAATACAACATGCTAATGTTATTAGCACAAGCCTATGGCATTTTACATAGTATAAATTAGCCTAGCAGCTAGCAGACTTTTCCTCTACTCATTTGAAGCCAGGGACAACGGATACATTTAACAAAGTAACGTTACAAAATTTGGCTCCATTACAACTCACAAGGTTCAACGAGAAAACAACTGTTTTTTTCTAGACCGGTTTTCCAAACAAATGTAACATGCTAATGTTATTAGACATTTTACATTGTATAAATCAGGCTAGGGACGACTGGAGATTTCCTCTATTCATATTAAGGATAAATCCCTGATGGATAAATCACACACAAGACTTAAAATGCTATTTTGTGGAGGCTTTATTTTCTTCACAATTTATTGCTTCTTATCTGTGAAATTAAATATAATTATTATGAAAATAAATAAAAGTTTTGTTTCTGCTGAGGGAAATGGTTTCAGCTTACAAAGATAGACAGGTCTGCATCGCTGTGACGTATAGTTACATTTCTGGGGAGGTGCACATCAGGCTGCGGCACAAGGTACGATGTTGATTCGACACAAAAAAGTATAAATCCTGCATTAGGCTCTGAAATAACGTTATCTTCTGCCTTCTGTTAAGGAGTGATGAATGTACAGTTCACAGCAACCTATTAATTACCGTGTCTGGCCTTTGTTTGATATCAAGTGTCGACAAAAAATGTTGCACCACATTTCTGTTTTTGTTGTTAGCACAGTTAGAATGATAAAAGTTCCTGTGACCTTGAACATCCCACTGAACCCAGATCAAAAAGTCTAAATGGAGAAAAATAATGAATAGACCAATATTTATATTGAACAGCCAAATCCAATTTGACTGACATAATTCTGGGTTTTTCTTAGCTGCCATTTTTTGCCTAGGTTAGGCTGCTAGCACTGTTTACATGCTAATGAACAGGACAGAAATGGTGACACAGACAAGCAATTGGAATTTCAAAATAAAGGTGTATCTTTATGATGGTGATACCTACAGATGTTTTCACTTTTGACCAATAACATTAGATCATTGCATTGATATATATCACTCCAGACCAATGTATCATTACAGCCCTAGTATTAGGTCTTGAACCAAACAAATTAAAAATGTGCCCTGATGATTGCACTAGATGAAATGTCAGGGGACGACCAAAATGGACTTATTTATTGTTACCCATGCTATGCAATGCTTTAAATAAAGTATGAATGGGTAGCAATTTTCTTTGAACTTTTTTCTGCAGATAAATCTCCATATTACACAAGCAGCACTAAAAAGGAATAATTACTCAATGTCATCTAAAAAGAAGATAAATAATGCTGGCAAAATCAGCATCTCATTCTGAACAATCAATGTGTTTACTGATAAGGAATCTCATTTAGAGTGTGCCTGATTAACAAACACGTCGATGGGACAAAAATCTTTAAGCGTTCTTTGGCATTAAATCATCCATGTCATTAGTCTCCTTTACAATCTCTGCTACAGTAACAACAGAGCTGAGGGCTGAGATGCCATAAAGTGCAGGACCTCTATGGTGTGCTGAAAGCTAAACATTATCCTCATCATGTCCGCTGTTATGAATATCAGCACTTCAGGTGGCAAAAAGGCAAAGAATCTCTCACATGAAAAGCAGGCCAATCTTAAATTTAGAACACACCAATACATGTGGGAGCCAACTATTGGTCCTTTTTGGTAATAAATCTATGAAAAATGACAATAACAGTGATATATATCTGCAATTACCTCATTAAACTGGGTCATGGTAATCCATAACTCATTTTCACAGCTCTGAGGTTTATGGGAAAGAGGACAAATTTAGCTTGTTTAGAACATGAAGACAGTAATTTGTCATTTTTATCTTTTATTCATTCTGAGAGGGCATGTTGTGTTCTCCAAAACTAAAAAAGAAACAAAGCTCAAGCTCTTCCTGACATTGATTAAACCGTTACCACCAGAGATTCCAGCTCCTTAAACGTGATTTTACAGTTAATGAGACTGACATCAATGGCTTGATTAAAAATGTAGAAGACCTCCGTGAGATGTCTCCGTGATTCTGCTAAAAGGCCCAAATATTAATGATTTATTTGCTTTTATTTGAAAAGTATGTAGGGGGAATGTATTGGATGCTTTTAGGGGACGGGTTACAGTCTCAGTGTAGTGCAGCACTACAGGGCATGGAGGAAAAAGAATAAAAAACAGATCTCTAAACCCAACAGAGAAATGATTACACTTCTCTCTGCCGCTTGTGACATTTCTCAAAGTTAATTATTCATCATGCTTTTCTCCCTCTGTTGCTGGGGGGCAGCTCCTGAGACTGTTTCAGCTGAAAAGGAGAAAAGGAGCAGCACTCTTCTGTCTCCTCCTCCCCGCTTCCCCCCTCCATAACTCAACCCCTCCCTCGTTTTGTCTCCTTTTTTCTCTTTTTTCCTCTATCCCTCCCTCTTCTATAATCTTCCTGTCAAGCTGTTTTACTCTGCACAGATTGTGGATGGGGAGGAGTTAGAGGGGGCTGTTTCTATCGCCATGAGGACAGTCGCGGTGCCCTTTGCCCTTGGGGGGGCTAGGCTGGTTGAAGGCGCCTGTGAACACCGCGTCTGCTGAAAGGCTTGCTGTCGTCCGCTCTTAGGGAATAGAAAAGGCCCGCCATCGTTGGCTTTCCCCTTGTCATCAAAAGATGGGAGCGCAGGGAGAAAAACAGAGACAGGTGTGTGCTGAACTCTTGCTGCTCCCCCGGAGCCAGTGGTGACATTTGGTGGGACAGAAAGCAAAAAAACAATTTTAAGATTAACTGTCACACCTCTGACACGTCTATGCCTGTCTGCAAGTTCCCTTCCATTCAAGACAGTCCCTCGTCCTAGGAACTGTATGTTATTTATCAAAAGGAGGAAGATACCATACGTAAGATTTTTTAATCCCTGGTGACGGACTTTGATATCTAATGTTGACTATAGGGAAGGATATTCTAGTTTTAATACGTTTTCTGCTATACACTTTGAAGTATAAGCTCCTGATCCCCCTCGTTCAAATATACAGAACTTGGAAAGTGTAAATCCTTTAACCCTTCCTACTCACTTTTCTACTTTGAATGGTGAATGTTCAGACTGGCGGTAGATCAAACCAGATATGGTCTGTTCCTGGCGCCAACATGGCAAAAAAAAAAAATCATCTTGTTGAGGAATAGAAAAAGAGTGTGGGGGCTGCACTTTTTTGCGTGCTTGGTTGCACTCATGCACACACAAGCACAAGTGCATAAGAGGCTGATTCTACTATATTCAAAAGTATTTCGAGACAGAATATTCTTTAAATGAATGAACATTTCGGCGGTACTATTTGTTCAGCGGCACACACGCGGTGCCGTTCCCCAGGCTGAGTCTAACTTGGGAATAATGATCTTGGGAATGTTTGTTCACTTTGCCCACAGCGCCCTCATTACTGCTCTCAGGAGTCACTCGCTTCATCTTTGAAGATAGATACATTTAGCGATATATTATTAATACATATTGTTTCCTTTGAATCCTTATGGGTTTCTGAATAGACAAAAGCTCACTGAGACACATTTTTCAGACCTGCAGCATTTTCACTGAATTAAATCCAGCAGCTTTAATGGGTGTTACCTCACCGTGCCATAGATGGAGGCGACTCAGCATGACTGCAGGTGTGAAGACGCTCTGTAGATCTGATGAATGGCGTGTAGGATGACAGTATGAAGGAGGAATTATACGACTAATCTGTGACTCTTCTTTTATTTCGCAACCCCACTGAACACAAAAATGTTAATACTATAATCATGAGAGCAGCATGACACATCTAAATCAAACTCTAAGCTTGGGCTGCTGTTCATTACTATTTCATGGTCAACGGTCACATTTAAGTGGGCAGTGTGTGCACACAAAGCAATATAGGTTCACAAAGGCAGCAAGCCTCTGAAAGCAAAGCTGTTTTTGTGGCAGTCCGGTGGAGCTTTTAAGTGACAGAGAGAGACAGAGAGAAAGTTATTATGCTGATGTTCTAATGTAAGGTATAATTAAATGTTAATCCACCACAAAATACGTGTACACTGTGCTTTAAAATTCTCTTTCTCTATCAGGGACAGCTCTGACTGCAATAAAATTATAAGTGGCAGAAAGTATTTTGGTGGTTTTTGTCTGTTTAAAGCAACAAAATACAATATTTTGGCTGCACTATTGATTTAAGTGAGGGCAATCTAAGTCAGCAGGGGTTTGGAAGTGGTGGTGATCAATATCAGTGCAGCCACTTTTAGGCTACCTCAATGACTTTCAAGATTTCAGTCTTCCTGAATATGCTCTTTATTGGCAGGAATGCTCTTTTAGGACCCGGTCACATAGAGGTGCACAGCACTGCACTGTAAAAAAAAGGCAACCACCCCATCGTGTCCTCACACTAACCTTCCTGTGTAATCAATCTACCATTTTTCTTTTTTTTTCACAGTAATTTGTAGCTGGAATTCCTAAAATGGACAGGCAGAGGGTGCTTGCTCTAGCTCTGGTTGAAGGTGAGAGGCTGTCAGTAAATAGTGTGTTGGGCACAGGGAAACCGAGATCTGTGTGGATACATAAGACCACGCTGGTCCAGGTACTTCCCCTCGAAGATGGCCCTTTCCAGGCATATTTTAGGATGACTCGGGGACAGTTTGACAAGCTGCTGTCTATCATCGGGCCGTATAGCTCTGGGTATCCAGAAACCGCTACCACCAATTTTTCCTCTATTGTTTACCAACTGTAAACTTGCTGTCGTGACCACCATAGAAGGCCCGCCTCTCAAATCATCTGATTGGACAATGGGAAAAAGGTGACAAAAAAAGAGATGACGTCTCTGAATTGAAGTTTTTCAACTCGAGTTCATAGCACTCCGGCAAAAATGCCAGGCGTCTAGAGCATAGAAATGCCAGGTGCATCGCAATGCTGAAAACACAAGCAAAAAGCTTAATTCTCATTACAAACAGTTACAAAAAACCTCCTCCAGCTGCTAAAAGGCTTTCTGTGTTCGGGGCCATACACTTCCAAGCTCAACCCCTGAACTAGGCCTCCCTGCAGATGGTTGTAAAAGAGTTTCATACAAGTGAGCAACATAAAATATCTTTTTCAAAACATCTGTACTACTAGTGAATTTGGATGTTAACCATTTGTCCATTACTTGCATGTTTTGCAACCATTTATGTTTTGCTAACATTTACAACCACTTCTCTGTTAGCTTTTTCATCATTTAGTAATCAGGCTTACCTTTAAATCAGCCAACTATTTAAACAGTTTATCTAGGTTTAGCGACACTATATTTAAACCACTTATCAGAATGGTTTAGCTGTCTAAACTGTAAATCAATTACTTCTCTTGTTCCACAATTTATACTGTTAGCTAGCTATTTCAACCATTTCAATCATTTCATTTAAGCTGCGGATGGTCACCAAGACCTGGTATTAAATGGCCTGGGAGCAAAATTATCCAAGACCATAGTATTATTAAGCTCCGACGTTCTTAGCTCTTTTATCGTTACTTTTCATGTATCATCATGCTCTCTCCTGCTGTCTGCATGTAGGGGCTGACATCCTCCACACAGCACACACACAGACACACACAAATATGACAGAGTGAGGTCAGTCAGACAACAGTACAGATGAAGGGACTATAACTTCAAGATTACTCTAGCTGTCAAAAACTACGCCTGTTACTGTAAGTGAATGCAATAAAACCTTCACCAGTAAAAAGCCAATTCTTAATCAATACACGTGTTTAGCATGTAGGAAGTGACATTTCAGTCAACTCTGTCCACAGTCTCTAATTCATCGCCATTATGGTTTACAGTTGTGGTTTCAAGAAGAATTGTGCTAGCGGGGCTAATAGCAAATTGTTAAGAACAAAATGAAAGCTGTCTGTATGTAGGTTAATTGTTTAAACTTGTTTGTTACTGATCTGAAAATGTACCCGAGGTAGCTGACCTACAAATAGTAAATCTCCTCAGTAGAGGGGGGGCAGAGAGCAGGATGAATGATTGATACTGATGTCTGTGCTGTTCATGCTTACATAATGTTACTTTTTTTCAGTCAGTATTGTGATGTCAGGAGTAATATTTATTTTATCAACATGTTAGGTTTGTTTCCAGTGAGATATTATTAAATTGTAAATGATGTTGTGTGTATTTCACTGTAGTCAATTTTGTGATTGTTTTTAACCAATGTGAAGTGTCTCTGAGTACCTTGAAGAGGGCTCTATAATAAAATATAGTGACTTTGTTGTTGTAAACATGACTGTTGCTGCCATAGACTGTGTAAAACTATGTCCTATGTATTTTCCTAAACACTTGACCTTGGCAGGGAAAGGTATGTGCGTGTGTGTGTGTGTGTGTGTGTGTGTGAGAGAGAAGGGAGGGGCAAAGAGGGAGATGCTAGTAGAAGGAGAAAGTGTGTTATTAGTTACTGTTAATGCCACTTGTTATGCTTTGGTGCATTGATAGCTCTTTTTTATTGTTTATGCATTATGTGATGTTCTTTAGTCACATGTGATGAAAAATACAGTTTTTTTCTCATATGTAAAATGATAAATATTGCTACCTTTACTACATGAATTACTTTTTTTTTTTAAATTTGTCATTACAAAAAGCCAAAAAAAAAGGTTTCTTGCTGCTGAAAAAAACTGGATCATTGACATTTTCTGGTTTTAAAATACGACCCAGTGGAATTTGTAGATTGAAAAGCCCTGATTTATACTGTTAGCTAACTAATTCAAATACTTACCTAGCTTTAAATTCATTATTTTAGCTTTCTTTCAATTATTTTCGATTACACATAGCTTACTGTTTAGACTTAGCATTGCCAACCTTCTCATAAAATAGGGAATCATCCCATAATTGGAAACTAAAAGACGTATTCTAAATGATGTAATACAGGACTCATTTTGTTATGTATTTTTGAGAATCAAGAGTGATTTGTATGACATGGAAGGAAACCCTCGGGATCTGTCATACCTTAGCCTGTCTGTCATGTTATGTTCCACTAGTCAAATGTTGCTAAGACACATCTGACGATTCAAAAAGACAACCTACAAGCGTAATCCATAAAAGAAAAAAAAAAAAAAAACAGACAAGAGATTACAGAAATACAGAATGACATATATCAGGACATATAAGGAGCACCTCCAGTTGAGAATCACTGCTCTAAAGCTTACTGTACATAAACTATTTTGAGGTTTTATGTCTGAAATGTGCAGCTGTGTAACATTCAGTTTGCATAAATATTAAAGGCCCGGGAGATGTTTCGTTGGTTTGTCTTAGTCAGTTACAGGTCAATGTAAACCTTGATCCCTTGGATTAGACATGCTGTGGGCTGTGGCTAACCATGCACTTAGACCAGCAGTGACTCTGTGGGTGTATATCACCAAGATGCTGAGGTTCATTATATGTAATATCTAAGGAAGTCCACAATCCATAACAGATACAGCATTGCTAAATTGTTGAGCATCTAAAGATGTTTTCATGTTGTTTTCTATGATCTTTACAAATAATGAGGTGTCTGTGAATACACCTCGTCTCTGCTCATTTAAAATTGAACTCTGCTCGACTTGCTCCCGTCGCCGAATCACTGAAATATCTCCACCAGCTGTCACTCCCTTCTCTGTAGCGCCATGTCTCCCAGTACTCATTTGAAATGAATGAGTGCCGGTCATTTTGTCTGTTGTTGCTGCTGCCAGTGTGAGCTCACAGCGAGACACGGAGGAGGTGACAAGTTCGCTCATGTTGCTTGTAATGCAGCTTCAACAATTTAATCTCACATTTGTACTGGATGGTTCAACTACTGCTAGCAAGCTCGATTTGAAGCCTCTCCCACACAGACACTCATCTGTTTTGAAAACCTCTCCATTTTCCCTCTCATATTTTTCTGTCATGATGATTATTAATGAGCAGGTATATTCTTTTAATAGGTGTGGACAGGCAGAGGTTGTTTTAACTTGTGAGATGCAAAGCTAATTGGCAGGTCACATTGATGGATGGTAGCAATGAGTCTTGATTAAACCTGATGCATTTACCCCAAGTAACATTTCTTCCACAGTTTAAAAGGATAGTTTGGATTTTTTGAAGTGGGGTTATGTGGGGTTCTTGTCCATAGTTAGTGTGTTGCATGGCCTATGAGTGCTTTAGGCTATGCATTTGGATGCTAGCAGCAGCAAAACATATTGTAGCCACCTAAAAAATGCCACCCAAAAACATCTAGAACAATTTAAAGGTTTAGTGTGCAGGATTTAGAGGTATGTATATTGGCAGAAATGGAATATAATATAATAAGTATGTATTCTTTCGTGTATAATCACTTGAAAATATGTATTGTCATGTTTTTGTTACCTCAAAATGAGCCATTTTTATCTACATAGGGAGCGGGTCCTCATCCACGGAGTACACCTTGTTGTACTGCTATGTTTCTACAGTGGCCCAGAACAAACAAACCAAACACTGGCTCTAGACAGAGCCATTTGTGTTTTTGCATTGGCCCCTCTGCGACAAGTTGGAAAAACACTGATTTTTTTTAACATGAAACTGCTTTAATCAGTGTTTTTACCAGTTAAACGTTTGCTTTTTGGGAGAATGCGACCTATTTGGTCAACAATGAATTCTGAAGGAATCCTAAGCTAGAGTTCACCCATGACATTTGAGAGAAGTTTTAGCTGGTTGCAATCTGTAGTCCTCACAGATGCCACTAAATCCTTTAAATCCCACACCCTGCTCCTTTAAGTGCACGCTATACTGAGAGTATTTTCGTAGCTTTACCTTTAAATCAGACAGCCCGTAGAGAGGGGGGAAGCTATTAATGGCTTCAGTTCCGAATCTATGTTCTTGTCAAAGCCACCAGATTCCATTGACAAAAACAGAAATTTTGAGTTCCTAAACACGTCTACCGCTGCCTCTATCAGTTAGTGAGTTTGTGTTGAATCCAAACTAACCCTTTCAAATGCCACAGACACACACTAGCACAAAAAAAATGATGATCAAGGCAGCAGTAGACCAGCAGCTCCTGTGTTCAGTTACGTTAAATCACTGTTTTTCTCAATGACGTCTGGCTTTTGAGACAGTTAAATATTCTAAATATAGTGTACAGCTTAAAATGATAATGATTTTTTTTCTATGTGGGACTTATTTTCAGGTGGCTACAATATAATTTGCTGCTAACCCCTCTCCACAGCAGTGCATTGCTTAGCTTCCCTGTCGAACCCCAGCCTGCGTCTCCAAACTCGAGGTGCGCTGAATGACACCTACTGTATGTAATCTGCTGACTATGATAAGTACCTCATACCGCTTCAAAACATCTGAACTATCCCTTTAACCAAGCATCCATAGCTACCAATAATACATCAAGAACGCACACACTTATTTCACTTCATCGCTGACTCCCTCCATGTTTATTTCCTTCTCATCATTTCAGCATTTCACCGGTAAGATCCACATGGAATTTCCTCATGTATCAAGGTCCTGTTATGATATATTATGCATAAAACATTGCCTTTGCTCTAAGAATAATTCATGCAGACATAATTGAGCACAGAAGAGGAAGTCAAAATGTCTGCTATGACTATCCCGTCGACAGTGATTACGGATGGTTATTATATTGCATGTGCAGTTGGGTTCACGTGTTGACAAATGTCTGAGTAAGAAAGAGTGAATAGCAATTTTGAAGGCATGTTTTCAAGCAAGTTTTTTCTATAGTTTTCTATATATGTAGCGCAGCATGTACAGTATACTGATTCTTTAAATACAATTGTTCAAAAGTACACTGCACTTGTTTGCAATTGTGTTGTCTTGAGTCTGTTACTATTAGCTTTGATTTCTCAGAGCACTTCACTAGTGTACCTCATCATTTAAATAATAATGTGTGTGGGTAAGTGGGCCGGATGTCATCCTACTGGTCCACTCCACATGCTCTTTAAAATCAGCAATGTGCCAAAGTCAGAAATCATCAAAATTGCCCCTGAAGTCCCAGCCGCAGCCAAGCCAGCAAGCTTGCTAATCCCAATCAAACTAGATTCATTTGTTAGTGGTAAGAAGGGCAGGTAAGACATGGGTGACACAACAAATTTTAAATCCCTCAGGTCATGCAGATTCCAATGTTGGCTAACATCACATAAGATTAATCTATGTGATGCTCAATGGCTCAGATTGATGTCAGTATTAGATTTCAGGTTTGCTCTCAACCTCTCGCCTTTGTGAAACTAAATGCTTCCAAATGCCATCCACCAGGCAAAATAAAGGAGGGGATTTTGCTCAAGTGGCAGGATTTGAGTCATAAAATCGTGAAAGAGAAGAATGAGAGCCAACAACCCATCACATCTGATATCATCAGAAATTAACCTTCGGGGTGGAAAGACTGAGCCAAGAGTGGTGAAGGGAGATACAGAGAGAAGGTGGGGGAGAGAGAAAGAGAGAGGCAGGTACAAATGCTGAGGGAGTTGGCAGGCCTGTGAGGCTGTAATTCAGGGAGAAGACCACATTAATATTTAGAGGCGCTCTCAGGTAAAACAAAATGAGCAGAGCAGGCCCAGCTTGACAGGAAGGACTGGCAACAGTCGGGGCATAAAGATCCACTGTGCAGCAGTTACGCACAGACACATAGCTTCAAGGTATAGCAGTAAAAGACACAATTGTCCTAGAAGGTAAGTACATTTGCATCAAAAAATGTGGACTCTACAATAACAGGCCATAGCACGTACACACAGGAGGTCTTCATCGGTATACATTTTTGAATGTGACCTAAAACAGACCTTTGGAAAACTATCCTGAACCCAATGTGCATAAATACATTAAAAAACCCCATCCAATAGGAACCCCCGAAACTGTCAGGACTGATCCAAATAGACTACAATTAATCCAAATATGTTTGACCCAAAAAGACCAACATAGAGAGAGAACACCAACACTGCTGGCAGCACCATGCCCCATTAATAACAAGCAGCTGCAGTTGAAATAAATAGCAATGCATGTCATTTTGTTTTGAGATGACCAATCAGGCCACAACTCTGGCGCAGACCGAAACATCTTGTCATGGATTTCCATTAATGGTTTCACAGAAAATAATGATTTGACAGGACAAATACTACTGACTTTGGTGATCCCCTGACTTTTTGTTCATGAGGTTGACAATGAGTGAAATCTTTTATCAATTATTGGATTGATTGTCATGAAATTTAGTGCTAGGATGAATTGTGATAGTTTTGGTGAGCCCTGGACTTCTCATCTCGCGCCATCATCAGCTTCAAAACTTAAGTTATTACAAAATACCTGCAGAACTTTTGAGTTTCTCATCAGCAGTTCATCATGTTTTGTACAAGCTAACATGCTAAACTGAAATGGTGACCACGGTAAACACTTCTTGCTGGGTGCCCTGCTGACTAGTTTAGATGCATATTTTGATATTAGCTGGTAACCTTTCTTGCATGTCATATTCCCCTCTCTCCTCCCTATCAGCTTTCCAATAGAGGCAAAATATCAGCATGTTGACATTGTCATTGTTAGCATGTTAGCATGATGATGTTCCCATTTAGCTACACTTTATGGTTGATACCCATGCTGTATATAAAGCATATGTATATACCATACTGTATATAAGTGTGGGCAACATGTCTCCTCCTTTCTGTACAAAAATAAAGCCACAATATACAAGATATGGGCAATGCCATTTTGCGTTGGTGACGTCATTTGGAGCCAACATTTGCACAGTGGTGTTCGGGAAGTGGAGCCACAGTGTCGAGTTCCCCTTGCATACACCTATCCAACTCAATCAAACAATTGACTGCAAGCTGGCACAACTGGCACACACAGCTGTCCCCTTTTTTTGACAGCATCAAATGACTTACTAAAACTAAACTTGTGAAAAAATGAACACTTGAACATACATTAGCATGATTTTTTTTTGGAATGTAAGGGGCGGGGTTTGTGACCTTTACTGCAGCCAGCCACCAAGGGGCGACCAAATGTTTTGGCTTCACTTTTGGGAAATTGACATGCCATCTATCTTTACATACAGTAATTGGTTGTCACTAATTGTCTTGCCAAAGAGTGGCACAGACTTCTACCAAACATTTCATAATCTGCACCAGTGGGTTGCTTTATTGAGGGGGTGAATTGGTAAAAACATGCGTTAAAAATTGCTGAACAGTAAATCTAAGTGAGCAGTGAGAAGGATGAGAAGGATGAGAAGGCCAGTCACTGACAGAGAGGGAAAACGGGGTGGGGGTGGGGGGGGGGGGGTCCACATGGAGCGAGGCACGATGAGCACGGAGTGGAACATAGAAACAGCATGAAGACTTTGATCATGAGCACATGACACCATTCAAGCTGGGCAAGGACAGCATGATGGTCTTACTAAGCCCCTCCTTCTATTCCAGGGTCAAAGTAATGAGGGGGCTTGAGAGACAGAGAGTGTCTGAAGGGATACGCATCCTCAGACCCTTCAGCGCTGTTTGCCTGTAATGAGGTTGCTAAGAGTTCAGCGCTAATTAAGCACCACGCGTCATCAGAATTCTATGATTCTTTTTAAAAAGTCATGACAGTCTCCTTCAAACATTAATATGATCAACCGAAAGGCCTTTTCGGAACATTTAGTTTACTACAAACATGATTCCCTGGCATGTGGAATAAAATGAGGACAAAGAGAATCCACATTGCAGTATTTAAAAAGAAGAAGAAGATATTTGATAATTACTTGGCCTACAGTACAACAGCATTGTGTTATGAGTAGGTAAATGTTCCCAAGACAGTGCTCAAGAGTTGAATGAGGAGAAAATGTTCATCAAGAGCTTCCCAAAGAGGTAGTAACACTTACAAACAGTGTAAAATAGCACTGGGGTGACAGAAGTCTGAGAAACATGGTTTTGACAGTCTCCTTGCCTCACCCCTGTGCTTGTTTTAGCGCAAAGGAGTCGAGACAGCGTTAGAAATTATGAATTATTAATCAATGTTGTTCTGTTGTCTAACGTCTGACCAGGCATAAACAATGTGGCTCTGTACAAATGACTGAAAAGTGTTATGAATCTTTTAATGAAAGGCTCTTAAAGGGATATTTTGCTGATTTACAACCTGCTCTGTGTTACTGTGGTGTGGGGAGTGTGTGCAGATGAAGGGTATTAAGGTGACCCCCTGCTATCAGCTACCACAGCTCCCCACCCATCCACCAGGCAAAACCTGCCTGATGATGGAAAATGACATGTTTTACCTCACCCGGAAGACTTTCGCTCACGGCACAGGAAGGGAGTTCCTGGTGCTGCCGGCATGGGTAGAAGCCAAACACTATTCATCTGCACACACTCGCCACAACAAGGAAACACATTCCAGGTAAAAAATTGGCAACATTGCTGTTCAAAGACAAACTATGCAGGATTTTCCTGAAAAACAATGTATAGACTGATACAAAAGTTATCCCTCTCAATCATCGTTTATGATCTGCTACAAGTGTGGCGGTGTATTTATCTGCAGAAGCTCTAGCCTCTGCCTGTTTTTTCTCATTATGCCTCTGCGCTGGTGCCAGACGTTCCTGTGCACAGTGTGCAGGTAAAATCAGGACAGGAAAAGGTAGAGACCAGGTGCGGGATTCAAAGTAGCACGCATCAAAAGGAAGCCACAAAAAATTGCAGACACAGCGCTGAAAAATGCTAATACATAAGGTGAAACGTCAGGCGGACAAAGCTTGTCCCAGAACGAGAGTGAATCTGAGATTGGCTTTCACTTTCACTTTCAATGTGACATTGTTGACAAACAGTAACCAACAATTTCTGTATAGTATACCTTTAAGAAAACCTGGACACACGATTAAAGGGATTATTATCTGAAACAAAATAGAAAGGGAATTATGTAGCGTGAGCACTGGGTCTTTGGCATAAAGACTTTTCTGCCACCTGTCATTAGCAGATCTGTTCAATCATTTCTCAATCAAAATTTCAATCACCCCATCTGTGCTCGTTCAACATTCCTTTATGAGAAGATTCCGCTCATAAACTTTTACATCTTCAGGAAAATAAAATCCCTTCCCCTTTTAAAGAGCCTTTTCTCTAGCACGAGCCAAACCAGACTTTGGTGCCAGCACAAGTAGAGAAGTGTAGGAATATACCTGTAGGCTGGTGATGAGAGGCATCAAATAAAGTACCCGGGCCTTGTGGAGAGGGCTACGAATTGCTCTGGTCCTCATACATATCGAAATTACTGGCAGAATTGCTGCAAATTGCAGCTATCTCCACTCCAGCAGTGCAATCTAGTGCAGATGGAGTGTCTGCCAGGGTACAGCCACACCAATCAGAGACAGCATACCCTCCTGAAGGAAGCAGGGGCTGAGCTGGAGGCTGAGGCATCATTGTGTCAGCATCAGGGCCTGATTGGCAAGACCTCAGCTGGCTGGCTGACTGGATCCCTGGACAGCCAGCATCAGTGTGTCGGACTGACTGAGAAGGAATCACACTGTTGAATAATTGATTGGATATGAATGCAGTATTGGAGGAGCTTTAACTGAAAACACTTACATGTGCTCTAAATAATAGATTGCAGGGGATTCAAGTCCTGGGAGATATTGTAGTTGATATTTCTCTTTGTCATGCAGGATATGGTATCATATCACATGTTCTTGTATTCCCTGACAGCTGGGTTCGACACTCATCTCAATCAATTCCCTTGATATGTTTTGATTTACACTTTGTAGCCGGTGCAGGCACTTTAATCAACATATTAAGTACATTTAATGCACATACGCACTGGCAATGACACATGGAATGCCATACACTGTAGACGATAGTAGTGGTTAATATGGCAAGGGTTCTGTAGACATTTTGCTCTATGCAATTTAGTAGAGAATAGAACACAGACAGAGTTGTGGTCACATGCAAGACATGTTTGAATTACCTGAATCTGGGCTGGGTGATATGTGGAAAATCAAATATCACAATATTTTTGACCAAATACCTCGATATCAGTATTGCAACTATAATGTATGGTTGACATTGGTCCTTTCACAAAATATATTACACAATGAGATTTATGATAAATAATCATCAGCAATGTGGATATAGATGGTTTCAAGGTGTCTTTTGGTTGTTCTACTGAGACTTCCAATTCAGTCACTACTGCACGAAATCAACGTACTGAACTGTAGTCCTCCTGAACTGAAATTCGCACTGTGGGCAAATGGCAAAATTAGTTGTTGGACCTTGCTGCTCAGTGGTTGGTTGTTCCCTTCAACAAGGTACAAACTTGATGTCAGAAATAAAAGTTGACTGCTTCCCTAAAGAAACAGGGTGGATTGCAGCAGTTAAAAGAAAGAACCGGACACTGTCAGGAAACCCCAGGGTATGTAGTGCTCATTTACTGTAATTACAGGTAAGTAAGCTTGTTCAACCTTCTGATTGTTTGGAGAAGTGTGTGCTGTGGGTCTGTCTTGTCATTTTCATTCCCCATAACATTGCAAAACTTATCCATAATGAAGTGAACACTATAGACCCTGGAGTTTCCAGACAGTGCCCAGTTCTTTCTTTTGACCGCTACAATCTACACTTCATGATGGTTTATTTCTTACTTTTAATTGGACTGTTAATTTTGACATCCAGTTTAGTTTGGACCTTGTCGAATGAAACAACTCATCCTACTATGAATCATTTCGCTCAGTGTGTATTTCAGTTCAGGGGGGGCTAAAATTCAGCGTTTCATATGCAGTTTACGTGCAGTAGTGGCTGAACTGGATGTGGAACAATGCCATTTCCTAGCAACCAAAAGATGCTATGCAATGGTCTATGACAAAGAGGATGAAGGCAAATTGAATATCTAGAACGGTCCGATAAGTTCAAAGGATCACATCACTTTACTTTAATGCAGCCTTTAAAACCAGAAAAGACAACACTGATGTTACGATATCCAAAATCTAAGACGATATGTAGTCTCATATCACAGTATCGATATTATATTGACACATTGCCCAGCTGTAATTGTAATTCTTCATAATAATTTGTATATTAAATATCCATCTGCCCGAGTATGTTTGTATGAAGTGATTTGTAAGTATAAATTGTAAAGGGTAAAATCCCTTTATGTGAGATATTATGTTTTGATGTCGGTAGAGAAAATGATTTTGAAACGTAAAATCTTGTTTCAAATCTGTTATTGTGAATCAGTTCAATGAGCACACAGAAGTCTACATTTGACAATGCACAGCTCCCACACACCCACATTAACAGCCACTTGTCACTGACCTCTGTGAGATATCTTTTATCTAGTGTGTGCATTTATAGTGTATAGTATTGTACCTTACTGAGAAATTTGCTAATCTTTCCAAGTATTAAGTGAATAGTCAGGAAGCAGTGTAATACATAAGCTTCATAAAGCTCTTTTCATGTGGAGCCAATTATTGTGGCAGCAATTGTATGAAACAGTCTTGCTGAAACACTCACTGTCATAGTGAGGAATTAAACATAGTGTTAGCAAACTGCTGTGGTTGCTCTACCCCATGAAATAGTTTTCTGGATTATAATTATCAGTGGGTACGGCTGGAGGGAAATCTGCAGGGTAGAAAGCCAACAGGCAGTATGAGCCACATGGGTACAGTGCGTGGGCACAAACCGACTGTAAAGAGCTGCACAAGGCACTAAAAAAACAATTGTTTCCCTGATGTTGGGGTCATCTCTGGGTGATCACAATAAGCATTGCTTTGCTTTACTGCAATATGTTACAATTTTGTTGTGAAAGGTTCGACACATTATAGAATGATACTAAAAAACAGGCATAATTCACAGTGCTATGGGCTGTACAGTAGATACAGTGTATTTGTGCACTGAGGAGGGAAACTGTAATAATAAATTACGGTCCTGTAGAATTAAGTGGCTTGAATGACAGTTTGTCAAGATGTGCACTTGCTGGCAATATGCAAGAAAATCCGTAAGTCAATTAAATGATGTACTTATGTTATTCAACCAAATAATGACTGATTTACTGACATGTAAAAATGAAATCATCAGTGAAATAGTGTGCGTTTTGGTAAAAACCTACCATTCTTCTCTCTTAATTACTAATTCTTACATCAGCTTTATATTTTTATATTTGATAATGATGACTGGTGTTACATTAGGCTACAGGTCTTAATACACAGTGGTCTAACATGATGAAAGATCACTATGCTTTTCTTTGTTTAACTGCTGCATTAAAACAGCAAAAGGGAGAATTATGACTCTCTGCATCTTTCACAATTAAATATATCTAGAATAGTCTAAAAGAGTGTCTAAAAGGCTTAAAATTCTAAATTTTGAGTGTATAGCAATATGAGATGATAGAGTAAACATTGGTTGCTCTACAGTGTCTTGACATATTACGTTGAAATCACATAAAGATACACTGCTGGCTTCTTGATGTTATGTACATCAACAGTAATTCTAGTAATGCTTTTGGAATAAAGCAGTGACATGATGACACGAATGGGTAATGAGCTGCAAAAAGAGTACAAACTTCCCACCACATCATGTGTTGAAAGATCACACTGATATGTTGTTGTATATGTAAACTGACAACTTGCTTTTCTCTTGGAGTCTGGGGTATCTAATGTAACCTTGCTGTAAACACCTCACAGAATTCATTCATCCCAAAATCAAAAAAATACATGTTTTTCCTCTTCCCTGTAGTGCTATTTATCAGTTTTGGTGCAAGTTGCCAAGTGTTGGAGAAGTAAGCCTTCCTTTGAATATAATGGAACTCAGCTCTTGGTGCTCCAAGTGCCAAAAAATACATTTTAAAAACATCAATGTTTCTTTCCAGAAATTATGACCTGGTTACTCATGGTAATCCACAGACCTTGTTGTGAGCAGTTTCATGTAGTTACTGAGCTATACCCCCCCCCCCGAACCATGTTGCTGCCTACAGCTAGCTCACCTAGCACCACTGAACTAGCTAATGTTGCAGCTCAGCTTACGAGGACACCATATGAAGCTCAGCGTGAGTTCAATCAGGAACCTTTTTTTTTGCTCATCCATTCACAATTCTTTTCCTCCCACTCCCACTGCTTCCTCTAACCAGCTGACTATGGGTGTTCACTCTCTGAGTTATTCAATGAAACTTTGCCACGATCTCTATCAGCCAATCAGGATGCTACAGCATACTTTTAAATCTGCTCTCTCCTCTGCTGCTGTCAGCTGTCATGTTAGAAAGAATTGTCCTGCCCTCCTCCACCCTGTTCACCTCCAACCATCGTATCCAGAGTCCACTTCTCCATCTTCTCCATATCTTCTCATCTCACCACCATCTAGACCCCAGAGGTTCTCTATTCGACTATGGATTTATCACCCTCCTTAAAATATACCATCTTGCTGGGGTATAAGCGCTAATGACTTCAAATTTTTTTATTCTTATGTGCACATGTTAAGAAATATTTTTTTACTACAAAAAATGAGTCTCTCCTGATTGAATAATGTTTGAATTTTGTGCTGTCACGAGCGCAAGCCTCTTGTCCATGAGTAGATGCAGGCCTCCTGCATGGTAATACAGTAGAAAGAAAACATATCCTAGTTTTGGTGTTTTGAGCTTAGACATCCTTATGTCTGATACCTCCAACACTCTGCAACTCACACCAAAACAATCTAGGCTGACAAATGCTACTAGAGTTAAGAGAGGACTGTATTTTTGACTTAGGGCTGAACTGTCCCTTTAAGGCAGGAGAAAGTGCTATAAGGACTGTTTCTAAATTGTACCATAGACAAACGGCAATTAACATAGTGAGCACCAATGAAAATGCCTAATAATTTTTACAATGTGGTCGTGGGGGCTATTGTGAGAAGCAGACAGAATTAAGGGTTTTGATAGCAACTTGATAGAAGGAGAAACAATGGAAGCGACACACAGGGATGGATGGTGAGCACCTGGCGGAATAATGAGGCTATTTATTCCCTCTAACGGGAATGGAGAGAGTTCAGGGGGAGACTGTGTAGAGCCTTGTGGAGAGTTTCTCTAAGCTGTGACCTTCCTGCAAGGTAGCAGCCTTTATTGACTCTCCACCAGTTTCAAATCAGCCTCTTATGCACATTGTGGCTGTGCATGCATATAAGCTTGTGCATAGTTAGACTTTGTGCATGTAGATCTCATCCAAAAGTCCTGGCAGGATTAGGCATTTATGCAGGGCTGTAATTGAAAAACACCATTTATAAGGTCCCAATTTTTTAAAGTAGTCTAGTACTATGAAGTAGATTCATAAACTTGTTATGAATAAAAATATAAAATACACCAATTACCATATTTCTGCTTCTCTTCCTTCCTAACAACCTATTGGATTTTTTTCCCCCTACCTAAACACCACTTCTCCCTCTCCTACTCCAGTGTGTGCCAGCTTAAGTGCTAACAAATCCTTGCTAAAGTTGCTCATCTATTTCCTTCTATTTTCCAGCGACCTCACCAATTTTTTCTGCACTCATCATCTCTCCCACTTTTTCAGCCGTCCTCTCTGTCTAACTCTCTTAATGTCTCCATATATAATGCATTTTCACAAACCGTACGGGCACGGACATTGGCAAGCTGTGCCGCTGCCTTTAAATGAGGCAGGAGCATCACCTATCTATTAGGGACTGGAGTAATAAATCTCCCAGAGAACAATCGATCAGCACCCCATCCCCCTCTTTTCACTAACCTGTGAGTGGTGAGAGGGACTGACCCTTGACCTTGCTGCTGTCAGTGCTGCTGCTGCCAAGCTGAGAGAAGACGAAGCAACACATGATTGGAGTGCTTGGCAGATTTTCACAGATAAACCATTGACAGGGTCAAGGCATGTCCAGTGCAATTGTTTTAGCTGCGTTCTTTTACTCCTCTATCTCTCAGAACAGATGCGCTTTCAGAGTAATCAGTGTTGCTGTGTACCATGGACATTTCTGAAGGTTTGTAACGCAATTCCATCTTGGTCTTCAGGGTTATAAAAAGTGAAGGCGGAGAGGAGGGGGGTGGTTTATGAATGGTCCCAATGACTATGATCAAATGTTTATTCAAACACTTGGTCCTTCTTTTCCTGATCATGCTGACCTTCATAGGCTTATTTCACTTGCACAAACTAAGTGTCCACAGACAGAATAATTGAAAAAAAAAAAAAACAAAAAACCAAAAAAAAAAACCCACACAGAAAGGCGAAATGGCCGTCATCCTCACAGGAATTGTGATGTTCTTTGATTTGTGCTCTCTTTTGTAGATACAGTCCTCTTTAGATTTTCCCCTGCGTGACAAGAGTACAAATACAAGCCTCGGGATGCTGCATTGTGGTGGAGGCAAGCTGTGGAGGATAAATGTGTGTAAGGATGTGTTTATGCATGGGTCCCTGGGAAAGAAAAAGATTAGGAGGAATCGGGGAAAAGAAATAGAGAAATAGTTGCATAAGGTAAACATGTGATGTGACTGTTCAGTATGGCTGCATTGCTACATTTAAATGTGTGAATAAGGACTGACGAGCAGCACATCTATACATGCCTTGTTCTGTTTAGGTGGTGTTTGCCCTTAAGAGCCCTTCATAATAGAGAATGTGGTTGTGCGCCCTGCAGTGTGGTCCAGTCAAACAAGGATCAACTGCCTCGACACCGGTGGCTTAAAGAGCTTCTAACAATAGCAGCTAAATCACTGCATTATTATGATCTTTTATTTCAATAGTTATTGTGGTTCAATAACACTAGCCGTCAATCTTTAATACCCTGCACTTCTTTTTCTGCCAGGACACCATATATTCAACAGAATAAAATCAATTAACAAAGTAGGTTTACATGTCACATCTATACAGAGCACATTATATTATCTTTAAAGGCAGAAGTGTGTAGGATTTAGTGGCATCTAGTGGTGAGCATTACATCTGCAAAGGACCTTCCTCTCCAAAACAAACAGATTTAAGCAAAAAACACTGAATATAGCAGTTTCATGTTACAAGCCAGTGTTTCTCGATGCTGTTTGCCTTGGTGCAGACAGGCTGCTGGCCCAGCATCTGCTAATGTGTGCTCACCTTTTTTCTTTGATAACTTAAGATCCAGGCATTCTGGAGGTTTTTATGGGAAGCCGAATTATTTGCACAAGTCTTTACCTCTCCAAAACAAATTATGCCGGTGATTTAAACCAGTAAAAACACTGAATAAAGCAGTGTCATGTTAAAAATCAGTGTTTTTCCAATGAGGTTTGGCTCATTGCAGAGGGGCTCCTAACTAGAGTAGCCAACGTGACAATGCAATGACCCTATCTAGAGCCAGTGTTTGGTTTGTCTTTTCTGGGGGGCTGTAGAAACATGGAGGTTCAACATGGTGGACTATGCAGAGGAGGACCCGCTCCCTATGTGGATATAAACAGCTCATTCTAATGTAACAAAAACACAACAATGCCAGGTTGTTATATATTAAAGAAAACATATGTATGTAATATTACATTTCTGCCAATATATTCCTGTAAATCCTACACACAGGACCTTGAAGCATTTTTATTTCATCTTTTTTTCAGTTCCATTGTATGTGTGGCCTAGTGTATGTGTGTACGGACGGTATGTTCTCTCTGGGCTGAAGATGAATGGGCTCCCCTGCTGTGTGTGGCTCCTCTGCTTCTCTAAGCTCTGAGTAGTTCTACAGGCTGGGAGTTAATTGCCACAGACTCTGTGCTGTTTCACACTGATCTGAGAAACATGGGTAAAATTCCCTCCACAGAATAGAGACAAAGATACTAAGGATGGGAGAGAGATGAAGGGAATTAAAGACAGACATTTTTTTGGCAATTACACAGTATACTTACTGGTTTACCATGTGTATTTGTGTGTGAGTGCAGATGGGCGTGGGTGTGTTTTTAACTGCATTTCATAGTCTTTTCCATTATTGTTACTGTCACCGGTGAAGTTCCTTACAAAAAAAGATGTGGTTATATATTTTTTGAACACATTGCTTTTACATTTTTCTGACTGATTCTATACAATAATTTCTCTCCTCTCTTCAGGCTGCCCTTTCACTGTGAAGTGGCCCTCACTTGCTGAGGAATGACACAGACAGCCAAGCCTGTCAAACGCCCATCTCCAAATTATAGTCATCCCCCTGCCTGGCTCCCATCTGCACCCTCACTTCTGCATAAACACACACAAAACATGCGAGTGTCTTATTCTTCGCGGCTCATCTCCCTATAATCACATGAGCCTACAATACTCAGGTCGGGTTAAGAGCTCAATTATAGCACTTGCGTATGCCCCACTCGTTAAAGGTGAGCAGTATGTAAAGTGGTTAACACTGCAATTTCCAGCAGAATTTTGTGCAATTTTACTGACAGGCAGAAGAAAAGACTGTAGAGGAGGAAAACAAGGTTGGCTTTTCTTTTTCTTTCTCAGTGGCAGCTGTAAGTGTATCTTTAATGAGGCAGTGAGCCGAGAAACGTTAGATCACGGCGAGGCACTCGTCAGATAGAGGACAACTTCCAGGCACAGCAGTCAAGACACATGGGTCTTATTACACTGTTCCCCCCTCTCATACTGCTGGGGACCATCACAAAAATCCGATGATATGACATGCTCTGAGCATCCTCAGTAAAAAGAGAATCACTAAATACTTGAAGGGAAAAATTTGTATGTTGGTGCTGAAATGTAACAATAGAGAAATAATCTCAGTTGCTTTGCCTTTTGGGCATTTGTTTTTCTTTTATTAATTCCATATGCTAATGACCAAAAACAATCTGAACTTTCTTGTTTATTGATCAAGTGTGCTGTCATGCTGAGACCAGACAAATATACAGCTATTGTACAGTATGGAAAGCAAAATTCATCCAACATGAATTAATCCAATTGCCAGTAAAAATGTTGGCATTGTCAATTCATGAAAACACAGTTAGATCACATTTGTACCTTTTTACATAGCAGATATGTTGAAGCTTTAAGTTTCAAAAACGTGGTTAAGTTTAGGCACAACAAGAGAAGAAACACCATCTTTGGAGAAGACTGTGTTTTGGCTTCAAATGTCTCTTTAGAAACAAAAATAACGCTTTTCATCACACCATCATGACAGGAAATAGAGTGATATATTAGTAAAAAACAACCACGTTTGGTTATGTCCTGACAGTAAACAAAGCAATGTCACGGTAAAAAACTACCTCTTTTCATAGCCCCCTGGCAGGGAATACAGTGATGTCTCTATAAAAAACAACTGCTAGTTCACGGCACCATCCCAGCAGGAAACATAGCCATGTCTGTTTTTTTTTTTTTTTTTTAAAAACCCGATGGCCAGTAAAAATGTTGCCATTGTCAGCTTTTGAAAACACGGTTAGGTCACATTTGTACCTTTTTACATGGCAGATATGTTATGACATCATGTTTAAAACTGTGGCTAGCTTTAGGCACAAAAAATTACACAAATAATTGTTTGGAAAGCCATGTTTTTGGCTTTAGATAGCCAGCTCTGGGGGTACAATCCTGCCTGGAAAAGCAGAAACATCTCTACAAAAAAAAACACTTTCCATCTCACTATCCCGGCAGGAAACACAGCTATGTCTTTGTAAAAAAACAACCTCTATTTATAGCACTCTCCCCAGTAGAAAAACAGCTAAACAGTTCATTAAGAATGCGAACAGTAGTCTGCAGCTTTGCAAGCATCTCGTCTAGGCAACGCACCACGCACCATCCCTTTCACTGGCATTGAGATGACAAAAATCATCTTATATATATAATGTCACTTTAGAAATGTTGATAAAATGCATTTATGAAACTGTGACGTATTCACTGTTTGCAGAATTGTACAATGCCAACATTGTCCTCTGGCGACTGGGCTGACTACATACAGGGTCAAGTACACTGTAAATACATGGCTCTGATCTCGCTGGAAACTGTATATACAGGAAGTATGAGTGCAAAAGGGGTTTAAATAAATAATAACTTGTAATCAATAAAATGACTGTTGTGTACGGAATGCAGCTGTAAACTTATAACAATGGCTTACAGCTGCACAGCAAGTCGGATGATCTGTGCTGTGTAGATGGCACCGCACAGCTATTAAGCAGATATTGTTTTGAGACATCATGTGGCTGAGTTATCTGTTCATTACTGTAAAAACACATGGAAAGAAATTGCGCCTGCTTGTTTGGGTGCACGGTGATCTGAATTAAAGGGGCTGCAACAGAAACACAAGCCACAGTCATCATTATTGCAGGATGAGCGCGGGGATGAAAGTCCAGACATAAAAATGTGACAGCCTCCGAATGAAGTTAAGTTTCGGTTCAGTTTCTCTGTTGTTTACCGACTCCTTCCTCCTCTCTCACTCTAGTTGTGCATTTGGATTCATACATCTTGTTTAGACATCGGTGAGCTTAAGCCAAATCTGATCTAAAACAATAACACTGACAGTGGTGCTCTGAAGTCTTACACTACAACATCTAGTTTGCATTGCTTGCTATGGGAAATGACAAACTGTCAAAGAAACAAGGACGCGATCCATTACATTTTCATCTACTTTTAGTCCTCACTGCCTCAGGCTGAAGTTGTTTTTTTTTTGTTGTTGTTGTTGTTTTTTTTAAGAAATTTAATTAGGCTTATTTTCAGTTCACATCTCCTACAGCTGGCTTATTAAACAGCTGACTAACTGTATTAGCATTTTTGTTTTTAGATTAAAACAATCCATGAGGGCTACACTTGTCTGATTTTCCCTGCGGGATGGGGCTGACAGACTTTCACCAGAATATATGGGATTGTGTGCGACAGTTTAAGTTAAATAATTCCAGGCCAGGGTTAAAGGGGTTTGCAAAACATGTTTGCTGACTCAGGCGGTGTACAAGTCCTGGAGGGCAGGCAGGTTGGTGCCAATGATCTTTTCATCAGTTTGGGCCATCTGTTGTGGCCTGTTCTTTTCCTGTGTTGTGGCCAAACCAAAGCACACAGCCAACAAACACCCAAACTAGGTGTGTATAATTGAAGTAACAGCTCCTATTGCAACTTTCTCAGCTGGCATAGGAAGAACACCCTCTGCTGGGCTATTTTACAAAGCTTGGTGTAAACCGAAAAAACTTCCATGGCATCTACTATGCTGTGTACGGTACGGGAGGTGGTGTGAGAAGTGGAGTGTCAGATAAAAGAGTATTTTCCCGAAAGGTACACTCATTTGTGTGGAGGGAAAAGAGCAGTGAGGAGAACACACACACACACACACACACACACACACACACACACACACACACACACACACACACACACACACACACACACACACACACACACACACAACCCTGAATAATGCCAGAACTGGATACAAGTCTCCCCAGCTTCTCCTGTTGCTTCCTATTTTTCAGGAAGTTGGTGACTCACTGGTAGAAGTGGCTCCCTGTATGTGCATTAACTGAGTTAGTTTCAGCAGAGGAGTTCCAGCACAAGAACAAAGATCCTTGCATGCAGTTAACTTTCCATTAAAGATGTTTCAGGAAAGCGTGAAGTGCCATAATGACTGCTTCATTAACCAACGTGTTCGCCCGGTAGGCAAACTGCGGGAAATCCAGCAGGGGGCCTGTGATGTGCTTCAGGTGGGCCAACGCTGGATTTTCAAAGAACTTTTGTGATCACAGATGTGAAGAAAACATGCCTGTAGTCATTGTTCCCGTCATGCCATCTTTATGGAGGAACAGTACGGCTACGGAGCATCTGAAACAGGAGGGACACAAGTTGAGTGATCTGCTTAAGATCTGTGTGAAGACAGGAGCCAGTTGGTCACCACAGGCCCTCAGACTGAAGTGTGAGACGCCATCTGGGCCTGGGGCTTTCCTGGTCTTTTGTCTGTGAAAGAGTCGCAAGACATCCTCTCCACTGATGCAGCATGCAGGTTGGATAGTGGGAGAGGTGGATGATGGGAAATCAATTGGAATTGTAGGCTGTGTAGTGAGTGAGCTGAGGCCAGGAACATATGTGAGCTTTTGTTTTTTTGTTTTAGCTTCTCATTGTTGCCTCTTCTGTCTGCTCTAATTTGCTTTGGACGTCATCGCTGACTTTGGCCATAAAACAGTTTTTATTACTGTATTTTAAACAAGTCTTGGAAGGAGCACATGTTCGGTCCATCTGCACTGACACCTCACAGTGTTGCAGTAGCTCAATCATATCACTGGCTCATCTTCCCACAATGTCTGCCACAGGCTTTCTGGATTTTAGTTTTTGTGAGTTGGGAGAAGATGAGAGATCAGAGGGTCCATAAGCTGTATGGGGGCCAGAACAGTAAGCATCCTTTAATACTGTGTGACAGTGTGTTTCTGTCCCTGGTGGGATGCTTAATATACTTTCTGTATTTGTGCAGTTCATGGCTGAGGTTTGCTCAAAATCCCCCAGAATAATGAGAAGCGACTCTGGGTGTTCTTACTCCATACTGGTTATCTGGTTAGCCAAGCATTGCAGCGCCTCACTCACACAGGCTTGAGGCGGGACGTAAACACTGGCCAGAATAAAGGAGGAAAACTCCTGCAGTGAATAAAACGGCTTACCGTTAATGAAAGGAGCTTGAAGGTGAGGGCAACAGATTTTCTTTAGCACCGTGACATCAATACACCAACCGTCACTGATATAAAAGCAGATTCTGCCTCCCCTAATTTCCCTGATTCACCGGCTCTGATACGAGGTCCAGTCTTCAGAGTGGAAAACCAGGCAGATATAATGCAATGTCCTGGGTGGATTCACCTCGCCAGGTTTACGTGACTGAAAGTGCAACAGAGAGGTAGCAGTGCTTGCTGTAACAGTTTGTCTATCTTATTGCCCAGAGAGCAAAGAGTCATCAGGCGTGTACTCGTGACCAGACTGTAAAAACCCCACTGTTGCAGCTTTAGCAGTAGTAGCATGTTTTCCCTGTTGCTTTAGAGGACTGCTGCTCCTCAAAGTAGAACACCCATCAAACTTGCTGTGTGTGAGAAAAAATAATGTCAAAATGATAACAACGGTTCAACAGTCTTTTTTTCCTCCAAATGCTTGACTTTACCTCTACATTTGGGGTTTTCTTTGTTAGATTAATTACATAATTCTTGTACTTGTGTATTGATTATGGAAAAAAATCATGGCAAAATGGCTGCAGGATGAAGAAGATGCAAAAAGCTGAATGAAGGGAGGACGGCATTTTTTTCCCCCTATTGTAAATAAATAAACAGATGATGAGAGTTCAATCCAGCAATTGGTATGACAAAAAATCATATGAAAACCTATTACTCTGAGCTAACAGAAAACAAGAATTCAATTTAGAGATATTGATTAAGCTGTTAATGCTCCAGTGATTAATAAAATTGTGTACTGCTGAAGAATGTTAAGTGTTCCTGTTTTTCGTTAAATGGAAAAGGTGAACAAAAACAAATCTGTGATTCAGCGTAAATTTAATAAGATAGTACTGGTTTGAAAACTAAACTTTTTTAATCATTTAAAAGGGACAGTTCACCACAAAATCTTAAATACATATTTTCCCTTCCTGCAGTGCTATTTATCAGTCTTGGTGTTTCGCATGGAGGTGGGTTTGCATATTATATGTGTATTTATTTAAAGGTATATTTCATCCCTGTAATCAATAATACAGTTAGTCCTCTTATCTGGAGTGTTATTTATCAGTCTAGATTGTTTCAGTGAGTTGCCAAGAGTTGGAGATATCTGCTATAGAGACGTCAGCCTTCAATCAAATATAATGGAACTGGATGGCACTTGGCTTGTGGTGTACAAAAAAATGACATACAGAAATCATGACACTCTATCTGTTACTTAAGATAATCTATGGACCTTGTTGTGAGCAGTTTCATGTAGGAACTACTTTCTTTTCACTGAACCATCCCCAACCGCTTCACAGCTCAGCCAAGGCAGACGCCATTAATGTTTACATCCCACGCTGTAGGCACAAGCCTCTCATCCATGAGCAGATGCACACTTTTTTCTGCATGGTGCAACATATCCTCATACAACAAGTTCATATGAAGCTCAAGTTCAATCAGGAAATCATGACCCAGTTACTCAAGATAATCCACAGACCTTGTTGTAAGCAGTTTCATGTACTATAGGAGCTGTTTTCCCTCTACAAAGCTATACCCCTCAACCATATCGCTGCCTACAGCTAGCACCACTGAGCTAGCTAATGTTGCAGCTCAGCTTACGAGGACACCATATGAAGCTCAGCGTGAGTTCAATCAGGAAGACTTTTTTTTTTTTTTGCTCATCCATTCACAAGTCTATCCCTCCCACACCCACTGCTTCCTCTAATCAGCTGACTATGGGTGTTCAGTCCTCCAGTTACACAGTGAAACTTTGTCATGATCGCTCTCAGCCAATCAGGATACTACTGCAAAATTTTAAATCTGCTCTCTCCTCTGCTGCTGTCAGCTGTCATGTTAGGAAGAATGGTCGTGCCCTCCTCCACCATCATATCCAGAGTACAAGGACAAGCTTAACAAAGGCTCATTCCTCTATTCATCCAGATCATCAGCACTTCTCCATCCTCCTCTCATCCCATCTTTACCACCTCTACCATCACCAGCTTCTAGACCCCTATAGGGTCTAATCGCCTAAGAGTTTTCACATTTTTCATTTTTTTGTGCATGTGTCAATAAATATTCTTTTTACTATAAAGAAACTAGTCTTTCCTGGTTGAAATTATATCCTACAAATAAGCACCCAACAAATGATGTTAAGCTCTTAACGTTAAGTAAATTAACATTAAGTTATAAAGGATAGGTTTAGGCAAGTAGAGTTACTGAGGTTAGGTTTAGGAAAAGAAACACGTTGAGGATGTACCTTAAAATGAGTCAAGGTTCACTCAAAATTTGTTCAGGATAATGTATGAACAGTGCATGAGAACAGCCCACGCAATGATTCAGTTAGTAGGTGTGTTTTGGTAGAAAGAAAATAGTTCCTACATTAAACTGCTCACAACAAGGTCTGTTGATTATCTTGAGTAACCAGGTCATGATTTCTGAAAAGAGACATTACTGTTGAGTTTTCAAATGTATACTTGGCACTTAAGAAAAAAAAAAAAAGGAGGGCTTTTCTTGCCTTTTTTACAGTGCAGCTAAAGAGTGACAGGAAGGGGGGAAAGGGGATGACATGCAGCAAAGGGCCACAGGTTGGAATTGAACTGGGACTGCTGCAAGGAGCTATGTTGGGCGGGCACTTTACTCACTGAGCTATAGGCCACCCCGACTTGGCACTTTAAACACCATAAGCTGTGTGCCATCTAGTTCCATTATATTGGAGAGAAGGGAGACATTACACGGCAGATATCTTCAGCCCTCAGCAACTCACACAAACAATCTGGATTTGTAAACACTACAAGTAAGAAGACTAATATGTATTTTGATTATGGGGATGAACTTTAAATAAATCAAGTGGTCACATGTTGAAATAAAATATGATTTTAACCATGCTTTTTCAAGGGTTTTCCCGACAATTACACCTTCATACAACAGACGGTGTAAGCTTAAAAGAAAACTAAACTAAGAACTTAACTTTCTGACAAATGGGCTTGAGAACACTTCCGAAACATTTCTTTTGAATGTCAATCCCCTGATGATAGGTTTCACAAAGAGAAAAGACAAAATGTCACAGAAAATTGGTTGTGGCAACGTTAGACTGATATTCCATAATTCTACAATACAAACTAGCTAAAGTGACAGCTTTGACTTTTCACTATAATATTTTGTTTACACAAGCATAAATTATGGCGGCAGTTTATGGACGCAGAGCCAGGAGAGAGAACACAAATATGACAATAGACGATTTGTCCTTCTTTTTTTCTGCTGGATTTAAGTGCTGCTTTCAACACTTACACAGACCAAGGTATGTTATTGTAATAGGCCATCTGGAAAACTAGGTTAGTCTCTTTGGGACAGCATTAAACTGTTTCAGGACCTACATTACAGGTAGACAAGTCGACATCAGCCTTGGAGACCAGGTGTCTAATAGATTTGATGGCAACAATGGAATTGCCTTGACCCAGTTTCATGGTCCTTTGGGAGAGATTATTCAGCAATATGTTAGTTTTTACAGGTACACACAGCATGCAGAAATTATATCTGAGCCATAGGACCCAAATTCTTTTTACTGTCTGCTTGCTTGACACGCACTGTAAACAAATAGCTGCAGATGTGTGACGCATGATGTCCTTTAGTTAAGAGAAAAGGAAAAAATGGATCTCAAATCAAAGACTCTTGCTTTACGTCAAAGTAGGCAGCCTGCTGCATATAAACTGAAGTTGCATATCAGATCATTACCTTTATCGTTAAACAACAACTTACTGTAAGACTGCCTTAAATCAAAGTAATACACTACTATGACAGTTTTATCATGGAAATAAGTCTAAATAAATCCTTTATAAAGCAGGAAAGATTATTGCAATTACTCTGCAAATAGAACTGACACAACTAATTGACACCTAAGTTGTGAAACTGTCAAAAGAAAAAAAAAAACCTTGTTTGATTTACTCAGAATGAGTGGTACTAAATTGAGTTCAGATTGTTTGCCTCATGCATGTGGTAGCTACCCAACGTGCTAAAATTTTCTGACAAGTGCGATTGTGTTATCCTGCACACCTCTCATCTCTCAGGAGCTATTAAATGTACTAAATGTACATTAAATGTACACTTTCAAATATAACAACAGAGTGAACGACGTGTTAACTGTGACTTGCTCTCTTATTCTTCATTTCATCATCATGACTCTTCTTCAGGTGACTACTCACTACTATCACACTATTAGAAGTTCAATATATGTAGCAATATTCCAAAATAAAACCAGAAACTAGCTGCATATTAGGATAATAAGAAACGTACAGATCTTCAGAGATGGCGGTTGGCATTAGTGAGCAATATTTGTCTGGTAACTGCAATGAATTTCCTTCTATAGGCTGCAGGCGAGCATGGATCCATTTTTCATTTTTGCCCTGAGGGTAATCGATGATGGGGGTGACGAGACAACAGCACACCCTGAATGAGCAAGGGTACTCTGAAAGGTTCAAAGTAGCCTGCCGGCTCATTGAAATTCAGCCTGCTAAATCCTGAGCTTTCCATATTCTCACCATGCTCCTACGGCGTACCATAGGGAGATCTAGCTGGCACTCTAACCACGTTTTTTATTAAGGGGCTGCACTCTGTAATGGCCTCAGGTCAGCAAAGAGACCTAGATCTCCATTAATTCACATAAACTCTGCAAACGCTACAGTATATACAAGCATAAGGGCACAGAGTGGTGAAGGTGGTGAGGAACCCAAAACCATGCAGGTCCACCTAATATTATACAATTACTGAGCGGCTGTCCCAAATGTTTCAGAAGTGCTGTTCTGGGCCTGCAGTCCAACCTATTTACATATTGTGAATTATTAATTACCAGTGCTCATGTCGGATGGACAAGGGCCCAGAATAGCTTAATGTTGACATTCTGGTCTATTAATTATTTCATTTGTGTAAAATATCAGTAGATTTTCAATAATAAACTCATAAACAGATGATACATCAAAGCAATAGCTACAGCTGTACCACTCGTTGTTGTTTTAAATTTACAGCTGTTACTTTCCTTTCCTGTCGATAGATCTGCATTTCTGAGGATAGCGAAGACATGACCCAGCCTACTTTGCCTTACTCTGCCTCTTCTTGTGCTGCAGATGTAAAGAAATGATATCTACAATTAAGTTGAATAAAAGAGTTTTTGGTAATAAAGGAAATAAACTGCACAAATCAAATGGATCACTTACCATGTGTCAACATTGATTTCAATATTTAGCCCATCCAGTATCCCATTTTCTTTAATTTTCTAAGTGTTAATCAATAAAAATGCTGATGGAAAAATACTGTCAATATTTTCATTTAATTTCATATACTTCATTTTACATTATGCTATTGAACAGAATTCAGGAAGGAAATGATGAAGCAAATTTTAATTTGTCATAGGCTGATGTCTTGTTTTTATATGTGATTTTCTTAATTCTTGCATGCACTGCATTTGTAATTTATCCAGTAAAATTACAGCATTACATTTAGACTTAAATGGAGCAACACCTGCTAGTTTACACAAGCTACTACACACATGCCATACGTCATTCCCCATATGTTGTCTAAAAAAACACATCCTCCCAATTTGGTGGTCTATTTAAGCTGCAAAATCTTCCCATTTGTCTCTTTGCCTTGTCAGCGCCATTGCTGCCCTGCATCATTACTGCTGCTCGCTCTTTCAGCCCCACCTCCACCCCATCATCCACCTGCAGCCTCCGGCTAAGGGGGGGAAATATTTAATCATCACTCCCTAATATCTCATGTAAACATATCTGCAGGGAGTAATGAGGCTGGAGTCTAGACACCAAACTCTATGCTCTGCTGTTGAAATAAACATTTAAACATTAGTTGTCTGACTGAACTAACAAAAGTGGCCATTGCACCCTGAAGTCCAACCTTGGTGACGTGTCCATATTTAGAATGACTGCAAACTGAGCTCACCACAACTACTTACTAAACAGAATTTTTAAGTAGGGTTGGGCTTGTATATGGTGACTTAGCCATAGTTAGTGGATGGCGGTTTGCAAGCCTTGAGTTTGGATAAGCAGACAGGACTGCCATTACGGGAGCTACAAAGTGTAAAAAAGGCAGACCTAAAAAAAAGCAACATCGGTTTAGATGTATGCTATGTTTAGAATATTTTCACTGCTTTACCTTGCCACCAGACTGCCCTTTCCAATGAGGAACTAAGGCTGTTATATCACTCTCTTCAAAGCCACCAGACTCATAAAGACTGATAAAGCGATAATTTTACTTTGCTGAACACAAAGCTGCTGATGTTGTGCTGCTTAGATCAGCTGTTTGTGTTATTGCTGTGACTTTGGTCAATCCAGGCTAACCCTTTAAAACAACTAAATGACTGAGGCAGTGGTAGACCAGCAGCTCCTATGTCTTTTCAAGAGAGCATAGATAAGTTTCACTTTCAGTTAAGTTCCCAGTCGTGAAGGACTGACGGCGAAGGTAAAGTGATGAAAATATTCTACATATAGTGTACACTCAAACTGATATTGATTTTTTTAGATAGGCCTTTTTAAGGTGACTAAAATGTGTTTTGCTGCTGGCCCCCATCCATGACAGTACATTGCTTAGCTTCCATAGTGGCACTCGTGCCTGATCTCTGACCTTGAAGCACGCTGACCAACATCTACTCTAGGTAACACACTGACTATGGATAAGTACCTCATACAGCCACACTTCAAGAAATCTGAACCATCCCTTTAATGTCCAAAGTGTTGCCCCTGAGGTGTGTGTATGAGTGTGTGTGTGTAAAAGTGTGCTTTAATTTTGAGTGCTGATGGGAGAGTATCTCAGCTGTGGTACCACACGTTCATAACCTTGACCATGTCCAAGTGTGTTTTTTACAGAAATAGACTTCTTCAAGCTCCACTTACTCCACCAGTCAGATCTCGTACACACTGTAATGAGAGGTTTTAAAGACACACACAGACAAACCATGGTGATAGCTCATTAACACTGCTGCTCAATCCAAATTTCCTCAGGAAACAACATTTCTGCTAACGCTTAGCGCTTTTGGGATTGGTGTTTTTGTGTAAGCAGACCAGAGATATGGTGATCAGTGATGCACGCACAAGAATATGAAACAGCTTACTACCCAAATATTTTGCCCATGAATGCTGACTGGGCAGTGAACTTTCTTATTTAATGACAGGTTATATGAAGTGTATAAGCCCAGTTGTGTTCGCATCATCTTTGTTTGATGGGATGAATCATTACTGGTGGGCATGTAGCCAGCTTCAGAGTGTTGTCACCATCACAATCTCACTGTTTTAGTTGGGCATGAATCACAGTGGAGTCACAGTATGTAGGACATGTGGTAAGTGGGAGAACAGTAAAGCCCTGAAGGTTCTGGGATCAGGACTATAAGAGTGAGTCCTTGAATGGTGGCTAATGGTTCGAAAAAAACTGCATCCAAGTACAAGCCCGCCCAAGGTCATGCTCTCAAAAACAGTATTTAGAGGTTCAGTGTGTAGGGAGATATATTGGCAGAACTGTAATATTGTATAAAAAGTATATTTTCTTTAGTTTATAATCACCTGAAAATAAGAATCACTGGGGTTTTTGCTCCCTTACAATGAGCTGTTTTTATCTCTATATCATCTTATATCTATATATATATATATATATACACGTATATATTTTAAATGTGAAACTGTTTTATTCAATGTTTTTACTGGTTTATGTCACTAAGTCCATTGGTTTTGGAGAAGAATAAATCTCAGCCGATAACTCAGGTCCCTGTAAAATGCTCCTAAATTTCTGGACCTTAAGGTATCAGAGAAATAAGGTGAATACACATTAGCAGTGAGGCTAGCAGCTCGTCTCCAGCATGCCAAATAGCATTCAAGAAACACTGATTTGTGACATGAAACTGCTTTATCCGGTGTTTTTCCTGATGATTTGGCTCCCAGTAAAAACCTCCTGAACAATGAACACTGAAGGAATTATAAAGGGGGATTTATACTTGTGTGGCAGACACCACACCAGCCTACGCCATTGCGAGCATTTATACTTGTGTGGTGGTGTGTCTGTGTCATTCTGCAGTTACACTTCCAAAACCCAAGTTGGCGGCGGGGTTTCTTTGAAGAGCTGTAAAGTTTAGTTGATTAAAAACACACCCAAAACACACTCTAAAAACATAGTTAAATAGAGACAAATTTCAAACACAAGTACACAAATCGGCTTCATTACAACTTGCAGCATTCAAAGACAAACACTTGGCTTTTGCTGGATTCATTTTCCCCACAAATACAACATGCTAATGTTTTTAGCACAAGCCTATGGCATTTTACATTGTATAAATAGCCTAGCGGCTAGCAGACTTTTTTCTCTACTCATATGAAGCCAGGGACAACAGCAACATTAAACAAAGGTAACGATACAAAATTCGGCTCCATCACAATTCACAAGGGTCACCGACAAAACAACTGTCTTATACTAAACATGTTTTCCAAACAAATGTAACATGTTACAAAAACAGACAGGAGGTCTGCATTGCCACGACATGCAGTTACATTTCTGGTAAGGTATACGTAAGGCTATGCTGTAGGGTCTATGTCGATGCAGAGCCTTGGCTGTAGGTACGGCGTCGATTCGACACAGAAGTATAAACCCCACATAACCACTAGAAGTTTCAGCTGGCAGCAATCTGCAATCCTCATAGCTAGATGCCATTAAATCCCTCTAAAGAACGAAGGTCTCTCATCTAAATGAAAAGCCTCTTTTCAAGATTCACGCTAGTTTTGTTTTTGGTTTACTGTTTATGGCACAACAGTTTATCTCTGCATACAGACTATAGGTAACTGCGGTGACACGACAAACTGAATGTTAAACATAAAATAACAAAAAATAGCATTGATGCATGGTGGTTTGGATTATGTAGTGATTAGACACCCAGAGAGATGATGATTGTGTGATTTGATGCTGCCACAGAGTCGCACCTCCTCAGCTGCAGTTGTCTCTTTTTAAGACACGTCTTATATTCACTTTCATAGGAGCTTTTTTAGTTGTCAATTTTCATACCTAACACCTGATGTGAGAATCTTGCTTTCATGCTCTGTCTCATGCTCTCCTGCTACCTGAAGAAATGTCAGGCCAATTAAAAAGAAGCTACAAAGGCCACTCTGTGATGGAAAGAACTATTTCTAAACCCTATCAGACCTCCATGATGATTTATTTTTAACATGCTGGAGTATGAATGTAAACAAAAGTCCGGGCAGCTAACTTCGAGCCACGAGAATGGCCATGATGGAGCTGAAGAGTATCCCACCAAGAAGAAATATTTTGGTACGTTTAATGAGAAGTGGTGTGAAGACGAGAGAGAACTTGGCTATGGAAAAGTTGATAATTTCACAGTTGAATTCATTCTTTGCTGGCATTCTTTTCCCTGTCAAATTTGAGGGGAGGCATGGGCTAATGTGTCACGCTGCCAGTAAGAAATAAAAGGACTTGGACAAGCACCCTCTGAAAAATACAAATTATAAGCAGAAGGCGAGCGTTGAAAAGCTGTAAGGTTAAAAAAACAATGAAATTATACTGTTGTTGTGTTTGTCAAGTGAAAATAAAAATATTGTAATTGAATTGCTGGTCTTTTGGCTTGTGTTGTGATATTGTGGCGGTGAACAGACACCTCTCATGAAGTGCTTTACATGCATCTTTTAACATGCTGCAATAGTCTTTGTCACTGAAGCGATTTTTTTGACTGAACTCTTGATGATATGAAGGGCCAAAGTCGACTAATCTCTCGCTGTCTGTATCTCTTTGGGTGTCTTTTTATCTTGCTCCACGACTAGCTGTGCCTGAGTTTCTTTCTTCTCTCTGCTTTGAGTTTGAGTGCTGTACTTCATCTCATAGTGGCTGTCATTGTGTTGTTGATATGGTGATAGTTTTATGAAGTCTCGTAATCGAGATAACACCACAGCTACTGGACCGGAGCTGACAACACTGAGTAAAATTCTGCTTTCCAGGATTTGGCCTGGCATGGCATAGCAGGCCACAATCCACATATGCATGAGTCATACATTGCCAAACACGTACACACACACATTCACACCTGAGCCACTTACCAAGCCAGTGTTCACCGGTGATCTTGCCAAATCCCTCCCGATATGACTCCCATGTTCTGAAGAAGTTGACTGAGCCGTCCTCCCTGCGCTGGATCACCTACACAGCCGAGACAGCGAGACGACAGGTCAGGGGTCAGCTGAGATTCATCTCACATGGAGTGTCTCATCCTCCTCTGTGATGAGTCATTCCAAGTCCCGCTGTTGGTCGCTAAGCTCATCTCCAACTAAACTAAATGAACTCATAAATGCTTGCTCTTTCACAAATGAATAATGCAAACGCTCTTCCCTCTAAAAAGGCAATTTGTCGGGAGCTAATAAAAGGAATCCATTAAATCTTGACTGACTTTGAATCAAATCGCTATGGAATCTGCATCCTTAATTGAAATCCCAGGAAAGAGATGATATTCATAAAACAATAATCCTAAATACACAGAGAGATATTTCTCTTCTTCTTCTGTACCGTGAATCATGAAATTCTAAGTAGCAATGGTGTGTGGAGAAATTAGTTTTTTATAGCAACTCTTTCAGTATGAGAAACAAAGGAAATATTAGCAATAGCAGATGTTAGCTATGTGTGTGTGTGTGTGTGTGTAGGTGTGTGTGTGTGTGTGTGTGATGATGCAGTATCTGTATCACCCTATGAAATACCCTGTGCATTAAAAGTGCTGACATTCCATCTGCCAGGTTGAGGATGAACGGAAATTGGAAATGTGCTCCTGAAGAGGAAATGCATGCAGATTGAAAATAGCTTAAGACTTGCCGTTGGAAAGCAGCGTTAATGTTGAAATGACAAAGGAAATTCCCTGAGACAGTTTATGTTCAGCGTGACTAATCCCCTAATATACCATAAGGTACCAGATGGCACCAACAGCCATATTTGCTTTTAACATCAGAGCATACAAAGAACAAAATCCTGCAGAGCAATGGCAAAATCTTCATCCTCATCATTTTCCTCCTCAGAATTGTCCTTATTGTGATCATCTTAATCATCATTACTGGATCATCATCACTTATCAACACCATCTAGGCATTATAGGGATTTTCCTCCACATCTCAAAATATGCTTGCTTCCTCATCTCCTTATTCAGAGCTTTAAAAATTCCTCCAACATGATTTCAAAGATTAATTTCCTCCCTGCTTCCAGAGGCATGATCATTTTCAAACCTACATTTCGTTTTTCTCTCAGAAACCTCAACAGTCCAGCATTTTCAAAGTAAAAGTTTTTAAAGATACCAGGCTTCTGGCATGAGCCTCGTCCCTTGCAGCCACTACATCCAAGTCAGACAGGATAGCAGCTAAAACTGCTTTAATGATTTAAAGTGGTGTTTTCCTGTACTTTTATATTTTTCACACTGTCAGCTACAGCCAGACCATAGGCTGTATAATAAAGATGGAAGACATGACAGCTCCCCAAAAGTAAAGCCAAAGCATCTTGATTGCCCCCTGGTGGCTGGCTGCAGTACATGTCATAAACCCCGCCCCCTCCGTGTTAGCAGATGGGACATGAGCCAAACTAAAAACTGTTCCCAATCATAGTTTCTGTCATTTTTTGTAGTGGGAGTAAGTAACTGGAGATGTGATTTTCCTGTTAATATACATTTTTGAGGTCAAAACAGATATGGATATTTAAGAGGTTAATAAATCTGGGCAATAGGAGGAAAATCAAATATCACATTTGGGTTTTTTTTTTTTTTACAAAAAACACCATATCAATATTGCAATGATACTGTTTGGGTTGACATTTGGTAAATGGACCTGGACCTGCATTTGTATAGCGCCTTTCTAGTCATCCAACCACTTAAAGTGCTTTTTACACCATGAGTCACATTCACCCGTTCACACACACATTCATACACTGGTGGCTGAGGCTACCATACAAGGTGCCACCTGCTACTCAGTTTTTAACACACTGACACACCAATGGAAGCTTCATCGGCAGCATTTTAGGGTTCAGCATGTTGCTCAAGGATACTTCGACATGCCGACTGGAGGAGCCGGGGATCGAACCGCTGATCTTCCAATTGGTAGACGACCCGCCCTACCTCTGGTGCATTCACAAAATATTTACACAATGAGATTTTTGATTAAAAAATCATCAGTAATGTGGATATAATGATTAAGTGGGTAAAGGTAAATAATAGACCAGCTAAAACAATCTGGTAAGTTCAGAAAATTACATCACTTTACTGTAATGCAGCCTTTAAAACCAGGAAAAGACAACACTAATGACATTACAATAAACTACATCTAAGACAATTATCATATCAATATTGTGATAGTAGAATAGATACTGTCTTAGATATCTAGTCTCATATCACAATTTTGATATGATATTGATACATTGTTAAAAAAATTAAAAATAAATAAAACAAAATAGCACACAACACACACAAACATTTTTGATCATCATATTTGATTTTTCCCCTGCAACTTGGGGTATTTTATAGGGTAAAAATCAACATATCAAAGCTAATAATCTCAAACCTGATTTGGCATTTCTGTGCTGCAATTTCTTGTCACTATATACAATATATCAGGACAAAAATCTTTAGAAAAGGATTAAAATATTTCTTAAGAAATGACTAAATAAGTCCCAAAAACAGTTGGGTACCATTGTTTTTAGTAAATGTTACTCAGACAGGATTGATAGTGCATTTGTTGGGAACTATTTTCAGCTGTGGAATAACATGCATTTGGTGAATGAGTTTATTTTGCTTCAATCTCACGACACAGCCCTGCTGCTGTAAAAACTCCAGTGGCCTTGCTCATTTTAATGACAGAAAATGCCAGTCTGTGTAAGGGTGTGGCTCAGTAATGTGTTTTGAACAACAATGGCACAGAGGGATAAGATATACTCCAACACAGCAGCAGCTACACAGGCAATACTTGTCTTTTTATTTGATTTGTTAACAATAAAAAAAGACTTTAATGTTTACCTCATTACAATATCTTTCTTAAGCAACCGAAACATACAACTGGCAGTCGCTTCTTTTGCTTCTGAACTCCCCACGCACATACTGTAACCCTATGACATTTTTATATCAGTGAGGCCTGTGAGGTCATAGTTTGCAGGGTGCTGCGCGAGGCTGTCAGCTAAACATAAAGAAACAAAGGGATTTGTATCAGCTGTTGCATAAGACTCTCACAGGCTTTGCCCCAGTCACGGTGCATTAGACTAGTGTCCCAGTTATCTGTAATGATGTCAGTGATTATACTTCTTAACTTCCTTAAACTCACATGGAAATCTAACTCAACATTTACACAGAATTTGACTCCTTGTATTAAATCTGAATCGGAGATCAAACTAATTAATATGGCAGTATTACTGACTATTATCAGCATGAGTAATGGTTTACTGTAGTCCTGTGTTACTCACTCACAATTTTCAGAAGAAACGGTATTGTCTGGTCTCAGATTCGACTCTGCAGCACATATACATATATTTTTTTTTATCTATCTCATGGGCAGATACATAATATTGCTGCAGATTTCAATATTAATGTCTGGTATACAGTGTATGTAAATAAAGCCATCAATCATTCATAAACATGGCTGGAGGGTGGAGCTCATTCTCACATTTCAAGTGTAATGCTATATAACAGCTTAACACGCAGATGGAGTGGTTTCAACTACACTGAAATGCAGTTAATAAAACAGTGTGTACTCAAATCGTAAGGTGTGTGCCAGAGTGTTATTACACTTAACACAGTGTCACTCACAGGGTGTGACAGTTGAAGGAGGATACTATCAATGAAATAAGATCCCAGAGATTCCAGGGATGGTTTATTGTGATTTTTCTTTGTCTTAAAAGATACACATAGTTAATAACAAAACAATGAATACAACTTCTACAGGCATGCCCCACTAAAAGCACACTTAATCTATATTATGATCCCAGTTCAGGGGCAACAACATTAGAAACACATTGCTTTAGTATTTGGTAGTTTACCTCCTCCTGTCTGTGTTTTCAGTGTTCACTGATGCCTGAGTGATTTTACATTTTCATTCCAGGCTGATATACTAGCTCATAATAACATTTTTACTCTGAAATAAAGAAGTGTTTTCATAAAACATGTTTACCTAGACAAAATCTTTTCATGCTGATGTTATGTTTGACTCACCGGGCCAATAAGCTGTTAATAAGGCTATTACTGCAACAGTGCCTAGATGAGACTAATCAAAAGACCTTGGGAAAAAGGCTTTGGCATTTGACAGTGCAAACAATGCACCGTCATCATGTTACTGATATGTCAGCAGGGCACTCAAGGACTGTGAGGGAGCCGGCCCCTGTTGTGTTTTCTACTGATTGCCTGGGTTAACTGGTGAGATTTATGTCAAAGGTTTGTGCAAAAACCAACTCTCTGCTAAAGGCACTGCAATAAAGCACGGCTGGCTTAAATGTAGAGGCCAACTGCTGGTTGAAAAAAAAAAGACAACATTCATGTCACTTAATTCTCCTTGAAATAATGACCTTCCAGCCTCCTTATCTTACTCCCTCCTTCCTCTTACCCCTCCTCATCCTGACATTCAAATTAGCTGAAATAGAGAAGACTGCAAATTGATAACGCTGTCTTAAAAATGAGGTAGAGGTTTTCCTTTTCATCCATCCCTAATTGTATTTTTTTTCTCTCCCCTGGCACTCACTGTATTAGCAGCAGTTTAGAAGGCAAGAAAATTGCAAAAAGTGCCCCCTCAACTCAATAAATCACAAGAAACTTCAAAAAAAAAAATCTCCTTTTCTGCAAATTTACGCCAAAGAACGACAAACTGATGTGTCAGACTACAGTCAGTCTTTATGAAAGGATTTTAGACAATGATAACTCAAGTCCCTAATTTCTATTCTAATCATCCATGGCCTTTCAGAACAATGTATCGCTCACATTATCACAGCTTTAAAAAAAAAAAAAAATCAAAGCCTGTCTGGCTGCATACATACTGTAGAGCCACCTGACATTTGACAAAGATATCTGATAGACTGGAATAAAAAGAATAGGGAATGAATAGCAGTATGCTCTCATATTAACATTGTTCCATTGATGCAGATAAATCCCATCTATGTTTTTACAGAAAAATAAACAAGTAGGAGACAACGCACTTATATTAAAGGGGACCCATTATGCTCATTTTCAGGTTTATACATGATTTTGGATTTCTACTAGGGTCTGTTTACATTCTTTAATGTAAAAAAAAACCACTTGAGCACCTCATATTGTCTGTGCTCAATACCTGTATTCAACCCACAGTCTTTAGCATCTGTCTCTTCAAGTCCCCCTCCGGAAAAAGCCCAGTCTGCTCTGTTTAGTCAGCGTTTCCGGATCTTAAGTATTTTGGCATCCCAGCACTGCCATTGCAGCCGGGAGAATGACTGTAATGGAGTATAGAGGCACTTTGTGCACTAAAAAAACACTAATAAAAGTTACTAAAACAAAACCTTCACAACCAGACATGTTCTAGCAGGAATATGATTCAAAACTAGGGAGAAATTAACCACAACAGCAGCCAAGATTACATGTTTACCTGACATGAGCATGTAGCTACATGTAGCATTGTATTTGCAGACAGGGAAAAACTGTAACAGAGTATAATGGCACTTTCTAAAGTGAAAACGACGATACCAACGATAGTTTCTCAACACAACCGGACATGTTCCAACAGAAATATAATCCAAAATTGGGGAGACAGTAAGAGCCTTGACAACCAAGATTACATGTTTCTCTGATGTTAGCATGTAGCTAAATGTAGCTGTGTATCTGTAGCAAAGAAATGACTGTTACAGAGTATAATGGCACTTTGTAGAGTCACAAAAAAATCACCTTTAACATTTCTAAACACAACCATAACTGTTCTAGCAGGAATATGATCCAAAATTGGATAGAAATGAACAATCTCGCTGACCACGATTATGTTATGATGTTAACATGTAGCTACATGTAGCAGTGTGGGCTACACTGTACTGTGCCAGGTACAGATGATCACATAAAGACATATGTCATAAACTGACGTCAGCTTGTCTTGGAAACAGAAAAAAACGCAGTATTCAGAATGGTGACCACGTTTAATATGAACTCATGAAATTGTAACATTAAATACAGGACAGAAAATAAGGAATTATAAAATATGTCTCCTTTATACTTGTATTTAGTTTTCAGTTTAGTAGTTGTGGTACTTCAGGTCAACAGTCATCTTTGAAGTTGGCTTTCGTGACACACCTGATGTGTCTCCCTAGTGTTGCTCTGATAAAAAACCCGAGACACCAGAGTACCAGCAGTACCCGCTACTGTGAATCACTGCAGCAGTGAGAAACTGGCCAGTGGTCACATGAAGCACTACTCTACAGCAGCAGGTTAACCAGCACGCAGTTCAGTTCAGATTAGGGTTAACACTCTTGTCTTTCTGGCTCTGCCTCCTTCCATGTCTAGCATCCTTGTAAGACTGGAGAGCCCCTCTGAGGTTTAATTGCATGTTGACCCTGAAGGTCAGTATCTCTGTGCGTGTTCCCTGGAGACACGGAGCTCACAGAGACTCCAATCATTTTTTCTCACATGTTTCAAGAGGGAAGAGCTGTGGTCAAAAGTGGAAGGTGGAGGGATGCCAATGCTGTTGACAAAATACGTGTGATACATACAAGTGTGTCTGTAAGTTGCTTGTGTGTATGTGAGTCCAATTAGACATCGATGTGCATGCTTGTATTTGTGCTGCATGTGTTTGTTTGGAAAAGCCAAAAAGGTCATATTCACACAAATTCCTGTATGTGCACTTTTAAAGCCCATGCACACTGTGTGTGTCTGAGTCTATGTGTGTGTAATTGTATATCTGTACTGAGCATGCAGGGTTGTATAAGCTTGTGGGTGTTAATATTAATGTTGAAGTTTGTGGGCACCATAACAAAGTTCTGTTGCTTCTGGCCTGTTTTATCACTGATAACATGCAAGTGAAGAACATGCAGAAATATGTAGCCAAGAGGCAGATAAGCAGACAGTGCAATCTGCTCTGGCTCTTACATTATGGTTACTCATAAAGAACTTGATACCAACGCTGGTTAACATAGTAGAAAGGCAAGGGCAAAGAGGATTTTAAAAGACCTTTAGCGCCGCATAACAACAGCCTTTCAATTTCACCTTTAAAGAAACAAAAGTCAACGGCCCATTTCAGAGCGTATCTGTCTATAAATGCATGAATGCTCTTTTACAGTTGCACGTGTTCATACCGAGGCTCAAATGCTTATGTTTTATAGAGCCTTAGCCGCTGTGTCACCTCGCCACACGCCCCCCGCACACAGACACAAACACAGTTTCCACTGGGACGCAGCTTAACATTCTGACTGACAAATCCTCACACACAATGTCTGGCTAGAGGGCAGTGGCTGACATCAAAGATGTTTCTGTCAAGGTCAGAAGCTGACAGAATCGTTCCATTTGGGTGTGGGGCAGGTGATGCTCTAGCCATACACAGACTGAGAACTGCAGTTGAGACACAGCAGACATTTTATTGAAAGGGTTGCGCAAGGTCTCAGTGTTTCACAACATAAAGTACAGAACCATCTGAAAACTGACCCGCAAAATCAATCATGAATACAGCCTGTTTCCACATTAGTATACTGGTAGCAAACACAATAATAATAGCTAATGGAACCCTGCGCAGTCATACTTATTGAGTTCTAGATACTGCAAATGATTTTTTTAAGGCACCATTATGTAAGTTGTGTCTGCAATCCATTGCACATGCAAGGGAAAATTCTGTGGAAGTGAACTAAATTATTTGGGCACACTGGTGAGTGGCTCTGAGTTTTGACATTGACAGTGAGCAAAATGCACTGATTTGCTAAGCTATATGATGCAAATTGTTAGGTCTCTCCTGAATACATTTTCTGGGTCCAGAGCTTTAGTTGGCAGAAAGTGGGGGCACTTGGAGGACTAAGCTCAACATGTCTCAGTTAAGATGGTCAGCATAGCGAAGGAACATGTCTTTCAGTTTAGTTAAGGCATTCATTTTTAAGGATTGTGTTACTCTACAGTATTGTCGACTGTTCATTTATTCATTCATTTTCCATAACCGCTTATCCTGTGCGGGGTCGCAGGGGGGCTAAAGCCTATCTCAGCTGACATTGGGCGAAAGGCAGGGTATACCCTGGACAGGCTGACACATAGAGACAGACTTTAGAGTCACCAATTAACCTAACCCCAGAGAAAACCTACAATGACACGGGGAGAACATGCAAACTCCACACAGAACTCTCCCACCCGGGGTTTGAACCCCCTACCCTGGAATTGAACCGCCATTTGGTTGAACCAGGTCCTATATCTATACTCTTTTCGTGACAGCATAACAGCTTCTGACAATTTTACTCATCATGGATAAATTATGAATCTATATAAATGCCCGTAAGAATAGGCTCCAACTTTGAGACAATGCCTTACAAAGCGCTGTAAAACAGAAGAGAAGAAACAATATCAGGATGTTCCCATGCACCATTTGTATATTCACCGAAAATGCACCGAAATTCTTCAATATCCTACGTAATCATGAGCCAGTAATTTGTGTATGAAGGCTGCGATGAAGTGACCAATGTGCCAAGGAAGGAAGCAGTCCCTGTAAGGACACAGGTTGGGGTGGTGGATGGGTCACAAAACATAGGACTTTCCTCCAGGACTGTCCCCAGGAGACTGGTGTTGGGAACCTTGTGAACCTTGTAACTTTACTTTAGGTACGTGACATTATTTGTGGGGTGCTATAAATATCATATGAAATGTTGTATGAGAATACATTGACTATCTCCCATAATGATTTTAGATTTATATTTACAAGATGTATTTTTCATAATTTCTCTAATTTCATTCCTTAAATAAAAGAAACACAATATCTGAATCCCAAAACTGAAAACTGAACACCTAATTTTTGAACATTTAAATATTCAACTCTAAAAATTATCATTTGCAAAGAGCAGTGTACAAAACATTCAGGTACAAACCACTGCTTTCACCAGTGAAAATGACAAATGTCACGTACCTGTGGATAATCAGTGTTAATTAATTTTCCAAATAAACTTGATGACAGGCTTTAAATGTGTCTGTTGTCAGATTTAACTGCTCTTTGAAAGCCTGTGTCTGTAATCAGCCAGAGATCTTTTGTAAGTAAAGAACCTCCAATCTCAAACACCAGTGTACAATTGTGAGTTAATTGAGTGTTCCTGTGGTTCCAACAAATTCAATAGTTATATGCCTTCTCTTTAGCAGATTGCTAATGTCAATTTTAGCAGACATGCTCTCAAAGTTAAGTATTAATTTATATATTATCCATGATTTAAGCTTATAAACTGCTTTTACCAGGATCCACAGTTTGATGAAATATGTGTACATTTAGGGGTGTTAGATAAAGTATACAAAGGTTATTTCAGCCAGTTAGATAGTTTTACCAGACACTTTCAATCAACAGGCCAAAAGAAAAAAGAAAAAAATTGATCCGCACATCCAGTCACCACAGAATTTAATCAACACTTCTCTTTGTCTTGCAAAACATTTTTTTTGTGCTCACCATCTGTACAGTAAAAATAAAGGATGATTCTGGGACAGTTATATTTTCAGGTTTTTCTCATCTTGTAGCTCTGGCACTCTCCATCAGTCTTTTTCCATATTGCAGTGTTTTTTACTTTATCTCTTTTCCTTGCAGCTCTTAGGTAATTAATTCTTTATACTCGCTGTTCTACATGCTCCACAAAGCCCAAACAACCCATCTCTCAGAGGCAACTTTTTTCAGAATTACCACTGCCATTTCCGCAGCAGCATATATTTACTGCAAGAAAACGCATCAAATAGGAAACTGTCAATATAAGGAATTTGTTCAATTGCAGTAGCTCACAATATGGTGACTGTTGTTTATGAGTTAGGGAAAGAAATCAATCCGAAAGAAGCAGCTGGAAAACCAAAAACTACTAAATATATATTCCATAGTCTCGCCTTCTGTTTGTCTTTCAGTTCATTACGTCCATTTTCTTTACCTGAACATTTAGGAGTATGCATACTGGGTAAACATACCTACTTTTGTTTTCTGACAGAGTTCAAGAGATGCACCAAATTACCTCCAGTCTTAGAAAGTAAAACTTTCAATGACATATACTCAATGTTCCCTTACTGCCACCTCTGTATCTGAAAGTTGCCAAGTTGAACATCTAAAGTTGATCACAAGGTTCCCTTTCTCTACAAAATTTTTTGTTATTTGTGTATTGTAACACAGTACAGCACAAAAGCAGACAGACCATACAGATGAAGAAAAGTACCTTTGAGGGGGAGAGTGGTTGCTGTAACATGTTTTGTCAGAGTGTCTGAGTCAGCAAGGCACCATAGACTAAGTATTGGCACTTAAAAGTCTCATGTATTCTTCCTCCCCAGTCAAGGGAACTCAGTGACAGTTCGCCTAAAAAAAGCGAGACCTGTGTTCCAGAACTGCAACCCCAGTGCAGCTTGTCAAAGAAAACAAAATCTATGCAGAAAAGAATTCGAAAAACAGCCTGACATGTAAATGCATGCGTATATAAAAGTGCTCACAGTACACCAGAGCCAGACCTGACACATTTTGTGCTCTATAGGCAAGCTACCCCTGCCCCCCCCCATATTATCATTATCATCTTTTATATCTATTGATTCATTACTAACAATAACATGAGCTAATGAGAAATCATCACAGATAAACAATGTTGCTAAAAATCAATAATGATAAAGTAGTTTCTAAATAAATCACCGCCTTGCAGTTGTATGCTTCTGTAAACCGGTTTGCGCTTACAGTTTACATCCATGACTGTGAGAACATAAATGCTTCACATACATCTTCCCCTGACAGCACAGAAGATCTATACAATCAGCACAGTTTCAAGGTGGACACCCATGATTAGTGTCACATTACAAAGTTGGCTTTTGACCCTTTAGATATAAAAGGTCATCGCTTTATATCCTGTTAGAAAACTGTGTGAAATTATGTCATAATTAGTGCATGAATTCTTGGGTTATAGCTAATAATACGTTATGTGAGGCCACAGTGACCTTGACCTTTGACCACACAATTCTAATCAGTTCATTCTTAAGTCCAAGTGGATGTTTATGCCAATTTGATGAAACTCTCTAAAGGTGGCCTTGAGATATTGCACTCACAAGAATTTAACAGACACAAGGTTACAGTGACCTTGACCTTTTATTGCCAAAATCTAATGGGTTCATTGTTGAGTTCAAGTGGATGTTTGTGACAAATCTGAAGAAATTTCCTCAAGGTCTTGTTGAAATATTGTGTTCATGATAATTAACAGACACAAGCTCACAGTGACCTTGACCTTTGAACATCAAAGTCTAGTCAGCCCGTATTTGAGTCCAGGTAAATGTTTGTATAAAATTAAAGAGAAAATCCCTGAAGGTATTCTTGAGATATTGCAACCACAAGAATGTGACAGATGCAAGTTCACAATAACCTTGACCTTTGACCACCAAATTCTGGTCAGTTCATCCTTGAGTCTAAATGAACATTTGTGCCAAAGTTGAAACAACTGACTCAAGGTGTTCTTGAGATGTCATGTTAACAAGAATGGGATGGACAGACAACCTGAAAACATGTTGCCATGGCTATCCTCCAGAGGCCTTTGAAACAAACAATAAAAGATTACGGTATGTGCAAATCAGCACATTTTGTCTTCTTCTTGTTTGGCACTGTGCCTCGGATGGCTTTTGCCTTTTCATTTTCTCTTACTCCAATGCTCTCCATGGGGAATTGGAGTGGACTGGGGGGATTGGAAGATTTCCCACTGCAGTACACCAAACTGCAAATGATAAGTACTCAGTTACAGTTATAGCTAAACTATTTCAACCCACAAACAATTACATCAGGTAAAATAGCCAAATAGTGTTAACACGAAAATCTCTGATCTTTAACCATCTCACCCAGCACTTGCTAAAGGGCTTGCATTGGCATGATCACATTAAGCTCCCTGTAATCTCTGCAGTAGATGAAGGCTACTTAACAAGCTGCCTTAAGCTCTTCAGCAAGCTTTCTGTCAACTACTGGGAGCCCACAGCGTGCACAGACGGACACCCTGACTGACAGACCAGAACACAGGGAAGAATCAACAGAAGCACTCTGAAGCTGATTGGGGGAGATTTACAATCTGGCATGTGACTGGGTGGAACATAGGAACTGTGCCAATAGCTTGTTAGCTGCTGGCATGTACACACTGTGCGCACTCTATGTTTATATGTTTGGTGCTTTGGCAGCAGATGTCACTTGGTACCGCTGCTCTATACCGACTAACTGAAGATAATTTGTAACATCTTCAGAGAGTGATTAATGAGACAGAATTACAGAGAAGAAAAAATTGAAAAATACAGAAATAAAGAAAACATGTGTTGAAGCTAATAGAATCAAGTCTGAAAGCTGCCTTCTTTCATAGATTTTAGATAGATTAACACAGACAGGCAGAGGAATTGCTAACAATTTCATTACATTGTTAAGAATATTGATGATATGGTGACAAATTCAGCACTGTCTGATGAAAGCACTCATAAATCCACAGCAGTCTGCAGAATTGCTATCTTCAAAGGGGACTGCAAACATCTGTTGGTGAATGTTTTATAATCCTATCAGAAAGACAGATGTGTTCTGGACACAGCAGCAGCAAACGAGAACAGAAGGAGCGACACAGTCATCCACAAACACTCTTTCTCTCTCTCCCTCAAACTCCCTCTCACACATGTAAACACAATTTCTGCATTTACATGTACTTAAGTAAAAAGATTATTCCTGGCTTTCAGCAGTAACCTGATTTTTCAAACACCATAAAAACCACGAAACCAGGTTTTCCTTATTGGGTTAAAGGATTAAGAGAAGCCACATTAACACAGGTATATTTCAGCTAAAGCTTTTTAAATATTTTTTTTCTTTTAATCTGCCATGGGTATGACAAAGACCCAGCGCAGGGGAAGACTTAAGTATCACACTGGTAGCAGGACAAAAAGAAAGATCATAACTGATAGGCATAATTTCATCCATAATAATCACTTGAGACTCCAGCTGAAACTAAATTTAACCACTAAATAATTCAATCTCCATAACTGATAGCAGGATATTTGTACAATTTATGAAAATAAGACTACTGCTGCATCCCAATTTGGATGCTTCCATTATTACACTCTCATGCAGTACACTGTGTACACTATGTATTACTATGGTCATGCATGAATTTGAACAGGATAGTGTTGTGTCAAATCGAACACTGTTGGTGTGCCCTTTATGGAAATGATGTTTGTAAGACTGCTTCTTTTTAATGTCAAACTGTAACTGGACGAGGCATTACCGCCAACATTTCATCACAACTGTGGCCTGCTAAAATAATGCTGGCTTGTTTACTGGCACAACCACACCCACTGCAGCTTCCTTGGCCACAAGTTTGGTGGTACCTCCTCTTCCACTACAAAACAAGCAGGTGATCATGATTTTAACCAGTTACTCATTGTGCACTCCATTTTGCCATACTCATCAGTGTGAGCGCACTTTTGCACTTAAATAAGCAGCACATTATCGCTCTCCACTCTCTCCACATCCACATATGATGTGCAAGGTACCCTGGGTGCGTTGGTTCTTGACATTCTGGGACACCATATTAAGTTCTGCCTGTTACATGCATTGTCTTCTTTCAAGATACATTTCCATTTTCGCAGGAAATTTCAGTACAACATCACAAATTGACAATTTTTTTCCCTTTAACAACAAATACGCATGGTTAGGTTTAAGGAAAAAGAACAGTGTTTGGCTTTAGAATCTCACAGGATGCAAACACTGCGATCTCAGGTGAAAGTCAGTGTTTGTTGGCCCCATCCACTACCCCTACTGCCCGTTCCACTCGGGCCTCCGCCGCCTTAACTTTCGCACTTGTCCTGCCACGTTTACCCCTGACGCCGCCAGGTGCCGCTAAACTATAACGGCAACTGGCCGCGTATCATGCCAACAATAAAGGACGCTTTTTTTCGTTGGTTTCTGACACTGCAAGTACTACCCAAGCGCCGGATTTTGATGACTTTGGAGTGAGACTAGGTTTAAAATAGTAAGTGTACGTAGCCTACGAAAGAACACAAATTGAGAAACAGCAGAAGAGTCTGCTGCCATGCTAGCAGCTCTGTGAAGCTGTGCCTAGGCGGCTAAATGCTAACAAGCTCACATTGACAATGCTAACATGCTGATGTTTGGCAGGTGGCTATAATGTTTACCATGTGCACCATCTTGGTCTAGCATGTTGGCATGCTAATATTTTATAATAGCACTAAACAAAGAATATAACAATGGCGGATGGCTGATCTTACGATGATAACCCTGGAGTATAAATAGAAGAAGTTATCATAATTCATACCAAAGGGGACATAAATGTCTGTATCAAATTACATGGCAGTTGTTGTTGTGTCATTTCACTCAAAACTGCTAATGTCAACCTCATGTTGGTGCTAGATAAAAAGTCAGGGGAACACCAACATCAGTAGGCTTCATTTTCTGGGGGCGCTGTATGGAATTTGCAAATCCATCTAATAGATGATGAGATATTTCACTGGATACGTGATATTTTGACCAGCTGATGGCACTAGAGAAAGAGTTTAGAGATCACAGAAGTCATTAGGATTTATCCTCTGGGCACCTCGAATGTCTTAACAAAATGTCATGAAAATCCATGCAGCAGATGCCAAAGCAAATGACTGACCGTCCAACATTGCCATCTCAAAGGCTGAGATAAAGAAAAATAAAATAAAATACAGAAAATGTAAATTGTATGCCAAAATATGCCTCTACTGATTAAAAAAATGTGGCAGTATACTCTATTTCAAACCCTGAATTCTCACCGTAACAGTGTTTCTTTTGCATGACATAAAAAACCACAATGGAATATAAAACATCCACACATACACAGGTCAGTGACATTACTGGGAGTCCTATTAGTGTGCCTGCACATGTACCAGAGATTAGATATAAAATCAGTGAATGCTCCTGAAGCAGTCGTCACATAGCTGTAACCTTTCCTCACATAACCTCCGGCTAATGGCCCTAATATCCTAAAGGACATGTCTGACACTACCTGTGATAATGCTGCTGGTAGACAGTTCATGCTTCCTCTCAGCACCACAATAAACTGTCTCCTAATGCCAGTTAATTAGGGCATAAACAGACATTCTTGTCCAGAAAAATAAATTATAAAGTAAAAAAAAAAGAAAATCCGCACAATACACTGTCTGTAAACATTATGAAAACAATTATATTCTGAACAAAAGTTAGATTGTTCTCTGAAGTTTTCAATTTCCCTGCCTTACAAAACATTTACAGATAAGACACAACTGCAAAAACAGCCATCCTGGATTTACTTCTTTTTTTTTCCAAACCAATAAACTAACAGAGATGAAATATTGAAGAGCCTGTGGGCCAGATAGAGATACTGAAAAAGCCCATACAGTACACTCTGAAATGCTCAAAAGGCACTCCAAGCCTCTAAAGGAGGGATACAACATGCACACAATCGTACATTCAATCTAAAACTTTTACATTTCAGTTCTTAGCTGAATTGAATATTTGAGAGTGATTGCAGTACTCCTGATAAAAGCACCATTTGATAATGCAGCCCCACACGGCACTCTGATATATCTACTTTCATTCATTATTTATGCCATGGTCATTTTTAGTCCCTTCCTTTTAACAAATAAAATAGTAATAATAGAAGACATTACCCTAAGCCGTGAGGCTGTGTTTAAAAGGCATTGGAAATCTCCCTTTACCGAAGCAGGTAGGCCACACGCCCAAAGGATTACTTTATCTGAGTGTGGGCTCATGTGTATACATATTTCAGTGTGTATGTGTGTGATTGAATGGATCTGTAAGCACATACGAACACACTTTTACTGTATGTAGACATGTATGCTTCTTTGCTACAGTCCAATATACTTTCTTCTGTTAGTGCTTTGTTTGGGCATGTGTTTTGAACGGGCTTGGGGTCTTGTAATGACAGCTTTTTTTTCTTTTATTTCCTATCTGCCATCATTCCTCCTACCTCTGTGATCACAGTCTTCAAGGTGTGAGTTATGGTAGTGGAGAAATACTGACCAATTTCCTGACAACCATCCACATCAACCTGTTCTAATTTCTCCTCTCTTCTGTCCACTTCCCATTTCCTCTTCAAATCGACACTGAAGAAAATAGTAGTCTAGTGACGCAGACTGTATTAAAGTGAAAAGAATTCCCCATTCTCTGTCACAAAATGCACACGAGAATCTGCCATGTCTGTAATTTATCAAATAAAACAAATCAAATTACCTGCCATGTTTCGCCAAACACAGAGGTTGTGATAATAATTAGTGGGGTCGTGTCTTAATTGTTATGCAGCAGCAGATGCATATTTCATATACAGTTAGCCCGCTATAGATTAACTGTGCCACTGAAAGGCTACCAGCAACTATCGCAACTTTTAAGGTGGAATGTTTGCCTACATGTAAGTTGTCATTGTGATACTATCAATACACCTTAAATATCAATATGACAACTTTGACTACTGTATTTGTTTTTACTTTCTGTCTTGCACGACATGCACTTTATGGATCTTCAAGTGTTTAATAACTGTAAATAAATTTCAACTGGATTACCACTATGTTAACTGTAAATATTCTATGTTCTCACTTGAAGAAAAAAAGTGACAGAGAGTTGTTTCGTGTGCGCTCCGGCAGCTCTACACCTGCTGTATGCTCTGACACATATCCAGGGAGATAATGTCAGTAAATTCAAGTAAACTACAGACATTGCTTATCTGGTGTGACAGACTGCATCAAACACAGACATAGGGGAGGGTTCATTCTAAATTACATGAGGTCCCCTGGTTATACTAGTCCCATGCGAACAGGGCTTGCGATATGGTTAAAATAACCATACCATACTGTACTTCATCACATTTGAATGTTGTCTTTTCTTATTTGGAACTTCCATACACAAAAAACCAACTGCCTAACATGAGACAACCCCTGAGGTAAAAGCCAAAGATTCAAAACAGTAAAACTAAAATTCTTTCAAAATGGACGCTTTAAGGTTCCTGAGAACAATAATTTCAGGTGTTACAGGTTTTAATATTTACGACATCATTCTCCTCCTCTGTATCTGCCCAAATCACATTACCTTGCGTGGCAGCTGGATTAGTGAGATCTCATGAGAATCCCAAGATCACACGAGAATCCAGCCCTCATTTGCAACATAGCCTGACATGAATAGCTTCCGAGGAAGAAATAGCAATGCTAAATCTCTACCGGTGGAAAGATTTCTACCGTTGCACGACATATACTAAGAATGTGCTCACTTATGTTAGTTACATAGCATCCAACTAAAGTTAGCAGACATTAACCTCTACTGGTCATACCTCACCACACAGGCTGTAGCTGTCAAAACACCTAATAGTACTAAACTGAGAAATGATGCACTTTTTTGCTCATGAATTCAACTGTTCATTTGAATGAGGGAGGTTTTGTTATTTCTTCCTCTGAAAGTTACATAGTCTCACTTTGAGGAGGGTTTTTGTTCAGGGTCATGTTTGCTTTGATTGACAGGATGGTAATTACTGCTCACTCCACCCACCACAACTCTACTCAAGATGCACAGCTGTGCCCACATTTGAATTTCCTGACTCCCAACAGCTGACAAAATGATTGTAAGCTTAAAATCAATCTCCATATTTTACTACATGCTATGGTATCTGTTGTCTCTGTGTCTGGCCGACTCCATAAAGCAAACTCTTGTGCACTAAGCAAAATATATGATCTGGCAAACCCTATGGGTCTATAATAAACACCTGGCACTGTGTTTGAAGAAGTTATAGCTCTGAAAAGATAGCCAGAGAGTTTCTTGGAAACCTACTTTGCTTCTCCTCGTTTATCTACAAATAAAAAAGGGAAAATATAGACATACATTTATATATGATCTATGAGTCATTATGCCCTGGAGGATGTTCTTCCCTATGTTCCTGTGACTTCATTGATGTCACCAGCGGCTTATATTCTGCATAACCGTTATATCCATACAGCCAAGAAAACTCAGGTAGCACGCTTTACCCATTACTGAAGATTTGTCTTTCTTATTCCCCAAATCTACAACATGCAACCATACATTCTCCTCTTATATTCTTGTCCTGTATCTTTCTTTCTCTTTCCTCTCTCTCCAACCTGGCAACATGGTGCACGGTCATCTTTTTTTTCCTGAACCCTGGAAGAAACAGTTCTATCTTCAGACGTAATAGATTCAGCAAAACTATTGATGAGGCAGCACTATCATTTATGTAGAAATCCGGCATTGACTAATTTATAGCATGGACGATCGGGTGAGAAAGCTACTACTTTGCTGTATTATTCAGTGTGTAGTTCTATAATGAAATCGTTTGATTTTAAAAGCTAATTTCTTATTCATAAAGTAAGATAGTGTGCCATGTTTGATTGTGCATCATGTAGAGCGTTATGGAAAGTAGTTTCTTTAATAATAGAAATGGTTGCATTTTGCAAACGCTGATGGTCTCTGATGGATTTTCCGAGACATTTTCTCAGAGGTAAAGTAAACCTTGCAACATGTCGGTGAAGGTTCTCAGTCAGAACTGAAGAAGCTTCTTGGATGAGAGGCGAAACGACTTCAAGAAACGCAAGCAAGTCCAGTTGCCTACGATAAAGCACCTTGCATGAAACAAACTCTGCATGTGCGCCCACGCATTAAGGGAACCCACACGTGCAAAACAAATGTCTGGTGAGCACCAGTGGATTTGGTTACTGCGTAGAGGTGTGGACCAACCTGGTGTCATAGAACTATGTGAAATGACTATGACCTTTTAACACCGTAATATGTGGTGGTGGTGGAATGTACTGTGCTGAAATTGTGTGCCAGAACTATGCAAAATGTGCCAATCAATCAGGATTCTTTGTCGTGGTGGACACATCTATTCCCTGGTTCAACAACATCAGCAATGGGCTGTAGCAAATGTTATGACCCATTTGGTAATATAAAGAGCGAGAAAGTCCACATACAGATGAGCTCTGGGTGGTAGATGGATAAAGACACACAGGACTTTCAGGCAGGAGACCACTGTTCATGTCCCATGTGAAACTAACAGTCAAGGGGACTACTTGTAACTTAACGTATTTACGTCCTTTTTGTATTTACGTCATATTATACAACATACCTACATCCCAAATGATACAAATGTAGTTATCTTGGCTGAAAACACTATCTTTTTCTAAATCTAACCAAATACTTTTGGGTGCTAAAACCCCAACTGTGCTGCCATCATGTAAACTCGACACAATACATGCCACCACCACCACCAAATCAGGAGGTAGGGGTGGTGGCTGGGCCAACAAACACAGGATTTTCTGTCAGGAGATCACTGTTTAAGTACCGTGTGAAACTAAAAGTCAGCGTAGACTTCCTCTACGTCAACATAATTACATCCTTTATGTGATTACATTACGTTATGGGACAAACTTGAGTCACTTTATGATGTACTTGCATCCAATATGATACAAACTTAGTTATTTTAAACGCAAATATGATCTTTATCGAAATCTAACCAAGTAGTCTTGGTGCCTGGAGGCCTAAAACCAACCGTGTCGCCCTGTATGTAAAAAACCTACTTATTTTAACCGAAAACATGATCTTTTTCTAAACCCAGCAGAGTTACATTGGTGCCTAAAGCCAACCATGCTGCCACCATGTAATTTCAGCACAGTGTGTGCCACCACCACCACTGCATGATGCGGTGTTCAGAGATCGTGATCATTTTGTATTTCTGTGAGATCACACTGATACAGACATATGAAAAGACATATGAACAAACATCCTCTTAAAGGTCATCACTGACTGATGCCACAGTTCTGCTGATCGACATCTAAATCTAGAGCCCTGGTCTCTTCCTGTCACCATTACTTAAGACAGATGCATTATCCCAGAGGCTCCCTAAGGCCTACCTTTTAACTGCAGATCCAACAGTAAGATTTAATCGCAGGCTGCATCTGAATTAATCTATTTCAGAGTACAGAGGGAAAAAAAAAGGAAATTGCTGTTCTCCTACTGTGTTTATCTATATGTCTCACTTTCTCTTCCTCTCCACATCAGATTCTAGTGTGTACATCGGGCACTCTCTTCTTTGTCTCCTCTGAGTCGTACTCTCTCCTCCCCTTTGTTCCCTCCCTCTTCTAAGTAGCCCGCTCATCTCTCAGTCTGTCTGCAGCAGCCTCTGCAACAGTGCTACGGTATGTCAAAGTATGCTAATGAGGTGGCGGCATATGGCTCATTCCTTATTTAAGCTCAGCCGTCAGACAGACAGTAAGCCACTCAACTCACCAGGCATCCCGTCTCCCTACCTGTCCCTGTTGGATCACACCACACTGATCTCTTAATGAGGCTCAAGCGTTATCGCAATCAGCTCAACACACCAGGCAGGATCAGTAACTGCTGCATTATCACTCCAATCTGAGCTGCTATGTAAATCCTTTTATAGGACAATATGCAAAGAGCCGTTACTTAACACTTGTGCGTTGCGTGAAAAGGGAACAGAGCTCTGTGTAAAAGCATCCTCGCACTCGGAAGCTATTTTTGTATGGGTGCACACACTTTGGCACAAACATTAATTCACACACACACAAGCACGCACACATAAGCATTTACCCACTGACAGTCTGGTATGTAGCTCTGTTCCATCATGCTGTGCTAAGCACTCTGTCACTCTGACAGTCTCGTTTTATTTGATGATAGGAGGGTACGACCTTGCCTATCTCACACAGTTAGTCACCGATTTACAAGCACTCACACATACACTCACAATTCACTGTCTTGACTTGAGTTTAAGTTTGATATGTGCTGTATGCGTTTGCCGTGGAAAAAACAGTATAAAGTAGGTAGAATGGTATGAAAACATGCTTAGCTTTCCGGTGCTTCTTCTTAATATGATTGTTATACTTGACAATTCTTCTTGGGGAAGCTTGAATGGTAGCACAACAGTGTTAAAAGTCCAGAACAGTAGAAAGCACAGACAAGCACATTTGCATGTGTTTGCAGCCAAAGATTGCTTGCAAAGCTGTTTACAGGCTTGAGGAATCATTGTCATTGAAAATATGGAGACATTTTTACACCTTTATAGCATTTTCACACATTCAAGGTAGGATGCCTTCAAATGTCCATACTAAGTGGTTTTAAAATATCCATGAAAACGATGTCAACAAGACAGTATCACACCCACAAGATGAAAGAAGATTTGATTTTATAACTAAATGCAGTAGATTGATTCCCTTAAGCATTTGAACTCTACAACAGAAATGGACCTCCAGTGCCTATAATGGTATTTTTGCTTATTGTGACTTAATTTCTCAGAGTATCTTCAAATACTTCATATCCCTAAAACCTGCAGGCCTAAACTAAAAGATCATGTAAGTCAATAAACCATAATAATTGATGAAAGTATTGAAATTCTGTCATTATTATAAAAAAAATGACATATTTTTTCCATCCAATTTCCAAATTAATAACACAAAACATATTTATCCAATGGTTTTTTAAATGTAGAAACATAACAAAACACTTCCTAACACTCAGTAACTTATTCGAACTATGTACATTATTCATTTTTTGGGATATGCTCATTTGTTTTGCATGTTTTTGCACCACATGTAATGTAGCACAATGGCGTTATTACAAACGTACAGCATGATAACAAGGAAGACAGAAGCCTTAGCTTTCTGCTGCAAAAAGAATGACTGTTAGTAATTATGATCTTTAGTTTAGATTAATATATACAGGATTATGCTAATTTGCGGGGAAATTTATGCGGAAATTCTGGCATAATTCCGGCAGAATATCGTGTTTGCACTGCACATAAGGTAAGGTAACATAAGAAAATGTTGTGATGACAGGAAGACAAAAGCCTTAGCTTTCTTCTGCAAAAAGAATGAATGCTCTTGTTACTATGGTTTTTATTTTAGATGAATATATATACTAGATTATGCAAGCGGCACTTTCCTTTGGCTATTGCGGAGGAAAAAGAACAGTGTAATTACAGTGAAATAACCATTTCCACGCATGTAAGGTAAGGTAACATACATGTAAGGTCATGACATGATGACGGTGAAGATGGAAGCCTTAGCTTTCTGCTGCTGAAAGAATGAATGCTGTAACTGTTATGGTTCTTATTTTAGATCTGTTTGAACAGAATTATGCCAACAACAATCTCCTGTGGACGTTTTTAAAGGGTTAAAGCAAGTTTTCGTGCAGCTTGTCTCACTCTGAATGACTTTAATGAAACAGACATGATTTCCATAACAGTTCATTCTACAGATCTTACAAATCAATCCCTGAATACTTTTGGACGGTTTCCAAAATCAGCCCCTGGATGCTTTCCAAAAATGCATGACAACCTTTAAGAAAAAAAAAAACAACTTGTGATTCATGTAGCTGAAATTTTAAACTCTTTAAGTGTTACAAGGCCTTCGTTTTCTATTAAGAACTGCTCTTCTTTCCCAGAGGACTGCTACAGTATACTTCAGAACAAAGGGAAATAAATGGCTCTAACCAGTAAGCTGCTGTTTGTGTGAGTGTATGTGCACTCTCACAGTAAAATACATCTAAACCACACTTCCAAATATAACTTCAAACAGCTCCGTGTCAATGTTTGTTCACCTCGCTGTCTCTCATTCCCAAAAGACAGAGTGCTTCCAGTATACAGTCTCACTTAAACAACTATGTTTACTTTAGCAAGGCCAGACAACTGACAGATGTTTGATCAAGGAAAAAAAACACTTAAAGAAACTTTAACTATATTTTTCAGTGTTGCCTTTTTAAGAGTCTAAAATCCTTTCAAAATATTAGTACGCAAAGACAAGAATGTAAGATTTACAAAAGCAAAACATAACGTCAGACATTTGCAAACTATAATGGAAAGAGTGTTTTTGGTCTCGAATTTAACGCACGATGACAACTTTGTTTGCATATACAAAATGGGAGCTGTCTTTCTATGAGCTGGCTGTACAGTCTGTGTTGCCTATACAGTGCTGTAATTTATCCCATCTTTATATCAGGGCAGACATCTCAGCATCAGCACTTATATTAGATTTCCATGATTTAGTTATGCTATGAGATCAGTTGTCACTGTAACAGCTTACACTAGATTCTCTACCCTCATGATTATGGCTCTGTTTTTGCCTGATATCAGACAGGATTGCCAACTTGGTCAGACTCTGTTTCCATCCTTAGTCTCACTGTGTCCACTCAAACTGATTTCCGTCGGGGAGAAAGATTGAATTTTCCTAAGCAATCACCACAGACCAACATATCCACCCTGAATTAAATGCAATGTTAAGTACACACTGATGCATAGCAATGCAAACATACTGGTTTTACAGGGGTTAAATAATGGAACAGAGCAAAATAAAACAAACTAATATGTCGATGATATGTCGATTTAGAGCAGCCTCTTTCTTGTCTATTAAACCATTTCTCATTCTGAGGTTGTCATATACTGCTGCTTTGTCAGTGATTTCTGGATGTGACACCAACAAGAAAAGCCATACTTTCGTGGTGTTTAGTACGTCACCAGGCAGAGGCAATATATAACACAGCCAGACAATGTCTGTTTGAAATGCCACCGGAAAACAATGCTGAAAGCTTGAAAATGTCTGTAGGGCAGGCATCCATTCACACACACAGGTGGCTGAGGCTACCATACACGGAGCTACCTGCTACTCAGTAACTATTCACAACTCTCACACAGCCATTGGAAGCAATTTGGGGTTCAGTATTTTGCCCAAGAATACTTCAACATGCGGACTGGAGAAGCTGGGGATGGAAACGCTGGACGACCTGCTGTACCTCTGAGCCACAGCCAGCGGTGGATGGGACTAACAAACACCCTGGACTTTCACCCAGGAGCCTGCTGTTCTCTTCCCATATAAATGTTCAGCCAAACCATGATGTTTTTCCCTAAACCTAACCACGTGTGGTTTTTGCACAAGGGAATACATGTAAATATTAAGTGTTTTACCAATGATGTTAGTTTATTTGAGTGTATATAACGAGTAGAAAGTGTACACTTCCTGTGAAAACGGAAGTGTATTTTGAAAAGACACAATTCATGTAAAAGGTGTAAATTGATACAGCGTCCTAGGACGTCAACAACAGATACACCCAGGAAACCAAACCCGACATATTTAGACATCAAATGTCCACTGAACAAGCAGCGATATTGTGATGAGTTGGGAGTGAGAATATGTTGTGTCTACAGCTCCTGATTGGTTCCAGCACACCATTAGACAAAGCTTAACCACAGTGTAAGATGCTGGTTGCTAATTGTTAGTGCTCCCTCAGCGCTCATTGCATTGGCTGTTTTTTATTTCAACCGAGAAACCGCGGTTTAATTTCACAATATCAGAGAAATCAGTCAACTTGATCTCAGTGGAGTGGGTGGATACAAAGGTCTGGACCCAGGCAAGCACCATTAAGTTAGCCTACTAAACAAATCACGATTCACTGAATGTTCTTTAGTTTTGTTGTGCCTCGCTGCTCTTAATTCATTTTCCTTTCAGCACTCTACCTGATGATATTCTCCCTTAGATGTGACTAATTAGTATTTCAAAATGAAAAAAAAAAAGAAAAAAAACAGTGGACTGTTTTCAAACGGGTCCACATGAAACTTGTGCTTAAGATCTCCTCGCTGTTCTGTGATAAAACTTTGATGAGACCTTTTCGGATTGATACATGAGATTCCTAAGGCAGTACAACTGTAATCACAGCAGGTGCCCAGAAAAACAGTATAGGACCTCTTGTACCGCACGACTGTGATTTGAATGGAACCGATGTTGCAGTTAGAGAGATTCATGCTGAGTGAATCTTTTTTTTCTCTGTTGAGGTTACTTAGTAAATAAAGCAGATTTGTAAAAAGCGGACAGTGAAAAGGCCTTCAGGTCCCTTCCATTCCTGTTTTCATTTTCATCTTGATTATAACCCTGGTGAAAATCTGGCGACTGAGTGAACGTTTCTATTTTAGGTAGATGCAGCTTATGAGCTTTATGTGTGTGTGTCCACTGCAATACATGTGTGCGTTTTCCTCTGACTCACCGTCCAGCCTCCTCCGTCCGTGGTCATGTCGCAGTAGACCTGGAAGCCTGAGGGGTGGTGAACAGGAAACACTGAGTAGATGCCGTCCTCTCTCTGACCACTGGCGTACAGATCACCGCAGTCACGGGGACGTGAGCCTAGGGAGAGGTGAAAGCAGGGAGACACGAAATAAATTAGGTCCAATATGGCTTGCAAAGGGAAAGATTGCTGGGAGCGCTGAAGTGAAATCAGTAATAAAGAGAAGATGAGGAAAACATGAGATAACTGTCTGCAGCTGGGCAAAGAGAGGCACATAAGTACAGCGAACATGAAGGAGCCATTCTGCTTCTATGTTGTGAAGTCATCCTGTCAAAATGAGACCTCAAAGTGTTGGCTTACCCAATTATTTTCTAAAAGGATGGCTCTTGAAAAGGACAGATAGAGCTATGAGGAGGTTGGGAATGGCTGTGTGGAGAGGGAAGACACAAAAAAGATAGATGGTGAGATGGATGGGGCGGGTGATAGATGACATAGTGGGACAAGGGAGTCTTAAGTGCGGCGGAGATAAAAACGTGAAAAAAGACGGTACGCAAGTAGGTCGGAATGAAGACAGAAAGGCACAAGGGTGGAGCGTGGACGTGATGCCACAGAGGAGACGCAGATATATAGCACATAGATTTCAGATAACACAAGTTGTAGGAAAAAGGAGAAAACAAAAGACATTATGGAAGTCGGAGGGGAAGAAGTATGGCTTAGTGATGAGATATATACTGTACTGTACATTTGAGCGATACGACACAGACAAAGAGACAGGAAGAGTGGAGTATGTAACAGACAGACAGAGAGAGAATTCAGGAGAAAAGTTAGTGCAGAGAAGAAAAGACAGCGACAGGGAGCTTGTAAGCTACAGCAGAGCAGAACAGTAGCACCCTTGTCTGTGACTGAGACACCCGTTTTACACAGGGGATACAAAATCTATTCCCCAGGAAGCGGGAGAGGAACTCTGTGATGAGGACAGTCATAGATTATGCATGCCAGCCTTCTGCTGGGTCAGACCCCTAAGTTTAAAACAGCCAGGAGAGTTCTCCAAAAGGCCATACAAGATTTTTTCGCAGTCCCTACACGATATGGAATGTTTGGTCTCCCCGAAGCTTTTCCGTTTCTCCGTGTAAGCCTTGACTAGTGAGCTCTGACTTTCATCATCATCACACATAAATGGTAACATTTCCCAGTTCTTCTTTTCATTACAGGAAACCGAAGCTGTCTGGGTTCCACGGGACATTAAAAAAAGAGACTCATCATTATTTAAGAATTTGGTCCTCTATAACAAGGGCTTTCAAAGTTTTTCAGTTTAATGATCCCCTGCAGCAGAGAATTTTTCTTTACGGACCCCCCCTCATGATCGTGCTGATACTCCAGGTCTTCAGCTTCACAACTTTGTTCACACATAATTTAACGCAGATGAAGATTTTTGGTCCTCTGTTGTGTGCTTATTTATTCACAATCCATACCTTTTCATCATCATGTAACCTTGCTATCTTAATGACGTGATGTGTCACAAAACGTTTCTGGCCTTGCCTACAACCAGTTCAGTACGAGAAATGGGCAGATCAATATCTATCAAAACTACAATCATTTTGAAGTTTAATCCCGCATCCAGTGTACTGTTGTGTGTACTCAAACGACATATGGGTGCTCACATGCAGTGCAATGCGATGTGTAGCTTGACAAGTTTAAAGCGACATAATTGCAGTGAAGGCTGAACAAAAGAGGAAAAAAAATCATAAGAAAGAGAAGTTGGAGCTGCAGCAGAAAATAAGGGAGGAGGAGGGAAATGCTTCAGCATCCAGACCTTCGACACAGAGACAGGGCTCACTGGCAGAGTCCTCAGAGAGGCTCAGGCAATATATATCCAGGTAGTAGTGAAATTAATATTTTAGTCAAATTGGGTCGTCAGCATTGAATAATGTTACATTTTCAAACTGCAATTGGTCATCATTAGCTGTTGCTTTAGTAGACTGATTATTCACCTCATAAATCATGACACACTGCTCTCCCCTACATGAGTACAAAGCTGCTTTTAACCTGTTGAGATCCCCGTCCAGTCTAATGGACATTACTTTTCTATGATGTCTAGAATGATGATACTGTCCTCTGACTCCACCCAACTGCATCAACTTGTATCATCAACAACTCATTGCAACACACAAAGACATTGTAATTTTCCTATTGCAGACTAAAAAACCCAAACCCAGACTATTATTATTATACCTAGACTATTATTATTGTAGCCAACCCTCAAAAGCTGTGCAGTGTAATATAGCTGATATATATGCCTGTGTAAGGAGTACAATGAATATGTAAGCAAATGCTGCCGCCATCACCATGTACATGATTGGAGTTGTAGCTCAAACGTTTCCACCGCAACACGTGCAGCAGACTTCAGGCTTGTCCATCGGAGACTTACATAGCCTTGCAGTCTCACACCTTTGCAGACTTGACGTGATGACGGTAAACATGTCACAGTAAGTACGACTGAAGTCCGCAGGGGCTCAGTCCGCAACTCTGGAGGGTTGACATTTAGATTCAGTCGGTGTTTCCTGCCTTCAGTTATGATTGTCTGCTGTGCATTTTGCCTCATCATCCAGCCTTCCTGTTGCCTGTTTCTGCCTGCTTGTTATAACCATTGTGGACTTCTTGGTCCCATTTATTCTATATTTTTCATAGTGTCAAGACCAAAGCCAACAATGTGTCTGTCCCTAAATACTTCCTGACATTCTGAATGTTGTGGTTTCTACTGATTTTTTTTTTTTTTGGAGCAAACGTGACTCAAACAGGAGGAAATGGTACAATCTGTTGGGGACTATTGTCAGCTGTGGATTTGATGCACTATAGAGGCAGCAGTATGTGGAATCAACTTAAAAGAGTGCTAGTGTTGGCAAAAAAAAGGGAACAGGTCACTGAGGTCGATGTGGCTCATTGATGTGTTTTTAATCGTTTGTAGACAACAATAGAAGTCTATCAGACAGAGTTATAAGCTATCAGGCTTTGGATACCCCGACATTAATTGTTAGTGATTCAGTGTTAGTTTTTGTCTTTTCATTTACTGACAGTAAGAAAATGTTCAACCAGACACCAGACATATCCTTTAAGGAGACATTTTGTATCTAATGATGTGTGCTTGGTGTGGTGGGGTGTGTGCATATGCTTTGTGTTAGCAATGGGACGGGACCTTTGAGGAGAGTATCTGTTCTGAATCTCATCTGTTTGGCGGCAAAATCCTTAGTCACATAAACCCTTCAAAGTAAATCACTCTGACATCACAGGCACTGCACAGTAGGAGCTGAACTCATTTAAATGCACCCTGTCCTCACAACTCCAGAGAACACTGCTCATCTGTGGCAGCCATTATAGTTGTTTCCAACCATGCACATGTCTGACTCTAACTGTTCTATTTATGTTTTATCTTTCTCTTTTGTTTTCAAATGCAATACCATAGAACTGAATAATTAATTTGGCAGCAAAAATAAAAGAAAATAAAGAAATCTACCAAATGTCAAGCCAACACTTGTACTTCCATGCTTGTTGCTGGCAACAGAATGGGCTCTCACTTGTAAATCTTTTCCGTATAGTAAAGCCACTGTGCAACAGTAAGGCAAAGTCAGGCAGACCACGAACTGAAAAGTAGGACTTCTGCAGTGGTTTTCGTACAACTCCTGCTACTGTCTGAGCTGAGAGGGGCTTCACTGCTGTCAGGTCTGGATTCATATAACTTTGAAAATTTAATATGCTCTTATGGGAATCCAATGCAAACAGTATAGAGATGAATACTTCAAACATCCACAGGCACAGTGGGACAGACAAGCAGTCAAAGATATTCGTGGCTGTGCCCAAAACTTAAACACATATGCACACAGCCTTAAAGAGACAGACATAAAATATTGAAAACAAGCTGTTGCACATATGTGGATACAGTTTTTATTTATCTACCTACTGTGCCTTAGTGAGACCACTTAATATATAATATGGTGAGTACCTAGAATACTGAGCATATGTCAGAAGTCACATAAAATTACAAATGGATATAAAGAGTAGGTATTAGTGACACATCATATTATCTGTTGTTCTGGTGTAGCATATACCTCAAGGATCTTAACACCAGAATGGTAATAGCAAGAGCTCTTATTTCTAAACAGCCATACTGATAGCCAAAAGCAAGTGAACCCACACAAGAATGCCATAATAATGAAACCAAGGATATATTGCATAATACATAAACATGGGCATTAAGAGATGATGTATATGTTGTGTTTCAGTTTTGAACAGAAGTGGTGTTTTTGTTGTTTTTATAGCTGTTCTCTAGTTCAGTGTAGATGTCTTTGATGAAATGTCAAGGCTGCACTCCAAAAAAAAAAAAAAAACTGACTTGCCGCTGGCTGCTTGGTTGTAGTTTGTCCTGACTGTAGCTCTGAGGTGCAAACTGAGTGCAAACCTGCAAAGAACTACATTACAAGAAGGATTTGATGGACTTAATGTAGAGTTTATATATATGTATATATATATATATTCATGTATAGATTACATTAACAAATCCTTAACATAGTATTCTCTGTTTGTGTTTTTTTTCATACTTTATATATATATATTTTTGCAGCTATTTTCATATTGTATTTTACAGAAATGCACTTCCACACGTTAAAAAACATCATGCCCGGTAAACCTTGAAGAGAGAATATGTGAAGCGTTGTCCATGGTGCTGAACCTTGGTGCTGGTTGGTCAATTAGTCTGAATGTTGTACAGCTTTACTCCTGACATTTACGTAACTTCAGGATATCTATGCTTTAAACAGATCAATGCAAAGCACTCTGTGGACACTTACATGGAACATACCAGAATTTAATGTGGCAATCGTCTATAAATCAAGCAGAGAAATTTTCCCTGAAATCTACTGGTATTGCAGCAAAACTGTTACCGTAGTCTTATTCTTAAAGACTAATTTTAATTAGTTAATCCCTTGCTCTTTATACAGTTAAAGATGAAAGCTATTAATATGGCCGCAAAAGAGATAATAATAGCTGTTTTTGCCTTAAGAGACAGTCCACCTTAAAATAAAAAATACAGGTTTCCCTCTTACCTGTGTGTTGTTTTTCAGTCTAAATTGTTTTGGTGTGAGCTGCTGAGTGTTGGAGATATCGGCTGTAGAGATGTCTGCCGTCTCTCCAATATAATGGAAGTAGATGGCACTCAGCTTGTGGTGCTCAAAGCACCAAAAATACATTTGAAAAACCCAACTGCAATGTTTCTTTCCAGAGATCATGACGCGGTTGCTCAAGATAATAATAATAATCCACAGACCTTGTTGTGAGCAGTTTAATGAGGGAACTATTTTCTGTCTACAGAACTGCACCCGTCAACCATATCACCACGTAGGGTGAAGTGTGCACCCCAAGTGCCATCTAGTTCCATTATATTTGAGAGAAGGCAGACATCTCTACACCCAGCAACTCACACCAAAACAATCTAGGTTGATAAATAGCAGTACAAGATTTTGGGGTGAACTGTCCTATTATTAGGTTGTTATTTCCTCCTTCCTTGCCTATACAGAGCCCAGGACAGGATATTGTCAGGTCAGGTATGTCTGTTGTGAGGACAGGAGTGGGTAAAATTGCTGCTTGACAGATTCAGCACTATAGAAAGGGTTAACATTAATAACTGTGCTGACTTTGGTTTCAAGGTAAATGCTTTCCTCTGTAAGTTGTTGAGAACATACGGAAATACAAGTAATTCTTGAGAAAGCTCACATTAAATCATAGATATAGTCAGCAAGAATATATTTATTCTTCCAAATCCATTTATCAATGTCATAATAAATAGTTTATATAAGCTTTCAGCATGAAGTGTATCTCACAGTCCAGTGTGCTGTCGCTGAGGCAGTTTTGTACAGCCACTAATGAACAGGTCTGCATACTTCAGTAACACCAAATCCACAAAATGATAAGTATGTATGTATATATTTTTAAATCCCACTAATGTGTGTATTTTTTTAAGCTTTAGGAATTAAACACACTGATAAAAGGCTTTTAGAAATATTGGTTTTGTTTACCCTCTTCTTTCCCGTACCAAGTTGCTGCATATGCAGGAACTCCTCATGTAGCAAAAATGATGCATAATGAGCTGTAATCCCTGACAGACAGCTGACTGAACTGGACACTGGTTTCCAGGAGGGTCAGTATGAACTAATGAGAACAGAAGCAGCCTATGAGCCAAACTCCAGCAGAAACAACAGGGCTGATGTAATCATCATTACAACCTTGTTCTGGCTGCTGACTTTACCGTGTTGTGCAGGAAAAGGATTTTGTAAATACACAGAGCTCATACATAATTATTCCTTATTATGAACACTTTAGCAGACATTTTCCCAGATAACATAACAATGCAAACACATGTATAATCTAATACAATGCAAAACAATAACTCTGCAATAAAAATTACCTCATAATATTCAGTCTGTCTGTAGAGATTTTTACAACAGTGATGCTACTTCACATCACGTTGCATCACATTGTAATTGTGCTCTCCTCATACAAGTGCATACAGCGGGGGATGCTATGCAGCTCATAAATTGACTAATGATTGCCTTAGCAATGGGAAGCAGTGTTGTGTCTGTCTCTGTCGCTGTTACCATTAATACACTGTAGAGCCAGGAGACAACAAATTAAAATAAAGCTCCAAGAAATTATTCCACAATTGAGTTATAATACCTACTGTGAGATAACAATTCGGCTAAGATCTGAGGGATAATTTCTCTACCAATTAATTTATACTTTATTGGTACCCAGGATTCTGCTACATTTGTACTAACCGTTTACTGATTGCTGCAGATAATCTGGTTAAAGCAGGATTTTACTGCTGGAAAGATGTACAAATGCTTTTGAAAGTGGTGCCACATGACCAGAGAAAACAGAGGAAAAGGTCTGTGGCTTTTGCTTTGCTCAGGAGGTAGATAACCTGTAACTACCAGAATGCACCGCGCTGCACCAGACCAATGAATGCTTCTGCTAGGTGGGGTGATGTAATGAGAGCTTGACCTTTGTAGACAGGAAACAAACAGTCCTGAATTACAGCTAAAAAGCAAGTTAAAATATGTTTCCGAAAACATCTGAGGTGAGAAATAGGCAACGCAGTAACATAATGTCGATTCATATTTGATCAGCACTGCTTAGTTTTACAGTTTGATCTCAGTTTTTTTAACCCTTTTATTTTTTCAATACAAGCACCCACTTCCTGTTCACAAATTCTCATATTATAGCCAAACAGTGCACTAAAATATGTTTCTGAACACATTTTAGGGGTCAACGAGGCAATGAAGTAACAAAAACTGCCTCGTCTTATAATGTGATCTGAGTTTGGTCTGAATTTGAGAGAGTGAGGGGGGTGAGTCTCTCTCTTGATCCACTCCCACACTCTTTTGGTGCTTCTTAAAGTGAAGGAAGGATCCTTAAATAGCTGAATTACAATGAGACTATGTCATCTAAACCTGCCGAAGGATTGCTCCAAAGTCAAGGATCCTTCAAATTCTCCTGAGGACTGAGTCCTTCCTTTAGAACATTTGCAAGAATGCATGTGCGTATCTTCAGCGAGCTTGAAGTGCCCACAATTCCTCGCACACGAGTTGCCGAGAGTGAAGGCGGGAATTCCTCAGTGAAACACACCTGGGCACTTGCTAGCCAGTTCCCATGTGTGCTCATTGAATGCTAAGAGGGAGTCTTGCCAAGCCTCTGTTGGACCCGACTTGGAAGGACCCATCCTACCAAGGAAGCATCCTTGACTTTGAGAGGCACCATTTGTGTCTGTGGTGGCAGGCATATGAAAATGCAAATGTAAAGTCTGTAGTTTGAGCAACAGCCCTTGAGCCAACTAAAAATTCAGTGAAAGATTTAAGCTGAGAGATGAGCAGGGCAGATCTAGGCGCTGGTAAGATGGAGGCAAGTTTACTACATTTACACATATTACCCAAACTGATATGATACGAAGCTGGTTAAAAATCAGCAAAGTATTCCTTGAAGGCAAGAACATTGTGGAAGGTGGTGTCAGGCATAAAACTGTGTGAAACAGATGGCTGAACCAACAGTGGAAAAGTTCAGCACCATGGACAGAGCTTCAACTCTGCTGGCCTATAAAAACTTTGTATCTCCAAAATGACTGCTTTCTAAGAAAACTTGGCCAGTTTCTCCATCTTTTTTTCAGATAATACAGTGGGATTTTGAGTTGCTTTTTTTTTAGCTTAAGGAGATCTTTTAACCCATACCAAACACTTTATTTGCCAGTTTATCTGAAAATTCAAAACCACTAAAACTGCAAAAAGAAATGGTTTTCACAGGACAGAAATGCTGTAATCATTTTTAGTGTAAAGCCTTGGTTGGTTGTAATCTGTGATCTACCTCCAGTCGACTTTAAATTAAATTGTGCTTTGCTGTTTAGTGGTGCAAATATGAAAACTGTATTTAACATGGGGCACGGAGATAGAGTGGAGCGAGTTTTTTTATACGTTACACAGACTCTGTCTTTGCAGCGTGTGATTGGTGACTGGTTTGGAAGCATAGGCTATATTAACTGGTGCTGAAATAAATTAACTGGATCATTTTAACAACAGGTTGCATTGATTTGATTGATTTATTTTAATGTAAAATGTAAAATCACACACAAGGTTGCTCTGCTGCTTTGCATTGCCTCTAGGACAGGAGGTATTCATTTTTCAACAACATACTATAGTAATTTTTCACACAGTTCTATATAGTTTTTACCTTGTGGAGGCCCACAGAGCTGCAGGTAGAGAAAAATAAATAAACTAGTCATGTAAAATTAACATATAGCAGCGTGGTGCTCACACAGTCAAGTGCTGTGGTCAGAGTAGCAGCTTTAGTTGATTATAATGGACATGCTCTGCTGTGGGCATGCTGCAGGAGAGGTGTCATGGTGCAACCATGTCGCATGTATTTTGAGCAGTAGATACATCTACACTCAGCGGCCACTTTATTAGGCACACCTTCAGAATTGCCTTAAGTCTTTGTGGCATAGATTCAACAAGGTGTTGGAAACACTCCTCAGAGATTTTGGTCCATATTGGCATGATAGCATCATGCAGTTGCCACAGATTTGTCAGCTGTACATCCATGATGCGAATCTCCTGTTCCACCACATCCTCAAGGTGCTGTATTGGACTGAGATCTGGTGACTGTGGAGGCCACTGGAGTACAGTGAACTCATTGTCATGTTCGAGAAACCAGCTTGAGATGATCTGAGCTTTGTGACATGGCGCGTTATCCGGCTTGAAGTGGCCATTAGATGATGGGTACACTGTGGCATTTTAACAATACTCAATTGGTTCTAAGGGGCCCAAAGTGTGCCAGGAAAATATCCCCCACACCATTACACCACCACCATCAGCCTGAACCATTCATACAAGGCAGGATGGATCCATGCTTTCATGTTGTTTACACCAAATTCTGACCCTACCATCTGAATGTTGCAGCAGAGGTTGAGACTAGGCAATGTTTTTCCAATCTTCCTTTGTCCAAATTTGGTGAACCTATGCACATTGTAGCCTCAGTTTCCTGTTCTTAGCTGACAGGAGTGGCATCCGGTGTGGTCCTCTGCTGCTGTAGCCCATCTGCTTCAAGGTTGGACCTGTTGCTGGTTCAGAGATGGTTTTCTGCAGACCTTGGTTGTAACGAGTGGTTATTTGAGTTACCATTGCCTCTTTATCATCTTGAACCAGTCTGGCCATTCTCCTCTGACCTCTGGCATCAGCAAGACATTTTCGCCCAGTAAACTGCTGCTCACTGGATATTTTTACTCTTTGCTGGACCATCCTCTGTAAACTCTAGAGATGGTTGTGTGTGAGAATCCCAGTAGATCAGCACTTTCTGAAATACTTAGACCAGCCCGTCTGGCCCTAACAACCGTGCCAAGTTCAAAGTCACTTAAATCACCTTTCTTCCACATTCTGATGCTCGGTTTGAACTTCAGCAGGTCGTCTCGTTCATGTCTACATGCCTAAATGCATTGAGTTGCTGCCATGTGATTGGCTGATTAGCTATTTGCTTTAACAAGCATCCTTAAAGTGACAGACATATGAGGTCACAGCCCCCCTTTTGACAGGATCTTGCTTCAGGGTCCTCTACCTGAAAAGATTATAGTTGTTAAATTGATTAAGACTGGTGTTCTATAGTTGTCAACTACATTTGAGGGAGACAACCATGGAGGAAGTAAGGCTCTCAGTGATAAGAATATTCACCGTATAACTCTTGCTCATATTGGGCTCACTTCCACAGTGAATTAAACAGGTAAAATAACCTATGCCTCATTTTTCTGGGGACCCTGAAACTCCTTCAAGGATCCCCAGACCTCTGGTTGACATCCACTGATCTAAATTAAAAAGCATAGTTTGGTTTGAAAATGATCCACTGTTATGTATAATATATAGATGTAAAATTTATTCTAAAAAAGATAGAGACACATACGAGCTAATTGCTCAGTTAAATCAATTAGGCTATTGAATCCACAGGCCTTAATCGTCAGTAAGATACTAATTAATAAAACACCCAATGCATCATGTGAAGCACTCCAGCTCCTGAGAGCAAAAGTAAAAGCACATGCCTATGCCCTTATGTTTGCAAATTTATGAGAGATCTTCCACATTCTCAAGCTGTGCTGCTCACACAGGAACGTGAACACTGCAAGGCAAATCCAACAGGGGGAATGCCACCGGGTATACTGTGCCTGCTTGAAAGCCTTCCAATGGGATGATGCCTCGGGCCCTTCTCTGCCTCTCAGCAACACAACCCAGTGGACATGCAAGTCATTTCTCATGTACAGTAAAAAAATTCCACATGTCTACCAAGGCCACTGGATAATGTGGATGAGATGTAGCCCAGGGAAACATACTGATATCACCGGGAGAGGTTGACTTGAATGAATATGTGGTAAGATGGATGACAGACCACACTGGAATATAATTTTATATAATAGTGGAGTCGGTCTGACAGGGGATGAGATCACGACACGGAGCAGAAGGTCAAACATATAGGTAGCCAGTGATGTATGAATAATATATACAGAGACAGAGGAATAAATTGAATATCAGACAGACAAATCTACAAAGAAAGAATCCAATCTTGCCAGACAGGTACAAATAGTCAAGCCACGCCTCATTTCGCTTACCATTGGCGCAGCCCTTGAAACGGGCCCCTCTGACTGGTGCCCTCTGCAAGTCGGCCTTGACACGCGCCTTCAGGCCCACGTTCTCCTTCTGCATTGCATTGAGAGCATCACTCACCGAGTTCACCACCTTCACCATGTTTATCTGACTGTCCGACAGCAGCTGTAAAACACACACACAAATACACACAATACAGTTGCACTTATCAATAATTGATAGTAGCAGAGGCTGTATATATTATCTCAACAAGGGTTTTTACAACCTTCCAGGCAGACAGTGATTTCCATTTATTTCACTACATTTTAAAAGTTATCTATCAGATGTGTAAAATGTTCTTAGAGTTCTAATCCATAAAATTTCCATCTATAAAATATAATTTTTGAAACTATTTATGGCTTGCATCTAATTTGTCATTAAATCTACAGTGAACCATTCCTGCACTGGATTTGTATTGTGTTTGACTCACAGGTGCACACTGTACAAAAAGGTAGTAACTTTTGCATAATGCATGTAATGACATGATTTGGAAAAGCAGAATAGCCAATCCAAGGCATTTTTTGGGAGGAAATGCATCTGCATTGGTACAAGTATTGTGGTAAAATGAAGATATATATAAAGAAATTTTCATCATGGTTGAACAGCCAAGGAAATATACAAGTTTCTTGTCTTCTTTAGTTGTATTTCTGTACGTTTCTTGCCTGCAGTCATTTGGAACGGATTGTCTGGGATCTGAATTGCTAAGAACTTCTCAGCGTTATCACCAGTAAGCACAGGTGTCGCCAAATCAACCAGAACTGAAAGCTTGCGGATTATGACTTTAAGATAAGCAATCCAAAACATTTTTTGCCTTTGATTTTGTCAGAGTTACATCACATTCGCATAGTAATGCACCTGCAAGAAGGGACTTAAAACATTCTCTTCTTTAGAGGGCTCAAGGATGATCCTCCATCTGACATTTAAGAGTACAGCGACAAATCTCTATAATGGAAACAGAGTACGAATTTACTTGATCTATTTCAAAATGTCTGTGTAATGTATGTCTGCTGGGTTTCATTCCATGTTTAATAGCTTGTAGGTGCTGCACTCAGATGTCGGTGCATCCTTGAACACACCAGCAAGGACAGTTCTCAAAGTAGTTTCAACTGTATCATCATGTGATGACAAAGTGACTTTGAAAAAAATAAGTTGAGGTGGACAAATGTTGAGCATATTAAAAAGTCTGACAACAAAGCTTGAGTATTCTTTGGAAAATGAATTTACTCAATTTGTAGTTAATCATAGAGTATATAACCACCGGCACTGTAAAGTCCTTTAGGGACTTTCAGAAACACACAAGTGCAAAGACTGCGCAGTGTAGCAAAGCACCACATGGTACTCTATCCCATAATGCACCCTGGTGAATGCTGTGAAATTCAAAGCGCCCTGTGGGAAAGCTGGTGATGAATGTATGTGCTGGGCCTAGCAGAGAGCAGGGTAACCTCTCTGATCTGCTTTGGTCACATTCTTACCTGCAGTCCCTTTATACACTGTTCATTGCCAAAAGGTCGTTTTCACATATTGACCTAGTTGGCCAACACCTATGCACAGCCAGGTGTTGGGCCCCATATGTATACACACACTATACTTTTCCAGCTGTGAGAAATATTCTTGCTCTTCCTTGCACTCTCTCACTCCCTTTCATTTTTCCACCACATACTCACATGCACACCTACAAACACACACAAAGACCTGCAGTGCTGAAAGTCATATATAAGGGGCTCAGAGTCTTCTATCAAAGGTGTGTCTGTGCAGCTATATTCAGGTGTTAAAACTGCATTAGACAGAAACCCCGCTGGCCTCTCCCTGGCCTCAATAACTATGCAACACACCTCTGAGGCACAGCGAGCTGCACTGCAATCATATTACATGGGCACTGGGGCTTTAACCCACACACACAGTCATAAACAACAACAGCACATTTACGTACCCACATGCAAGTACAAAGGAAACCACACGCGGATGCATACACTCCAGTAATGACCCATTGTGCAGCTAGGTAGGATGCAGCAAAGAAAACTGGGTTATCTGCTTTGTGGATGTAGTATTGTTCAATTTTTTTGTTTGATTTTTGTATGTGTGTGTGTGTGTGTGTGTGGGTATGTGTGCGTGTAAGTATGGAGGGATAAAGCAAAGTTGTTGCTTTTGTAGAGATTTTAAAAATTAGGGAAAAATACACAGCTCACCTTTTATCAGACTTGGCAGAGCTGAGATGCCGGGGCTATGAACTATCAAACTAAATGGAAAAAGAATTTGCACACTTGAATCAGTGCAAAGAAACTTTTTAATTAGCAAGCTTTTGGTCAGGGACCTTCCTCAACGCATGAACAGTTAGCAAGTGAATGCAGCAGTATAAAAGGTGAAAAGAACATCACTTGATTTGCCTTAATGCAAAACACTTGTATCAATCAGTTGAACCTGCTTGGCTAAACATCAAGGGGCTTGTAGCCCTGAGTATAGTGGATAGTTTTACAGAAGATTTTAAAAAGGTGTTAACATTATTTGATAAATGAGTTTGCCTCTAAGTGTTGTGAACTTCCAGTGCTGTAATTTCATTACAGTATACACGGACTGCATGTTTTTTTTGTGTCTGTTGAAGGAGGGAAACAAAAGCAGAGGAGTGCCTGCAGTCTTAATTTAAGCTTTGACTGACACATCAATTAGGATCATGATGTAATTAGCTCTCATTAGGCAGCCTTTCCATTGGCTCACAAAATCAGTCACACCACAGCACTTAACACAGGAGCTTGTTTTTGTGTGTCGAGCTTTAAACACAAGCAAATGTGGGCTTTTTTTTTTCTTGTTTTCACATCTGTGGCAGACTCATGAAAGGGGTTGAATTACTATTTTTTTAAAAAGAGGTCCTTTTAAAATCTCAAAATGATTTGCACAATAATGTGGGGGACGACTGCACTCAAATTCAAGCTTTTTGATTGTTTGAATCCAGTTTGGTTTAAATAATAGTTATTCAAAGTGAGACCCACAGGCTAATGGCTGTCCTCAGAAATATTTTGTGCGGCACGCTGAACATGACACGAACTGCATGTATCATAATTTAATCATTCCTGGTCCTTTTAATTAATTTTACCTTCAATATATTATACATTTAAAGGTTCAGTGTGTAAGATTTAAGAGATTTAGTGGTATCTAGCAGTGAGGATTACAGACAGGAACCAGATAAAAAGTCTCACAGTTAGAATTCTTTCAGTGTTCACTGTCCTGGAGGTTTTTACCGAGAGCCAGAATTATCCGCAGAGGTCTCTGTTTCTCCAAAACAAATGGACCAGGTGAATAAAACTGGCAAAATCACTTAATAAGGCAGCTTCACTTTAAAAATTGGCAAGTCACGGACAGGCTGCTTGCCCAGCATCTGCTGATGTATGCTCACCTTTTTCTTATACAGATGTTTATGAGATTTTTCGCCAGGAGCTGCATTATCCGAAGCAATCTATTCTTTTCCCAAAACAAATGGACCGAATAAAGCAGTTTCATGTTAAAATAATCTCTGTTTTTCCGACGCTCTTGTCACAAAGTGGCTGCTAACTGTGGTAGCTGACATGAGAACACAAACGGCCCAATCTAGAGCTGGTGTTTGGTTTGTCTGTTCTGGGCTACTGTAGAAACATGGCAGTACAACATGGCAGACTCCATAGATAAAAACTCGCTCGCTATGTAGGGATAAATGGCTCATTCTAAGGTAACAAAAACACAACTATTCTTATTTTCAGGTTATACGCTAAAGAAAACATTAGTTATTATTACATTCTATTTCTGCCAATATGTCTCCCAAAATATTACACACTGGACCTTAAATACACTACCCGACTACTGGATCAAACTGTGCCCTGCTAACAAGCGTCTGTCAGGTTTGGACAACTTGTGGAAAGCTACTGGTTGCTTGGCGACTAGTGGACTTTGCGGGTGTCACGTAGATTACATTCAGTCATCAAAGTCAGAGCTGTTAGCTAAAGTTAGCAGTTTTAGTGGACCTGTATAGTTTAGCAGAAATGGAAGCTTCAGAAAAAAATAGACTTCATCTGACCTCAGAGGACATAGAAAGTAATTAGCCTTTTCTGCCAACAGGTGAATACGGTGCTCAAGTAGTTAAATTTTATGCCATTTTGCCAAATCCTATGATGAGTTCATGGATAAAGAGAGCAAGGTTGATGGTCAAGGTCAATGAGACTAATCTGCCCAACAGTCAGTCTGCACAAATCTTGTAAAAAGGAGTAAAGGCAAGCTATGTGGTCGCTCATGAAACTGCTAAGCATGGTAAGCAGTTCAATGCTGGAGAGTTTGTGCAAGACTGCTTGGTGAAAGTGGTCGACATCTTATGTCCTGAACCGTGTGGCACCCCTGGTTTAATATTTAATGTTTGTATGATGTGTCTAAATTTAAATATGTTTAATATTATTAAATTATTTTGTTAAAACACACAACAAAGGTCTGATTTTGTTGGCCTTGATCAGACGTCCCATGGGACACAGACATATTCCTTGTGGGGTAAAATCACAGAGCAGAAAGGAATTGCAAGACCAGAACTGGCAAGTCAAAAAAAGTCATTCAGTCACCATCTGCCTAATACCACATCTTCACCTCACAGACAGCAGCTGTCCAGTCAACTGGAGCCTGGAGGAGCAAATGGGAGAAGTGAGAGGACCCATCAAAAAGGCGCCCACTCTTTCCTACTCCACTGGTATAGCCGTTGCAAGTTGAAAATAATTTAAACCCTCCAGCACATTTCTGCTATTGCATGGCTTCACTTATAAATCCAAGTAACCAATAGGTCTGAAATGTAATGAGAAAAAACTTCAAACAACTGTACTTGTCTGGCCCCTTCTCAATCAGTGCTTTGAACAGACTGGTAAACATACCTTCTAATGATGCTTTGTGAATGCTAAATGATGTGGGTCTTACTTCTTTAGAAATATCACTCCACTGAAAAGTTACCATGGATGTTGGAGCATGGAGTGTAATCTCAATATTGTAAAATTACTTCTCAGAGTCTTCTCAGAGGCATCCTACTGGAGCTGAAACAATTAGGCGATTGATGGATTCTTCCATCGACAGAAAAGTAATCTACAACTATCGTTATCATTTTTACATAATTATGTATAAATGATTCCTCGTTTCAGTCATTTTCAAGCTGTTCAAGCTTCTCTGGTGTGAGAATGTACTGTTCATCTCTGTTTCACATCATTATAAAGTGAATATCTTGGGAATTTTGGACTGTTGGCTCAAGAAAACAATCAAATATGTTATCTTGAGACTTAGTGACAGACATTTTTTCACTATTTTTGGACATTTCATAAACTAAACAATTGAAATGTTCAGCAGATTAATCAATAATGAAAATATTTAGTACATGCAGCCTGGCATCCTAGAGCAGAGAGGAGCAAGGAGTAGATCCTTGAAAGAAATCCTGCCAAATGCTGAGTTAGTAAAATATATTTATGAAGTTGATATCAACATCAGATGTCCACAGGGAAGAGTCAAAAGCTGATTGTTAACCCCGTCCTTTGATACTGTGTTGCACTTTGCCCGCCGTGTAGCTCCAAGCCACCTCTCCGCTCAGATGTTCCCGCGTGCTTCATGTTAGAGAACACCCCATCTTTTTCATCTTTTGGCAGCTTTGTTTCATCTGACTCCTCCTCCTCCTCCTCGAGTGCATCTGGGTGTCTAATTGTTTTTCCTGTGCGCTGTGTCTCTGATGCCAATAAGCTACAGCTGGATTTTTTTTCCTGTTTTTATTTTACAAAGTAAAAACCCACATTTTGAATCCAGAAAATAAACTGATACCGTTCTGGATTAATATGGCAAGGTGCTATGCGTGTTTTCCAATCACACGCTTTCCTCCCACCACAACTGTGTGCATATTAATCGACTATTAATATACTATCAACCTCTGCCTCACTTACTGTATACTTCTGATTAAACAGAAATTAGAAATCCTATGAATATTAAAGGAATCTAAAGCAAAAAAAACAATGAATAAAAGATTATTCCAGTGATGGACAGAACTCTCACACATAAAGGGAATGTTTTTGTAGTCAATCTGACTCATATCATTCAGAGAGTCTTGGGTCTTTGATCAGGCTTTTGATTTTGTTAAGGTGTGGTTTGATGTGGGGGTGAGTGAGCAATGAGAACAGCTGTGCAATTTAATAACTTTTAATGAAAAAAGTATACCTCACCCACAAAATGGTCATTTGAATAGCAATTACTCATCCTGTGTTATGTTGAATTTATGAAGAAAACTGTAGCTACTATAACACCATTAACGAAGAATCCAAAAAAGGAGAAAATTCTTGATGAATTGGAGTAAAAGGAGTCTATGTTTAACAACAGCAAAGCTATAGCGATAAATGACACTTGGATTATACTGCACGAGTTGTGTGAGAGTTCGTGAATGGATGTTTTGATATAGTTTTGCTGTTGTTAAACGCAGCCCCCTTTTACTCAATTCATCATGAATTTTCTCAGTTTTTGGATTCTTCGTTCTCTCTGGAGGCATGGTAGAGAAAGTTTTCTTCAAGAAATTATCGTAAAACAGGGTGAGCAATTAATATACAAATGATCATTTTATGAATTTAAGACCACTTTAAAATATAACTTCACCCCCAGGTCTCAACCTAAGTGGGCAAGAGGCTGAGAGATGGGGCAGGGAGACGTTGGATGTTTGAGACAGGAGGTGCTAAAGGGGTGTCGACATTCCTTAATTCCACGACATAGAAAAGTCCCAGCCAGTCGACTCTGAGTCAGCACTGACTTTGCAAGGTTCAGGGCTGATTTAAAATAGCAGATGCCATGTTGAACCACTTTCAAGCCACGAAATGCTGATTTTTAAATTTCTGAAAGTAAATGTCAATATTAACAACAGCTTTGATGCATTTCATGACAGTATAGTTATAAAATTTAGTTTACAGCTCAAAAAATATCTTTAAGTGAGCAATATCTCTTCAATGTTTCTGTATTATTATTGGCCATATGTCTTACTTGAACAATGGTCCTTCATCAATATGACATTTTTATCTCACAACTTGCTGTCACAGTTTTGCAAATGTATATAACCATAGCACTTGATATTACACATCTTGTTTTGTTTCCATTATATCATTACATGTAACAAAAACATTATTTATCTTGTAATGAATTATAATAAGTCTGTAAAGCTTATTGTTCAGGTTGTGGGGAAATGGCTTATTGATTTTCTTTTTTTATGTAATTATTAGATAACTGTTTTGGGTATTTTTGAATTCTATTGTGTCAAAAGGAATGCTGTATTTACTATAATTACACTGGTCTGTTTAATGATTTGGACCCTCTAAAACAGCTACCCATTGTTCTTTATTGAATTAGGTTTCTATATTATGTGACTTTAATCATCCACTCTCATTGAGGTTTTGAAGTTATTTATATTACACCTCTGGTTGAAATTCTGTAACAAGAACAATGATGATTTTTACGTTTTTGAAGACAAAGGACTTTGTGTCGACCAGAACGAACATTTTGAGGCAACATGGTTTTCTATTCTGCAGCAGCAGAGGTTCGCCCCAAGATCCTTACCAAAGGTTGTGGGTGTCACTTGCCCAAAACATTAATATTCCACAGGCATATAATTCATTTTAAACTGTGACCTGTGGTTCAGGGAAAGCACTAAGTCATGTTCTTTCTCCCAGCCTTGCAGTCTCTTTTTTGCAGTCAGACATTTTGCAAAACTGAATGTCAAGTCAGTTGAATATGTGAACTACATTTTACGTCAGTTGGACTTCTGCAATGGGAAATCCAGTTTTTTATGCTGAAGGGGTGCTTGAGTGCAGGTCACAAAATCTCCAGCTAGTGGGCATTATACATGGCTGCCTGCACTGCCTATGCACAGGGCTTCCTCTGCTGGTCAGAACTAAAACAAAAAATATATTAAAAACTTTTAATGACAAAAGTTTGCACCTGTTACTATGAAAATGACCAATGTAGCACACACCCTGTGAGCCAATGGGGAACTGTGATGAGAATGCTTCATAAGTTTGGAGGGTATACACAACAGAAATGTGAAGATGTTAGACTGGAAATACTTTGGGACTTAAGCAATACGGATTTTGTGTGGAATTTTTTTTTGGAATTTACATACAATTTATATCTGAGATCATGTTTCTCTTTGTAAATAGAGTGGCACAGTTGTGTTGCTGTCAACAAACAGCAAGGTAAACAGCACACATTTCATCTTTTAGTCTTTGACATACGACTATGTCAATGAGGCAAGGCAAATGTCAGGGAGTTAGTGCTTTGTAAGGCAGTGGCAGGGTAATGTCTGTGTTTCTGCATCATTAGTTTTCCACAGGTGGTAACTAAAGCAACAAGTAACAAACAAACAAGCAGCTGTTGCCCAAATCAATTTTTGTTTTAGCCCTTATGTTACACAGATCTTATTTTTTTTCAGAGTAGGCTGGACACAGAAATGCAATTTGTTCAAATCAGATCAGGGCCTCTTTCACATGTAGGTCCTAAATCCGATACATATCTGTTCACTGGCCATTTCACTACTGTGAGAATAGTTATGTTATGTATACTTCACTGCGCAGATGCAGAGGACTCACCATACAGTGTTGGAGTGGCTCTTTGAGACCACAGAGGGCTGCCATCATTGTACCCCTGCTGCAGTGGGCTGCTGATGGTTCTGACAGGGACAGCTTCATCCGGTTTTAGAAGAACTATTCCTTTGTAAAACCCTTAACATCACGGCCACACCATTCCTGACTCCCCTCTCGGCTGCAGCCACACCTCTCTCCCAACAGAACTACTAGCAATAGTGGCTAATAGCAGTTAGCAGACCAAAAGCCCATTTGTATGACAGCCTGTTTTCCCAAAAACAAACGCACATTGCTCCGAAAATATGCTATACACTCACCCAAACAGAGGCACATGCCTAATTAGTATGCAGAATGATGTCATCTGACTTTTCTACTATGATGATTATTTGGGAAATGAAGCTTGCACCATGTCATTCATTTTCCCCCAAATGCCTGTTTCACAAATGTGACATTTATTTATTGACATTCCAAAGTGCCTGTGTGTAACATTACTGGTTGAGTGTGAGGCATTTCAGGACAAGGATCCATTTACACTAGCAATAATCAGAATTGAGCATTAAGCCCTGTAATGAGAACATAGCCTAAAAGTGGTTTGGCGGGATGGCTCTGTGTGTGTGTGTGTGTGTGTGTGTGTGTGTGTGTGTGTGTGTGTGTGTGTGTGTGTTGTAATTCCTCAAATACCTTTTCAATGTAAATGGCTTTTCTGTCAATATTCAATCTGGCTCATGACAAATTCATAGACACTAATGAAGGTACTAAATGACACTTGTCTTAATGCTAATTCAGGGATAACATCAGGCCGATCTCTTACTGGTAAATGGTATAGTCCTCAGTTAGTTATGGTTGTTTCCAGACTTTATTGGCTATGTTGCAGCCATTGGCGTTTGTGAACCTAAACAGTTCAAACCATGAGGAGCCCCCCAGGGTTCTATTCTGGGGCCTCTAATATTCATAGGTCACGAAAGGAGGACTTGACATTTCACCGGGGTATATGATATATGATATGATGGTATTTGTCTAAAAAAAAAAAAAAAAAAAAAGCTGAGGTTCTGGCGATTTAAGTCGTTGTGGCATGTGGGACACTGTGACGCTTATAATGTTGTGTTTCTAAGATGCAATTAGCTTACTTAGTCAAGTCTTGCTGGGTTTAAACATGTATGGCACCTTTCTTTCATAGATTCTTGCTGGCGGACCTTGTTGTCACAGCGGATACAGATACATCAACAAGCTGAATGGAGATGATGTTCAGGAAGTGGTAGTACACTGGCAGTTGAATAAAACTATGTGGCGAGGACGCAAATAGCCCACTAATCTTTGTCCGAATTGGCTGGCTCAACTTTGCCATCAGGACTAAAACCATAATACTCACAATCAGGGGCAGGGACATTTTTCTTTTTTTCTTGTCCTGTGACGTTATCCCCACCACTCGCACTTGCCATCTTTGTTAGCTTAGCTGCATTCCATGAGTAGAGACTGACCTCTGGTAGTGCATGACCCACACTACATCACCTTAATACAGCATTTCCATATCAGTTTAATGCGGAAAGGAGTATCCATATTTTTGACATTAATAAAAAACCTTCAGGATTTCTTAAAAGCCTGGTTTACCTGAATAACTTGATGCTGCCCAAGCCAATACTACACTGCTGGTAACATATAAGAGTTTTGACTCAGAGCAAGCACCAGCAAGATGCTGCATCTTGTCCATCACTCTAAAGCCTAACCATCAGTTTAATGTATTGTTATCTTCCTATATTTTACCAGTCCCATCAGTGTGATGTATTTGAATGAAAATGTGTACCTTTCTATTTCAGGCAGTAAGCAGCCACTGTGAAAAATGTACATGTCGGTTTGAGAAAAATCAAAACAAATCGCTCCTAAACCCACTGCAATCAGATTCTCCTGCTTATCTCCTCAGGGGCATGTGAAAGGGTTTCTCTCTATATGGCAGGGTGAAACTGTTCTTCAGGGGGCTGCAGTGCACACAGAGCCATTACTAACACTGGCACAGTCAGCTCTGTGTCATCGTATAAATCAGAAGTCCTGGCCACAGGTGGCCCATAGATCACACAGTCACACCATGGTGTCAGGCAGAAACAGCGGATGTGCACACCACATGCCTTGCCTCCAAAGAGGAAATCAATCACCTGGAGTGTCTGGGCTGCCAGCACCACCCCCACTTAGCCCCAGTGTCCAGCACGCTATGCCACCTACACCACATTAACAGCAACAGGGACGAGCCCTTGCTCTGCCTCCATTGTACTACCAATCAGCACCCATGGTTTCTTAGCCCACGGAGGCAGAGCAAACCAATCCAGTGAGTTTTTGAGTGATTTCAAAACAATGCTGAACCCTGAGCTAAAGAGAGCTGGCTTAAAGAAAGGATTGGCAGAAGCAGAATGCATTCAGTTGTTTGAGCTGTATGGCTGGCAGCTATGAAATCTATTTACTGCAGAATAGAGAGACGGAGTCTGATGGGCCAAAATTAAAAGAGCATGTGGTGTGAAGATTTTCCACGCACATTTAGGAAATGCATCGTCAATAAATCAATGTGGACAGTGCGAGACTAAAGGGGGTCTAATCATGTTTTCATCCAATGCGGAGTCTGTCTTACACATCTAGGGGAAACATTTTGTTATCTTATTGAATTAATGTGCAAGTTGTTTGGTTTTTTTGAATCATGATGGGCATTTCTTCCCCAGTGACCTCATCTTCAAACACTATACTGAGTTACTTCTATTCAGTGAAACATGAGGCCTATTTGCACTTTAATTTAGCCGTTATTGGGCTTGTACAGTGTAAAAAGAAATTAAAATACTCAAGTTGGCATTGGTTTAGTGAATGATGGCATTTTGATTTTGCAGTCAGGAAAAGGAAGGGACTAAATGAGACCAACTTCAGATCCAATTAGCTGTCACACATCTTAAGGTGGTTTCACAATCAATATATATTGATAGGTGTTCCACAATCCAGTCCTTGAGCCCTTCTGTACAGTACTTAAAGTCATGACTCCAGTAGTGAGTCTGGCACACTGCGTTTAGTTCATCTGTTTACTGCTCAGCCAATCACACTCATGTTCAATCATAAAAGCCAAAGAAATTAAAATTAGCACCTCACGTTTGCATATCTCACCAACTAATCAAGTTGCAGTTACACTTTACACCCATGTCTGCCCAGACTCATATGTTGCCATGACAATAGACTTCAAATATTGATATTGCTCCAAAGAAGCTACATATTCTAAAATGTGAATGCTTCAAACATATTTTCAACCGGGCAGCAAAAAAGATCACACCACAGTTTCAAGGTGGGCATACAAGATGAGTGTCACCAATTCATTATCCACCCAAGTGTCTCTGCTTCTGTTCCTGAAGTATGGTGCTGAGCAATGGCCAAAAAAGTGTTTTGCACAACATTATGATGTAACAGTGAAGTTGACCTTTGACCTTTTGGATATAAAATGTTGACACTTCATCATTTACCCCATGTAGACACTTGTAAAAAAAATTGTCATAATTAGTCTATGAATTCTTGGGTTATGGAAAAAAGCTGATTTTGTGGGGTCACCATGACCTTGACCTTTGACCAAAAAAATCTAATCAGTTCATCCTTGAGTCCAAGTGTAAGTTTGTGCCAAATTTGAGGAAACTCCCTAAAGGCATTCTTGGGATGTTGCGTACAAGAGAATGGGACATATGTACGTCAGACCTCCAGGAAGTGTGCTGGACTTTGAAGCCAGTTTGGCATAGTGGCTAAATTGTGTAACTACAACTTTCTGGTCTGTCACGTGATGCCATTGGGCTCAAAAAGACTTTTTCCATTTGACTGACATTGGGAAAGACAGGTCTGTAAATCAGTGCTTCCTTTTTTTGGAGCATCAAAATCCACACACAAAAACTATTGGGATTTGATCCATTAAGTCTGAACTAAATTAAATTAGTTAAATAAAAAATTAACATTTTACCCACATTCAAATTAGCAGAGGGCTAAACCACAAGTAGCCTGCTTGGCCAGCAGACTATAAAGTCTATAGTGCACTTACTCTGTGGGCCCAATGATGCAGAAGATTCGGGTACTTTAAACCCGGGAAGTTAAATTTGCCACTGAGCAACTTTCATAGGAATGAATGGGGCCCTTCCTCCAACACTGTATCCACTTAACTCTATACCTTCATGACATACATTCATGAGGACACAAGTTGTTGGTACATAACTCTTTATCTTCTTCAAGCCACAGTTCAGCATCTAAACAGCTATCAACCAAGTTAGCACAATTCATGGCTGTGTGCCAGGATTGAACGAAATGCAAGATATTACAAGCTCACCATTCCAGACTTATATTTGATTACACTTTTAATTGACATTAAACTACTTTAAAAGAAGAAAGGAAGAGAAAGTCAATACATTTTATTTATAGAATCATAAAAATAAAACCTCCCATTTTTTTAATCAATGATCGTTATCTCAGCCCTGCATATTTGGCTTTGGCATTTTGTCTGTAATATGCATTCATTAGTTTTTGTTGTATATATCAGGACATGGAAGAAGGTTCAGACATAAAGGTTTACAGTGCTCACCCACTGAAGAAATAACGTTTATTTTTTCCAGTACTGGTGAATAAAATGTATTCCTTGTTTAGCTGTTTTATTGTCATGATAATGAGTATAGGATAAAATTATGTGCTTTTACATATTCATAAATTCTTTGTGGGGCAGTTTTTGCAATTGTTGCAAATATAAAACAAACTGTGAGGAAAAATATAACTAGAATTTTATTATCAGTGTCTTTTGTTTTATATTGTGCCTCAATTATCACTCTGACCCGGCTTGTGTATTCTCTATGACCTTACAATAAGGTTCACTGTGTCTCTGTCTGTCTGTGTACGTGTGTGTGTGTGTCTGTGTGTGTGTGTCTCACCTGTATGAGGCGTCCCTGCTCCGTCTGCAGCGTTTTGAGGTCTTGCCCCAGGTTGCCCTGCCCCCTACGCAAAGATTCATAGTCCATTTTCAGCTGCCCGGCATGGGCTGACAGCTTAGCCACCTCCTCAGCCAGACTGACAAGAAGAGCCCGATCCTGGCCTTTCACTGACTTCAGGTCAGAGTCATGGTCGGTTAGCGAGTGGAGCAGTGATGTCTGCACACCCTCCAGGCGCAAAAAGTTACTGTTATAGTCGGGACAGTTGGGATCGATGAAGATGTTGATACGAGAGCCGTCGCCTCTCTCAACAGTGACCAGGGCATTGGCTTCATCCTGATTGGTAGAGATGTGGGGTAGGCCATCGGACATGGGTGGGGCCTGGTAGTGATTCATAAAAAGGATGGTGCCAGTTACGGTGACAGCCAGCAATACAGCCACGAATAGCAGGATAGTGCAGAGCAGGTAGCTGCAGCTCATCCTCTGTGAGTAGGAAGAAAGGAGGGAAGGAAATTAGAAAGAAAAGAAGAGAAAAAGTAGATGTTAGGATCAAAGTTGCTACAACACCAAAAACCTGCCTTGTTCCAAAAGAAATGACTTTCATCCATCACTGGGGATATTTTGAATGCCAGATGCTCAGTACTCAGCAATATAAACATATTCCCATCTGTCAGAATGTAGTTTTGAATGATTTATGTTGCAACATAATGTAGATTCCTTCAACTGCCAGTCCTCTTAAAAATCAAAATCCTCTAACATCCCTTAAATGTCATAGTGGTGCAGTAAACCAAGGACACTAGCCTCAGACACCTCTGGTCAAGGCACCATCTTTCCATTTAAGAGGCAGGAAGGAAAACAATAAAAACCTGAAACAATGGTCGCCAGGAAGAGAAAGTAAAACAAAAAGAGACTCAGACAGCCTATAGAATTTAAATGAACGTACAGAGAGTAGAATCCTCTTAGAGGAAAAAAAGCAGACCTCTACCAGTAACATGGTCTCCATTAACTGGACTATAAAAGGCCAGTATGATGGCCCTTTATGATCCGGCTGCATTTTTCCCACTCAGGTCAAGAGAACTAGCAATGAATAGGAGCGAGCAATATGGCCCACCTATGCATGATTAACAATGCCTGGCTCCCCCATATCTTCCTCCAAATGAATCAGCATATGATCTCTTACTGATTTTTTTTTTTTCTGCACTGGAGAATGTTCTCTCTGTGAGAATATGTGGGCAGGTGTGTGTGAGCGTGTGTTTGTATGTGAAAGTGTGAGTGAGTGCAAGCTCATTAATATGTAAATTGCCTGCACAAGCAAAGTGAAGCACACTAATAGACAGCTAATGGTCTGCTTTACGAGAGAGGTTTATGGTTTCTTTAATGCGAAGAAAATCAATTGTGTTGTCCAGGAAATACTCCTATCCGCCGCGTTTACTCACAATAAAAAAGTTGTAACTCCCCCGACAGCTTGTCTATCCAAAATACGGGCTCTGTGGACAACAAGTGTGCATGGCGTACGATATGTGGAAACCATATGAGGTCTCAATTATTAGCCCATATAGTGTTGGCACACACAAAAAGGGACTATTTGAGGTCTGAGGATGAGTCCTCTCATGGGCCTCAATTGTAGCCCTCGTCGGTCCAATCATGAGCCAAAGTAAATGCACACAAAAGGGGTTCATGTGGGGCCGGAGGATGGTTTTTTCACATGGGTCCCATTTGTAACCCCCTGGCTTCATTCACAACTCACATGGGCAAGCACATATGGGGCCTGGAGCCAGCGAGCAAATTTCGCTGGGCCTGGCGAGTCCCTGCTGGATGCCGATGTTTCTGTGCTTCACAAAAATATATTTTAGCTGTGATTTTAAAAATCTATTGCCCATTGCAAACAACAAGGAAACATGGACTTGGTGAATAACACAATAGATGCATGTGGTAGATTACTGCAATTGAATAAGAACTGTATTTGGATAAAATCTAAGAAGACAAGCTGTTTTAACAGAGAGGGTGATTGGAAAATGACTACTTTCGTCACGTGTTGCATGTTTTATTGATTTTTTATTTTTACCCCCGTATTTCAAAAATCAATTTCATAGGGTCTACGTACCGAGAACATTGATTAAATTAATGCATTATAGTTTTTCTGCAGGGGCCAACTTTACTGTGGCTGCTGTTTTCAGGACACCGCTGGCATCTACGGAAACACTGTCACTGCAAAGTGCCCCAAGGCTCTATTTGTCCAAATGGATTGGAAGATGTGCACACATGCATGCACGCACACACATAATTTGCACATAACTCTTTCTGCCTAATACTTGTTACAGACAGGCAAGTACATGCACATATTGAACATAAAAAGCTGGATTACTTTGTCAGAACCTTCTCACTTCTTCCTGTTTTTTCACCCAAATGCATCATCACAGAAAAGAGCTCCGGGGAAGCATTGCCACACATAACATTTTTTTTTTGTTTCCTTGCTCTAACTTAAAATGTAGACCCTGACTGCATGATGAAATCTCTCTTTGCATGTCAAACAGTTTTTTCTTTCCCCTGTGTGTTTGAGTGCAGGTGCAGCTGAGTGATTATGACTGGGCTTGGCTCTCAGTGTGTGTGTAGATGTATGTGTGTGTCAGGGTGTCATCTGTGCTGTACATAATGTGTATAATGGCGTCACATTGCAGAATGGCTCTGCTGCCAGTGGGCCAAGAAATCAGTGGAAATCATCATGGGCACTGCACTAAATACTCATTGCTAGCATACTGATTGTGAACTTAACATCCAGGAGATACAGTGCTGTGCACAGACATTTTGCAGAGCAGGTGCTAAAATGGAAAAAAGGGCATCCCTTCCACAATTTTTTTGCAGGCGTGAAATGCTGATGCAAAAAAATTGCAAAAGGCAATAATTGTGGTCACAAAAAGTGTACCCCGACAGGAGGTTTCTATCTGCCAGCACCAGAGGGTTTCTTGAGGCCTAAGAACCAGGTCCCCAGGAAAGCCACTCAGCCTTGCAGCAAATTTTCCCCCAGTGGCCACTTGTGGTATTGCAGCAAAAGAAAAAAATCCCCTGCGGCCCAAAGAGCATTCTCCCCGTAGGCTACCATTTTTTGGTAAAACTGTTGACAGGACAGGACACCTCAAAATGCAAAAAATAAACCAACTATATCCTTCAAACTAAAAAGCAGGCCTATGTTCAGTTGCAACAATCAGGCTAAATGCTATCTCCTTCCCTCCTCTCTCATTTTCTCTCCTCTCCTCTCCTCTTTGTTCTCCTCTTTTCAACCAACCCACCACCCCTTTTTTAAATAGCTACGTGCTAACTCTTACAATTTTCGTCTAAATAATCTTAAATATTCTTAAAGAATCTCAGAGAACAGATGCATGCAGCTGCACTGCCCTACAACCCCAAACTGCATATCATTTTTGTTTAAATTAATGATCAGAGACGCCATGCAGGACACATGAAGATTATTCCAAACTGAGTTTTGGTTCAAAAAGACAGATGAAAGAGGCAAAGCAATTTGGCCTTTGTCTTTGCTCACACCAGGTAGCAGGTGAACCCCAGTCTGCCAGAGAGTTGGAGGGAGATGGTGTGGTTATAGGCCAGACTAGCTTACTTGTTGTAAATGGCAGGTTATTGCCTAAGTTAGACTGACTGTATTGAGATGTTTTAATGGTGGTTTAATTTCACGACAGTTACAAACAATGCCGAGGCTTAGGGAAAACACTTTTGTTTCCTGGCTGTCCATGGAGGCAGATCAGGTAGACGTGATGCTGCTCTGCAGAGTGCTTGATTTGCATGCGGCTGCCACAAGAGAAGACTGAAGGTGGACAGTTCACACCATGTTATTAGGCCTGATACAAAAAACTCCAGTTTTAGTGAAAACATACACTCACGATTTCTCATGTATAATGATTATTTGATGGACAGTACAGGTGTGGAATGTATTAACAATTAGTTTAGTAATTTAAAAACACTGTTATTTTGGTTTGAGGGCGTCAAACCTAAAAATGTGATATCAAATTTACTGAAAAAAAAAGTTAATTGGGCTAAATTTCATATAATTCCATGAATGTTATTTAGTTGTGCCACATGAAAACAAAGAAACTATTAGGGAGAAACGGAAAGGATGTAAGGACACACAGGTGTCCAATATCATCCACCTAATCAGGGCTGTCAGATATTATATTACAGTTAAAGTATTCAGTTTCAACACTGATACATTTTATGTTTCTCAAAATCTGTTTCTTATTTTGCCTTTTTGCCTGAAGATAGTAAACAAATGTTGACAGCTCATTTTTAGATCTTATTCCCACAAAGCTTTGTGTTATCAGAACTATGATTTTCCCCTTAATTTTCCTAAGACCACACTGTTATGTGTACCTCACTCACTCCTCCTCTGCGACAGACCTCCATCAAACTTATAACAAAACAAATCACCCTTTGAGCACTGCAACCTTTTTCCTTCACCCTCCCCTGGCTCCTGACACTTTTGCCCCCATACCCCAGCCCTCTCCATCGTTTTTACCCCAAGCCTCCCCTGATCCTCCTTGATCCTCTGGCCCCACCTCCTTAAAATATCATGTGCAACAGGCAGACCTCTCAAGCACTGCAGGAATGAATTTGGAAGGGATGTGACCAAAGGTGCATGGCACACATCTGAAAACCTTTCTGTCAGAAAGAGACCTGAGTGTAAGACGAGGGTCTTTGAACAGTTTCAGCTGGATTCTTCTATGGTTGCAAAAGGCACCAAAGGATTTCCGATCACCATGAGCTTCTGACGTCACCCAAGAGAACATGACAGCGTAGCAGGAAATGCAGACTACATCCGTCTTAGGGTGGATGACATTGAACTGCATTTGTGACTTCCTGTGAAGTTGTCCAGGCTTCTCTAAAGTTTCTATTCTTCTCTCTGGTCCTGTCTGATCTTTTCCATAGCAGACTCACTGTACATTGTTGACCTGACAATAGTCTGAAGCTTGGAGCCACATGTTGGTTGTGGGCAGTCAGTGTCAATTGGCATTGTTAATGTTGATATATATATTTTTTTTTATTTGGTTAGGGTTAGGGTTAGGGTGGTATGTGAAGATCTTTTGTGGGATGAATACTGAAAGGAAGCCATGGTTCAACAAAGATCAATGAAAAAATAATGGTGGAATTTTGTAACTGCTGAATACTTTCATGCATAAGCTTTTATAAATTGAGAGAACTATTTTGCTTTTGGATTTTAGCTCTGACTAGCAGTTCTATAACTCACTCCGTCAGTTAGTTGGTTGATCACTTGGTCAGTGAAATCATTATCAGATTGGCTTAATTCTGATTCTGTCACTTGTTGAAAACCTATAGGATGTCATTTAGCATACCTATATAGATTGTGAGATCTAATTTACTCCCCTAAAGCCCCTAAACTACAACTTGGCCCCCATAATCCTGAAGGTAACTGAAGCCAGTTAACAGCCCAATAGCCAGACAAAAATGTTGGCAGTGTACACTTCTGTAAACCAAGGATATGTCACATTTGTATGTTTCATGTGTATCATATCAATGTTTCTGAGGTGACATACTTCTGATAACATACATATGAGCTGATCCAGAGGTGGAGGGGATGGTGGATAGCTCGACACCTCAGTGAGATGCCTGCCAAGCTGCAGACTACTGTTCAAGACCAGCAAACAATAAAGCCCAGTGCTTTTTAGCAACCCATCGGCCTTTCATCCACCGAGCGTGGGTGTTTTTTAGCGCCCTGTGGCTGAGTCTCCACTGGTGATAGTTCCATGACACTGCTGAGTTTCTTGCGGAGATAGGTGTTTGTTTTTTCGGTGACCAATGATTATGTTTCCACTGGGGATAGTGCCACAAAAAGCAGATGTTTTTTAGCGACCCACAGCTGTGTTTCTATTGGATTTTTTGCCACCAAATGTCAGTGTTTTTTGGCAACCCATGGTTGTGTTTTCATCGGGGATAGTGCAGAGAAAAATGCTTTTTTTTTAGCAAGATATCGCTGCATTTCCAGGCAGGACAGTGCCACGTAAAGCGGCATCACTGTGTGTCCACTGTGTGTAGATCGTACCACAAAAACCATGTATTTTCAGCCAAAACAGATTATTTTCCTTACCACAATTAAGTGTTTTTTGTGCCTAAACCTAAACACACATTAACCCAGTGCTGTTAAAACAGACAGAATATCCAATGTAGTACTGTACAAATGTATCGGTAGTTTGCAGAAATATACAATGCCAACATTTATTCTGGCAGTTACATTGCAGTTGAGGTAGCACATTGGTTGTGGCACCTATAGGCAGTGCAGGGGGAAAAGCACATGGCTAATGATACTGTTTATAAATAGAGGTAGAAAAGAAAGAAAGGTTTCACTGACCCAGCAACAAGCTGGGGAGAATTCTAACCCACTTTTTCTGAGGTCAGACTGACATGAAGCCAGAGGGAATGGCTTGAAGGAAGAAAAGTCAGCATGACAATGATGTGTGGAGGTTTGGCTGCTGCCTTTCTATTATTATTTTTTCCAGTGGTCAAAAAAAAACAAAAAAGCAGCAACCTGCTTCATGTCTCAAGGGAACATATGGTCTCTTAACTCAGCCCAAAGAGTAGCAGGAGGGTAATGACACTGAGAATGGTACGCAAGCGGCTTTTAAACGCTGTTGTTTTTTTGTTTTTTTTGTAAATGATTCTCTCAATCGCACAGCAGGAGCCCTCTCTGTAATTAGTGACTGACTTTGAGATCCTCTCCTGTCTCCACTCATGCTACGCCATGGGATTCGAGAAGACAACAGGGGAATTCTGATGGAGAGATGGAGAAGGAGAGGCAGAGAATGAGAGAGAATTCTTCTCTATGAAAATGATGTTGTCCTCCCACGCAGGAACATTGGCAGACAGTTCTTGGACGAAAGGCTTTGTCTGCTCATTAGATAAGCAGGAAAGCAGCAGGAGTCTTGCATTCTCTCTCCCTTTCACTCTCTCTCTTTCTCTCCTTCAAACACAAATATACATACACACATATACGCTGATGTATACACAGGAAGAGTTTCACATTGACGCTACCCAACTAATGCTCATAGAAAAGCACAAACATCTCTAAATGCTGAATTGGCACACATATGCATAGCAAGTCTAATGCAACAATTTTAAAAAGAGGGATTTTCACCAATCCCACTTCAATTTCATTCACATTCACCTGCAGCTTTAATAACACGCTCACATCAGTATTCAACACATAGCTTCTTCCAAAATGATGCCATGCAATCAAACTCCTTTTCCTGGTGCAGCCATCATCGCGCTGCTGAGTTCAATGTATCCGCAGGGCCTAAACTCGTTTAATACTTGTGTGTTTGGTACTTGAGCTGAGGCTATGCCATTGCTGCTGTGGCGTGGCAAAATGTAACGTGTAATGTGCAATAATCCTTCGCACTGCCATCACCAAAGCAGGGAAAAAGCGGATTGTGATGAAAGAGCGTCGTCAATGATACCTAATCCCCTCCGCAGGTGAGCAAGTCACTATTTGTGGTGTGCCCTGGTTTTAACTAGAAGGAAGATGGTGGGATATATAGATGAGGACACACAGTACACAGGTGAAGCAGCAAGGGGATTTTGTATACAGCACACTGCTTTTTATCACTTTGAATCATTCACTTCTACCCTGATCAATGTTTGCTGGAACCTATACACCCCACAATATACAGTTTGACAGGAAAATTCAAGTCAAATGCAGATTAAGAGCTGAAACAATGAGTCAATTAATCGATCATACAATCAACAGAAATTACATCAGCAACAGTTTTCATGATCGATTAATTGTTGTTGTCATTGTTCGAGTATCAATGCTAAATATTCACTGGCTCCAGCTTCTCAAATATGAATAATTGCTGTGTTTTGTTAGTGTGATAATAAAATTAGGGTTATGGGCTGTTGATCAGACAAAATGAGAAATTTTAAGACATCACCTTTGGCTTTTACTATTTTGTCATTTTACAGGCCATGCAATGAACTGTGATGATAAAAATAGCTCTAAGCTGTAGCTCTGATTTAAGAAGTAGCGCATTACAAATGAGTAATATGTTAAAGCAACTCTTACCTTTCTTGCATTTCACACAGCACTTAGAAAAAATTTGAACATCCACAACTCCCGCCTCCCTCCAAAGTCCCATCCCCCTCATCCTGCAACTCTACCTCCCTCCAAAGGTCTACTCCCCCCCCTCCTCCATACATCTATGATAGACGTAGGCTTTGGCAAGGTAACGTTAGATACACAGAAGAGGAGAGCGAGCGTAACACGCCAAGAGAAGAGTAGAAGAGAAGAGGAGTAAAACACGCTGCTGATTACTGAAGCAAACTAATAGAATGCTACCTGTCCTGCACAGTCAAACGCAACCCCAGAGTTCTGAAACTTATCCAGGGTTAGTGATCACCGATAAGTTTTATAATATAATGCAAACGCTAACATTAAATAGTACTGGTGACTGGCAACAAACAAGGAAGATAATACAGAGGCTCAAGCTACATTAGGCTACAGTAAGCTAAACCATTAGCAACTGGATGCTGTATTGTCATATATAACATTATAGCCTATGTTACATTAGAGGCATTAGAGGGGTCTGAATGCAATGATTGGTCAGAATTTTCTTAGAACCATATGAGAATGGTATAACTACGAGTTTGTACCTCTGGTGGAATTCACTTACATTTCAGTGTGCCATCAGCTTATTAATAGCATTTTAACGTAAACAAAGACAAGCGTAAAATTTCTAGAATGGTAAGTGTCGCTTTAATGGACAGTGTTCTCAATCAGAGAAAGAGACTAGTTCAAAATCTGTTGAAATTTTGGTTTTAACAGTATGACATATTAATCACAATAAAGCCCTAATGTAGCTAGGGCGAGGTATCAATAACCGGTACTAAATTGGTACCAGTTCTTGACAGAAATACAGTACAGAAATATTGATAAGTTCATGAATAAATGGAGCTGCTATCAGTATTTATGTAATGTAAATGCATTCTAACATATGTACCTGCTGTATGAATATTTCTAACTATCCCCTAATGATAACAAAGCTGCCTAATTATGTTTGACATTACATAATTGCATGTTTATATTTTGCTCTCTCCAGTGGAAAGTGATGGCTCACTTTACGAAATTTAATGAAAATGCAGCTGTCAAGGGGTAAGACCACTAAAAAGTGAAACACTTACAAATACAATATTCTATAAATCTGATGCAGTGCGGCACGTTTGACTGCTACAACAGAGACCTATCTTTACATTACCTCCTCAGTGGAGCCTCTTGGCTTCAATGCTGATGGGATTTAAAAAATGTAAAAAATGTGATGTGTGTCTCAACCTCTTCAAGTCAAGGTAACACTTTACTGCTAAGCTGTTAGAGTGAGTTGAACAGTTAGGCTAGGCTACCTGCTACTCAACAGCCAACGGCATGCATACATGCTGACGGATTTGGTGTTTCTGTGTTTGTAGCTGAGCTAGACCAGAGAATATTTGGTAAAAACAGAACAGTGATGCTGTTGAGCCTCTTTCTTCTCTGTGAAGTTTGCTGGAAGTGATGTAATGTAGCGTTTTATGTGGAGTGAGCACTGTGCCAGACTTAAAAAAGCAGCCTTGTAAATGCTACATTGCTTTTCAGCAACTGGTCATATGGTAACTTAAGTGGCAATTTGGCCTTGTGTGCTGTGATTAATTTGGCACACAGTTTACACGCCAGTCATAATTTTGTGTTAATGAAAACTCAACTCCTGGCATTTGCTCGTGATGTTCTTTACCACTGCTTTGGAAGAAGGAATTAATGGGAGTAACAGGCAAACCAGCTTCAAAAGTATTTTCTTTTTTAATAAGTGCTGTGCAGGGGATCTAAGCTATGCTGATGTGAAGAGTGGTCCATGTGGATTTCAAAAAGAAACTGATAAAATATTTGGAAAAGTAAGTGATAAAAAGAAACACTTTAAAGTGTGAAAATGGTGTGGTGGTTAGCCTGTGCAATTATAGGGGAAACACTACAAAAAATAAGAAATCACACACTTTATTTTTCACGGAGATATGTATCAATAAGAGTATTGGTAAGTATCAGTATCAATATTAATGAAATCCTAACAATACCCATCCTTAAGTGTAGCTATTGCTAATTATGTAATTCTGACACAACACATGAAACTAAAGCATGTGCTGGTGTTTGTGTGTAAGTGTAACTGCCTGTGCACAGTTGGTTGTTGTGACAGGGCCTTACCTTGGCCGGGGTCTCCCTGGCAGTTTCTGAGTCTGACCAGCGATGTTTGAGCTGGGAGGAGCTGGGCACACACTCACAGAACGTCTGCATGGGACAAACAGACAGGGCCACCAGTGTTGGCGTTTGTTCAAGTCACATGTGCAGTCAAGCATGCAAGCACATGGGCACAAACACACACACACACGCGCACAGACGCATGCACGCACAAATACGGCACAGAGAGACAAGGGTTTGGGATCTGTATTTAAATAACATAAAAATCAAAATAGTGGGCACAGCGCATTTTCTAAGCCAAAGCTCTCATATCTAATATGAAATCATTGTTGAGAGATAAATGGTGCTGGCGCTGATAAACTACAACCACCTACACACATAACTGCATACTGACATAGACAGATCCGAACAGGCATCTGTACATCTCAAAGGTATCACTGAATTCAATAGTTTATGACAGGCTCAATGCGTCTTCCCAGGGATGGCTTTGCAAGATCCTCAGCACACAGTTTCCTCCTACTCCAAATACAAAAGATAAAGAATGAAAAGGAGAATTTCATTGAATGCGAGTGGGTACAGAATGTGTGCAGAAGCAAGCGTTCACATATGCAGGTGAACGTGGGTGTTTGTATACAATATCTGAACATTACATGCTTCAGCGTATGTGCCTCTTGTGCTTGTGTGCGTCTGGGAGTAGTTGTAGCTGCTGCACAGATAAAAGCAGAGTAATTATGAAAGTGGTGGCTTTCTAACTGCTCCAGGAGAGCACGTCGTTCCGTGACCGTAAACTCTGTTGCTCCCACTGTGGAATTGCTCAATTAGCCTGGGACAATAACACCAACACAAAAACACACACGTGGGCACACGCGCACACACAAATGCCTACTTAAGAACGGATGAAGCAAACATTAGCAATTAATGTATCAGAATGTGTTCTCTATCCGAGCATGCTGGTTTAAGCCTGTGTGTGTGTGTGTGTGTGTGTGTGTGCCCGTGCGTGCATGTATGTGTGTGTAAATGTACGTGACTGAGACTAATTGTGCTCTTTACACTTGTTATGACAGTGTATGTTTTAATATCATCAGCAGGAGTGTAACAAAACTACATTAACTCTGCATTAATCCATTTTTAACCACTAGGGAGCAGATAATAATCCAAACAAGATCGATTTGGTGGTGACTAACATTGGTTTGGTTAACAATTTAGCAAACAATTGTCCATTTTCACATCTAATAAAGACAGAGCAACTAAAGGCTGGCCAATATATTTATACTGTACTGTGATATGAGACTGGATATTGTCTTAGGTTTTGGATATGATGGTATCGAAAGTGTTGTCTTCTCCTGGTTTTACGACTACGTTACAGTAAAGTGAGGCAATTTTCTGAACTTATCAGACTGTTCTAGCTCTTATTTTACGATATTGTTGCAATATCCATATTAAGGTATTTATTCAAAAATATTGTGATATACACCTGTCACAATAATTGTGTTATCAACTTTTCATACAATATATGGACATGACATCAGTCATTTTGCTGACCTTGATATCACCTGTTGTGGTTACATGTGTGTTTGTTTATTTAAGAATGTCACCAACATTTCAGCCAACATGATGCCAGAATAAACAGCAGGGTTTCCCAACCACTCCTCAGGTACAGTAATTCTCCCTCCCCCCGCCTACTTACATGAGTCAGAAGAAAAATAAAACAATTAAAGGATGACACAGCATAGCTTACCACTAACCTGCAGCTGCACTTTTGGAGTGGAATAGGTACAGTCCTGAGAGTTGTTAGCTTGCCAATCCCTGGCAGTGATCCATAAAGTCAGTCATTTGCAGTTAACCCTCTGACAGCCAGTGGTGTCCTCTGAATATTTTCATAGGGGTGGCCAAATGGGGTCATTGTAAATCTTGTAGTGACACAACCAAAAACCATCACTGAATTTCCAGAAGTCTTTTATGCTGTTAAAGTTAAGGAATTGCATGCTGATTTGCTTTGGTTTCTTATTTTACAGTTAATACTACTAAATATCTGATGTGTGTAGAGTAATACTGGTATGGTTAATATTTTAAGAACCACCAGAATCCCATAATATGTGTTTTGCATATCTATGAACATATGTTAGGAGATTCGTGGTTCTTCAAATTGGCTGGAAGGAGACTCCTGAGTAACAATAGAGCCCATTTTCATTCAAATATACTGGATGAGAGTTCAAGTGACCGGTTTGAAAGTGGCCATGCCAGTTGTTCCTTTATCAAAATTTTGGCTTACTTTGGAGCGTTATTTAGCCCCCTTCATGACTTGCTATGAATACATAGTTGGTACCAATGGATGCTTTAAGTCATGCAGTTTGACAAGAATCCACTACCTTTGTGCTTTTTTATATTATTACTTATTTATCTATTTATTCTTTGCCAGGGGGGCTGTATAGAGGGGCCACGGTCCCCCCTAGGGGCACCACTGGAACAACTTCATTCTCCGCTCCATAAATCCACCAGCAAACCACTTAGTTGTCAGGTTATCCATCTCAAAAGCACACTGGCCATTATATAGAGGCAACTGCAGTGTTCCTGGAGCTTCACTGAGCTTGTCTAGTAGTCGCAAGAGGCATTACTTGGTTTTGTTTTTATCGGCCAAATTTTGCATTATGTCGTAAACTAAGTAATTTTGGACTATTCCTACAAAGGTACTATAATTATATATATATATATTAACAGGTGTTAATTACTATTTTTAAAAAAAATGTTAATTTTTTTCACATTTTGATTCAAATGTCTGAATATTCCTAATAATTAAAAAGTTCATCTCACTTTGAGGGTCCACTTTATATGATCCAAAAAAGTAGTTATAGTAAGAGGCCTTCTGTGATATTTTATTTTCTCCATATTACATAACCCTAGAGCAACTCCAGCACTTATCTGCAACTCCAGCATTGACTTGTGTTTATGTCTACCTGACGAAATGCAAGTTCAATATTCACTCTCTTCTTACCTCTGTTTCAGTCTCTGACAACACTTGAGAAAAATATCTGGCTTTTTTTAGCCGGTAATTGCTCAGCTTTCTTTACCCAGTTAGCCACTTTTGTCTGACTGCCATTGGTTGTCTTTGTGTATGTTCTGGCAGTTGTCAGTGCGTGTGAATTGCTGTGTATGCGGCTCACACAGACATTGTTATGATGGCTGACCAATAGTTCACCTCTAAGCTCTAAGCATTCTCTTCCAATGTGTACTACAGCGAGTGAGGGGGGAAAAAAGACGGCAGCAATAGAGAAAAAAGTAAAGGGGGGAGTGAGAGGGAGATGGAGGGAGATTTGGGAGAGGTGCACTGAATTCTAATGAGCAGCCTTAGGGTCAGCGATAGAAATCTGTCTGTTCTGCCTAAAACATTGCAGCTGTCTGTGCTTGCCATACACAGAAGAGCTACAGAGCTACCATTACTAAATAAACACAGACTCCACAGTGATACGGCTAAACAAACTAACAAGTCAGCGCCACAGTAAAGTAAATTGGAATGAATTCCTATGTTAAAAACCCACAAATAAAAATAGACGCGTGTGTTTTATGCCGTTGCAGAAGTTCACAGGTGTGCGTGTGCACCAATACAAATACGGACACAAAGGCATACTCTCGCTTCGTTGCAGACGGGCTAAGAGAGATAGAAAAACACGCACTCACGTATGAACACATGCACGCAGAACAAAGGTTGTGTGTTGCAGCTGCAACCCACTCAGATCCCTGACACAGTCTTCCCATTACACTGAGCAGCACGTATCAGAGCTTTAGTTTGTTCATCCCCCTGCCTGCTAATGCTCACATCGGGGTTCTTTGCTGCCTGTGCACACAAACATGCACACACACACACACACACACACGGTGACACCGCAATATCTGTGGGGCTTCTTGTTGGCAGTGGTCCCGGTGTGGGCACGACTGCTTGGCAGTGTTTGTCTAGTCCTAATCTGACTCCACGAGCTCCACCAGCGGAGAGGATTTACACTTAATAGAATATTTGGGCTTTTTATTGGTTGGACCTTACACGCAGAATCCTATCTGATGGGCCACGTCTTAGAAGACAGGAAGGGCTCAGACTTATCCTGCGTGTGACTGAATGTGTACGTGCTGTCTTTAAGAATGAGTGTGCCTACGTGTTTGCATGAGTGTATGCAAGGACATATATCTTCAAGGCAAGAATCCCTGTAACTATCTAAGAATGCTTGGATTGTTTGAATGTGTTGTTCTTGGGATATACTTGTTCACTTTTCTGAATACCTTTACCTGTGTCTGTGTGTCTGTGTGTGTGTGTGCAACAGGGACTTTAGCAAGGTGTGTTTAAACCTCACTGCTCACTAAGCCGATGGAGTGGAAGAAGCTTTGCATATATTCACTCGTGGGCTTACTAATCATTTAACGGGACTTGCAGACTGCTAAATGAAGGGACTGAGACTGACAGAATGATGGGAGAAAAAAAGGATTGAAAAAAGGGGGAGCAGGAAGCAGAATTAAAAGCATATTGTGCGCACAGTTCATCAGTGGTAGCCTACATATAAGAGATTATCTTCCTAACTATGTATTGTCTGTATTGCTACGCCTTCTCAAAGCCAATAAGAATGAGAGGGGTTAACAGTGAATGAATAGATAAATGAAACGTCTGTGACACCCTGACTAAACTAAACTAAAAAGAATAAATGCTGAGGATTTTTCCGCCTGCCATTAGAAATTAAGAAGCCATTCAGATAAATGATGAAACATCTTTAAATTCACAAGTCACACAAGGCTTCATCTTACCCTGACATTGCATTGAGATTACTCAACACAGACATGAGGGGCTATTTTTAAAAAACAATTGTTCTCTTGAAAAAAAATCCAACTCATAGCCTCTGAAATGCTTTCTTATAACACAATACAATGATTCAAAGTTCTTAGATGACTCAAATCGATAACTCCAGGGCAAATTTAGAGGCAAGTGTTGATGTAAATGTTCATTGAATTTGACAGTTAAAATCTTTTTTTTTTTAACATTCTGTCTCTGGCACATTATTCATGAACAAATAAACTACTATATAATGACTCAGTAAATCCTAAACTAATGATGCATTCCCAATAAAAAGTCAGAACCTACTTGTAAGCTGAGTCGGGTGATGTGCTATTTCATTTGAAGGGACACAAAGAGAGTAACCACTGTAATATAAAGTGTATGTAATCAGGAAGTAATAATTAGTTATTGGTTATGTGCTATTTAGCAGCTATTAAGTGAGTTAATCCGGAATGATTGGACTCACAGATATTTAGAAACCAGATCTAGAAACTCATTAGATCCTGGATCATTGACATAATGCTCAAGTATCTTGTCATTATCATTATAGTCCTTAACTGAGAGTTATTCAAGAGCTGCTTATTTGGTACGTATTGATTAGAAGTTAGTCCCTGGTGTTTTTCTTGCTTTATAATTACTCAGGATTTTGTGAATCTCACTGGAGAGTTTCTGTTTAACCATTTAAGAAGGGGAAGAACATTGAAAGTTATTCAAAAAACAGTGTTTGTTCAGCACAAACAAACATATACACTCACACTCACTCACTTGAGCTGCAGTAATTATTCCTGCATCATAAATGTGATAATTTGATGCTTTTCTTTGTTATAATAAACTGAATAGCTTTGGATTTTTGGACTGCGGGTCAGATAAAACAAATCATTTGAAGATATCACCTTGGGCTCTGGGAAATTAAATGCCCATTTATTTTGTTTACGATTGATTCATCAATTAATCAAGAAAAAAATGGGCAGATTAATTGATAATAAGAATGATAGTTAGTTGCAGCTCTGACACACACACATGCACGCACATACGCCTCCTGAAGAAAACCGTGACTAAAGGACTTTGGAGACCTTCATGGCATCCAATCTAATCTATTAACTCCAACAAATTTTCAAAACCTAATAACAAAAGATCCTTTGTTGCAGATTCTATTTTTGTATGTCAGATGTATAATTGGTGGGGTGACCTTAAGGGCTCGAGCACAGACAATAAAGCTACTTTGTTCGTCTCTTTTAGTTACAAGAAAAAAAAAAGGCATCGCCAATACTAAACTATGTTACAAAAGAGGAGTTACACAGTCAGGTGTGGAGGTTGAGTTGTGGATGTTGATTGCTTTCAACATTAATATTTTACATTAATGCCCCAATCTCATGCTAGTGACCACTCATTTCTGTTATTTACCCATTATCATTATCAGTGCGATCCAATACTCATACCATCATATTATTTAGTATGCCAGAAAAAAGATTTGGCATGTCCCAATACATAGTATGTCAAATGCAGTATACCAAAATCACCAGGATGTTCTACTGCATCACATTTTGCAGTATGCAAGCCAGCATGCTTTTCTGTCTACTCTGACCCACAGTACATCATACTGACTGAGCTGCAGATGCATAACATCTCACTGACAGCTGACAGAAGCCACATTGACTATAACCAATCAATCAGTCACAAACAATCTACTGTACAATGTCTGTAGTTATGACTTAAAAGTAAATCTACATGCATTGCAAAGAAACATCAGCAGAGCTGTCCTCTCCAAATGTCATACTTTCATTTTTCTAACTTCAAATTTTGAGCTACAGACTGCAAAGGATATATGCACACGATCGAAGTTCACGGCCTAATTGTATGCATGCCCCATGCTACACTAAGTTCTTTGTAAGGACAGTAACAGTCTGCTCTGAAAAGTAAAAAGAAAAAGTATGCAGTTTGGAATGCAGCCTATATTTACCACGATTAGATTAATGTAATTTGCAGTAGAAGTGGTTTGCATTAAAGGTGCGGTGTGTAGGATTTAATTAAATCTGGAGGTGAGGTTACAGATTGTAACCAATTGAAACTTTTACTATGTGCCAAGTGTGCAGGAGAAGCACAGTGGCCGATGCAAAAACACAACTGGCCCTATCTAGAGCCAGTGTCTGGTTTGTTTGTTATGGGCCACCATAGAAACAACATGGCAGATTCCAGTCTATTCTAAGGCAACACAAACCCAATTCTGTGAAATTCTGATGAAAACATATTCATGAATATTATATTCCATTTATGCAAAAATATCCCCCAAAATTCAACTCACTAGTTCCTTAAACTGACAAAACATTTAGAATTACACAGTTCAGACAAAATATTACTATAACTTTCCCCACCTTCTTCATAAAACAAAATGGGACACAGTAGCAAGCAGAAGATTGTTGCATAGACTGCTGAATATGATGAGAGAGGTGTTTACCTTGCCAGCCCCTATATTCTGTTCTGCAGACTACAGAGATTTGGGTCTGGATATTTTAGAGGACACTGCCACAGTGGATGTGATGGGCAGCATAGCAGCTTTTACAGACTTCAAAGGGACTATTCCCTGTACAGCTGATGGCTGATGACAGTGCTGGAGACTTTTTTGGATTACTTTGCCACTGGCACATAAATAATGGTTACACAGGGTACCAGGAGGGACACTGCTGTGATTTGGTGGCAATTCTAAGTATATGAGGCAATATGAGACATCCTACAGCCTAATGACAGATCAATCAATGCTCTTTTTTTCATGCCTTCTGTCCAAATTATATTCATACTTACTCTGCAGTCGATTTTTGGCATAATAGTGAATTACTATAGAGGAGCTGTCCATGAGTGTTTTTATGAGGCTGTTTTGGCCGTTTCTACATTTAGAGCATTTCTTCTCCTTTGCTGATTGGCTGCATCTGCTCGGAGATTAGCTATTTCAGAGGTGTAAACAAAATATTCTTTCAAAACACCTTATCAAGACTGCCCTCTGGCCAAAAGACAACAAACACATCTAAACACACCGCAGATAGAACAGACAGGCAGTGAAGAGACCTACATTAGAGGGAAATGCACTAAGTGAGCTGAGGCTTAATGTTTGTGTTGTGAACTAAAGAGTCCTATTATGCTGAATACAGGGTTCTGTGTTAATGGTAAATAATCTAAAATCCAAAAGATATACCTGTACATACATAGCTCTGTATACATTCAGCCTTTACAAAGATAATAATATTCACTTTTGAGTAACACTGAGTGAGGTATTCCCTTAACTACATGTTTATTGTTGAGGTTGTAGTTAGCAGTGGTGTTGAACAGAACTGCATTATATTGAGAGGTATTTCTAATATTTTGTCCACCCCGTTTACACACATGAGGGGGGGGCAGTGTATTAAAAACATCTTTTAATATGAGTCACTCCAGTACAACCCCACACCCCATTATAATCTTAAAAATACATGTAAAGTAGAAGTATTACCTTACTCGTACCTTCACCTTACAGCATCAACACAAATTATAAGTTTTCTAAAATTAAAATTTGTATTGGATATCAGTACATTGCACAGGTGTACCCAATGAAGTGGCTGGTGAGTGTGCATACAGGAAGTGGCTCTGTATTTGTACTATGATCTCTGCTCTATTGGCCAAAATAATTCAAGGATAATAATTATAATAATAATAATTCATTCTTATTTAGTGGGGTGTAACAATCCATCGATTTGATTTGATGTATCGATTCAGTGATCAACGATTCAGTATCATTGATGCACAGTAGATTGATCCATTTCATCATCTTTATGTTGAAACCTCCATAGCACGTTTGTCACCATCCAGCATATCATCACACAAGTTTTTATGATATAAAACAAATTAGTGCCCCATGAATGACATCGTGTACTTCACATAAAGCTACGTAATTAATGTAAAGATATGTAGATTAGGTTAAGGTGATGATGTACCTTAAAACAACTCAAAGGTTACTGGTTTCACATATTTCCAAACACTGGTCTCCTCGGGTCAAGTCCTTTGTTGTTTGACCTATCCACCACCCCAGTTCACCTCCTTACACAGACCTACGGTTTTTGCATTGGCCATGTGATCACAGCTTCCTGATTACATGGTTTATGCACCTATAATTGGCTCATAACTAAGCTGGTTATATAGAAATTGTGGTAAATTACTTTTCATAGGTATACATATGAACAGTACATGACAACAACTTGGACTGTCCAGACAGATAATGGCAAGTAGCCATGAAATGACTATGAGAATATTTACTCACCTCCCAGGAAGAAATCAGCAGTGTGGAAATATTTGGGATTTTGAGATAAAACACTGAAGACACATGACAGATCCAGCCAAGCGTCTCACTAGGCTAACTTGTTGATCTTGCCAAGGCAACATAAGCTGCTTTGTCTCAACAATGTTGGGCCGTAATAGCATGCATGCAGGCTTGAAATTCAACCATGCTGATCTATCAGAAATTTGCAGTGATTTGAACCAAAAGTGCAAAAGAAAAACTATAAATTATACATCTAATTTGTTAAGATATGAGTAGAAGAAAAGTCTGCTAACTGCTAGGCTAATATATGTAATCTAAAATGCCATATGCTTAAGCTAATAATGGATCCTAAACACTTATTATTGAGCCAAATTCTGTACTATTGTAAAATTTTCTTATTGTTAAGCCATGTTTTATGTGTTTAATTAGACTAAAGTAAACTTTAATGCACTTAATCGCTTACACAAATTTACAGTTATTTGTTGTTTTTTCTTTTATAGCCAAAAAACAAAACAGAAAGGGCTGTGGCATCTTCTTCTGTAAGTGACTGTATTAAATGGGCATATAACATTGTCACATATCGATTGCAGACCCCTGCACTGAGTCAAATCGATAAAATTTTGTGGCAGACATTGTCATATCAGCAAACGTCCTCCAAAGAAATGACATAATATTGTCTAATGACAAAACTAGTGATTTGCACCCGTATTTTTCAGCATAGCTATGTATGAGTCAGTATGACTTCTGTGTGTAGACATGTCCTCGAGCATAACATACACTGTGCAAATTCACAAAACACAATTAACTGCATCAGCTAAAACCGATGCATGCAAACACTGAGAGAAATGCTCTTCACCTTCAAAATAAGACAGCATGCAGAGACAGAAGAGGGAGGAGAGGCCTGCGGGAGACCAGGGAGATGAGTTCAATCCTAAGAGACAAATCACCCGCTCTACCCTCCACTGCTTGTCCTTGGCGCTCGCGCCGCAATCGGCCACACACAGGGAGTGAGTCTGTCACCCACTGTCCCCGAGGCGCACGCACACACTGGAATGCAAAAACATATCGCCGCAGCCGCTATTATAAAGCACACAATCACTGTGAGGTCAGAATGGCTGCTTTGTGAGCGTGAAGTGAAACGGCGAGATTGAAAGAGGGCTTTCAATTTCATATGGGTGTTATGGCTTACATTGTTACCTCTGTTCTCTCAGGACATAGTTGATCTGAAACTGCTCTTGCTTTTGCCCCTTTGTCTGCTAGTTCATTTATTAGGAGCATAAATACATGTATGGACAGGACTCTAAACATATAGAAACTCAACCACCCCTTCATCTACATATCTCAACTTTAATTTTTAATTCTCATTAAAGCAGATATAATGTGCACCCAGGGGTCTATAGCCAACAATGCTAATTGCACAAATGGTGGAATAGCCAATGTGGATATTTACCCCTTGGGTGTATATAGCATTACAGCAGAGGCAAGCACCAAGGTGTCTGAAGCCAACAATGCTACTTAAACTCACTCATCCACCACATTTTACTATCTCCGTTGACTGTGTCATTCTTTATACTGCATCACCTGACTTTGTGGCAGTGCATTTGTGTTTTTTTTCTCTTAAATTTACCACTCTAATCTCAGAGAATATCCGACATTGGCTAGTGCTAGCCCTAACCATGACCTCTTTGCCCTAATCCAAACTGCTTCGAAACTCAACGTGTCAGCATGACAAGTACTAGCCAATAACGGCATGCAGTGGGATCCACAATAACTCGTCATAGGAATGTCAGTAATAAAGGAATGGCTTACCCGGGTGCAAAAACACACTCCATTTCTTCCGTCTTTTATTCTATTCCTATTATTTTCAATTAAGTTTTTCCCTGCCCTCATCGGGCCCCCAGAATTGTGCCAGTCTTTGAAGCCAAATGTAAATACATTGTCCTGTGATGCCCTGCATCCCATTGACTTACATGGCAAAAGAGACATCTGTAAATCAGTGGACACATTTTTTTGAGCATCACAACCCCAGAGAAATAACTCATTTCACTATCGGGATTTAATCTCTCCTGTCCAATAACGATTGAAAAGTCTGGAGGAGCCACATGATTTAATAATTTTGTCTCCATTTAAGTTAACGGAGCGCTAAACCAGAAGTAGCCGGCTCATCTGGCGGAAGTCTCTAGTGCACCTGCTGTATGGGTCGCACAGTGCAGAAGCAGTCTGGGTAATTTTTTCTGCAGCAGTTGAGCCATTTTGGCTTTATGCACCACTAAGCAGCTTTCATAGGGATGAGTGGGGTCCCACCTCTAGTGCTGTATCCAGGTCTCTTTATATATCCATGGTCTTCACTGAGAGCTTTGGCTTGAACTGTTGCATCTGTCAGCTTGTATGGCTTATTGAGATACTGAATGTGAAATTGGGCTATACTAATAAACTTGACTTGTTTTGACATGAAGATGCAGGATTTGGGTATAGCTGCAGAAAACACCATACGACTCAGAAGTGTTTATAAATGCAAAAGCGGTGCTTCTTCCACAGTGGCAACATTCTTTTTACACTGCAAGGTGTCTTGACAACAGAATGGCCACCATGCTGATGCTGCTTCAACACACAAACACAGAAATATCTGCTTTAAAAGAACACAGTCATTCCTACATGAAACAGCAAGGAGGTAATTATGATGCTATGCGCTTTACCTTTGTCAGGAATAATCAAAATGATTCTCATCAAGGACGCCTCACATTTTAACTTCACAGGCTTACATCTCTTTCTACCTCCTTCCCAGTTCCCACTTCAATTTCTCTTTTTGAAATTGCAGGCCACTTACAGTCCTGATTGCAGTTGCAAGCACAGCTAAGTGCATCGGCACAATCACACATGTGCAAGATCCACACATACCAGGACACGCAAACACATTCGCACACCTTTATGCGCTGCGAACACACACACACAGACTTGCCATTAAAAAACAAGATGGATCTCCGCCCCACAGCCTTGCTATTTTAATAGCAGTGGTGATAAGAAGGCAGGCACTTCTTCTAACAGGCAGAAATGAAGAGCCGCCTTTCCTTAATGTATACATTTGCATACATCCCTATGTGTGAACTGTACAGGCACTCATAAATAATACATGTATGTTATGGATACTGGTGTCGACACTTCATGGTACAGCTACCTTGCGGGATGACTTATGGTTTTAACTCAAGTAGCACATCAGGGTGGTGTGCGTGTGCCTCTATCTGTCTGTCTCTTTGCGTCCATCTATCTTTGTGTATGTCTATGTCTGTGTGTGTGTTTGTACGCTCGGGATACCCTAAATCTTGACAGTATGACCTTGGCAAAGAGATCAGATTTGGATGATGATGGTGTGAGACAAATGTGGTGTTTGCTCCTTTACTCACACTGTTGAAGATTTGTGTGTGTGTGTGTGCAGTGCTTCATTTTATGTGAAAAACTGCAGGTATTTGTATTAGTGTGTGTGTGTGTGTGTGTGTGTGTGTGTGTGTGTGCACGTGTGTGGCACTGCGTGACTAAAGGATATGTTGGTTGAGTGCTATCGGGTGGTAAGTGCTGCGTGTTCATTCTCTCCCTGAGGGGAGGTCGTGCCGCAGTGGATATTGGTCTTCTAAAGTCATGGGTTTCTATATGAAATCAACTTTCCTATCATGCACCCAAGTTATGGTATCACAAACAAACAAACAAACACATCCTTTAATCTGTCAAGTGCAATATATCACTTCTCTATACTTTCATGCTGAAAACGATGGAGCATGAAATAGAAAATAAAGATAAAGAAATAAAATAACTTTGTACTTCCTACTCAGCAGGGTCAGAAGATTAACAAGGTTTTGTTCATTAAGTTTTCTCCTTCCTTAAGTCCTTAACCTTGACTTCTTGTACTTAAAAGTGAATTTGACAGTATTGTTTCTGGTTAGTTAGCAGATACAAAGGTACCCAGCATGCCAACAGTGTAGTGCTACTACTTGTAGTGGCACTACTCGTAAATACAAAAGCAATTTTCTCGAAAGGGAACTTCACTATAATGGAAGCATTCTAAATTTCTGTGAAAAATAACCCTTCAGAAGCAATGGTCAATGAGTGCAGTACATACTGCAGAATGGGGGTATGAGCGCATCATGAAGGGGCCTCTTGATGCAGAGTGTGGGGGTTTGATCGCTGCCTTTTCAAGAGGTGGAATCAGCAACAGGGAAATGTTTATGAAACTGGGTAACTTGTTGAAAATGAGATAGCTTTACTGTCAGTGTGAGTAAATGTTTAGTTTTGAAATTATGAGAGTAAAACAGAGAAACTCTTACTAACTTTAGTCATGCCTGAGCCAGTGGTCAAAACTAATACATTATTTAAAGAAAGGAGAGAGGGCAGTATGTATAAGACACTGCTACCACCACTGCAATAAATATTTAAATAAAAGATGGCTGCAAGTACCATGCACTGCTTTCCATTCCATTAAGAGGGCAATGGAAAGCCATCTTTGTGGAAACTATTAATGCCAAAAAGAGTGTGAAATTAAGTACCAGGCAGATACACACACTAAATGCATCTTTGAATGTAGAATGTATTTTGTTTTCTATTCTTTTCACTGACAATAAATTGATAACTAGAGAGCATTTTGTGATGGGATCACATCAGCCATGACACCCATCCACGACTTCAAATGAATAGGGCCTAAGGGCTGCAATCACTGTAACAAAATGCCCAAGTTGTGGCATCAGGTGACAAAAGTTCAGTGTCAGGCTTATGTTAAATGGACTTGCATTTGTATAGCACTTTTCCAGTCTTCTGACCATTCAACACACTTCAACACTACATGTCACATTAACCCATCCATACAGTGGTGGCCGAGGCTACCATACATCACTTGCTATTCAGTTAAACATGCACAATTTGGTTTCAGTATTTCAGTATCGTACCCAGAATACTTCAAACCGTCGATCTTCTGATAAGTGGATGACCCACTCTACCTCCTACCACATCCACCCAATATCGCAATGCCTTATGCCAACGTCAATTTGACACAGAATACTGTTGACAGATGACCTTGGTATCTTGGTGGGTGTAAGTTGTGCTATTCATTCATTCATTTTCCATAACTGCTTATTCTCTTGAGGGTTGTAGGGGGGCTAGAGCCTATCCCAGCTGAAATTGGGTGAGAGGCGGACTCATCACTATCGCAGGGCTGACATATAGAGACAAGTAACCATTCACAGTCATTTTCACACTTTCGGGCAATTAAGAGTCACCAATTAACTCAACCTACATGTCTTTGGACTGTGGGAGGAAGCTGGAGTACCCGGAGAAAACCCACGCTGACAAAGGGAGATCATGCAAACTCTGCACACACAGAACAGAACAGAACAGAACATGCAAACTCTACACAGAGGGGCTCCCCTACCCTGGCTCAGAACCAGAAGCCTCTTGCTGTCAGGTGACAGTGCTAACCACTGCTCCACCGTGCCGCCGCCCCAAGCTGTGCTATTACATAACCAAAATTCAGTCTCCAAATGTCTCATGCCATCTTCATCTTGGTGTAGACTAATGAAATTTAGCATTAAGGTGTAACGTTTTTCGAGCAGTGTGTTGAAACTCTAATTAACACTGTGTTAAACCAGTTTTATGAGAGACAGAGTCAGAGGACGTTTGAGCATTTACTGTCACACTTTCTCATTAACAGTTCCAGTGAAAACTGTAAATACAGACAATCCAAAAATATTCAGGAGGTGTTTTTAAGTAGAAAAACATATTGTACATAGTTGTAAGTATGAATTAATTTATTGCACTGTAGCTAGCAGTTGCCTGGCTCCTAACTTTAGCTCAAACAAAATTGTAAATAAACCCATTTAAAAGGATATGTTACTCATTCATTCATTCATTTTCCATAACCGCTTGCCTGTTGGGGTTCGCCAGGGGCTGGAGCCCCTGGGCGAGAGGTGGGGTACACCCTGGACAGGTTGCCAGACTATCACAGGGCTAACACATAGAGACAGACAACCATTCACACATATGGCCAACTTAGAGTTATCAATAAACATAACCTGTACAACCTCTTTGGATTGTGGGAGGAAGCCGGAGTACCCGGAGAAAACCCACGCTGACAAAGGAAGAACATGCAGACTCCACACAGAAGGGCTCCCCACCCTGGGTTCAAACCAGGAACCCTCTTGCTGTGAGGTGACAATGCTAACCACTGCAACACTGTGCCACCCAAAATTGTTACTGATATACAATATTTAACATGTCCTATGTCGAATAAAGAGCATGCACTACCTGTCAGGATTGTTTTTCTGCCAATAACAGGACGTGACTAAACTGGAAGTGACTGAACAGGAAGTGATGTCATTGCATGACAAAAACTAACAAATAATAGTAATATTAATATTATTAGCTTTCTTTTTTAATAGCTAGATAGACATATAAACACCTGGCAGAGTACTTCTGAGGCTGTTCCTACTACACAAGGTGTCACCAGGACCATATTTTCCCATAATGGCATACACACAGACTCACTTTGTCAAAACTATGTATTTGAAGAAACTTGACTCAAAGTTTTTCCGCAAACTAAGTGAAGGCACATCCAATTAATGTACCCTCCAAATGTGGTGTCATCCTGACCTGTGGTTCATGAGACCCTTTTTTCTGAAGTTGCTCAGAAACCGATGGTGAATTTAATGAGTACTGGTAGCAAAAAAATCTTCTCGTTTTCTCAGTATTGGTCAATGCAACATTGTGATTTAATGTAGTTACATTATCCAGAAATTATGCAGAAGTTTAATGTTTCACACAGCTTTTCTTGGATTCCAACAGACTGGGAGAGATAATGTAGCACATTTTCGCAAAGCTGCTACATTTACAACTGAAGAAAACAGATTTAATGCAATCCAGATTGTAACCTTGCATAAAGATTCATACTTAACTTTAACACTATTGTCCAAATAAAAAAGAACTCTGACAGCTTTAGTGAAACACAAGAAGAGTGTGGGAGTGAGATGTAAAACGGAGGTACACTTTATTCTGAAAAAAGCTGAGATCTTAAGTCAACAGTTTGAATCCTCAGGACTCAGGAGCTGGCAAATATGAGAGCAGAAGCAATGGCGTGCTCTCTGGCTGTTCGTAAAAGGAACTGCCACAACTGTCATTTTTTCCCGTGAATGCAGTAAAGCAATGTCAAAGAAAATGTAATCCAAATGAACACTCTGAAGAGGGCGAGGACTAAATCAAAGTAGAGTGACTGCATAAATAGACCAGTTGAGTGTGGTTAGCCTGTGCTAAACATCAGTCACACTCTGGAAGTAACAGACAAGCTATTCACTATATTTACCCAACTGGAACTATATAATAACTCAAACTCACTTCATGTTTGACAGGTTTTCATACCAACTTGCCACATTGTGTAGGTTCATTAAGTCTGGGGGTCAAAATAAGCATGTATTCTCTCATTTTTCTGCATTAAAACAACAGCATCAGATGCGCAGCCAAGCAAACTAGTCTTAGATTAAAGATGGTGACAGATAGGCTTGTACCAATTGGTAATCAGCAATTACAACTGACCTACTATCAGAACTAACATGTTACAGAAACTAATCTCTAGAATCGGCACCCTACTGTGAATATAGAGATGCTTATGGTTTAGCAGCATGTCTGTCTGCTGAACCCCATAAATATGTACATGACAGAGTATGATTTGGATTGTGATGTTAAAGATAAGATAATAGTGTTAAACAGAACACGATGGTCTGATATTGTGGCACCAAGGAGACACTGCTATTAAATATATTTTTCTAAATGTTTAAATATTTTAAATACAATGTTAACAATAGTAAATTTTCCTTTGACACTAGAACTTTGGCAACATTTAGACTACACACAAATCAAATGTTTAGGACAAACTTTTATTTGCAGGTAATCAGATCGTATTTGTGTGTCCAGACAGCATCAAAAGAGGTAACAAAGTGGCATTCGTAACTATAATGGTGATGCAGCTTTCCAATAAGGACGTTTTCAACATGGAAAAATTGCTAAATATTCACTTAAGATATTCAATGTCATTAAAAAAGACAATGCAGTTCATTACAAAGCTCCTGAAAGGAAAACAACAGCTAATGTTAGCATCTGAGCAAAACAAAAGTCTGTTACATGTAGCGCTCCACAGGTATTTTACTGTAAGTAATGTTATGTTGTGTATGACATCATCTTTTTTCCAGGAGGCGTCCTTTTCATCGCCTGGTGGTGAGACAGACCCAAGCACGCAGCTAAGCTGGAAAAGCACAGCTAGAGCGATGCGGTACGGAGTTCATTTTCAAATAACATTACATTAAACATCACATTTCATTTTCACTCGGACAACGGACAACCGCATGTGGCATCCCACTTGCCTGAACACGGAGCTTACTTGCCCAGTAGGTGTTAACGTCGCACCCTGCCATTAGAATGCAGTGTTCTGCAAGTAGCAGCATGGATTCTGCTCAACACCTGCGTCACTTGGTATTTAATGATGCCGTCTATGTGTGCGTTGTGATTGACCTAGAGGATGCTTTGAAATCTTATTTGAGCAGTCAGAGAGGCATTTGTAGAAATCCAATTGGAATCGCATTTCACACTGCCTCCAAATGTGGTTTGGATCCAATTAGCAAAAGTAGCATTTTATGTGGTTTTGTGCTGTCCAGACAAAATCAATCTGGATACATTCGGAACATGCCAAAGAATGGGTTTGGGCTGGCAGTCTGAACAAGGTCTCAAGAACAATGCTAGCATTTCACTAGCGTGCTTTGATGTACATTCCCTCCACCCCATCTTACTCCCACCGCTCCCTTGCAATCTCAATTAAATACGATTGGACGATATGAAAATAGAAACGATCGCGCGACCCCAGTGACAGATTTGATTTGTGTGGATTGAGTTTGGTAAAGTTGCAAATGAGAAATCAATGTGCTATCAAACTTTTCAGAGCGACAAACTGCTTTTGTTTCATTTTGACTAATCAACACATTTCCCCCGGAACACATGCAAATCAAAGCTCTATGCCAATTCCACATGAGTCACGCAGCAACAGAGAGTGATGGCAAACATGTTTATATGGTAGGGCCTACTCTGAAAATGTGGGAACTTTAAAACGAATACGCACAAGAACTTAATTAATGCAGTCCTCCGCAGACAGTTCCTCTGGAGTTACGAGATTAAACCACTTCATTAGTGTCTAGAGAGACAACAGACAAGAGATGAGAAAGGCAGAGCTTGGGGAGAGAGGGATGGGGAGACGGGGAAAGAGTAAGAGCCTGCTTTGTTAGTGTTCGAAAGAGACACTTTCAAGGCAGTAATTATGACGCAGAAAGAATGTAATTATTTTCCCAGAATGCCAGAGGGCTCGGAGTGTCTCCTAATAGTGATGGGTGACAATCTAATAGACCATAGATGTAAGTGGTGCATGGGGCTTAATTGGTGTTTAAACGTAAGTAGCTTGTCTGAACACATCCAGGCTCTTTCCTAAACGTGTCGTCGGCGGTGCCTCCACCCTGTGATCCTGCCTGGCATGATGTGACAAATTTGATCAGAGAAAAGCGGTGTCACTGTGCATCTCACACAATCTGACAGCTTGCAGTAATAAGCCTGAGGTATCGTGAGTTTTTTAAAACTGTCACGTTTCGCACTTCCCCAGGACCCTCAAACTGTTTCATACCAAATCCGCAATTAGAGGGAGAGACTTGATCTGAATAGAGATTGCCACGGGTGACTTGAGGATGCTTCGCTGCAGATTGCACCATGTGTCGACACTATGAGAAGTGAGCACAAAGTAAGAAAACAGTGGATGGCAAGAATCACAGCTGTTTTACGTGACATTATTCGGGTGAGTAACTTTTCCAAATTAATTAACGGTGATTTTGAAAGATGGTTTTGGCATTTCTGCTTTACAAGATGGTAAACAGCGTGGAGAGGGATCTCACTCCAAATGACTTTTCTCACATGGGCAAAAGTGACAGAATAAATTATCCACTATAATGGGTAAACCACTTTGCACCTTGTTGCAGCTTTTCCCAAGGTACCAGTGTGAACACGGCTTTATGGGAAATGAAACATTCTCTGTATAACTCCTGCGGGAGAGCTGCAGTGATGAGTTAAAACGTCTGGACTCCTAATGGAAGGCTTGGTCGTGAGAACAAACCACAAAGGTTTTTCTTTTTTTTTTTTTTCCCAGAGCCTCTGTCAGCTCACATTTGCGCACTCTCCTCACACAGTCATTTCCTTTCCTCGCGACTCAGCCAAAAAGTCGATTCAAGAAGCTTAGCATTCTGATTGAAATCATAAATCCATTTTATTCATTTCCAGATTTTTCATTTTGTAAGATCTATTATTAAAGAAAAAGGCTATTCAAAGCTCAATACGCACAGTATGCAGTGACATTTCAAGTAAGTCACTGCAACAAAGTGATGGAGCTGGTAGCGTCAGATGTCTGAGCACAGGTTGTGTGACTAAGGCTTATGCGACAGATGCGATAAGCAAGCTGAACTTTATTCTAATAAACGGTGTAGTGGGTTACGTTCGCTGCCACCCCCAATGCTCTGATCAGTGTTTGACCTGTGACCCTGCTCACAGCCAACTTCTAATTGTGACAAGGCACATATGGCAGATAATTATTCTGAATAATCTGTTGCCATGGTGATGGCTGACCCTGATGGCCAGTGATGCACCCTCTTCATGTCCAGCTCTGTGGTTGGAGGCAGTTTTGCCTCTTTGCCCTCTTAAAGTGCTGGGGATTAGAGATGTACATTATCACTTTAATCTCCTCTTTAACCCCTTCAATCAGCCTCGCGGCTCCCGCAGAGAGAGGGGCCACAGCCGCTCTGCTGAGCTGCATTATGGCCGCCAGCAGACGTATGTTTTACTGCTCGTGCATGTTATGAAAGCCTAATATAAATAAGATTTCATTCTCTCAGTGGCGCTGCCCTATCTCAGTAATCCACTTCAATCCTCATCTCCATCAGCCCCCTTCAGTGTCTCTAACTGTATGCCCACGATATAAATACACCAAGCCACTATTGAGCTCTTACTTACTCTGTCTCGCCCTCCAACAGCCATCTTCTCCAAAAACGGATAAACAAGCCTTTCACTCTTGAGATGTATAAAATAGAAAACAAAATTTACTGGTGGTGCATCCCTCCAGATATCCCCCCTGAGCTGTGTGAGCATGAAATATGAAATTGCTCTGAGTCATAATTGAGTGGCAACGGCAAGATAATTTGTTTTGAGTTTTAAAAAATGTTAAGATTGAAAGTGACTCAAATAAATAACAACAGTCAAAAAGCCATTACAAAATGCATTAGGTACAAATTGCCACTTTAATATGGTAATCATTTAGTTCAGAAAACAGCAGATATTTTTTAAAAAGATGCCACATTTCAACAGTGATACTGATAGCCATGAATCACACACACATTTTAAAAGTGGCAAGTCAAAGTTTAAAGTGGATAATGGCACAAAGGTAACTTGCACACTTCAAAACCAAATAGCAGTTAGAGATGGGACATGGGACAGAAAACACTCACAATAAGTTGATCATGGTGAATTTCCAGTATTGGAATAATCATAAATATTTTGTGCAGCACCACCCAAAGAGAATTTTGGGCAACCAACAAGAAAAGAGACTTAACCTCAAGAAAATGCAGAAGATCTTAATCAAGCCCTGACATATTTCATGTCAAAAGATATGATGCCAGATGTGTGTCCTACCTGAGATGTGATAAAAGTATTTGATCTTAACAAAATGCAAGGTAAAGCGATTCCTGTGTGTTTTAGTTGATTTGTAGAGTTTTAAGCATATTTTGATGATCATTTTGACCAGGATAATCATGACATGAAATGTATGGTAACACTTTCTACAAAAACCACGTCTATGATAAATTGTTTGTAAGCTTTCTGCCTGCACACACTTGTTGCACATGTGTATATACAGTATGTGTAAAGGGGGGGTTGTAATGGTTGTAACTAGCCTTGTCCAAAATATCCATTTATCGATACATATCTATTCTGAATACTTGAAATGCTTTCAATACTCATTTTCCTCAGTACTGATACTGTCAATACTATTTTCTCACTCTCTCTTCTCTCCAACAGCAAGTTGACACACACACCTCTTCAATGCCCTCTCAGCCCCGCCTCTTCTCACTCACTCACAGTGCTGACTTCTTGTCACCTGTCTCATTTGCTCCAGCTGCAGCACAGCTTTCTCTTCACTGCATTTTAAATGTGCAACTGTCTCAGAGTCTGTGAATGTGTGCACTATTACAAGAGGAATACTGTTTTCATTAACGTAAAGAAAAACGTAATTTCTTGTCTGTTTCCAACAGTCCAGTAGTAAGTACAGTCCTACGCAGGGATGTCAACAGTTAACCCTTAATTGGTTTACTGCCGTGAATATTTTTGATGATCTACAGATTTATTTTCACACTCCTCAGTCCACTGCAGTGCACACCATCCGGGTCTGGTGGGAGCTAGCTCACGTCAGTGGTGCTGCTTATTTGGGTAATGCTGCTAGTAACGCCATCCTGACCCAATAGCATTACTCTGGAAACACTGTTCCCACCCAACAGCCCCCCTTCAGCTTGCTCCATTTGAGTCAATTTGAGCCATAAAACCCCCTTTAGCATTGTTGATTATGTTACCACTGTAACCAGTGTCAGCACAGCTAATAGTGCTAACATTGTAAACAATGCTAAAATAATTTTGCAGCTGAAATGAAGCTGCTTACTCACCAGGGAGGCCTAGGGGGAGACCGGAGGGTGAGCACAATGGTGCCTCAGCAACATGCTCTGCCACTGGGACAGTGTTACCAGCAGTAGTTACCAAATGAGCAGTACTGCTAGCCAGCTAACATTAGCCCCCTCCCAACCTGGTTTGCTGAGGAGTGCAGAGCAGCCAAGAAACCAGCAGTGGGCATGTTTCTACCAAAGCCAACAGAAAATAAAATAAAGGCAAGACAATACAAAACATTAAAATTTACCACCTCTAAATGGATCATTTTAGTGCTTTGAGATGCAGTGCTCAAGCTCACAGAGTCAACGAAGCACTGGACTAAAAGTAAGGCCTCTTATATTTCATGTCTTTTTTCTTTTTTCTTTCATAAAAATTAACTGTTTAGTTACCGGTTATTAGGTGTTTCAGAATCAATATTAACCAAAATTGACATCCCTTGTCCTAACGAGTAAAAAAAAAAAATGGTATTGAATATGGATATTTTTCAAGTTACTGAATCAAAGTTAAAAATTCTAGTATCCGATGAAACTGTTACAGTGGCATACAGTTGTTGATGGTTTGTTAGAACGCCCCAACTCATTGCTTTTAATCCCATGGTAAAAATAAAGCCAAACAAAATGTATTTTTTATTTTTGTTATATTGAATCATATAGGTTTTACACCTTAAGCTTCCATTCCTATAGCAGATAAATTTTACTTATACTTTGCATGGTTGATTGGCATTTTTGAATCTAACACAATGATCAATGAAGCAGCATGAACTCTTTTGAATGAATGAAAATGTTTCACTTTACCGAACACATACATTGATACATAGCTTATTATGCTGCATGAACTGTTACAGCATACTATGTAGATTTCGTCCTGTCTACTAGCAGTAGTGTCTACACACAAGATAGGGAAAGTTACATTGCAAAATACAAGGAGAAAGTTGTCTTTCTGTTTGTCAGCTTGGTGTACTGATAGCATGGAATGGGAATCTAAGCCGCCACCATCTCTGCGACCCCTGACCCCTCCCGCTACAGGGCTGACAGCAGCTGTCATGCTCCACATACTGGAAAACCACTGCACACAGCAAACACATCACAGCCATCTAAAACATAAAACACATTATCATCATTTTCTCTGCCCGGCTGGCTGATGACAGACAGTGCGTTGACCCCGAGGTGAACAATGTCAGCCTATCAAAACAAAGGTCAGCAGACTAAGATCCCTCCTCTTTCCTCGCTCCTCCCCCTCTCCTCTCATCCCCAACCTGTCACTGTCCCCTCATCCTTCTCATCCACTCCCCTTGACCACCCTGCCCCACTGTGCTAAAGAGTTTCTCTCTTCATCTTCAACACATTTGCAATAAATCAATGTGAGCTGAGGGGCTGTAGAAATACTGTGAGTCTGATTGATTTCTTATGTTAGCACATTACTGAAGCCTGTGAGGAGCCTGCCAGATTCCATTCCCCAAGTGAGAGAGGCTGAGAGAGAGCGAGCACAAGTTTAACATGCAGGGATGATTAAAGACAGACACCGTATGAACCAAAACAAAGCTGGAGAACAATTTTCGAGATTTGTCTGCGATTATGTGACAATTACTCTTACCGTCTCATCACAAATTCAATGTGGGAGAAAAAATAAAAGGCTAGCTGAGAAAGCTCAGTTTTCTTTTTTAACTTTTCTCCACAAGTTTCTCCGAGCCATACTGCTCTCAAAAATCTCTGGACATCGCACTTTCTTTTTTCAAATAAGTTCTCTCACACTCTCTGCAGTCCATTCTCATCCTTTGCAAACTTCATCTATTAGTCATTCCATCTGTAAGGGAGATTTGACTAAAGGTGGCAGACAAATGGCTGAGGCTGTGCTTTGGTGACAGGCTCTATAAGGGCTTTTACAATACCAGACTAACTTAGCCTGGAACTACAAGTACCTGATTATCTGACAGTGTAGCCAGAAATTTTTTCCATTGAAGATTTCCAATGGAAAGTAAAGATGAAAGTGAGGTGGTGTATTGTGTAATGGGCTGTTTAAGCTATATTTTAACTGTCGCTCTCAGTATGTATCCACAAGGTTTTACATAATAGCTCACCAACTAATAAAATCTTCCCAAAAAACACAAGGATGCACAGATGGAGGGAAAATAATGACTCTGTTTGTAACAGCATGAATGAACACTAGCATGCCATGATTTAATGATCTCACCATGATCAAGGCAAAACTGTAAATATAATGATATCCATAAATTTGAATGATACAATTATGACTGTAGTGTGATTAAATCAATACAATTGTTATACTGTCAACTCTTTTCCCCCTAAATGCCTGAAACAAAACTGGGTAGCAATAAAATGTTGGTGTCTGGGGGGTGCTAACTGTATCCCATATCCTCAAAACCTGTTTATAATGTTTATGCTTTTGTATACTCTACTGTATATTGAAATATTGCAAGTCATTGTCTCAAACACTGCCTCTGAACTGCATGTCTTTGCCAAGATTTAATGGAACTCGTGCATTTCCAGACTTTTCTAAACCTAATCTGATACCTTAATGCTTTGAACAAGTTTGTCCAAAATGAATATGTATGAGTGAACAGGAAATGCTGGAACTGGACAGGATGTACCTTGCTTCTGATAAATGATATAGAGACTACACTTGATATTCTTGCCTTTATTTTCACCCCTAAAGCCACAGTAAGGTAACTTTTTCGGCAAGTATGACAAAAACTAACTGACTCTTTATCCTGACAGCAGTAAAAGGAGCAGATCATTTGTGAAAATAAATGCTCTGCTGTGTCCTCATAGTGCTACCAATGACATTTGCAAGCCTCATGAAAACAACCAATCAGAGCCAAGGAGTCTTTAACGCAGCTGTCAATCATGTCAATCACTGTGGTTAAACTGTCAAACTACGCAGCAAAATTCTGTTACTGCATATTTTGATTTGACTGTTTTCATCATGGCGGCTGGGTCCAGTGCACTAAAATATGTTTATGGCGAGACATGGGCAATGCACTAACAGAATCTTGATTCATATTTGATCATTACTGCCTAGTTTGACAGTTTGTCCACAGTTTACAAGCAGTGATTGACATGATTGGCAGCTGCTCCCTCTGAAAATCACTTGCGATTGGCCAAAGCCTCCCATCACGGGCAACATTTTCTAAAGCCTGAAACCAGAGCCAAGAGAAGGTGCAGAAGTCTCTCTCAGACCACTTAAATTACAAAGTGTTCAAAGTTTATTATGGAATTTTTGCCCAATAATGCCAAAATATAACTGCCAACCCAAGTTTTAAGATACAGCATGGGCTTGGAGAACACAGACCTTCTACTGAATGTCTGGGATTGTACAGCCAGATACTTACAAAAAAGAGCACAAAGCTGGTCAGCCTGACTTTCATTATTGGCCAATTCTTTAAAGTTCGGAGAGACTTGAGCTTCCATTTTGGACCAGTTGTAATTTATTGGGTACCATTGTTTTGCACTGATCCAATTGCAGCGCCTGGCTATGCCAATAAGCCAAGTGACTGAACACTGCAGTGTTTGGGAAATATGTTGACCAAGTCCTTGGATGAAATAACACAAACAACTGCAGTCCAATATAACAACAAACAAGGGCTTTAACAAACTCTGTGGAAGTTAATCGGCACTACTCTGACACAATCTCAACAAAACATTACCATTTAGGCAAAAATCTGACAACTGCTGACACTATTTACAATAGGGGTATTGTAATAGATTGAACTGTATTGTACAAGTGGTCATTATGCCTGCATCAACTTAAGGCTGAGAAAATTGTCAGGAAAGAAAAATATCCTAGCAGTTCACTGTCAACTTCCCTATTAATTGTGCTTGTATACTAATACTCATATAATCACACTCCTTGTTCAGCTGCATTGCTGCTCAGGGGATGGCAACAACCGCAGTCAGTCATCCACTTTGGTCTGAAATATCTGAACAACTCTTGGGTGGATGGCACTTAAATTATTATATTATCTATCTGTGCAAAGTTTGCATGTTCTCCCTGTGTCAGTGTGGATTTTCTCCAGGTTCTAAGGCCTCCTCCCACAATCCAAAGACATGCAGGTTAGTTGAACTGGTGACTCTAAATTGCCATAGGTATGAAACCTTTATATTTATCAATGAAATGCAAAAGTACATACAAACTATTCAGCACTCTACAAACACCAAAGCCTTAAAGACTCTTGAAATATAAACATTTTATAATCGTCTGAACTGCTGAATCCTTTCTTTTTCTTGATATCACTGTAACTTACCCTATGGAATTCCAGGAGTCCATGTTCCCTAGAGAATGAAGCCCAGTCGCCAGAAGAAAGTGTTGGCATTGTACGCTTCTGCAAACCACAGGTGTATTCATTTGTATATTTAAAACGCATCCTACCGATGTTGATTACATGTATATGAGCTTGTCGGGAGGTGGAGGGGATAGTGAATGGTGTGTAACCTGGGGGAGACAGCTGCCAAGCTGCTGACTACTGTTTGAGAGTAACAAATAATGAAACTGCTTGTTTTTAGTGAGACAATGCGACATTTCCAGCCATTATACCAATCCAGCTATTTTGAGCACAGGTTAACCACAGCGTTGTTAAAATGTGAAGAACTTAATACCTGTCACATAATAGTTACAATTGCAACATATCCGGCGTTTGCAGAAACATACAGGGTTACAGGATGAATTTAATAAGTTTGGTGCTCCTTTAACTTTTCACCAGTGCCATCAAGTGACAATTTAAAATCATCAAATACTTTTTTATAATTAAATATTTTTCAAACTAATGATGTTCCAATCAGCTGTAGGGGCTACCTTATGATCAGTGCTAATTAGGTAAATGCTAACACACTTTTACACACATTTAGATTGGGGAACATACTGTAGAAAACATAATAAACAAACTTATCCCCTAACATCGGCATAGTAGCAATGTCATTGTGAGCATGTTGGCATGCTAACATTAGCATTTAGCACACTGATATGCCTGAGTAAAGCCTCACAGAGCTGCTAGCATTGCTGCAGACTCCACTTAAGTCATGTTATTATTGTTCATCACAGTACCTACAACACCTTAGATGTATACCTTTTTACTGTGGTTGCTTTTTCTGTAATGTACTCCATTAACTGAGGAGTATGTGGAGTATGTGTATACATGTGTCATGTGTCAGGTTTCATGTGTCTGCTTGCACAGAGGTGTCTGTATGCGCGAGTGTTTGTTTCTCTGAGGAATATGTCCTGTTCTCCATGCTGCCAAGTTCCACAACATCAGCAGAAACTACGGGTCTGCAGTACTCTACATTTCCATATCCAATCTCATTCAGACTTAGGTATTGCCGAGAGGTGCAGAATTTCACCAGAGGAAACAAGGCAAACCAAATATAGTAAATATGAGCACGTCTACTGCAGCCATACCAGGGGGTCAGACACAGCACTGAAATGAGATGCAAGTTGAAACGTGCAGAAAACATAATGTCTCCTCTCCTGCTAATGAGCCAGATGGTGTACGACAGAGCCACTTCCAACACTTTTGATAAGTCTGATTTTATTTTAAATGGGCCAAGAACAATAAAATGTTTCTTCTCAATGATACGATAAATCCTGCTACGTGAACTAGAGAGGGGATTTTTTTTCCCGATATCAATCCATCTCCTGAATTTTTTTGATTGATTTAACGTTTGAATAATTTAAAGGGAGGGTTTTTTGGAACAACAACAAGCCATGGGAGTGAGTCATACAATTCCTCATTTATTCAAATGTGCCACTTTCCCCCAGCACATCTGAATAATGGCACACAGTCTGCCAGATTGAATTTTTGATGATGAATAAATAATGGATGTTGGTGGATAAGTCTGTTAATATATTAGCCATGAGTTTGTCATAACTGTTTAATAGGATAGCTGCAATAAATACATCTCTGCATCTCTTTGTGCCTCGCTCTCTGTCTGCCTCATTCTGAAAATTTGTTATGCATCATTCAATTTTTTATCTCTCCTAAAACTATCCTCACTCCAAATGCTTTTCTCATCCTCATATCAGTCGCATAGAGTTTTCATCTCACTCTGCTTATCGCAGATGCAAAAACAAATCAAATTTTAGTTTCAGCTGAGTGAACATACTGTATTTGTGTGTGGGGACTGTTTTGCTCAAATGATACTGCATATATGCTGATATCTTGTGGTCAGTATGAGCTTTACAGACAATTTGAAACAGATTTAAAAAAGCAGGATTTTTGGATGGAGGATCTCATTAATTCACATTTAATGTTTGGCTTATTAAAAGCAAAAGCACCTGTCAGTAAACCTGAAAATATATCTGTGAAAATGATGCGGCATCGGATAATGAGGCAATCTTTCAATTTTTTGCATCAAATGCAGCGATGAAGAATACTACTTAATGGGGACAACAACAATTTCTCAGCCTTCATCTTTCTAGCCAATTAATGCCGCTATTAACCTTGAGACACCTGATGGAGCCTGGCCCATAATGAAGCTATTATGTTTTCAACGTTAGCTTAAGCAAGTCGTTAGCAGGTAAATATATGAAGTCAGTTTGCTAAGGAAATGACTCCATTTGGCTCAGAGGAGAACCAATAATGTGATTTCAGAGGAACTACCAAGTATGAGAGAGCTAGAGAGCAAAGCAGCTCAATCACGGGCATGTTGACAGTTTAACGCCAAGATAAAAAGGCCCCCCTGTATGCTAGCAGTCAAACAGATGCCGTACTCCAGCATCACTATTTTAACAATCAGCTCTGGCAAGCCACCAGGCATTCTCTGCATTCAAGCAGTTTTCACTGATTGTGTTTATAACTGGTTTATGTTGAGTCGAAACTGCATTCTCATCCTCGTCCCTCCCTCCTGTAATGTTCTTCTGCTCCAGATGCGGTGGCCGGAGTAGATTGATTGCTTGATTAAACTTCTCCATTTATCATAAATTATTCACTGGATTTTCAGAGTCTAATTAATTCCCTTATTATTTACTGTTCCATCTGCATTCTTAGTCAGACACATAACCCATCACAAAAGAGAACTGCGCTCCTGTGTGGACGTGATTTGTCGTGCTTACGCGCTCGCGTGCATGAACGTTGATTTATGACGATCCGAGGGAACAAAAAGAAAAAAGGTCATTATGTTGTGGGAAGTATATTCCCTGAAGAGCAGGCCTCTAATGTCACATCTCTGTTTGATCGGCGTCACATGAAGGAAGCTCTTTAACTCTTAGATTGAGATCGCCAGGAGGAAATTGGACACTTCCAACTGCAAATATGGAGATGGAACCCGATCTGTCAGTGGAATGGGCCTGGCTAGTTGTCCATCAAGATGACTTAACACTGTAACACGTGCGCACACTGTGTCTCTCTCATCCCTCACTCCACCACTCTGCCTCATTTCCAGCCCACTCTTTTCCCTCCACCTGCACACCTCTCATCTGCCTCTCACTGGTGATTTCCAATGTATTTTTAATGATGATTTAGCAGGGAAGTGAATGATAAATTTCAGAATGGCGATATTAGAGTCTTCCAGAGTAAAATAATGGGGTGAATATACGCATTTATCTTTCTTTAGAATGTTTTTTTTCAACCCCACCTAACGACCCTTCCTGGCACACAGACGCAAACATGCACGAGGGGCTGAATCCTGCAGATGGAAATCTAATGCCTTAGCCTGCCCTGTCTCCTTCTCTCCTTCACTCTCTCTCGCACTTTTAGCTCTTCTACTGTGAAACCCTGCCCATCAGGTCAGCTTGCTGACACATCTGTCAATACATGCTCTGGGAGGTAGAGTATAACCTTGCCCTGCGGTACCTTCCTAATGTTTCCTACTCAGCATTGCTTTCTTCACATTCATTCAAAGGCACAAAGACACAGAAGAAAAGCAACAGAGTGACCATGTACATTGTGCTCGCCAGTGGCGCCCCAAAGGGGGGGCCAGGGGGGCCATGGCCACAATGCAGAAAACACGGATTCGCAGAATTTGAGCTGGAATCAGCTGTAAAATCACAGAATATTGTGGAATTTGCCAAAATGCAGATGTCATTCGTCCTTCTCTGTCCTTTGTTGTCAGATGGTTTGGCCATGGAGAAGGGAGTGACAGCTAACATTAGCTTGCGGGCAGTCTTTTTTTCAGTCAGCCAAACTGAATCAAATCCTATGTCTCTTGGGGGGGTGAGGAGGCAGTATCAAGCCAACCATCACTTACATCTCAGTGGTCAAACCACCTGTAAATGCATTGAAGAGGCCCAGGACATACTTATGACTACATCTGTTTTTCAAAATAAGGTATTAACACAGTAAAAACACATGAATAAAAATAAACTTAATTGCATTGCATTTACAGAAAGTTAAAACACATTACCTGTGTCCCTTATAAATTATGAAATCCTACTAAATTACGAGGTAGATCACTTTATTCTTTAATGTCAGGTCAACAGTGAACATTATTGCTGGACCCTGCAGTCATCCAAAAAACTGAGTACTCTGACACTAACAGCTAAATTTAGAGAAGAGCAAGGTGAAGCTCAGATGTTAAGCACTGTATTTTACAAAAGGATGGGATGTTTCATTTTATAACGGCTGAAGTACTTACTTTAATAAAATAAAGTGTGGTGTTGTATTACATCAAATTCATTGTTATTCATTAAAATTTGAATATCTTCTTATTGAATTGATTAAATTTCATTAACCTACCACTGCATTAGACGTTTTTACTAATGACAAATGTGCTCAAGTCGTAAAACACAGAATTACAAAAATTAAGCAGAAAAAAACGATTTTGGGGAAGATATAATGGAATGTGGAAAAAACTAAAACAGATTTCATGTGGCATCAATTGGTACCAATCATATGGCATAGCTTATGTGGAAGGGAGCTAAATGACACTCCAAATTTAAGCAACATTTTGATGAGAGATCAAATGGCATGGCCATTTTCACAGGTGTCCCTTGACCTCTCACCTCAAGATGTCTGAACAAAAATAGGTCCTCCCCAAAACTTGAGAAGGCTTGTTCCCAGTATTTCTTTTGTTCCTCACAACCAACGTACTCAATGAAATACAAATAAAAGCTGTATATTTGTCTTTTTAAGGAAAACCAGCCTATTTGAAGAGCAATGAGTGTGCCCCCCAAAGATTTTCTGTGGCCCCATCTGGCCACCCCTATTAAAAATTCTGGGAATGCCCCTGCTGCACGCCTACACACACATACTGACATGTAAGTACATGTGTGCATACCTACACACAAAGCATGTGTAGTGCACAAAATCAACACCATTACCAAGAATCACCAATGAATTAGATACAATTACTTTCTATTGCAGCTGTTGAGTTGGATGCGAGTGAGCCCTTGGTGATGCTTTGGGGCTTCCGTGATGAGCCTTGTAACTGATCCAGGAGTCGACTGGAAAAAAAGGCTGTCTCTCCTCTAACACTGTGTGGTATATCTGATAGCAATCCTTTGTTGGAGGTATGTGGGATTTTGAGCAGCTGGAATATATCTGCGTCATCTCGCAAAAGGTACATGTGCCCCCAGCTAGCCTGCTGCCTGCTCATCGCTGACTGGGACCTACTGTGATTCATACTTACCAAACCTCCTGTGTCCTTTCTACTCTACTCTGGGTTACTCTTTTGTTTCTCTACTCTGGCTCTTATTTTTATTCTTCTGCTTTTATCGACTCCCGTTTTCATTCTTGTTCCTGTCCTTCCTTGCCTCGCCCCTTTTTTTTTTCTCTCTCAAGGCCTCCTGGCCACCTTGCAGCACAAGAAATCTGATATTGAAATGTCCCGTCCCTTTGTGTCAGCAAGAGATATAGAAAGGGGGAAAATGAGAAAAAGACATAGAAGAGCATGAGGGTCAAATGACAAAGGCGGATAGAGGAAGAGCAAGGCCAAAAGCACATGGGACAGCTGCCGTCATTTATAACCTTCAGATAAGTAGAGCCCCTGGTTTCATGGGGCTACAGTACATGCACGTTACCCAAAATGGCTCCGTCTGTCTGCAGCAGAAACCTAAACAAACGAACACACCGCTCCATTAAGGCACTAAATCACTTCCTATGCAAAAAGCACTCTTCACTTACGTAACAACTTGACAGTAATGGCTCGTTACCGCTTTGATCCACCAACACACACACTCCTCTCACACATTCATACCTTTATTCTAACAATAGGCCCACACTCCTGCGAAACCACTTAGGTTTTGATCCCACAATTCAACAATGGGTTTCAAATATACACAGCTTATATAGTATATAAATGTGTCCAAAGCTTAAGAGAAGATAATGTTATCATTATTATGATAAAAAAAAAGATCAAAAGAATAAAGAGGATCAGAAAAGGATTCATGTGTGAGGAGAACATGCCCACTAGAAGAAGAAAAACACACTGAAACATTAAGGCTTTGAAATTCATTATAGTGCATGCCAATAGAAAGGCGGCGTTGTTATGAAGAGCAGTACCAAAGTGAAATCAATGACACCAAGGGATTGTTATTCCTTGATAAATTGAAAAACTCTCCCTCTGCTCCCACCCCCATACTTTTGTTTAAAAAAGAACAATGGATTGATGGGCACACGTGATCACACAAGTACAGCATGCACAGACCCACGCAAACATATCAAGCTGTCTTTTTTATGTTTACCGTGCTGTTAAACACATACTGTCGCGAACACAAAGACTGACATGACCTAATTTGATCAATCTTTCCTCTGAGATAATTAACTCCTTTCAACAGTGGTCTATGTATAGCAGGATGCACAAATAAAAACAATATGTGCACACCCTTGGCAAACACAGATCCTTGCAATCTTGTCAAACCGTCACATTACACTTGTTAAAAAGAACCACCTCACACTACGAGTCTTTTTGTGAGAGTTTGCGTCTGCACAGACGATGGCACGCACACATAAACCGACAGCGAGAGAGACACAGTACAAAGAGTTTAAATGCCCCAATTTTCACATGCTGAACTTGTCTGAGTGCACGATTTGTACATATCAATGCGTCTGCCGTCTGCTGTGTGTTCTGGTGTGTGATCTGACAAATGGATGAAGCACTTTTGGGGCCTTGAAAACTTTTGCTGGCGGGCGTTTCCTCGAAGCCACCCTTAGCGGGGCAGGACGAGACAGAAGCTGAGGTTGTTAGAGTTGCACTGCTGCCATAGCAGGACCCCCCACAGGGAAATCACAGGCCCATTGAACCAGGGAACTCTCTCTGCTTTGCTCTGCTCCATTCCACACTGCCTCCTATACCTCCAGCCAGCTCAGCAGGTTCATTAGTTCGACAAGGATACCCAGAAAACCAGCCAGCCCATCATCCCACACATACAGTTCAAAGCTTGTGTTCACCTCTTTTCTTTCACTGTGATTGAAAGGTCACTCCAGATTTTAGCTGTACCTAGCAGTAAGAAACACCTCTTACATACGTTTTTTTATTTATTGCAGCGCAAGTCTGAAAAACATATACTTAGCATGTATCAGCGATTCCAAAGGTTGCAATTTATACATCTCAAGAGCTGCCACATTATTCCAAATTTACATAACTGTGTCTTAACGAGCTGCAGCAAGTGAAAGTTGAAGCCTGCAGCTGTTGATTTCATCAGTTATAATGACACCATGCAAATTTAGTCAGTTATAATTAATTAACATTAATTCTTTTAGTTGGCATAACAACAAAAAAAAGCAATCTTGGCTGTTGTGTGGTAAATATGCTCGCTCTTGGCATGCTGGTGTCTGTAAATTTAAACTTGGCCAGAGATGCTTTTAAGGAAGGAACAGCACTTTGTATCTTTTTTTTTATGTTTGATAAAATAAAGAGCGGCCTGTGTATTTTTATTGTCCATAAAACAGAAAATCTACAAATCTGGACCTCCAGTATTCAGACCCTCAGCCTGTGAAGCTAATGTTAGCTTAGCCAGAGTGCAGTGCTGCAACATTTTGCATGTCTGATATTAAGTTTACAGGAAACACCATCCGCATAGATGGGCAGCTTAAAAACACTGTCAGATGCAACTTCCCAGCAGTTTGGCATTATTATCATAAGTGGACAACCATACAGCTGTTACCAATAGATATAACGCCACTTTAAATATCATGATATAATACCTTCCTTTAAGCTGGAGTGGGTAACTTTTCATGTTTGCTGAAACTTTCTCTATATCCAGACAGGAGTACATGAGGCAGATCATTTGTGACAAAATCATGTACCTCTGCTTCCTCGTCGTATCTCTAGTGGCATTTTCTAGAATCTACCTAAGCTGTTGGTGAACAACCAATCAGAGCCAGGGAGTTTCTGACACAGCTGTCTATCATGTCAATGTCAATGTACTCGTGAACTGCAGTCAGACTGTCAAACTAGGCAGCGCTGATCGAATATGAATCAAGACTGTGTTACTGCAGTGCTTATGTCTCGTCTAAAGTGATCTCATAAACATATTTTGGTGAAGTGTTTGGCTGTAAAATGAGAAAGTTGGCCGGGCTGGTGGGCAAGAAATAGGCAATGCAGTAACAGAATTTTGATTCATATTTGATGAGCGCTGCCTGGTTTGACAGTTTGACCGCAGTTCACCAGCAGTGACTGACATGACTGACAGCTGTGTCAGAGACCCCTTGACTCTGATTGGTTGGTGGATTCTTGCATATTCCATTAGAAGCACTAGGAGGAGGAAGAACATGTTTTTTTTTTTTTCACAGATTATCTATCTCATGTAGTACTGTGAAAACATAGTGACAATTTCAGCAAATATGACAGAAGGTTATTTTATGAAGCGTACCAACTACAGCTCTAATAAAGAAGAAACTGGTCAATGTTTGTGTAGAAAACAGAGCTCACTGGTTTATAGAAAAACAACATCCTCAACATCAAACAAGTGCATTACCCTATGGGATTCTGGTTCTATTATGCTTGATACGATCTTGTTTACTTTATAGAAGATAATTGTAATGCGATGTTGGTCGAAAAAACTGCAATTAGATATTTTCCACAAATTTTTAAGTCCTTTTAATAAATATATGCAGACAGACGTATGCATGAGGGATGGTCAAGCCTTCTAGGTTTGCCTGATGTGCCACAGTTACCACATGTGGGGGCGAGGAGTATTAAAGTGAGTTAGTGCAGACTGATAAATCCTGGCAGAGATGTTAGTGTGTGTGTGTGTGTGTGTGTGTGTGTGTGTGTGTGTGTGTGTGTGTGTGTGTGTTGTGGCTGTCATGCAAGCCTGATATAATTTCTAAGCTGGGTTGCTGCCGAGTGTGTTTTTGATAGATGTGGGCCTGCAGTGTGTGTGCTGTCAAGGCAAACCTTCCTCCTTTTTACAGCTTTGTGGCTGATGTGTTGGAGATACATAAACATCCTGACTGTAGTCTGGTGATTTGCTGACCTATTGATGTGAGTCTGTGACTTTGATCTGTTTGTGTTGAAAGTGAAGCTTGTCTATAACATATATATGAGTATATGTCTTTAAGTGCAATGTGTGTGTGTGTGTGCATTTCAATGTGTGAGCCGGTAAGGCACAGCTGTACTCTATGGTATTCCACTCATATACAAACAGTCCTTTCAGTGCTTTGGAAAGTTTGGACTTCTCAGAGTGTTATTGATTGCCGACAATCCAAGTGGGCAACTCCATCGGGCCTCACTGACTTCTCAGTTATATGTGTGTCTGTGTGTGTGTGTGTGTGTGTGTGTGTGTGTGTGTGTGTGTGTGTGTGTGGGTATGTGTGCATGCATGGGCCATGTGTGGTAAAAAAAAAACAGAAAATGAAATTGACGATATAGCTGTGAAATGTGTATTAAGATTTTAAATTAGGACAAAAGACAAGTTGCTCAAACTCGATTCATGGCTGATGTAAGAATGATGCCATGGAAACGGCTGTAGCAAACGGCCCTATAAGAAATCTAGCTAGCATTCCCCCAAAAATCAATATTGGTGTTTTTACAGCACAATATTACATCCCTTGATGTTTGTTTCTTGTGTGGAATTACTTTTTTTTTCTAGAGCAATCTTGGAGGAAAAAAAACCCCCCTTTTATAAGAACTTTAACACATTTTACACCCTTCAGTTTATAGGTGATAATGGCAAGTGGCAACCTTGACTCACCTCAGCTTTCGTTCCATTTCATTACAAAAACTTTGTATGGGAGTTTCACAGTTCTATCCACTTATTACACTATAGCTCATGGTAGCCATTTTGTTTCTATGAAGTGTCTTATTTTTGTATACACAAGTTAATAGGGTATCTAATCATGTATAGCCTCTGCCTCTGCTGCCTGTTATCCAGTGAGTTAGATCTCAAGGCTGTTTTTAAGTTGCACTCAAATCTCCGTTTTACTCTAACTGGCCTCCATCTGTTGTAAAAGGGCACGGGTGACAGCACACCTACAGTAACAAATCAAATATGCAGAGTTACCAGACAAATACTGGGCCACGTTTTGTAATATCAAAACAAACACAGACCACAAGAGATCTCTATTACCCGATCCCTCCCCCCACTGGGTCTGAAATGACTGTGTCAATAGCACCAAGGCTGGAGATAAAGGTTTGGTGTTGCCGCTCAAGATTACAGAGAGAGACAGGCTGACACGCAGAGAGAGAGTATTTATGTGTGTCTGTGTGTGATAGCGAAATAACAAGCGCAGAAGAAGGAGACAGATAGATGTAGGGAGGAGAGGGACAGATAGCAGCATTAGCCATCCCCATTTCCCACAACCTCTCATCTCATCCAACACCCCCCCCCCCTTCCCTCCCCGATGCTGTCTGATCCGGGGCGAGTGTTGGGGTTGTGGGACATGCTTTGCCTTTTCATCCTCCAGGCTTACCACTCAGCATATTAGAGCTTCATTTAGTCATTTGGATTTTTTTTCCTCACGAACACAGAAATGAATAAGAATCAAAATTAATCACATTGGATGTCATTTTGCTTGAACAGATGTTTTTTGGCCAGTTTACTGATCTGAGACAGACATTCTGGTGTTTCATCATCAAATTAAAAACCCAGGGCGGGCATATTTATGATTTGCATGATCTTTAAGTGGATATAAAAGAGGCAAAGCAGCTTGCAGGCAAAATGTTGGTCATACCCTTTTAGTCATTGATCTGCTCCACCTCAGAAGTTCAGAGGTTACATCAGCTAACTGTATGAAAAATTAACCACAGGCTTGTATTAATGGATGCTGTTAATGTAACTGTACCTTATACAGTAGAGGCCCAATTCAGAACGCCACCATGTAAATGACTCAGCCTGAGCCATGAAGCACAAGACAGGAAGTCACATATCGTCTGACTGTCAACCTTTGTAAATTACAAGAAATATGCCACGAGCATGCTTTCTTCTAATAGCTTCGGAATGACACAACCCATGTATCTGTAATCAGTTTGAAGTCAAAGAGCAACTGACAGCAAAGACATGTATGTTTAAGTGAGCCATTTTGCTGTTGTGAACAGGGTGGCGAAGGGGTAGAAGTATTGAATGAGATCATTTCTATCCCCTGCTGCTATCTTTTTATAATAGTAGGTAAATTAATTAGTCATGGTGTAGATTTTGGGGGGACACAGGGGAGACATCCCCTTTAATATTTAGAACTGTGCATTTGCCCCCACCCCTACAACTTTTCGTTTGACAGAATTGAGACATTTGCACCATAAATTGTTGCAGGAAAAAGCACAAATCAGTGCCTAAAAATGCCCAGAATGCAGTAAATTGCTTGATGCTTTAAATCTTCTGATAGAAGACCCCCCCCCCCCCCCAAACCCCGCCCCCAATGTTGAAACAAACCTACGCCCCTGAAATTTGTACATTACAGCAAACTAAGTTGCACAGCTATTAAAAAGTGCACGGTTCCTGTGCCAAAAAACACACTTCTCCCCCGTGTCGAAATATTTCTGCAATGCTTCCGATGAAGTTTTCACATCAGCACCCTTCATTTCTCACTGATGTCGCATAATAACCAAATCCATCCTCACAGGTAAGAGGATAAGGAGGGTAAATCATTCTGTGTGTTTCCAAAGGCGCCAAGCTTTCTCCAGCCCCGAAATCCGATTCTGTGTGTTCCAGGGGAGCCCTCTCCCTCACGGGCTGTCAATAGCCCTCTACTGACCTTGTGAAACATTGACTATTCCCCAAAGTGAGCTTTGCCTGGCTGCAACACAACGCACGTCCGCTCCTGTCTCAATTCATCCGACTGGCCTAAAGAGCTCTGGAGTGTTAATAGCTATTGGAGGATGTCTGTGTGCCATGTTTCAACACTCTTAACGACACAAATGCGATTTATAGACATTCAACTCAAGTACAGCCCAGGCTTACATGAGAGGGAAATTTAAGAATATCTGGTGGAGGTGCAGCTGAGATGCGCAACTATCCGCCTTTTCACGCACACATTCCTGCCGTGATTTTACCATCATTCTCATCACTTCATCCATTTGTATCCCAAGTAGCATAACTAACACACTGAATCGTCGTGTCACGCTAAACACAAGTAGCCACGGGGACTGTGTGATCTGCGGGTGGGTTTAGACATTATGACAGGAACAGAAGTGCCAGTGCCCGGGGAGTCGCGGAAAAGCTCATGTGCAGCGACTGTCTCTACAGTGCAGAGATTCGCCCGAGAGCCACATTATCAAACTCGGCGTGGTAACACTGCGCCAAGCAGATGCACCACTCCTCATAAACCCATAGCGCTACTGTAGATTGTGTGTACATACCTGGTTTTTATGCCGAGTCCCATCTTCGAGTTCAGAAGAGCTGTTCATGATTCCCCATTGGTCATTTACCATCCTACGGAGAATCTGCGCATCAGATCCGCCTGTTTGTTCCAGGCGACAGAGAATAAACCCGCTCCTTTTTTAAAGTCTTAACCTGTGTTTTAGCCTACTCCATGGGAAAAACTGGGTATTTAACGTAAGAAAAGAAGGGAGGCACAACTACTTCTGCGGCTCAGCAACCGCACACACCGCACAAATTACGCACCAAAATTCCTCCCGAGAGTCTCCTGATTATCTGGCCGTTATTCCACTTAGAAATAATGAAAAGGAGAGTTTACCGGCTCCAGGGTTTGTAACTTGACTCACAAACACATCACAATTATGTTGGATTTCAGAAAAACAAAAAATAACCCCAAAAAGGATCCCGAAAGCAACGGGCGCAGTCCTTTTACTCCATAGAAAGGGACAGACAAGATCTTCTTTGGCTCAGATTGCAAAGTGCAACCTGACCTTTTTGTCCATCCACTCCCGCGTCCAGGATACTTTGAGATGCCAGGTTAGTCCAGACTGTGTCCAGTTATGACCAAACAGGTAAAGACGGGATGGGATAGGGTCGCAGTGCTGCCGCGTTGCTTTTTTTCTCGTTGATTCGGCGAGAAGACTCCAAACACCGAGCCCAGAGGATGGATAGAGCCTCCTTTATTTGCGCCAGGCTGATCTGGCTGGTATTTCACAGAGATGCCTTTGACAAGACGGGTACGGGGAGATTAGCGTGCTCCGCTTGTGTGCCGCACGGGGCGCTCCGTGCCTCCGACTGTCAATCAACGCGTCCCTTCGGTGCGCACGCCGCGCTCCAAGGCAGCGTTTCTTCCTTGTGCCGCCCTGCCCTCGACTGCTGTGCCACTGCCACCCCGCCTGCTACTTCACTTCCACCGCACCGTGGACCCTCCTATTCCACCGCAACCCAAACAGCAGCAGATTGTGGCAAATTTATTCTTAGACTACAGACTGTGTAATGGTTTAATGTGAGCTAATCCCGGATACCAGATTGCTGATAAAAATCCTCCTGAAGGAACAAAAACGTGTGAAAATCTTCTGAAGGTTACAGCAAATCACAAACATCATCTTGCCACAGTGTGTGCATTATTATGACCAAATACCTGATGAGGTTTGGTGATTTAAAATCTTAATGACTGGGTGTAACCAGGGCCGTTTCTAAACATTTTGGGGCCCTGATCAAAACTTTACATTGGGGCTGCCCCAAACCCAAACCATCACCACTCTCTAAAGCCACAATGCCACTGAAGGATTACTGAATGGGCCTACTGAACGGGCACAAGCCCTGGGGCCCAAAGTGTAAAGGGGCCCCCTGGCCCTCATCCACAAAATGTCACTTAAATGAAAATGTACTGACCAAGAAGATATTCACAATAACCACAAAGAGACACAAAATTACCTCAAAGTCACAGAAAACAACTACAAAGAGACACAAAACCACAAAGACATGCACGACTACAAAGAGATGCAAAGCAACAACACTCACAAAAAAAAACAACAATAAAATGTGTTTATGTTGCTCCTATATAGGAGAAGTGGTGTGCTTCTGCATTTGTGTGCCCAGGGGCCCATTGCCTGATAATCTGCCACAGCTCAAGGCCCCAAGTCATTTTAATATGCTTGAATAAAATTAATGACTAGACATACTTTATTATCAATAAAGCTTTAATTAACAAATAAAGCACAACATGAAAACAATTATTTGCCATTGTACAAGAAAATAATTAAGAAAATTAAATTGCACAAATATTACTAAATAAAAATCATTTAAAATGGCCCAGTATGTGACATTACCTGGCACTTTTAGTTTGAGTGACAGCCTTTAGAAGTAGGGCTGCTTGTTTAAAGTATAAGGAACTCACTATAGTAGAAAAAAGATGAAACATAATATTAAACCTCTTTATTATTCAGCTATATTTTAAAATATATAGCACAGAAATTGGATTTAAAACCAGCTAAGTCCTTTCCTAGATTTACGCAAGTTTATCTGAGGTGAGCCCTGAGATTAGTGGACACTTTGTTAAACATAGAACAAAGATTTAGTGTGAAAGAACAGTGTAAGAGAGTAAAATTCACTAAACATATACCTGCATCTAAGCAAGGCTGAGAACAGTAGCACATAATTCCAATTTACAAAAAGCTATGACTGAAAATAATGAGAAATAATAGTTGCAGAAAATGCACCGTGCGGTGGTATGCTTTTAGAGGTTTGTGTGTCAGAAGCAGAATTCTCAGTCACTCACCGTGTATTCAGCCTCTGATTATTATAAAGGGTCGTCACACTTACTTAAATAACTCAGCTGGGTTAACAGTAAAGCTCTTATGTTTGAACTCTAAGTATAAATTAATCAACAGGTTGCTACAAAAATCAATTTACACCTTGACAGTTTTCAGTGTACTCAGTTCCCATTGACTGGCAGCACGGCAGCACACAAAGACCCCCCCCCTCTCTCCTCTACACAGAGTCATTACTGTCAATAATGTGGTCCACAAGAGTGGTCATGTTTTTGCTCAGTTAAGGTAGTTTGATAGACAGATGATTAGAGGCGTAATCAGTGGTGCAGGGACCAAGGCACGAGTGAGATTACTCATCCCTGTGATGAACCTGCACTCACAAAGGGGAGGGGTAATGCAAAATAGGGTCATTGCTACACAATGTCTGTTGTCAGCAGGTCCGACATCCACCAGTGGATTGAGGCAATGTTGTTAAGGTGGAATAGTTTGTCATGGGTGACAGCCCATTGAGGAGCAAAATTTGCAAACTGAGTGTTATGACATACAGTATTAAACCTGTTTAAACATTCTGTGCTTTTCTATTTCTTTGGTACATCACACAGGATCCTCTTGTGAGAGCAGCGGGGAATGAGTTTTGCCATACAGATTTAATTGTATCACCTTCTGGATTATGCACCTCAGTGATACCTCTGCATAAATATTTGTTAAAATTGGTTTCAAATTGCAAGAATTTCTCAGTAACTTAAATATTCATGACTAAACAAGCAAGAATCAGAGTTAAAGTTTCATCCTTATCTACTGTTATTTAAAGATTCTGTTTGTGACATTCAGAGCATTGATAACGCGGCAAACAAGTATATGTTATGTAAAGATATAGTGGAGTAATAGTGTCCCGAGCAGCAAATGAAGCCACGCTTCCTCTATGTGTGTTATAGTCCAAGTTCCTCTTTGGTTTGCTGTAGTAAGCCGATTCGGCTGTGTGTGCATGTGAGTGCATGTATCTTTGCAATGTGCTCACACATCCATTCCCGCTGATAACAGAATGGTGGTGTCGCCTGAAGCGTAGTGTCCATCCTCTGGTCCCCACCCCTTGTCAACACCATTAGCTCTGTCAGCACTGTTGCTGTTGTTTAGCGCTCTTTATGGAGTTATACCCGTCAGCCGTTAGCCCCCGGCTCAGCCACCTCCATGTTGAGAACCGTGTCTGTACAAGTCATAGGCTCTGAATTTCATATAGCGCTCCTTTCAGTTTTAATTCATTATGCAGCCCAGTCTCTATCCGAAGTCATCGAAATTCGGTGCTTGAGCAGTGACTTGAGGCGTCAGAAACCAATGAAAAAAGACATCTTTTCATGTCAGCATGATACATGGCTGGTTGCCGTTATAGTTGCTGTGTCAGGGGGAAACGCGGCGGAGCAAGGACGAAAGTTAAGGCAGCAAAAGTCTGACTGGGGTGGGCGGGAATGGTGGTGCATGGGTCCAACAAACACCAACCTTCACCCAGAGAGCGGTGTTGCCGTCCCGTAAGATTCTAAAGCCAAATCCTGTTCCTTTTTCCGAAACCTAACCACTTGCTTTTGTTGCCTAAACCCAACAATTCGCAGCGTTGTACTGACATAAATTTCCTGTGAAAATGAAAGTGTATTTTTTTTTAAAAAGACAATGCATGTATCAGGCAGAACTTGACATGGTATCCCAGGACCAACACACCCAGGGTACCTTGCATGCCGTATGTGGAGTCCCTGACCAATCGTCAATATGAGAAGAAGTCAGAGTGAGAATGTGTTGCATTATCAACTCAGCAAATTTGCTTCATTAGGGATGTTAGTGTGTGGTTTGAACACATTTAATGTCCAGTGGCGTGGCAATATAAACAACTTGTTAACTGTCTGATCAGAACTGAAAGTGAAACTTATCAATGCTTTCACTTTTAGTCCTGTTATACTGTGTGAGAGCTTGTAAATATGTTTTGCTGTTGTTAAACATGGTCCCCGTTTACCTCAATTAATCGACAATGTTTGCCACTTTTTGGATTCTTCTTTCACCAGAGGCATGCGAGAAAAACAAAGCTTTCTTTACAAACTCAAGGTAACACGGCATGAATTATTGATACATAAAGGGTGGTTTTGTGGGCGAGGTATTCCTTTAGCCACTGATCTGAGTTTCCCATTAGCGAATTATCTCAAAAAGCCACAGTGCTGATGCAGTTTCATGAAAGTTTTCTCATGCACTTTCCCAACAACATTGCAGCAAGAATAGCTTGAGAATAATTATCAGTGGCACACGTTCTTTCAATGTAAGGCATCATAAGTCGATGTAAGGAATCAATTTCCTGCGCTGAAAACATAAGAAGTCAACTGCAGAATAACACAAAGGACTGGAAGGCAAAGAAATGCCTGTAGTTCCTGATGTTAAACAATGTGTTTGTTTTATATGGTACAGCATACAATACATTTTATGCATGCACAAAATCATATAATCATCATACTTATCATGTATGGTAAATAATGTCTGCAAATGTATGTTTTTGTAATGTGCACATGCAAGTGTACATGATAGCATGTTTACATGTAATAAATATGTATGAGTATATGTATGCATGCATACATATAAAAGTGTAAATGTAACTTGCACAGTATTTCTTTGATGTGCTTTAAGTCCATATTCATATTTGTCATTTTAATAGTCATGTTTCCAGATATGTGTTTTTCTTTCACATGTTCTTGTTCTGCTTCTTTAATCCGTGTAAATATGCTCATGACTGCTCTTTAAAACAAAAAGATCACATTAAGGGAAAAGTTCTCCTAACGTGCAAATTATAGTCTTGACATGTCTGCTAAATCACCAATTACAGTGATTTCTACTTGCATGTATTATATTTGTTATCAATCAGAGTAAGGTGACACGTGAAATCCTTTGTGAGAATTCATCAACACATCTAAACGAGTATGTGATAAATTATATGTAAAAATAGACACACTGACTTGTGCTTGCCGGAACAAAAAGCAGTTAACACCAAATGTCTTTACGCCCCGAGGTCGTAGTTCGTATTTGATGAAAAAGGAGAAATGTGCAAACATTGCACATTTGCTGACAAACTGCAGGGGTATTGAATTTGGTCTATATCCTTCAGGGCTTTTGAAAATATTGTAATAATATAGCGATTTCCTTCACAATGAATGAGCCATGACTTTAATATCAAAGGAGAAGGAAAAACACTGTAGGACTGCCAAATATACAGCGAGGCAAACCGTTGTAGGTAAAACCTTGTCTTTGTCTGGTGTGCTTGCAGGTGTGTGTATCATGTGTGTGCTCAGTTCTGGCCCCATCTTTGAATGTCACTGAAACCTGATCAGCCAAAGACATTCAGAGAAAAAGGAGAAGTCTCCCAGGAAGAGCTGTTTATCTCTACAATTAACCCAAACAATACAGCTCTCTATTGGATTTGTTGTTTTATATGTCCTCATATCCAAACAAGAGTGTGTGTGTGTATTTTGTGTGATATGTAGCTCAAGCCCTGTTCTTGGTTCTATGTTGCTGTCTGAGATTTTTTTCCCCTTGGCTGTGTTTTTTTTTTTTTTTTTTTGAATTTTCACGCATGGAGTGGCAGCAGGACAAATGCATAGAACTGTGAAGAACCAACAGGGTGAACTGCCCTTCCCAAAATGCCAAGCCTGTAATTTGCAAAATGACGGAGTTGCAAAAAGAAAAGAAAAAAGAAAGAAAAGAAAGAAAGAAGGGAGAATGTGTGCGAAGGAAGAAAGTATGGTAAAGAATATGAGTAAGATGAGTCCAGAATGCCAATGACATCGTTACGTGATAATATTTTGTCGGAGAGGTTTACTGACCATGCATAGGAGACAAACGGTTGTTTAAAGGGACAGTGCACCCCCAAATTAAAAATGCATATTTTTCCTCGGACCTGTATTACTTTTTAGCAATCTAGATTGTTTTGGTATGAGTTGCCGAGTGCTGGAGATGTCAGCTGTAGAGATGTCTGCTTTCGCTGCAGTATAATGGAACTAGATGGCACTCAGCTTGTGGTGCTCAAAGTGCCAAAAAATACATCTGAAATACTCAACAGCGATGTCTTTCCAGAAATCATGACCCAGTTACTCAAGAGAATCCAAAGACCTTGTTGTGAGAAGTTTTATCTAAGAACTATTTTCATTCTAGCGAATTACACCCAGTCAACCGTATCACTGCACAGAAGGAAGAGTGCATCTACTGCTAGCCCACATAGCACAGCACAGTTGCAGCTCAGCTGAGGAGGGTGCCATTGATGTTTACATCTCACACTGTCATGAGCAGCAGCAGCTTGTAGATGCAAAGAGTAGATGCACTCTTCCTTCTGATATGATTGGAGGGTGTAGTTCGGTAAAATGAAATATAGAATTAAATAGTTCTTACAGGAAAACTGCTCACCACAAGCTGTGTGCATTATCTTGAGTGACCAGGTCATGATTTCTGGAAGGAGACATTGGTATTGATTTTTTTTTTTTCAGATCTATTCATTTATTTATTTATTTGTTTGTTTACACCAGAAGCGCCATCCAGAGCCATTATATTCAGGAGAGAGCAGACACATCTACAGCTGGTAATCCCAACACTCTGTAACTCACACCAAACAAAACGTAGACTAATGAATAGCACTACAGGTAAAAAGAAAATGCATTTTTGATTTTGGGGTGAACTGTCCCTTTAAACAGCTGCTGTTTTCTATACAATGTATATCCCATAACAATCTGAATGGCATTCTTTACTGTTTTTACCTGTATTCTTTATCATACTTTTTTCCTTCACACACATTTTTTGATGAATTTGTGATTTGGGGCAACTGTCCCTTTAAATTTAGTAAGAAGTTAATGTATATGCATATTTACAGTAGATACAAACTTTGCACAAATAGATTCATTCTAAATTGGCACACATCCATAAACGCACACAAGTGCACGCCCAAACACACACCAAATAACGGTAAACGTAATCAAAGTGTCAGTCCCTATACTCTCATCAAAAGAATTCAGCGAAAAATCAATAGGGGACACAAACAGAGGCTGTGCAGGCTGAGGGAGAAGTCTCTGGTGTTATTAATGTATAATGATGGTCTTTCTCAAGAATCTCCAGAGGAGGGGCAAAGCGCTCGCACCTCTGAAGTGCAAAGTCAAAGGCAGTGTTGCATCTCTCCCTGGCTGCTCTGTTAATTCCCTAACTTAGCCCGAGGTTAGCCATAGGTGTGGGACATGATTGAGGTTACTGATACATCAGATTCTTTGCAGAGCTCTTCGCTCTGCCCTCTCCCTTTTTCAGTTAGAATATCAACCCTGTGGGGCAAAGCTATTTCATCAAACAGTGCACACATACCCACACTTGCAAACACACAGTCTTGAGCAGCAAGGGTGCAGTGAGTACACTGAGTCTGGTTGCACACTCATAGAGGTGACATTTACTAATGAGAGTAATTAGACGTACAGTAAATCTGGGAGATGGAATTCCATAAGTGGTGGTGGTACTGATGATGATCACAAAAGTGATTGTAATGATTATGAGCTTGAAAATATGGTGGGTTGTTTCAAACACTTTATGACCAGAATACCCTCTTCTTTACTGTCTTCATTACTGTCTCCGAGCTACTAAGTGTGATTATGTCCTCTATCTGTGATAGTTTACTGCATTTATAGGATGGATCATATCCTGAGCTGGGCCTTTATCGTCTCCTTCTCGGCTTCCATCGTCCTCAGTGAGTCAGGTGTTTCTTTGCTGCTTTTGCAACTTCGATCCATGTTTCCAGTCCGGTAGCTGATGTTGTATGACTCATGTACTCTCATGTTTTGTCGTCTCTGTCTCATTACAGTTCTGTTTGCCTCTTGGCTCAACGTCAGGGTGTCTCCGTGAGCCGCCGAGCTGTGTTTGTTGAATGGTTTGTAATTATCCGCGGGCCTCCCTCGGGCAATGCTCCCGGGCTCCTCTGCAAGTATATAGTGCTCCACCCACCAATGAACCCTTTCTTTTGGTGCTATGAGAGCAGCAGGAGGACTGGGAACACACGCATCATAAAAGAAAGGTGCAAGTCAGTATAAGAGGCTTATAAAAACATGCAAGCATGAGAAATCAACCTGTCTGTGCACTGGAAACCTGCAACCTCATCTTCCTCTAAAATCATCATACACCTCTCACTCCTTTCCACTAATTTCCACCAAGGAGTGTAAGAACGATGAGTACACTCAAGTACTGCTATATTACATTTTGTGATACTGTACTGATTTTTAATTAACAGTTTACATGCAAAGATTGGTGCCAGCGTTTCATTGTGTTGTAAATGAACCCCTGATCACTTGATTATTCAGTTCTGTAATCTGTCTTCAGTCATTTGACTCCTCCACTTCGGTGTAATAACATATCGCTAACATAAACACAGAGAATACAGGCCTGCGAAACAGGCAGAGTTACAGTAAATGGTGCACTGCTAGTGATGACTGTTTTCTGAAAATAACATTTCAAAAATACATTGGTTGGTATGATATCTTACAAAAATGCACACACAACAGTTCATATGATATCCTACAAATTAGCACTCCATAAATGACGTTTTGTACTTTATGCTAAATTACATAAAGTAAAGTTACTGTGGTTAGTTTTTAAAAACTCAAAGCTCACAAAGTTTTGAAAATGCATCCAGATTTCTGTGACCCATAGACCACACCAACTTGCCTCCTTACAAAACCCCTCAGAACTGCCTCCTTGTTCATTCCTGTCAGCCCACAGCACGTATGAACAGTTTGTGAGAATAGCCTGCAAATACCATTGCTTTGTCATGCCCATTTGCATCTCATTGGGATGCATAGGGCATCCCTTAACATATCTATGTGACACACAGCCCAAAGACATTTTTGTAAAATGCTCCTGGTTAGGTTTAGGCAGCAAAACCCTGGTAAGGTGTAAAAAAAAAGATTGTGTTTTGGGTGAAAATAAGTTTGTTTGTTTGTTACGTAACATAATGGGACATAAACAGTGGCATAAGGAAGTTATGACAGGCCCCAGTGCACACTATTATGATGGGCCCTTAGTGCACGCAATCCTGCGTGTTGTGTCTTGACACAAATAGAGACTTGACATCGGACAACATCAACACACACATTACCCAGCAATCATCATTGCATAAGTGACAAAAATATCACAGAAAATTATTTATTTATTTTAGTAGTTTTTATTGTTTTAGTACCTTGTGTAGAAAAATAGTATCATTTTATCTTAAATAGCTACTGACAATTCAAAAAAATAAAAAAGTAAATCATGACGTAGGCGGGTTTGCCTTTTTGAGGACATATACAGCAAATGGCACCATTTTGAAATTAGGAACATTAGAATTAGAATTATTCCTTTTGAAAACAGGAATATATTCAAGGTGACAATCTGAATCACTTGCAAGGGCCCATGCTCTCTATGTGCCCTTTACCCCCCGGCTCCAGTACAATGGCATTGCCTGCACTAGCTTAATTTATGCCCCTGGACATTAGTATGTCATGTGACTGATGCCAGTGTGTGACAACTGTACATTAATTGTGTAACATTATGATAAAACAACAGTGGCTTTTGCCCATGGTACACGGACTTAGTCGCTCCTGAAACCATGTAAGTTGTTCTCAACATCAAGTGTTAAACGGATGGCTTTACACTGGAGTCAGCTGAAATCCCAGTGCATCTCATAAAGACACTTGAGGATGCCTGTAACATCAGTATCACGTGCTGAGGGGCCCTACAAAGCATTGGGATTGAGAACAGGCTGTATTATTGCAATATGTCACAATATATTGAATCATAACCTCTGTGTCGCGATACATATCATATGGCCATATTCTTGCCAGTACGCAGCCCTATTTCCACTGTCTCTCTTCCCACCGTACTGCATGGCATCAAAAAGCTTACCTACCAGTAACACACAAGTATGTGATCCTATTGCCCTCTAAAGGAATGTAAGGTCTTTAATGCAATATTTCATGTAGGGCTGCACTCCCACAGTGGTTTAAGTCCAATCTGTACCTCTTTGAGGGATTGGGAATTAAGTAGGCAGGCGGTAATCCAAAAATACTTGTTCCTGTAATGTCTTATAATTCCATTAAGACTCTTTACCCCCTACTGGGACATTCCTGTACCTGTGGTGTAGCCCAGCCCCTTCCATTAAATCTCTCTGCAGCTCCAAACCACATGTACAACTGTTCTCCTCTTTGGCCTTGACTATATACGCTATCAAACTGTATTAATACGGAAAGCCTTGTAAAGCAGTCTATTTCCCTCTTATAGTGACATTCACCACATGCGATTGCAGCTTGATGTTTATCTATGTCTTGCAAAGGTGAGAGGACACCTCATCTTAAACTGCAAACAAGGCACGTCATCATTCTGAAATCTGCAGATGGCTCTTGGGTAAGAGAGCATGCCTCACTAAGTTTTCATCCTCTGAACTCTACAGAGAGTGTAACCTGCCCAAAGTGAAAGATGCACTTAATAGCACAAGTGTTTTTTCAACGCTGAAGGGTCATTATGTTCTGAAAGAATATGCATCCCTTTTAAGTACCAAATATATCAAAGTGTTTTACAAAAAGAGGAATATGGCTGCATGTGGGTGGACAATGTGTGCTTTGTTCTTGTGGCTAAATTCAAGGTATAATGCAGTTGTTGTTGTTGTCTAGCTACCCAACAACACTTCAGTGATGTTTACAGCTAGCACACACCAGCACCAGCCAATGAAAGCGCTGTCATCACATTCTTTGCACCTGTGGACCACATGCACTGTGTTCTGTGTGGGGAGGGTTGGTCTCCAAATGATATTCAGTGGCCTGCCTTCCGCTCTCTCATAATCAGCCTTCAAATCATGGAGGAGGGATGTAATGTGTACATAATTTGTGTCCCCAGCATGTAATCTGCATTTGAAAGTTTGTCATCATTTCAGTGAATTTTATGGGAGTGCACTGTGTGACCCCAGAACTCTGGAAAAAGATCAGTTGGGAGTGTGTGTGTGAGAGAGAGAGAGAGAGTCGCTCCTGTGGTGCTATGCAGTAATGTGTGTGAAAATACCAAAGACGGGGAGATGAAATTCTACTCCCGTGTCTGTGCACTTTCAGGTGAAACCGAAGAGAAGGAACCAAAGAGAAGAATGAAAATGATATATAATAATCATAAAATCACAGTCTTGCAGCTTGAAATAATGCAGCTATTGGAGTTGATGGCAGATAGGCAGGACAGATGTCAACCCACTGAATCCATTCCTGGCTGGATTGCAAGGTAAAAAGGTATCTTGATAGAAGAGGGATGTGCAGGTTGAGTGGACATGGATGAAAGAGACTCCAACTCTTTCATCTTTGTTTCTAGTCAAAAAAAGAGAAACGGAGAGAAAAAAGAAATCAATCAGTATACAAATAGCGTAAATTATTGAGTTGGGGAGCAGGCCAAAGGTGAAAGGATCTGCTCTCCAAAAAGCATTGGCTCACCTCAGTATGTTTGGCCTTCTATCTTGAACTTTTATCTAACAACGGTGCCAACAAAAGATATATCAACTGAATAATTGATGCCTGACTAAACAGACTGGCTGCTGTTAATATTTGTTTGTAGCTAAACCCTGCCATCAGTCACTCAGTGAAGAATTTCTAAATTTGGAGTGATTGTTTCTCCTAAGAATTCCGCCCAAATGTGACTGATCTGCACGAGCTCGGTACCTTATGTTTGGGGAGTGGGCACATAATGCTGCCAACATCAACAACATGGCCATATCAAACATATCTGCAGTGTTCACATATGTTCATGTGGGTTTCCTACTGAACCAATCTGCAAAATGTTTACTTTTATTTCAAGAATTTATTTTTCCTGTGTATCCATGGTTATGGTCATATGTATGGAACTAAACCGCTTGGTTATCAAAAATGTCATGAAGAACTAAGAAGGTGCAATACTTGTGTACAAATATAGAAATATTTCTCTGAGACATGACGTTCCAGCCATCTGTTTCTATCATTCATACAGCCTTACCAAAGAAACATATAGACATATTTTAATAGCTCAAGCTGAGACGGATTCAGTTTGATTGTAAAGTACTTCCTGGTTGTAAATGCATTAGGATGAAGGAGCCCTCATCAGTTAAGGAGGGGCATGAAGTAATAACAGGTAGATGATTACCATCCAAGGCTTTGACCTATTTGAGAAAGAAGGGATGGATTTAAACAAGGATCAATACAAAGGCATAACTGCAAGAATATAATATAATATAATATATATTATGGTATATTATAAGCCCATGGCTGGATTTATGGAAAGACAATAGGGTCAAATGTATTGTGGCTGTGTATCACTACATCTAAATGTGTGAAAAGATTTTGTATGAGTACATTCAAATGTGTGAATGTGTTAAAGTGTTTCGATCAAATTAATTTAAATGTTAAATGAAAAACAAAAAGAGTCATTTTCATTTGTCAGGAGCTCTGTGGCTATGCACTGAGCATAAATGAAAAAGATTTGCACAAAGGTTTGCAGTTACACATCTATCAGCCCTAGCCAGTTAATTCTTGTCCTATTTAGGGCCTGATAAACAATAAAGTCATCAAATCCAGTGCCCCATATCAGTGTTTTCCACACCACTGTATAGCTGTCATGTTTGGTTGCAGCCACAAACTAGAGCAAAGACGGTTGTGTGTACATGTGTAACTGCAAACCTTTGCACAAATAGTCTTTATGCACCCATACATTGGAATTTCATTCTTTCATTCATTTTAACCGCTTATCCTGTTGGAGGTCAGGAGGGCTGCAGCCTATCCCAGGTCGATCAGTGAGCAGTTTGGGATTTAGTATCTTGCCCAAGAATGCTTCGACACTGGGGAGCTGGAGATCAAACCGCCAATCTTTCAACTGGTGGCCGACCTGCTCTACCCCCTGAGTCACAGCCACCCAGGACTGTCAATGTAGAGACAGACAACCTGTCTGCTCACATTCACTACAGCCAATTTAGAGTCACCAGTTAACCTAACCTGCATGGGTGGAATCAGGAGTACCAGAAGAAAACCCTCGCTGACACTGGGAGAACATGCAAACTCTGCACAGAAGGGTTCCCCGACCCAGGGTTCGAACCCCCACAGGAACTGCGTCCGCATCTCTTGCTTTGAGACAACAGTGCTAACCACTGAGGCACTGTGCTGCCCTCACTGGAATATTTTTGTGCAAATTCAAATATTTGTATAAACTTGATCACAACATTCACCCATTTCAAAGAATTCATGCAAAATTTTTATACACATTTTATTATGGCGATACACAGCATCAATACTTTTGACCCCACTGTGTTTCCATAAACATAGCCAAAGGCTAATAATGTAACATTTAATCTATGACATGCGGACGAACTGAATGACTTTATTATGTCAGTCTTTTGACCACATTTGGTCTTTCTCAAGATACCTTACAACAGCAGGACTGAGTCATAGTTAAGAGTTTCCTAGAGTTATGTTTTTTTTTTTTTACTTTTACAAAAAACAGCAATATGAAAAAGAAAGATTTGAAAAAAGGCCTATCTATTAACAACAACAAAAAAAGAAAGTCTCCTAACATTCAATTCTGTCTCCTAAGGAGTGACTGTGCAAAGGCACAATAAAGATACAGGAATTCAACACTGGCTATGTGCCAGCTCTTGGCAGTCATCCAATTAACGCCTTAGTCTGGGTTAATGTATTGTCATGCCCCTTTGATAGTTTGCAATTGAGGATTGTTGTTGCAATGACTAAACTAATAAACACAACATTACTCTGTACAATATTAAAAAAAACACCCCTCACTTTCTGAAGCTGATATCATGTCATGTTGTTTGGATGTAATGACATTAATTTAGTGCACCTGTTTTAAATGATATTCCTCTGCACTTCATCATGCTTTGAAGTGTAGGCACATGCCATTATTAGAAAGACAGAGCAGAATGGTGAGGATGGATTGGGTTACTAAACTGACATCATGCCCATTACCTTCTGCTGGACTACACCACCAGCCCTCGGGTATTTTTAAATCCCACCACCTCCTGAGCCTCTTTAAAGGCTGGGTCACACCAGCATTTATAATCGTGAAAATAGAAACACATGAATGGATTTCAATGGAATTGCTGCAATTAGTGGATTTGCTTGCAGGGGTGAATAAATCTGTGCATATTTTTCACATCGTGTTCAACTTTAGTGACCTGCAATTTACACTACTGACCAATTAGCAAAGCATTTCGACAGCAATGACCTTTGTGGGAACAGAGAGTCAGAGGGTTCAATTTCATTTTCCATGATGAAGAGTTTCTTATATTTATTGTATATATGATCAAATATTCAACAAAATATACACTTGTAGGCTTAAAAAACAAGCTGAATTTAATTTGAGACAGTGTGTGCAAAAGGCATAAACTCAGCTAAAATATTTTCACTGTTTAAAGACCAATGGAGCCAGAACATATGGTGCACTGTTATTCAAGATAACTTCATCCAGGATTAGCAAATCAATCCTCAAATTGCCTTTAAAGAGCCAAATTATCTTAATGAGAATAAAGTGGATTATGTGGTCATAGTTCTCCTAGCTTCTATCCACTGCCCACTGTCCTCTTTGTCTTTTCCACAGTGACCTGTATACTGTTCACATCACATCACTCAACCAAGCTGTCCACCAGGTCCTTGTACTCAGGCTCCTGCTCAGCTTTGACATAACTGCAGAGTCATCTGAGGCGTTCTGCAGAAGACATGATGACTCCAGGTTGTATTTGAAGTCTGCGGTGTACAGTGCGAACATGAAAGAAGACAGTGCTGTTCCCCATGGGAGCTGCAGAGCCACTTACCAGCTGTTCAGGCACACAGTACCACAGCTGCAGAAACCAGGATCTGTCAGGTAGTCAGGTATTATTATTGTGTTACTGGATCTATGGGGTTAAAGCTACTGAAATGCAAACTGAATAACAGCAATAAACCCATGGAGGAAGTGAGATAAATTTCCCATGATGCAAGATATTGGTTTAAGCAAAGAATATCCATTACAGAGTGTGTATGTATTTATAAGAAGAGTATTCAGTCAGTGCTGGTGAAAAATACCTACAGTATGAACAGCCCTTAACGAGAGTGGAGCTGTTTGACAGGACTTAAATAAAATGACTGGAGTACGGGTTTGATTGCTGTAGATTAAATTATAGCCACTACATGTATTGCACGATACATTCATTGATTTATTATACATCATTTTAGTAAAGTGGTTTAATCTTGCTTGTGAAAAGGTGAAAACATGGAGTCAACTGATGAGACATAGTAGTGATAAAAAATGGAAAAATAAATTACAAGAGAACTTGGGAAAAAAATGAAAAAACTCCTTTCTAAAAATAGAGGTGATTATGATGCTCAAGGAAGATAAAAGATGCATTTCAAGTATTAAGAGCAGATTTGGGGGGAGGGGGGCTTTCATAAACTGTCATTTGCCAGTGCTCATTTTATCACAGGTAAAGTTACAAACAGCTCTGTCCCCTTGTTAAATGCTTTTTCAGAGGGACAGAATGAGCACACGCTGTCTTGTATCATCTGTATTTTGCTTTCTTATTCTTTTTTTTTTTACTCGTGAGAGCAAATGAAAGCAAATGGTCTCTCTCCAGTCACAGACGTAAGCCCAAGAAGATCGGATGACAGATGAAAACCACAATATCCACAGCGATTGCTTTTGCTTGATCAGTCAGCCCTTCCCTACTGTGTACCAAAGGCGTACCTTGCTAGCTGGAAAGATGTCTGATATCTGTGAGACAGCAGCGAGTTATTAAGATGAGCATATGAATTTTTTCAGCAATGTCAACATTCATTAGCCAGCCAGATTCCTTCACAGCCATTTGAATATGCATGAGCTACAGGGGTGCAATATGAGTGCACTGCTCACCCTGAAATAGTGTAATTGAGTGGTTCTTAAGTTAGCATCTTGATTTTTGCTTTAATTGTTACTGTCTATTTTGGGGGGGGATTTTATCAAATTAAAATTTTATTTTTTTGCCACAGCCTTCCTTTGGAATTTGTAGGGTTAAGATTTTTAATCGAAAGTTGCTTGAAATGAGCCTACAACATTGATCATCAAAAACCCAAGCATGGTTGGAAGTTCTCACACTATTTTCTTTCTCTCCAGCCCCGCCTACAACATTCAGATATGACACAGTGTAGCTCACCGGTAGCCCAGCAGCTGTACTTCTCAAGACACCATGGCCAATGCAAAGTTGGTGCAAAACTGAAAAATCATCCAACTTCCCTGAAGTCACCCATGTGGCAAAATTTTGTCTTACCCCGTGAGCAGGGATGGAGTTAGACATTTTAAATATTCAGAGCTCAGCCCAAACCAGGGGCATAGGCATGGAGGGGGTCCAGGGGCATGCTCCACCTGGGAGATTTTTTTTTTCAGATTTATAGCAGCTATTTGCTCCACCTTTCAAGACATAGATATAGACACACATATATAGACTGTCTAAAAATCCGAACATTATTTGGGGAAAATATGATAGATGTCAAGAAAAAAAATCATCATCTAGAGCCTTCATCCTGTTGTATCAGCACATTCTCACTCTGACCTTGTCACATATCAACGTTTGGTTATGGGCTTTCTACATCCAGATAGGATGTGCAAGGTACCCTGGGTGCGTTGGTTGCTGACCTCTGGAACGCTGTGTCAAGTCTTTCCTGTTACATGCATTGTCGTCTTTCAAAATACACTGAAATTTACCATTTACATACAGTCTCTTTCAAAATATATGCACTACATTGGTACAACACCATGAATTGACTTTTTTTTTCTTTCAGCAACAAACACATGTGGTTGGGTTTAGGAAAAAAGAACAAAGTTTGGCTTTATAAGTGACATGAACACCACCCTCTTGGGCAAAAATCAGTGTTTGTTGGATCCACCAGCCCTCCCATGTACTCAGAGTTTGGCCACCTCAACTTTCATTCTTGTTGCACTGCATTTCCCCTTGACACCGCCAAGTGCTGCTAAACTGTAATGGCGACCAGCCACGCATCATGCTGAAATAACAGGATGGCTTTGTTCGTCAGTGTCTGATGCCGCAAGTCACTGCCCAAGCTCTAGATTTCATTATCTTTGGAGTGAGACCGGATTGGTTTTAAATCTAATTTCTCTCCAAATGTCCTAATGACTCTGAAACCACAACCATATGCAAATCAAGGATCCCTAACAGGTAAATGTGTGTCAGTACTCTAAATTAGACATCAGGCCAATAGATGAATATTTAATCAATTATAGTAGATTTCTATGGTGTTGTTCTCCTTACTTATTGCACAGGATCTGGTGGCTTTTTACAAGTAAGGAAACTCACGCTGTTGTGGTAAAGTACTCTTCTGTCACCTCTGGCAGTGGCTTCTCTTTTTGTTTTTGTACTTAAATGACAGGTGTAATAATTTATTGATATTACATTTTAAACAAATTCTATAATTTTGACCATGTGGTCTAAGTGTGGTATATTAAAAGAAAAAATGGTAGTTATATCTCTCTTGATACCATGTGTCTTAACAGAAGAATTTAAGTAAATGACAGTTGTCAGGTCAAAAAAAACTTCAGCTTGTTGACTTTTATAAATTAAGACTCAAAAGACTAACAATGACATGGCCTTTGGGCGCTGAAAAAATGATTAAATCGAATCATGACTTTGGAGAATCATCAGACTCCTAGTTGACTGAGTGGGTGTCTGTCTACTTTCCAAATTTCTACACTGCAGCTCAGCCATGGTGTTCTTTTGCATATATTTTGTGTGAATATATTAATGCAAGTGACCTTATGTACATTACAATTTATTTCTTTATTTAATGTGTAAGGGACCACACACAGCACTAAACATAAATGTTACCATTTGGCTTCATGTACCAGAGTTAGCTTAAAGCTATAGGCAAAGTTACCTTTCACTAACTAATGCTTCCTTGACAGAAGTGGTAAAATTTGATTTAAAACAGTTGAACTGACTGATTGTCATATGATCATTGGTGCATTTCCTCCGCCATGGTCTTTGTGAAGAAAAAAAAAATGATAATACAGTCCTATGTTCAAGCCACTGATAATTATAGTTGTCAATAACAGCCTTGTTCTTGGTGAAATAGATTGTCTGTTTACCCGTGACCAAATAAGGGTGGGAGGTGATGAGCAAACTAACTTCAGTCTGATGTCTGACCATCTGCACAGTGAGTTTTTTTTTGTCTCACACACCAGCAGCTAATTAAGACTGATTAGGGGCACAGTGCTAGGAGAGCAGTGACAGTGGACCAAACAGCAAAGCCAAGACAATGAGCTGAAAGACGCTGCACAGCTCCACAGAGCTGAGAGTAACTGCAAAATGATCTGCAGGTTATTTGTATTTGTCACTACAGGCGACAGCTTTGACATTATTGTTATAAAAATATTGATTATAGCTGCTGAGGTGTGTCTCGCCTTGACACTTTGCATGGATAACACTGCCTCACCCAGAATCGGTGGTATAGACAGAAAATCTTAATCCCTGCATATGCAAATTTACTTGAGGTAAACAACAGAAGCCAAACTGTATCCTCCTGTTCTTCCACTGCTTCTGCACCTCATTCCACAGTGGGGAGGAAAGAGAGGTGGAGGAGTGCAGGAGCTGATGGTCTACTGCTGACAAGGCTGTTGCACAGCCAAATTGCTATAATATACTGTCAGTCTGACAAACAGGGGAGTGAAATTAAAGAACATAAAAAATATCTTTGCGGAGACAAATCTTTTTAGGCAGCCAAGTTGCTGAACCCACTGAGAAGACTTTGACTATGGAGTAATGAAACAGCCATTATCCAACTTCCACACTCACCTGCTTAAAGTTAAATGAACTGAATGAGTCACTTAAGTTATCTGAACATTTTGAAAATGTAGTTTTACACAGGCAATGTTCTATTTAAGAGAACAGATATCTTGTGACAATATACTTGAGCGAGTAGTCAGTGAACCTGCACCAAAACACAGTCTAAGTATAAAAAGCAAAGTGTGTTACTAATTATCTCAAAAACAGCCACAAAGAAGCACTTGCCAGTTTCTGCTAGAGAGCAGAGGACAGCAGTTTGTACACAGCTGCTGGGAGGGTTACTTGTAAAGCGTATTCCACTACAGATTATTGAATACATGCCCTGAAATGTTATTTGTTACATATTCTATCAGATTCCCCAAAACAAGTAGTGTATTGTAAATACTTCGAATGTGTTTGGGTCTTATATTTCCCCTCCCAAAACACATGACACTATTGTGACTGCGCATCTTCTCTGCCATTGTCAAGTGGCAGGTGCATAGCACACCCTTTTTTAAAAGTCTGCTCATAGGAAATGTGTGCCACTATTCCCAAACAACGAGAGAGACGCTCTCTGCTCATACTTAATCTGTTAAATGTGTGGTTTTGTTACGTCATGTAAACAAACCAGGCACCCATCAGCTGTGGGGACATAACCACCCTTAGACAATGGATGTCTTCCTACATTTGTATTTTTTAAACAGAAACCGCATGTTTTATATTGGGATATTTACTGGTAATGACATACAATATAGCCAACAGCAAGTAGTTTGTTATTAGCGATGGACCTGGGACTGTCTGCTCCTCGGTGATCTCCCTGAATCCAGCTGACACCTTATTTAGGTCTTTGTAATGTTGTGTAGACAATTTCTCATTTCAGCTTCAAGAATCAACCGTTCTTGGTGTATTAAATGTGAGCGACAAGAACAAATATGGTATCGGTATCCGACAAAACTTCAGAAACATTGCTCACTGCTAGTTAAGACATTCCAATAGAAAACAATGTAGTCAAACTGACACTGGCTCACAATGCATTCAGTTATTTTTTTAGACTTTTAAAGACAGTATCTGTATTCAGAACCACTTTAAACGTTAACTGTAACGACATACAGTGTTGTGTTGTGTTACTTCTGTTAATCTCCAACCCTATTTCTAGAAGGAGGCCAAAAAAGATGTTAGATTTACACTGGTGTGAAGCCCTGAAGCTAATTAATATGTTATTTGAATGTTACTAAAATTCAAGCAACTGCATTTTTCTTAATAACAGGGTATAGCATAACAAGATTGCCCTAGATTAGAAAAAAAGGTTTACAACACTTAGTTTTATGTCTTACAGTACCACTTAAGTTTTCATAACTCGAGGAGCACAGAATTCTTGTAACACTACAAAGCTCCATTGCCTCTTGGTGCTGCTTTGACTTTTATAAAGAGGAGCTAACTGTCCCCAGGCCAACAGTGAGAGTTTGCAGTGACAAGCAACACAGCATAGGGGAACTGGCCGTTACAAATGGGGAGGAAAAAGTGGAAAATCACAAAAATGTTGGTCAGATCTTGGCCTTCCTGGACTTTGGCTTTGAATGAGAGGGGAGTTATGGTAGGCTCTCGTTTGAAGGGCTGCCTGAAAAAAATGTTTTTAACAAATGAATCCTCCTGTACTGCACGATTCACACAGCAAGTAAAAAAACAATGACATGAGACATGAGTAATGATCATTTGCTATGGACTGACTGAATGTGTTTTGAAGTGGTGTTTCATTCGATTGCCATGAATATCTTATCTAATTTCTCATATATTAATGCAGAGAATTTGACTGCCATCAGTGTATAAGCACACTTGTTCCTATGCACATTTAATGACATGGCTACCTCGTTATTTCAAACTAATTTGTATCAATACTGAATTGCACTAACAGTCCATCCCTTTTGTCACTCTGATGAGAGGTTTTCCACAAGTGCCGCACAAGCATGAGTGCCAATCAGTCTGGAGACAATTAGAAACCCATTACATTACCAGCAACACATTCTCACTGCCGCTTGGTCGTGGACTTCCACGTCTACAAATGATTTGCAAGGTAGCCTGGGTGCATCTGTTGTTAACCTTCTGGGATGCCTTGTCAAAATCAGCCTGTTACATGCACTGTGTCAAAAGACACTTCTGTTTTCACAGGAAATGTACAGTTTGCATACTGTCTCTTTCAAAATAAATGCACTACATCAATACAACAACTCAAATTGACATTTTCTCCTTCAACAACAAACACACATGGTAATGTTCAGCCAACACGGTTAGATTTACTCAACAGAAGCGCATGGTTAGGTTAAGAAAAAATAACGGTTTGGCATAAAGGAAGCGAATACCAGCCTCCTGAGTAAACGTTGGTGATTGTTGGACGAGACTGGGTGCTACCAGATATCATTTACATTATTTTAAAAGGATGAATCTTTTTCCTAACTAACTCCTCCAACTAGAAATGTGCAGAAATTTGTGAAAAAGAAAACAAAACAAAGAGATGTCCACCAGTGCCCTCTCTCCCTTCTCAACATCAGGCTCCCGTTGGTACCAACCATGTCTGCATAGTTTGTCAGGAAAGGGGCTAAATATCATAATATAACCCTAGATATTTGAATGAAAATAGGTGCTATAGGTACCCATGAGTGTCCCCTAAACTCGAGAAGGCTTATTCTGACTTAATGTTTTGTTCCTTACAATCATTGTAATTCTTCAAATGTGAAGAACAATGAATTGCCAAATATATATGACACATTAAAACAGGATTGATATGGAACTTAAACCTGTACTAATGTTAGTCTATGCATGTCAAATAATTAGTAATATTAACTTAAAAGAAAGAAACCTGAGGTATATTAGTATGCTATTCCCTAAAGGAGAAGTCTGTAGGATTTAGTGGCATCTTGTGGTGAAGACTGCAGATTGCTACCAGCTGAAACTTGTCCCGTGTGCCACATGTGAACTCCCTGGCTTGAATTACTTCAGTGTTCACTGTTCAGGAGGTTTTTACCAGGAGCTGAATTATCCACAGAGGTCTCTTCCTCTCCAAAACAAATGGACCGGGTGAATAAAAACAGTAGAAACACTGAATAAAGCACTTTCTCAATAACAAATCGGTGTTTCTTTGATGCCGTTCAGCTTGTCACAGATGGTCCACTAGCCCAGCATCTGGTAATATGTGCTCACTTTTTTTTCTGATAACTTAAGATCTAGACGTTCAGGAGGTTTTTGCTGGGAGCCAAATAATTGGCAGAGGTCTCCTCCTCTCCAAAACAAACAGATATGGTGATTTAAACTGGTTAAAACAACGATTTAACAGTTTCATATTTAAGAAATTCTATTACTCTGACACTGCTTGTTGCAGAGGGGCTGCTAACTACCATTGCCGATGCAAAAACATGAATGGCTCTATATAAAGCCAATGTTTGGTTTGTCTGTTCTGGGCTACAACAGAAACATGGTGGTGCAATATGGTGAACTCTCTCGTTCTGAGGTAACAAAAACACAACAATACTTATTATCAGGTGATTAAACCCTAAGAAAACAAACTTATTACATTGTTTTCTGTCAATGAAATCCTACACACTGGACTTTCAACTCTCCATAGTAACATAGTTCTCAACTACTTCAACAGCATAACAGAATTCCTGAAATTTAGTTATGGCTTTTTGTTTTGGTGTGCCACCCCAAGATTTTCAGTGGCCCCATCTGGCCTATCATAAATTTCTGAGGGTGTCACTGATGTCTATGTATAATGAGATTAATGTTAGCTCCAGGAATGGGCAAAAATTAGTGATTAGGCAAAAAAGAAAAAGACTTGGAAGAACAAATCTTACAAACTTGTTCTATTAGATCTAATGTTTTTCAGTCGGAGTGACAGTTGCATCTAAATTAAACAAACAGAGTAGTTTAAAGTCATAACTCACAGAAACTAAGCTTGTCTAACTGTTAGTTATCCTTGGTTTAACTGTTATAGGCCAATGGTCAAAGCAAATGGTCAAAATACCTTTTGTGAAAGAGCTCACAGAGATTTCTGTAATCTTCTTTCCTGAAATGCTTTACATAAATATATATGTCTAAATGCCCTGGAAACATGTAAAAATAAATCAGCAAGAAGCAGTGTTAAAATATACTATAAAAAGACATGTTTGTTTTCTGTAATTTATTTACAGTCTGCTTGCATTATTCCAAATTGGATCATGCAGTGTGGAATATGTAATAAATCTTTTACCGGAACAAAACAAAGAACGCCTACATGTACATGGATTTCATTATGATTTAATTGTAGCGGCAGACTGATATGAGGAAGGTTACTTTGTATGCAATCTCCCACAAATTAAACATGTTTGAAGAAAAGTTACAGGAACCTGTTTGAAACATAAGTGAATATAACAAAAACAGCCCACGTCCAGGCCATTTTTGCACAGCCACCATCAAGACCTGAATCGCATCATCAAATCAAAGAAAACAGGCAAAAAACAATCTAGCACCCAAACAAGCAGTCCAGTAAATAAAATAGTCTGACGCACGGAATGAGCTGCCTTGGGACGGTGAAAATCAATTAAGTTGGGGGTCCGCTGGGTGTTTAAGGGGGATGTCTGCTGTTTCTTCCTGATAAGAACATTTCTGTGCTTGATTTGGTTATGCCAAGAGAAGATTATCGCCTGGCAGGAGCAGCAGTAGGCCTTACTCATTAAGTGGTGGGTTATTGCCAGTCCTCAACACCAGAGCCAAGGTTTTAGTACATTGTAATGGGGGCTGGGTAAACACTCAAACACGCTGGGAATCTTGTCCTGCTTTAGTTTTGCAAAACTAAATTGCCTGTTTTATAAGGGATTAGTTATTAACCTTGATCCTATTTGAATGGCAGAGGGTACCTCATCAGACTTGCAGTGCTGAGACATGCAGTGATGCTGCAGTGAAGGTATGGATTTTACAAAAGAATGAAAAGAGGCATCTGCTCATCCTTTAAAAGAAGGAGACATGGGTCATTACATTGGCTTCCCTGCTGCTGTTAGCTATTGTATCCTTTAAAATGATTTGTGGGATTTGGGGATTCTTTTTTGAAGCAGGGTTTGTTTGAATCAGCAGAGAACCCATGGATGAGTTGCACCGCCAAACAAGCTGCCCATTTGTGGTTCAAGATGATAATTGGTCTCACATGAGGCAACAATAGCTGAGTGATACTTTTCTGTCAATTATATCATTTCATGTTAACACATTTTGGCCTTAGTGTGCTGTAAAAATATACTCTAAGGGACATAGTGAGGAGAGACGGGCTGCGAAACAGACTTTGCAAACTTCCACTAAAGCCTAAAAAAGTAACTCTAAGCTCCAATGTAATTACGTTATTGCAAAAACAACAACTTTTGGACTTCATTAAGGGAATATTTACCCGTAACCCCATAGGTATGTTCCTGGTTTGCCCTTGAACATGTTTAGTAGAATGGTTTCAATAACGACACGACTGCACCACCCCAGGTCCCAGAAATGAAAAAAGCCTGTCATGTGTAATTGGTGTGTGTGGCATTGTGCTGAGCCACTGGGACCCAGAGTAAATATAACCTGACAGTGTGAAAAAAGGGAGAGAAAAGGCTCTTTTGATCCCTTATTCATCTCTCCCCTGTCACTGATAAGGCTGGCGGGGTTGGACGATGGAAGGATGATTTTCCCTGAGGAGAGCGAGAGGCTACACTACAGTGTCATAATACAGTCTTGGAGAGGCACAGACAGACGCATAGGGAGTGGAGGGTGGGGGGTTGAAATCGAAGAATGACGCTAAATATGAGCGATTATAAAAGCATTTTCCTTTGGAAACGGAGGGCAAAGTAAGAGAGGATGAACTATCTTTCCTATTGAATTCACACAGTGGATATATGTGAGGAGCTTCTGCAGTTTTTGTTCTCTTCCCTCTTCTGACAGAGGCGTATAAAATAAATACTCTAAATCTCAAAATTTGACAGTAATGCTTTCTTCTTTTTTCATATGTGCCCCAGTGGTGTTGAATGTATTTAATGTGCAAACAGCTTTCTGGAAATGAAAATTGGAAGAAGTGAGAGTGTGTGTGTGTGTGTTAAGATAGGGGGGGGAAAAAAGACAGAAGGAGAGAAAAAGGGAGAAGTGGAGAGAAACGGCTGTTCATTCAAGCATAATTCCATTACAGTTGGTGGCTGCTGTGAAGAGGAACCATTAGAGGTGTAATCAGGATGGATGGATGGGGATGAGGACAGAGACGATGAACAAGGGGAGATATACAGCTGATGCTAGGTGATTGAGCCATAGCCTATGACCCATAACCCTGCAGTGGGGAAGAACTATAAAGGAATGAAATGACACCTGTCAGTGAAGGTAATAATGATGTCACAGCTCTTGCTTTCTTCCCCCCTACTGTCTCTCTTCTGTATTCCCCTCTCTCCTCCTCTACCATCTCCTTCAACCCAATTACCAGAAAAATTGTACATTTCTGCACACAACAGATATGTTACATTGGTATGTTATTATGTAGTAAATCCATTGAAACTTTATGTTTCAATAAGACTGTGGTTAACATATGGTCAGATTTTTATACACGAAAGCCACTTGGTTATGATTACGAAAAAAAAATCATGTTTTGGCACACACAAAATCCCAGCTGGAAACGCAGAAATGTCTCTATAAAAAACAACTTATTTTTATGATGCTGTCCTGGCAGCAAACACTGAGACGTCTCTAAAAAAAATGCTATTGGGCATGCACTATCTTTATAGCAGTGTTGAGCAGTGCAGTAATTATATTCGTTTTTCCAGTAACAAATAGTGTAACTAATAAAGATTCAGTAATATTATTACAGTTACCCTCAAAACCAAAACTTGTTACAACGTTACTTTTGTTTATTGCCCCACTGCTGATATGAAATACAACAATCACATCAGTGGACTCATTTCCATAATCATCGCACTGTGCAGACACGCCACCGAACAGCATGCTAATTTGGAAGATGGAAACTCTTACATTGGCAGCTGGAAATATTCCCATTATTTTGATTTTGTTGGGTGGAGAGATGACAAGAACACTTTTGCTGCAGGTAGTCGTACTCAAACTATTTCCACTGCAAAAAACATGCCCTCAAACCTCCGTCTGAAAAACCTCAGCTACTACAACTGACAGCACAACAAGGTGAAGCTCCAGTAAATACATCTCACCAAAGGTGAGCCTTCTTCGGCTGCGGAGGTCGGCTGTAGCCCTACAGTGGCTAAACAACCAAAACTGGATTTTAATTTTGGACAGCTGCAGGCTACAAAGAGGTAATAAAGTAAAGCTTGTGGATGGATATGTTGTGGATGAAATGGTGCTTCATAAGTAACTCTTCGTCTGGGGAGAAATGAAATTACCAGCTTTATGGGTGTAACAGAAATGTAATATAACGAGAAGTGTAACAAATTACTGTTTGCAAGGAGTAATAAAGTAATATAATTACTTTTGAAAAACTAATGAGTAGGAAATGCAGTGATGTCTGTAAAAAAACAACCGCCTAGTGTGGCACTATCCTCGCTAATAAAAACAGCAACAGGCCGCTAAACTGGTTTTGTTGATTCTACGTCTCAAACTGTGTTCTGCAGCTTGGCAGGCAGCACCATCCCCTCCACTCCAGGTGACAAGTACAATGGTTTGGAGAAACGTACAATGCTAACATTTTCTGTTCGCGACTGGGCTGCCTCTTCTTCGTGTCTCTTGTTTTCTTACTCCCTCCTCTGCTATTTGGGTCCCTCTCCTCAATTCAAGCTCCATCTTGAAAAAGCAGATTGCAGACCCCAAAGTAAGATCCAGTAGTAAAACTCTGACGTATGTAGTATTATTAGCAAAAAGGTACATGAAGCATCAAAAGTAAAAAGTACTCATCATCAGTGGTAGAAGAAGTATTACATCAGGGTTATTATATAAGAATTTCCAAAGCTTTTCACAGAGTAGTACCTCTCATAACGACTAAACTGACCTTGATGTGTAAAATTGGTTGAATGCCCTTTAAAATGTGGTGCTGGAGTAGATGCACATTGTTTGCTCCTCTACTGTTAAAAAGGGAATCTGTCCTCTTGTGAAAGCCATTCAGCATTCAAGACTCAACACTTATTTACTAGTAAGTGAAAAAGAAGCTAAAATAATGACAATAATATTTTATTGAAAACCTTCACAGCTGTATTTCATAAACAGCGGGTTATTAAATCTAAAAGCAGGGAAGGCAAACGATATCCTTCTCTATAATGTTGGAATTAATCATATCACTGGAAGTCACACAACTGCAAACCTATACTTAGCGTCATCATTTTCCAAAGTCTGCTTCAAAGAGGAGATCTTTTTATGAACAGCTATATATCGTCCGGAGAAAGCCTCAAACATCTAAAACTAAACTAAATCTGTCTGTAAATTTCAGCTGTATAACCTATATCTATTCGACACATGGAAAGCCCTTGACTTCCCCTAACATTGCGGAGAGGGTAAAGCAGGATGATGTATGTTAAAAGCAATCAATCCACACTATGTAGCCCCCTTGGGTTCCCCGACTGAGCTCTATTTTGTTCCTGAGACATAGTGCTGAATCTGAACTACAGCCAGGGTTATTTGATGCAAGAAGAGGAGCTGCTCAGTCACCCACAGTGCTTCTAGAAAGCCAGCCCTTTACGTAAAGGTGCAGCCGGGTCAGGCATTATATTCATGATTAAAATTACATGTTACTGAGGGAATCAGATGATTGCACTCCCCAGGTGTCACAGCTCCTTACGTGAGCAGAAAGCTGGTTGAAAAGTGCAATGCATGCATTTATTGTTTTCTTTTTCCCTCCTGTCATGTGGCATGTTGGGAGGTAAAACAGATATTCATGGTTTGGATGAAAATGACTGAGAATGACTGTAAGGTCAAATAATCAAAATACAATCAACCAAGTAATTGGGTCCACTCGAGACATTGTTAATCCAACTACAGTACCTTTTACAAAAGTACCAGCGATGGCTGATTCTGTAAAACTAAGATAACGTCAGTTGCAAACATCTTTTAAATTTGTGCTTTCTAAAATATTTGCAGGATGTTATGGTCTGGAAAATAATGTGGTTGTGGAAGATTAAATATTGCTAAACTACAACATTTACTTAAATGTTCCCTGTGGAGTAAACAAACAAGGTTTCTGTTTAAATTCAGTGACTCACCAAAACACATTTTGTGTACCCTCAAGGCCTAAAAAAGCATTTTGAAAACATTTTATCCACATACAAAATTTGCGAAGCAGATTTCTTTTTTCTTTATTTTGAAACCTGCATTGTTTAACTTTTATTTTACTTTCTGGCCGTCTTGTTCTTATCTGCTTTTGCTGGTGCATTGCTGCGTTACTTGGCATGTGTCACCACCTGGTCGTAGCTTCGTTGAACATGAACAGTGTAAAACCATGGCAGGGATGTGTAGGCTATCACTTCACCCATGTGCTCTTGAACAAACACAACATTGCCCCATAGTACTGAAAACAGGGTAACCTACCTTTAAGATTCATCAGGGATTGATAGAGTGGGCTACAATAGAATGGCCTATAGCCTGTGAATACAACTGATAATCAACTATTTCTGCACAACAGCTTTACTCCGTGTTGCCTATTGGAATTAACCAGAAAGGAGCCAAAACTCAGTCTCTGTCCCCTGGTGTGTTAGATTTGTGTAACATACCTTGCTCAACAGGTGGTGCATTAAAACCCTGTCTATATATATCCAGACATTTATGTAAGCAGATATTTTACTCTACATTTGGGCCTCTTGTCCACATTCAAAATTGAGTTTTAGGTACCTAAAACAGACGTTTTTAAAATGCCTTCTAAAGTGAAGATTCATCAAAACTAAGGTTCCTGTTTATCTGTTTGAATGTGTACAGCGGTGTGTTTGGGAAACAATGATGTCATCTTTTCAAACCTGCGCATGTCTGTTGCTTTGGGTAATGAGCAAATGCTTGAAACAACAACAACATGGTGGACTATTGGTTTGCTAATGTTTTATTAGCTCTGCTTGGTCTAATGACTACTTCATATTTATTACTTCATAGACGAACGGATCTGTCAGCTGCACCCGATGTTTTTGCTCCACCTTAGCACCCAGGGTTTAATTAAGCTTCCTCATCTGTAAATTGAACGGAAATGATGCAATCTCCAGTAGATGCTTTGAAAAAGGTAACACTATCCTGTACACCTCACAGCTGGACAGGTAACCACTGGCCCTGGGTCATACTGCTCGCCTGAGCAGCGCTGCTCAACTGCTTCTGGAGTCTCGCAGCTTGCTTGTTTTTTTCTGCGTGACGTGCATTTTTAGCAAAAAAACAGGCAGGGAAAATGGTGTTTTGATAAGCTTATTGACATCACCTTAATAAATATTTATCTTAGCTTAAAACTTCCTGTTTCCATTTCAAAATGAGAGTCCCCTGACAACACCTCTGTACACATAATCCCTCCATTTGTTAACATGAGGCTTTTTATTGTGAAATATTTGCAGAACCATGCTGCTGACAATTCAGTGGTCTGCACAGCTCCATTAATTTGTGGAGGGCGGGGTTTCAGTTGTGGAAATACAGTTGATGCAGCAGCATGCAGCTCTGAAGCAGCAATGATGTCTGTGTGAACACTGCACTCATGTGAGCGTCTTTTTAGTGTTCTAGTGTAGACAGAGATATGTTCATAAAACAAAGGTCATGTGGATTGAGTTGTTTTTTTAATTTCATTTTTTTTAATGTCCACTTACAAAAATATCGGGATACTGCCTAAATCAATGATTTAACAACAGCACCACTGCAAAGTTTGGAACTGCCTGCCACAAAAGCTAGACTGGGTACAGTCAGATGTCTGAAAGGACTACTCTGTGTTCTTCTTTCATGCTTTTAAGTTGTTAAAACTCCTCTTTACAAATAGGCTAGAACAAAACGCTGTACATTGGTTCGACTAGACAGACAAATGAAAGGGCAGACAGAGACACATGACTAACAGATAAATAAGAATAGAGGAATTCACCAGTCATTGGTAAAAGAAACTGAATAGCATCGAAATATGTGCAGATTCAAATAGGAACAGGTTCCTGTGTCAGTGTCAAGTGCACAATAATGCTTATAATTAAGTGGGATTATCAAGTGGGTTGCTTTAGCAAAGCTATTCCTCAAAATCCCCAATAGAAATACAGGGTTAGTCTAGGGTTAGCACCATTGAATTTGGATCGGGGTATATCAGATGAACACACTATGGACTGACAAATCATGGTTAAAATCTGGTCAGTCTAACTACTGAGTGCACTGCAGAGGGCCAAAAGAAAACAGCTACCTTAAATATGTTGAGCCCAACTTCACTGTTGTGGTTCAATAATGATCGAGGGGCATTTATGCTTTTCTGGACTGGAAAACAAATCAAGGGTATTAAGGAGGGGGGAAGATTTCGATGTACTCCTCCCGGTCATGCAACACTGTGAGGACATCAATATGTTGAAATCATTTAATTCGTCCTCTGTTGGGGGCAAAACTATTTCAAATGTAAATAATACATCTGCTGCCCTCAATCTCTGTTATAATAATCATTATTAAGTAAAGAAGAAAATATAAATAAAATGATCCTTAATGTTATCCCATCGGTCGCAACGGCAAGCCCTGGCCTAGTGTAACCTCAGACACATCAGACTTTTTCATATGACTTATGTTTTTATTCTGTACAGATGCTACTTGGAATATACTTTTGATAAACTACTGAAGTAAAAGTAAAATAACTATTTTAAAAAATACTTTAAAAGTACAAGTACACGAAACACAACTTTGTAACAGTAACTAGAGTTAATGTACTTCATTATTTCCTCCCCTGTAAATAGTATATAGTTGAGGTTATGCAACTAAAACATGTGATTAAGGTTAGGGAAAGCTCTCTTTCCAGTCTCCTGCATGAAAGTCAGACAAGCTCCACGGTGACCTTCACACTCTTACTTTCCACTTTGCAATGACACAAAACACTGGATGTAAATCATAATGTGTGAAATGGTCCAACATAGACATAATTCCTTGGGGCGTTGGGCTGGTTTACAGACAGACAAATGTGGATGAAAGGTGAAGGTGTTTCAAGTATAGCTGCTCACACTGTGACTGATTCATGTGAGGATCTCAGTCCAGTGGCTGTCCACAAAGCTTCGGCTGGGGGTACACAAGCATCAATACCAGATGACTCATTCTCAGCTGGCAACAGAGACATGAACAAAGTGGTAGTTGGGTAGTGGGCAGAGTTACTTGGTGCTGTTTTCCACCACAGACTGACTCATTTGGCTGTAATCCACTGCTCCAGGGCAGCTGTCTTATCTTCACGGATTGATGAGTTCTACTCACATCTAATCACATTTGCAAAGAATTACTGTCTGACAGTGAATAAGGAGTTTGGAATAAACACACACACATGGACACACAAAACTGAGTTCACATTAATGCTGGTACCTAGATGCATGCGTACAATGAACGACTGAGGACCAGTAGGACCATATAATGTGAATACACAGAAAAACTGTATGTCGCCACTTGTTTAATAATGATAAATAGAATGCATGATAAAAGCCTCTCATTTGATAGTAGGATGAAAGGACCACCAGACGCTGTTGTCTAATGTCACGACATATTAATGACACGCTAATGCACATTCTTAATAAGCTACAGAAATTATACGGTGCAGACTGGAGTGGAAAAATCTACTATTTGATTTGATGCCAAGTAAATATTCATGAATTCTAACAAATAGCTAATGTTCAGATTCATCCTTAACCACACAGTCCTAATGAAAGAAAAGACTGATGAAAGATACTGGTTAATAAAGCGTGACTCAGTGAAGATGCATTGCCCTAATGCACACTATTGTTGGATCCTGATACATTATGATTCAGTTATGAAGCACATTTACGCACTATCCAGTTAATTCAAATAAAAAGCGCTGGGTTCTTCTTTTTTTACTGTGTCTTAGAGTAAAAGTGTGGTAGGAACAACCTCCTTCTGCTCGATGATACACCACACACTGTACATCCAAAATGGAAAACGTAATTATGATTTGCAGAAAAACAGTTGGGCAGGAGTGTTTCGGTTAAATGCAAGGCATGTAATTTAACTGTTGGATCCTTCTGCCAGAGAGGCTTTAAACAGACAAACAATGCAGCTTTACATAAACATTGGGTATACTAACAAATAAATGTACCTACTCTTCAGACATTCTTATTCTGTAGCCCGCTGGCAAACATAAGCCACCCTTCTATGTATGAAATCTATCTAAATTCATCTCATTTATCTAAAAGGTACAATGTGTAGGATTTAGGGGAATATATTGGCAAAAGTTGAATATAATATGTATGTTTTCTTTAGTCTATAATTACCTGAAAATAAGAATCTTTGTTTTGTTTACCTTAGTATGAGCCGTTTATCTATATAGAGAATATAGAGAGTCTGCCATGTTTCTACAGTAGCCCAGAATGAACAAACCGAACACTGGTTCTATAGCCCTGTTTCCACCAAACACTTCTGGTACAGTACCTTTGGAACCAAAAGTAACCCTTCAGACATGGTACCTAGACCCTAGCGTTTCCACCGCAACCACTACCCAAAGTCCTAAACAAAGAACACTGACGGAATTCTAACGGGGAGAAGTTTCAGCTGGTTGCAATCTGCAATCCTCACCACTAGATGCCACTAAATCCCACTAAATATTGCACACTGCTCATTTAAAATGCATCTTATTTTGATAATCATATCCTTAAAAACTGCAGCTTATTAAGCATGACTTGTGCATCACATTGCTTGCATTGTTTCCACTCTTGTGCCTGCACACTTTTTTGATGGGTTGGTGCAAAATGGGCTGGTGCAATCTTTAGTTGAAGTAAGGCAAAATGGACTTTCATTCTTGTTTCTGAAATGCTCACAGTATGTCAGCATGATTTGCTCTTCAGAGTCTGAAATCACCCCAAAATTGAAATGACAACATTCTTGCTTAGAAAAACATATTTTCTCAACGCCCAATATCTTCAACTTGACTCCAGGGCTTGCAATGCCTAATTCATTTCAGTGAACAATGTCACTTGCAGAAAAGATTATTCCTCCCTTGGTATTGAAGGTACTTGCTACTGTTTGCAACTCAGGCTATAAGTGGGGAAAAAATGTGACTGCTGTCACAGCTATGGCTGCAGAAAGGAAAAAAAAAATCTCTTGATAATATGAATTCACAAACATGCATTTTTTTGTATCTCACATCCTCTCCTCTTCTTGAAAAATCTGATAAAGGTTCAGCCAAATGTCAAGTTTTTGTGTTTTCTTATGAAAAGTAGTCCATTGTGGTGTACTGATTGGCAGATAACACACACCTCCACTGTTTCAGGGTTACCAGGGGGCACACTGGTAGGCCTTGCAAGCCAAAAACTCTCAGAAACAACCACATTTGTAATGTAACAGAACATTTATATATATTTTAGGCTTCAGGAATGTGTAGCACTCTTAAAACCAAGCCAAGCGTATTATTATAGATTCTTTGTTATAAGCAATCGCTGCTTTCCTCTGTGATTTGACCTTGACCAAAGTGATATTTACTCCTTGGCATGGATTTGTTAGAATTCATATTATATCATCCAACCTATTGTTGATCAACTTGTAGTTCAGTTGGATTATTTCCCGCTGCAGCTACTTGTTGCTGATGAGCCCATGATCCCAGATAGCAGCTGAGCCTGAAACTGTGTAGATGGAGGTTGTTTCACTTGGGGAGGGGATGAGACTCACCTAACAAAAGGTCAAAGTTATTAACACAGTGGGACTCAATGGATCACAGTGGTCCTTGAGACAATTATAAAGGCTGACCTGTCTAAGCCACCTGTCCAACACTCTCATAATAATCCCTGTCAGCGCGTTCAGCTGTGATGTGGTGAGTGACTAAAAGTCAAGTTTCTAAATGGCTTACTATCATGGTTTATATTATCTTTCTCTGTCTTTGTACAGCCCAGACACCGGAAGAAAATGTTGCCATTTTACGCCTCTGCATAGACGTCATTTGTATGGCGTCTCTAAAATGACACAGTTTATTGGCTGACTTTGTCATTGAGAGCTAGAGGGGATGATTGATGATGAGTCACCCATGTTAGATGGCTGTCAGGTTGCAGACCACTGTTCCAGATCAACAAACAAAAAAACGGGTTGTGTTTCTTTTTAAGTGACTGCTGTTTACCCAGACATCACTGCATTTCCTGCCAGGATAGTGCCATGAAAAGCAGGTTGTTCTCATGCACAATTTGTACATATACTATAAAAAGTAATTCTCCGGGAGGTAAATGAGGAGGTAGTATTAAGAATGAAAGTCCATGTAAGGAGACAGGTTTGGGTGGTGGATGTATCAAACAACACAGGAATTTCCTCCAGGAGACAGGCGTATGGGACTATGTGAAACAAATGAACTTTGAATTATTTTAAGGTAAGTTGTCACCATGTTTCTTTTCCCTCAACCTAGCCTTTGTAACTTTACATTAAGTACGTAATTCAATGTTATTTGTGGGGTGCTAAAATATTAGATATCATATGAACATTGTATGAGGGTATGTATTAAAACATTTTTAACTGAGACATTGCTATGTTTTCACTACAGTACCACAAAGAAACATGATCTTTTCCTTACCAAGTGGTTTTCGCATCTTAACATTATTGAAACATAAAGTTTCAATATATCCGTCACCTGTGTTGGAGGAAATGTGTTAAAAAAGTAACGCATTACAGTAATATGTTACCTTTTAGCAGTAAGAAAGTAATGTTACTCAATATTTATTACCAATAGTATTTCAGTTAATATTATTACATTTACAATGTCACTTGCCCAAAATAAACTGTTAATTGATTCCATTTTTTATTTATCCACACTGATCATACTGCTCCACTTCCACCAGTGTGCCACCAGAAAAAAACATGCCCTTAAGGTTGCTGTGTGTTGTCATATCATTCATTATACGCGACCTTATAGAAAGGTGCTGGTGATCATGTGTGTTATCATGTCCAGTGTGTTTCAATTCATATACCTACACCGTATCCCCCTCTGTTTTTGTGTCCTAAGGCTGCCTGAAAGCAGTGAGGATAAGGAGCTGGCCTCCAGTTTGTTTTTTCCTCCTCCCGATGATGTCATATGATGTCAGTATATGTTGGCTATGTTTCCATTCACATCCTCTACAACTGTAAAGCAACACCTGCTCACAGCCCTGTTCTTCTGCATAACTCTCGCTTAGGTGCTGCTGTAGCTGACCAGCACACCAAGAACAGGCAGGTGGGTCCTTCAGCTTTGGTGTATTAATTTGCACTCGTCATAGTGACTTACTCCCATGCCATTCTGTTTGTTGTGCTAACCTCAATATTTGTTTGTTGTGTTTCATATCTTAGGCCTACAAATATTACATTTCATAACTATCAGACTTTGATCCTCCGCCTGACCCTCTCTGTGTCTAAGGCTATTCATTTTAAACTGTTTAGGCTATTTAATTGTTCTGTATCATCACGCTGTTATTAATATAAGCAGGGGATTTTAATAAAAGTGGTAACCACTGTATGTGAAAGCATGAATGGATCAGACTGGCGCAGAACTGGATTTAAAATGCCTGTTAGTTCCTCAGAGGTCATTTTGGTAAAAGTAACACAAAAGTCGTGTTAAAAATAACTTATTACTCTACACAGAGAGTAATATTTATTACTTTAAATAAAGTGCTGTGTCGCAAATCGTGTAATTCTATACTTACACTTAATATTTTGAGTGCATAAGTGCGCTCAAACTGAGAAGTATGGAAAAATGCAGTGCACTATGAGTACCCGGATGATGCACTCAGAAACGGTCAAGAAGTTGAGTGTGGAACTATGGACACTTCTCACCCTCAATGGTCGCCATCTTGGCTACATAGCGGAAGGGGAGGGATCACTTTTCAAACTGGAAATGGCGGCCGAGGACTGTGCGACCATGAACGTCGCTGCATTGTACAAATGTAAGTTATACATGTGTTTTTTGCACTAAGCACCACTATACTGTTGTCGGATATAAGCCTGCAGTATGTTTATTGGGTTCATTTAGCAGTCTGTAAACTTGGTATTGTAAACGATAATGAGAATGCTAATGCTAGTTTGCTAACTAGCTAACAGCTGCACATTTCCGGTCAACGGCCGTGTTTGGTTTAAGACAACACTACCCTGTCGAAATTCGTGCACTTCGCCAATAAGTACGTAGTGCACATAATATACTACATGGAAGTGTACTAATGGAAGTATGTGATTTGAGACACACTGAAGGTAACTAGTAATATGTAATATATTACATTTTGACAGGTAATTTGCCCAACAGTGTTTGCAACATAATAACATTCCTGCATGGTCTGCAGAAACATACAGCTCCAAAATGTATTCCGGCCATTGGGTTGCTTTGTTAGACTTTATTCTAAAGAAGAGTCTGCATGTTTGAACACCACACTCTTTGATGCATTGGAGCATCATAGGATCCCTGTATGGAGTTTATTTGTTGTTGCAAGTTCTTTACTGTGAGTGATCTACATAGTTAAATCTGTATCTGTAGCCAGTATAGTGGAGCGTTGTGGCATACAAGCTTCATTCATCATTTAAAAAGGTATCAGCTGGCTCATGATGGGCTGAAATCTGTTCAGTAATTGGATGCTGCAGCTGATCTGATGGGACTGTAAAAGAATAAAATGTAGCCAGTGAAAGTCAAGGGCAATTTTTATGTGCATGAATTTTAATGAAACAACATGCCTACCTAAAAGGTTCATTGTTGAATAGCTGCAGAATGCTAAAATACATTATAACTATTCAAGCATATCAAACAGATTTGATAATTTAATACAATGCTGGGTAATACATATCGGTTTGGAAATCAGTGAGATACTGCACATTTGCACGGCAACAGCTGTGCAACATGTTAACACATTAGTTAAGGACTGACTGCCAACTGACCACTGATGTCCCATTTGAGAAACACATGTCACAATGATTTCCCATCCTCACATCTCATCCATGTGGCTCTCCCTTATATTGCAAATGTGAGAAATTAAAGAGGGAGGGAGGGAGGGAAGGAAAGAAGTGTCATGGTGTTCTTCCAGAATGCCCTCCTGTTTAACGTCACAAACATATGCACACATACAATACACTCTTGCCATGATGCATTCGGCTTCTAAAAAACAGCTTCCTCTAAATAACAAGTTTGTGTATCCACTCAACTCAATAGTAAGGGCATAATCACAGTAATTAGAATCACTATTTCTATTTGCTATTCCATTAGTTTAAGAACAAGTCTGGCGTTTCTTTTCTTGTCAACAAAATCCATTTAAAACCAGCAATTTGTCAGTCTGTCTCTCAGCATTTTCAGACTACTGAAGACATAAATCTTAAAGAAAATAAAAATTAGTCATAAATATGTGGTTTCATTTAATAATTAATTCAGAAATTTCCTGAAATGTCTGTTAGTGAGTATCATGGCAGCAGGAGGGTATATGTGAGATTGAGAGTATCTCACTAGAGCACTGTGCTCCGAGAATACAGGGTTACTTTAGGTTCCTAGAGTCTTCAAAAGTAGAATAGAAGCCAGAGACATCAGCAATCAGCTTCGGTGGAACCATCTTCCAGTTTGGATCCAAGAGGCAGATACCGTCTCCACATTTAAATGTACAATTAAGGCTCTTCTCTAAAGCTCATAGTTAGGGCTGGCTCAGGCTTGCCTTGGACCAGCCCCTAGTTAGGCTGATATGAGCCTAGTCTGCTGGGGGACATCCTATGATACACTGAGCCCTTTTTGTCCCTCTCTCTCTTTTTCTGCCAACATTCATGCCATATTCTGCATATCACTTACCTGGCTTCTCCCCCTGAGCCTTTGTGCTCCCCTGTTTCACAGGTTCTCTCGGACCGCGGTTGCACCTGGATCTTGGGTCATGGTTGTGCTGCTGCCATGGTTCTGCGTGATGCCTACTGCTACTGCTAATATTATTAGTCATTCTACTACTGTTATTATACAAATGTGATTATTATTGTCACATACATCATAAACTACTATTGCTTCTATTCATATTTCTGTAATTATTGTCATTGAAGTAATTGACATTACTGGTGTTGCTGTGCAACTCCCTCTATGTATTTTTTTTTTTTTTTACTGCCTGTGTGTTCCTCCTGGAAGAGGGATCCCTTGTCAGGTGCTCTTCCTGAAGATCTTTTTTCTCCCCTATTAAGTCTGTGGATATTCTCATTTATCCAGGTCAATTCCATTCTGGCAACAATTGAATCATAGGAGACTGGACTTAGATTTCCCCTATTAAAGGTTTTTTTGAGGGGGGGGGGGGGGGGGGGGGGGTCTGTATCCACTGTGAGCGTCCAAGGACAGAGAAAAGTCATATGCTGTAAAGCCCTCTGAAGCAAATTCTGATATGTGATATCGGGCTTTATAAATAAAATTGAATTGAATTGAATTGACTCAAAGCCAGCCCATTCTATTTCCCCAGTGCTTTGTCACTCCACTTGGTGTGTGATTTTCATGCCAGAGACACCTTTTGGCATCTGTATGAGATTCGATGGACTTTAAACTAGCGCCAGTGTAAAGCTATCCACTTCAATATTTTACCTCAGAGCATCTGACATAGAAAAGCGAAAGTCTGCTTAGGGTTGGAATGAGGGGTGGTGGATTGGTCAAACAAACACAGACTTTCACCCAGGAGGCCATGTTTGTGTCCAGCATGACCAAAAGTCAGTGCTATTTTAACGTAAAGTTACATGACTTAGGCCTATCCCTCACATACATACACATACTTGCATGACATATTTACATCACATTATGCACTTATTTTAACCTAAAACATAATGTTTTTTTCTAAACCTAACTAAGTAGTTTTGTTTCCTTAACCTAACCGCAACTGTTTGACAACCACGAGTTTCACCCAGGAGACCACCATGCATTACATACAGATGCTAATGTGAGCGTCATAAAAATTCCAAAGGGTGCCTTTGCCGTCAATATCACAGGCGGAGGGCATTGGGAAAGCATTTGTATTTGATGACTTGGGGTGAGAATATGTTGTTAAAAACAGTGCCAGTGTTCAATGTAGTAAGAAATGTGCACTTCAAAATTCTCCCTAAAATATTATGCTAATTTTCTCTTTTTTTTCCGAGTGCATCTGTGAAAGGTGTGAGGAGGCTCTTAACCAACACAGCACCTTTACAAAAACAACAAATGTAAATACAAGACAGAGACAAAGATGTTTCAGGCTGACATAACTGTCTGAATGCTCTGAATTCACTTTCATACAAGTCGTTGTTTGTTATCTCTTTTCTGTTATTCTAACAACATGCACTGTAATTCGATACTGCACTTTAACTGGAGAAATCTGCTCATGTCCCGCTGATGGTAAGCGTTTCACCCCACTGAAATGTGCTTGAACAAGCAATTGGACCTCATATTCTGTGATCAATATCACAAGCTGTGAAGTATTGCTATGTTTGAATTAATAATATGGTTTCTTTATAAAATAATGCATGAAGCTCTACTAAAACAAAATAAATAAATAAAAATTGTAACATGTTGGTGAAAAACAGGCCATACTGGAGCACCACTGAATCCCATTCCTATCATTACAAATCATGCATAATGGATCTTAGGTGGGGATTAGAAAACATTCTATGTGTGTGTGTGTGTGTGTGTGTGTGTGTGTGTGTGTGGTCATGTGTATGCGTTTGTTTTGTATGTTGTTTTTCTTTGACCTGAAACATGCTCTTGAGAGGTGTAGCAACTGTATACTCAGTGATGCCCTGAGGCCTTGAGCCTAATTGGTCTCAGAGCCCATGTCACTTCACAAATTCCTACGTAATTTACACTGGCTAACTGCTCCCTCAAAAGGGCTTTGGGGGAGCATGTGGAGGGACACACTCCCCTCATTTTGTCACTGTTAGTATTTGCCTTTGATTTAGTTTGAAACCTCCTGACCTCTCATTTCCCAGTGTCACATTCTGATCAATATATAAGACAAATGTTGATAACCTTGGCTTGACCTCCTCTGATCCTGCCAGCTGGACATAACTGTGCATGCACTGCAAACTGTGTGTGTGTGTAGGTGTGTGTAGTTGTGTGTGTGTATGTTACGTGGATGGAGGAGCATGTTAATATACCTGAAAGTGTATTTTATATGATGCTGGCTTGGCTACTGTATGATACAAGATTAAAGTAGACATACTCTGCCACACCAATTGGATAATGCTCCCAGTGACCATTAAAGTAAAAAATACCTCTGTCATGTTTGTTTCACATTTACCATATCCAACAGTAAATGTCACAATAAATGTTGTTACCCTCATGTAAATATGTGTCCATCATTTCCCATATTCTACGTACATACTTAATTTTGTCATGCTAAAAAACTAATCTGATGCCAGAACTGCAGTAATGTTGAAAGCTGGTCCTAACTGCAGCTGACCTCTTGTGTATCATAATAAAGTGCCTGATAGTTTTAATGCAGGAGGTGAACAGACTCTCATACTGTATTTTGCTTAATCTCTTTAACATTTAGAGATAGTTTCTGTTTGGCCCTTGGGTCTATTTAGCTGTTAGATCTTAACAACAGCACAGAATTCAATTTGGTTTTGTTTTGCAGCAAATGGTAATGCTAATCTAATTTCACCTGTAGGACTGGGGTCAAGTTAAGTCATATTTTTTTCTACTCCCATGGTGACACTGTCCTCTGCAGTTGACCCCTGCTAATGGTGAAGGGGCAGTGGGCTGCTCTCAGGGACCTGCTCCAATTTCTGAGGCAAGTGCCTTTGTAAATTGCAGTGGCAGGAGCAGTAGGCGGACTGAGGTGTCTTTAGTACCATTTGATACTTCAATTGTTTCTCTCAAAAACCCTCATATAATCCATGCATAAACCCTAATGAGGAAAGATTAAAATAAAAGACGAAACTAACCGAAGTCTTTCAGAGTTAAAATCTCTTAAACAGCTGAGATAAACAAATAAAAGCGCTCAATATGATCTTCAGAGCATATTCTAAGATTGTCTGCAACACGGAGGTGGCTGAGCCAGTGGCTAGCAGCTAACTGTGCTAACAGTGCAAACGGTGCTAACAATGTTAACCATGGGGAAACTGGAGGGTGGGCGCTACACTGTGACAATGCCAGCCCGATATCAGCCGTAACCTCTGTATGAGTGCAGTGCAGAGTGGCGACTGATTAGCCCAGACAGTGGGATACACGCATGGGACTCACATGCACCAACATGAACACAGTGTTGGACTGTCTGCCACAGCACACAACAGAGAATGCGCAGGATGCCATTCCTTGATTTTATCTTTACATAGCATACAGTGGTTTGCTAGTATACCAATGCTTTGAATATCACATACAACTTTTTAAACCCCTCTTTTATAAGCATCAATCCATTAATTTATGCATTAATTAATCTCAAATAAGCCAGGTTTACTGTATAAGATGAGCAGGAAAAACAGGAAAATGCCTGTCAAGCTAGCTCTGGACTCAAATGGATTTATCTGTTCTCTGTTACCATCTTGTTAGTCAGTGGTGGGAATTCGGAAATTGATTATGTTTGTTGACAATGGAAATTTGGAAATATGGAACTCGAAATTGATGTGAAATGTTTTAAATTTTGAAGGGACAAATAAAACCACACATGCACATTCAAATGCACACACACACTTGTGTTATGTATCTCAGGTAATACGAGTCAGGGTTTAAAACTCTGCCTCTAGGTCCGGACTGTCTTCATGACCAATCAGCACAAACAAACAAACAAACAAACAAACAAACAAACAAAAAAACAGAGCAAGAAAGAAGATATGATTGAAGCCTCAGAAACTTGACCTTCAACAACCTGTAGAGAAACAATGTCTAAAGGCTGAAACCTGTATACACACTGAAACAGACTGACACAGAGTCCAAATAGCTTGCCTAGATAAGGAAAAAGTTTCATAGTCTAAAGGTTGTAGGTCCAAATCCCACTTGTAGTGTTGGTGTTTTCCTTCCATAAACCCTCAGAGGAGCATTTCATAAAGTGTCTCTTATTGTGAGAAGCCTGTCTTAAATGGGTCAAACATCAGTCTTCATAAAAATACTCAGCTGGCTGATCAGAGCCTCAATTCATCAAAATGTCTCAGAAGAGGAAATCATTCTGAATTGGACCAGTTTTCAGATGTTTGGTTCGTCTTTTAGGACGGAGAGTAAAAGCATTTTTTATCAACCTTCCTAACATGTGAAGTGACTCATATCTCAGCTGAAATGTATCATAGCTGCAGAGGAGTTTTAACCCGCCGGCAGCTGCTGATGGAGGTCACACTGATGTTTTGGAAACGTTTTATGACATTAAACCTATTCAAAGATCTTTTGGACAAAAAGCAGAATATTATTATTTATTTATCCACAACACAACTTTGTGGTAAAGCCCTGAATTTTAATGCCTCTTAGTTTCAGTTCACCTTTGTTCATGAAATAGAAAGGAGAGAAAAATAATCTCCTCACGTAATGCAGCATTCATGGCCTGTAAAACAGCGACTCGGAATAAATCCAGCTCTGACAGTGACAATATGTTGCTGAAATTACGAAAGCCTTGTCAAGACTTGTCAGGTAGGGCATCTGTTTCAGCATAGATTGTAGAGGTAATGATTATCCTCTGATGATGCACAGCTGTGGGCCACAAATGCAGAGGAATCCCTAACCCAAACGAGAGCTGCAAAAAGAGAGAATCATCCCCGGCATTCGCAGAGTGAAGACATTTAGGATTCATTTTATCATAACATCACAAGCCATCAGATGAATACAGCTCTATAGCCAAGTACATGGGGGGTAACATCTGAGCGAGCTGCTGCCTGGCAGAATGTGCGAGAGAGGAAAGACCTTGGGGAGCAGAGAAGAAAGGAAGAAAGTAAAAGGTGAAAGAAAGAGAGAAGGGTTGTGACCGCCCGCTGGTCAGACGGTGGGGAAGTGGTCAGTGTAATCAGTTATTGACCTTTTCACTGAATCACTCCTGTGTCATCCTTGAGTGGTCTAAGAACGTCTGTACCGGTGTATTATGAAAGACTAAATGCTGGCAACATCAACCCTGCTGAACAAATTGGCGAGTGGGAGAGATTTTCCTGTAATCAAGTGTTTTAAGTATTATGGGAGCTTTTAGTTTCGACATAGCCCCGTTAGATAGACCTAAAGGTCAAAAATAATGAAAGGATTTAAGTTCAACATCATGTTCTGAAGTTGACTTGGAGAGTTGTTGGAAGGAAAAGTTGAAGTACAGTTTTTTGGGGGGTAATGAGTAATGTGGTTACTGTGGTCCTCATTCAGTAACAAGTATCAAATCTGAATGTAGGAGTGTAATTTATTTCACTGAGTCACTTTCCAACAGTCTTAGAGGAGCAGTGACAGAAAATGCTGATTTTTTTTAAAGGGTTACAAAGCTGTCAGCATGTGTTATCACACCAGTCTTTTTACTCTGAGTCAGCAGTATCTTTGGGAGGAAATGTTTTTTCCTCCCCACGACCCTGAACAGGATGAGTGATTTAGAAAATGGATGGATGGATGTTTATTCCTATCCCTATCGCTTACATTTTGATGCTTTAATCATAATATCACTCCAACCACGCTACATCATCATCTACACTTCAGAAACATCGACAGCTGTCAATCATGCTGGAAACACTTTCAAAGCTTCTTGGACTGTTGCAAAGATATGTCCTTTCATTCATGTCAATGTACTGTAACTCTGAACGAGACGCCGTCTATGTTTCCTCTCCAAAAACTCCTCAGCGTGGCATTTTCTGTTTAATTAGTTCATAAATCATCTTCATCTCGTCTAAAATCTTTCTGTATTCCGTCCTCTTTGCTTTCACTCGTTCACTGGAGAAATCAGACTCTCACTGCATTATAAATCATGTTGGAGTGGTATTCATATTGATATATGATCATGATCAGAGCTGGCTGTGCCCTCGCCACACTGCACTGAAAAAGCAAGTTATGATCAATGAGCATTGAGTGTATGAATGTCTCACTTATTTCACATATCTTGCAAACGTCTAATCAATACACTTGCATTGCACAATTAACCCTAATGCTCCGTTTAGGTGTCCCGGAGAAACCCCGCCCCCCTTAACAACTCAGAAAAAAAATTAAAGGAATACTAATCCCCTGAAATATATTTTGTAAATCGATTAGTGAACCTATGTTACGCTAAATTCATAGAGAAAACTTTGCTTTTCTTTTATGCTTCAATGGTAAACAAAGAATCCAAAAACTGAGAAAATATTAAATAAATTGAAGTTATTGGGGTCCACCTTTCAAGAACAGCAAAATTATATCAAAACATCTGTTTACAAACTTTTACACAACTCTTGCAGAATAGCCTTGGTCTCATTTATCCGGCCATATGCTCAGTACTTCCCAAATACATGCATTTTTTTGCTAAAACCATAATATTTAAAACACTTCTGCATAAACTGTCTCACATAAGGATGAGTAGCATGCCTGTCCTGTTTATGTAAAAGTGTTTTTAAATAATTTTGGCAACTTTTGCATGTGTTTGGGAGGTCCTGAGAACATGACTTGGACTTGGATTATAATGCAAGAGTTGTGGGAGCTTGTACACAAATGTTTTGATACAGTTTTGTTGTTGTTAAGCGTAATCCCCTTTTTACATCTATTCATCAAGATGTTTTCCTTTTCTGAATTCTTAGTTCTCTGTGGAAGCAAGCAAGAAAAAGTTTTCATCCCAAATTCAGCATAACACTGGGTGAGTAGTGATATTAGACCATTTGGGGTTGAAGTATTCCTTAAACATAAGTAATGTAACTGTGTAAGATAACAAACATTACATTTCTTTGTCTATGAATTAACTTTTGCCAAACAAACACTGTATCCTTGTTCATATGTAGAGCGTATGACATACAAAACATAAAATATTTATATATGTGGTGTATTGTCAATGCTTTATGATCCAGGCTGTTCCCATGCCCTGTTCGTATGTATTCCTACCAACAGTAATGACTTGAATATTTCCCATGTAACCAGCCAGTAATTCGTGTATAACCCACATATTTGGAGAAACTGCATTTATGTGACCAATGTGCTGATGGGAGTAAAGAAGGAAGTGAATTCCTGAGAGGTAGCTTGGGGTGGTGGATGGGTCACAAAACATGAGGCACTCTCCTAGGACTTTCCCCAGGAGACTTGTGTGAGGAACAGCATGAACTTTGAGTGATCTTTGAGCCATTTAAAGGTATGTTGACACCATGTTTCTTTTCCTTAACCTAACCACAGTAACCTTACTTGTCTAAACCTAATGTCCATAACTTCATTTGAAGGGTGCTAATTTGTAATATAGAATATGAATGACCCTTGTATGTGCATTTTCCTAGAATTTAACTTTGCATGGATACATTGTAGGGCAGCACGGTGGTGTGGTGGTTAGCACTGTCACCTCACAGCAAGAGGGTTCCTGGTTCGATCCCAGGTGCAGGAGCCCTTCTGTGCCTCCTGTGGGTTTTCTCCAGGTACTCCTGCTTCATCCCACAGTCCAAAGACATACAGGTTGGGGATAGGTTAATTGGTGTGAATGGTTGTCTGTCTCTACATGTCAGCCCTGTGATAGTCTGGCGACCTGTCCGTGCCCAGTGTCAGCTGGGATAGGCTCCACCCCCCCGTGCATCCCCCAAGAGGAAAAGCACTTAGCAAATGGATGGATGGATACGTTGTGTGATCACATCTGTTTGTGACCTTTATCAAATGTGCAGGCCCAGTTTGTGGCAAAGACAAAGGTTACCACTTCAGTACTTTTCTACATACAGTATTGGATTATAACAAAAAGGAAAAACCTTACAGAGTAACCAATGCTGCTTAATTTCCTCTATTAAAATTGGCAACTTCTGAGAAATCTAGCCCTCTATGAAAAATGTTATCTGTTTGAACCAGATTAACAAGATTATAGAGAACATGCTGCTGCATTAAGTTTTCCTGAGGTAACCAGCTGAAGAGAAGAATACTACAAAGTGAAGGGTCTCCTGACCAAACACAAGATTGTTTGCAATTACCACCATGTTGAATCTCACAGCTGGTGTGATAAATAAAGTGCAAAACAACTCAGTGTGGATGAATTTTAATGATAGTGAATTGTGGCACCAGAGGCCATGGTGTGAAAAAAGTTACTTGGTATCATGTGGGAAATTAGACTAAATGTGCATTTGGGATTAATGGTTGGAATCCAAGCCCGTTTACCTCTGTGTGAGATGAAGAGGATCTAAAGGTACGATCAAAACCTCTTCCTCATCTTTTTGAAAACCCTTCCTTGGATATGAAAGGGAGACATGAATGCAACACTTCGCATTTCAGCAGCATCTCTGCTGACCTGCTGAGACATGGAAAGACAATTATAGGAGAAGAAGATGACAAGCTTGTCAGCATGACGGCTCACTGTGAATTCCATTTGTCCTCCGAGCCTTTATTCACCATGAGTCACACCTGATTGAACCTCCACAGGGGAATAAGGAGCAGACATTGTAGCAGACCTACTCTGCCTATTCGCCTCAGATCCACATTTTGTCATGCGTATGTGCACGCGCTTGAAATAAAATGAATATAGGGTTTTAGATGAAAAAGTACATGTATAAACATACGCACGAGCTCCACAACTAACTTCAATAACTCGCACTGAAATGCAAACACAAGATAACTGGAAACAGAAATGAAAAACAATGGAAAGGGAACAAAGATCGTCTTGGAGGAAGAATAAAAAGAAACAACAGAAAACACTTGGGGGCAGTTTGCAATGAATGGATATGATAGATAAGGATTATGGAGCCATTTGTAATTGGTGAGTCACAGATGGTGAGTCAGAGTGAGACGTGGTGTTTGGGGAGAGTTTGTGGGGAAGAAGTGGAGGTTAGGAAATAAAGAGTATCTGCAAAGCCATCACACAAGAAATACATTTTTGACCAACATAAACAAGCATGAGACACATCAGCCAGATACTCATTTATTCAAGTGTCTTCATTAAATTTAATTCAAAAAATCGCGCTTGTAATATGTGTACGCACTGTATGTGAACACGGAGGGATTTGGGAACAGGTTTGGTTGTCATTCGTAGTGTTGCTTTAAGGCAAAAATTAAACATGCAATGGGATTACCAAAGCTCCTGATTATTCACCAGGAAATTAATTACATTTGCCTGCAAGGTATTTGGGTTAATAAACATGGGTACATATGGGAGAGATATGGAAAGCAGGTGGTAGGTGTAAATTTCCAGGAGGTACAGGGTTAAAACGTAATAGATCAATTAACCTGCAATGGTCCGAATTAGAAAAACAAGGAATACACTCAGGAATACAGTTTCATTACTAAAGGTCAGTCAGCACTTACAGCTTGTAATCTTGGATACCCTTAAAGGGACAGTTTATAACAAAATCAAAAATACATATTTTTCCTCTTATATTTTTCATGAGTGTTGGAGGTAGTGGCTGTAAAGATGTCTGCCTTCCCTCCTATATAATGGAGCAAACCTCACAATATCCTTTGAATAGCATCCCACTAAAGAGGTTACGTAGTTAATATAAAGTTAGGTAGTTAATGTAAAGTTACGTGGTTAGGTTCAGGAAGAGAAACATGGTTGGGCGGTTCTAGGTTTAGGTTAGTAAAGCTGCGTAGGTTAAGAAACAGAAACATAGTGACGACATACCTTAAAATGACTAAAAGTTCACACGGTTTCGAACACAAGCCTCCTGGGGAAAGTCCTCTGTTGGAAAGTCCCATGTTTTGTGACCCATCCTCCACCCCAACGCACCTCCTTATGGGAGCTAATTGCTTCTTTACTTCCATCAGTGTAGTGCTTGTCATACGATTACAGCCTTCCCAGATATCTTGGTTATATATGAATTCCTGGCTCATGATTATGTGAGATATGTATGAATTGTGGTGCATTACTTTTCATAGGAAATTACACAACATAAAAAGTACACGTAAAAAAACTCAACTGCAATGTTGTGTTTCCAGAAATCACGAATAGGTTTCTCAAGACAATCCACAAACCTTGTTGTGAGCAGTTTTACACATAAATGGTGTCCTCCTTAGATAAGCTTTAATGTCAGCTAGCTGTTTTTTTTTTTTAAATGTATTACTTTTTTGGGACTTTGAACACCAAAAGCCAAGTGCCATCTAGTTCAATTTTATGAGAGATGACAGACATCTCTACGGCCGATACACTCTGAAACTTACATCAAAACAATCGAGACTGATGAATAGCACTACAGGTAAGAGGAATAATATGTAGTTTTGATTTTGGGGGTGTGCCATTCCTTTAAGAGTATACACTACAATGAGTTCATGCAGTACAATGGCTTGGAGCTAATCATTTATAAAATATTTCCAATGAAATAATTCTTTGGTGAATTAGCGATAGCATTAAATTTTAATTGTCTCCCTCCATAACTGTCAGCATTCAGTGACTCATACTTCAGAGAGAGCAGGCATAAAACCACATCTGTGATAAAATGAGCTTTAAATGCAATCAGTATTTTTGGATAATCAGCTTCACAACAGCCATACTGTGATTGAAATCGATCATCAAGACGAGGGAAGTGAGGCCAAATAAAGATCAATGCATGGAACTCAAGGATGCGTAACTGAAAACCTCTGATTTATCCCCACACCTATGTTTTATTGGCTGTATTCTGTGCTTGGAGACACACCTTCAGTGCATATATTATAGATGTTTACAACAGAACTGCACTCAGTCCCAAAAGCCTGCAGGCTTCCGCTGTCCCAGTGGTTGCCGTTGGGACAGCTGTTCATGTAAACTTAACAGGTGTTACTCGTCTCCGCTGAGAGCTTCTCACTTTTCACACTGTCTATTTCCCCTTGTTTTTCTCTTCCCCTATTCAGAAAGCATCACCGATGTCTTTGATTTCTCTAATCCAATACGTCGGATATGTCTCATCCAACACTTATATATCGAACGGATAATGCTTAATTGGTCTTCATGCAGGACAGATCTGTCAAAGAAAACAGATATCTGCACTGAGTATTTTAATTTATACATTAATCTATAGGACAACTATCAAATGGACAGGACATGTCTTATGTAAGTAGTCCATTAAGATAAAACATAATGTCTAAGATTTGTCGAAAAACACAACCAAGACTCAGATTTAATTCCACTATGCATAATACATTTCACAATTGAAATGTACAGGCAAGCACGGTATGACAGTTCATCACATGAACCCTCGGGCATTTTAGCTCCATGCTGCACCTACAGTGGAATGCACAATGTGCAGCCTCAGCCCGCAGTACCAAAATTATTCATGGCAGTGGAGAGTCTGTTGCAAATTTTATTGATATTCCCAAATATGTGACTAAATAAAGCTGAATATATATTTTTATATTAATATGTAAGGAAAATAAAACTGTGTTAATATTTTCTGGGACTTTTGCAACATGGTTTGCACCTGTGTGAAGCTCCATACGGGATTGTAAAGGTGATGATCTCTTGTTAACACACAAGATCAGATATAATTTCCTGTTCGATTTTATGTCCTGTATATCCTGCAGCTAAGTATTAAAGTCAATGTCTGTGCACTGCAAGTCCCTTTCATTAATTGCCCTTTATTTATGCTCTGCAGAATCTTCAACAGGTGCTCTGTTAGCCTTAAATGAGTGGGTTGTAGGATTCAGTGGTATCTAGTGGTAGGGATTGCAGATTGCTACCAGCTTAAACTTCTTCCCTGTGCCAAGTGTAAACTCCCAGTCAGGATTCCTTCAGTGTTCATTGTTCCAGAGGTTTTTACAGGAAGCTGAATTAACAGCAGAGGACTTCTCAAACAGACCTAGGGGATTTAAACTGAACACTTAAGTTTCACAATACAAATCAATGTTTCTCCAATGTTGTTCGGCTTGTTTCAAACAGGCCATTAGCCTAGCATCTGCAAAACATATGGACCCAAGGATTTAAACCAGTAAAAACACTGAATAAAGCATTTTGTGTTTTTACAATGCAGTTTGGCTTGTTATGGAGGGGCTGCTAAGTACGGTAGCTGACATGAAAACCTGAAGAGCCCTGTCCAGATCCAGTATTTGTTTTTTGTTCTGGAAACATGACTGTGCAACATTGCAGACTCCATGGACAAGGACCCGCTATGGATGTAGGTATAAGCAGCTCATTCTAAGAGAAAAATAAAAAATAAAAAACTAAAGAAAACATACTTATTATATTCCATTTCTGTCGATATATCCCCCTAAATCCTACACACTGAACCTTTAAACCTGCCCCCCCAACATTGTCAAAACTTTGAAGAATATTGCAGCTTTGAAAAAATATAGTTATGCAATTACAACTTTTGCTACAGTTAGGCAACTAAATCCATTTGAAAAAGAAAAAGGTTTTTGTCACTATTCAAAACAACAATCACAAGTAGCTTCTTGAAAATAAAAACAACTTGTAAAACTGTTCCTATTTCCACCGACACCCTTATGCTACACTATAATTTTAATGTCAGACCACTATCTGTTCTTATTAATGCCATCTTCATAATATATTGTTGCCATGGAGGGCCATACATTATCCACTTTTGTGTTCAAAGCACACACTCGCAGTGTTCATTTCACAAAATCCTCCAAAACAGACTGAAGCACTTTAAAATGTTCCGCTCCTCGCATATGTATCTCAGCATCAGGGCAATATTTTCCTTCCTTGTATCTGCTTCTTGAATTGTATTTTGCCATTCTCATCGCTTCAGCCTAAAATTACATCCAGCCATCTGTTGCAAATTACTTTCCCAAAACAATATTTTATTGTACACGAATCAGATTGAAACAACACTTTTTAGGCAGAGGCTTATGATATATATATCCGTGTTTTCCAGGTTATTTGTTAGTGAGAGCAGGAGAATACATGTAGCCTACTGTAAAGGTTATCTCTCATTTCCTAGTGTTATTATTTTGTATCTTGAAAAAAAGCTTGTTCTATGCTTGCGTGGAATAGATTGAACACAATATATCAGATAAAGCCCTCTTAAGATCAAACCACTGTTTCCAAACCATTGTTCCTAGCCTGGGATAAAGCACAGTGTATACCCAGCATGCAGAAGCAAATAATGCCGGCTCGACCATCATGCATCCGTCATATGATTATTTATGTATTTCTGAGCTTGAATAACTGAGAAAGTCTCAGTCAGAGCTGGGGATGCTGTTGAGAGAGGACAACTCTTAACTGCTGTTTTACTGAGTCTGTCACTGAGTAGCAGAGAGGACATAAACATAGTGTAATAAGAGGTCTTGTTGTGATGTCTTTTCTATATGCTCTACATCGCCTACATCCTCAAATCTGTAAATTAGGTATAAATATGGATGAGCTATTCTGTGTCTCCGATTACTGTGTGAGTGTAGCACTAAATGGCCATTTTGTGAGTGTGTCCTCCCTTAGTATTATAAAGAGTTTAGCAGAGCCTTGGGAAAAAGCCTATCAAGAGGTGTGCAGAAACCAGCCAGTCTGACAAATAATTCACTGCTCAACAGTGGGTTTTTTTTTTCAGAGAGAGACAAAAGAAAAAGATGAGAAAGGTTGAAAAGGGGGAAAGAGTTATAGAGGATTGTGACACATTGCTGGGCTGTCAGAGAGCTGGGTGAAGAGGCTCTGGATTAAGTATTAAGATCAGAACAGAGTTTTGTAATTGTATTTTCACCCTACACCCAGCAGCTACCACTGCAGGAGGCGTTAAGCTGCACTAAAAAAGCAGAGGGGAATGTTTCTTCAAAATATATGCTGAGTCAACAGAGAATTCTAATGATTACTCTGTTTCTGAATTTTATCTGTGGGAGTCTTACGCAGTAGGCCATGTAATACAAACCATATTTTTTCCTAAATGTTGGCTGCAGGACTATACAGCCCTCAGTATTTGCAGCCTTCGAGTGACTGCTCCTTTGTGACAAAAATACTGTACAGTACACGCACAAATGAATATCTGCGTTCTGCTTGATTTGGGGTAGCCACCATGGCTGGTGGAAACAGTAGCAGCATCTGTTGGATCCTGTAATCCATCCAGATTTGAGTCCAGGGAGCATCTGCTACCGCACACTCCAAGAGAGGATCTACACAGGAGGAAAGGAGAGAAGAGGATCTGCAGGATAGCACAGGAAATGATAAGAGAGGAATTGATTTAAATGTATGGAGGGCAAACACAAAGGATGATGAATAGAATGCCGGTAATGGTGCATTTTTGTCTCATGATTGATTCTACAAATCAAATTTTTGCACAATGCAGTGGCCACACGCTTACACAGTTATGCCTGGTATAATAAACGCTTCGCCATCCAGAGTAATGCTCATCACTGTGGCAGACACAGAAAGTGAAACGATCCAGCACACTTGTGTCTTCAAACGCCATGATGCGAGCCTGTGCCATAGCAGCTGTCGTGGTCATTACAAGGTGGTGGCAGTGCCAACCTCTTGGTCAGCCAGCAGCTGCCTTAGCAATGTGGATCTCTCAGATTAAGGCCGGCTCCAATCTGCTCGGATCTATTCGAGGAAACAGATGATAATGAAGGGGACAAACAACTAGAATCCGAGATAGCACTAATCCAGACAGCCATCACATCACGCACCAGAAGTCATCACAGGAAATTACTACAAGTGCTGCAGATGCCTTTAATGCGGAGACGATGCAATGAGCAATGTGTTCTTGGTTAATTTCACACATCTTTGAGAGTAATTTTGGGGATAGATGGCAATCATTACACCTGTTATCAGAGAGGAAATGTGGAAGGTATTCATTCATCTTAAGGAAATCATTTTAAATACCTCAGTGGGGTCCACACCTGATCAGTAAACATGTTAAGTCTCTAAAAATGTTAAAATCTACATAAACAACCCAATCACCAAGATTAATGTCGGCAATGTATGTTTTTCCAAACCACAAATATGATACATTTGTGCATTGTTCTGTAGTGGATATGTTGAAACTTAATGTTTCAACAACACTGTGGTTAATGATCGGTTTTGTTTAGGCACAAAAACACTTGGTTATGGTTAGGAAGAGGGGACCAGATTTTGGAAATAAACTGCAGGGAACATCTCCAGTTCAGTGGTTATATATCATTAAAATATTCCATGTTATTATTATTATAATATAAAAGGAGGTATTCAGGGTTTCGTTTGACCATGGTAGCTGTTGCACTGCATTAAACTGTATATATGTAACTCATTTCTTTCTATGGTGCTACTTTTATATAGGTTGTTGTAATTGCAATTTCATTGTCCATTTTATTATTTATATTCTATTCTAGTTCTCACATTCTGAATATTGTTTTATACTTTCTCTGTGTTTAGTGTGGAAGAGGCAGCAACTACTTTTCATTATGCAACCCTGTATTGCATAATGACAATAATAAGTCCTTGAATCCTTGATCATTATACTTGCCAGCCTCCAGACATCATAGCTTAAATGAGGCTGACTAATCATCATGAGTTCACCTAAAAATGTTAGAACTTGAAAACACCCCTATGTTAATTTATTTAATTGCTGTAACAGCAACAATATCATGTTTTTCAACCAGTGGTTATGGCACTACTTTGTTGTTTTGGGGACTGACTTAAAAAGTGTTCACACAGCTCCACGAGAACTTGTGAATCACTTAAAACTTCTCACTCTGCTTACAACTCCCTCAGGGCCGTTCTTTCGTGCCACAAGTGTGCCTAGGGAGTCTGACCACCAAATAACCCAACGTGCGTTTGGCCCCATGTTTGGCAGGGTGTACCTGACTGCGATCTGGCCGCACTGCTGGGTTCATGAGCCCGCGATGCTCTCTTGCGCGCACAGAGCAGCAACTAACCATAGACTTGTGGAGGTAAAGAAATAAAAACAAACACTCTGTGGACAGAAAGTACTGACAGCTGCTGATTCTAAGGGGCTGATCTAAAACATGATGCATCATTAAGAACCTGTTGAATAAAACACCACAAAGTAAGTGTGGTAATCAGTCCGCACTTGCCTAAGATTTCAGCTGTTTCTAAACATCTATATGCACATGCCGTTAGGCCTAATTATCAGTTTGAAATCTGTTCTTCTCTGTGTGAGAAAATGGATGTGTGGTGTAAAAATGTGTGAAAAGCGTCAATTACATGAGTCTCACAGTCAATGTGTGAGAGATGGCAGAGACAAACGGGGGTATTTAGGGGGTTAGCTCCGGCTGCAGAGAAGCTACCAAGAACGAGGACTGTCCCCATAAAATGCTGACTTCAGGCCACCCTTTTTTGACTTAAACTACCCAATTTCAGTGGCACTATCCCGACAGGAAATGCAGCGATGCCTCAGTAGTACAATGCCTGGTGGAAACAAAGTGAGGGGTAGCTAAAAAACGATCATGTTTGGTGGCTACAAAGCTGCTGAAAATGCAGTGATGAATTGCTAATTGGCTCAAAACAGTCTTTTGGTGTGCCCCCCCTCCACTTTCCATCACTTTAGAAACACTAACATGATATATACGAAATGTACAAATGTAACTTATCCTTGGTTTGCAGAAATGTACATTGCCAACATTTTCTTCTGGCGACTGGGCTGATACAGATGGCACTTTTGAGCGAAAATGAGTATGTGTGTATATGTGTGACAGAGAGCTTGTATACACTCTAATGGGATGGTGACCACAATATTGTCATTTCCACGACATGCTCCCCACTAAGACACAGAATATAAACAAGCAGCTGTGCAGCATCAGTTACATTTGTGTTTTTACTCTGAAGTAATATTAAATATCATCTGGCTCTCACCTCTTCCAAAAGTTAAAACGAAATGTCCCGGGCCATCTCATGTATGTCCCTGGCTACTGTTTTGTCAGAGAACAGTACTATATCAACTTTCCCAGCAGCCTCATGGCACAGTATTCCCTGATTAATGGCTTTGGCAGCAGGTAGAATTAGATCTTCACCAACAGTATGTGGTTTTTGTGTGTCCGCAATACGATATAGCTATAAAGGACACCTTCACTCACTCTTTTTTTTTTTTTTGCTTAAATGCAGTTGGCGTTTCATCCTCCTCATCCGGCCCCTCCTTTTCTTTGCAGCAGTGAGGCCATATTTTTATTTTTATTTGAGGAGCTTGGTGGCCTTGTGGTCTTTTCTCTGTCTTTTTTGCAGTTGAGAAATAATCCTTTGTGCATTCATTAGGTGTTGTTTTTTAGACACTTGGATACAATGTTAGACCATCTGATCAGCTTGGTGGTGCAATATTAAAGACAAGAAAGAGAGACTGCGAGAAACAAGCTAATGTGTCTTGTGCTATGTGTCTAGTTTGACTGCAGCTACACAGTCGTATGTGTGTCTGTGTCAGAGATTGCTGTCTAGCTGCCAGTGTGCCTAATATGTCAATGATAGGAGAGTAATTAATCTTGCTGAATGCAAATAAGAATAATATTTTTGATTGGCAATCTGTAAATTAGGTCTCCATCTAGATGGATACCCACTGACACACTAACACCTCACAGTGGATAGATGCACACACAGGGTCACCTTGAGCAAAAATGATCAAATATGAATTTCTCTCTTTGGCTACTAAGAAGCTTGCATGTTTGCTTGCACAGAAGGGCATTAAGGGGGAGCACTGAGGGGAATACTAACAAGAGTCGGTGGTTGATACTGCATATAGGAAGTGAGTGGGAAGTGCAGAAATCAATCAAAACTCAGTGAGACTTGTATAGACAGTGGGCTCATCAATTTTAATATACAGCTGCCTGCTTTCACACCCTTAATGCAGCAGATTCTAGAAGAGGGTTTAATGCTCAGTAGTTCCAACACGGCCAATCACTTCTGCCCACACCTACCACATCTGACACAGATGGCTCATGGTCCAGTGTCAGAGAACACCGATGGATCAGCTGTACCTTGTGCAGGGGTAAAGTTCATTCCTGCATGACACAAAGTCCTGCTGGGATTAAATATACAAACATGGATAGTAGGTGAAAGGCTAGAAGCGGACACAGTAAGGGACAAGCAGCCAGACTTGACAGCCCACTCTTTACTTAATAAAGCAAAGTCAGTGTGACATGATCCTGCCACTGTGTGAGAACATATGGTGTGGAATGGAGTGAGTAGGCACCTTTAACAGGCTCATGCTGTTAAAGAAAGTCTAGCTAAAAATAAAGCTTCTCCATATAAGAAGTAACATTGAAATGAAACTATATGTCATCTATATTATCCGCAATTTCATGCAGATTTTCACCAGTGTTGGGTGAATGCTGGCCAACTCTATCACTTGCACATAGAAAAATGTATTGGTGAGATAAGCTTACCAATAAAGTATAGAACACTGAAGCGATCTCCTTTAATAAACATGATCTTTTCATTAAAAGTAAAGAGATTCTGATTGATCTTAATATTTAGGAATGAAAAATGTATGACGGAGATGTACTTTCTGCATATATTGAAGAGGAATATTTAACTGGAAGGAGAGCGGAGCTGAGGGGGCTAATCTAACAAATATTGATCTTGAGGTGATCTGCAGCAAATATGGGAGTCCCATTAAATATGCAGCATGTGAGTCGAGAGCAAATTATAATCAAGGGTGTTAAATGACACTTTTGACTGGCTGAACCGCTCAGTTTGCTGATGGAAACGTGCAGGTTATTAAATAAATTCAATTTAATATATGGGGGTTTTTTTTTCAAGGCGATTAAAAGTTGTGCTCAAAGACCATGAGATACGATGTAATCAGTGCCCTACCTAGCACATTTAGTGCCCCAGGCAAGCTTCCCCTGGCCCCTCAGCACCCCTCATCACTCTCACTCAAGAGTTGCTTCTTTGTTGGCTTGATGATGTTGTAGGTCACATGCCTCAGTGACCAATTGTATTTGAGTGGGCAGAGTATAGGCAGAGAATAGTGGTAATATTAGTCCATCCATGCTGTCCTAAGTCTAAAGATCAAAGGACTTCAGCTACCATTTTGAGAGGGCTCAACTTCCAGGAAAAGTCTTCACCTGTCCAGTTTAAAATTGCACAAATGAACAAATCATCTGTGGAGTCCAGTTATCCCAACACTAAGTCTAACGGCCTGGTGTGCAACCCTGCACTGGTGGCGGCAAAACGCTTGTTGGTACTCCTGGACGCGCCACCCTGCTGCACTTTACGCCACTGTCCTATTTTCCCCAGCCGCCAGAATTTAATGCCTTTGTCCCCCCGACTTACTTTCTGCTTGTACTGTATATTAGCTCCCATGGCAGCTCTTTTCCTCTGCTCCTATGGCAGCTTGACTCCTCTCCTCACCACTGATGCATAAAGAGAACTCTGTTGCTTTTGCTGTGTCTCATGTGTGACCAAGAATGGACAAGAAGAGACTCGCTGTTGAGGTAGAGAAATATCCAGAGCTAAACGACCCACAATCCCGTCATTATGAAGACAATAGCCAGAGAGATATTGCTTGGCAAGTCATAGCTCTGGAGACTGGCTCATCAGGTGAGAAATAAAGTTTAATAAGGGGCTGCTTAGATCCACAGGCTGTACAGACAGATCTGTGCAGGCTGTACAGATCTTTCAGTGAAAGTAGTAATAACTTTGCACGGTCGTCTGTTGATGAGCTGCAGCGCGACACGTCAAGTGTGTGCTGGGAGTGGCACATGACACACCACGTCGCAGTTTTCCGCTAAAAAGTCATAGGTGCTTTGTATTCATTTGATATTAACAGAGCTGCATTACATTTCTAAGTGGATTTCTGCAGTCATAATACAGCTGAATATGGTGGTAATTGGTTACGGAAAAATATGAGTGTATTAATTTGGATTCACAGTGATTTATACATGAGTAAGTCTTTATAATGCATCTGTGGGAAAAAAAAATCCTCTTTCTGCTGTTAAATTATGGATTTGTCTATACCTTTATAACTGCATATCTAATTTAATCTTTTCTGAGTAATTATTTTGAATCACTGTATAGGACATTTTGTTCATTTAACGCTTGGTTACAGCCAACAGTTCAACCTTTAAACTTATGATGTTAAGAAAGTGCCCCCAGGTGATACAGAGACAAACAGTTATCCATTACTGCACTGACCCAGGCTCAGTCCCCATCCTGATCAAACACATTTGACGGCGATCATGTCCTCATTGCTGCACTAGTGACTCCTGCTGGTTGGCCGGGATGCCTGTGGTGAGAGAGTGGGGGGTGTAGGGGGTAGGATCTGGTGGGGGAAAGGGCTCCACAATTCAACAGATCAATAGCTTGGAATTGATGTATTTTGGTGTCAAAATGTTATCTCCCCAGTGCAGAAATGATACAGGGCAACCAGAAACCAAGTGAGAAAATCCAGATATAATCACGTCAGTACTACTACTACTACTACTAATAATAATAATAATAATAATAATAATAATTGGAAATGAAACAATGTGCTAGCAGTAATGAAGACTTCTCCAAAAAGATACGTTTTGAGAAGTGATTTAAAGAATGTCATTCATTCTACAAGCCTCAGATTTTCAGGCAGGGAGTTTGAAAGCTCAGGGGTCCTGACTGCAAATGCCCTGGTCACCTTTACTTCTGAACCTGAACTTAAAAACAGCCAGCAGAGCCTTGCCTGAGGATCTGAGGCTGCGCACTTGCTGATGGGGAAGTGGTAGACTCAGGCTGTCTGATGGGCAGGGGCAAAAACATATAAATATTAAGGGCACCAGCTGCATGTGGTGGGGCAGCAGCATGTAGAAAGTTTTCTAGCATGTAGGGCAACCTGTAGAACAGCATCACGCTTTTATGGTGGAAGTAGATATTTACCTGTAATTTCTAGCAAAATCTAAAAGGGTTTCACACTTAAACAATACTTAAATAAATTGTTCATTAAGGTGGATTTGCAAGGTTTTATATCTTATGGGATTGTTATCCATAAATACATAATACATAAATTGACCCATTTTAAATTAAGCATACATTTGATTCATTAAAAACCCTCAATAAGGCAGCCTTACTATATTTCAGTCAGACAACTCACGTTTCACATGTTTACGTGGATGCTGGGGTGGAGATGGGGCTGAAAGAGCGAGCAGCAGTACTGATGTAGAGCAGCAGTGACACTAAAAAGGCAAAAGCTTAAATAGACTGCCACGTTGGGAGGGTGTGTTTGCAGATGACATATGGAAAGTGATGTATGGTGTGAGTGTATGAATCAGTGCAGCTTGATTTGACTGCCTGAACTATATAAATATGCAGGTGATGGTCACATGATCAGCCCCTCTATCACCTGCAGTATTAACTGAATAGCCTGCAGACTAGAACACTGTAGATATTGTAAAGTGACAACAAAAGAAGCCAAAATTAGCTTCAAGCTAGCTGGCTTGCTAAGCAGAGTAATGTAGTGTATGCAATTCAGTGCAGCCAGGAATATACAGATTTGTACACAGGTGAGGCAAAACAACCACTCTACACGTGCATGGCACAGCACAGGAGAGCCAGCTCCTGAGGTCAAGACTCAGCTGTTCACTTTCGAGGACAGCAATGAGCACATCTTGGCCAGAGAAGACAAATGGTTTGAAAGAGGCATGAAAGAAGCCATCTACATCAAACTGGGACGACCATCATTAATCAGAGGAGGTGGCCTGTGACACCACTTATCACCCACCTACAATGCAGTCTTGGGATCCCTCCTCAGACGACTTCACACCCATTCACATCTGGTCCCATCTAACCCTAAGGACACACATGATGGCCAGGTGGTTCAACAACTCACACGAGACCTTAACGACTCCGAAAGCCAGAGTTCACATGTAACCTCAATGACTTTGTAAGGGTTCAGAGTATAAAGCCTGAGACTCCACACCAGTCATTTGGAACTGAGGAAGCTTCTTGGATGACAGGCGAAACATCTTCAAGAAACACAAGCAAGTCCAGTTGCCTACGATGTAGTACTTCATGAATGACTGAGAATCTTCACCGACATGTTCTCTATTCCTTCTTTGATGGTCGACAGTAGAACTTTAGAAATTCTAAAGTTAAAATTGAACAACGAAAATTCAGAAATTGATGCTCAACATTAATTTTTGCAGACAAATTTAACCACCCACACAAACATGAATGGGGTACGAAACAGGCCTACTGAGCACAGGCCCAGGGCCCCTTGCCTTCATCTGTAAAATGTTAATCAAATTACTGATTTGGGAGAGGCTCAAAATTACCACTATAAAAACTGGCAAAACAACCACACTATAGAGAGACACAAAATGATGACAAAGAGATTTGCAAAAAAGATGCACAACGAATAAACAAAGATGCAAAACAGCAACCAGTAAGTGCTAAAACCTGTATCTTGCTCCTGTGTAGAAGAGGTGGTGGGCCTTTTGCATATCTGTGCCATTGGGGGCCCACTGTCTTATAATCCGCCCATGCACACATGCCTATGTGACGTCTCTGGTCGGTGTCCTTCACCACTGGACTGTCCTCACAGCATATCAACACAAAAAAACCTGAGAGAGAAAGAAGATCAAATTGAAGCTACAGAAACTTCAACTTGCAGGGCAAAGAAAGTTAACAGACTTCAGACTGACACCTGTTCACACTGAGATGTGTTCACACTGCAACAGAGTCACGCAGAGTTCAGATAGCTCAGCTGGTAGAGCAAGAACTTTTATAGTGTTAAGGTTGTGGGTTCAAATTCAACTTGGATTGTTTGTTTTCCTTCTGTCAAACCTCAGTGGAGTGTCTCATAAAGATGTCTATTACTGTTAAAAGCCTGCCTGGAATGAGTCAAACAAACTGAACCAGGACCAGTTTCTTTCATTAAGACACTCAGAGCTTATCAGAGGCTGAATTTATCAAACAGTAGCATGTAGGAATTTTTCTAACATGTAGGGACAGCCTATATGGCACTACATCACATTTTTCCCGCTTTAAGGGCCCCTTAGAGGACATTTCATCATATTTTATCTACCACAGGGGCATCCAAGAGGACACTTTTGCTGTGTTTTCTTCGAACATGGGGGCACTCTGAGTCCACCGGTGCACAGGGGAGCAGCAACTCAGCAATATAACTGGGAGCTAAACCATTAAGTGCTTTAAAGGTAATCAGTAAAATCTTAAAATTTTAAAACTTCATGGTTACCAGCAAAGAGAGGCTAAAACATGAGTGCTTTGATCTTGTCTTCTAGTCCTGTCTTTATTTAAAGTCAAGCAGTGCTTTGTACCAGCTGAAGGTGTGAGATAAGTTTTAGGTTTAACCCTGAATACAGTAAATTACAATAATCTCACCAGGATGAGATCAAAGTATGAATGACCTTCTTGGGATCAGGTTGAGAGAGAAAAAACAGATTTTTTTAGATGCTCCTCAGTTGATAAAAACGTGATTGAACGACTTTTGTAACTTGTTTTTCAAGCAAAAGGTCATTGCCACGTATTAAACCTATTTCTTGCTGCAGGTTTGACATTTGTAGACAGCGAGCCAAGATGTTGTTGTAAAATTGGGATAAACTTTGGAGGACCACAAGTAATGTTTTCAGATTTCTTTTCATTTAGCTGGAGAAAGTTTTGAGCCCATCTGGCACTTTATTTCTTCCAGACAAGATAATAACTGATGGAAACTGCCTTCTTTACTGGTTTATAATGGGACTTAAATTTGAGTGCCATCCTTAAGCTACATCAGCCGCTGCATCTAACCTGTCACTTTCCTCAACATCACAGCTTAGATTCTGTGCGACCTGTGGCAAATGATATTCACTCTCTGACTAACAATGTTGGCTAGCTTGTGCAAAACACAGCGAGGGAATGTGGGGAAATGTGTTTTTTTTCACATGATTAAACCCCTCATGAACAAAATGTAAATTAATAAAACTGACTCATCTGCTCAATATCCTTTGAAATGCACCTGGGGAATCCCCATCTGCCAAGCTTGCTGATCAAGGCGCATCCATCCCACTCAGGAGACAGGTGAACTGTTGGAAACTGATCCTGCTGAGAGACCTTCTGTCTGCACTGACAAGATCAGGAAAGAGCACATTTGTGGATTTGTTATGATGAGTAGCTTTGTCAAATCAATCATAAAGATACATTTAAAACATTTTGACACCTGTAACAGACGTATAATACCTGTTTTCATTAAGATGTGAAGGGTTACCTGTGGGTTCTTTTTAGGAATTGAATGCTAAAATATTTGCCCAAGATAGTGAAAAACTGTGTTCTCACCCAACACAAATATAAAAATAAACATAAAAGTACACTGAATAGACTTTTAAACATGCAACATTTACAATTTAAACAACTACTTCTAACCAGTAAAATGGCATTGCCATAGTCTTATGGAAATTTCTGTTGTTATCAGTGTTTATTTGTGTATTTATTTTTTAATCTAGCATGTGTACACAAATGTGCATAGCTCATTCTGTCTGACAGAAAAGGAGATAAAAAATGTCATTTAAGACAGTCAGCAAATGCCAAGTTAATTTATGGATTTAACCTATTTAGAAATAAACATTTCTTCATGTGATGTAAGCAAGCAGGTGATTTACGACTCTTTATTTAGTAAATTATTTAGCAAATCATATATCAGCTGTCAGTCTCACTGGTGCCAGGAAAAGAGACAGCATTACACCAGTGCTAGCATCCCTGCACTGGCTACCCTGGAAATACAGGATTGATTTTAAGGTTCTTTTATTTGGTTTTAAAGCCATGCATGGGCTGGCATCCCAGTATATATACTATAAGTGTCACTGCATTTGATACAGGTGTTCAATCAAGTTTGAGTTGTGGTATAATACTTAATAAATAGCCTTAAAGCCTCAATTCAAGCAGAAAACAGCTGTCTGTCTCGATGAGATAAACTGATGGATGAACAACTGGGATGGGTGGATGGAACAAATACCTTGATGAATGACTGTAACATGATAAGAAATGTTACTGGAAGCTTTTCTCAACACTGAAACAATAGAGCTAAAGAATATTATTGGTTTATTATCCAACCTTTTCCTCATTTTAGGCCCAGTTTTACATGTCAAAAAGGAAATACCACCCCCCAAAGGATCATTTGTATAATAATCATTTATCCTGTGTTACAATTAATTTGTGAAGTTAACTTTGCTTTTCTCACATTACCCCGGTAACGAAAAATCCCCAAAAATGGGAGAGTTCTTGATGAAATGAAATCATCAGGGGCTGCGTTAACAACAGCAAAATTATATCAAAACAACCATTTTCAAACTCTCACACAACTCAAGCAGTAAGTCTCATTTATCCAGTCATCTGCTCAGTACTTTCCAAACACATACATTTTCACTGAAACTGTAATGTTTAAAATGGCACATAAACTCTTTCACACAGAGACGAGTAGTGCTCCTGCGTTGTTTTTGCCGATGTGTTTTAATTAGTAAGGTTTTTGCCAAGATGCATGTGTTTGGGAAGTACTGAGCATATGACTGGATAAATGAGACTTGGATTATACTGAATGAGTTGTGTGAGAGTTTGTAAATGGATGTTTTGATATAGCTTTGCAGACACCTATCACTTTAATTTATCAAGAATTTTCTCAGTTTTTTGGATTCTTTGTTCACTGCAGGCAAGCGAGAAAAAAGATTTCTTCACAAATTCAACATAACACAGAGTGAGTGATGGTCCGTTAATAAGATGAACTCTCCTCCTAGCTCAGTGATAGTAGTAGACATTCTCCCTGTGCGATGATAGCTACAGCAGTTGTAGGAAAACAGTAATCATATTAGATGAATTGATAAACGTACACATGGAGGAGAAACCAGATTAAAAACTGATCCTAGATCAACATTAGCTGGCAGAATCAGTGCCTGCCCCTCCTCTGTCAAACCAGATTAATGCCCTGCATCTAAATGTGCTCTGGTGCGACTCGGTCACACCTCCATTCATCACGCGGCGGGGATTCTCCAGACAGGGTTCACTATTTTACCCATCTGTCAATCAGCACCCACAGGCAGACAGCCCGGGCTCCTCCTGCCAGACCACACAACACCTGCCACCTCATTGCTCTGCCACAAACGCCCGGCCGTCCACCTGGCTCCATGCCCTGCAGCCCTCTGGTCTATCAAGAATTGAACGTGAAGCATCTTGTGCTTGTGTCAAATTTTAAGTTTGGTTTATTGAGGACTTCACAGCTCAATAACAAGTCAAGAGCTTGAAAACAAATAATAAGGACACACAAGTAGCTTATATTTTGTTTGTTAGCTTTGTTGCTAACCTGCAGGGGATCTGATCAAAACAAATAACTTTACAGCCTTGATAAATTCAACTAAGTAAGATGGATTAGTCTATTTGTTGTCATTTACCTCCTCTGGTGTTCACACCAAGACAAAATTTAACCAAAAAGTGAGGAGATCGCTGTGTGAATGAACCAGCTCCAAGATACAGCATATGCATGCATATACCAACCGCCTTATTAAAAGGTTGTTTCTGATTAACTCTGTTTGGCTTCTACACGGAAGAGAATAACTTATAATTACTTTCTTACAATGGCTAATTTAGTTAGTGTTCTTTTTATGTCCCCTCCAGTTGAGCGCTGCAAATTTTAATACAAATGCATCATTACTTAATGATAACTGCTCCTGTGAATGACTATTCAAATCCCGTCAATAAAACACAGGTATAATCCTACTCAACTAGTCACAGAACTGTTTTGTTCAATGTATCCTCATACAACGTTTCGTAACTGCACCCCACAAATAGTGATACATGCTTAACGTGAAGTTATGTAGGTCAGGTTTAGGCAATAAAAAACATGGTTGGGCATCTTTAGTAAAGACACTTTAGTTAGGTTTACGAAAAGAGACATAACAACATACTTTAAAATAACTCAAAGGTTATTCAGTTTCACACGATTCCGAACTCTGGTCTCCTGGGGGAAAGTGCTGCATTGTTCGACCCATCCACCAAATCAACCTGCCTCCGTGAGCAGACTTTTGGTCCTTATATAACTTCCGTCCTTACGCCTGCGAGCACATGGGTCACATGACAGCAGCCTCCGTAATATTGTGGGCTATATACAAATAGAGAGCTGCAGGGATGACATTTTTTGTAGGCTGATGTGGAAGTTGGCCTCACCCTGGTTCCCTCATCAAGAAACCAATTATGGATTGTTGCAGAAAATACACCATGTGGCACACAAAAGTTTATGACACTTACATGATTTGTTCAGTGAGATAATCTTCACAAATGATCGCCACTTTAATGATTTATGAGGCCAGAAAGAAAAAGCTAATGCTAGGCTAAAAACAAACTAAACCACGGTCACATGACTCCAACATGGCCACCATCACGAGGCTGCGTTTGGTGTGATGACATTTTGTAGTCTCATTTAGCTGTTTGCTAGCAACCCACCTTTTTAAAAACTTACAAAAGTTTCAAAATTTACAAGTGGGGGAATTACTGACATATTGTATGTCGTAGAACATACGCTTGTGTTGACTGCAGACATTATTTCAGGCATCTTACTAAAAACTCATTCAAAAAATCCATTGACTTTAGGACGAGGGAACCAGGAGTGCTAAAGTGCAAACTCATTTCCAGGTTTAAGGACCTCATTCCTGCACCACTCTTTTGCAGTGCATTACTATTTGGATACAAACTGTTGTTTCACTAATTCTTTTGTAACTAATCGAGATATTGTCCTTTTGCAAAGTATTACCAAACTAAGCTACTTAACCTGTGTGAATATGCAGTAACACATCCTTTAAATCCTTGTGGGCATTACACATATGTTGAGAACACCCTCTGAACCTTCCACACATGACAACAATACGTAATTAGGCTTAGGATCTATAGTAAAAGGGAAAAAAAATAAATAAATCAAAAGTGCTTCAACAGAATAATGTGCTGTTTTTTACTTGAAAATACTTGCAAAGAATTTCTCCAAATTCTTGCCCACTGAAGAATTTTAATATTAATGCCCAGGAACCACTATTACCAACCATGTCATCAAACTGACAGTTTGACTGACAGGTGAAATACCAATCTAATTTATAGATTGGTGGACATTAATTGGATTCTCACCAGCAAGTGAAATGGTTTCATTATTGCTCAAGGCTCTGTGGCAGTTTGAGTTTGTGAAGTTAAATAGATTTTACACTCAAAGTGTTGAATGCAGCAGCACTTCATGCTCAGACTTCTGTGTTAATGTAATGTATTGATTGTATAATGCATGAAATGAATTGTGTTTTTGGTGTGAACTGTAAACAATACATCTGCTGTTTATGATACAATACACGTCATTCTCACACACACACACACACACACACACACTGCAGAGCAATATGACTATAATGTAATTGTTAGATTGTTGTTGGCACAGATGATAATCCCTATGGAAGGTTAATGATAAAATAAATGTAAAGACAGTTCTTGAAAATGTCTAAGTGTTTACAATGTTGGCTACAATACACTCTAATCAGTAGTTAACATGAATTGTTTCCAACTTTTCAGAGGTATTTTTTCCTACTGAATACAAGCCATCCCAACCAGATGATTCCACCAAATGTTGGGCTTAAAGAAAAGCTTTTACAAATCCACCACATGTGTGGAGTTACAAGAATAATCACATGGCTTTGCACTATTTGCATCTGAGAGTCCCCACCATAGACTGGTGGGGACGTGATGGGAACTTCAGTTTGTTTAGCTGTAAGTCTCTTTAGTCTTTAGACTGATGGGAACTTTAGTCTGTAGTCGGAACTTGTTTATATCCAATCAATGCTGTCTCAGCTAACAAAGCTCTTATTTTTCTACTCACAGCTTCTGAATCTGCCATAAACACTTATCTAAAAGCGACATTACGAACAAGACAAACCAAAGCAAACAAATCTACAGAAAATTACATTCTTCCCAGTCCCTGCACTTGAGCCAAACTTTTTCTGTGAGCTGCTGATTGTCAGGGGACTTAGTGTATGCTGTCTGGCTGCTGCTGTTCCCCACCTAGGGGATTTCAGGTCTAATCTGTCAGGTGCATGCCCAAGCATTTCTTTATCAACTTTATCAATAACAGTGCAGCATTGCCGGGGCAACAGAGAGAGAGAGAGGGGCAGCCAACAGCCAATCCCTTGCTCTGGAGCAGACAATAATTACTTAGTCTGGCGCAGGGAGGGGCTGGAGCATGACTGACCTACAACAAACTAAAAGCACATTTGGCCATTTTCCTTCCCTCAATTGTACACCTAAATAAAAGCCTTGGCTTGGCGTGGTGTATTGCATGCTGAAAAGTTGTTTACATGGGTGAAGATGTATAGAATGGTGCTGTGGTTTCAAGAGGAGGGTGAATGACCATTGATCTCTAGCTATGTCTATTACCACTGGAAAATAGGGAGGACTGGGGGAATGTAACAAGTGGGAATTGTAAATCTCAAACTGCACCAGTCAGAAACAAGAAAGAACCATGAAAGTCATTACGCACATACTCTGCAATGATCCCTCTCTGCCTGCCAAAGGACAAACTGATGTCTCATACTTGTCAAAGTCTTTCTGCCAAGAATTATTTTTAATCTATGAAAGCATTTTTTTATCAACAACATTCCCTCATTCTGTCTTAACCTGTAATCTCTATGAATTTAAATCTGTCTAGTTTTATTGACCATTCTGTTGTCTATTATTTGGTACCTTTGTCAAATGTTGGCTTCATTGTTTTTAGCCAGCAGAACAGTTTGAGTCAAAGGTGGTAGGACAATTATAACACCGTGTTGCAATTCACCCCTGACCATCAAAATAGTGTCTGGCATAGTAACAACATCAAAATAGGTTATTTGTTACAGTTAATAATTTAAGAAAATGATTTGTCATGTTCATGACCTTGTGCCTTTCAAGCTAAGGACAGGGGTTCAATTCCCATGAAGAGCCAAGTTCTAATGCTTTGACAATCTTCAGTGTCTATGAATCAGATGTTGTCTTAACTTAATATTGATGTACAGTATTAGCTGAAACTACTTTTGCATGATTAGGTCTGTAATTTATTCCTAATACCATCTGTTATTCACTCCTTGCACACATGCTCATTCATAATCCCTTTCTGTCATTGTAAAGCGCTGTCAACTGAGACATCAGCTGTTCTATCAGCACACCTTCTCCGTTAGCCTATAATCTTACTGCTTCTTATTTTAAATGTGGTTGCCTGAAGTTCTTTCATGCTGCTGTTGTGCACAGCCTCCACCTCCCCATCACCGTCTCTTCTTTGCAGATTAATCAGCCTCATCAGCCATCAGTCTTATAGTCATCAGCCACCACCAGCACTAGTGTCTAGACTCCGTAGAGGATTTATCTTGCTGCTGATGCCCCTCGATTACAAAATCTCTCTCTGGAGTCCAAGCGCCAAAGTCTTCTGCCAAGTCGTAAACATCACACATCATCTGTTAATCTGGTTTTATCTGTATTAAGCCTGAGCAAGTACCTTCACCTGTCTCTTCTGGTTAAAATGATACCAAAACAAAATCACTAAATCTCTAAAAATCTCACAGTTGCTCCCTTTCTTCCCTTAAAGGGTCACCCCTGTAAGCCCAGAGGCTGGACTTCCTTCTTAGATGCACATATTTAAACTATGGTGGGTTTGATGATTAGCGGGACAAACGAACATTTGTTTCCTTGTTTTGTTTGTGTGTGACTTCAAATGCTTTTTAATAAAAAGGAAAAAGAAGTTGTTCTAAGGTGCTTACATGTTTAGATGAATTGCACATTAATCTTCATATTTTTTCTCCAGCAGACAAAGCAACAACATCAAAGCCTGATCTATTTCAATATTGCCTCAGTCAAAATAAACAGTCGGCCAGTTCACTGGATTTTTTTTTTTCCACTTGGAGGAGAGGGTTTGACTTTATACCATTTTTCTACTCTTACCACTCTTTTCTTAGCTGGCATCTTGACTTGTAATGAGGTAATGTATGTTGATGACCTGTAGCCTATAGGTCTGTCTGTCTGTATTTAAACATTTTGACATTTTTGTTCCCTAGTTGGACCAAAATTATTGGTGGAGCCAAAAATCACTGGCAAACCCTAAAGGCACTCACTTTTTATGGTAAATTAAATTGTTTATTTTGACATGAATGTTATCGTTGGCTGTCTTGAGAGTTGACATTTGAGGCAATGGAGGGCTGGAGAGAACAAAATGGAGGAAGCTAGCATCAATCCATGCATGGGGTTTTCACACTTATGAGACAGATAGAAATGTATTGATGTATTTATACATCTGTATTGTTGGTATAAATACATCTCTTGAATAAACTGTAAAGTCATGTCCTGCTAGTCACCCGCAAACAAGTTTCTGACAATTAACCTCTGACAATTCTGAAAAATAGCAACAAAACTAGCTTGGAGAGCTTTATTTTCTCCTCACACATGACAAGACAATCCTTCGAGCAAAATGCCAGGCGATGGGAAATGGCCCAGTGCAAAGGAAATAAAAAGAAGACTGTCTAATACAAACATGTTAGCAGTTTGCTTGCATGCTAGCCATGTAGCCTTTAGCTTGCCAAGAACAGTAGTTCACCAACAAGCCCTGTGAGTTGTCTCAGTATCACCCATGGATGTATAAAGAGACCTGGATACAGCATTGAAGGCAGGACCCTGTTTATTCCTATGAAAGCTGTTAAGTGGTGCATGAGGCCACATAGAACAGGTGCACTAGAGATTTTCGCCAGCCAAGCCATCTATTTTGAGTTTAGCACTCCACTGACTTGAATGGGGACAAAACGATTTAATCCTGCAGCTCTTGCAGAAATGATTTTGGAGTGATTGTATAAAATTCTGATAGTAAAACGAGTCATTTCATGGAGGTTATGATGCTCAAAAACATTTATCCACAAATTTACAGTTGCCTCTTTCACAATGTAAGTCTATGGGAAAGGTCTTTTTGGTCCCAATGGCATCATGTGATGGACTCGGAAGTTGTATTTCCACAGTTAGGCTACTAGGGAAGTTGGCTTCAAGGCCTGGCACACTTCTTGAGAGCCTGGTGTCATCAAGCACCTAGCACTGCCTATTTTGCAATGGCGCACAGATGGAGTTTGCTGTGGAAATTTCTGGTGTAATAAGGCCTTTAGTTTACTTAGTTACAATTCTAAACAATGAGCTTCCAGTCCAGATTGGACCCCCACATTAATCCAAACAAAAGCAATAAACATCTGTCTCGGAATCTGACTAATATGACCTGTTTGAACACCCTGTCTGAACATGACATTAAAACAGACATCTGTCATCCTTAAAGGATAATGTCATCCTGTGAGGGAGGAGCCTTATCAGAGCATTTCAAACATCACTGTGCTTGACACACAGTGCTTGATAAACATTTTCCCATGGACTTCTTCTTGTCTTTGCATATCACTGTGACCTTTTTCACAGAGATGTGTCAGAGATGTGAGGCGCGGAGAAATCTTTTCTAAATGGAATGCATGTATTGACATGACAATCTCATGGGTAGGGAAAATCAACGCTCGGGAGTGGATGTCAGTTGATCTGTGAGATACAGACTATATTATCATCTGACAGCCGTTCATACGGCACAGCCTCCTGCATGACATCATGATGTAATTGTTTGCTCAGGATAGAAGCACTACAAATACAATCCAGATAATACAGTGTTCATTGTACTTTATGCATTTGTCACACGGAATATGAATCCCTTTATTTGACTGCTAGATGTTTTTAAAAATAAAACACTAAATGTTATAGTTTGAAGTAAAAAAATGCTTTCTGTTTATATTTTTAGTAAAATAATATTATCCTTAAAGACTTTCTCTTGGTCTGAGACATCAGGATGAAAAGACAAGAGCTCATTTGCAAACTGTAAAAAAAAAAATGTGGATGGTAATGCTTGTCCTCTTGTCTCTAGTCAGGGTTGCAGTAGTAGCCAAGCATGCATATGAATAAATTATCTCCCTGGATACATATTGTGAAAGGCTGCCATAAATTGATTTACTGGTTTTGTCACATCCATGATGCATCACATACAAGGTCCTGTTTAGAACGTCTAGGAAATCTGAGGAAATGTGTATTTAATTTATGACTCAATAACAGGGGACCTCTATTCATATTGGCTCTTTTGATCTATTGCTTGCAGATGATTGGATTGGCTACAATGGGAGTACACTGAGCCAAATAAAGCATGAACACACACTGTCATGATGACAGAAAGCAGAACGCTAGTGACGAGATTTGTTTTTTCTTCCCTTAGTGCGCACAATTACACCAAAGGTAGACTGGTAATTTATAATTGGGAGCTAATTATTCTCTCAGGTAGCCATAAAAACTATTAGCCCCCTTTTCATCTCATTAAGAATAAATGAAGAACATTGTTATTTTTAATAATAAAAAATGAACAAAAAATTACTTCTACCTCTGCAAAATTAGAAAAAGCAAAGAAAATAATTGATTTGGAAAGGAACAAAGCGATTTGAGCAGAAATTGGATCAATATACAAGGAGAGAGGAAAAGCACCAGTGAAGGACAGGAGAATGAGGCAATGAGCTGGCGGGGTATCTCACTCTCCAGCTGCATGCTCAGGAAACTCTTTGGAACACAAAGGTAGGATGGTGAATGGTGAACAGCCTGAGGAAGTGTTACACCCAAATGCAGCCCAGTTGCCATATGAATTATTCCAGCCCCACTGTTTGCACAGGCTTTGGAAAACAACAAAAAGACTTTAAAGCAGGTTTGAAAGATGAGTGGATGAGTACTTGGATAAAGGGTGTAGGGAAAATGATCTACAAAAACTCCAGTGGGTTGCAAACACAAACACAGCCCTCAGTCATGGGAATGAAGGGCAGAGGAGAAAGAGAAACCCGCTGTCCCAATGTCCCAAGTTATTTATTTTTTCATTGGCGTATGACTGATGCAACACAGAGAATAGAAAAACGCCAAACATGGGCAGGTGAGGTAAATTATTCTAAAGGGACAGCAAAATTGTGACAGAGGAAAAACAAAAACGAAGGACAGCATTCACACAATACAAACTAAACTTTACTGTGTGGGTCGTACACTTACTTCAGGCAAAGCACTCAGTAATTAGCCCTAACGTAAAACATCTGTGTATCCCAAACACAAGATGTGAGAATCAGTTGGGTATTGTAGCTTTATGGTTCAAATGGAGCACAAACATGAAAGCTAAAAGATGCAGTGTAGAAGAAAACAACCAGGAAACATAATTTTAGTTTGCATACTGCTGAAATAAATAATGCAATTAATAACATCAGGCATGTTCTGGGTTTGCAGTGATGATCTTCCATGTTTGTAGTCCATCAGCCCATTGTCACTCCCATTTTGTCAAATACTGCCACTTTGTCAGTGATTTCAGTGTCAGAGACCAACTGTTACAGGCAGTAGGCAACAACTCAAGTCATCAAATACCGCTGTTTTGTCAGTGTGCGTTGGCGTCAGACGTGAAAGGCTGAGAGGCAACCTTCGCAGCTATACGATACACACTTGTTGGCGGCACTACTGTGCTATAAATGTATGTCATTTTTCCGAACCAATGACAAAGAATCGGCTGGAAAAAAAACGTCTGATTACATTTTTACTGTGTCAGTTCTATTTTTACCTCTAGCCTCCGACAAAGAGAGCAATTTGTTCCCTATTTTAGTGGTGACATTACTGTTTCCTGTAGTGTTTAACACCCAATCAAAGTACTCAATGCAAAGCGCTGCACAAAGAAGACAAAGAATGATTGATTTTATTTTTTCTTTTTTAAAGAAAAGATTATAAAAAGACAGAGGCCTAATGGAGGTCTCCAATTACTTGTGATTATTCTCACGAGAGGGTGCCAGTGGGGGACCAGTGATCGTTTCAGGGTCACTAAGGCCTCCTCTTGGCAGCGCCACTGTGCATTAAAAGGACAAAAGCTCTGAAAGAAAGTGCAGCTAAATGATGTGCAATTGGAAATACACACAGCATATCCTTAAGCAAGTACTATTGGATCCTAATCAGGAATAAAAGCAAGAAACAGTACATTTATATGACTGGAATACCAAGTGCCACACTAGCATCGTTAATCACTGCAACAAAGTCTGCATCAGTTCCTTTCATACTATACGTACACAGACAACATCACCTAGTGTTCAGAACTGAGTGCGATGGCAGGACTCCATCCATCAATGTCTGAGAAAAGCCCATCTGATACAACTTCATCCAAATTTGACAAAGCAGTTAGTCAGGGCATTTCACTCAGACAACACAAGAGATATTAACTACAGTCACATATGTCCATCACAGAGAGCTCCAACCCCTAATGAGCAATCATCTGTGCTTATGTGACTGTGCCTAATTGCACTTTTAATTTACTTGATCAGCAGGCTCAGAGATAAATGCATTTATAATTGTAAGATTCTCAGTCAAATTATCTTTCCTTTTTCTGCTATCTTTTGATGTTTTGAAAATTGATTTTTTTTTTCATCATAACCCTGGAGATGCCTCTTTTAAAACGCATCTAACAAAATGGCACTGCTTTTGTTAGTCAAATCCCAGGGAGGCTCTTATTCAGCACCATTAAGAGCTTTTTTTTTAGCAACACAAAGGACTGCAAAGCTACAATTCCTAAAAACCTGTCAGCTCAGAGAATTTATTAGTTCTCCACTGAGACATGTTTTAAAAAGTTCAACATCTCTCTGTATGGAGAGATCAATCAACTCTTACCTGCATCTTTGGTTAAAAAGATCTTACAATGATCAAAAGCCTGTGACTCAAAGTTACTTTTAAGTCTGCTCATCAACTAAACATTAAAAAAACATCTTGCAAATAAATCACAGACAGTAGTAAACCAGAGAAACATGTTATCCTGCAAGTAAACTGTGCAGGGAGCCCTGTAATTTAGTGCCTGTTCAAACAAACATTCATTGTCTCCAAAAGCCAAAAGACATGATGACATTAGCCCTTTTTTATCTTCTTTGCACAGACTGTCTGTTAACCCAAGATCAATTAGAAGATTTTATTGACCTCTAATTGTCCTGCGAGCCAGACTTCTCAGTTCTGTCCTTATAACATGTTAAGAAAGTGTCAAACCATAGTGAATGCTTGCAAATTTACCACCGTTTTTTTCCCAACACATAATAATCCAATTTTTTTGTTCCTTCCTCAACCTCAATTACCTTGCAGATACATGAGACTGTGCCTTGTGTTAACTCCACTTGATGTGTCCTCTCAGGCAGAGCATACTCCGAGGCTGTGTCACCCTTAACAACTGCCACCAAAAATCACACCTGTTTTTTTTAATATGTGCTGCTAGAGCAGGTTGCATGCTGCATTCTCAGAAACAAAAACTAACAACCTCCAGTTCAAATACCTATTTGTTATGTCTTGCTGCCCTATGAGAGTTTCAAGTGTTTAATCCAGCAGTGGCAAGCAGCCAGTGGAGCCAATGCGCTGTAATAAAAAACTTAAAACAATAAACGTGAGAGGAAAATCATGATGTGGCATTGTTAAAGCTGACAAGGTTTTAGGCTGTATGGAGTGGCAAAAATGCACAAGGGGTTAAATTATCAATAAGGAGCAGGTGGGCAGTGACAAATGAAATGATATTGTTATAGACACTGAAGGGGCACCAAGTGGCAACCTCTGAGCAGACAAGTGAAGCCAATGTGGAAGTGCCAATTCATCAATTGGCCACTGGGGGCTGGCTGCAAAACAGAGCAAATCCCCATAGACTCCCATGTTAAAATGCCCAACTTTACAGTTAAAATAAACATGTTTACAGCATGGTTAAAAAAAACAGTTTTGGTGTCTATGGCTTATTTTACCATTCATGACAAGTGTATAGGGGGTGAGTGATTTTATAACTATCCAGTTTAAATGTTATTAAAGCTTAAAGTTCTGCATAATTAAGGGTATACTGAATTAGATCCATTTTTTTAACGATATGTTATTAGTTATGTGTTGGTGTTGGTGTTGACGGCCTTTAAGAGTCTACACCCATGCCAACTGCTCTGTAAAGCCGTAATGAGGCAAAGTGGTGCTTTAAGTTAAATGCTAATATAAGCATGCTTGCATGCTCACAATGGCATTGCAACATACTGATGTTTAACAGTTTACTGTGTCCACCATTTTAGTTTTGTGTGTTAGCATTGACTAATAAACACTACACACTAAGTACAGCTGAGAATGATGGGAATGTCATGTCTTGTGCAGGTATTTGATCACAAATGAAAGTATTTGATGAAAAATAAAGGTTGCAGCAGCAAGTGACTACAATTAATCCTGACATGAACATTTGTGCAAATTCTATGACAAGCCATCCAATAGTTGTCATGTCAATTCACCCAAACTACAAATGTCAACGTCATGGTAGCCCTAAAGGAAAAAGACAGATGATTACCAAAGTCATCAGGATTCACCCTCTGAGGACCATGGATGTCTGTATGAAATTTTGTGGCAATTTATCCAATCAATCCAGTCTGGTGAGACAAAAGACTGACAGACATTACCATCCCTGGAACCGTCACGCTAGCATGGCTAAAAGAAAAAAAAAGTTGAAAATGTAAAATGTGATATTTCTTGATATATTTTTCAGCTCACGGTGGGCAGTATTTGCACTCTAAAGGAGTCACATGGCTGTTTTGACAAGGTGAGAACTTGACTCACTAAGGAATGAGAGGAGGTGGTGCAGGGTGATGGCACGGAGGTGAGATCTGTAACTGTTGTGTGATAGCTAAACTCAGGCCAAAGGCTAGACAGGATGCAAACACCAGGTTTTTGAATTTGATATAACCAGCTCTAGGCAACCAGTGGAGGAAGCGAGAGAGCACTTGGGATAATTTGTTTAAGTTCAATGAATTTTGAGAGGCTTAAGAGTATTTTGGGAGCCCAGCTAAGCGGAGGGAAGTGCAGATGGGAGATGACAAGAAGTTGGACAAAGTGCTGGAGGGTGTCCCTTATCCCTCAGGGGATGTCCTGCAACACAGGCCATGTTCAAAATGTGGTTGTTTAGGATTAAACAGTCTTGGATGTCTGGGTATGAGTCACAGCAGAGTTGTCACTGAGAATACGAGTCGTCTTCAAGTGAGAGAGAAACTACTGCAAGAGAGCACAGTCGTAGGGATATCTACTTGAAATAAACATTATTTCCATACTTAAGACAGGTCTAGAAGCAGGACTGAGGAAAAATGGGCAATGTTAATCACGGTATGGTATAATGGGTATCCTCAGAACCACACTGGTTGGGATTCATTGGGGTTATTTGGTGGTGTTGTGTACACAGAAATAAATATGAAGCATAGACAGATTTCATGGAATAAGGATATTGAAGCTGAGGTTTAAGGAAGTAAAAAAGACACATAAGTATTTCATTTTTAACAGCCACTCATCACTTCATATTGATAATTAAACATCACTGAATTCATAGCATTCATGTATTTTACTTTGAAAACTGTGTAGCTGAATTTATTTGTTCTGAATGTACCTCTTTGATATGAAATTATGAAAATATTGTATGTGTGAAATTTGAATAAAAATTAAATATGAATTTATTGTATTTGCGATTTCAAAAGCTGAATCTTTATTATTTTTTAAATGTCTACAAATTCAATTTCAAAAATAGAAGTTTCAGAGAAAAAAATAGATTGGTCAAATTCAGCTCAAAAAACTCCTGTCTTGGGCAGTCTGGACACTATGGATTTTTTTAACCTGCATTTTTGGAGCTGAATGTGACCATTCAAATTTGACTGATTTTTCTATTTAAAAGTTTTCAACTTAAAATTTAGATTGATTTAAGTTTAGATTTAAATTGCAAATTAAGGCATTTCATATTCTAATTTCAAAAAGACAAATTCAAAACAAATAAATTCAGAAACTTTGTTTTCAAAGTAAAATATCTCAGTTCTTCTCTCATTTAGTGGTGTTTAAATTTCAATATTAAGTGTTTTGTGGCTGTTAAAAATCAAATACTCATGTCTCTTGTTTGCTTCCATAGAAATGTTGTTGCACTGTTCCAAGGTTTGTGAAAATGTTTGAGATAATGGCAGCTTTTTTGGGTTTCTGGTAAAGCAGAGATACCAAAGACTGCCAAAAAAGCAATTTAGTTCTCACAGTGTTGTGTGTCTGCAGTTTCACTAAAAAAGGGGAGATAATCAGACTACTTGATAGACTACACCACACTCTATCTTAGTTATGTTCAGTGTAAACCGTTATTTGGCTCATTAAAAGATCAATGAGAAATAATTGCATGAACTTGTAATGATGTTTTGTCATTTATCCTTCAGGCTGTTAAATGGTTATAATCTTGGTGATGAGGCTCATTGGTTACATGGTGGTTTATTGGCACAAGTCATTACACTTGTAATGGTTTTGATCCAACAATGTCACTGACACAGCATACACCACCACTACAGAAACAAACAGTGGTTGTCATGAGATTGTCTCATCATGCAAAGTAGCATTTGGAACATTCTCTGCTTGTGAAGTTAACGTTGGGTTTAATCCCCTGGTTTCTGAATGCCATGCCAGTGCAGGGTGACATGAAATGGCTGTCTGGCTAGGAGACAGCTTCCAGACGCCTCTCACGTCAGTTTGTCACAGCTTGTTTGATGGCGCTTCAGGTGACAGGTAGGCAGTCTGGGAGGAGTGAGTGCTGCCTCTTTTAAAGTGGTTTTGCAGCAAATGTGACACTCAGAGCTGATCTTACTAGTTTCACATCTTAACGCTTCTTGATCGTCTCATCGTTGGATCAGACTTAAGCCCTACTCGCATGACTCTAGTATTACCTGGGAACCTCTAGTAATTTGTAATAATTGTGGAGGTCGCCTGTGATCTTAGTTCCGTGAGGATCTACCATGTCTATAATTTGTCAAGTAAAAATTCCACTACTTATTACCTACCAAACACAAAGGTCATGTTATAATATTAGTCCTGTGTGAATTGGTATCTTAATGATTTGGTGTCATATTATTGTTATGTAGTGCTCTGCCCTCATATCCCAATGTATCCTCATCCAATGATTAGCATTATATCCTACAAAAATGCACATACAACAGTTAGTATGATATCCCACGAATTAACACCCAATGAATGACGCAACATACTCAACGTAAAGTTTCATACTTGGGCATACTTGGGTTGGGTGTCTTTAGGTTTAGGAAAGTAAACAATATGTCTCATATCGCACACTTATCGTCAGTTACACTCCACAGAAACCGCTCTTCTCAGGGTCTCCAGTGACACGATGATGGCCTCTGATGCTGGTAAATGCACGATCCTGGTTCTGCTTGATCTCTGTGCAGCCTTTGACACTGTTGATTGCCACATCCTTGTTGTCAGGCTGAGGGACTGGGTTGGCACCTCAGGGACCGCCCTTCACTGGTTTGAATCCTAACTGTCTGATAGATCTTTCTCTGTGGCTGTTGGTCCTCATAAGTCAGAGTCTGTCCCCCTCTTGTGCGGGGTGCCCTAAGGTTCAGTTTTAGGGTCTATCCTTTTCACGCTGTACATGCCTCCTCTCAGAGATGTCATTTTGAGAGTTTTTAACTTCAGTATTGTGACGCATTTCATCATTTTACTGTTTGATTTAATTGAATTTGATTGATTGTTGAAAAGTAGGCATGTCATAACAGTGAGGCTCCGATGGTGTACAGCCAATGGGATAGTAGTATTTGTCGGGGATAGAGAGACAAAGCCCATCATATGCTTCATTTAATGCTAGCTGCTGAAGCTCTCCACTGTAAATTGTCATGCACATAATCTGGAGCTGTCACAGATACCACTTTCCTCAAAGTGAATACATTTGAGCCAGAAAGCCAGTAACTGCGGTATTTTGGGGAAAGAAAGACACACAGATGAACATGCTGTTGCTAGTAGCTAAAAGTTGCAGATAACTTGACAAGTGGATGTCATGATAGTGGTTAAAATAGGTTGGTACTAGCAGGTCATATTTTGTTTAACAGAAGTAAAACATATTGTTATGATAGCTTTATTGGTAGTTTAATGGATGTCTTATGGGTGTGGTTTAGGCAGGTGGTGGGAGGCAGGGTCAGCACTGACATCACACTTGGGGGTTGGTGGTAATGACTCATAAGTCGTTATTAGCCGCACCTGGAGCCAGAGCTGGGGAGGCCATTGAGCTGACAGGCAAACCATGAGGGAGAAGCCAGAGGCAAGACATTCTGAGGACAAAAGAGACTGAGAAAGCATTTGACACCAAGAATTATCCATGTAAATACACATTCACTCTAACAATCATGAAGAAGAGTGAGCTTGCTGGCCCACTCCAGCAGAGTCCAACCACACACACACACCCTTAGATAGAGAAGGTCACACTCACCTAGGGAAGTCCAGGCACATTGCTCACGTCTAATGCAACACGTAGGGAGAGGCACTAAGTTACAGGCTTGCTAGCCTTAGTCGATGCAGTTTTACGAGCCAGGTTTAGCATTGCAGCGCATCAATATGAACTTACAAACTTACAGCGTTAAAAGGCATTTTTCATTTAATGTCAACTGTAAGCCTGCTAGATTACTTGAACTACAAGCTAATATATAAAATTATTTGTTCGCTTAGAACTCATAGGTTTATTCTAAAAACAACTCTATTTTTAATACATTTCCTCAACTTTGCATACTTTAGATTTAGAAGATTAAATGTACAATTTATGTGTTTATTATTTGCTGAGAAAAATTCTCTCTTTTTCAGGAACACTGTGTTCACACTCATACAGTTTACACACATTCACACCTTGGAGCTGTCGGTACAGCCACAGCCTGATCTGTTGGCTACTGAGCGGCTCCGCTGGAGCAGTTGGGGGTTTATGGCCTTGCTCCAGGGCACCTCAGTGGTGGCAAACGCCGCTCCTTTGCTTTCCCCACTCAGATTTATTCTGCCAGTGCTTGGACTGTGCAGGGCTTCTTGCTTAACCTTCTCTAACCCCCCTGTGAGAGCATGCTTTTTCTACAATCATTAAAATATGTTTTATTTTTGGTCATAATTGTGAACAGTAAGAAGCTCCACAGTTGAATTTGCATAAGTTGTTAAATGAGACCCAATTAAGCGAATAAACGATTTAAAATCACAAGGTGAGTTGGGTTGTTTGTTTTACCCAGTGGCGATCCCAGACTCTGGTTAACCAAAATAAAGAACAGCTTTTCTATTTCCAAAATTTAAATTTGAAATTAACAGTATTAACTTACACTCTAAAGTGTATTTTATATAAAGTTTAACTTATGTATACTGTTAAAACTATTAACATATATCACATAATAAATAAATAAATAATAAATAATAATTTAACACTAAATAAAAGTTACATTACTAATAACAATACATTCTGAGTTATGATCATTTTTGCCTCCCTAACTCAGGAGAGACCCACTACCCAAACATTTCTCCATTATTTGTTTAGGAGTGGCTGAGATTGTCACCACAATGACAAAAGCTGGTCTGCCTTAACAGTTTACTTGAAGTGAGTCTGGTCAGGTTCCAATGGGAGACTGACTTTGCTCTCTACTTTCAGGGTTAACCCTCCTCACTTGAATCAACTCGGGGCAGGCAAAACACTGTAACCAGACCTGGGTCTTGAGGTGTTGTAGCATTTATTCACTGACAAATAGTTTCAACTGTGCACACATTGCACTGGCACTCCCTTTCTATAGTGGCACCACTTAGGGATTTTGGGGCAGCGGCGGTGCACCGTAGTGCCTTTATGGGAGGTTTAAGAGGATAAATAGTTGAGACTGTAAAATCAGGGACATGTTTTTTTGAGAGAGCCCCCAATATTTGCCTGGTTTGCCTCTCCTGAAAGTGCACAAGTCACGGTAAAGACAGGAATTACTATGTATTTTCATCTCCTAACTTTTTTTTTTTTTTTTTTTACATTTGTAACCCTCTTTCATTGGTTGCAGGTGTTCCCCAGTTCTTTCGGGCTGTGGGTAATAACCAGGTTACAACATGTTTCTTCCTCTTCATTTAATTATTACCAACATGGCAAGAGAGTACAAACACATTCCAACTTAGGGGTACAGCAACTTCTCCTCACTGTTTAGCAAGAGGCACTCACTCTCTCTTGTGTATTACTCATACCTGTACCAACAAAAGAAGGGAAGGTAGGAACCAATGACTCATAACCAAGGGAATGCAATGACCCCACATAAACTGCCCATGAAAATACAAATGAAACAATATAGTATGGTATAAGTACTATAAATGACAATGAAATAACTTCCCAGTAACTCCATTATGCTGAATCTGTTACTACTTAGATAAATAATGTACTCATTACTAAATAACACAATTACTTAAGTATTAAAATAACGCAAAATCTAATGTGTGCAGTATTTATTGTTACCATTTAAAGCTTTTTCAGTGACTTATTGTAAATCTTCAATTTAAAGCCTAGTCCTAATAAAACGGCAAGTTACTCTTACTAGCCCAGTGTGGCTACACATTTTGACAAATTAACTTCTGTCTGAATAAGACACCTGGTTCTTTGGATGTATGAAACTGGGTTGTTGGCTACCTTGAATTATGTCTCCATTACTTGATTACCCTGTAAGTTATTTATATTCCCTTGGTCTGCTGGGATCCTCAGATCAAAAGAATTAAAAGGGTTTTTCATAAAAAGTAATCCAAGTTGTGAGTATTGTTTTAACAGGATAAAGTGTTGTTGTGTCTGTCAGCTCGATGAAATGAAAGATTCATAACTGATATGTTGTACGAAGCCTAATTTTTAAACAAGTAATATTCATTATATTTCCCAATCTTTGCTGATTAACAGTTTTGTGTGAAAGGAATTAAAGGCCTGTCCCATATAGACGCCTGTCCCAAATATAGGCCTTTTCATTTCAGTGATTTAAGCAATTAATAGCCTAGGCTATTAATTCAAGTTTTACAGTATATTCATGTTGAATGTGCATCTTACCTAATTAAGTTGCATTGTGTCAGCAGAGACCAGTGTTATTTGTTTTAGTCTCTCTTTTAGTTGTTGAACCTTTAGTTATTCCCCATGCTGGACAATCAATATGTTTCAATATTTAGACATACAGCTTGACTCATACATTTTATATTATTCACTTCCACAATGTATACACACTGGTGCTCAGTGTGTATACATTGTACATGTGTACATACATTGTACATGTGTATACATTACACATGGGGTTAACAAGCGATATTTGACATGCTGCAGCAGCCCGTGCTACTGGGGCTGGATGTACTGTATGGGTCTGAAGTATATTCAAGGATAATTGGGCTGAGAAATGGCTGCACATAAACAGGCTTTTCTCCAGTCACTTTCCAAAACATGTCATCACACACTCTTTGTAGTGGGATTAAGATTTCAGTAGGTACCTTGCAAATTTATTTTGTGGAGAAAAGCCTCAGGTGGGCAAAATAACCTCGGCATCTTTGCTTTAGCCAGCAGAGTTTAAAAAAAAAACATGTATCTTTCTATCCAATAATGTTTCTGTGACTTGTCTTTTATTGCTCCCCCAAAGGAAGCATGTTATGAGGTTATGAAATGCTTCTATACGTGACTTCTAACACTGGGCGAGTAAATTAACCCATAGACTCTGCCATACATAACACACAGAGACCTTTTGTTCAGCTCTTGTGAGATTATTGGATGAAAACAAGCGGATTCAGTGAGCTATGACTGATTGACAAGGTAATGATTTTCAGAGGTGAGGAATCATTAAAGTTTATTCCAGAAATTGAAGCCTTGTTTGCCTAAGCTGATTATTCTTTGTCTGGCAGACGGTGGTATAAACAAAGCCCCAGAGACAGTTTTGTTTATTCACTACAGCGGGGTCACTAGTTCAGTCACAACACGCTCATCAGGATATTAACCATTTGGGTACTAATTTGCAAACCGGTCAGCTGGAGAAGCCAAAAAGGTCGCCATCGTGTAGGGCTCTTGCATAAATTCAAACAAATAAATAAATTAACTGTGTAAAGTTCAACATAATTAATTTATTTGTCTATGAAAGAGCCTGTGGCATACAGCAATTTACTTACATGTTGCTAGATAAATAGACCTGGATCAAATTAATGAACATTCATTCATTAGCTGCAGTCTGTGTAATTGGAGGGAATACTTTAACAAACATGAGACTTTAAAATGCCTTCTGCACTTGGTTGTACATCAAAGAGGCTCCACTTAAGTTTGACTTCTCACTGGTAAAATTATACTGGTCTTTTCTCCAAATGTTTATTGCCAAACAAGGTATTGGTTTGGTGTGATATTCTTGTAATGCAGCAAATGTGGACATCCCATTGGTGGATGGGTGTAAAAAGCATTTTACTTAGTCACCAGGGCACAGTTCTGCATCCCCTGCAATGCTCTGTTTAATAACAATGATGATTTTTCTATAACCACAAATGTGAGCACAAAAAAAGCTCCTATGGATCCTCTTTGAAAGGTCCAAGGTTGTTTGTATGTGTATAAGGGCTTGCATCAGCACATAATGTGGTATCTTGAATGTCATCGAGTGCATTTACATGCAAGTGTATCCCAGTTATGATGGGGTTTTTTAAGAACATCGCTTTTGTGTTTTAGATGTAATGATCATATCCAAATTTCAGAAACCTGAATATGCAAACTGAAGTACTTCGGATACCATTGTTTCTGAGCATTGCCAGCCACCTGCACAGACATGACCTCAATGATGTAAAAGAAACATAAACAATGAATGATGAAGATATCTCACTTCTAGAGCAAGGACGAAATAGAGTTTTGTCTTTTGGCAGTGAAAGAGGCTGCTTAACAACTGCGGCCCTGAAAGTACAACAAAGTCTTGTCTATGCTTCCCAACCACAGTTTGAAGCTTGAGCAGGAGTGGTTACAACAGTGTTTAACATTTCCTTAGCTCTCGCCTCCAATTGCTGGATTGTCTTTGTAAACATTTAGCATGCAGTCATCAGTAAACAGAATATTTCAGTCAGATGAGATTCATTCTGGGAGAGAAGAATATTTATTTACATGTGCACATAAGTAGGAGAAATGTGAAAAGTCTTTGGCAATTAGACTCCATCATGATGTCATCTATTCCAGGAGGGTGGTAACGACGTAGTAGATTAGGCATCCCTCCCCATTGAGTGTAGACGTTGGTGGTTGTAATGGTGGTGACGGGATGAGATGAAGAGGGAGCTGGGAGGAATGGGCTTTTGATGAGCTCATCCTGGGTTCTGGATAAGGTGACTGTAGGCGAATGGGGTGGAGGAGGGTACAACAGAGAACAGATTTAAAATTTGGCAGCAGCAACATGAATCGCTGAAGGAGATCGTGAGTTTGATGGGCTAACAGGGAGATGGAACACCCACAGTCAGCTGATTGGTGGAAGTGGTGGGAGTGGGAGTATTGTGAATGGATATAGCATAAAGAAAGTCTTCCTGACTGAACTTATACTGAGCTTCATCATGTGTATGGAGTTAAGAATAACCTGATTTCTCCATGTTCCATGTAAACATCATGTCCGAACATGATCAAAACCGGGATAAGCGTCATTACAGGGATTCTCATTCCAGTGTTAACACACTCACTGTCTTTGACAGTAGTTTTGATTTTAAGCCCTGCTAGCAGTATAGCTGGTTGGTCCACAGTAAAATTAGATAAATTGCCATGAAATTTTGTGGAGCATTACCCCAGAGATTAATCATACCTACATTGGTGATCCCCAAATTTAACTGTAGCGCCACCACGAGGTTGACCGTTTGGGATTGTAGTGAATTGTCTCAGTAAGTATTGGATAGATTGTTTTGAAATTTTAGATAGATATTCCTGGTACCCACCAAATTAAACAGACTGATTTTGGTGTTCCCCTGACTTTTCATCTAGCACTATCAGGTCACAGTTTGAATTTGGTCCAGAGAGCCTACCTGCAAAACCAATGACATTCTCATCCGCCACAGCTGTACCTTGTGTAGGGCTAATTAGCAACTGTTAGCATATTGACATACTAAACTAAGGTCTTAAACATTAGGTCAGAGGGGTGGTTTCCTCAAAAGACAAGAAATTACACTATTCATTAAAGAAGTCTAGTTCAATTTAGTTAATGTCCTGTTGTTAGCCTAATGTTTAATTCAGAGAATTGAAGACCACATTCACTTGGCATCGTTGGGGATCCTTGATTTGCAATTACTTTATAACGGCATGGATTAAAAAGTAGTTCATTTGCCAGTTTAACATTAATTCTGTGAACTCTACTCCAGCATAATAAAACAAAAATAGGTTTCAAGATCAGTAATACTGTTTATGCCAAATTCCCACCCTACCTTTATGTAACTTAAAAATTGTAACAGACACTTTTGGCCTTTTTTTCAGTCACTGGAGTGAAAATTAGTCATCCTCAGCATCTGATGCGTTACAGTTTCACAATAATTTAAGACATTTAGAGAACAATTAAATACAAAATAGGATGTAGGCTCCACAGGAGGATTTTTTTTTCCTTGGCAAAAAATCACATTTTTCCCAAGTGACGTACAGATTTTTAGGCATTCTGTTATCTCAAATGGTATGGAAAAATTGTGCATATAGCTGCTATAAAATGGGCTAAAATATCTCCCCCTGACTTCCACTAGGTTTAGCCCTAGCCCCAAATGTTTACAATGTCACGCCCCACCCCTGCCTCCTTAACATCAGCATTTAAACATTAGCGCGTTAGCATGGGTAGTCCTGGGAATAACAAAAAAGCACCACAGTCCCAAAGAAAAGCCTCCCGTAAGGTGGAATGAGTTTCTCACCAGTTTATTGATGCATTCATATTAGCTCTGCTGGGTCCAAGCTGCTCTCAGGCTTCTAAGATGAAAATGAGCAGTAACAAATGGGGGTCAGATACTTGATTTTCCTCTCTGACCTCATTATATCATGTCACAGTCTGTTGAGATTCACAGTGCATTATAAGGAAGGGTCATCGTTTTTTGTTTGTTTTCACAGAAAAGTACCCACATTTTTGAAAAAGAAAAAAAATCACGAATAGTAGTAGTACTGTACATGTGCATGCTTTGTATGTCCAACCATGGAGATGTTTCACAGCACTCTAGCAATGTCACACTTCCACTTTTTTATGACTGCAATATTCATATGACTCCATTAGGTTTCTTGTCTTGAAAATATAAGCATTTGAACAAATGAGAGATGAATAAGATGAATATTTCTGGTTATGATCAATCTCGTCACAGTTTTGTAAAATTGCAAACATTACTCTGAAAGATATCGGGTTTGAAGCAGTTATTGCAAATATTAATTTTTAAACTTTAAAATCATTTTTTGTAAAAACCCATTTAAAATAATTGAAAATGTACTTTCAGTTTAACAAACTCTAAATCTGTGGTGTTACCCCATAGATGTATGCTGCCATTTGTTTGTGTCCATTCTGTGTGGCACTAATATCTTTTATTAATGTACGTGTATATTGAAGTATGGGTGGCAGCTTCAGTATTTACTGCACCTCCATGAGATTGCTCTCATTAAAGACAAAATGCTGACCTTGGTACGACACAAATGGATCTTTAAGAGACAGGCTCTTCCATCACAGTGAAATGGAGCGCTCCCCATCTCACAATACTGCTATTAAGTTTCATCAAGGCTCATTACATGCTGACTCTATGTCATCTCCTGTGCACTATAAAATCCCTCCCTGCAAACACACAATGCCACAATAGGTATATTATCACACATAGCCGCTATTGTTGTTGGTAGGTGCCTCTTACAATAGAAATTAATTCTTTTGAGGTTGCCAATATATAAATGTACAAGGACATAGCCTCTAACCGGGCGTATGAACCTCTCATTAAAACCATGCATAAAAACAATCTAAGGTGTCACCAGGAATGCATTTGTTACAAACAACATTCAATATTCTATGGGAAAAAAGGCAGTGTGGTGTTTATAACACAATGCAATAATCACAAAGCAACATGGAGCTTTAATCTCTCATTGTTCATAATCAAATGTGAGCCATAATGCATCAAATTGTATCTCATTCACCCCCTGATTGATGCCAAAACTGAATTATATTAATCGACTGCTACATTTGAGGCAAAATAGCAGAGCGGCACACCAGAGAGGGAAACACAGAAGCTGAAATTGAGAGAGAGGGCAAGCGTGAGAGACAGGCAGGATGGTGGGCAGACATAGCAGCATGCTTATATGATCTTGACCCAGCAGTCGATAGGGAAGGGCGGTGAAACCTGATTACAGACAGCCCACATCCCAGCCTGCTGATTTCATTTCCCTCACTCTGCTCAGTCGGGTAAGAGACAGAGGTGTGATGTTCTGCACCAGTAGCCTGCACTGGCTTGATTAAACTTTAAGTTCTTTTTGCTCAGGTGTGATGTTACCTGGGATGTACACATCTGTTTTACTGGCAGTTACTATCCACATTTCCATTTCACATTAATGAAACAAAAAGTGCAATTTTTTGCTTATTTTCTCTCCTTTAACACTTGCTTTCCCTACTGAAAGAACCAATATATTGCATATTATTCCTGGAGGGGATCATGCTTTTGATCGTGTGTGAGTGTGTGTATGTGTCTGACAGCAGCTAATGTTGCAAACTACTGGACCAATCAGCCTCATATTTTGTGTGCACCTTTATGACTGTATGCTCAAGGAGCTCTTGTGATTGAGGTGATTCATACTTGTTGAAAAAACAGTTTTATTGACTGTTTTATACCCTCATCAACTACTGACTCCTCACTGCTCTAACCAGCTGGTAGGGCCGCAAGTATTCTGGAAACTGGCACTATTAAAAACAACAGGCGGCACAGACTGTTCCAGGATAAATTTTGGCCTCCGTCATGGCTAAAAAAACTGACATCCATGAAAAAGTTTGGTCTTATTTTTAAACTGGAGCGTAAACTACTGCAGAGTAATGATCCACCAACGTTACGAGATGAATTAGTCTCTGTTTTTGTTATCTTTGCCGCCATCTTGACTGTTAAGGTACAGCAGGAACAGTTCCACTGGGCACAGCTGTACTGCATTTTGGCTGCTATGGCTGTGACTGGAATTTGTTACATCAGCCAAACACCATCAAACCAAACTTGGAGCATTTCAGAAGCAAAGTGTTTTGCCTGCTGGATTTTGTAGACTGCATCAATTGGTCAATTTTCCTTGATATTTGTGCTTCTACCATAGGTCAGTAAATAGGCTACATAGTTAAATGGTTTCTGTTTTTGGTCACATTTAATTGTATATATTGTTGTTATTTCCTACCTCATTGTGCTGTAGCCTACAGACAGAGTTATGTCATTAAAAGTCCAGTTATAAATGGCATAACGCAAAGATCTGTGGCTGTCTTTTAGTTCTTAAAAATACATTTATCCACATAATCATATTGTATCTATATTTATAATGCCTGCTAGCAAGTCGGCTCTATGCAACGCGCCTGGTCTATTTTTGATGAATAGACCAGGCCCGTTGCACAGAGCAGTATTTTCATTCACTTCTGGGACGCCTCTGAGATGTGCTGCTGTACATCTGCTGGAATTAGAGGAATTGTCTAGAGTGGCTGCGATCAGCCTAAGCAACCACATGGCGGAGATCAGCATTCTACTGAGTGCACTTTTCTAGTTTGAAATATTTCTATGAGAAAGTAGAGATTACATCTTCAGTGGCTTAGCAGATACTCTTAGGGATTCTTCTTAAATACAGGCTGTCACAGCACTCTGCTTCATTCACTTGAATGGACCTGAACAAGGTGATAAAGCAAGTGGAAGTCAAACAGTGTTTCAAGACGGTTGTCCATCCAACTGCCTGATGAGATCTGAATTAAGGCCCATCACACCTCATCAAGTGCACTCTCCACACCTGAACTGCCTGGAGTGTCACACAATTGGTCTACCTCCGAGTCTTTTTCCCCTTGACTGCGCACACAAGTTACATTCATCTTAGCAGCCCATCACCGGCTGGGAGACTATCTGCATCTTCTTTGTTTCAGTCTCACTTGGCCTCTTCTTGCTGCAATCGTAAACATGGCATTAATGTCAACTCTTTTTTTCCCTCACATAATCTATTTATTTAGAGTTATTTATACTTCTCTCTGCAGAGAAGCACACCACAGTCAGTGGTAGATAATGAGCTGTGATGCAGTCAAATGGAAATCAAATGTCCTATTTTTCCACCACAAAGAGCTTTTTATCGAAGCTCTATGTTTTAATTATTCTTGCCCTGATCAAGAGGACATCACTGAAATAAACTTATGCATGAGCCACGACGTATCCGTTGAAAAACCTGCTGCATATCATATAAATAAAAACATAAAAACTCCATTAGGGAGTATTTCTGCACAATGGAGAGCAATCTGTTTCTCCAACACACATTCAGTAAGAGTCAGACCCAGTGATACATGTCGATGTTATGGATAGTAACAAAAGTGCCCACTTGTTATGGGCCATAAAATGAGTGAGTGAAGAAAATTAATTTGAGACCATCTAAATTTATATGCATGGCCAAAGTTCTTCTCTCAATATTTTTTCGTCTAACACAGAAAACCAATTTTAATACCTCCTAACAGACAGAATGCTTTCATATATTGCAGCACATACTTCAAATATGAAACTAATGCCGTGGGCCTCCACAATGAATAGTTTTGTCCCTCTCACTAACCACTTTCCTCCACTGGCCTCGCCTGGTTTGAGATTGTTTACAGCATGATGTTGTACTTCTTGAATTTATCCTTTTGCTGGTGCTTTTTTTTTTGCTATGTTTGTTGAACTTTCATTGGGTTTCAAATGTTATGCATGCACACCGAATGCTACGTGTTTGACAGAATAAATACACTGTTCAAATAAATTAAGGGTACACTTAATCGTCACAGTATAAAGCGAGACAACCGTCAAACCGTGGTGGCCACAGACAGTCGCTCTCTCCTTATCCTTCCTGACTAATTCTTCTCTAATTTAATGTCCTTGACACTACTGAGGCAGTACCTGCAGCCCAATCAGGTGACACTGATAGTCCAGCTCCTCCAGGATGGCACATCCATACATGCGGTCACAAGGTTTGCTGGGTCTCCCAGCACAGTCTCAAGAGCAGGGAGGAGATACCAGAAGACCGACTGTTACACGAGGAGGGCTGGACAGGGCTGTAGAAGGGCTTCAACCCAGCAGCAGGACCGGCTACTGGTGTGCATGTTTCTGACTAAACCGTTGGAAACACACTCCATGAGGGTGGCATGAGGGCCTGACGTCCTCTAGTGGGACCTGTGCCGCTCCACTGGCTTTCACCAGAGAACACCAGAATTGGCAGGTCCACTACTGGCACCCCTGTCCTCTCTCTCTCAGCTCACTGATGCTCTGATCCAGGTGTGGGAGGAGATCCCCCAGGACACCATCTGCCAACTCATCAGGGGCATGTCCAGACATTGTCGGGAGTGCATACAGGCACGTGGGGGCCGTACACACTACTGAGTCACATTATGAGTTGCCGTGATACAGTAATATTCACGCAGGTCAGATCAGCCTGTGATTTCAATAGTTTACTTTGATATTCAGTGTGATTTTGAATCCAGCCCTTAGTGGGTTGAGGATTTTGGTTTTAACTGACCGTTGTTACGTAATTTTGTTCTCACCCATTATACAATGTACATCAGTAAAGATTTTCAACTTGATCTGCATCTATATGTTTTCCCTGGGGGAGCCATTTTGCTATCATTTTTACAAAAGCACAAAGGCAGGGAGCTGTTACAAAGCAGATGAAATGTAGACAGATTTAGCATACCATTATATTGCTGTTACCACTTTTCGCCACAGTGAACACTGTTTAGAAAATGTTACCTGGTCTTACTTTAAGTAGAAAGGTGGATAAATGTTGTGACATGTCCATCTTTACCACAGGCAGTTTGATTCACTGCACAGCGGCTAGTTACTTTAACAGGCTGTGGAACGGTAACTAAGGACTGGTAACTAATCTTACCAAACATTTAACTAGAATAAAACAAATATCTGCAAAGCTGTAACTTTATGAAATATTTCAAATGATTCCATTTAGAGGCATAGTGTTATACTTTTCTTTTTTTTATTTTTTTGGTGCAGATGCCATAAACGGCTGAGGATACAGTACTTAAAGTGATCAGACATTTAGTTGTATTTGTGCCTATATATATGCAATTTTCTCTTTACTGTCATTCTCACAGCTATTCATGATCTTCTTATGTAAAGCCCTTTATACTATTTTTATATTAATTCCCTTTAACATGATAGGGAACTCATGTCATGTTTGACTTATCCTGCTGAAATGATTAAGGCACAGGCATAACAATGCCAATCAGGCTTTTATTCATGAAGGAGCCCGATTTAAAAGAGCATTTTCTCAATGTGTGGACAAAATGTTGTATAAAAATTGGTTGTTTGTCAAAGAAAGCAGTCCACACCCTTTGGCTACATTTGGGAAGATTTTTGTGAAGTACTTTTTTGTCACAGACAACAGAGCAATTCAAATGTTGTGTCACATAAGGGAGATGGGCTGAGCGAGTGTCAACACAACTTAGCCTGGAAATATGTGTCTAATACACAGTCGATGGACCACAACCTTGTAATTTTGAGTCACAGCGGGAAACAGAATTGTGGTGTGAGAAGACCCGGTGGAGAAGTCTGTGTCTCTGTGAGTGACTGCTGATATCTTCCTGTTGTGAAACATGTGTTCTCGAGGTCCCAAAATGTATGAACCCTCGATACACAATTGCACACAGATTGGTAATATTAAAAACAAACTAGTGCAAGTGACATCTTACCCTCTTCCTCTGGGTTCATAAAGCACATTTATAGTAATAATTAATCAGTACCTACTGCTTAAACCTTCCATAGTCTAAAATTAAAAGGAACCAAATATGCTTTTACTTATTTTTTGTCCTATATATAATGTAACAACGTTGGATGGTCGTTTTAAACTAGGCCAATATTTAAATAATGAGGTACACAGTGTAAAAATAATCCATGTGAGCAAAACCCTTAGGCTTCAGACTGTTCTGAACACTCTGCTTCCAATATATTTTTATATTTTAGATTCAAGATGACATTAGATCATGACAGGTTTCTTTTTATGGTTAAGTGTTTACATTACATAACCTACACTGCTACATATAGCTACATGGTTACATCAGGCAACATCTTAGTTGCGGTAATTGCTAGTATATTCCTGCGTATGTAGTTGTTTTAAGAAGCTTTTATAGGTTATTTGTCACAGTAGAAAGTGCTGCTATACTCTGTTATAGTGGGGTGGCTGTGGCTCAGAAGTAGAGCGGGTCGTCAACTAATCAGAGGATTAGTAGGTTTGGTTCCCAGCTCCTCCAGTCCACATATCCAAGTATCCTTTGGCAAGATGCTGAGTAGCAGGTGGCACCTTGTATGGTAGCCACCTGTGTGTGAATGGGTGAATTTGAGTAGTGAAAAAAGCATTTTGACTGGTCGGAAGACGAGAGAGGGACTATACAAGTGCAGTCCATTTACCAAATTAAACATTTACAGTCATCTTTTAGCTGCAAGTACACTGCTACATGTAGCTACATGCTAATGCCAGGTAGACATGTAATCTTGGTTGCCAATGTTAGCAATTTCTGCCCGGTTTGGGATCATACTCCTGCTGGAATGTTACAAAGTTTCTCCATTTTTGATGGCAGTGGAGAGGTGCAGAGATATGTAAAAGCTGACCAATTACAGCAGACTGGACTTTTTGGGAGGAGGGTCTTAAAGGGACAGAGTATCTCAGACAGAGGGTGAATACAGGTGTTTAGCACAGACAGTATGAGGAAAATTTGTTTGTTGTTTGTTAACCATTAAAACCTGTTAATGAAAAACAAAAATCACATATTGTAACACTGGAATTTTGCTTCGTAAAGATACTTCGAGTATGCATGCTTATTTAGGCAGTATAAAATGCCATTAGTCAAACAAACCCATAGCAAGTGCTCTACTTTTGTTTTAGTGTTCCTTTCTCAGGGAGAGTAGTTCTAGAGAAAATGGGTTTCTTCTGTGCACACTTTGGATAATTAGGCAGGGTGAATGGCAGCCACCCCAACACCTCTGTCAAACCAGGAGGCTACTAATGAGGAGAGCACCACACTTTCACCCAGAATATATTAGCATCCTATATGAGGACACTGTCAGCCTCTGTTATCAATCGTCTACTCGTCGTGCTCACAGGATGTAGACTGTGTGAATAACCTACCATTGGCCACCTAAGTCAGATGGCCAAGATGGTTGCGATTGGTTTAAAGAATTATAAACAACCCAGGGTGTTTTTCCCTTAGTGCCAAATTATGATGGGTTCAGCCAGACCTTTCTCCAGTGCCGGCACAGTGTGAGATCAGTCTGGCTATGCGAGACTAATCGTCCACCACCGCTGTCCTAAGAAAAAAAAATTGCTCCTGTCTGTCTTCATCCATTTCTTTACATACTCATCATTAGATGTGCCGTTTCAAGTTTCCAGTCATGCCCTTCACAGATGACTGTAGTATTAGTGGATGGGATATTCCTCACCCTGCAGCATGTTTACTGCAGACTAATGTAGCACAATCATTAGGAAATTACACTGTGGGACTATATATCTTGTTGTTGACACTGCTGCTGAGAGATTTTTTTTTCACTGCCTAATCACTGTGCTGCCAATATGAGCCTAAAACCCGATTATCACTCTGGTAACGTGTGAGGATCATCTTCACAAGTTCTCAGTTTTCACTTCCCTTTCCAAACACGGTGCTACTGTAATTCATTAAAAACTATAGTAATACATTCACAGAAATCAGTTAGGTTGAAAAAGTCAAACTAGCCAGATCCTAAACATTAATTTAATTACCTGCTCTGTTTTCTATGCCACAAACTAAAGGAGGATTTATGCATGTGGCCTACACCATTGTGAGCATTTATACTTGTGCAGTGGTGTGTCTGTCTCATTCTGCAGTTACACTTCCAAAACACTAGTACGTGCTGGGGTTTCTATGAAGTGCTGTAAAGTTTAGTCGAGTCAAAACACACCCAAAACACTCATTAAACATTTCTTAATAGCGACAATTTCAAACACAAGTAAACAAATTGGCTTCACTATAACTCACAGGATTCACTGACAAAGCACTTGTCTTTTGCTGGACACATTTCCCCCACAAATACAACATGCGAATGTTATTAGCACAAGCCTATGACAATTTGCATTGTATAAATTAACCTAGCAGCTAGCGGAGATTTTCATATGAAGCCAGGGGTAAAGACAACATGTAATAAATGTAATGTCATAAATTTGTGTCCATTACAGCTCTCAAGGTTCACAGACAAAACAACTGTCTTATACTTAACACATTTTCCAAACAAATACATCATGCTAATGTTATTTGCAGAAGCCTTTGGCATTTTAGATTGTATATATTAGTCTAGCAACTAGCAGAGATTCCCTCTACTCATATGAAGTCAGGATAAATCACACACAAGAGTTAAAATTATATTTTGTGGAGGCTTTATTGTCTTCACAATGTATTGTTTCTCATCTGTGAAATGAAAGTAAATAATTGCTTTGTTTCCACTGGGGGAAATGGTTTTAGCTTATAAAAATAGACAGGATGTCTGCGTCATCGTAACATGTAGTTTCTGGGGAGGTGCACATCAGGCTCCGGAGTTGGTTACAGTGTAGGCTCTGGCTATCTCCGTCTTGTCTTTGCCAGATTGTTTAGTGTGATTTCATCTAGTTTTCTAGCATTCATTCTGCCTGTCTTAGCTCTTAGTTGACTCTGGGCCTTCACACATCACTTCAATTGCATTGGAGTGAGCATATTCAACATCATTTAACAAAATGATCCTTGCTTTAAATGTGAAATGTGTAATCTGCAGTAACTCGTTATCTTTTAACACTCTGGATGTCTGGACTATAATTAGCATGCTGAATGGACAGAAATAAAATGATTTCAACAGCTTAGCTGCATTAAGATAACATCATTAAGGCAAATGAATATTGAACCAAAGATAGTCAGAACAATATGTATAAGTATCTAGTGTTAGCTGTATTTTATGACTCATTTTTTTCTACTCTCAGCAGACACTTACATTAATATCAGTCACTAATAAAAGACATGACTTACTTCAAAGTGTCCCATGCCAGAAAAATATCCCATCATCCCCGCAGTGCCGTGGCCCCCGGAGCCTGATCATTCACAAGACGGATGTTCTGTCTCAATCAGCTGACTGAGTGATTTGGATTCAGCTTTACAGAATATTTGATTAGTCATTTTTAGGGAGGGACTACCTCTATGTGTTTATATGTTATAGTGCTTGTTCTCTGGGTTCTAACGAGAAATAAAGTAAAAGAATGATGCTTTAGTATGTGGTGCTGTTGCCCTATCTTAGCCCTTACTTCTCTCTTATTTTATACCTGTCCAATATGTGTTCCATGCTCTGGTTTTACAGAGGGATAAAAAAGAAAGGCAACAGAAGGATTCTGCTTCAGTGCAAAGCACTGTTTGTATCTAACATAAAGTGATAACCCCTTATTGTTACTAACACAGAATGTTGGCCCAGTTTGTGTCAGTACATGTGGGCATGACATGGAGCGAATCAGGTAAAAATACTTATGGTGCTGTTGGAAGGGCTACTGTTTAACGCAAATTGTTTTAATGGTTCAACTGTGTTGGTGCCTCCTGGACTCAGATTTAGTGTGTTTGAGGTGCTCTTTTTGAATGAGGAGACATGTAGACACAAAAATCAGCAGAAAACTCCAAGGCACCCTCTTTTTAAATGAGTCGACATGTCTTTATTGTCATGGCATGTCAGACTTAAAAACAAACTCTGGTGCATAATCAAGCCTTTGTTTTTGATTCCCTGACAAAGGTTTGATGCTAAAATGTGAGTTTCTTTTAAATTCTAACATGACCATGCTGTGACAATGAAGGTATTTTAATGTGTAAAAAGAGAGTCATTTGAGTTTAGTGTTTTTTGTTCGATGGTTGTTGGAGGTTGTAAAATGAATTAGTTGACTTTTCATTTTGAATCCTATCAAAATGAAATCATAAAAACAGACATGCAGTGTTTCTTGAAATTCTTTTTGAACTTTTGAATAAATTGCTATCTGAGTTTCTTACAGAGATGATTTATACAGAGACAGTAAAAATGACTTGCACAACAGGTATTTCATGCTATTATATTCCAATACCATTGCTGTAATCTTTTATTTCAGCATCTCGTCCAGATGGTTTCTTACTTTTTTCTTTTTTCTTTTTTGTTGTACAATATGTTGCAGCATTAGTGGAACACTTTAGTCCAGTTTTCAATAAACAGCCGCCTGTGTTTATCCACTTTAAACTGTCACAAATGTTTTAAAACCTAAATAAAAACCTAAATAATATGGAATCAAAATGTCCTACCATACTTGAATTTGCATTTGATCAGACGTCATTTCAGCAGAGTTTTTAGTTAGATGCCTAAAAAAGGTCTGTGGTTAATACAAGTTTAAGAGATGTTTACTTTTTGTTCTTCAACATAAAATGTCAGTAAATACTCCACTCATGAATTTTGAAGCTTTTTTGTCTTCAAAAAGGCGGTTGCTTACAAGTTGCTAAATGAGACTAAAGACCATCATCATGCCAAACACAGCTGAACAACCTCCTTGTGGTGGGGACGCTGAAGTCATGCGATCATGGTGTTGTTTGTTTACAGCCAAATGTGAGCTTTTTATTTCTGGCGATTGCATTTAGGATTCCAAAATCATAAAAGAAGTGTTCATTTGTGAAGATTATCCCGTTGAACGAACCGTGTAAGTATCATAAAAGTTTGCTTGCCACAGAGTTTATATTCTGCAATAATCCAAAACCCAATGGAAAAATCCCATAGGCTTTTAGACGAGGGAACCAGGGCGTGCTAACTTCCGTATCGGCCTACATCCCTTGAGCACTCTAAACTGACTACAGAATAAATAGGTCGATTAATCTGGATTCTCGATATGAAAAAATGTATGCAGTATTTTTTTATCAATGATTCATCCATAGCACATATATATATATATATATATATACAGCTTGTTAATGCCTGTGATTCTGCATTACTTCCCATTGTCTGTATGACCAAGCAAAAACACATCCACACAGATGTCTAATTTAAATAGCATTGTTGCTCGCAGCTGTTACCAAAAGCCGACACGCATTATCACATGTCAGTGTTTTCTCATATTGATCTACTTTGCAGTTTGCCTCACATTTTCTACCTTATTGATTGCATGTGTTGATACACATAGAGATAAAAACAGTGTTTCTTCTAAAATAACAGAGATACTGAGTGAAAAAGAGCAATAAAAAAATCAATATTAATAAGCCAGCTTTCAGAATGCTTCTCCTGTATACATCTAATTTCCAGGGTATTCAACAAGTTTGGATGAGTTCAGTTTGTGTCGACTGTTGAACAGTTCAGTCACAATACTTTATTTCCATTCAGTAATGAATAAGTGAGGAATAATAGAGTTTCATCTTTTTATGGGCTTTGAATGCATCTGACAGTTAGTGAATAGAAAGCACCATATGTATATACAGTATTTCATCAAAGTATTATTAATCAGGGTTTTTTTTTTATATTCTAACTATACAAATTGTATACTACTCTGCATAACCAAGAAAAGCCAAGGATAAATTGCTGCCAGAGAACAAAGAGGACCTGTTTGGGCCATTGAGAGTCTGCACATTCACCAGTAGTTGATGTAGTGACAAATTATTATTTGCTGTGTGGGTTCAGACAAAGCCCAGGGTCACTGCTTCCACTCCTCCCTGCGCTCCTCTAACAGAGATTTTACTGAAGTCTTTGCTAAAGAATGAAATTCACTCTGCAATTTATGTGAATTCATTAATGCAAGACACATTTTTTCTTTTAAACGATTGTCCTGTTTTACATTTTTTCAAATGTTTGCAATGCCTATAAGGTCACTTCAGACGTAATATCGTTTTATAGCATTTTTTTTTAATAAAGAGCAAAATGAGGCTCTGTTTTAGGCTTGCAGACAAAAATGCTCTCTGATCTTTGCAAAAAAAATTATAATATTAAACTTTCTTATCTTAATTCTGTAAAAAAAAATATTTAGCTGCAAGGTTTTATTGTTTTATACTTTTTTTTGTAGGAAAGGCAATAATTTAGTTTTCAATGTGAAACCACGCTCGCATATTAATATGGATTATTATTGATTAAAGGTTCAGTGTGTAGGATTTAGAGGGATATATCGGCAGAAATGGAATATAATTTAAAAAAAATATGTTTTCCTTAGTGTGTAATCATCTAAAAATTGTTGTGTTTTTGTGACCTTAGAATCAACCATTTATATCTACATCTGGAGTGGGTCCTCGTCTACAGAGATAACCGCCATGTTTTTACAGTAGCCCAAATCAGACAAACCAAACACTGGGGTCATTCACCTTTGTGTGTTCTTGCTCTGGCCACCGTAGACAGCCGCCCTACAGTGACAAGAGCCCTGGATAAACACAGATTTTTTTAAATGTGAAACTGCTTTATTCAGTGTTTTTACCGGTTTAAATCACTGGGTCCATTTGTTTTGGAGAGGAAGAGACCTCTGTGAATAATCCGGCTCCCCATGAAAACCTCCGAAGTATCTGGATCCTGAATTATCAGAGAAAAAAGGTGAGCACACATTAGCAGATGCTGTGTTAACGGCCTATCTCTGATAAGTTGAAGAAAGAGAAACACTAAGATTTTTGACATGAAACAGCGTTATTCAGTGTTTTTACCAGTTTAAATCACTGTGTCCATTTGTTTTGGAGAGGAAGGGAGCTCTGCGGATATTTCGGCTCACAGTAGAAAACTCCTCAATGCCTGGATCATTGCACCATTACCATTTTTTTTAACCTGGTCGGTTTGTTTTGGAGAGGAAGAGACCTTTGGAGATAGTTTGGCTCCCGGTAAAAACCTCCTGAATGATAAACACTGAAGGAATTCTAACCAGGAGAAGTTTCACCTGGCTGAAATTTGCATCCCTCGTTGCTCGATGCCACTAAATCCCCCTAAATCCTAAACACTATTCCTTTAAATCTTGTTCATTTACATTCATGTTATCTGCTGAGTCAGTGTTGCCAAATATCAAGAACAACAAAGTTAAACTATTTCACAAGCAGACAGTCTTTTTTAAAATCTTTATTTAACCAGATAAAAACCAATCAAGATAAAATCTCCTTTTCAACAGTCTTTGCTTATCTCTGCTGTAGTTTGTATGGATTTCACATTAACTTTTTTGTAAGGGTTTAATGAAGTTTAAAATCTGGAAACAAGAAAGGCTGGGTGGATATATATATTTTACCTTGCAGTGTTTGCTGCTGAGAAGCCAATGTTGCCATTTACTGAAATCCATGTAAACCCAATTGAAGGCTGTATTCCTGAATGACAAAAACTACAAATCAATGAGGTGTTTGAGTCTTTGCTCTTTAACTCACCAGGGTGGTAAACTGAAATGTCTCTGTCCAAAGGTGATAGGAGAAGCCATCCATAGTTATATTAGACCAAGGTGACCTTATTTCCCCTCTCCACTGGTGGAAGAACACCATCCTAGAAGCAACATTTCAGAATTATAGACACATTATGGGTTCGGCCTCTCTGCAGGCTCAACCCTTTTTCAAAATTACACACGTGGCAAGCCCGCCAAAGGTAGATGGAGCCATCTGAGCGTGACTGATGGGAGCGCAACCGGCCATAAGGGGCACACTCTTGCAAAAAAAAAAAAAAAACAAGTTCCTTCCTTCCACTATCATCCTATAAGAAAGACAATAGTGCAGGCAGGGAAATGTTAGACCTGACACACTCCACTTGTCTCTGGAGAGGGAAGGAGTGCAGTTTGTGGCGCTAAACCTCAGTGGAGCTGTCGCTGACCTGGGGCTCCACTTTGTGTGTATGTACTGTAAGTGTCCAGGCTCAGATGTGTATGCAGTGTGTGGTAATGGGAGCACACGCCGACACCAGTCAGGTTTTTGGGAGCAGAGAGTAAATGATAAACTGCAGAGAGCGGAACAGTGTGGAAAGAGGCAGATCAGAGCAAATGTATTTTAGCAGCGGAGGGCACCTTTTTAAATTTATTTTCAAAGTTCTGACTAACTCCTTCATGGCTGGCCACCTCACTTTTTTTTTTAGAAGTACCCAAAGACAAGCTGCCAAAAACATAAAGAAGAATGGACAGTACAGAAAGCAGGCAACACAACAAAAGTGTTTTATGGGGACATTTGTGGCCTCTCCCTATGTCTGTACCTTTCCTAGTGACTGGTTAAATACACATTCAGACTTCTCTACACCTGGGCAATACTTGCCTGCAAATATTTCTTACTGAAACTATTCATTTGCAACAGTTGCAACAGTTATTTAATTTAAAGTTCAAATGGATTCATGCCAGCTCATTCTTCAGAAAAAATGTTAACAATTTCAGGTCCTTCTGGGCATGCTGGTGCCACAAATCAGTCAGGAAGGAAATAACAACAACAATAATAATAATAATAATAATAATAATAATAACATTATTTGTAGAGCACTTTTCGAGCTAAAAGCACAAAGTCCTTTCCAAGAGGAGGAAAATACAGAATACTAACAAAACATAAGCATATACATATGCCTTCACCAACATTTACACTTAAGCACATATATACCTGTAAGCTTGCATGCATATACACATGGCTGCAGATACATACAACCCCATACACACAATAAATCTATCGAGCATCAGGAAAGGCTAATCTGTAAAAGTACGTTTTTAAATGAGATTTATAAGATGTGAACAGAGTCAGCTGATCTGATGTCCAGTGGGAGGCTGTTCTAAAGCCAAGGAGCAGGAACTGAAAAGTCTTTAATCTGGACCCTGGAACAGTTAGAAGACCCAGACTAGCAGACCCGAGGGGCCTGTTTGGATTGTATGGTTTGAGAAGCTCAATTATATACTCTAGTGCTAGATCATTGAGAGCCTTGTATGTGATTAACTTTGAAATGAATTCTAAAAGAGACTGGAAGCCACTGCAGGGAGGCAAAAATGGGAGTGATGTGTAAGGATTGTTTTGTTTTGGTCAAAAGTCTAGCTGCTGAAAAATCATCAGAAAATCAACCTATCACTGAAACAATACTTTTTATGCTCAGGCTGTAAGTTTCTTTTTCACCCTGCCACTCACTCCTTGCACGCATGCTCACTCACTATCTCTAGGTGTCACTGTCTGGGTCTGTCAATTGAGTCATCAGCTGTTTTTCAGCTGATTCACAATGAGCCAACAGCATAGTGACACACATTCTCTGTCAGCCTGTCATCCTTCCGCTCCTTATTTTAAATATGGTTCTTTCTCTGCCGTAGTTCTTTCTTGCTGCCGTCGTGGGCGCCTCCCACCTCCCCATCACCACCTGGTCTTTACAGATTCATCAGCCTCATCCACCTCAGCAGTCAGCAGCCTCAGAGTCAGCAGCCACCACCAGTGTCTGGACTCCATGGGGGTATTTATCTTGCTGCTGCTCAGATGTCCCACGATCACTAAATATCTCCCTCTGGTGTCCAAGCATCAAAGACTTCTGTTAAATCTCAATCAGCAAATATCATCTGTTAATCTGTACACTCATATTCTGTATTAAATATTATATTTACTTCATTCTTCTGTCTCTCCTGATTGAACTGAGGAGAGGCAGATTACCAACTGTTGATCCAGAGCAATGTCTGGCAGTCTGTCTACAGTAAGTTGATGTATAGCCTAAGCCACTGTAAGCTTTATTTCACCAAGTTTCCTTTCAGCAAAATGCTCTGAGTGAATTTAAGTTCACTCTGGTGAACAGTAACACAGTGTATATGTCTCAGGCTTTTACTGTGAAAGGTAGGAACAGAGGGATGCACCGCCTTAGTCAAGGTTGAAAGGATAAATAAAATGTATTATCTTGGTTTTGACTACAAAGCCTCCGTGTTGCTGCTCTGCACAGTATGATTGTTTGATGCCTTTATTCATGGTGCAAAAGTAAAAAATAACAAAATAACTTTCTGAAATAAATTACGTCACTTTGTTGTCACAAGTTCTGTGTGAAAGTACTCACAACAAAAACAACACTTCAAAAACATATAATGATGTGCAAATTAACTGCACAAAAACACCCCTGGTGCCTAAAATGCCTGAAAAGTGTATGTGTCCATAAGTGTCTACCATTGGAAATACACCCACAAAAAAAGAAAAAATAAGACCCAAAATGCAAACAAACAAAAACACTAGCAACACAAACTAGTTTAGTTTTTACCTACAATATTAGGACATTGGTTTTCTGTATAATTATATTTCTGGAAGTTTGATATGCAGAAGTATTTGGTCAAAGCCAATAGTTATTTTATAATTTAATTTGTATGTTGTAATCTGCAGTGTCAGACAGGCAAACATTTATTTTCCTCCAAGTGAGAAAGCAATCTGATCTGTTTTTTTATGGGTGTGAGGCTCCTCCACTGAGGGTTTACTGTCAGTCTAGCATTAACAGCACTGTCAATTGTAACCCATTTAAATTAATGGGAGATTTTATTATGCACATCAGACATTATACTATCACATAAATAAGGCGATTGTGGCCAGAAACGTGCATCTACCTATGTCTAGGCAGCAGGCTCAGCTACTCTATAGTTTGCATAAATCCAAGAAGTGGTTAAGCATGTTTGAATGACACGGTAAAGATGATGACATTGATTATGTCTAATCTCACAGTGTGCTTAATAACCTTGAAGCTCAGTGAACTTGTAAATGCGACAGGATCACTTTAGACATGTCACAGTACATATTACTGAATCACAAAGGCCTATTCAAAGAGGTACTTGAGTGTTAGTGTTTGGATTCAGTATCCATGTTTTTATCTGATGCCACTTGTATCTGCTTGCCTATTTGTTTCTTATTAATTCCAGAAATACAAACAGGACTGTGACTGATTAAGAAATCAGAAGTTATACACAAATACAGGTTTACAATGCAGGTGCTCCAGTTGGTATTGTCTGTATGGGCAGCTCCTTACAGTCCAGTGGTAAGGCTCAATCACACAAGAAAGTGGCACAGTTCATGCGTCTTTGTAAAATAGGTGGTACAAGGAGCTTGATTATAGCTGGCGAGCTAACAGCTAACACGTCAGCAGTCCTGTAGGGGACATAGCTTGTCAGTGACAATAGCTCTCAAAACTACCTTGGTTTGATTGCTAATGGGACAGTAAGCTCACACGGTTTATTTGAAACCATGTTTTTGTTTGTTTGTTTGTTTGTTTTGAGGAGTAGTTCATACTTTGCCAGAGAAGCTAAAAAAAAGTGTATTGTGCAACAGTTAACAAGCTACAGTTTCATTGTTTTGGACCCTCTGGCTTTGTTCCTTCAAAGGTTAGCACTGTCAAGACAGCATGCCATTGGTCACCAGCCTGAATTTGCATTTCAGAATTCATTAAAGTTGAACTTTATTCATTCGTTATCTGTAACTGCTTATCCTTTTCAGGGTCATGGGGGTTGCTGGAGCCTGTCCCAGCTGACACTAGTCAAGAGGCGGGATACATTCTGGACAGGCTGCCAGACCATCACAGGGCTGACACATAGAGACACACAACCATCCACAGTCACATTCATTCCTATGGGCGATTTGATGTCACAAATTAGCCTAACCTCCATGTCTTTGCACTGTAAGAGAAAGTTGAACTTGACATAAAATATTTGTACAGATTTACATCACCCACATGGCCCAATCCAACTGCATAATACTATTGAAATAAATAACAAAAACGTTTAAATGCTGCCATGTCCATACAACATCTTGTGTGGAGGAAAAGCATTGTTGTTTACGGCCGAAAGCACAAAGTCAAAGGGGTACAAACTGGAAAGATAAAAGGTTAAGAGTTCAGACAAACTTCTGCCTTGAATAAACTGTTCTTGCCTACAAAATGCATGCAAAAATTGCCTGGCACATATATACAAAATATGAATATGTAGCACCAAAAATATAACCGCGGGCAAATGATCTGATCTTTTAAAGGTCCCACATTGTAAAAAATCTGATATTTATGTTTTTTGTTACCATGAAGCAGATATAGTTGCTATACAAATACTGTGAAAGTCAAATCATATCAGTGTGTAATGTAATTAGGAAATTGCAGTTAACAGAAACTGTGGAGGTCAAGTTGAGGTCTGGAAGACCAAGAAAACTTTTGGAGAAAGCTGCCCGTAGGATTGCTAGAAAAGCAAATCAAAACCCTGTTTGACTGCAAAACGCCTGCAGAAAGATTTGGTGCACTGTGCAGCAACACCTGCACAAATATGACCCTCTGTCACAGTGTGCACTTCCAACCTGCCATACATGCCATTCTTGCAGCTAACCATGTAAATTTCCACTCACCACACCTCTCCACCACACCTACCTGCCAGCCTATCACCTGTCCACACATCTCCCACTCCTGCCAAACCACCACACCCCCATCACCAAGCCAACTCCTCTCATCTGTGCCTCAATATTCCCTGCCAGCAAATAAACACACCTCAAAATCCACAATGGACTACCTCAAGAGGTGCAAGATGAAGGTTTTTGCCATGGCCCTCACAGTCCCCTGACCTAAACATCATTAAAGGAGAAGTCAAGTATTTTGCACTTTGAGCCCCATTCCTGTGTTGTTTATGATGAAATAGAGTAGTTAAGACCAAAATCTTGACGATTGCACCTTCTCTGAGAATTTGAGAGAATTTGGCTTTCCCCTGCCTGGCTTAACAAGGCTGTCTATGGCCATGTGTAAATCTGTCCTAAAACCACCTTAAACGTTCGTTTTCAAAGCCATGAAACTCACCGAGTGGTCAGTGGTGTTCGTTGATGTTCTGACATAAAAATCGCAGCAAACTGTGGTTTCTGTGATGATTTATTTGACATTTTGTCCATGCATTGATTTTCTATAGGAAGCCTCATTGTCTGTTGGTAGTAATCCGCCACCGGAAACGGAAAGGGGGTTGTTTACGACAAGGTTGTAGTCACTGTAGTCTTTTAGCTCAGCGAAAGTGCCAGCTCGACAGTGCTGTGTGCGCTCCTCCTCTTCAGAGGAATTCTCCACACAAACCTTGCCCATTATTACTCGCTTGTAAACAACCTTCGCAGTATGATGCCTTTGAACACAACGCCAGCCTTCTTCTTCTGCTTCTTTCTGTGTCCCATTACATTGCAATGGCTTCCTGCCGGTTGGTGACACTCACGTAAAGGAGCATTATCGCCATCAAGTGGGCTGGAGTGTATAACGAACGAGGGTCAAATGAACGATCAAGCGGAAGTTTACACACAGGTGTGAGGCAGCTGAAAAAATAGTTCCACAATCGAGATGAAAAGGACAGATTTACACAAGGCCATAGACAGCATTGTTAAGCCAGGCAGGGGAAAGCCAAATTCTCTCAAATTCTCAGAGAAGGAGCAATCGTCAAGATTTTGGTCTTAACCACTCTATTTCATCATAAACAACCCAGGAATGGGGCTCAAAGTACAAAATACCGGACTTCTCCTTTAAAAATCTGTGGATAGACCTCAAAAGAGCAGTGCATGCAAGACTGCCCAAGAATCTCACAAGGCTAGAAGCTTTTTGCAAAGAAGAATGGGTGAAAATCCCCCAAGCAACAGTTGACACATTGTCAGATGGTTACAAAAAGCATTTAGAAGCTGTGATACTTACCAAAGGGGATGCTGCAAAGTACTGACCATGCAGGGTGCCCAAACTTTTGCTGCAGGCCCTTTTCCTTTTTTGTTATTTTCAAACTATAAAAGATTGAAATTACAAAGTAATCTTGTTTAAAATATTGAAGAAATGTGTCATCTTTAATGTAATGCCTTTTGGAAATCAATTCATCTTCAACTTACTTAATGTGGACAACCACTTGCTGAGGTGGTCAGGGACGCGTTTGACCACATAGCCTGTCTTTTATAACACTGGGAAAAAGTACATTGAGAAACATTGTCAAATTAGAGCAAACTAGCCTTTTTTGGAAGGGAGGGTTAAAGAAACAGGCACTAAAATTAAGCATTTCAGACAAGTGATGAATACAGGTATATTCAGGCCGACAGTGTGAGAAAAGTGTTTTTCTTTACATTAAAGCATGTAAACATGACTTGTAGAAGCCCCTTTATTACAAGTATGAACCTGAAAATGAGCATTATATGGAAAGTCAACATCACCTCATCATTTCCACTTATACACTGGGTCATTGTATGGCAGAGCATGCCTCTATATGTGTGTATGTTTGTGGTCTCTCTCTTACAAGAGAATACACATTTGCACACTTGCCATATTGATCCCCTGATACTGCAGTTTGACCTTATTCCATAAAAAGCTAAAAGGGGAAAGCCATTGTGAAAGGAAAGCAGCCATTACTGCAAAGCTAAGGTTTACATGCATCGGTACATACAGATCATCGGTCAAGGTTAATCGACCTTGTTATCATGTGCGTCTTCGGGGATCAACAGCTCAAGGCTGGAAGAAAAACACAACCTGCTAGCCTTGGACTTGGTTCTGTATATGCTTCTGAGGTGCGAGGAAGATGGATCAGCAGGAGTAAGGGTAAGGGGCAAGGACAAAGCCGTTAAGTGCTGATTCTTCTCCTCACATTTGTCCACAGTTATGCTTTAAAGTGCATCAGGTTGTTTTGGTGTGTGCCAGCGAAGAATAATAATGAAGGAATGGTGGAAGTTTGAAACAGAGACAGATGGGGAGAGCAGAAAATGAAAGTGAGGACAAAACTTATCAATAAGCAATTAATTCCAATAGCCAGTTTGAGGTTAAATGTGTGCAAATAAATCATAGTTTCAGTATGTGCAATGAAGCGGGTGATGTAATAACCTCTTTACTGTGTTTGAAGTTAGTTTTGTTTTGATCAAACTACTGTAAAACAATGACAAACTAATGAATACAGAGTTCAGCTAAATTGTATTCAACAGATTCAAGCAGCAGCAAGTTGCTTAAATCTCTAGGTTCATTTATAATCTAGAAAAGTGTTGATCCCTTTTACACAGTTTCCTGTTTACAGACCTGTGGAGCAGTTGTTTATCTGCATATGTGAAAGAGACAGAGTGCATTGTCATTCTAAAACACAGGGAATATCCTTTATTTATTCCGCAGCCATGGGGAATATTCAATTTTAATTGGCCAGAGGGTGTGTATCCTATTCAGATAACCGCAGGGCTCTTTCATAGCGACCTCATCACCACTCTATTAATATTTTATATTTGTTACATTGTACTTGACTGTTTATGGATAAATTGCCTATTGTGATACACACAACTAATTTTAAGGAAGTCTCTTCAGCATCTAAAAATTTTCACCACGTCAACATATTTGTGGAATGAAATTCTGACCCAACCAAAGGCTGCCTTGGGCAAAACATATTCATATTTATTTAAAGTTTCCTAGCAGTGTCTTTTCTTAACTACACCTTCTTAATCCCCCACCCTAAATTACAAGGTGTGGGGTGAATATGCTGATGGGCTCTGGATCCAAGTGAAGGAGTGCGGAAATTAGACGTGTACCCAAAAATAGCGATCGGGCATGTCCAACACAGGTCGCATTTCAGTCCATCAGTCACATACAAGACAACATAAGCCGGAGAAATTTATATAACAAAGTCCCTTTGAAATGCTAATGTACAATGAGAGAAGTACAGAATTTTAATGAGATTGTCTTTGCATTGTAATGGTTGCTCTTTTGTTACTGCTCTCCAGCACTGATAATTCATTAATTGCCCTTTTGGCTATAGCTGTGGCATTTAATTAGAAGTTATGTGGGAATAAAAAGACTTTATCAATTACTTCTCAGTGTGTTAAGTGGATGCAAACATTAGCAGATGCTGATGCAGCTGACTTATTCAACATTTAGAATTTACTTTTGGGTCTGATAGCCACCAAAAAGGTGTTAGTATTAAGGTGGAGGACTCAGCATAAACTTCAGATTCCCCAGTGGATTCTTTCATTATTAGACATCATTTCTGTGATATGCTCTATAGCTTGAACCAGCGGTGTGAAGGGAAGTACAACTGGCACCTTGTTTAAGGCACAGGAGAAAGTTACATTAAGTCATATAACACAGACTGTGAAATGACATCTGTGACTATATAAAATATTCATGCCATTACCAAGGTGCAGGTTCTACTTCGTTTCCCTGTGGCAGTTTTTGACATTTATAACTGATGTTTTGTTGATTTTATTTTCATTGTAATTAATTAATTGTTTTTCACTTTATATGCCAGTATATATAAATGTATTTTATTTACCTAGTTTTTTATTGTTCTGTCTTCTTGTTTTTGGGTTGTCTGAGGCTGCATTCACCAAATGTGGTGTGGTGCTGATTAGCCATTTGATGTAGGAGTGCAACTTCAATGGCGCAAATCGAGGGGAGATCATCTAAAGTCCGGTATACACTGTGCGATTTTGGGCTGTCATACATAAAAATTACCAAAGTGACAGAAACGTGGCAATATCTTTGGTCGTGGCTCTAAAATGGTGGTCCTATGTTGCACAGTGAGAGAGGTTCAAGGATGGCCGTTGTCACGGTTTTGCAATTAAAGACAGTCTGGGATAAAATTCTGTCAGTGACAGAAATTTGGGATGACCATCTCATTGTGTGACTGCTGTTACCACCTAACCAAAAGAAATGCAGTGTCAATAATGGACGTACAGTAGATTGATCCAGACGATCCAGTCGGCATTGTCATAGTACAGTCTGCACACATCAAACATAATGTTGCGCCCAAGTTAATTAGATCTATGTCACACATTGTAGCTTGCACTAATCTCACAGTCTGTAGGAGGCTTTAGATAGATTTGTTAATTTTGGCTTAAAAGATCTGTAGAATTTTTTTGATTATCATCACTATCACTATTATCTTTTGTTTGTGCAAAAACACAAACAAAGGAAGTCCCGTGGACTTTCTTTCTTATGTGATTGGCCACCGCAGCATGACGTTGGGTTGTGTCTCTTCTGTTTCAACTTTTCACTGCAGGCTGCTGCTTTTGTCTCACCCCTGCAGCTCCACTGCTGAAACCTAAACACACTACCCCATTCAAATGAATTGGAGAAGTGACGCTTTTGCGGCAATGCCAGATTTGGTGTGAACACAGCCTTTCCCATGTGCCATCCAGGGTGTGGGAAGGGAGGGGAAATTTTAAAGACAGATGAGAGCCCTGTCGTATTATACATGAGTAAACAAGAATGCCATGTACACTTGTGTTAAAATGATCCACATCCTGTATGACCGATGTATGTAGAGGATGATGAATTGCTGTTATAGGATCTAACCTCACTCATGAACAAGTGAGGTTAGATGCTTTCAGTTTACTGTTCCAGCTACGTCCCAACCCTCACCTGTGGTCATGAGCTATGGGTAATTACTGAAAGAATGAAGTCACGGATACAAGAGTCCGAAATTAGTTTTCTAAGAAGAGTGGCTGGGCTCAGCCATAGAGATGAGGTAAGGAGCTCGGACATCTGGAGGGAGCTTGGAGTAGAGCCGCTGCTCTTTGCATCAAAAAGGGTCACTTGAGGTGGTTTCGGGCATCTGATCAGGACCTCCCGCTGGAGGTTTTCAGGGCACGTCCCACTGCTCTGGGGCAGACCCAGAAGACGCTGGAGGGATTACGTATCTCATCTGGCCTGAGAATGCCTCAAGGTCCACCAGGAGGAGCTGGAAAGCGTTGTCGGGGAGAGAGATGTCTGGGATACTTTGCTCAGCCTGCTGCCTCCGGGACAACGCTTCGGATAAGTGGCTGATCATGGATGGATAGATGGATGGATGGATGGATGGATGGAGGATCTAACATCTACAGTCGAAAAAATTATACATAAAAATAAATAAATGAATAAAAATGTAAAGGAGGTGTAGGATTTAGTGGCATCTATCAGTGAGGATGCAGAACTGAAATGTCTCCTGCTTGCCAAGCATGTAGGAGAACTACAGTGGCTGATGGGTTTGGTTTGTCCATTCTGGGCTGTTGTAGAACACTGTAGACTCTGTGGAAGAGGACCTGCTCAGTATGTTAATTTAAAAAAGCTTATTCTAAGGTAACAAAAACACAATTGTTGTTATTTTAAGATGATTGTAAATAAATACATAGTTATGAATATTCTGTAACATTTCTGCCAGATGCCCTGAAATCCTACACAGTGGACCTTTCAGAGGAAGGTTTAGACATACAGTAACAGATGGTGGTGGTGCTAGTGGTATTCAGACTTTAAAAAGTTTGTTTTTGTTATGTAATCAGTGAAAAACATTGGGTCACATCACCCAAATCACACAAAAATGTTTCCCACTAACCCCCAGTGGTTTGTAGCAAAGCAGACAGTCTGTTTTCCTTGCTGAGATTTGGAGATATCGGCCTCTCAGTCCTCCTATGTCGTTTATTTGTGGTTCTCAAAACATTGCAATATATTTGGTCTAGGGTAGTGGTCTCTTCTCTATAAATGATCCATATCTGTATTTTCCTTTGTGCACATGTCTGGACCTTAACAGAGAATTAACCTTTACACAGGCATGGCAATCTGCAAGACACCATGCATCCCCTACTGTTCTACCTGCTTGTGCGTATACGTCCGACTGTGTGTGCATGTATGTGAGTGTATGGTCTTACCTATTGTGGCTGTCTGCACCACGAAACTAGCTGTCACATTTGATCAGGAAGCATATCACTCATGTTTCCAAGATTTAATTAGCGGAGCCTGGGCAAAGCTGCCCTTGGGAAGCCAGTTTTCCTTTTTCTTAATTGGTGCATTAATTAGATCAGAAAAGCACATTGTGTTTGCCCACTTGAAAGCTTGACACTATTGAAGCGTCTTATGAGTGTAGGTGTGTCTCTGCATGTAATATGGAGGATAAGAGGAAAATAATTACACCCTCAAGATGGTGGGGGAGATGGGTTAGAGGGTGAAAGCAAGGTCTAATCCACAGGTTCCTCACAAGCTACAGGTGACAAGCAGAAATTAATGCACACGCCCCACTCTGTGTCCATTTCCTCTTATCTATTCTGCGCCTCACCAAGCCATCACAAAAGGCAAACTTACTGTATGGTCTGGTTCTATTCCCTTTCAGTTGTTCAGTATTCACAGATCTATGTGTTTGCCATATCTAATCATGCTCCCAAACCCAAACAGGATTACACTCTGTGAACCCACAGAGATAACAGCTCATGCTTTGCAGGGGCCCATTACATCCAGATGATAAAAGCCCACAAAAGTGCCAAGTGAAACCCATCTGGCTGCACACACACACACACACACACACACACACACAGATCTTGCACACAAATTTCTGTTAACCTTTTTCTTTTTTCGAGTGAGTTAAATTTCCCATATAATATCTTCAGCAGAGGTTCTTGCCATTAAATCAGTTTCTGTAATACAATCTGATTATTTTCATCTGCGTCTTCAGTGATGTATAATAATACAGCAGTTGCAGGTTTCCATAGTAAACAAAAATGTATTTAGTAGTTACTAAACTGTGACCTATACAGAGCTAAGTGATTCCTCCATTTGCTTAATGCTTTGTATATTCAACCTACTCTGCTTTCCTACAGTGCTGAAACATTAAAACCCTCTCATGTCTCTCTCCATGGTTCTGAAACCCAGTCGCCCTTCATGTCTCTCTCCATGGTGCTAAAAGGATTCTATTATATAGGTTTTTAATGTGATAGGGATCAAATGAATGTGCAAACACTCTTTTCTGAAGTCACTGGAACTTTTAATTAATTTGTAATTTCACCACCACATTTTTCCCACTACATACTTTGCTAGGTGACTTAACTGTACTTGTTTTTATGGATCACTATGGAGGACATTCTTGACGTGAGTACTTTAAAAAAGCCAAATGACTTGATGCATAGGCTAAAGAGACTAATGTAGCTGAGAAAAAGGAGTTAAGGCAGTACTCAGTACTGCAGACTCAGTATTTTTCCGGCTGGAGAATGATATATGAAAATAATCCCCTGTTCTTTTTTATTTGGCACGACTTGGCTGGTCCTTTTTCAAGGTAGATTTACCTGGCTTGCCTTTGGGCTTAAGTGAAAACTTTACCTTGTGTGTTCTTTATGCAAATATTACATATTTAAGAGGTAGTTTGGGTTTTTTTGAAGTGGATCTGTACGAGGTATTTATCTATATTCAGTGTATTACATACAGTAGATGGCAGTCAGCACTCCCTGTTTGCAGAGACAAAAAAAATGTATTTTAGCCACTTAAAAGAGGTCTACCTTAGAAAATTAATTAAATATATTAACAATATTTTCACAGCTTTACCTTGCTATCAGACAGCCTTGTCTTTTGGTGCTACATTTTCTCAATAATAGTCCCTTGCTGCAGCAGGTGCTCTATCCCTGCCAAGCCCTCTGTTTCTTCTTATCTTCATTATTGTAGCATATTTATTATGAATGTGTTATTATAAGGGGAAACGTCTGTGGAAACTGGAGGCCCAGAAAGAGCAGACGCTAACTGTGAACTGTAAATGCATGCTCACAGACCCAGAAAGCTGCTGCTGTCATGAGTGAGACTTGGTTATGACACAACTTCAGGATCTCTCTGAATCCGAAGATGCCAACACTTCACATTATACTGGTTGTCTGATAAGTTGTTTCATTTATTTGTAGGCATTGAGCTTAATTTTACCTGATGGTTGGGTACAGCAGCGCTCTTCAGAAAGTGTCTCTTTCACTTATTTGGCGGTGGTTTTACATAATCCTCTTGAGAGAAATGTTCACTGCAAACGTCTCAGTCTTACAGGTGGAGTGTTGATGTCTACATTCAGCACATTTTCATCAACAGCCTGTAAAAATACAAGCATGCACCATCTTAGAAATCTTTAGAAAAGTGAAGTTTTGTTTCAGTTGCATCTCGCAACAGCCCTTTCTGACCCAAACAGTTGACCAGCAGCATACAATACAATGGATAGAACAGCTGGGTGTTTTTGCAGAGGCATATGGAAGGTATACTGTTGATAAGATGTAGCTCCAAAGGAAAGGGCTGTCGGATAGCAAGGTAAAGTGGAGAAAATACTGTAAACATAGCCTCCACTTACACTAAAATTAGTTTTCCTAGGCCGGCCTTTTTTTAAGTGGCTATTATATATTTTGCTGCTAACTTTAATCCACAGCAACGCATAGCTGAGCTTTTGGGTTGGAAGTTCTTTTTGTTTCTGCAAACAAGGAGCGCTGACCGCCATCTCCTGACTATGGATAAGTATCTCATACAGCCCCACTTCAAAAACCCAAACTATCCCCTTAAAATTCTCTCAGCATTTGTATCCTTTACATACTTAGTTTGTTTTGGGATTTTTACATTGTTATCTACAAGATATTCTATTCCTCATGTCTCCTTTGTCTACCTTCTTGTTAAAATACACTGCTCTCCAATAATGTGTGCAGGGCTGTTTAACAGGAAAACGGAGTTTGAGCCACATTTCCCCAATTCTACATCCCTGTTAACAGGGGATAGGGCTTGCTGTGTGATGAATACACTGACAGTGGAGATGGAGATAGGGGGTGTGCTTGATAATGAGGCATTGCTTTAGACAGCTACAGGCATGGTGCACTTTAAAACGAAGTGAGAGAAGAGGAGGGTAGGGGAGTATGAAATAGAACATGACAAGACTGTTGGATCTCCACTTATTCTCTCCAGCTGAGCTGTAGTTTGATCGCAGCACTGGGACTAATTTCTTGGCAGTTTTCAGGCAGTCTGCCTTTGTAGGCGGGCAAAGGTTTAGATGGAATAACTTGAACATATTTCCCAGCAGTCCCCGGGCTTGAGAATTGGGACAGTGAGGATTGCTAATTGAGTCAATTATAAGGGTATGTGTGAAGGACAGCTGAATGCTCATGTTTTACATGTAAATCCGTGACACATCAGAGGAGACTGCCTTATCTGCTGTATATGTGGAGGTCTGTTGAAGCCCTGTCTGGGTGCCAAAGTCTTAAGAGTTAACGTGGGTTATAACCCAGGTAACATCTAGCCCAGGTAGTCAATTGAGTATACTTTGTGCAGTTTTGCGACGCTGCTCTCACAACCTCAACAGCAGAAGTAGAAAATACAAGGCGGCATTATGATGTTTCTGAAGGCTACCAGCCTCGTGCTGAGGTTTGCTGAGATGAGAGATGCTTTTCCCTCAGCCTACAGGGAACCCTAAGACGCTCACTAATGGATTATAATGAGCTTAATTTGCTCCAGGATGAGTGATAAGGCTGTGAGAGCACTGAGGCATGTCTTAAGCCTCCATTTTACCCATATTTAATACAGGGGAAGTAAAAAGGAGGGGAGAGGCATTAGAATAAAGACACTTGAACAAAAGGTGCCACGCGCACTGACACACACACACACACACACACACACACACACACACACACATATATATATGTGTATGTATATTGTAAATCATCACGTTCTGTTAGTGGATTGTCTCATTTCTTTGGATGCAAGCAGACGGACTCTTGCTGCCCTGAAGCAATGCCAGAGCTCCTCTACCACTCCAAGATGCAGTATCTACTCCCTGGACATGAGCCTCCCCTGGAATACAGATCTGCTGCAGAATTAAAAGAACAGTTAAAGCCTAAAAACAAAATTGGAAGGAAATAAAAACACGGGGGGGGGGGGGGGGGTGCGATCCTGTAAACAGGGCAGTGAGTTAAAAGAATACATAATTTTAGTGTGCTGTTATGCTAAACTTGATCTGTGTGGACATTAAAGCCCCGTTTCCACCAAGTAGTTTGGTACGCATTTTTTCCGTTTCCAGTGTGAAAAGTTGCGGATGGCAACAATGGAACTGTACCTTATCGTCCCCATTTTTGGTCACCCCTCTGTTGGGGTACCTAGCACGCAGATCTGGTACTAAAAGGTGGAGCTGTGAACACTGCAGTCCATTGATCGGTCAGCAGCGGATGGTCACTCTGCTGAGGGCTGAGTTGTGCCTGGTTGTAAGGCTTATGTAACCACTGTTCACATTAGTAAACTACTACTACAAAATGAGAGGATGTTTTGTTGCCTCTAGCAGCAGCTGTAGACTGAGAAAAAAATAATTTAATTCACTTGGCCAACAGTTGGCAACTTTTGAGGTGGAACGTTTACTTGTAATGTTACTCAATGCAAAAACTGACAACGTCAGTCCATCAGCAGATCTTAAATTTCAATATGACAACTTTGACCATTCCATTAGTTTTAAATTGTCTCTCTCTGATGACATACTCTTCTAGTAATGAGTGGATCTTTAAGCATTTAAAAACACATTTCAACACATTTCAGCTGGATTATGTGAACTGCATATATTCTAATCCTCACTTGGTGAAAAATGAAGTGTCGCGGAGCATTGCTCCTGTGGGCTATGGCAACACTTAACTCCTGTGTGCCTGAGATAGACTAAATGCACAACATTGATATTTTTAAATATCCCATGGAGAGAGACTCTTACTTTTCTGTGGACGATAAACGAGGTCCATCTGTGTCACCGGTGATGAGGAAATACTGCGAGAGCTGGACGGAGCACTGAGTGACAACAACCCTGCCCTCATTTAAGGCTACTGTTTGCAGCAGAAATGCTGAACACTGGTCTAGAGACAATGTCTGAAGGGTTACTTTGGTTCCAAAAGTACCATACCGAAAGTGTTTGGTGTGAACGAGACTTAAAGGTACTGCCCTAAAATGGTTTCAGTCACAGCTGGCTGATAGGCGCTTCTCAGTTCGCCTTTGCAAACATTCCTCAATGGTGGCCCCACTTACTTGTGGGGTTCCTCAAGGCCCCATTTTGGGCCCTACCCTCTTCTCACTGTATATGCTGACCTTGGGGTCCATTTTTCATAAACATAACATTTTGTATCATTGCACCATTTTGTGTCGATAGTAGAGATTCTATACAGCCTTTGCTGGACTGTCTATATGATATCAAAACTTTGAACTCAAAACTGATTTTTGGCTTACAGTTTACTCCAGTTAGAGCTCTGCAGTCAACCAATCAGATGCTGCTAGATGTTCCCAGAAGTAGGCATGAAAACAGAGGCTGATCATTGCTGATCATTCTGACAAAACAGGACAAGGTGGCCACATTTTGTCCACAGACCACTATGGCCAAGGGTGTGGCCAATTTCAGTGGTTTTTACTTGGTTTGTTTTGATGTGTTGCAACTCTACCCATCTTTAGTGGCCATTTAGAGTCATGTTTGCCACTCTGTAGTAGCTTCAAAATTAAAACTGTCTTCTCATTCGACAACATCATGGTTAAGGTTTAAACACAAAAATCAACTTGGTCAAGGTTAGGGAAAGATCGTGATTTGGGTTAAAATTACTACTGAGTTAAGGCGATGGGACCTTTGTTGTCATGGATACAATAATTACCATGCCATGGTCATAGTTGAAAGAAACCAGTACTGATTGTTGGTAGAAAACAGAAAATGGACAGTGATCTCCCTTGTCAAAGTCTGACATTTTGTTGATCCGTCCCTCTATCCCAACCTTCTCCTTTAGTAAACCCTTTATAATAACATTACCTGACTTCCTCCTTTTGCTCTTGATGGACAAGAGTAATAATTCATGGCCAGTGAAGGGCTTTGTCGCTTGAACATAAAAACAACTAGTTTTGGGGTATTTGCTGGAACAAAGGATACGCTTGGCTTTTTGGGGGAAGCTAGTCTCATTTGCTCAACAGTGGTGTGGTTTAAAATAAAACTATATAATTAGATTTCCACTCTATTTAACTAATTAATAATGTTTGTGTAAGCCTAAAACAAAGTGGATTTTCTCTCCAAAATGTTAAAAAAAAAAAGAACGACTGTTAATGCCTCAAGGCAGGTGGGGGTTAATTCTGCTTTCTGATGACAGTGCTTACAGCTCCCGAAAGCCACAGAGCATCACAAATCTGATTATATATAACAATGTGAGTGAATTGATTGAAAACTCATCAGCATTTCAGTTGTTTTCACAGGGGAACTTGAGGTCAGGACTTATTGTTGCAAACAAGCCATTTGGTCATGGCTCTGTAGCAGAGGCCAGAAAGAAAGCAAAGGCAACCAGGCTCATCCTTTCAACTTGTGAACGATGGGCTGTTGACTCAGTGAGTCAGTTCGTTAGCGGGGGTGTAATCTCTTGCTGCAGGCTCACCTTTGGAGTGCACTAAAATTCAGCTGTGACTTGTGAACATGTTTGAAAAAGCCAAAAACGTAGTCATATATGAGTAATGCTGTGCTGAAGCTGACAGATTCACCCTTTGTGTTCATTCAACTAAATGAATATGTTGTTTATTTCATACTTTGTTCTATGTAACAAATAATGATAATATTAATAAAAATGTCATCAGTTTGACCTTAACTAAACGGCTGTGTATGTTGTAATCATTGTAATAAGTATATGTATATATATATATGTGTGTGTGTATATATATATATATATATATATTTGTGTGTGTGTGTGTGTGTAATTCAAGTGGACTGAGAGGAAACTAGACCTCTGTATCGCCACTTGATTGTTTTCAGGCTTTAGAAAATCTAGCTCATAATTGGCCAATCACATGCCTTTTTAGAGAGAGGGCTTTCCTATTAGCTGCAGATGCACATGCACATCCCTTTGCTGACAGCCTGATTTAGTGGCGGAGAATCCTGCAGAAAACGTTACTAATCCAGCATTGGCAACAACTGCCTACACGGCAAAGCATCCCAAAAAAGGAAGACAGAGCTTATCAAAAAGAGTAAAAAAGACTGACAATAAATATTAAATAAAGTATGTGTCAGTATCACAAACTTGTGTCAGAGATGGAGAGAAATGTTGCTAATAGTTTAGTCTTCTGGTTATTGGAGCCAAAATCTCACAGCTGTGGCTTCATGTGCTTATGTCTGCACCATATGGCAAACACGTAAGGTTAACATACCACTTCAGAACACTGGACGCAGATTATTGTATTGTGTAACTGCTGAAGCTTTTTGACATTGCAAACTAATAAAGTGTCACAACTGCTGTCAACCTGTCGGAAGCAAACTAGGCTCTCCTTCACCTGACACTGAAGCTGTCGGAGGGTGGGGATCCCGGGGGTCCCCCTCACCTGAAGGTGAAACTGCAGGGGGCACGGTGGTCTCTCTCTCATCTGATGCTAACACTACAGGGATGTCTCCCTCGGCTTTAATGTAGTCTTCCTGTCAATCACTGTCTTTACAAACAGGAAGGCCTGTTTTATCCTCATCACCCTCACTGTTGTCCTTCTAGATCATCCTGACTGGCATTTGTTTGTTTGTTTGTTGTTTTCAGTATTGGGACTGAAATGCATAATATTATAATGTGCATCCTATGTTACTGTAATTTTTTAAATTAATAAAAACTTACTTAAAATGTTTATCATAATAGTTGTTGACAGGTGGGGGTGGGGCCTATTTGGACTGTGGGCTTCCCTAACATATTCTCAACTCATCAAACATGCCATATAGTCAATGGACTGTCACGTCAACACATGACACTCTAGGTATTCTCCTGCATCTCCTGCAAGATGTTCTGTCAGTTTATACCTGTTATATGCATTGTGTCTCATTGTGTCACAGTCGGTATTTAAAACTGATGCCATCTGGTGGCATTATAAACTCATACCACTGCAAAAGGTGCCTTTTTGCATTGGTGTCTGACACCAAATCACTGACAAAGTGGCAGTATTTCATATGTTGGGAATGGGACCAGGCTGATCCCTTTGACTCATGGATGTATTTTATGGGCCAAGTTTATGTAGCAAACATAAGCTAAAGACTTGGGTTACCTTGTTTCCTCCACCTCTCACCAACATAACTTTACATAGAGTACATAACACCATTTGTGGGGCCTTAATTTGTTAGATATCACAAGAGCCGTTGTACAAGGGGTTTGCACTGACTAAATTCAAGCCATTACAGCTGCCAACTGAAGGTCCAGAGCTGCTGCCTGCTCCCCTTTAGACAAAGCAGTCAACAGTGGCAGGCAGCAAGGCGGAAAGACCACGGAGTGGCTAGTTAGCTCATACTTGTGTCATATGTGGTCTGATAAACAGATAGGGCAAGCAGGGACTGAGCAAATATGCTGCAGGCAGCTCTACAATTAAAGTATAACAAATGGATCAACGTATGGGAAACACTGGGTTACTGTATGATAGGTATGCATGTGCCCATGGTCATTATTGGGAGGGGCTTAGGACAGGAAGGGGAGGGAAGCTGCAGGAAGCAGGTGTACTTTCAGTTTCATTTTACAGATTTCTGCCTAGCTCAGACGTGTTACTTGTATTATACAGTAGCATCAGAATTTATTATAAGAATATGCCTCATAAAGCAGATTTATCAAGCATTTGTGTGAGACACATTTAAGACAATAGTAAAAGAAAATGACTTAAACATATTTTCTTCATTCATCTTTTTATGAACGGCATATTAAGCCTCTTTTTATTATCTTTTAATGTTTCTCCTCTCTAGAAATCAATAGTCCTTTAATGATTCATGTCTGGTCATATCAAAGAGATGTATGGCTTGCACAGAAAGTCAATGTGTCTTGCATGGCTGGCTTTGTAGCAATGCTCCTGAATGTGAATATGCTCAAATCAAAGGTTATAAACATGCATCACCACATGGCTCCTTATCTCTCAACGAGGAATAGCTTAAGCCTCAGATGAAACATTGCTCTTATGCATCGAGATCTGGGAACAACATGATGTAAGCCCATAGTCACAGTCCTTTTGGACCGTATGTCACTCATCTTGTTTTTATAGTTGAATTTGGTTTTTTTAAAGAACTTGGTTTATTTCTTATTCAGCTGTCTCAGTAATATGCCACTGGCAATGTTTTCATAAAGTAATAAAAATCCCTTATGACACTCTTGTACCAATCTGTGTACCACTCATATTAAGTTGCTACAGCCACCCTGTCTGACCTGCATGTTTTTACATTCAGTCGTAACTACTACATTAAGTCAAACTGTTGTTTCAGTCCTAGAATCACAATGCAAATCATGATCAGGGGACAGAAACACACAGAGAGAAGAGACAGAGAGAAAGAGAGAAACACACAGGATTTCACTGCAGAGACTATTACTTCCCATGACCCAATGGTACTTCATGGCCAAGCCGCAAAATTGATAACCAGCTCTGATTAATCAGCTGATTTGGCTGTTATCAGGCCATTAAATCCCCGTTATCAGTGGTGATAAGCCAGAAAGGGCTTTCATGAGACTTAATTTGATGTGCAAGAATGTCTGTACACAGGGAGGGAGAAGAGGTGGTGTATAAGTCAAACATAGCATTGTCAGCTAGGAGACTTACAAAACCAATATTTGCACCCTACAATGATGTTTTTGAAGCCTAACCACATAATTTTGGTGCCAAAACCTCAGGAAAGTAAAAGTGAAACCAAACAAACTGGTAGCGACCATTAAATGGGCTGATAACAACCCTCTGAACCTACTAGAAGTTGTAGCAGGCCCTTACTGACGTATATTTATTAGGCTTATAACCACGGATAACAACCATTTAATGGGCTGATAACATTCTGATTAACAGTACATTAAGAAGTTCATCCCTAATGATGTCATCAGGGTTGTTTATTGATGGGCTTGAGAAAAAAAAAAACACGTTGGAGGCAAAGAGTTTCTTAGACAAAAGCATTTACCAGGGAGGGATAGCCTAATGAAATACACTATTGAGGTGCATTATGGGAAGTGTAGTATCCATTGTTGTAGGATCTTGCCCTATATTAAAGACAAAAATGAGGATATATTGCTTCTGCTGCTTTTAAAGTTGACTATTCATTTTTAATCTGTCCCTCACATGTCATCTGATTTTCTGGAAGTGTGATGGTTTATTACTGGAGTACCCTCTTCCAAGGTAGGGGCCAGTGAAAGTATTTTATTCATGATAGATGGCATTGAGAAACAACTTAGACAAGCTTATTGAGAGTTGTCATCAGGGAGTCACAATAGTAGGTCTTAGTTATTGTATTGTGTGGTTTAAGTAGCTGTCAGCATGCTCCAATCTCCACTGCGATTGTAAAATTGTTGCAGGAAAAAAAAAAAAAAAACACAAGGAAACCTCATTGTGCATCCTTCTCCTTTTTGTTTATCCAGCGATGTTTTAAAGGTCTTGATAATAACTGGTATGAACACCAGGAAGAAAACAATGGGGGCAGTTGACTGCAGGTTTTTAATTAGATTCCATTTGCTAAGTAATTGCATCAGGAATGCTCATAATGAACTCTAATTACTTGTGGAGGTCTAAATGAGAAAATCAGTGGCGGGCAGTGGTGGGTAAGGGAGAGTTCAGGCATGCCGCAGGTGACTCTCCTTGGGGAAATTTGCATGACAAATGACTCAGTGTTCATGTTCACTTATCCATCCTCTCACAGGAAGACAGTTCTGCACAACTGCTGTCTGAAGCCATGTAGCATTGTTCTGCTACTTTACCTGTTTATATTGCCTGTCTTTCCTGCTATTTTGCTTAGATGGCATTTGTTTGGAATAGTAATTCATGGCATTATACTGTTTTCTCCCTTCATATATTGTCAATCATTGTATTCCTTCACTTTACTTCTATGCCTCTCTATATCCTGAGGCTAAATGCCCTGCAGTGTTCCCAGGTTGGCCAGCTCCTTCCATCTCCTCAGGCTCTGTGTCTTGGTGTACTTTCAGCCTTGTTATGCTGTCAGAACAGGAGATTAGTCATTCAATCAGGCTGAAGAGGAGTCATTGGGCAGATAAGACCCGTGCTGAAGGACCTCCTTCTCCATGCTGCCGCATATGTCGCCTAAGATTGGCTCCCCGCTTATCGGCGCAGGACATTTGCATCTTTCCCACTATTTTTCCCCCCTTTCTCTCTATCTCTTTGCACCCTCCCTCAAACTCGCCCTATCTCTTAGTTCCTCTCTGAACTATCAGAATTACATACTTATTTTCTTCCGCTCTCCAACTGCTTCTCATTCCGCTCTCATCCAACTATCTTCAACAAATACTCCGTCAAATTCTGCTTTTATCTAGCATTAGGGGTTGGAGATATAAAAGCTTTTTTTTTCTCTTCCCTTTATTTGCTGCCAGTACAGTCAATTATATCTGTTATATATTCAGACATTCAAAAGACATAAGAGTGAAATTGTTGAGCCTGCAGCCATGCTTGGCCCCCCTCTGTGTATTATAAGCAGCCATTTTTGCCTAAGTGACTGCACAGCATGCCTCGGTTATCCATGAGGGAGCAGACTGACAAATGCAAGTGACAGAAAAAACATGTGCACCTTGCGTGGAAACAAACATTTTAAACAGCAGAAAATAGGAGCACACTTTAAATGTATTGCTACAAAGACATTTTTGTGCCTGTCTCTGTCTCATGTAATACCTCTGGGTGTATATGTAATCACAAAAGTATGTTTGTAGATGTGTTCCTGCGTGTGTGTGCCAGCATCTATGCCCAGTCAGCTTATTTGTAAGAGAATAAGCGAGCTAAATCTGCATTAAATGACTGAGTGTAACCATAAAGTAACATCTGCTGACGTGTCACCATCAAACCATCATGATTTAGGTTGGAGCTTTGAAGCAATCACCTTAAGGTTTCTTTTTTTTTTTTTTTAGGTTTTTGTAATCGTCTACACATGCTGTAGTAGTTTTCTCCAACACGGGTGAGGCGACCAGCGCATTTTGTTTGCTAATGAAAAAGAAATTGGTGGCTCTAGTCAGAGGAACATAAATTAGAGGGTTTTATTGGTGATCATAAATAGCAGCTGATGGCCGACGTGATTCTTTCATCCCACACCGAATGAAGCCATCTTGCAAATGAAAGGCAAGGGAAGCCGCAGCCAACAGCTCTGTCTGTTCACATCTAATACTCACCCACTCAAGGATATTCATTAAGCTCACATTTTGGCAAGGCAAACATTACCTATAAATATAAAACAACAGCGGCTTTAGATATGTGCTTTTTAGGGATCATATTCATTCTTCAAACTATCCACAATGGACTGTCTTTATATGTTTATCAGTTTTCTGTGGGATGTCCATGGCAACAGGTTGGACTTCCTGGATTAGCAAGGATGTCAGAGTGAACAAATGAGCCCTACTTGGCTTTAGCTCTAAAATTCTCACTCCAAGGACACAGCTGATCGTCACATGTGTGAACCTCATTCTTCCCCTTTCTTCTGTTCCACCTCCTTTTTCTTCCCCTTTTCATATTCCTCTTAGACCTCCTCCCTACCTCCTAGCCCTCCCTTTCTCTCTCCTGGGCTGTGTGGCATGAAATATGATCTGGTGTGCAGAGAAAGGCCCAAACAGTGCAATTTATCAGAGTTAGAGACATACAGGAGGAAGGCACAGAGAGTATGGCCCAAACAGCCTCCTGAATGGACCCGACTACTGAGGGTAATCAGTGGTAGCACCACGTAATTTCTGTTTGTTACACTGCATCTCAAAATGACTCATCCATTAGAGAAATACGCAGGGCTGTGCATGTTCAATAAAGAACTACAGACACATGTGCATATATCCGAGCACTGCCTTTCTCTGTTGTATTTACCATCCACTTCTCTCGTCGCCCGTCTCTTTCTCTCTCACACTCGCTTGGTCTTTATCTCTTCATCTCCCTGTTTCTTTGTTTACTTTCCCCGGCCTGCCCTGTCTATCTCCAGAACCCTTTCTGTTTTCCCTTCTGAGTCTCTGTCCCCTCTGATCTTTATTTCCTGGCATCCGCCGTCTGCGCTGCCAGTCCAGAGTACACAAATACACCAGTCTGCCTAAACAAAACACAAGTAGCCTAAAGACCAAGTGGTTTACTCCAGCCCCTGTGTGCTCTATTGCTCATATGTGTCCATATTACCCCATATACCCCCTAGCAAATATGAAGCAAATATGAAACAGTCTGTTAATTCAACTGGACTGTGTGTTTTGTTCCAGCCTCTTAGCATAGCCTCTCTGCGCTTTGTGTTAAGAATACTATATGGAGTAACTGGTTGCATTTTCAAAGTCTGCCAAAAAGCAGAGAGCATCTGAAGTTAGTGGACAAAGGGGTGAAGATTGGTAAAAATGAAAACTAACAAGACAATAATAAGAGTCTATATACTAATGTCAGCATGCTAACATGCTAACATGTGATACTGATAATGTGTTGATGTTTTGCACATAATGCTTACCATGTCAACCTTAATTCAGCATGCTAGTGTACTACAGTTTTCATTCCCAGGTTGTCAAATACCAATGGTTTAGCATGCGCCTTGCCATGTGATGTGGATGCCACCCTTTAGAGTCTTTATAAGATGCACCAGGCATTCAACTAACTCCAATGTAAACCCATGTCGATACTTAGGGCAGGAGGGAGGGGAGCTGGATGGGTCAAATATAACTGGACTTTTACCCAGGAGACCACAGTTTGTGTCCTGTGTGGAACTAAAAGTCAAAATTGCCTGATATCAAACACAATTGTCGACTCGTTACACTCCATTAACATCTATAGTCTGACATTGCATCTACTGTGATGCATTCTCTCCCTATTTTCGGAGGGGGATTCGGTTTTCCCTAACCAATAACTGGAAACCAAAATGTCCACCTGAATCGAATGTAATTTTAATACCACATGGATGCATAGTCATTGTCATGCCAACTTATCTGTTTTGCCAGGCTTTTAAGAGTGAAGCGTAGCAAAGTAAAAACAAACTATGTTGGGCGATAATGACAAGACATATTTAGAAAGCCTCGACAGCAGCGTCTATCCTGTCTTGCAAACAGCTAGACAATGGTGTTAGTCCTGCCCGTGGCGCTGATTGGCTCATTGAGTCCCACTGAGGCACTCATTAGTTGTTTTTTATATCATCGGAGAGAGCTGGTTCATGTCACAATGCCAGATGAGTCAATCAACTCAAACTCAGTGGAGTGGTTGGATACAAGGTCTGGACCCAGGTGATTGCTTTAATGTAATGTTACATATTTATTACACAACATCTTGACATCACATTGAATTATGTGTCAAACATACTTGCTTTAACCCTAAACCTAATCAAGAAGTTTTGTTGCCTAAACCTATATGCAACCATTTCAGAGCTGTAACCAAGTGTTACAATGTGTTTTCAGCTATGCGTTACATAGATACGCCAAAGGTGCCCTATGAGTTTCTATTTAACGCCAAGGGGCATGACAAAGCCCTTATATTTAAGGACCTAGAAATGAGTACAGGTTGCGTACTTAAAGTTATCCATTAGCACTCAATACAAAGTACAGCTGAGGCTGATAGGTCATGAGTTTAAAAGTAGAAAGAAAAGGGAGGCACACCATCAAACCACGCAATGCCTGTACAGCTTCCTGTTTTACTAAAATACCACTGCTGACACAATGTGGCCATCCTCAGATAAATTTAATTTTGACCTGACGAGAGAAAAAGTCAAGGGATCATTGAAATTCATTTTCTGACCACCATGAATGTCTGTTCCACATTTCATTGCAATCCATCCAATAGTAGACATTTCTCTTTGAAACAAAAATGTCAAGAGAAGGAAAATCAGGGGATCAGCAAGTCAGTAGGATTCATAGTCTGGGGACCAGGAATGTGTGTACAAAATTTCATGGCAATCCATCCAACAATTGTTGAGATATTTCAGTCTGGAATGAATATAAATTAAGAAAAAAACCCAAATACCCAGCCCCAGTAATATGTGCATTTTATTTCATTTTGCACAAGTGGTATTTTATGCATGGACACTCAAGTGATTTGGGCTTGACTATAAACTAAAATCCATTTAAGCATGTCTTAGTTCATGTTCCAACTGGCAACCACCCAAATGTGATTTGTGTCATATGCGGACTGGAAACTAATTCACTTTGAGTTTATACCGAGTGCAGTTATCTATGACAGTGCAATGAATATTTCTACAGGATGACATGCAAAAGGCACACATTTCCATTCTTCTTGTAGCCTGCAGCTGTCTTCTTTCACATCATGTATTGGACACACCATACATACATGTGCCTATCTTGTTACCATAGCAACAAATGCAGTTGATGCCTTCACACACAATCCAACTTGACTGCTTGCAAATTACAATGTGGACAGTCAGTCCTAAAGGTCAAATTTGAGAAACAAATTGGATCTGCCAGAAGCAAACGCACATGGTAATTCGTCTAATATTCATGACACAGTGTTTAAATGAACAGGGTGACAAGTCAGCTACTGTAAACTGTTTCTGTCGAGTAGAGCAATTAGATCTCTTTGATGTCGAAATTGCACTGGAGATCTAATTGTTCTGTGGCTGTTTTTTTTCTTGAAGCAACACAGCAAGATGTCATAGTTTTCACCCCACCACATCAACGTCTAGATACCTAGACAGGCATGAGAATTCATGCCTGTAGAACCCACTGATCACACCTTTGACACTAGTTTTGAGCATTATATATGCACAAAGTGCTGATGATAGATTGTACAAAAGAAGTGGACACAGCCACCATGACATCAACCATTTGTTTATGCCTTAAGCCACTGACCAGCTACTTGGTTCGCTTGCAATACCTACCCATCAGTCCCCTTCACCCCTTGGTCAGGAAGCATAATGCTAAGTTGACATTAAGCTGGTGTGTTAGGTTAAGAGAGAGAGTCCGGCTTTCAGGGGCATGCCATATATAAATCTTATCTTTTGTAACAACTTTTTCTTGGTCTCATTCCCTCTTGGCTTTAGCTCTTTTTGTACTTTCCTCACTTCTGGTTCTCTTCTCTTGTGCTGAACTGAACTGCAAATCAAAGTGACTGCATTCGCTGACAGGCTCTGCAGTTGCTGACGCCAATTCAATACGCTGAGTCATTGAGATTCATTAGCCGAAAAGCAACCCACTAGCACAGACGAGGGCCGATGGTGCAGGACACACCACACCAGCGAGGGCCATGGGCGCTCACAGATGGTCTAACATTGACCAACAGCCAACCATCAGCTCGGTATGTCAGAGCCTTTACACTTTCATACAGTCAGACCACTTTCTGCCACAAGTGAAGACGCCCCCTGCTGACCATTAGAAAAACTGTAGGTTGACACCTTGGTGTTAATCCACATTGAGAACAAGTGCAGCCTGGTTGCAATTGAGACAAATTAGCTGGCAAGAGGAACAGGTGATCCTAAGGATCATCACCCATTTAACTTAATGGTGCCTTCTTCACCACAATGTCTCAATTATGTCTGATTAATCCTACGTGCACTCTCGTGGCAATCACTGCTTACAGTACTGTACTCAGGACAGTGTCAACTGGCTGTGCGGTTCATGCAACAGTACAGTGGTAAACATGCGTGAACTCTGTCTGAACATATTCATCCATCACAGTCATTTGGTGTAAGATTGGAAAGGGGGGGGGGGCACAATCACCAAAAGGGCACTTCTGTATGGATTTTGTGCTGTTGTGGAAGGAAACCAGCTAATGAATCTCAATGACTTGCAATTACAGCTGCTGTACTTACATGCCAGAATCTGCCGAGCATGTCGAGGAGTGAGGCAAGCTGCTGTTTTCTGCAGTGGGACTTCTTCCCCAGGTGCTGTGCTGTGTTGTGTGGAGACTAGAGCTGTTATTGATTCCACTGGAAACAGCTTCTTTATTAAAACCTGCATCTCAACCATCTGGTTGGAGGATCTTAGAGGTGTCTGTACAAACTACATGAAAATTTAATCAGCAGTGTCTGTCCAAAGTGACTGCACTTACCCTCTGAATACAACATGCAGGGTATTATTTATTCATGCATGCTCCCCAATATCCATCATGTTGACCTTTGAATCACTAGCCCCTTCATGTGAGTAGACAAAAATGACATTGGAAATATGATTCTGCATTGCACAATACTGGTGACCTTATATAGCCCTGAATATATGGAGGATGTTTACCAAGGTCATTTACTGCCAACAGAAACAAATGTGCCATGTTGCTTTTATTTATCTTTACAGACATACTCATATGGAATATGTCATGTTCCAACTACACTGTGATTTAAACATCCTTGAGCTTGTGCACTAACAAACACATGCAGAGGACTTAAACATATAGATAGGGTTTAAATAAGGTTTGGAATTTATGTCATAACTTCAGCACCTGTACTAACTACTTGGTGTGTCAGCGCTACTGCTAACACATGCTCATACATCAAAGAATGTCATCCTACGCATAGTTTTCTGCTCATTAATGTCCACAATGTGTGAAACAGCCAAACCCAGGCTTTATCAGTAATGAGGCCAGAAACTGTAATTTGACCAAGACTGTAAATGAGTGAACACTCTCTTGCAAAATCGCAGCAATTCTATTTCATCTTTAAGATATGTAGGTGGGATGAGGCAGATTCATCAGACTAGTTTGTTGCCAAGGATGCAAGTGAAGCCAAATTGTCTTTGCTAATAAAATATCTGCAAGCTAAGCTGGAGGCTAAGGAATATCACAGTATATGCAAAATGAGGGCTTTAAATGTTTTTTAATGCTTTTTATAAACTTAATTGATTGCGTAATAAGCTCCATTTATTTTAATTAATTTCAGTTGGCATTGTTAAATTTCTCAATGGATTTTTTTATTATAAGTGCATACTGCTGAAGTCAAAATTATAAGCTAGCAGGTTCATATAGTCAGTGTCTCCTGTGGCTATGATTAAATCAAATGAATAATATAAAACCTACTGACATTTGCTTGCTAAAAACAGGTGTAAACAAAACACAAATGATAAATGGACTGCACTTTTTTTTTTTTTTTTCTAGTCTTCTGACCACTCAAAGTGCTTTTACACTACATGTAACATTCACCCATTCATGCATACATTTGCACGCTGGTGGCCAAGGCTACCATACAAGGTGCCACCTGCTACTCAGTAACCATTCACCCACATTCACCCCCTGATGGAGTAATCATATGGAGCAGTTTGGGGTTCAGTATAATGCCCAAGGATGCTTCAACGTGCAGACTGGAGGAGATGGAAATCAAACTGCTCATCTTCCGACTAGTGGATGACCCGCTCTGAGCCAAAGCCGCCCCTCAAGCATACATCTACACCTCTCATTTTTCCAAAAAGGTTAGGTAGATGACTGCCCTGAAAAGTATTGTACAATATGGTCGGTTTGCCCCGGAATGAAAAAAAAAAATTTTTTTTCTCTTACCTGTGGCGCTATTTATCGATGTAGATTGTTTTGGTGTGAGTTGCCAAGTGTTGGAGATTTGGCCCTAAAGATGTCTGCCTTCTCTCAATAATGAAATCAGATGGCACTCAGCTTGTGGTGCTATCAAAGAAAGTGTCAAAAAATAAATTTTAAAAACTCAACAGCAATGCCTCTTTCCAGAAATCATACTCAAGATAATCCACAGACCTTGTTGTGAGTAATTTCATGTAGGGACTATTTTCTCTCTACTAAACTACACCCGCCAGCCATATCACCACGCAGAAGAAAACGTGCATCTACTGCTAGCTCATCTAGCACCACTGAGCTGGTTAATGTTACAGCTCAGCCGACATTAATGTTTATATCTGGCACTGTAGCAAGCACAAGCCTCTCACCCCTGAGCAGAGGCTTCCTCCTGCATGGTGATATTGTTGGCAGGTGTACTTTGGTAAAAGGAAAATAGGCCTGTGGATTATCTTAAGTGACCAGGTCATGACTTCTGGAAAGAGACATGGCTTTTGAGTATATTATTTTTCAAGGCTGACATCTCTACTGCTGATATCTTCAGCACTCGGCAACTCACACCAAAACAATCCAGCATAATAAATGGCAATACTGGTAAGAGGAAAGATATGTATTTTCAATTTGGGGGTGAACTGTCCCTTTAAAAATAAAGGTGTCTTTTTTTTAAATCTCTGTACCCAAAGGAGCGCAACCTAGTTTAGTCACTTTAGATCAAATTTTGTGTGCATCAGGCTGAAGTAGCAGAGTGTATCTATTTTTCAGTAAAAACACACCTCCTATTAAGACTATCAGTGAGTCAATACAGACTAGAAGGACAGCCAAGGTTATGTTGTGTGCACTCATAATGCATATCTACACGGTTAATCACAATTCAAAACACACACTTAGTGACTTGACAAATGGTTTGGCTCCTGTGTTGGAGATTTGGAGACCTATTTCTGATGCTCACAACATGTTATTTATCATATATTCCTTGTTGATATGCTGTATATGCTGTAAGCCTGCAAGCAAAGACCATCCACAAGACTGCAAATGCACTGCAAAATCAAATTTTGCCTTGTATTATATATCAACAAGGTTGTGACAGACATGAATTTGTTCTGATGGTGTATTCTGGACCAGTACAGGCCATTATTCTCTAACTGCTTTCCGCTTTACCGCCCTACCTCTTCCTCTGCTTCACCACCCTGAAACAGAATTTATATCCTGAATTTTACCAGCCTTTTCAAATCTCTAACATTAAGATATCCTCCGTACACATGTTTTCATAGAAACAGAGTAAGAGTAGGGGCTGCACGGTGGTATAGTGGTTAGCACTGTCGCCTCACAGCAAGACGGTTCCTGGGAAGAGAGGGTTAGGTTAATTGATGACTCTAAATTGTCCTTAGGTGTGAATACGAGTGTGATTGATTGATTGTCTGTCTCTATGTGTCAGCCCTGCGATAGTCTGGCGACCTGTCCAGGGTGTACCCTGCCTCTCGCCCAATCTCAGCTGGGATAGGCTCCAGCCCCCTCCTCAACCCTCAAGAGGATAAGTGGTTACGAAAATAGATGAATTTAGAATAAGAGTAGAATAAACATTCCCACTCAAATCAACATAGCAGGACGGGCACAGTGGCAGCCAGTTTTATGTGTATTCCAAAGCCGGGGCTCCCATTAGTTCACCTGGTAGAGCAGGTGCCCCATGTACAAAGGCTTTGTCCTTGCCACAACAGCTGGGGGCTCCAACCTACGGCCCTTTGCTGCAGGCCGCCCCCCTCCTCCACAACACCAACAGCTGTCCTGTTGATTAAAGGCAAAAAAGCCCTCAAAAAAATATCAAAATTCCAAAGCCTCATTAGTCTAAAAAACATCCCACTGGACCAAAAGTCCACTGCTTCAACATCAAAAAAATACACACTCCCTGAACTGACATAATTCAATCACCAAAAAAACAACAACACATTGTGCATTTTTTAAATACCACAGATATGTCAAATTTTTTAACAACGGTGTGGTTAGGTTTAGGTACAAAAACAACTTGGTTATGGTTAGGAATAGATCATTTGGTGGCACAAAAGTCACTGGAAAAGCAAGGAAGGGTTAATGAAAAACACCTGGGGTCATGACTTAAATACTGTTAGGAAACTAATACTAGCTGCAAAGAGTGTGTATTTTTAGAGAATTAGGACTTTGGAACAACATTTGTTTTCGGTATAACGTGCTGTTGGAGAAATGGGCTTTCAGTCCAATGGGACATTTGGCATCCAGCAAAAAGTTCAGTATCCTTTCATTCACTTTATTCCTCTGTATGTATTACTCTCACATGTTTTTGGTTCCTTTGATCAGTGCAAATAAACTCACATCTAGGCATGTATGAGTTAGTGGAAGTTGCTTGTGCTACTGAATGTAAAATAATAAAATTCATGTCTGAAATATGCTTTTCTGCTCTACAGTGTTAAACTCCATCCAGCCCTTACTCACATGAGAAATTTAGGATGGAACTGCAAAACAAAATTACAAAAATGGTCTTACAAACAACATGATCTAAGGCCTGTTAGTCTGCTAATGGGTTTAAAGGGTGTCCTTTCTAGATGCAATCAGAGTGCACACCATAAAAATTGTAATAGCAAATGTGAATATGTAAAGTGGAATAAGTGATTATGACATTTCTGTCCGAGCCATTTTTGAGTTAGCCAAGCTTAGAGGCAGGAGAGAATGGAACAAAGACATAAAAAGGGTTTTGTGGGATGGAAATTCAGAGAAAGTTGGCAAAATGACTGAAAAAAAGGTCAGAAGGAGAAGCAGAGGAGGAGAGGAGAATGAGAACAAGAATGAATGATAGAGAGAGAGAGAAAAAAAAGTAGAAAGAGGAAAAAACGATTCACCAGGATCTGCACTGGCCCAGCAGCAGCTGTCACTACACTTGCGCCGCTCCCCACAGCGCCACAACTGAGTCCAATGAGGAATAATGAGCTTTAGAAATCCACAAAGGTCACTCACTGCAAAGATCTCCCTCCTTGCTGCAGCCCAATCAGAAATGCCACCACCAGAGCTCAAAAAGAAAATTCTATAGTTAGGGGATGGCGGTGAAAAAAAAAAAAATTGAGGAAAAAAATCCTAAAGACGGAAAAAAGCAGAGCCAAGCATTCTAAAGAAGATCTTCACCTTTATCTGACAACCTGAGAGCACAGGAGCAGTAGGGGGGCTACAGCGGGAGATGAGAGGAGTGAATTGAAGAGGGAAGGAAGAGAGGAAGGAAATAAAAAGGAGAGGAGGAAAGGGAAAACATTAAGGAGGACACAGGGAGATTGTGTACGAAAAGGAAGGCAGAGATTGTTGAACTGAGACAGTAAGGCCTTGGTGGTGGGGCACAGACAGAGAGAGGGAGATGATAGGATTGGAATCATTAGAAAGGGAGCAGGGCAAGAGTGAAAATATGCTATAAAGCCTTAGTGTGTGTGAAAGAGGGCAATATCAGCGAGGACACGCAGAGCTTCTTTAATCCCGCGTAAGTGTGCTGGCCTTCCACTCCTTTACCCGCTCATGCTCAGTGGGGATGGGGAAGGAAAAAAATAAGAGAGAGAGAGGAATGAATATATTATCCCTATCCAGCAACACATCCTTCAGGAACATATGGCACTTAATTGTCTCAGTTGAACTTTACAGCAGTTGAACTATTCAGCACCATAATAATGTACTTCATTTTAAAGCCCCAATATGCAATTAATGTACATTGCTGTTTCTGCCCAACTGTGAATGTTCATGTGTCCTGCATTCCAATTGCAGCTAATGTGGTGGAGTCCACATGGTCTGCATTTAAATGCATAATACCTGGGCTGCTGTATGAATGAAGACCGTGGAAAAATGCATACGTTCTCACGTTTTGCATGTTTAGAGCTCGGTGGTAGCGGCAATCCATTTGAAGAAATGAATAAAAAGCATGGAATAGCTTAGCATAAAGACTGGAAGTAGGGAGAGATAGCAGGCTCAGTTCTGTCTAAAGCTTTAAAAGTCTTCATCCCAGCACATCTTAAGCTTACTAATACTTCTAACAAACAACTTTGGACAGAGCCACGCTAACTGTTCCCTCTTGTTTCCTGTTTTATGCTAAGCTAAGCTAATTTCCTTCTGGCACCAGCCACGTATTTATCATACAGATATGAGAGTGTTATTGACCTTCTCATCTTCAGGCCTTTGCACACTGCACATTTTTTGCATCCGTCAGAAGCCAGTAGAGAGTTGTTTGAGCAGGAATCAGTGAAGAAAATGTGGCAGCGAGACACAGCCATAAAAGACAGAGGAATGGGGTGCACAGAATCATTTCATAACACAAATAGCTACTTTTAGCAGGTCTGATAGTAATATTCAGGTGGATGATGATGAAGAGGAGGAGGATGCGGACTGCACACAGAACATGGAGGACAGCTCAGCCCCTTCATGCAGCTGCAGTACCAAATGCAAGACAAGGAGGGCAGTGATGACAGCCAGATAGGTAACTCCACCAGAGAGAGGAAAGGGGGGAAACGTGTCTTTTTATTTTGTCATGAATTGCGAATTCTGCAACGAATCAGATCATGGATTTTAAAAAAAAAGCATCCAAAAAAATGGACTCACTGTGCAAAGCGCTTCGCTCTTAACAAAGAAGCAAACTGTGTATATCAAATTGTTGAACTATCCCTTTAAAGCAAGACGGCAGAAAGTTGCAACTTTATCTCAGGGATAAAACACACAACAGCCGGAAAACATGGGACACGGATGCAGCACGGCACATCTGCCACAGCAAGCCAGCAGCAGAGCCCATCCATTATAATTAAGTGAAGCTGCTACAATGACCATGGAAGCATCACACAACGCAGCAGACAAAAACTACAAAAACATGTGTAAAAAATAATTACAATCTGTTTAAAAATGATCAAAAAGAATACCTCATTGTACTCGAGGCGAAGCAGTAGAGCAAACTTGTTGGCGTTTTTACATTGCACATTAAAACAAATCAATCAAATCAATGCTTCCTGTAGTTAAAAGGATCCAGTTAATTAATTCAGTTTCAGTTAAAGTAGCCTACACTTCCAGCCCTGCCTAACCACCTGCATTATTACTCTGCAAAACTCAATATGCAGACAGTGAAGCTGACAGCAATCACACACTACAAAGATGGAGTCTGTGAAGCAGGTAAAAAACCCTGCTCTGACTATGCGATGCGCCATGTGCATGCCTCATGTACTTTGGTCATAAATAACCAAGATTTGATAAATACACATCATTTCTATTCTTTGTGTGATACTCCATGGCAGCAATCAGTTAGATGAGGGCCCAGGTCAGAGCTGAAGCAAATAATGTAGTGCCATGCATAGTGTACCATTTCAAATATAAAGATCGTGAGACAGGCAGACACATTCACTGTGAACCTCCTCTAGTGTGGAGACATCACTGGCACTATGAAGGGAGCTCCTTTATTCAGAGTGGCCATATATTTAACATGACTAAAAGCTTTTAAAATTAGCCACTGTAGGTGTCACCTGCAAGCATGACTGAATAGCATTTTTTTTTACCACTTGACAGTTATACAGAAAAAGATTTAGGAAGAAATCTAATGTGTCCAGAACATCCACCGTGTTTATGTGCAGGTAGTTTGGAAACTGGAGGGAAAGACCAGTGACAGCCCGGTGAGTGGTGCATTGGTTCAATCAAGTGTAGGAAGGGTTCATTGTTGATGACTGAGTGAAGGAGGGAAGTGTCAATTATCTATCGTATTGACTGCTTGAGATGTTTGTCTAAAGCTAAGTCATCCATGGCGCTGCCAAACCTCAGTGTGGGAAGCAAATAATGTGGATGGCTCTCCCAGATCCTCTCTACAGGCCTCCACACTAATAATTCTCTATACTTCTAATACTAGTCATGTAGAATTGGCTGTGGCACAGCATAGCAAAGTTTATTTCTACATGCATAGGAAGAGTCTATGTGTTACTTGAACATACTAGATAATTGAAAGGATCCGAGAGCATCCGAAAGTTACACTAAATATAAAAAATAATTGTCCACATGTAGCTCCACTCCAGAAAAAGAATAATGCCAACTGCTCGCACTGATGGAAATAAGTATACAAAACAATTTAATCTCAACATGGTAGGATAAAGAAGAGATGCACTCTGCCTTCATACTCAATGTAAAGTATGACATCAATATTAGATAAGTGTGCATTTCTCATCCTGTTTGCTCGGGCCATTTAACCGGCTGCGCTGCTTCAATGTGCTTTACTCTCGAACTCTGATTCAACTCCTTTGTTCCTCTGCCTCCTCCGGAAAGTGTTGTACCTGGTTACCATTTGACTCATCATGTACGTAGTTAGTGTGAGGAGTAGTTAGTATGACTACTTCAGTCCCTGTTTTAGATCTTTGCCGTTTTAAAGCTTTCCCTTCAACCTCACCCTTGAAACGCAGCAGTGAAAACTCAGTACAAAACTTCAATCTGTGAAACAGCCATTTCTTACCATTGTACTTGGCATTGAGAGCTACCTATTAGGCCTTGTGAAGTTAAGGTGATTTAAGTCTGGGCTTAGAGGCAAAGGCTGTCTCAGCATACATTTCAGTCGAGATGGTTGTCCTCTTCAGCATGCCATGGCAAAATCTTGCTGGGCGGTTGCTACCAAAACATCAAAGCTAGGAAATGCTTTCATGAAGAGACGGTGTCAGGTAAATGCTCGCACCACTATTACTTCTCCAAGTGAGATGGATGAAATTGTCATTTTCTGTATTGTAATTTTGTTTTATTTTGTACACACAAAAGCTTTTCAGGGGGGATATGTGATTTGTGATATTGGGGTGTGTAAATAAAACTGACTTGAGCTGAAATTAGGGAAATTAGGGAGCAGACGAATCATTGTCCAGACAACCATCACTCACAAATAAGATGCAACACCAGGGTGAGCCCCCATCACCGCCTATGAGGGTCAGTCCCCATCTCACTCTCTCTTCATTAGGTTCCAGGCTGCTAAGCAGCCAAGGACCCTATTGTAATCGGAAGAATTCTTTCTTTCTTTCTTCTTCCGAGGAAATCATACTTCCCATGGGCAAAAACTAACCAAACTTTACACAAATGTCCGACCCCATGCCAGATTTACTCAACTCCAAGGACATGTGCCCCCACATGTGCGCCACATTTCCTGTTATCTTTCTAATGTCAGCTGGGAATAAAAACACATAAAAAATACCAGGGATGCATCAATCAGACTTTTTCAGTCTGGATTTATATACTGATACCTGGGCTTTGGGTATCGGCTGATACCAACTACTGATCTGACACCAGTGTTTAATTAATAAGCCGTATGCCTCGCTGTGTGGAGGTGACTGGGGTCATTCTTTTATATGTAAGACAACATCATCCTTAAATTAAACTTTCCTAACTTTGTAAAACAAAATGTAAAAAAATACATAGATATAAATTTAATAAATTATTTCCTCAAAATTAACAAGTGCAGATATTATGAGTAACTGTAGAATATGTTGGTGAGCGTGAAATGCCTCCAAACAGCCGATATGTTTGTTGTTAGCTCCCTCAGTTATGTAGTCTAATGGTGCCCTGCTGACACATGATGTAGTCCATGATGTGGAATCAGACGTAAACATAGATATGAATTGAATAAATTGGTCCCATTGTCACTGATTCCCGATCTGGCTATTTGAGTTTATCGGTATCAGATTGATGCATCCCTAGAAAATACCCTCTAAATAATGTACAATAGCGCCTGATTGGACCTCGAGAGCACTTGTCTCAGCCTGCTGAAATAATTATTCAATAACAGTTGATAGAATCTTTAAAGCATGTATTTAATGACTTGAGTGTGTGGTTACTATCACAAACCTTTGCGGCTTTACACAATTTACATTGATTGGCACTTACTTGAATCATTTGGGCATTTAGAAGATCAGTCAATTAATTATAGTTTCACCACAGAAACATTAGGGGTGTGTTCACCAGGGTCAGGGCTCTTAGGTTTCTATATTTGGATGGGTATAATACACACACAAAATACACAATTTACATAATAGGTTATGGTCTGAATGAAGGAAGAGGTGAGGGTGTACAACCTGATTAGTCAGAAAGAGACGGATGAAGCGAAGGAATGGGGAGTACAGCGGGGTGGAATAATAATGAATTACTGTCGATGGCCAAGCACGAGGATACACACTGATATATGCTGAGGCATGTGCTGTCCTCCAGTTGAGTTCAGGATGACTTTTTCCTATGGTACACTGCAGCATCCTTAATGATTCAAGCTACAGAAGTGCTTAGATCATCACAAGTGTGCTTTTACACAACACACTCATGCAAAGTTTGCACCGGCTAAAAACACCCACGACACCCACGACTCCCACAGACTACATGAGTCGACACAATACTGACATACAGGTTTCAAAAAGATTCTCTGTGAAGTATCAGTGTGTGAAACGAATGACTTTACTGTAAAAATCTAAAATGTTATATTGCACCCTGTAAAGTGTTTTACATTTATCTCAGGTCTCTCTAGTGGCAGAAACAAGACTGAGTCTAGGTGAATCAGGTATTATTTTCTTACTGGTAAAACTGTGAAATTGTTGGGGTTAAGGTTATTCCTCAACTTTGTCTATAAATTATAGAATCCATGCAGATCACTGCATGCAACTGCAACAAATCATGGGTAAAAGCACCATGAAATGTCTTTGTAAGAACACTACGCGCCACCAGAACAGCTTCATTGCACCTTGACATGAAGTCTACAACTTTAAATGTGTTGAACAACCATCATCTACATGATAATGCCTCATTTGATATATGGATGATGGTGGTGGAGATTACATTGGTCCAAAATCTGCCACTGATGTACAATAGGTTTGAGATATGTTAGCTCCAGTGGCGTTAGAGTTTTCTCCTAAATCAATACTGTTATTTTAATTCTGGGCGACAGCTATGCTTGTTTTTAGATCTCAAAGGTCATCATAGAGCATATGTAAATTCCGCTTCAGTGTGGATTGCCAGGTTAAAGGCTCTTCCTGGTAGACTTTTTGTTCAGCTTTATTTATTCCAAAAGTCTTACAGAGATCAACAAAACACACCCCAGAACAAATAACAAAGACCACAACTGAGATGATTAAATCGCACAAACAATTATTGTACATAAAATACTAATCAGTAAATCCCAAATACAAAAATAACAGCTTGTAAGATTTCAGATGTATAAAGAGCAATTAGCACCTCTAACTTCCAGATGCTTTGCTTTTCATTTTACTGGTGGGGTGTGCATTTTATTCTGTATATAATGAAGAAACAACCTTTGTTCTGTTATAATTATGTTACTTTAAGAACAAAATGTTTATTGTGTAGAGAAACAAATAAAAGATGTTAGTATTTTAATTTTTTCACAGCCACTTGATACTTAATATTGGCATTTAACCACCAATTTCATAGCAGTGAAATAAATTACTATGAAAACCATGTATCTGAATTTGTTTGTTCTAAGTTCACCTAAAAATTGAAATTTCTTGATTTGCAATTTCAACTATTGAATTTAAATTTATTGTATTCAATGTTTCAGATTAAAAATTAGGATCAGTATTTCAAAAAATAGATTCAAGTTGTTAAATTTTGTCAAATCTGGTAAAATTCAGATCTAAATATTCAAGCTGAAAAAAGTACACAGTCACATTTGATGGGCAAAGTTAAGATATAAAAATTCAAGTCAAAAATCTTTTTTTCTGAAACTTTTATGGGTCAGAATTTTGTGAAGATTGAAAAAATATATTGAAATCAGCTTTTGAAACTGCAAATCAGAAAAGTGAATGTTTCAAAGAGTCTGTTCACAACTAATTTGAGATGCATGGTTTTCAAAGTAAAATATTTCAACACAATTAATTCAGTGGTGTTTTAATGCACTACTTAATATTCACTGGTTGTCACAATTAAAATTCTCTTATTTACTACCGCAATCGTGGTTGCAAATGTATCCATTCATATGGCTGTATTATATGAATCGGACCATCATTGATGGCATTGAAAGGAGTTGATGGTTTAAGCTTTTCACAAATTGAGTATTTCTAGACTTTTGAAGAAACTGGGCCATCAAAGGCGAACTGTAATCTGGGAAAGCCTTCTTTGCCGTTCAGTCAAAAGCATTGAAGATGGTGTCGTCTGCATAAAAATTAACATTTCAGTGTTGAAGTGGTAAATAAGTATTACTTATATATATAGACAAAAGACAGTACCCAACTGTGATCCCTGAGGTACACCTAAAAATGCAAGGATTATAGATATGGATCATGAGCATTTTTTTTTTCCAAGTTGGAATGATATCTTGGTCTTTACAGGGTTCAAATGTCTTTTTTGCAATAGGTATCGCTTGACTTTTAAAGTTTCTGCCATGTCTGACACAAACTCCAGTGATGCAATCCCTGGTATACAGATTAAAAGATGTTTTAGATTTAGCAGCATGTGTCATATCTGGTCTGGTTGGTTTAGATATCAGCTGATATACATTTATTTATTCCAAGACTGAGCTCTTTAAGCTTGTCTGAGATGGTGGAGGACCAGTAAAGTTAAGGTCACCCATTATAAGCAGCTTAGAGGTACATACACTTACCATTAAGATCTAATCTCCTCTACAGAATCACTTATTTCAGTGCTTGGGAAGGGGGGGGGATACCAAGAGCAGTGATGTGACCATTCTCTGTGACACCTGCATTTAGAGCATAAAGTCACATTAATTAGGCACTGAAGAGTTAAGCAGACATGCAATAAAGCAGTACTTTACATAAATCAATACACCACCTCCTCTACCTTTCCTGTTACATATAAACAAGGTAGGCTATATTAAGCAGTAGTTATGTCTTCAGCTGAAGCATGGGCATTGAGCCAGGTTTCTGTGGGAATTAAAATATCTTGGGCAGCTTCACTTCAACACATATACATAACATTTTATTTTTACTGTGTACATGCATTTAAAATGTAATGTACAACTCCCTGGAGTCCCTCAGTGTTAGTATTTCATTTCACCACAGAGTGCAGAGTGAATTCATGTGCAGTTTACAGAGGAGGTGACATGTAAGTGCATACAGTGCAAACTGAAATAACATTTCTGCCAAGAGTTCATTGGGTCAAACTAAAATACATAGCAGGCAACTAACAGAATTACAGAGCCCGGGAGGGGACATGGAGAGGAAAAATCAAAAGCTGAAAAACAACACTAAACAAAGATGTATTTTTGTGAAATCTTGCAAAACTTTTTCATTTGGAAAAAAAAAGGTCAGTCTGGGCAGTTCGGCACCATTAAAACCATCACAACAATGGAGAGCACACACTGGTGGGAGAGGCTCATAGAACTGTATTTTGAGACTGACCTCAAAGCTAAAGACATTAATTAAGCACTTAGCAGTAGGCACGGATTTTATATAAGTAAGAGACAAGAGAATAAGTAGTGCAAAAGGACACTGTCATCATAAATTGTATTATGATCTGGTGGCTATGTAACCATGTCCACGTCTGCATGACAAAAGCCTTGACAGCTGCATTCCCATGGAAACTGCACTGACACAGGTCATTTGAATCATTACAGCTACAGTAGCTTGAAAAAGAGCACTATGAGGGTCTGTTGTGATTGACTTGCTGTGGAGCCAGCCTCAAGTGGCCATTTGAGGAACTGCAGCTTTAAGTAGTTTAGTGCTAGCGTAATTTTTTAGCCCCTGCAGTTGCCACTTGGGAATTACTTGTGTAACGGCAGCAACAGAAAGTTTGCTGGGAGTTGTGGTAGGTCCAAGATAAGCAAACTTTCTGTTGTTACAGTTATACATTTCAGATCCATTGCAGAGCTGCTGCAGCTGCTAACTGAAGGAGCATCTCCAGAGTTGCCGCCCACTCTCCTCCTGGCGTGTAGTTTCCTTGCAACAGGGAGTATAGTGAAGGGACAGCAGAGTATGCTAAATCTTCTCTTCAGATGTCTCCCATTAATATGAAAACCATGTCTCCTGCCAGTAACAGAGCTTGGGAGTACTACTCATAGCTATCTACAACCAAGGACAGGTGCCTTAAACAGGTGGTGGCTGTAATGAATAACTTGGCATGTGCACTTCCAAAATTATTTAATTATTTAATTTGTGCCCTCAGATTAATCAAAACATGGGAACACTACACCTGCCTTACAGTCTGGCTAGCTTTTTAACAATTCTGGGACCGCGTAACCCCTAATCAGATGTTCCAAAATCAAGTGGGCCATGATTGGCAGGTCTTTTTTTTCCCACATTGCTCTCGGTGGCCTTGCAGCCAACTAGGTGTGCTGGCCTGTAAGGCATTGCCAGAATTGCCAGATTGCCAGTCCAAGCCTGGTTTGATAACACCAGCACGTAGGAACATCTGCATGCATTATCACCTTCGAGCTATTAATCACACCTCGGGCTTTTCCAAAACACACTGTATTTGTAACATGTACACATGCAGATGTAGACTCGTACACATACACACACACATTCTCTCACTAAGCAGCGAGGGATGGAAGGAGAGACTGGAGATGTGCCCAGACCAAACCGTGTCAGGTCAACCATGCAGAACAAAATTTCAGGAGGAAATAGTGAGAAATATAGGACAGTAATGTGGGGAAAAGAGGAAAATTAGCGGGTGGACACCACAGCTCTTCGCCGCGGGAGTGATCACAGCCATCACACTGAGATAAGCCTTGGAGAGGTCAATAAGGAAAACCATTAGCTGACAAATGGCCTCCACTATAATGTCATTATAAACTAGGCCTGTAGGAATCAGAGGGTGCATATCAACACATGGAAAGGAATAACAACAGCCTGGACATTAAGACTAATGCTTCCCAGTGATAATCCCTCACTTCTTACTTTGAAATGATCATTAAGTTGCACCACTCAGATGTAAATGGGACATTTCAGTCATTTCAGTGCTTTAATTTATGCTTCTAAGCTCTAATCCTCCGTACGGTTCAGGCTCAGAGCTCAGGCAGTCTCACTTACAGGCAGGCTGGACATTAGATGAAGCCAGTAGCAGGCATAATAATTTTCGCTTCTCACTTTCTGTGTCTTTTCATCTCTGGCTTGTGTCATAATAAAAACCTGCTGATAGAATACTAAAAAATAACACTGAGCAGAAGAGGCCCGGTGAGATCTTCACATTATTCAGAGCACCTCCGTGGCCTTGTTTACACATCCACCTTCTCACCCTTCAGTGATAGCCCTGATGTGGGATTAATGTTGTCATTTGCACCTATTGTTCACACCCCACTCCCCCCCACACACACACACCTCTTCTTCCACATCCATATGTCCCGTCCCCTTGTGCCGCAGTTTTCTCTCTAGCCTCTAGCCTTTCACTATCCCCACCTCCTCCCGGCCTGCTTCCTTTCCTCCCTCCACTGACTTTTAAATGAGCAGAGCACCCAATGGATATATCACTAACTCCATTAAGCAGACACCGTTAGCCTTAAGGTGCAGCCTTGTGTGTGAGTATGTGCCTTGTGTGTTTGCGTACTTGTGTACACTCTATGTGCATACAGTGAGGGAAGGGGAGAGAAGGAGAAAAAAGGTGCAAAGGATGGAGGTAAGGAGTGAGTGTAATGGTGTGTGTGGATTAACTGCATGTGTGGGTGGGCTGCAGTCACATACCACTGAGGTCAAATTTGCAAAGATTGAACATAAGCACCCGCAGTCCCCTTTTCCATTCGTCTAAGGTGGAATAGCCATTAAATTAATGACCTGGTCTCCCCGCCTGAATGTGTGTATGAGGCTGTATGTGTGTAAATACTGTGTGTGGGTAGATAGGAGCACAAACAAGAACCTCAAATAATGTAAATGAATACATGAAAGATGAGCAGGGATAAAAGGAGAGCTGATAAAGGTAAGCTATTTGAAAAACTAAGTTCATCATATGATTTATAGAACACTTCAAAGCATCTTTAAGCCTAACTTTTAATCATGTATGAATCATGTTTACCTGTGATACTAGACATGCTACATTCGTTATGGGTGCAGGACTGGATGATAATCAGCCTCATGTGTTTTTGTTCTGTTTCCCGAGGATTCCATATATATCGCCTGTAGATACTTGCTTTAACAATGCAGATCTGTGGCAACAGTGTGAAAAGTCACGCTTTCCTCCATGTGTCACAGATCAATATTAGTGCCACCACCGTACTTGTAATCTCAATGGTTGACTCTTATTAGATGAATGAATTACGGGGGGATGTGTGAAATCTTGAAGTGTTACATTAATTGGATGTATAGGAATCAACAACCTTTATACATCAGAGAGATGAGATGATGGTCAATAGGTTGTATTCATTAATGAAACTGAAGTCATTCAGTTCTTGGGGCGTTAAGGACAGTGTGAAGTGACTGTGGTAAAATGCCATAAGGAAGGTGCTAGATTAGAATGCTTCGAGGCGTTCTAATCTAGCATTATTATTGTGTGGGAGAGTGTGTGTGTGATAAGACATTTAATGCCGGCCTGTGGCATTAGCAGTATACTAGGGCCGCTGTCATCCTAGGGGGGCGCCACAAATGAGGGAAGAAAAGCATCTGGTGGCCACAACAAACAGCTCATGGAGGTTGCATTGGTTTACTTTGTGAGGCGTTCAAGCTCTATTTAGTAAAAATTAGTACTGGGCAAAGGTAAATTATGATATTGTCATGATGTAATCTTGTAAAATGTAGCTTTTGGTGAGAAACTTGAATAAATAAATTTGCTGATGTATTGATAGTACTATGATAGATAATAGATATATGGTAGGGAATTATGCTGCATCACATTGAGTAAAAATGATTTTTGCTTATTTTTTAAACTGTGTTTTTCATGTGAAAGAAGGTTCTGTTAAAGATTGTTTCATAAATGTGTATTATTGAATGTGTGCTCATTCAAAGGTGGTGTAACGACAGACTAAATTACTTTAAAAGTGTACATTTGTTTTTTATAGTGTAGATTTCTGTGTTTCCCTGGAACAAAAGAAGAGTAAAAAACAACATCAACAAAAAAAAAAACCATCAATATAAGAACATCGGTATCAGCGAAATGGCATTAGTGTCAGAATTTCAAAATTGGTGCATCCCTAGTTCAATTAGAAAGTTCATTTTTTACATTTAATTATAATTCTACAATGTTAGAATATATTTCATATATTATTAAAATAAATCAATTTGTAAGCCTAGGGCACCAAATGTGTTTATTTATTTATTTATCTGGCAACCTGTCCAGGGTGTACCCTGTCTCTCACCCAATGTAAGCAGGGATCGACTCCAGCCCCCCGACAGGATAAGCAGTTATGGAAAATGAATGAATGAAATGAAATTAAATTAAACTAAACTTAAGTTCATCTGTTCTAAAATATTTTAATTAATTAACAAATGTAGCCTATTTCTTGATTTTGAAACATTTGCCTTATGTTGTTATGTTTAGCCATTCTGAGGCTACAGCATGGGTAATTCAATGAGTTGTGTTTTATGGAGAAAAAATTGCCCCCTTGCAATTTTTAACAGGCCCCCTCAGTCACTTCATCCTGGCCCCTGGCCTGCCCAGCCACCACGTCCAAAATAGTCATGAGCTAAAACATGTTTTTGAAAACATTTGAGGTGAGATGCAGTAACAGAATCTTGATTCATATTTGATCAGCGCTGCCTAGTTTGACAGTTTGACTGCAGTTCACAAGCAGTGGCTGACATGATTGACAGCTGCGTTAGAGACTCCTGAGCTCTGATTGGTTATTTTCATTTAGTCGTAGTGGATTCTCGCTTATGCCATGAGAAGCAGTACAAGGATGCAGAGGAACACAATTTTTTCACAGATTATCTGTCTCACGTCCTACTGTCAGGATATAGTGACACTTTTATCAAATAGGATATAAACTCATTTTAATGAAGGTTTTAAGTGAGCTCACAAATACACATTCAAATCAGTCAAGTTGATATGGCAATGAAGGACTGAATCTTGAAGTAGCTTTTTTTTTTTTTGGTTCCTTAGAGCCACATCTACTGGGCAGCTAAAGGATCTTTCTTCTCTGGGGGCATCCTCTCCAGAAGGTCATTTGAAGACTCTTATTGCTGAACCAGACCAAAAACAAATTTATTTTGAAAACATGGATGATGATTTGAATACTTGTTTTTGCCTGTACCCAAGGTGAGTGAGATAGCAGATTCACTTTCTAAGTGTCCTGATAACAAATAAAATTTAAAAAATGGAGGACAAGCATTTGCTTTCACCTTGTTTGCTGTTTTTGTATTTAAGGCCACAGTTTTGTGTATTTTATTATTGCTTTTATAATGCGCAGTAAATTATAATATAATAAACATATAAATAAATAAAAAATATATTTTTGCAGATGAATATGCTCTGAGTTTTTTTAATGAGGGAGAAGTAGTAGATGTACTTTGAAGACTTTTACACAAGGTAATTGAACTTGTTCATGGAAAAACAAGATCACACACAAATTTTTGTCCTAAGCAGAGTAATTTTATATGTCATAAATAATGTCTGGAGGGGATCTTAAGTATGTTTCAACCTTGACCCTATTTTTTCATGTTTTTGTGTCTGTGTGACTAATGGAGACAACAGTTTTTGAAACTGGTCCAGTTTTATAAAAAGAGCACTGGTGAGAGCAACGGTGAAACAGGCTGTGATGCAGCTTGGGGCATTTGTGCGGTGTTGATTAACATCCACTAAAAATGTTTGTTTTGCCACTGACAGGCTCAGGTTGTTACTCTTAGTGTCTGACAACATAATGTAAAGGATCCCTATGGACACAGACTCTTTTGTTGGAGTGTTAGATCATTTTTCTTTCCCCAGAAACAGCCCCAAAATCACAATCAGCAAATCCACCAGACTCCATTTGAATAAACATAAATTTTATCACTATGTGGGGATCCTTTCCATAATGTTGTCAGACTCTTAGAATGACAATCTTAGCTATGGCAGAACCAAGCACTTTTAGTGGCTATAAATTGACAGTGCACAAATGCCCTGAGTGGTTACATTACAGCCTGTTAGGCTACTGCCAGCTGTATCAGTCTTGCTCAGTACTGGACCAGTTTCAGAAATTGTGGTTCCCATTAGTCACTTAGACACAAAAACATGGGAGAATAAGGTCCAAGTTGAAAAAATATTGAAGTTACACTCTAAATGATGGATTAGCACATAAACCACCCAACTTTCAGCTTCCCCCCTTACCCATCCTTTCCTCTGTTTTACTCCTTCCCTTCATCCTTTCCTTAGTGGACCCCTGCCGAGGAAAGTAACACAGTGGTAGTTAGGGAGGGGAGGAAATTAAGAATATGGAGAATGAGCTTTGATATGCAGCATAAAAGTTGTTTGTCTCCCTCTTTTTCAAACCTGTGCAGTCCCACAGTCAGTCACACACAAATGGGAGGGCAGAACATTGGTTCCACTTACAAACCAACTCAAGCACGAACCAGCTATGTCCAATTATGGGAGGCACAAATTAAAAGTGCAAATTGCAGTGTAAAAATCTCAGTCAAATTTAAATGTAAAACTTGAAACCAGGGTGCGTGGAGCATTCTAATGAAGCCATTGAAGGGGATTAATATGCTGGGTAATTGCCGGATCTCTCCTTTCTCTCTAAAGCCCCTTTTTAATCAACAGTCAACTAATTACTAAAACCGGCCATGTTGAGAATAAAAAAACTGGTGGTTTCAAGAAGATGGGTGGACGGAGAGATAAGAAAATGTGGTCTTCCATGCTGTCCATTTAAAAAAGAAAGAAAGAAAGAAAGAAAGAAGAAAACAGAAGGTATGATGCAAGAGCCGAGGCGAAGCTGCAAATTCTGGGCCTCTGACAACAGCTTAACAACAGCTCAGACACAATAAATATCTACAATCCCTGGTTTGTTACAGGGCCTCTGTCCAGCTCTGGGCCCCCTAAATCATTCAAATGACTTCTCCCCTCGATGGCACCCCTGTGCAGAAGTGTCATATTACCATGTTTGCAGGTCTTAGGAAACTTTGAAACTGTTTTGGAGAGCAGTCTCTAAATCGATAGGCTTATTCTGTTTTGTGTTCCCAACGCTGTAATGGCAAATTCTTTTCATATCAGCCTTGGAAGCTGACAAATCACCCTGGAAGAAAGACACAGTGTGAACTAACACTATACAGAGCAGCAAAGTGGGGTGAGTTATATTGGGCAGACAGACAGTTAAGGGGCGTATAAGGCTTCTGCAATGCACTGCCAACATTCGGATGGCTGCAACATGTTCCTGTGAAATCAATAGTACAGTTAGTAGCAGCGATGAAAAAAAGCCCTGCTTATTGACACAAGTCAAATATACAAAAATGTGTGAATCCAAACTTTAGTAAAAAATTGAATCCGAGTCCCACTGAGCACTGCATCTGATGACCCAGCTTAAAATTCAGTCTGCTGTTCCACTAATGGAGGGTTTACAGTCAGAGGTTTAAGCTTTATGGAGCTCATTAAATACATTCAGCTGTAGATAAGCACTGTTTAAGTCAGAGCGGACGAGTCACATATAGACACAAAATAGCATATATAATGTACTTAAAATAAAAGATAATTGTGGCTATTCCAACCCATGTGTCATGGTTCATTAACACGACTTCTCCAGCGTTACTGGCATGCATTACAAACCTGTCCTGTAATTTCAGACCTTGCTTCTCTCACCTGCCTACCGAATGTCTTCAGTGTGTTTCCCACCCTAGCAAGCTGGGTATGGAAGCGAATAAAAGACTTAAGTATTTGTAATTAAAAAGCCACTGAAATACTTAATATTGAAACTGGAATATTTTTACTCTAAAAACTATGTGTCTGTTTTTTTTTGTTCTAAACTCGTTTTTTTTTTTTTTTTTTTTAATCAAATTCATAAAAATCAGACCCAAAAATTCAAGTTGAAATTTGAATAGTGACATCCAGGCCATCTAGCCTATTCTGTCTAGGGTTGCTCAGATATATTACCATTTGAATTTTTTTTTTTACTTAAATTTTTGGAGCTAAATTTGACCAATCAAAGTTGACAACCTGAATCTATTTAATGAAATTCTGAAACTTGCATTTTTGGATTGGAATTTGTCGGCATTTAAGAACATATGTAAAAAAAAATCATCAGCGTTTGACATTAGCAAATCAAGAAATCTCATATTTTGATTTCAAAGAGATGAACTGAGAGCAAATAAATTCCGCTACATGGTTTCTAAGTAAAAAATGCTATGAATTCAGTGGTGTTTCATTTTTAATATCAAGTATTCAGTGGCTGTTGAAATTCAAATGCTTTTGTCTCTTATTTGCTTCCGTAGTTGGGCAGGTTACTTGAAAAATATCCAATGTTCTGTATTATGTAACTCCTGTAGCAATGGTCAAGACATTATGGTTCAACAAGGCCTGGGTTTTAGAGGTATTTGCTGACTATCAACAGCTAGCTTAACGTTAGCCCCAGTGACTGACCACAGCAGTTCTCAAGAGTCTGGCCCTCACAGTAAAGCCAGGAGTTCATCCACCCTCCAGCTCTGAACAAAGCTAGATGATCCTTGAACGTATACCTGTAGCTAACATTAGCAGGCCAGCCAAGCAGAGACAGCATGTAAATAAATTATCTATCTCCCCACACCTTCAGCCCCTGTGCCAAGCTAAAACAGAGAGCCTAACCTGATGTCACCATCCGTCATACAAGCCGAACCCCAAACTGTTGAAGTAACAAAGCGTTTCTGGGATTATTAACTATATAGATAAGTTTCCAAACATGGCGTCAGGGGGTAGAAAACAAACCAGAATGACTGACAGCTAATGAGTAGATCACCCCGAAAAAGTTGTATTTGTGCTATAAACTGCACAAATCGCAAAAGTAAAGGGTGGAAAATGTTCATTATACCATGAAGAAAACCTCCTGCCCAGTTAGCTCAGAGTGTATAATTAGCTATTAGTATATAGCAATCTGACTGAGCCATGGATTTTAATAAGGTAGTGGGTGGCTGTGCACTTAAACTGCAGGAGGAAATGCCAAATTTAAAGAAAAACAGCTCATACTGTTTCTGCATGTTTATGGCCTGTATATTTACAATTGCCAGCAATTATCAGCCTTTACGATCAACGTGTCGGTGATCGGTTTGACGTGAGTTTGGAGTTTCAATATGCGACGTGGTGACAGCCAACAGATGTGCCAAGTGATGGTGCTGGAGGAAAAATGCATCAAGTTATTACGCTTATGATTTTAAAGGGCAAAAAAGGTGTGCAGGTGTACTGAAGTGTGCAGAGTCTATTTTCATCTCATGTGGTTGATAAATAATACTTAATTATCATCTATTCATCTAGTTCTTTCTTAAACTGAGAATTGGGGTGTGGTTAATAGTCATACACAACGTTAATCCATCATTATAACAACGAGATAGCTGCTACAGTATTGGAAAACAGCACTTACATTGATGAATTTACTGTTTATTAGAGCAGATATGAGATACACTGACTCTCTGTCTATCATTTGCTCTTTATTTTACCGTCTCTTACTGTTGCAGCTGTCAGTTGTGTATGGACGAGGCGCTTGTCTTGCTGCTGCTGCACTGGGGAGCCACACCGCCGCACGCTGGCCAAAGTGCATCGCAGAAAGGATAGACTTGTTGCTGAGGTCTGCTGTTTGAAACAGAGTTAACGGGACTTTTTACCTTTTGACTGAAAGTTGTGCTCTTTCCAGCGTCTGTTGGGGGCCGCAGCTGCTGGTTGATGGTGCAAACTTTTAACACATCGAAAACTGCATTTCAGACGGTTGACCTTGGTGCGTTGTTACCAAAAGAAAGTAGAGAGCGAGTGAGACAGACAGTTGAGTGTTGTCTTATTTTTGCCAGTGGGATTTTGTGTAATTCACTTTGTTGCTTGCAGCCATTCACTAAACATAGGTTATAAATGCCATTGTGAGAAGACACAATGCACTACATTTACATGGAGGACACATCTACACAGAAAGGAATAACTAAGGATATCATGTATAGTTATGGTAAAATACAACATAAACTGACTGGCTAGATCACAGCCATGTGTATGATATTTATAGCAGTACACCTGCATAAGCTTGGAGGATGATGTGTGACTTGTTAACACATTCTCACTCCAACCTCATCACATACTGATGTTACCTGCAAGGTACCCTGGGTGCGTTGGTTGTTGACGTTCTAGGACAGCCTGTCAAGTTCTGCCTGTTACATGCATTGTCTTTTTTCAAGATACACTTCTGTTTTCACAGGAAATAAACGCACTACATCCGTACAACACCGCAAATTGACTTTTTTTTCCCTTCAGCAACAAACACACAGGGTGACGTTTAGGCAACAAAAACACGTGGTTAGGTTTAGGAAAAAAAGAACAAGGTTTGGCTTTAAAATCACTCTTGGGTAAAAGTTTTGGTTTGTTGGACCCATCCACCACCAATATCACCCAGATTTTCACCACCTTAACTTTTGTCTTTTGTTTTTCATTTCCCCCTGACGCTGCTGGCCACCGTTAAACTGTAACCGCAACCGGATACATGTGATGACGACGTTAGGATGCCTTTTTTTTTGTTGGTGCCTAATGCCGCAAGTCACTGCGCAAGCGCCAGATTTCAACGACTTCTGATTATTGGGCTCGACTTGTAGATTCTACTCTAGTCAACCCTATTTTTTTCTTTGAGCACAAAATTAAGTCACTTGTCAAAACATTTGGTGATTCTTCTTTCTGCTCCCTTTCATTCTAGATCGGAGAACGTTTGTATTTATATTAAATTGTACTTTTCTTTTATAAATGAATGAAAGAATAAATAAATAAATAAAACAGTTAGGGTAAACAACATTGTCAGGACATGACTCAGAAAAATATGAAATACTTTTGTTTGTTTGTTTGTTCTTGAGGAAGATCCTATGAAAAGTCTATGTCAAATATATGCCGTGTTCTTAAACCGCTGAATTGTTTGCACCTGTGTTCTTGTAATAATGAATTCCATTGTCTTCATAAGATGAGAGCATCACTTGATCCTAATAGCATAAACTCCCCTGCCAATCCACATAAAATGGCATTAGACTGCAGGGCTGTGCGCACACACAGAAATTGAAAAGAGAAGTTGAGCGAATCAAGCAAAGACTGCCCAAACAAAAGTCTAAAGAGGGTAGAGCAGTGGACTCCAAAAAATTCTGAAGTATTGTTCTGCAGGAAGCATGGCCAAACAAGGTGTCATATTTAGTGGCATCAGTAGTTGATGTGAAATAACACAAAATAAGAAGATGCATGAGCTGAACGCTGTATCTAAAGAAGGGTGTACAACTGAGAACATTAAAAAAGCGTTCAGTTTTAAATCTGTGGCCAAAAGAATAATATTGCCAAACACAAAAGAGAGACGATGACCACTGGAGGGGGACAGGTATGCCCTCGTCACTCTCTGCAAACAGATGTACATGGTCCTGAAAGACTACACGTCTGCAGCATCTTGCAGCAGCAGTAAATACGCATTGTGTGAGTAGACATAGGGTGCAGAGATTTAAAGGCCTACTTAAGGATAAAAGCATGATCAATCATTAAGTATTAGATGGCATTGTTTCCAATTAACACAAGTGATGTGAAACGAAGTGTTAGTGCAGTGTTTATCTATTTTAAAATAAACCAGAAAAATGCTTTGGAAATAATTAGAATCATAATTAAAAAGAATAGAAATTATACAATAGAACTGTAATTCAAATCCCATAATATTACACAGCTGTAGAATTGAGGGGAAAACACAGTAATCATTTTTATTTTTTTGCTTAAAACCAGTCAGCACTCGAATGTGTGTTAGTGTGGTCTTGAGTGTGCGAAGATTCTGCTCCTACCTAAAAACAAATCCCAAAAGACAACATTGATGAACGTCAAAATCGTTGTGAAGTCATCCTAAGTGGGCAAGCTGCAAGGTGAAATTCACAAGTTGAGATCAATGCAAAACATAGGAAACTTTCAGTAGACAATAACCCATACACATATTCATCACACACACTCCTGTTTCACTTACCTCAGGTCTTATGAGTCATGATGTGATCCCACTTCTCCAGGTCTGCAGTCGACGTCCTTCACTACTGGACCATATTCAAGGCCGACCAGCACAAAGATTCAGAGAAAGAAAATCAGACTGAATCTGCAGAAAACTGACCTTCATCAATCTGCAGAGAAACTAAGTTTACAGACTGAAACCAGTTCACACTAAAACATGCTCACATTAGAACAGATTCACACTAAAAGCTGCCCACACTGAAGTCGCTGCACACTGAGTCCAGATAGCTCAGCTGGTAATGAATGAGTTTTATTGTTTGAAGATTCTGGGTTTCAATCTCTTCTTTATTGTTTGTGTTTTTGAAAGAGATACCATTTAAAGCAGTTAAATATAACATAATCTATTCATTTATCCACTTATACAACTGAAATCTGGGATGAACCCCCACAAATGTGGAGTAACCCTCTGACTTTGCACCTTGAATGACAAGTTAAAGTCCTTTTATATTACAAACTAGGGTGTACCTGTGATGGTGGCAGACTCTGCCTGAGGGGCAGGGGCAGCAAAACATCAAATAAAGGGCAGCCTTTGTGGCACTGCATTGCGTTTTCTCCACAGGAAGGACATCATCCCATTTCATCTGCCACAGGGGCGTGCATGGCATTGTGTCTATTTCTAATTTTTGTGTTACGTCTGTGTGGAATTTTGTGACTTAATCACCACAGAGCTTTGACTACCACCCCTCTGTAAGCTGATCCAAGTGCTGCTCATCCCCTACACACCCCGAGGATCACCCCCATCACAACCAGTCATATCCAAAAAGCAGATAAAACATGTCATTTCAACGCTTCAACACTCACACTGCCGTTTCACTTCTTTAAATAGCAGTGACTGAACTGTTATCAAGTCTCAGTGATAATGGCCCCTTTTTTAGCATTCCTTAGCATTGCCCACACTTGTTTACTTGGCTTGCAGCTCGTCTTTTTCGCATTCACATCATATCAGAAGAAGCAGAAGCATGGACGTCTCATTGTGACAGCTTGAAAGCATTCCTGTGTTTTACTCACTGGAAACATCCACATCAAAAATCATTTTTATGTATGAATTTTCTGTATGAAATCAAATCTTTTTTTTTTATTATTTGGCTGAGAGGGAACATGACAGATGATTGCGACTGTGCTTACACTGCCAACATTTTTTGACTCCCTGTACTCTTTTTAACAGGCATCCATTATTTTGGATGCCAAAAGAACACCATTATCTTAATTAATGTCCAGTCATCCGTTAGTTATAGCTTTGGTTGTTGACAAATTTGTGCCTGTCTGACACCTACATGTGAACAATTGCTTTTGGCTGCATTGTTTGACATACACGTCTTCTGTCTCATGATGTAATGCTCCATTTGGTAAGCTGTACTGGAAAAGATTAGTCTAGACCTGATGTTAGAGATGTCTGGTAATTTTCAATCTGATGGCTCATATTTAACATCCGTGTTAAAAGTCAGTGATGCTGGACTGCAGTACATTCAAGTTCATTACCCTGGACAGCAGGAGGCATTATATGAATAAATTACCTCTTATTTATGTTCATATCCATGATTTGTTTTTATTTTGTTATTACCCACTGATTTACCAATGATTCTACTCCACCACACTTCAGAGGGAAATACTGTACTTATACTCCACCACAACTATTTGATAACTTTAGTTACTAGTTACTTTACAAGTGGTTTGTGGTGGTTAGCGTTGCTGCCTCACAGCAAGAGGGTTCTTGGTTCAAACCCTTCTGTGCAGACTTTACATGTTCTCCCTGTGTCAGTGTGGGTTGCCTCCAGGTACTCCGGCTTCCTCCCACAGTCCAAAGACACGCACGTTAGGTTAACTGGTGACTCTAAATTGGCCGTAGGTGTGAATGTGACTGTGACCTATCTGGGGACCTGCCCAATGTCAGCTGAGATAGGCCCCAGCCCCCCAGGACCCCCAACAGGATAAGCAGCGACGGAAAATGAATGAATGAATGACTCTAACCTATATGTGGACTCAGCTTATTCTTTTTATTATTTTAATTATTTAGATTTTTTTTTTTTTGCTGCATTCAGTACTTTTGCTTTTAGTGCTAAAATACATTTCTATGAGTGTACATACTTTTACTTAAGTAACATTTTCAGTGCAGGACTTGTACTAGTATGTACGAGTATTTTAATCCAACAATTTCACTACTGCTGAGGTTCTTCTTACAGCCTTTTTTTTTGGAAGGCACATTTCCAATTCTTGGGCATGTGGCAGAGTATTTGTACATGGCACAACACCTGCCCTTAATTGGTGTTTAGGGGGCTTTACCTATGCTAATAGGTTACTTGGGATCAAGTGGGATTCATCATTCAGCACATCTCGGGTAAGAGCAGATTTGGGTAGTTAAGAATGTTTGGTGCATGTGGAGTTGTCCTCTCTTTATTCTTTATTTTTTTCTTAACAAAAATGAAGGGGAAATATGAGAGACATTTAGGAGAATCTTGCTGTGAGTACAAAAAGAAAAACTGTGTTTGTTTCTCTGTGCATGCGAAAGTGAAAATACCAGAAAAATAATTAAATGTGGTGGATTTCTGGTTGCAATTTTTATTTTGCTAGCCTTGGTTTAAAAGCTGATAGTGCTGATTTCATTCATACCATGGTCAAATAGTTGACATTGAGGATAGATTTTTTTTTGTTGCGAGTAAATCTTGTCTTTTGATGAATTCAGCCCATGGCATGCTCTCTCCTTGGTGATGTTGATGTTGTTGCTGTTTGGCAGATTACTATGTGGATTATAGCCTCGCATGGCCTTTAGTTTCACGGTGGTGAACTGGTAGTAAAGGCCTTTAACACCAGCCTGTGTGCGGTGACCCTGATGTGAGTGTTTTATGAATATTCTACCCAGCCAGTCTAGCTTTGGCTGCTGCAGCAGCACCTGTGACTGGCAGATAAATCAATCCCTTGTTATCTGAAGAGACTCTGGGCAGCAGCATGCACAGACTGACAGTCCATACCATATAAATTTATATTGATGTCATATGAGAAAAATATCATAAGCTCAATGTTTAGTAGCGAGAGAAAAATGTATGTGACTATCATATGATATGATATATTAATACTAAAATAATGCTGGATATGCTATGGTGTATAAAAGGAGTACATAAAACAGAGCAATTTTTTTAAAGGGATATTAGAAATCCGATACTAGAAAGTATGTATTATGTATTACTGTATTTTCAGCTCAGTGTAAATTTGATTTGAGCCAATCCTATCTTTTCTATCAGGATTTTCCTGATTATTTGCAGTTTTTAAGGGATAACAATCCGTTAAAGGGACTTTCATTTTTCACATCAAATAATAAAATAAATCTTAAAAAAAGAACAAAACAGTTTGGACTACTTTCCTCCTCTTAGACATTTCGATGAATTCAGGATCTGATCAGCAGAGTGTCTTTATGAAACAGACTGACCCCAGTTCAATTTGTTTCAGTCATTTAAGACAGTCTTTCAAAATAAGAGAACCCTTTCTGAAACAGTCCTCTGAGGGTTGACAGAAGGGAAACATGAACAACCAAGATGGGATTTGAGCCCATGATCATCAGTCTATAAAGCTCCTTCTCAACCAAATGAGCTATCTGGGCCTCTGTGTCAATCTGTCTCAGTTTTTGGGATGTAAACATATTTCAGTGTGAACAAGTTTCAGTCTATAATCTTTTTTTCTTTGCAGGTTTATGAAATTGAAGTGTCTGCCTCTCTCTGGTTCTTCATGTTGCTCACCTGTGAAGACAATCCAGTGGTTGAGGACACCAGCTGGAGACCTGGAGGTGCAGGATTGAACGCCAACTCAGACAACCTGAGGTACATCACACAGGTGTGTGTGTGATAAATGTTTGCGTGTGGTTTAATGTCTAAAAAATGCTAAAAATGTTAAATGTTGTGCGTCTCTTTCAACTTGTGAATGTATATCATCAAATTGCAAATTTCTAAATTTCCAGTAAAGAAGGAAAAGAGAATGGGTAACTCCATGGATTCGTTCAGAATCGCATACTTTTTCTTTTTACTTTTAGTAGGTACTGCAGCTGCCCTTAAAAAGTATGTACTATTGCATGCAGTGTGCACACAATGTGGACATTCTACAGTCTCATAACAATACACCCTGAATTGTGACCCTCTTGCTTTTATATCCGTTACCTTGGAGATAAAATAAACAAGACTTACCGAGTTCGCCAGAGACAGACATCAACCTGAGGGGCTCTATTGTTGTTACTTTGTAATGTATGTAGTTTAACTTTAAAGTTATGCACAGATCATAGATTCTAACATTACATTTGCAACAGTGAAATTACATCTGCCGTTTTCTGTCATTGTTATTTTCATAGATATGTCCTATTGTTATTTGTAATATTTATGATTATTTTGTTCACTGAAACAATCAATATTTCCATTATTACTGTTTGACTGGTCATCAGTCACTTGAATGCATCGGCATCCGTCATTGCAGTTTCTGACAGCTGTCAAACGGTCATCTGTTTGCAGCTCAGTCGATGTGAGAATTGAGTGTCAGAATAGCCAGAAAAGAATGCTGGCTTGCATAATGCAACATCAGACCAAATGTAGAAGAATATCCTGGTATTTTTGGCATACTGCATTTGACATACTAAACACTAAATCTTTTTCTGTCATACTATATAGTATGGTAGTATTGGAACACACAGCATGTGAACCCCGGTGGGTCAAGCTAGTCAGCTTAGCAAGCCGGCTAGCTTGACAGGCATTTTAGCTGCTTTTGTTATCACTTGTTATCACTATCAAGTGTCTTCAGTTGACCACGCTCATTGCTGCCTATGTCACTTATACTAGAAGGTCAAAGGGCCCTGTGGACAGTTATTATGTCCACACTCTTACTAGCTGCAGGCTAGCATGCCTGATATCACTGTCAGCACGTCTCTTTCCATGGGGCAAAACGATGGACACTGAAATTGGAAAAGATACGAGATCAAATGCATCCTGCAGCAGCTTGACAAGTGGTTGGATTGATCAGATCACAAAGCACTTGGCTGTTGTTTACACTTGTGTTTAGCGCTGTCCACTTGTGATTGAATCACCCAAGATCTATGTTAATACCATGTGTAAACAGGGCCTTAGATATTAACATCTTTAAATGGACAGTGAAAGTGCCACAGTAGGCATAACTGATCTCACAGGCTGAATGATACACTGATAATTTGTGGTCACAGTCAATCATGATGTACAAAAACCTACCAAAAACCCCATGTTATCCTTTAACAGCTGTGTTTTACATTCCCATTCCATTCACAATAACCAGCTAAGCGAAAAATTCGTAGGCATATCTTTATTTGTCACATGCGTGTGAACATTTTAGCTTCATATGTAACAATATTGCGACCAAAACATCATACAGTGTAAAAAGAGTTGTTGTGTATGAATGTGATATGGTTTTGTCAGGCTAGAGAGGACTTTCATGAAGGTGTGTGATGCCGGGAAATTTTTTGTGACGACATGGCGGTTGTGCAGCGCTCATTAGTTTGTCAGATAACACTTTCCCTGCGGGGATATGGCAGCCGCCTCCTGCATTGCTAAGCGAAGCGCTGACAGCTGTGACATCAAATCACTGTTTGAAAGCGTTACTCATCGCTACGACATTGTGTCATCATGAAAAGGAGGCCATACCTGCTAGTCTCGGTGCAACAAGCTTCACATGGTGACAGCCAGCTGCACCAATCTGCAGCATGAAAGGGGTAGGTGGCAGGTGGAGGCTAAAGGATCTGCGGCATTGAGAGAGGGGAAGAGAAGAATGAGAGGTAAGATGCACCAGGAAAATGAGTAGCGAATGTGGGAGGGCAGAGTGGAGTTTGAAGTATTACATGGTGCAGGGGGAGAAAGATGTGAGTGAAAAAGGAAAACAAAGGGCAGAAAACTGAAGGGTTAAAGCAGAGAAAACGGATGATAAGAAATCTGTCTGAAGTTTAAACAGACTGACAATAATCTCATTTAAAACAAACTCCTTTGGAAATTAATATTCTATCCATATTCCCTTTCAGTTGCAGAAAGGGTGGGACCAGCATATTATAACAGTCAAACACTTTGTCTGATCACTGGCTTAGGCAGGGATTCAAAAGAGGCTGGCTTTGCTTTGGTAAACACAAATCATAGCCAAGTCTGACCGGAGCCAGCCGGACGGCTGCACACGCATTTGTTTCCTTAAATGCCCTAAAAAGATATGTATCAGTTTACACTGTGATACCTTCCTTTTCTGAACTGAAGAGGAAATGACTAGAGAGTTTTCTAAAGCTAAAACTGTGAACCCCTTGGTAATACAACTGTGACACTGATTCAGACACAGTGGTAGATCTTTCAATAAGTGACATAGGCAGCTGGCAAGAGGTGAGGCGCCAAACCACCCTGGCCCCACCCTCTCAATTTCAAATTAAACATAAAGGAAAAATGATCCGAAGATCTACTGCTAACGCTTGGTCTTCAGTAAGGTAGTCTGACTCACCGGATGTAGTTTGAGGCTATAAGCCTGCCATAAGCCTGAAGTCCGGTGGCGCTGCTCTGCTGCAACCTGTGCCACTTCATGCTGCTGCCTCAGTGTTTCTGTTTTGTTTTAGTGACTTTGTTTGTGTGGGTCATATGCTTTACCCCAACACAGTGCTCAACTAGTGCAACACAATGCTATTCTTACTGAGAGGACTTGCTTTTGAACTTAACTGTTTGGCTTGCAACATGCCACTCGTCGGCAGCGGGCCAGGACACCATGCCGGCAGCACTCCTGCGCTACACCCAAGACCAGCTTCTGCCTCTCCACCTCAGCCACACACCTGCCCCCCAGCTATGAGGGAACTTCTCGCCCAAAATCCAGTTGGGAGCTGTGGGGGACGGACGCAGAAGAGGGGAGGAAACGGTGGAGTACAATAGAGACTTCGGAGAAGAGCAGACAGACCACCTCTGCCTTCCATGCTTCTCTGTAATGTACACTCCTTGCAGAGTAAAGTTGAGGAGCTCAGACAATTTCCCACTTTGTGGGACAATAAAGTTAATATTGATTTTGATCTTGATATTGATCATTGGGCTGCTGCTTTCAGGCTGACATTCTCCCTTCCCTTAGCTATCTGCATGTTACTGTTTCCAATTCCCCTTAGCCAGAGAAAACAACAACAAACTCAGAGTTAACAACTTAGATGCTGCAAATGGCACGTTTTGAGGAAGATTTGCATTGTGCAATAAGGTGTACCTGCTTTATTCTTCTGGTGAATTGTAGTAAAGAGCTACAACAAATTACACAACTCATGAACGCAGCTTGGAAAAATCTCGACTCCAACTTACAGGATTCTCATACCCGATGTTGTTTTATTTTTTGACAGTACCAGTTGGAGTTGATTTGCCATATCTTTTAACTCTTGTATCACCACACACTAGTGACATTGATTTCAACAATGTACCAATCAGTTTCAACTCACTCGAGCTTCTGTAATTTTATTGTAATAATGTTCTGCTAGAGACACATATAACCAGCAAATCATCTATGGTGTTAACAAGTCTAGTGAGCTCCTCCAGAGTCAGGCTTCACCTCTAGGGTATGTGTTATCAAATTCTGTTTGTCTTTTTTATCAGTGAAAGTTGAAGTGACATATGACACAGTGACATACGATTGTTGATGTTTTTTGTGGTGTTTCCTTTTGCAGAGCCATTTTGATGACGGTGCCTGCCTCCCCATGTGCAAAAGTTCCACCAAACAAAATTCAACCCTGACACTAGCCCCTTTTCCACTGCAGGAACTTTTTTCATTTACCCGGGTAATTGAAAGGCCTCCATGCATTTCCACCGAAATTACCCGGGTAAATAAAGTTCCCCCTACCCCCTAATTCCCCTGAAAAAAGATCCTGGTAGCGGGGTAGGACTTTTCAAATTACCCGGAACTTTGAGGGGCGGGGCTGTGTGCTGAAGAACGCTGATTGGTGGAACACATGCAGCGTTCCGCACTTCCGCGTTAGTGTGGCTGCAGACTTTCTACAAATAAACATTTCTACCGTAGTATTGATAAGCGCTAACAGTATCGGTTCTTTTAACGAATAAATTTTCCGGAACTTTGAGGTGCAGTGGAAACGCAAACCACACAGATTACCAGGAACTCTTTTACCCAGGTAAATAAGTTCCAGGTAATAAAAGTTCCTGGGAATGTTGGTGGAAAAGGGGCTACAGTTGCTCTTGCATGTGGGGTTTAGTGCCTCCCAGGACAACAGTGATTGGCTCAAAGAAACAAATACAGACCAGAGTGTTTTTTGTTTTTTTTCAGTAAAGCAAAATGAAATCAGTGATTCTAGACCTTTGTCTAGTGTGGCTGACACAGACAGTAGAGAGACTAGTAGTAGGGGCACCACCTTTAACCCTGGTAATGCAGTTCACTCTAATGTGTTCATCAGTGAGTGATCACTGATGAACACATTAGAGTGCTATAGCTCTGATGGGCTCTGTGAATGTGGAGATTGAGTTCTTACATTAGAGTAAGAGAAAATGAAAAGACAAAAGAATAAAAAGGGGGTGGGCTTGCCTAGGGTGCCAAATGTGCTAGATCTGGCACTGTTCCGAAAAACTGCAACTACATGTACACAAAATGTACATTTCTGCATCGAAACCCTGCAGCTGGTATTTTACATGTGACTTTGAAAGAGAGCTTCTTTGTACGAAGTCAGCAGATGGATTTTTGACAAGCTGAGTCTCGTGCTCTGAGTGTGTGGTCTATCTTCTCTTCCCTGCTTACATGAAAGCGTGTGGTTGACTTGTCTGGATGGTTACAGAGCAGTAGGGGGTCCTAGGCAATAGTATACCCTTGGGTGCTTTGCAGACTTTCCCGCTAGTTTCTGCAGGCCCCATGCTGAGCTCATTCAGCCAGCTCACATACTGGCCACAATTTTGAAGTCAAGAATACGACTCTGTCTGTTGACTGAATTTTTTTCTAAGAATTTGATTCTCCAGCTTCCTGGAAGTGTCACAGGTAACGTCAGAAATATTCTCTGCAGATGAATCCTGCAGTACCATCCTGATTCAACAGACCAAGACAGGCCAACTCATCTGCAGCTGCCCTCAAGAAAAATTGCACTGCTGATGTCTAATAACATTTTCCCTCATCTCCCTCCCTCGCTTGGTGCCTATAATTCTCTATTTGCATGTTGTTTAAACATGTTGTCATCTCAAGCAACAGTTGTGTTCTCACACACTGCACATGGCATGCAGGTGGTGTAATAATGAATGTGCTTGATGAATAAAATGTCTGTTTGCAGAGGCATTAGATTCTTCATCATAATGGCTGATCCACATACAGCCACACAGATTTGACGCCAAGCCTGCTCTCATCCAAAGCCAGCAGAGGATTTCACTGCAAATTGATGTGGTCCTTTTTACAATGTCCCTGCCTGAGTACTGATAGAGCCACAATAAATCAAGGCAATCACAAGGAGATATGGGAAAGACTTTGCTGTAAATCCCACAGGGATCATAAATGTACAGCATCTAAATGCGTCTGTCCACGCTACCTGTCTCTCTCTGTCTCATGCTATCTACCTCCACATTACTTTCTTTTGTTGTTCTTCCTTTTTTCCGTTTTCTTCATTTCAAACACTCCCATGTCGACATTGATCCAATCATTAGTTAAAATGTGCTGATTTGCTCTGTCATTTTAAATGTTCACTGGTTTCCTGGATTATTGTGCCAAATTTCTACTGGGATTCAGCAACAGTTAAATCATTCATAGAAAGAGGATTAGAGTGCAAAGCATTACACATCTCCACAGCCACTTGTTGGACCTGTCACCAGTGCCACTTTGACACTGTAGTTGGTGCTGTGTTGTAGAGCAAGCACACTCAGGAAGCCACCTGAACAGCTGAAATACACAGTGTACACACACTCACTATTTCTCTATGCTATGTGTCTAAATGAACAAACCTGAGTTCACTACAGAAGGTCTATTTTGCCACACATTCTCACTCTGACCTCTTCACATATTGACATTTTCATCATGGACTTTCCACGTCCACATACGACATGCAAGGTACCCTGGGTGCGTGGTTCATTGACGTTCTGGGACACCGTGTCAAGTACTGCCTGTTACATGCATTGTCTTCTTTCAAGATACACTTCAGCTTTCACAGAAAATAAATGCACAAGGTTGTACAACACTGCGAATAGACCTTTTTTTTTTTTTTTTGTTACATGGTTGGGTGTGGGCAACAAAAACACATGGTTAGGTTTAGGCAACAAAAACACGTGGTTAGGTTCTGGAAAAAAGAACAGGGTTTTGCTTTAGAATCTTACGGGACACGAACACTGCTCTTTAGGTGAAAGATGATGTTTGTTGGACCCATCCACCATCCCTCCCAGCTGCCCCACTCGAACTTTTGCCGCCATGTGGTTGTTGAAAAATCTGTTTTATTGACTGTTTTATAATGTTATTGACTGCTGATTCTTCACTCCTCTTAACCAGCGGGTAGGGGCCGCAAGTTTTCGAGTAATTGGCAATTTGGCTCCAGTAATTATAAAAAGACTTGTCTAGTATGTTGCAGGCCACATTTTAGCCTTTGTCGCGGCTCAAAACCTGACATCCATAGAAAAGTTTTTTTTAACTGGAGCATCTGCAGATTAATCCCATACCCAGTGTATTATGGTCTATTAAAGCAAGTCATAATATGGGATGATATTGTCAGCATTTTTTTTACTAGCTTTGCACAATTTTGAATGTTAGGAAGCCATGAGGAATAATTCTGCCGTGATCCACCTGTCACCCAGTTAAGGTCCATCTACCAAATGGTGTCAAACCACACTGAGAACATTTCAGAAGTGGAGAATTTTGCTGGCCAAATTTTGTCTACTTGCAGATTTTATTGATTTGGTAATTTTTCTCTGATGTTTGTGTATCTACCATAAGTAAGTGAGTAGATTATGTCATTCACTATATTTATTGTTGTTATTTCCTACTTTGTTGTGCTGTTGCCTACAGACAAAGTTAATACTGTTAATAAAAGTTTAGATATGAATGACATGGATCATCATGGACCATTGTGACTGTGTTTTAGTCATTAAAAATATATATATCCGCATAATTACATTGTAGCCATCTCTCACATGCAGTGCCTGTTAGCAGAAGAAATCGATCTGCTCTGTGCAATGCGCCGGGGCTCCATGAAAAATAGACGAGGTGTGTATTTTTTATTACTTTCTGGGACGCTTCTCCACATCTAGACGGGGCTGCATGTCAGGGATCTGTACTCTTCTGAGTGCACTTTTCTAGTTTTAAATTTTATATTAAAAAAATATCAGTCGTGGATGATACCTAAAATAATTATATCACTAAGTTGTAAGGGCAATCAAAAAACACGCAGTTCACTACATTTACAATGGTTTCTTAGTATTATTGCATGATGACAAAAAAATGGTTTGCCACAAATTTAGTGATGGATTCTAAACATTTGGAATGTAACATTAAAATGTTTTTCAGTTACAAGGTTGTTGTTTAGTGAATCACACTCTGATGGGGCAATACTGAATTGCACCTCTTTATATATGCTTGTTTTTTTCTACCAAAAATGTTTTGCACTGGTCAGAGGGTACATTATTGAAGAAAATTTGAGAACCACTGGGTTACACAGACCAGGATCTCATCACCAATGAGGAGATGTGCACAGTAGAGGTGATCATGGTCTGCAATGCCTCTACTCTGCACTGCAAAGAGATGGAATATTAAACACACTAGCATCCCCACCAATAGGTAATCTGTCTATTTTAGTGACTGCAACAGCTTACAATTACATGTCATAGTTTTCCCGCCTTTTAATTCATGGTTGAGTCCAATCAAACACTGACAGATGGGTTACATAGGACTCCAGGCAGTCAGTATGAATTACAGGGATATGCAAACCAGTTCTCACTTTTCATGGTAGCTGGGCCTTGAGTGGATCTTGCTGAAAAAGCAGCGCCGATCTTTCACTCCTCTATTTTTATAAATAAATTGTCCCTTTAGGTCACAGAACTCCCCTGAGCGACATCCCTTTATGGAGACGACCCGTGCCTGCTGAAATATTCCAGACAGTTTTAGCACCTCTAGTCTTCCACTGTGAATCACTACAGTCAGCATTTACCACAACGTCCTGCTGTGGGGCCTACCGCCAAGTACATTTATCACCATATCGATGATATTGTGCATTCCTGTAAATGGTGAATGCAGGTGCTTGGGCACTCACTACCTCAATGCCCAGAGGTGTAACAACCTCACTGCACTATTATTTAAAGTTGTTATAGCATGTGTTTTTCCCGTCGAATGACATCCTTTTACCCAGGTCTGCTTTACATCTGGGGCTAATGGTGGTGCGGTGCTTATGCTGACCAGCAGGTGGAGAAGTTTTTATGGACTTTCTACCCTGCTGCCCCCACCCATATCCCTCCTCTGTCTGTCTCATGCTACCCCTGATGAGAGGAGTTCCTGCACAAACTTCATTCCACTCCACAGAGGGAGAACATATGTTGGAGACTCACCACAGGCAGAGCAGAGAGAGTAGACAAACAAAGCTCTCAGACTGGACTCAGTTTTTGATGTTGGATTACTCCTCTCAAGTCAGAGTCTTCATGCGTTTTTGCAACAGAGTGCATGAATGTGAAAGTTTATGTGTTAGGTGTAAATGTGATTTTAACTACCTGTAGACATGGATACATCCTGCTCTGTGAGCTCTCTCCTCCTGGCCCTTCTACTCTCTCTTTACCCATGCAGCCGCCTCTTTGTTTGGGCCGCAATGGACTCCTGCTATGATGAGGAAGGCACCCTAAGCCGTTGCATGCCCAAGTTTGAAAACATCGCCTTCAATCGCACTGTTGTGGCATCAAATGTGTGTGGTTCCCCACGTGAGGACTACTGCATGCAGACCGGCTCAACGCGCTCATGCCACTTCTGTGATGCCTCTGACCCAGAGCTGAGCCACAACGCCAGCCTCCTGACAGATTTCAACAGGAACGAGGAGCCCACATGGTGGCAGAGCCAGTCCATGTACTATGGTATCCAGCACCCCAATTCTGTCAACCTCACCCTGCACCTTGGTAAGAGCACAGCAGCAGATCCTTAGCTCTATCTGATCCCCAGAATTCTTCGGTTTGACTTTCCACAACTTGTAGTGTACTTTGCGGCCAGGCTGAGTGATCTAGGTCAAGCATGTGTGTCCTCAGGGTTCAATTATGGTCTCTGTTCCTGTAATGTTGTATATAATGTCCCATTTCATTTTAAAGTGCTTGAAAGCTTTTCATGTGTGCACTGCATTTGCTGTATCCAGGAATAGAATATGAATATCAGTAATAGATTTAGCGCTCCGCTGAATGCAGATGGTTTCCAGTGTTAAGAGTGTGGTGATGGGATTTCAGATCAATGCATGTTAGTCGACCTCACACCAGTTGAGTTGAGATTTCATCACTTTTTCCACTTTTCTTTTCTGTGCAGCAAGTATTTTGATGCATTATTTTGTGCACTGTGAGCCCACTGATGGGGAAATCTTTAATACAAAACAGCTGCGCTTAACAACACATGATTTGTATTATTCAGTCCCAGCTTTGAGCTGTCTTCATAAAGAACACTCTGGCCCAGACGTGGCTTAGACTTGGAGTGTTTGTTAGCACATAGCCACAAGGGCATGTCTGAGAATTTGGTCGGAATTAAAGTGGATGACAAGGACACACACTAGCATCTGACATGCCTCGATAGCAACTGACTGATGGTTCTGTGTTGGCCTAAGTTTACATTCAGCCCACGTACTACCATGGAGTATTAGTGATGAACCCATCTGAATCTGGCTGCTCTAATACAGTCACAACTCAGGGTTCTTCTTTTTGTAAGGTTTGATTTGAGCCAGAGTTACATAAAGCCACACCACACAGCTTTCAGAGAGACAAGTTTCCAGCAGGATTTGGCCCAGGCCAGGGCCAGAAATCAAGTTTTATGTTACCATTTTAGCTTGAAATCCACATTTCACATTGTATCACATTACAAATTCAGCATTAATCTTTTGCTACAGGCTCAATTTAGTGTTTTCATGTCTGCAATTGTCAGGATTTACCACAACATATTTTTTAGAGGGATTCCAGGAAATAAGCAGCTGATAATCTGCAGAAGAAAAAAAAACAAATTCAGCAGAGATAAGACTATGATTGGGAAAGGAGAACCAACTGAAGTTAGCCATGCATTTACATAAAATGCCTGTGGAATTCAAAAGATACCCCAGCTTCCAAGGGAGGTATATATCATTAACCCCCAGCCAGATTCACTTTTGCAAGCCAGGGACTTGGTCAGCAGGTCTACTGTCACTTTACATTATGCACATTTTTCCTTTACTTTGGAGAAAGTTTTACAAAGCTTTTGGAGAGAAATCCCTCAGAAATGTATTTTAAACCAAGTTTAGCTTTCGGAGTTTTTGAAACGTTCACCTATAGTTAACACAAATACAGTCAAAGCTGAAGTGTATCCAACAAATTACAGTTAAATATCAAAATCACTCGTCTTAAATGGATCAATTCAGACCAGCAACATATCAAGTAGTCAAGAGATTTTTAGGAAATTGTCCAACATTTGATTAAGGGTTTGTGCTGATACAACTTTTAATACAGTAAAAGGCACTAATGCATTGTTGAGTGAGTGTGTGATAAGGGCAACATAATGATTTTAGGAAAAGAAGTGAATCACAACCACAATATATCATAATAGTTTGTGAAATGACACAAACTCTTGAAGACAAATGACTTGTCGTTGGCACAAATTATGTAAACACATTTCTCCAGCATGAAGTGGATTCTGTCGTAGTTTAATTTGTTTCTCTTGTGCAGCACTTGAAAAGCTTAAATAATAGTTACTCATCTGTACATAACATATCTGGGCCAACTATTCCTTGGTTAGCATAAGGACAGGCTGAGTAAATTCTTGGCAATAGCAAGATCAGGTTAGATAAATGTTTAGGGTTAAGGTTCATTTGTGGTAAAATGTGAAAACCCATCAGCTTAAATAATTATACTTCACTTCACTTGGAACTGAACCTGGGTCTTCACAGTTCAAAGCAAATATATAACCATGCACCACCTTTACCACGCTGTATTATTCCTGTGTTAGTAATACAAATTTTTAGGGTTGCCTTCTTCACGCACTCTTTTCCTTTGAGCAAATGCATTCGACTCACTTATTGTACACTGCGTACATATTTGCCTTTGAAGACATTCCTCATTTCACAAAATTTTATGAGACCAGCTTGAGCCATTAGCATCATTATCCCATTACCATGCTGTGCAAAACTGCTGAAATAAAGTAACAGAGCACATTTGTCACTTTAACTGAATTAAATTGTGGCGATTAATGTTACAAAGCATTAATACAAATCTTTCTATGAAATTACCTTTCCCACTTCCATTTATTTGCTGAGCTGTGTGTGTGTGTGTGTGTGTGTGTGTGTGTGTGTGTGTGTGTGTGTGTGTGTGTGTGCGCGTGCGTGCGTGAGTTTAGTGTGCATGTAAGTGTCCATGTGTGTGTATGTGTGTGTGTGGGTGGGTGTGTCACAAAGGGTCTCAGCAAGAGCGTTTACAGGAATTTGGGCCCCCCCTGAAGAATATTGCTCTGGGCCCCCTCTCTTATAAAACTGAATTAATACTAATTAAATACTAATGGAAAAATAATATTTTTGTAACGAGTACATCGAACAAATTAAATTAAATCTCAGTTAGAGGTTGAAATCAGCATTTCCTACACTGTTTAATCTGTCTCTCTTTGGTTCAACTCTCCTCTGGCTCTGCAAATGACAAACAGCATACGTTGTCGGGTTATCAATCTTCTTATCTAACTCTTAGCAAGAAAGTGTATGAGCATATTTCCCAAAATGTCAAACTATTCATTAAATTCAACTCTGCCTGTATTCAAAATAAAGCTGTACCATGTCTTTGGAAAACTTGACAGTATTAAAATCAACTTCCAGATAATTGACACTTGCTAAATAGATGAGGTGATCCATCACAGTGAATGCTGTTCCTTTGTTTTTCTCATTTTTATCAGAGTGATGTAATTAAATGAAATGTACGTTGGTTGATAGACTGCTTACACAGTGTGTTCATGTGTTGGCAGGAAGCAATCCTACAACTCAGATTCACCCATAAGTGTGAATATAAGTGAGCATCTGTTACCTTTAGGTAGAATGGTGATCTGCCCAGGTTGTACCTGGATTTTGCCTAGTGTGTGCTGGGATAGACTCCACTTTCTCTTGATAAGTTGATAAAAATTGTGGCTGGATGGATAATCATACTGTCTTTGGATTGGGACCCTCTTCAGCTCTCTAAACCACTACAAGTAAAAGCACAAGACATAGGTCAAATGTAGACACTTTAATATATGAAAAGTAACCAGATTAGACTGACTGATAGCTCATTTAATTAGAAGCAGAAATCTTTTGGATTACATGTGATATAAAAGGTTTCAAATGGATATAGCTTATCACATTTAAACTGTAATAACATGTTTGGCCACATGGGCTGTAGACACAACACAGTCTAATCATCACAGGTGAACTTGATTGCAAACATTTGCCAGTTTACACAGCCAAGCAGACACGGAGCAGCATTATCATTCCCTTGGAGTCATGTTTCTGGCCACATGGCGAATGTAAGTCCGATATTCACCTTTCTTTCCAGCGTTAATTTGTGGCGTCCACCAACTCCTGAAGGAAATAGCTCTTTAGCTGTTAGCTGCTAAATGCTACACCATGTTAACTAGCTAATGTTAGCAACGTCGGCTAATGCTGTTAGCTAGTAGCTTAGCCTGTCTGCTGTTCAAGTGGCATACCGTGGGTTTTTAGAGCTTGTAGCTAAAAACTAATGTCTGCTGTGAATCTGTTGAGAGTTAATTAAAACAATAAAGTTTAAAATGAAAACACCGAAAAAGGTGTTTAAAGGTTGGTAGAGCCAAGGGGAACTTCGTCAAAATAGCACAGTCCACACAAGACGGCCCACATTGTCCAAAAAACCCCCCAAAAACAGCTTCACATTTTCTTTTCTCTATGTGTCACTATTGATTATAATCACTATAACAAAGGTGAGACTCACTGTAATTAGGCCTGCGTACATCCTCTGTGTATAGCCTATGTGTGTATTTAGACTTCCAGCAATCAGTCAGCGAAGACGGTTCCTTTTCAAAACTAGAAATTTCCTTGACAGGCCAGTTCTCCTCCCTCCTCCTCTGTAGGTGGAGTGGGCGATCCCCTTCAAAAAGCTCTTCTTCAAAGGAACAAGAGACAGGGACAACATGATGACAGACGCTGAAAATGTCAGAGCTTTGACCAAAGACGAACTGATACATCACGTGCTCTGAAAGCAAGAAGTGCCTGTATCAAATGGAGAATATTGATTTCCAATAGCAAGTAGATGTCTGGCTGTGTTTTGAGGCTTTGTTGTTTATAATCTCAGGCTAGTTCTTTTCCTGGAAAAAAGGCGCCATATTCTGTGCTGCAGAGGTATGTTCTGCGTTGTCTGGAGGGGTTTGTTGTTCTTCAAACAATCCCAACACCCACATGTCTGTCTCCCTCAGACTAAAATGACCTTTTGCCCCTTTCTGCACTACTCCCAAACATGTGTTTCTCTAGAGCTGATGCTTTTGAATTATTCTAGCATTCTTAAAGAAGGATGATTACAACACACAATTTGATGTAACTGTCTGAAAATCCCTAAATTTTGTATGTGTTGTATCCCTTTGGTCCATATGAAAGCTCTGTGATCCATCTGGGTTGCCGGTGGGGGGTGTCTTCGACATTACTGTTTTCTTTTGCCTCTCCAAACAAAACAGGCTCTCTCTGAAGGGTATACAGGCAAATGCTGGGATGATAAACACAGCGGTAGGATGCAGGGACACATATTGCAGCCAGGTCAGAGTGGTTCTGTGGAAGAGTAGAAAGAAGAGGGGGAGTCGGGCTGCTTCAAGGGGAGTAAACAAAACATAATGAGGAAGAAGGGGGGAGAAAAAAGAAAACGCCGGGCGGTTTACTGGTAAGGAATTGGGGTCAGGTTTTTCCCACAAAGACTTGGTGAGATACACACACACACATTCCAACTGCACACATTGATGTCTGCAGCTGGTTCTCATTCAGTGCCGTCAAAGGCGAGCAACATCCTGTTTCAGATGTAAAACAATGATAAAAGTCTGCCACAGTTGGCATGACGCTCTCACAGCTAGATTATTGGCGTGCATATGAGACACAATTCTCCATAAGAGGCCATTCTTTTCTATTTCATTTGAAACTTCAAGACGCAGCATGATTACAAGATAAATCCACTCATCCGTGTCTTTGCTGATCACAAAAAAATCTCAGTTTGGAGTAAATAGATTGTAAATATTGAGTCTACAGCACTTGTGGTGAGTTTAGTCTCAGTCTGTCTCGGTTCAGAGCAGCTGTGTTAAGTTGACACTAATGACTCAGTGTAGGGTCAGACGCTGTATTTCTGCAGTTCCCAGCCTTTAGTCTGTTTCCAAATAGTCTTTTTATTAGTGTGCCTGTGCACAACATGAACAGCTTTGGTTGGATTTGTAATGACACAAGATTCTGGATCAGCCCTGTAAAAACACACCAGGCTGTTTTACTGGGTTTCCAGACTTGTCTTAATTTTCACCGCTCAAAGACCTGTCGCTTGGCAGACAAAGAGAGACTTTTGCTTTAAACTGAGCTGTGAAAATTAGACCAAATTCCAATACATCCCTTGTCCCTGCCACTTAGCACTAACCTGTCTGTTTTGCATGTTCATGTGTAGGGTGAGGGTGTCCTGATTCTTGTTGGGATAGAGGGGTAGAGCAAAGTGTTGTGGCTACATGGCCCTCCAAACTGAGGTTTTCCAGAAACACACTCCAAACCTGGTGTTAGGAGAACACAACAAAAGAAATCCACAAATGTTTTTCTTTTTTTTTCATTAATAATGATTTAAAGATCTGATAACCACCATATCATCTTAGTTAAATAATGTTTAAATGTAATATGGTCCTTTTCTTTCTAACAAGCTCAATAAATCGCTGGTATGCCAATGTCTTGGTATCTAGCTTAATGTTGCATTGTTAATGCTAATTTGTGCATGACAGTCCCACATTCTTACATATTTCCATGTTGCATGCCTCTGATGCCGTCTGACAACTGAAATTTGCTTGTTATCGCTCCTGGCAGGGTAGGAGCATGGGTTGCTAACTAAAGCAAAGAGAGTAATGCTTGTGGTCTGGAGCTGAAGCAGTCTTCTTTGTTTTATTTGATGACTTGTTTGATTGATTGATTGATTGATTGATTGATATCATAAAACTTAAGTTCTGAACAAATGGTGACTGTCCTGACAACCTCCTGACAAGAGTTTTGGTTAGAAGCCTAAAATAAAGTCTGTGGTTAACAGAAGCATAAGCCACTATTCTTCTATGACATAAAATATGTCAGTAAGTACCCCCCTTCTAAATTCTGAAACCTTTACACATCTTAAAAAAAAGACGGTTGCTAACAAGTAGCAACAGTCATGGACGAAAGTATTGGCACCCCTGGAATTTTTCTAGAAAATTCACCATTTCTCCCAGAAATTGTTGCAATTACAAATGTTTTTGGTATACATGTTTATTTCCTTTATATGTACATTGGAACAACACAAAAAAGAGAAGAAAAAAAGCCAAATTTGACATTATTTTACACAAAACTCAAAAAATGGGCTGGACAAAATTGTTGGCACCCTCAACTCAATATTTTAGTTGTACACTCTTGGAAAAAATAACTGAAACCAATCGCTTCCTATAACCATCAACGAGCTTCTTACACCTCTCAACTGGAATTTTGGACCACTCTTCTTTTGCAAACTGCTCCAGGTCTCTCAGATTTGAAGGGTGCCTTCTTACAACAGCAATTTTGAGATCTCTCCATAGGTGTTCAATAGGATTTATCTGGACTCATTGCTGGCCACTTTAGAACTCTCCAGCGCTTTGTCTCCAACCATTTCTTGGTGCTTTTTGAGGTATGTTTCGGGTCATTGTCCTGCTGGAACACCCATAACCTATGACGCAGACACAGCTTTCTGACACTAGGCCCTACATTGTGGCCCAAAATCTTTTGATAGTCTCCAGATTTCATGATTCCTTGCACACAGTCAAGGCACCCAGTGCCAGAGGCAGCAAAACAACCCCAAAACATCTTTGAACCTCCACCATGTTTGACTGTAGGTACTGTGTTCTTTTCTTTGTAGGCCTCATTCTGTTTTCTGTAAACAGTAGAATGACGTGCTTTGCCAAAAAGCTCTACCTTAGTCTCATCTGTCCACAAAACGTTCGCCCAGAAGGATTGAGGCTTACATTTTTGCGAACTCCAGTCTGGCTTTTTATGTCTCTGTGTCAGCAGTGAGCTTCTCCTCAGTCTCCTGCCATAGCGCTTCATCTCATTCAGATGACGACGTATGGTCTGAGCTGACACTTTTGCACCCTGAGTCTGCAGGACAGCCTGAATTTGTGTGGAAGTTGACTGAGGATGTTTATTCCGCCATTCGAAATATCCTGTGTTGCATTCTTTTGTCGATTTTTCTCTTCCATCCACGTCCAGGGAGATTAGCCACAGTTCCATGGGTTATAAACTTCTTGATTATAATGCGCACAGTGGACAAAGGAACTTCAAGATCTCTGGAGATGGTCTTGTAACCTTGAGATTGTTCATACTTTTCCACAATTTTGCTTCTTAAGTCCTCAGACAATTCTCGGCTCTTCTTTTTCTTCTCCATGCTTGGTGTGACACACATGGGCACACAACACAAAGCTTGAGTCAAGTTTTATACATTCTAACTGGCTTCAGGTGTGATTTCTATATTGCCAGCACATGTTACAAAAAAAGTACTCCCTCCTGCACATAGCCCACGCAAGAGAAATCACCACAGCAGAAGATGGCATGTTCACAATGTCTGACAACACTCTTCTGTACCTATTTAGGTAAACGGCAGCATTAACTACTACCAGTGACATATTACGGTCTTGAAGAGTTGTCCCATTTTTTGGGTGGGGAGACTTCAACCACTATCCCTTGTGCCTCTGCTCCAAGGGACAAGATGATTCTTGAGAACGAGGTGTAGGTGTAAAAATAAGAAATGGGATTGGGCCTAAATGTGTGAATTCTATCTTAGGGTGTGTTTTATCGATAGATAATTCATGTTATATGCGTCACTCTGCTTGGTTAAGATCCAACAGCTAAACCCCCTCTCTGTTGTGCCCACATAAACTCTAATGAATACATAAAGTTTGCATTCCTGAAAGACGATGGATCACGAATCATTAAACATTATGCATAACAACATACAAATATCCTTTGCAATTAGTGTGCATTTCATCACAGGGGATATCCAACAAATGTTTCATCTTCTGCCTCTTTTATGTTTTCGCCTCAGTCCCAGCAGGGCCGAGCTCACCTCATGCAGGGAGTAAATGAAAGCTAAATGATCTTAGGGCTCCTTAAGGAAAGATACCATTAGAGATTGCTGCAGAGACAAGAGACAGAGATGCCTAGATCTGACTTGGCAGAAAAAAAGCAACAGATGTCATTATGGCTGTACCAATGGATGGCATCCTTCTATGAATGTGCAGAGCGGCTAAGGCTTAGTATCTAATGATGTAGAAAAAAAAATGCCCAAGAGTGCAATGAGTAGCCTGTTAAGAGAGTTTTTACATGTTACTTCTCACTGTGGTCTCAATACGACTTCAGTTTGTGTCTGCCCAGTTAATCCCCTGTAACGCTGCACAACATTTGGCAGATTGTGAGTGTGTGTGTTCATATTCAGGAAAAATAACTCTGCAAGCCTCCCTGATATGGCTCCAAGATTATTGTTTGAAGTGTCCACAGTGAGTAAACAATGGGCCGGAATGACACCACTCAATCAAAAAGAGGCATTGATTCTCTGTTTGCTCTGAGATTAGAAAAGGAGATGTCAACTTTCCTACAAAACCAAGTAACAACAGTTGCAAATCAATGACTTTCGCACTGCTTTTTCCACACAGGAAACATTACGCAGCAACCATTAATTCAAACCATCTGAGTATGCTATATGAAAAAAAAAAGATGCCAAAACGCATTCTTTCCTAACCTTTCCTCTCATTTAATTAAACATGTACCTGTGAGACTCATCTGTCTACTTATTATGCACCTTCAAAAATTACTTTACAGACATTTCTTCGGTTACAATGCAACACCAATTACAGCGCACCTTAGTGGGATCTGCTAAATCCCCCAGCACCAACTCAAATGGAAATCTGAGTACGGTATATCTCCTCGTTTGCTGCGGATCTTCCTCCAGATGAGATTGTGCTCTGAAACCCATTTTCCCTTTTTTCACAGATTGAAGTCGAGTCACTGTTTTTAGGGGGAATACAAATCTTTGAAAAGTCTCACTTTTCTTTATCCGTTTCTCCCCATGCCACCATACAACTGATGTACCACTAAAACCTTGGGTTAGATTTATCAGTTAGTCAATGATATGTTTAATTCTATGCCTCACTCGGCCTCTCATGACACTCTTTAGTGTTTCACGTGTTTGACCAATCACTTTTCTATTGATTGGATCTGTAGCTTTCATGTTGCACCTTAAATGTTGCATCAGACTACATTTGAACAGTGATTCGACATACAGGCGGATTTCCCTAATGTGATTTTGCACTCATTGGCCCCTTCTGACGTTATAGGAGAAAAAAAGACGCTTTTGTCTCTTTCCCTTTGACCTATGTTTCACTTCTGGGGCCTATTATGATCTGGATAATGAGAAAATAATCCTGGGTATTCTTCTACTCCTGCAGGAATGACATTCATTTACCCTGCGTAGAGGCACGGGAAATTAAGCCTATCCCCCATTGTTTTCCTTCTGTCTATAATGCAATTATGTCTTTTTTTCCCCCTTTGCTCCTGGGCCCTAAACTATCACCCCACAGTATTTGTCTCTTACATAACCAGGCCCTGATCTAAGTGTGTAACTACAATGGATCTAGTTCTAACAGTAATTATTTCAATGATCCCATTCAGAGCTAATCATATCTGTGTTCCACAGGGAAGGCTTTTGAGATAACCTATATACGGTTGAAATTCTACACCAGTCGGCCAGAGAGCTTCGCCATCTACAAGCGCACAGAAGAGGATGGGCCCTGGTTGCCTTACCAGTATTACAGTGCCTCTTGTAAGAAGACCTATGGGAAGGATGCCAAGGGTTTCATTCGCCCAGGAAATGATGAGCAGACTGCTTTATGTACAGATGAGTTCAGTGATATCTCTCCCCTCACTGGAGGAAACGTGGCTTTCTCCACCCTAGAGGGACGACCCAGTGCGTACAACTTTGACCAAAGCGTAGTGTTGCAGGTAAGGGCTCATTTTGTTGAGGTGTTTGAATATATATTATGACTATGGTTCTTTTTTCCCCACATATTTTGGTTGACATGGCTATTATTGGGTCTGCTCAAAGTGATTTTTCAGAATGAGCACAACCAACTAGAAAGCTGTCACACACCTAAAGGGACAGTTTCGCCCCCAAAATCAAAAATACACATATTTCTTCTCGTACCTGAAGGGCTATTTATCTAGATTTTTTTGGTGTGTGGCCACAGAGATGTCTGTCTTCTCTCCAATATAGCAGAACAAGATGGCACTCAGCTTGTGATTAAAGTTCCAAAAAACATCTGAAAAACACGACAGCAATATCACTTTCCAGTTGTTGTGAGCAGGTTCATGTAGGAACTATTTCCTTTCCACCGAACCACACTTGCCAATTGTATGACCGTGCAGAAGGAAGTGTGCAACTACTCATGGACAAGAGGCTCATGACAGCATGAGATGTAAACATTAATGGCATTCTCCTCAGCTGAGCTGTAAGGTGAGCTAGCTCAGTGGTGCTAGGTGAGCTAAATGCACACTTCCTTTTGAGTGTTTACACAGATGGTGGGTGTAATTTGAAAGAAAGAAAATAGTTCACAACAAGGTCTGTGGATTATCTTGAGTAACTGGGTCATGATTTCTGAAAAGAGACATTACTGTTGAGTTTTTCAAATGTTTTTTTTTGGGGGGGGGGGGGGGGGCATTGAGCGCCACAATCCGAGTGTCATCTATTTCCATTATGTTGGAGAAAAGGCAAACATCTCTACAGCCGATATCTCCAACCCTCAGCAACTCACACCAAAACAATCTAGACTGATACATAGTGATACACTGATACACACTGGTACAGGTAAGAGATAAAATGTGTATTCTTAATTTGGGGTTAAACTGTCCCTTTAATTGAGTAATACATATTTTGACTGTGGCCAAGTGCAAAAAAGTATTTAAAAAATCAAATTACTGCATAATTTATATTTTTCAAAGAGACAAATGTTTTATGTAGATTAAACATGAAAAACATTTAACTGTTTACTTATTTTTAATGACTGTTGTTTGCTTTTCTTTAATGCATTACATTTCAAAACCTTGCTGCCAACTCATAATGGATGTTAGATCCTGCTAGTGTTGACCTTTCCAACATTTCTTCCAAAAAAACCTCTGGAAAAACATGTCTCAGTTTGACAATGTGAACAATTTCCCTCAAAAAAGGGTCATTATTTACCTGTATACACAAAACATAGACAGCATGTTGCAACAATGCGGTGTAACTGATGTTTCTGGGCCACCACCTTAAGCATACACTTTTACACAAACAAACATACCGTAGCTGTACACATATACATACGCCTACAAGCCTTTTTTCAAAGCAGCTGAGGGGAATCTAATGTTATGCTTAGCTCTGATTAACATTGATGAAGCTTTGAGAGGGCTGTGCTGAATTAATGGCAGCCTCTTGGGGGAGAGTCTGGGAGGGGCGGGCACAGTAAAGCGTGGCTAAAAATGAGTAAATAAAGCCCTTAATGCAGCCACTCCTTTTTCTTCGGCAGGGCTTTGAGTATGCATGCGTGCATCTGTCCAAGCATGTGCTCTGCATGGCTACTTACTTTAGTGAAAAAACTTAAAGTGACTTTTCTGGTTATTAATCACTGAGGATCTTAGCTGTTGTGTGTGTGAATCTTTGTGTATTTCCAGGTCTCAGCATTTCTAACAGTATCTTGTAATCAACCCAAATATTTATATAACAGTAAAAGTAACCTTGTCAAAACAAATTAAGTAAGCAAGCTAATTAGAGCTGATCGGGCCATTTACTGAAGGAGGATATATCATGATGATACGTACAGTAATAATAATGCCTTCATTTCTAAGCAGATGAAAAATTTATGTGTGGCCAGAAATAGTAGATCAAGAGCCCTATTCACAAACATTCTGACAATACTCTGAGTTCCCAGCCTAGCCTAAAAAATTCTCGCAAGGAGTCTTAGCTTAGGAGTGATTTAGGAAAGTTCTCAGAGCAACTTTGAGCAAGAAAGGGACAGAAACTTTTACTTAAGTGAGGAGGAGTGGTTGACCCTGTTACTATATGATATATTCTTTCAACAGATGTGATTGGTTGTCTTTTTGGGAGCCTGCAAGGTGTGGACATCAAGTGAAAATGAAAGGAAATGAAATGAGTAATATAAGACAGAAAGTGTCATTGTTAGTGTGATCACTGCTGATGTAAAGTTGAAACAGACACAGGTCATCACTGCTGCACTGTTGCATTTTTTCAGTTGCCAGATATCTTGGTGTTGTTATCACTTTTATTTCTGGCATTATATTGTTATGGCGTCGGGTGGCAGAGGTGAGCATATCTCTTATTGCCATCGACCACAAACATCATCCCTGCCTGATCTAATCTGTAACATTATGTACTCGTCGTCATCCAGCATTTTGGGAATATTTTCCTATCTCTCTGTCTTTCTGCCTTTTCTCCTCTGCTTAAGAACTCTGAAGAACTCTGAGGTCCCTTAAAAGTCTTCCTCCCTACTCTAGATCTCTTAAGGGCTAAGATGCTTTGTGAATAACTTTATCTTCAACTTTAAGGGACAATTCTTAGACAGTTTTCTTGGAATTTGTCTCAAGTAGCAACTTTTTTGTACACAAATGCTTTGTGAAGGATATTGTCCAGCCCCTTTGGTGAACAATACTGCTGCTGATATTTAATTTTCTTTGGTTTAACCTTAAAATCTAATTGTGTGTTCAGACAGAATACAAAGTGAATTTTGCAGGTGGCACCACTGCATACAAAGTGTAAGGGAAAACAAACAGTCGAGTTGAAAGAATCACCTGAATGACACAATGCAAAAAATGGCTTTACTTTCTGTCTGAACAAATCTTGAACAGTGTTCTTACTTTTTCTAGTAACATGGAGTTTAACTAATTACTGATAGAATTTCGGTAATAATTTTGCAGTCACTCCAAAACCAAATAATTCATTACAACGTTACTTTTGATATCACCCCGTGACTGATTTGAAATACAACATCACATCAGGGGATTCATTTTTGTAATTGTTGAGATGTGCATGCATGTCACAAAACAGAGTGCTAGTTTGGAAGATGGAAACGCTTACCTTAGGCAGCTGTAATAATTCCCATTACCTTGTCAGGAGGAAAGATGACAACAATATGAGTGCTCCAGCTACCTTTCTGCTACTAACATTCTTTCCACTGTGAAAAACATGACCTCAAACCTCTGGTCTGATACACCTACTATGACCGCCAGCACAACAAAGGAAAACTCCAGGAAATACACCTCGCAGAGCACAATCACCAACTTTGTGCAGTGTAATCTAAAAGTAATATGACGAGTATCATTAATGTAACAAATTACCGTTGGCAGGGAGAAATAAGTAAAGTAATATTACTTTAAAAAAGAGTAACGAGTAATAAGTAATAGAATAATAAGCCTAACACTGATCTCTAAGTTTTTGTGTCATAGTGACTCATGGAAACAAATACTTTTGATTTTTTTTCCAATATTGAGCAAGAGTGCTGCAGCTGACAGCGATGACGCAGACTGCAATGTAATCACCTCCAATTTATGTTCTCCCACTAACAGGCTCAGACTGTTATTATAAGTGTTTTACAACATTACAGAAAGGAGGAGCTGAGAAATGAAATGTTTTTCGGTACCTTTTGCTTGTTCCAGACTCTTAAAGGGACATTGTGTAGGAATTACTCCCATCTTACGTTGAAATCGTGTATCACATTCAAACAATAGTGCACTATAGCGCCTCACTTTTTCAAACACATATTGCAACAACGGTAGCCGCCGTGTATCAAAAAGCCTCACTGATGAAACCATGTCATCCTCTGCTATCCAATAAGTACACATATAACAACACAGACACTACACATAGAGTGAAATCCGGTTATACTCCTCTGGTGGAACTGTATGTTTACGTGGTTTCAGTAGCTTTCATAAAGCCGGACTAAAAGCCGATGGGAAGGCTTTATAAGCTGTCATTTACTGTGACAAAAAGCCGGCGTTTACCGCGACTTTGAAAGCTACTGAAACCACGTAAACGTACACTTCTGTACCAACGAGGCTGGTGTATTTTAGCAGGATCTACTGTTATGCTGCCTATGGTAACGAGCAACACTGTCTAACAAAACCCAATGAAAAAAGTTAGCTTTAGGCTAATTTAGGCAGTACAGCCGACTTACTTGTTGAGGAGAAAGCTGGCAACTTCAGCGTCCCTTTTAAAATCTTTCTCCTTCATGAGCTCCTTCCACCTGGGGAAGGCTAGCCCGATGTTAATCCTCTTTTTTTGAATGCTCCGGTCACACTGCCTTTTAAGGTCCCTTTTTCGCTTTCTTGGCGATGGTGAAACCGTCTCCTGTGCTGCTGCATATGCAAGGTCCTGCATTATGCTGCAGTAGTGCACATTTTCAAACTTGCCGGGGTAGTAAGCCTCTCTCGCATCTCAATCACTTAGGTCATTCCTAGTCTGCTGGCTCGCAGGAAAACGTGTAGGTCCTAATACACCAATGATAACACAAATATAAATGCAGACATCGATTTTGGCCAGTAAACAACAGAAAATGTTACACAATGTCCCTTTAAGTGTCCAAGTCTTGCTCGACAAGAGGTCTTGTTCTAAAATCTTGCAGGAGGTGATATGTTGCAGAGAGAAGAGAGTTGGAGAGAGACGTTTTGGTAATAGTTTGTTGTGTTGGAGTACAGACAGTGTATTTTATCTTATCTAAAAGATTTTCAGTGTCATGGATAGCTCAATATTTAGCTGATTTTGACAATATGAAAAAGTCCGACACAAAACAGATCAGAAAAAGCTAAAGGTACGAAAACATGTTTCATTTCTATGTAGGGTCCTTTCTGTAGTTTTATAAGACACTCATTAACTATCTGAGCCTGTTCATGGCAAAACAAAGCATTTTTAATGGACGTATACTGACAGGGCACACATTGCAGTCTGGTGTTGCCGCTGCTGGCTGCAGCCTTCAATGCTGAACCAATTTCAAAAGCTGTTGTTCCCAGGAGACACTTAGACACAAAAACATAGGAAAATAGGGTACGGGCTGAAAAATACCAGAGTTTTCCTTTAAGGCCTCATAACCCAAGAAAGACCTAGAAATTCTGTTTACATACTATTATTTTACCGAATGCATTTATAATGAAGGGAAGTCGCTACCTAGATTACGTTCAGCAGCGTCGTTTTTTCGGGGGAAGGACGTTTTAACCTTGTGACGCACAAACCCTGTAGGGATGTGGTCAGAGACAGGTTTGCATCCTGAGTTCTGCATGTGATTAGATTCAGGCAACAAAGGCACTTCAGGTAAGGTTGGAGAAAGATCATGGTTTTGCTTAAATATTGATAAAGTTAAGACTGTTTTATGCTTCGGTTCACTGTGGGGGTTTTCAATATTTAACCAAGAACATGATCTTTCCCTAACCTTAACAGCATGCTTTGAGTGCTTAAAAATAACCATAAAAAAACATCAATCATGCTTTAGATGCTATGAGCAGATACTGTATTGCAAAAATGGATCTTGCAGGACAAAGGAATGGATTCTGGGAAACTATTATACAACTTCCTCATTATGTTTCTCAGAAATCTCAAAAAGTTGGTATTTGCTGTTGCAGGTAAGTATTATGAATATTAAAGTAATTTCTAGTAGACAGGAGGCAACAGCAAAAATATAGTAAAACAATGTAAATTACCCCAGTAGGAGCAACCATGATGAATAAACCTCATTTAAAAGTTTTTGTTTCTCAGTTAAAGTCCCATTTTCGCATCCGTAACCAGGATGTAGACACCTCGGCCTCCCACTGCCCGAGTGTTTTCACTCTGCATTTTACTTCCTTGGCACTGTCCCTTACAGTACTATCTGCAAGTTACTATTTTTATTCCCTGTCTCTACTACAACAACAATAAAAAAATCCTACCTTGTAGTGGACATATAGCTTCAATTGTAATTTTCATTTATTTCAGGAACCATGTGCCACGACGATCAGTCCGCAGACATGGCCTCTTCATGTTATCTAACAATAACATGTTCTTCTGCCTGACCTTTCTCCTTAAATGTCGTGAGGAAATAGGTTTGGCAATGCAAGACTACCACCTCTGTAAAGGAAGCTGTCCTCCTCCACATCATTAAATAAGAAGAGTGGGGTGTCTTTTGGAGGATGTGTGGAGGATATGCAGTGTAAGCCTGCACAAGCATAGCCCGTTCCCAAAGAAAGAAACCATCTTCCAAAACTTAATAAAGTAACCATAAGGGGATTTTTGGAGGATGTGCGTTGCTCTGCCTGTCAGTACTTTCGCAGTTCACTGTATATGACTGTTATAAATCAATTTAAAGGTCCAGTGTGTAAGATTTAGAGGGATTTAGTGGTATCTGGTGGTGAAGATTGCAGATTGAAACCAGCTGACACGTCTCCTGTTGAGAATTCCTTCTATGTTCATTGTTCAGCAGGTTTTTATCGGGAGCTGAATTATCTGCAGAGGTCCCTCCCTCTCCAAAATAAACGGACCAGATGATTAAAACCTGTGAAAACACTGAATCAGTGTTTCTTTCACGCTCTTTGGCATGTCGGAGACCAACCACCTGCTAATGTATGCTAACTGTTTTTGTCAGATAACTTGAGATCTAAAGGAGGTTTTTACAGGGAGCCGAATTATCCACAAAGGTCCCCTCCTCTCCAAACGAACAGATTTATATCAGTAAAAACACTGAATAAACCCTTTGCACCTTACAATTAAGTTGTTGTTTTTTTTCAACACTGGTCATCGCAGATGGACTTTTAACCACAGTGGCCAATGACATAATGCAAATGGTCCTATCTAGAGCCAGTATTTAGTTTGTCATTCTGGGCTAGATACTGCTTATTCTAAGATAACGGAAACGCTATTCCTATTTTGGGGATTATACATGAAAGGAAGCATACTTACTATATCATATCCCATTTCTGCCAATATGTCCTTCTAAATCCTACACACTGGACCTTTAAAGGTTAGCCTCAGCATACATAAATCTAAATCCCAATTTCTCTCAGCTAGATGTTTTGAAACTCAACTGGAAACATGCTGTGTTTCAAATCTCTGATTGTAACATTCAATGACATTCTGCTGAGGCAAACTGAAGCCTGACACAGAGCGGAGAAATCATGTAGCAATTTTTTGAATACATTCCCTTAATATATATATACATATATGTGTGTGTGTGTGTGTGTGTGTGTGTGTGTGTGTATATATATATATATATGTGTATATATATATGTGTGTGTGTGTGTGTGTGTGTGTGTGTGTATATACAGTATGTATGTATGTATGTAGGTAGGTGTATATATATATATATATATATATATATATATATATAGAGATAGATTTTAAAGTTAAGTTGCGACATGATGGATAAAAGCTACTTAATCTTTAAAAAAGTCATTAAACAGAAATGTTGAGCTGATTCGAATAGTAACTGAGGATAAGAATTTATTGTGATGCTGCCATTGTTTTATTTGCACTCTTAAACCTCCCTCAGATGTATGATTTCAAAAGCACGTCAGGGTGATAGAGATGACAAGCCCTTAGGGCTACATATGGTATGTCTGCCTGCACACATACCTTTACCCCACCCCCCTGCCACCCTAACACACACACACACACACACACACACACTCATGCACACACACACTGTGCCGGATGCTGTCTACTCATAAAACCTCCCCTCCCATCAACCATGGCACTTTGAATGGTGACATCTCTGCAACCTCCTACAGAGTAGAAAGAGGCAGCTTTCCTCAAGAGTGATCCCATTTCAAACTGGGAAAAGATGGAGGATGGAAAGACAGCAGTGGTGAAGTCACATCAGCTCTCAAGCATACACTAAGCTGCACCGAGGAGAAGGATAAAGACATTTTCTCCTCATCTCTGCTACGTGAGGTCCCCTTGCGTCTACAGCAAGTGAAAATAGAAATGAAATGCACCATTGGATTAACTTCAGCGTTGCTATGGGTTGTGCACATAGTGTGGCAGGCTACTGTCAGTAAGGCGACGTACAGCCGCATGAAAAAGGAATCTTTACGCAGAACTGGATTTGGCCTCTGAGCCACAAGTCTAGAGATTCTCCACTTATCTGGCTTGCTAGGACAACAAAGAAAGGAGAGTGAATTAAAAAAAAACATTTATATGGCTTAGCAATAGCCACTTAACCTACTGCAAAAAAAAGACCTCTAGAAGTTTCCGTAAGCACAAGGATGTTCCTTGCATCATCCTCTTTCTCCCTGCTCAGTGTGTATTGCTTTGCTTCGCCCTCTGTGCTTGTAGTTCTACATTGTTTTTGCAAGACAGCAGTTATAAAATGCTTACAAGAAAAGGTATCATCAGCCTGGTTTTCTAGTTCAGAGATTATTAAACTGTCCTTTTCTGATTAATCCTTTCACACTAGTCTTCTACCACTGTGCTATTTCGGCTTCTCTATCTATCTGTTATATAATTGTGGCAGGCTGGGACAATAGCAAACTGGAGTCTAGGTTTGTAGGACATTACAGGATTGAGCCTGGTCTGCTGAAATTTTGTAAAGTGAGCGTTATGTTTTCAGTTGGAAATACATGCTCCATGCATGAACAGAGCGAGAAATACATCTTCCCACCATGAAAGGATTATGTGGGATTAAGGAATTAAGGGACCAAGGATTATGGGAAGGAGGCACGGGTAGAAACAGGTAGTCTGAGTGTTGACAATAGCGTAATAGGAAGAAAAGACAACGTGGACAGGGTGGTGGACACTTGCCTTAATCTGTAATGACCTGGGTTAAGTTACAAGTCATGGAAGATAAGAGAATATTTGTACTATTATCTGACTTTTTTGCCAAATTCTACTTGTCTCTTTTTTCTTTGTCAGAAAACTTGTCCAAACCTTAACTAGAGTTAAACCCCAAGTTTAATTGAAGCTGTTTTACTCACGCTCTGTGGTGCCCCAGAAGGGGGGCCATGGCTACAATCTAAGGCATCCATTGGTCCTGACCATGTGGTATACCTTGTCAGGAAGGGAGCGCTAAATAATGCTCCAAAGGTAGGCTACGTTTTGCTGAGGGAGCAGTTGCGTGTACCTGCCAGTCTCCCCTAAACTGGAGAAGGCCTGTTCCCAGTAAATGCTTTGTTCCTCACAAATAACCAGCCTGTTTAAAGAACAATGAATGACCTGATATGTATAGATACATTCACATTAAAACAGGATTGTTGTGGAACTCAAAAAGTTTAAAAGTACCAGTATAAGTAAATGGAATGGTAAATGGTCCTGCATTTGTATAGCGCCTTTCTAGTCGTCTGACCACTCAAAGTGCTTTTTACACTACGAGTCACATTCACCCATTCACACACACATTCATACATTAGTGGCTGAGGCTACTTGGTGGACGACCCCCTCTACCTCTGAGCCACAGCCGCCCACAAGTCCATGCACATCAGTCATATTAACTGTAAAATCAGAAACAAAAATATATCTGTGTTAACTCTCACTGTTCGACATAGTTTTCAACTAGTCTATAAACTCCAACAGCATTATCAAATCCCTGAATTTTAGTTTTGGCTCTTGGTTTTGCTGTGCCTCGTCAAGATTTTCAGTAACCCTATCTGGCCACCCCTATGAAAAATATCTGGGGGCACCACTGCTTATGGTAAGCTGTTCCACAGGAAAAATGTTGAGGTTGTGCTGCACACACATAATTCAGTGGAGGTGGCGTGTAATTCTAACCACAACACATTTCATTCATCCTATTACATTTTGTACACTGGAAGGTGTAAAACAAGAGGAGGACATTTTTGGTTTTAGGCGTTTAGAGCAGTGAGTCATACAGCCTCATCATGAGAGTAAATCACTTTGCGAGGTGCAGTTTTTTTGATCACACCTCGGGTGTAATATGACAAAATCCTAAAAAAAGGACCTTGTTGTGTGAAAAGTATTTTAGCCACACTAGTAGCGTAGCTCAAGGAATGGCAGCGTCAGTTGGTTGGTCCAACATGTTGGTCCAGACTGAAATATCTTAAAAAACTATTGGAGGGATTTGCACAAAAACTGAACAGATATCCATGGTTCCTACATGATGAACTTAGTGATCCTCTGGCTTTCCTCCAGTACCATGAGTGTGGTTTTGAGTGAAATCTCAAGTCAAGTCCCAACTTTTTCATGCATTGCCGTAGGGCTGGGCGATATGGCCTAAAAAAATTTTTTTAACAACAAATCCAATCCACGATTTAAATCGATTTTTTTCCCCCCACTTAAAATCAATTTGCAGATGACAAAGAAATTGTTCAAGTGCAATCAGAAAAAAGCCAAAAAGAAGAGATGGCAGGGCCCCTGCCATTGTAAGCAGTGAAAATGTAACTTTTCAGTAAGCTTTCTCTAGTTTCAAATTGACTGTGACACTATGCATCCTCAAACTAACTTATAAAATAAGTAAAACATAAAATTATGTGACCCTTTTTTTGACAAAACATTTACACAAGTTTTTTAAACACAAGTTTTGCTGTTCAGTATATTTCCCCTATTGAGGTTGATAAAGTAAAGTGCAAACATAACTTTCGGTTACCTTAACATGTTTTGCATAATAAAAAGGTGCCTGTGGTATACAAAAACTATTTGGTCACTATTTTGATTCCCTGAATCATGTAAACAAAATTAAACATCTGCATTCACTGCATAATCAACAGCATCAAATAGTAGCCTTCTATTGTAAACAGTGAAAATGTAACTTTTCAGTAAGCTTTTCTAGTTTCAAACTGACAGTGACACGATGCTAAACATAAAATGTCTGTGACCCTGTTTTGATTGGGCACCGTATCTCCAGCAATATACATCGCCACTGCATCCGTGATCACTTTCCACCGGGCCCCTTTCATTTCCAAGACGGTAGGTTGGTTTTTGGCGGCGGTGCTGGGGCTGCTGCGGTCTTGTTCATTTTGTAGGGAGCAACACCTGTCCCACTCAGCAGCATGCCTCTGTTTGAGGTGCTGCAGTAAATTGGTGGTTCTGCTACCTTTGGTTGCAACAGCCTTCAAACACACTTTGCAGCGGGGTGCTGTTTGTTCTGTGTCTGACGCCACAAAACCGAACTAATTCCAAATAACTGAAGACATGCTCACTGCATGTTCTTTGTGTATCAAGTGCGTGGGGGGGAGGGGGGAGCCCACTCTGAACTACGGGAGCCCGTCGGTGGCAGATGTTAAAGAGAAACACGATTTTCATGAAAACAAATCTACCTAAACTACAAATTCGAATTAATCAATAAAATCGATTTATCGCCCAGCCCTACATTGCCATGAAATTGGGTATGCACATTCATGTCCCCCTCAGCATGAACTGCATTAACAGATCCTGCAGAGATCCTGTAGGTTTTTCTCTAGTACGATCATCAGGTCAAAAGTTTCACCCACTGCTTTAGTTTTTCACCAAAATACCTGCAAAACCAACATTCCCATCATCCTCAGCTCTACGTTTGTTTAGGGCTAATTACCAAATGTTGGCATGCTAAAGTAATGCTAAACACAGTAAACAACATTCAAGCTAAACATCAGCACACTGGCACTGTAATAGCGGTTTACAGAAAATGTACAGTTTTATGCGCATCATGTTAATGTTTTCAAAGTGACATAGCATATAAGATGACTTTGTCATCAGGAGCTGGAGCGGACAGTGGATGGCGTGACAAGTGGGCAAGATGCCTGCAAAGCTATAGACCGCTGGAGACCACTGCTTTAGACCAAAAACAACAAAACAGGTTATTATCTAGCAAGCCATTGCTGTGTGTCTTGCAGCTTTTTAGGCACCAAACATCAGTGTTTTGCAGCAACCCGTCACTGCTTTTCCAGCAGAGATAGTCCCACCAAATGAAGTTGTTTTTTACGCTCCGTGTCTTGCAGGACTGTGCCCCCAGCACTGGGTATTTTCAGCCAAAACATGATCTTTTGCTAACCATAATCAAGTGTGTTTTATGCCTAAACCTAACCACACCTTAACTGTATGTGTTGAAATGTTAAGTTTCAGCGTATCAGCGACATAATACAATGCCAACTTTTTGCAGGCAGTTGGGTTGTCACGTTAGTATGTTGATGTTAGCATGTAGCTCAAAGCATTGCTTTGCCTTAAGTACAGCCTTACAAACCAGCATACTCTCTAGTTAAAAGTAAGGGGGCACTGAACCTGCAAAAGTTGTAAAGAATCCCCAGTGATACTATTCATGTTAGCCCTAATCTTTATAAACAGATATCCGCACATGTATGCAGAATCTGTAGGCAATAGGAAACAAGTTGGCAATCGAAGAGCTCTAGTATCAGTTTGTAATCCATTTGTAGTCCGAGTAGTATTTACATATCACATTTGAGCATGTGTAAACAGTCCGTGTGGAGAGGTGGAACACATTGGCCAAAATACAAGCGTGGAACCCATCGACTGTCATCTGACATTGATTTAGCATTATACTAGCTTTTTGTTATTTATTTATTTTTTTAATCTACATTAATATGCACATCTGTTTATAAAGATTAGCCAGAATGACCAGTGTGAGGAAGAATAAGTCTTGGCCTGGACATCTGCTTACTACACTGAATCTCCTGAAATATTGGCTGTTAGCTGATGGTTTTTGGCCCCAACACTGAACTTTTGACTGGATGTTTGGATTTACTGTTGTTCACTGTTTACTGTTAGCAATCTACAGTAGCAAAAAATAAAACCCACAATATATCGGCAGAAAAAATCAGGACACCTTAATACCTGTTGAGCCTGTGATAGACTTAAGTAACTTTTAAATTAGAGTTTTCAGTGGACCTAAAAGCACTTCTATTTTAGCAAACCACCAAGTCTTCTTGTTCTGGCTTCTGAGAGGGGAAATGCTGTTCCAGTAAACACCCTTATGCCTCAGTCTATTGAGCTGGTTTTGGTTTTTAGACTTTAGAGGAGTCATCCAAAAAGTCTTCAGTCTGTTTGTTTATCTCAGTGGGCTTGTTTCTCAGGTGTCTGTCCACAGCTCCAGCTTGTCCCTGTCTCTGCTTGTCCAGGTCAGCAGCATCACAGCGCTCACTCTCTGAATGAGGAGCAGCAAAGCCCGCTTTTGATTTGGTGTTTGTTCCTCAGACAACTCTGTGATAATTCCTGTTGTTTTATGTATGTGGAACCACTGTGACCAGCTGGATGGAAAAAAATCAATCAATTAATGAATTAGTTAGTGTGTGGGGAAAGCTCAACAGTATTCACTCTGTGAAAAATAACTAGATATTGCATGCACATGTCTGCTTGTAGCTAATATTGTTCTACTTCTTACTTCTACATATAATATCATGTAATATTATCCATCCAAGAATATCAGATCTTTCCTGAGGTTAACTGTAAAATACAATTACATAAATTACTGCTATAAAGTGTTGAATAATTTATTTTCTGTATGCAAAGTCATTAAGATCACTATCAAAACTCTGTAACAGATTTCATATATTCAGATGTAAAAACAGCTTTTACACAAAATAATTTCAGTTCAGAACAACTTTATATGGCTACTGAAAAAAAGTAAACATTAATATATTTTAGAACATCATAATTATTATCACTATTATTGAATTTTAATGGCCAGCGTTATGGAAGCTTAGCAATGTAAAAAATTCACTTTACTCAAAACAACAAATGACCAGCTAAGTAGGTTATTATATAATTTTGCTTTAATTAAGTTCAGTAATTTCAAATGTAATTGTACTCTTAAATGGAGTTGCCATCCCTGCAGGTGCAACTTTGATTTCAAGAACTTAAAGGTCCAGTGTGTAGGATGTAGTAGCATCTAGCGGTGAGGTTGCAGAACTGAAACTCTACCGTGTACCAAGCGTGCAGGAGAAATATGGTGGCTGATAACATGAAACACGCAAATGGCCCTACCTAGAGCCAGTGTTTGGTTTGTCTGTTCTGGGCTATTGTAAAAACCACATTGAGGACTTTGTTGAAGACGACCCACTCTGTGTGTGGATATAAAAAGCTCATTCTAAGGTAACAAAAATAGAACACTTCTTAGTTTCAGGTGATTATACACAAATAAAAACATAGTTATGAATATTAAAATCCAATTCTGCAAATAGGCGCTCCTAAATCCTACACACTGGACCTTTAAGGCTGTGATTTCTCCTGTCATTGGCAGATTATGAGACAATGGGCCCCTGGGCACAGAGATGCAAAGGGCCCCACCACCTTTTCTACAGAGGAGCAAGACACAGACTATTTGTTGATTTTGCATCTCATTGTAGTCATTGAGCTATTTTTTGTGGTTTTGTGTGTCTTAATGGTCAGTTAGTGTCCTCGTTAGTTGTTTTGTATATCCTTGTGGGTGTCTTTGAGGGGTCATTTGGGTCACTAATGTTGTGTCCTTTGGGGTGATTCTATGAATATTTTGGTCATTTTTTTGTTTCCTGTGGAGGTTTTTTTGTCTCTTTGTAGTTGGTTACTGTCTCTCTGTGGTTGTTTTGCCATTTTTGTAGTCATTTTTTGTTTCTTTGCAGTTGTGTCTCCTTGTGGTCATTTCCTGGTTAGTATATGTTAATTTGAGTGACATTATGCAAGAAAACACAATGGGGCCCTGTGACACATTGGGCCCCTGTGCTGGTAAACCCATTCAGTAATTTATCCATGACTTCTGTTGATTGTAATTAATATGCGGAAATATACAAGCCACTTTTTTTTTTTTATTAGTCAGTCTACGATCGGGTACTTATTTTTCCTTACCCGTCACAGTTTTTAAAGTAAAGCTTGAATAACCTTTCATAGCAACAGGGAATGTTGTCATTTCTCATTAACCTATCGAACCTTGAGATGTTTTTATTTTCATGGTGAGGCCATGTTAAAAAAAGACATAAAGGGGGGTTGAGTGATCAGTGAGGAGCCCTTAGTTACATTAAAAACTGGCTACTAATGGTGCTGTTGGCTGTATTTCAGTATGCTTTGGATGACATCGACCCACTGATTATAAAGCTGTGGGGGATCAATATAAGCCAAGAATACATAGATTGGCTGGCAAATCTCTCAACAGACCTGCCAAACAGCCCCTCTTCTTCACTCCTCCTCCCTCTATCTGCCTTCCTCTTAAACAACAAGATGAGAAGACCCATAATTGACTGTGATCTGTTCTCCCATTAGAATAAAAGGCGGATCAATTGCACCATTTCTTTCATTAAAACGCTCATTCCCCCCTCTACTTTAAGGGTGATGGGACAGATGGGTGTAGTGAGCAAAGACAAAAACACATCAGCCACTCTCTTTGATGTACAAACAAAGCTGGTGAAATGTAAGAGAATATTCTTTTCCACGCAGTGAATCGTCAAAAAGGATGGTAGGGCATACTCCTCTTAAAGGTGGCATACTAGCTCCCGCTTGAGCTACAAATACTAGCCCAAAAAATGGGCAACTCAATACAATAGTCAGGGTTGAGAGTGGTACTCAAAAGTATCATTCCCACAACAGCACTATTTCTTGAATAAAAGATCAAGTGTGTGAAAAAGAGGAACAAGAGGGCACAGGGAGGGTAGTACAAGTGAGGTTGTTACATTTTCTTATGTAGTGCAAATAATGAGAACATTTCTGGATTCATTACACCAAGTATCTCTCAGTATCTTACATATATTATTACAAATATTAGGAACAAACAATAAGACATTTAAAACATCAAATAGTCTGCATTCTGCACCACAGGCTGCTCTGGAATTCACCAGTTTTGGCTGTAGGGATTTCCAGGACAGGTGGGTCCTTTCCTTTCCAGAGCTTGTGCTGCTGACTTTGCACGGACATTAGAGGCCGGTGGTGAAGCCCACCTGAACAGCTGTGTTAGGCAGGAGGGTCAATGTCACACACATGAAGTAGAATAAGTGGTATGTGTGGGGATGGTCACCTAGCAGGAGGTCGTTTCATGACACACAAACCCCATAGGATGTCATATGGAGCTGCAAGTTTGACCTGCTTGTTGTTACACACATTTCCTAACAGACAGCAGGAGAAAGAGAGAGAGAGAGGATTGTCTTTGCACATATCTGGGAGGTCTCTCACACATTTAGGTTGAAGTGCATTTTGTATAATATGTGACCTTTAGAGACTACTGTCAGTATAGTTACTGTAATTCTGTCCACTATGCTGTCAATACCAGCTCTCTGCAGAAGTTGTGACTCCCTGATTTTTCCTGTAACACCACCAGAGGGTCAACATTTTACCTCCCAGCATCTACTGGATGGATTAGGACAAGATTTTGTACAAATATTAAAGGGGAATTCTGGTGTGAAATGGATTTGGAATATATTGTACATGATCACGAGTTCAAATCTTGTGTTGGGTACAAAACTGCACTGATGCGGTGCATTCTAAACTAGGCTGTTTTTAGCCGATTCCTCCAAAAGGCTAATGCCGCTAGCACTCGGTGCATGTCTCCAGGTGAAACGAAATAGCTGCCATTAAACCACTTACACAGCTCAAAGTAGCCCCACACTTCGTTAGTAGTATAACGAGGGTCCTACCATTTAAACCGAGGCATTCAGAACTTTGTAAGTGCACAGATAGTTTATTAAAAATTACTGTTTACAAAGATAGTACCTTGAGGTAGTTTACTGGTCGCCGCCAAGTCGAAACAAGTAGATTACCGACTCCTCTTCTCGTCTTCTCTCCTCAGAATCACACATCCCGGTCACCCCTTGTTTACGTGTACAGCCCAGACAATAATTTTGTAATTCCCAGACAATTAATCCTAATGACTTTTCCTCTGGTGCCACCAGCAGGTTCAAATTCTAATTCATCCATTGCTTTATTACCGAATATCTGGAAATCTTATCAGAATCAGCTTTATTGGCCAAGTATGAATGCCATCTAAAGAATTTGGCTTCGTTTTTATGTTACTTTCAATGCACTATACAGAAACAGACATACAGCTAGAAACAAGGACAACAAAGCTAAACAAGATAAACACTTGACTACTATGAAGCATGTAAAACGGTGGGACAATAGTGCAAATGATGATGAAATAAATATAGCATGAAAAATGCAAGCAGGTTGCTGTATATACACAAGGTAGGTGGATATGACAGAATATACAGTGTAAACAGCATGCTTAGATTATGTTTGACAGATGTGTAAATGTTTACAGTGTGTATTTACACGATGAAAATATATAATTGACTGGTAGCGTGGGTGCTTGGTGTAATAGGGTTATTTCACAGGGATTGTTCCTGACACTATGTGACTAGTGTTAAGTGCTCATCATAGAGACGGCCTGCAGGCAGAAACTGTTCTTTTGTCTGGTTGTTTTGACGTACAGTGTTCTGTAGCGTCCACCAGAGGGGAGAAATTTCACCCAGGTTGTGTCCAGGGTCTGAAGGGTCGGCAGTGATATAACAGTACCTGCCCGTTTCCTGACTGATCCAAACCACACATTGATGGATGTGCAGAGAATAGATTGGATCATTGCAGTGTAGACTGACATATATAATGGCATTTGCATCAGCTGTTGCTTTATTTTGTGTTTAGTGAGAATTAGTGAATATTAACATGGTAACAGACTAAAGTGCACTGGCAAACCTGGTACAAACAGTACTACCCATGGACCATACATTATAGTGTACATAGTCTCTAGCTCAAAGCACTGCTTTGCCCAAGTACAGCTTCAGAGATGAGGTAGCGTTGCTGATGTTGGTCTGGTTCTCTACAGAACTCCAAGAAAAAGCATCATGATACTTAAATTATTTCAATATATTCTTGTAAATCCTGTTCCAATGCTCTCTCATACCTAAATGACAGAATAAGTTGATTTCCAGTAATACCCAAAACAACATTTATGACCACCCCTAACACAATATATGGGTTATTACCATCCTAACGGTTGGCTTTAAACAGATCCTTAACTTGATGAAATGGGCACTGCTATTAAACTTCGTGGTTAGGTTTACACAACAAAACTAAGTGGTTAGATTTAGAAAAAGCATCATGTTTTGGCTTAAAATAAGTACTTTTGTTGTTTACATAACATCATGTATGTCACATGACAGACTCACAGCACATCACATTCATCACGTCACATTTGTCATGTCACATATGTCACAAGCCTAGTATGGTACACACGCTAGCTTACTACACTAAGTGGTTATTTAAAGAACTCAGTGTCGACTTTTGCCTGTTGACCATCCACCACCCCTCCCAATCACCCCATAGAGACTTCTTTTACAACATTGCACAGACATCGTCGCTTTTTATACTACATCCCCTCACATCATTCTCTGCTCCCGTAATGATTACTACAGCCACTAGAAAGTGCCGCCTTACTGTACATGCACACCAAGAGCTGCAAAAGCTGCTCTTGGTGTGCAGGTAAAGTAAGGTGGCCCTTTCTAGGGCTGCAAAGCTGCAAAGCATCCATGTTTTTGCAACCAGAGTGCCAGATGACAGTTGGGGAGTCGCAAACCTTATGCAAATTAGCTATGACGCGTTTCAGCTGCAAATACATCCATGCTAATATAACGTTTTGTCTGTGCAAATGTGAAAAATGCAAATAAATTAGAACAAACAAGTCACTTCAAGGCAGTTATCACTTCAGCACCAGCCACTAACCGGCTTTGTGGCTCCTTTAAATTGACAAGTACAATTGAATGTATGACGTCATTAGCGACTTGAGCAACTTGAGCTGCCAAAAATATTTTGGAGAGCGGCGCTGCTTTGGTGACCTCGGCTGCTTTGCAGCTTTTGCAGCTCTTGGTGTGCACGTACAGTTACAATAAATGTAAGAGGGTCGTGATAAGCTGCTTGCACAGTCGACCAATCTGGCCATTTTTTCGGTGAGAGCAGCCTGCCAGTTATTATTTTCACGTCATGTGATATATCCATGCATCAAGTGCACATGTGTTGTAATTTATGAGTCTGGCAGTCATGCTAAATAGCACACTTAAAGCAGTCACACTCCCTGAAGAACACCCTTATCTTCAGGTGCCCCTTCATTAAGTCAAACCTTATGTGAATTTGATTATATTGCCATATGCAGGTGATATTTGCTGACTGGGAGGTTTCTGTATGGCTGATATAGAATAAGGGTAATAAATGGAGGATAAGTGTCACATTTAAGTACCTTTATGAGTCTTATCTACTTTCAATGAACCACATATGATGACCTCACATTGTCGCTGTTAGGAGTTGACCTTTTTCATGTCATATAGAGATAAAAAAAAAAGCTGGAGAAAACTCTTTAATACCCTGCGGTTAGTTGTCTGGGATTGAACTCTTGTGTTCTTCAGAAACCCCAAAGAGCTCTTTTGCAAGCAGAAGAGAATTAGGAAAAATGTCAGTGCTGTGATTGTAATCACTGCTTAGCCTCTATGAAAACACATCTCTGAAACACACCTCCATCTGTGATTTTCTGAATGTTGTTGCTCAGGCAGAATGTGTTTTTCATAAAGTTGATGTAATCAGAGTAAATGCCCCGAGCACTCACCACCCAGTTTTTTTTCTCAGCATTGTTTGTAGCAATATTGCATTTCTATAGACATGAGCAGTGATCCAGCTAATGCATTAAAATCATACCCCGGAGGTACAAAAGAGGCCACAGTCTACCATATTTTGTCCGTCCGACTGACACTGCAGACCACAGAAAAAGGACGCATTTTGAATTCAACATTGGCGTTAATGAGTTGTCTTAAAAAGTTTTGATGTGTAGTTGCACATAAAGATGATTAAATCAGGACTGTAAAAAAGCCACTTATCTGATAAACATATATTTTCAAAATGCCTCGTGGCAGATAATAGTTTGGACAGATCACTTAAGGAATTTCTATTCATAGATATCTCATTTATCAGTTGGCTTTTCTCACAGTGGGACAAAGATTTGGCATTTATGTCAGGGGGGTTAAACTCACAGTCTTTACATACAGATTGTCAACAGAGCATAAAATGATCCCTGTTCCTCTCTGTGACATGTCAGTATGCCATTTCCTCTGCATATGGCTCATACAGAAGCATGCATATTTCATGAGGCTTAAAACAGGAATTGCATCCTGCCTGTTTTATTAGCATTTTAATCCCTTTGCAGATTTAACGCTTGTGCCTCAGTCTGAGCAGCGCGTAGTTTCAATATAGAGACTTCACACGCTTCATCCGCTGCTTTTAAAATATATCTCCTTGTCATTTTGAGAGGTCAAAGCACACACAAAAAAGAAAAAAAACATCTGGTGACTCTTAAATGCACAGGTGTTTTGGTCTTATGTATATGTCATCTGCATACGCGTAGTGTTGTGTGTTATACCAGTGATCTAATGCGTTGTTTTCATTGCCAAATGATTTTAATGTGGAGTAAACAACACTCACCTTGTACCACAGCATTTAGATGTTTTCTCTAAAGTAATGGCTTACTTCAAAGAGGGCTCTGTTGTCAAGTTTGTAAAGCTCTCTTTTTTCAATAATCACGCAGAAGATGAAAGCTGCTTTTTGAATTCTAATTTAATTTGTTCAGTCATCCATTAAAACGGTTTGTCTGTCTCTCCTGCCACCAGTCCAACTTCTCCCTCTCTCTCCTCCTCTCTCTCTAGAAAGCTGTGTGGCAAATTGGAGCTCCAGCGTTGAATGACAATGAGTAAAAGGGGAAAAATACATATTGAGGGCACAGTGAACTTAAGCAATTAAATTAAAAAGTTATTAACTTTGGAATGAGGGACACTGCTCTCTTTCCCGTCATTGCCTGCAGCCAGAGGTTTCGGAGTTCAAGGAAACAGACTGAAACAGAGAAAGGGGAGAAAGGAAGGAGACAGTTGTGGTGATAAAAAAGAGGTAGGGACAGACGGGGAAAGAGACAAGAGAGTGAGGGTGAAGGTTATAAGCCCCTGAGCAGAGATGTCCTCTGAAATGTTTGATATCATTAAAAACTTTGCTGTGTGCGGCCTGGTACAGTACGTGTCTTATGTGCACCTGCTCATTTGATCATTAGACCTTTATTGTCTCAAGCAAAGGACTGGCTCACTGCCACTCTCAACGCTTTATCCTATCCCTAAGTCAGCATCATTGTAGCATTGTGAGCCTAAATTCCAAGGGAGCGAGAATCAAAGTTAATTAAGCTTTTGCTGTGCTTTGCACAAATAATACGTAATGGGCTGACTACTAATTAACCCTAAGAAACTGCTTCCTTTCAATGCAGTAAGTGATATTTGGAACTATGTCTGCTTTTCCTTACACAGTTAGCACTGTTCTACCAAGCATAGCTAATAACTCTTCCATATGATAATGGTCTCGCGCTTGATGATAAATGGAAGAGTTTTTGCTTTTATGGTGTGTAAGAACTTTAAAATGCTAACAAAAACATTTCATCATCGATGTGTGTTAAAGCATGAGAGCTGGATGTTGGACACAATAGCAATGCAGTGCCAGTGTTCTGAATAGCCCCACATTAAAAGAGGCCTGACTCTCATACATCTTAACATTAATGATCATTGATTAATGCTAATTACTTATTTCATAATTTAACCAAAGGGCAGGTCATGTCCGTCATGTCCTTATCTTGTTATTTATTGGAAACACTGGATTTCACTTGAGATTTGATCATAAGAAAATTATGAAAAAATAAAAACCTCTTTCTGTAAATTTGTTTGTAAATCATTTGTTCATGCCATGGTACTTTGAATTTGTGAAGAAAACATTGTTTTTCTCACATGCCTCTGTGGAAAACTGCAAACATTTTGATTTGTTGATTACTTAGGGACCAGGTTTAACTCAGATACATACATTTTTGTTAAACAAAAAAATCTCTTAGTTTTGGACTCTGGCTTGGAATATAAGTTTTACTTACTGTTCAGTTTTACAGACTAATTTTTTTGGTGAAAATGCACGTGTGGGAAGTACTGAACATATGTCTGGATAAATGAGACTTTGATTATACTGCACATGTGTGAGAGTTTGTTAACTAATGTTTTGATGTAGTTTTGCGGTTTTTAAATGTGGTCCCTAATCACACAATAAATCAATATGTTTACCCTTTTCCATGGAGACATGCGAGTAAACAAAGTTTTCCCTACAAATTCAAGGTAACACAGCATGACTTAGGATTTACAAATGGTCATTTTGGGGGTGAAGTATTCCTTTAAAGGCAGACAGAATATATTAAAATAACAGAACAAATATCTGAGTGGAGGGCACATTTAATGTTTTAATCTTAAGTCGACTATCTTTCATCTTGTAGGTGCAAATTACAACATTCTGCCCTTTTGTTTTTCTGTCATACAGCTAACGGTTTCTATTTATGTGGCCTTTATGCAATTTCCCTCAATGGTTAAAGACCTTACTGTGCATGGGACATGTATTATCATGACGACAACAGTAGAAGACATTGGGCCTCATCCCACAATACCTTTTCTAATGATTTTTCCTTAAGATAGGTCCTATGACAAGTCTAAGTCAGATTCATGACGTGTTCTTAAACAGCACAATTGTTCACAACTTGGTTTTTATAACTGTAAGGTGAAAGCATGTGCCAGGTGATTCTAATCCACATGAAATGGGCATGAGACTGTGGGGTCGTGTGCACACACAGAAACAGAAGTAGAAGAAGAAGAAGGACAAGCTGCCATATTCAGTACATCAGAGGTCAATATAAAAAGGGAATATCAAATAACCAAACCGAACCAAAGCAAAGATGCATGGAATGCTAAATATACACAATAATCAACCACCCAAACCACAAACCTCAAACTTAATGCATTATAGCAGCACAGTTTTCAGAACTGAAGACAAAGATGTAAGCCATTCTTTGAGGTGTGCATGTTATTGCAGAGAGACAAAGAGATGGGAAGAGAAGGTGTAGGTGGACAATGTCATGCAGTGTTTTTGTAAGTTATTAATAACTTACACAGAGTGCATCTTCGTCACGTTCTGTAACGCCGACCTGAAACACCAGTGATGTTTTTTAAGCATGAACAATCACATACATGTCAGCATAAAATGTGTGTAAGAGTGTTTTTGAGAGGGCATAGATTCTGTTTTTACCTAAAAACAAGTCCTAAAGAAAAACACATTCATATAACATTAGTTTTAAGCACAAATTTACTTCTAAGAATGGTTGGTGAATGAGTCCCATTATGCTTATTTTACTATATGCCAGGAGAGCAGGCTTTGAAATAACCTGTCACAAGACCGGTACAAAATGGTTGACAAGGTAGAAAAGATGAGCAATCAGAGAGAAATTTTGTAAGCATGTTGCACAGGACAAGAAATATTTCCTCTCCTTGGTGTATTTAGTTAAGGGGAAACTCAGTCAATTTTCAACTTGTTCTGCGTCATTGCATTGTGGGCAGAGTGTGCAGATGAGTGATATTTGGCTTTCCCCCGTGCCTCCAGTACCTTGAGATCCTCGCCCATGCCCCAGTGACAGCCCGCTATGTGACACGAAATGCAAAGTTTCCCTTCTCCTCTCCACTTTCTCAGCCTTACTGCCCTTCATTTACCTTAATTTGTTACCTTCAGTTTCCCATCTCAAACTCTACACCTCGCCTCACAAAAAACGGGGATGAAAATCACGTCATGTCCAGGTAGTGTAAAACAAAGTAAAGACTGAGAATCTGTTTTCCCTGGCAACTGCATTGCATGAGGGTCATCCAGTGTCTTCCAAAACCCATTAGCCAGTAAAGTCGTGTCAAGCAGGGCCAAAGTCGATAAGCAAGGGCCGGAACAATACCGCGCCAGCCAACTGCACTCAATTCTGCAACAGTGTAGTTACGGTTACTACAAAATAACAGCTCTACTGTATAGCCCTCAATAGGCTGCTAAGGCACAGAACTGTCTGGGAAATCCTGAAGTGCACTCCAGCTTGCAGGAGAGTGCAGAGATAAGGCTGGCAGAGGAAGAGAAAGGAAAATAAAGAGAGAGGTATAGGGTAAAGTGAGAGGGCATTTCGGGTAAGAACACTAATGGTGCGATGAGTTACGACGGCAGAACAGCCAACATTTTTGCTGAAAGGGAGTCACCAGCTGGCCTAGTTAAAATAAAAAGTTGTCTACTTGCTATAAAATCACCTGTTGGAGATTTTTATACGCTGTGCCACTAATTGCACATTGCTGAGCACACCAAGCTCCACTCTGAAAAGTCTTCTGTTTTACTGACAAAGTAAATTTACTGGCAAAGCTAACCCACTGGTGGCACTGAGGTCCAGTAGTCATGCTGACACCATCCATGTAAGGGTTAAACCAATCAGTAACACATGTGTAGCATATTCGCACCAGATGTTCCAATAAGGGGCTATGACCTCTTCATGCCTCAGCAGTATGTCTCTTGCGACTGCAGGCACGCACCAGGCAGGTGGTCTGAATCCCAGGACTCTGTCCTTTGAGACAGGAAGATGGTGGTCGTGCTGACAGAAGAACAAGAAAGCAGCTCTTTTAAAGATAACTTAGTTTTAAAAGTTTACTGCAGTGCTGCTCAGGCTATTTTCAGCTGAGAGAGATCACATTAGGTATTTGTGGAAAGGGCCTCAGAGGGATCAGTAGTGTCATCTTTGTTTTATTTCTTGCTAACCAATTAAGCCTCTTTCCTCACTTCGTGGACAGAGAGTAATGTTTTTTTTTCTCTGTTTTTACATCTTAACTATTATGAAGCTGAAAATGAACACGTTGTTGTCTCAGTGCTCAGTAGCTACTGTAGCAGATTACTGTGTATATGAAAGGGTCATCTGTGGGTCTTAAGTGCCCTAAACCTGCATTCTTTCTAATGCCCAGCAGGGGGCGACCCCACTAGTTGCAAAAAGAAGTCTGATTGTATAGAAGTCTTTTTTTTTTTTTTACCTTAGTAAACATTTTATTAATGATTTTATGGTCTTTTGTGCTAGCTTCAGGTCTTCTTCAACAAAGCTTTACGATCATTTTGTAATTATGGTCCCATGTAGGGTGAAATAGACAATAAAGAAGGATATGGTTTTGGGTGTGGCTACCTTGTGATTGACAAGTTGTTACCACAGTGGTGCACTCAGGTTCTCAGTTAGATCCACCCCTCTCTCTTTCACAGCTTCATCCTATCGTCCAAACATGGCCACCTCTAGCTCCAAAAAAAAAAAAAACAAGGACGACCAAATTGCCAAACTCATCAAAACTGGCAACATCCACTTCTTTTATACAGTCTATGATACATATCTATACCAGTTATTCTCATGTTTTTAGTCTATTAATTACAATCCTGTTATCCTGTTTAGTCTGACTCCATAACTTTAATAGAGCTATTGTATATTCCTTTCTGCTTGAGATTGATAATCCACGAAAGCTTGTTGTTTTTGATCTTATATTTTCATGATAATGCAGTTGTCAGCAGGGATTGTTTTTTCTGCATTCTTGTGTTTTGCTATGATCCAACACAAAATTCAAGATCAGAGTTGGCTGCCAAGAGCCATGTTTGCTTATTGCAACATTTGAGGATCCTGAAATGTGCTTTTTTTTTTTTTTTCCTTCAAACACTTCTCTGTTTTAAATGAATGTCCATGTTCTGCTGAAACTCCACAATAACATTAAATAGCAAATATCTGTGAAGCTGCACTGAGACGCAGTGGTGCCTCCAACAACATGCTATTGTGGGCATGCAAAAATGCTCACAATGACTACGCTTATGCTGCATTCTGTTTAACCCTGATGCTGGAGGTCAGGAGCTGGGATAGACGTCACGCTGAGTTGACTGCATTCCAGTGCAATAAGTCGAAAAACCACGACATTGCTTGCAAAACCAGGTTAGCCGTTGTTCGCAATACTAGTTGATAAAAACGCATTACACTTTGTTTTGAGTACAGAAACACTGTAGCGACATGTTCACAGATAGTAGTAGTTGGACAGTGCTGTGTGTACGACTGTTTTAATGGGGCACAAATAGGCAGAAGTGCTAATAAACAGTATATGACTGCAGCTTTCACTACTGTTGATGCACATGGCAGCCATATTGGATTTCGAGGTCAGGGTTGCTGAGGTTCGCCCTTTTTTCAAAGTTGGAAATCTAGCTTTGGGGATGTTTCAGTTGAAATTTTCACCTGGGAACACCAAAATCCAGCATCCTAGTGCAAATGGAACACACTATCATATGTTGACATTAATTTTGTATAATGTTCACTATCTTAGTTTAGCATTTTAGCATGCTAACATTTGCTAATTAGCACTAAAGGGCAAGCACAGCTATGCTAAAATTGTGACGTAAAGAAGGCCACATTTAGCAGGTTTGCCCTTATCACCAGAGTGATTAAGAATCATCTTTTGGGCTCCATGGATATCTGTACCAAATTACATGGAAATCCTTTTAATAGATGTCAGCTTACTTCCCCAAAAGCCAAAAATATCAACATGCAAGAGGTAATATCAGGGGATGAACAAAGTCAATAGGAATCATCCTCTGGGAAACATGAATGTCAGTACAAAAACACTTAGGGTCATGCTGCTAGCATGGTGAAGATATGGTAAATGGTATGCTTTAAAAAATGATAACAAGAAAACAAGGTAAACTTGATTTGTAAAGTAAACACAATTTGTGCTTTTTACCACTTCACAGACTGCAACAGGCAAAACCCAGTTCTATTCAGTAGTACTATCTGATGGGCTTTAGCACTACAAAGACAAGCTGTAGTGCCTGAGAAAAACATGAATGAATGAACTCCTCACACATGTTTTTAGTCTGAGGCCCATCCGCTCCAATATCCTTTTCTACCATTGCCACACTTCAAAGACACCCCTGGGGAGAAGCTTCAAAACGTACAGCATTACAGGCTTTTTCAGGACTGCCACAGAGTCCCAAACCAGCCAAGAAACAGACAGAAAGTTTCTCTTCAGCTATTTGTTTTAAAGTTGGTTCTCTTCACGAGTATGAGATTCCTCATGTCATTTGTTCTCCCTTTACCTGGCCTTACTTTTATCTTCCACCCCACTATTGCACTTCGCGTTTGCTTTTTGTCTGCTTGTGTTATCCCTCTTCACTTTCTTCTCCCACTCTTGCTTCATCCTGTCTTTACCTTTGCAGTGGGCTCAAACAGAGGAGCTTAAATCATATCAGGGATGGGAGCTTTGCCACGCGCCATCCATTATACTGAAGTAGTGCTGCAGTGTTGTCTCTTCTCTCATGTTTTTTTCATATTTCAGCTTTTGTCTCCATTAATCCCCTTCTTTCTTCACCCCTCTTTCTGACATTAACTCAATTTTCTACACCATACTCATTATCTCCCCATTACATCTGCTCTCTCCCCTGCCGTTACACCATCACACCTGTCTCCTTGATCCACCAACTCTCCAATTTCAGATTCTTTTCTTTGCTCTGTCAACTTTTGCTGTCTTAGGTATCTTTGCACCTCTTGCCTCTCTCAACTAAAGCCCAGTTGGTGTTCTTCTCCTCCATACTTTCTGTCTGCTTCCTTGTACCTCCAAGAGTGGCAGCAGCCAACACACTGACTGAGGTGGACGACATCAAAAGGTGTTTTCTAACATCTCTCTCACCCTGTTGGTCCTTTCTTCTTCCCTGTCTTTTTTTCTTTTCCAGGAATGGGTGACAGCCACTGACCTGCTCATTTCTTTGGACAGGCTCAACACCTTTGGAGACGAATTCTTTAAGGATCCTAAAGTGTTGCGCTCATACTTCTATGCCATCTCTGATTTCTCTGTGGGTGGCAGGTAAGAGACACCAGAAAACATGCCATCTAGGATAATGTCACACTGCATAGCCAGCACTACTCCTGAAGTGTTTAAAATTATTCACTTTAGGGTTTAACCTTGAGCTCTGTCCCATAAAACTGAGCCAAAATTCTGATAAAGACTCAAAAGCTTTGTGATGTCCAAATGTATTTCCTTTGTGCCATGGTGTTTTTTTGCTCAAATAATTTTGAATTACCAGCTTCTAGCTATCTCAAACATAACGGAACACAAACCCTGTCTATTACAAAACGCATTTATATAATAATTGGCTTTGCCAAATATGTTTTGGAGGAAACACAACTGCTGCCTGAGGAGGTAGGGGTGGGCGGTTGGGAATACAAAGCACATAATTTGATGCCAGAGCAAAGGGTTTATGTCCCACATCTCACATAATAGAAAAAAGGCTTGTAAAAAATTGGTCAAGGTTTGGGGAATATTATGGTTTTGGTGAAATATTGAAAAAATTAGCATGCCCTATCTGGTGCTTCAAGTTAACTTTGACCTTTTTCAGTATTAAACAAATACCAGAATCTTTTCAGACACTAAGTATTGAATCTCTAACATTTGCAGTGAACAGATTGCAGACATGCTTCAAGTAAAATTTCCCTTTTGTGTTTATAAATAACACAAGGTGTCATCATGTTCTTATGAAGTCATAAATGTCTTAAATTCAATTGTAGAAACACTAGGCCTTAAAAGTCATTAAATGGTCTTGAATTTGAATGTGTGTGGTCTTAAAGGAACAGTCTGCAAGATTTAGATTTAGAGGACTGCAGATTACAACCAGCTGAATCTTCTGTCATGTGCCAAGCTTGAACTCCTGGGTAGGATTCCCTCAGTTTTCATTATCAGGAGGTTTTTAGTAGGAGCTGAATTATCTGCAGAGGTCTCACCCTCCCACCCAGGTGATTTCAGTGTGTCTCTGGTGCTGTTTGGTGCATCACAGACGCCAGCCCAGTACCTGCTGATGTGCACACGTTTTTCTCTGATAACTTCAGAGACTATATCCCCCTAAATACTACATACTGGACCTTTAATTGCCACAGACATATAATCTAATTTTGTATATTTATCTTTAATTTCTTTTTGTCACAATAAGTCAAGCTCTACAATCCACAATTCAGTCTTAGAAATCTTTAAACCTACCACTGAATCTAGCGCTGTCTTTTTACTTTATACTTGCACTTACCTGTTGGCAAAATATAGTATAACCTCACTTACTCTAATAACCGTAATCCCTACATAAAACCTACCTTGGACTAAATATACATATACTACTTAGCTTTATACTTTCTTGCAATGCTTGATTATAAAAAAGATAGTCTGTCAGTTTTAAACTTGATTAAAAATGTTTTTGAAAGAGTCTTCAAAAGCATTGAATTTAATTGTCTGATACCTGTAGTCACCTCCATAACAGTATTACCTTTACTTGATAATGTAATTCAACACACATAAAGTTTATTTATGTCATTGTCATATGTCATTATTTAAGGCATTGTGTAACACATGGATGCTATATGTTTCCAAAGCAAGACAAGTAATTAACACCTCACCCTGAGAGGCTGTTTGCCAAATAAAAATGTGCCTCACCGTCTGTCAAGTTGCCATCAGATGAAAAGAAACCAAGATAATTCTCTATCCTCCTTCTACTTCTTTTGGTTTATTACCCAAAGTAATGAAAGAGGACATGGTGCCAAGGACCAGACTGCACCTTGGCGCTTTGGATAGAAGTGGACGATTAAGTAGTTGAGATGAAGCCTTCATACGGAATATAAATTTGATCTGACACATGTCATAAACACTTAGGATCACTGCAGCGACAGGACAAATTACCCACCAATGCCACAACACCTGGGGGAGAGAGCCACATGACAACATGTTAGCCTTGCGCTTTCTGTATGAGTTTACCTCGCCAAGTCAGCCGGTGCTACTCACAGCTGCTGTAAAAGACTCCTCATGATTTATATAGAATATCACTGCAACCATAACCCAAGGTGGACTGCTACGAAAATAAAAGTGCTACAGCTGTGGTGGCAACAATCCATATATATATAAAAAAAATGCTGTTTATGCATTTTTTCATTCTGGTATAACATTTCATTACTTTTTGAAACACACATATGCTGCCTGTACAGTTCAGGTCAGCTCCCTCATAACATATTCAGTTAGAATTATCGCCGAGCGGCTCATGTCTACTCTAGCAGAAAGATCTGATATGTGGATTGGAAGCACTTTGGAGCTACTAGGTTGTTGTCGTCTCAGCGACAACAGAAATAACTGGGTCTGAGCCTCAGGCAAGCATACGTCTGGATCCAGGACAGCTGGCTAAATTTGACAGAGCCTGCCACTCAGCGACAAGTCCCCGTCCCCTATCACAGCCACTTGACAAAACCCGACGACACTGCCAGGAAATATTACACACAGGAGGGCGTAGCTGCCACCGTGCTTCAGAGGAAATGATAGGCTCTCCAAATACAGGGGGAGAGGAAATTAGGAGATATTAGCTATCTTGTTGTGAAAATGGACTTAATGAATCCTGTTTATCGCATGATTATTTACTCATTTATTTTTTATGCACTTATTTGAAGATGGTGTGCACACAAAAAGATAGTAAATATAGGCGTGCATGTACATTTAACACAAAGGCAACATGCTTGTTGCTGTTTCATATACTCCCAGACAGTCTGAGCGTATTAGCACTGAGTGCACAGTTGAATAGTGCATTGCTAAAAGGAATGAAAACCCCACCTCATTTCAAACCATGTTTATGCCCATAAAAGATAATAAGAAGTGACAACTCTTCACAGTGGAAATACCCTCTCACTTTCCACTCCTCTCTACCTTTTACTCCATTCACTGTGTGTGTGAGTGTGTTGAGTCAGTGAGGAGAAGCAGAGAAAGCGAGAGAGGGAATGTGTATAGGAAAAGTTGTACTTGCATCTTTTACATAACTATCTGTCTGCGCTACCCTCAGATGTAAGTGTAACGGTCACGCCAGCGAGTGCGTAGAGGGGGAACATCAGGGCTTGGTCTGTTCCTGCCAGCATCACACAGTGGGAGATGACTGCCAGAGATGTCACCCCTTTTACCAGGACAGACCCTGGGCCAGGGCCACAGGGGACTCCGCCAACGAGTGTCTGAGTGAGTAGCCGTCTTCTCTTCCACTGTCACAAACCCACCAGGTGCAGCTTCCTGAAGAATCCACAGGGAAGTGTTGAATTCAAGTGACAAGTCCAGGCTGTCAAAGGTCCCATACAATCCGTCAGTGCGCCACCTTACATCAACTCCAGATATATCTTAAGATGCTGATTTCCCTTTTGTGCAGCTTTTGCATTTGCTGTCGGAGCGGTTAGATGTTGACAACCAGTATGGCAAACAAGCAGCGTCTGAAAGGAACTTTTTTCACTTCCTGCCACTATGGCAGACACATAAGTATCTGCTATTTAGAAATTGTATTCACCACTTTCAAAACCTATGTGCCAAATGAGGGAATGACATTTTGATCATTTAGCCATCATTTCATGTAAAGATAAACATTAATTACATGTGCAAAAAAAGGATTACGTGCATGGTAAATTCCATTGTTTAAATGACACCAAGGCTTTCAGGAGAACCTTGTTTTTTGGGCGTGGAAGGGTACTTTACAAATGCTTAGCCTTACATGAATGAAAAAATACTATCAATACCTTTGATTCATAAAGAGAATATCTAGCCTGAAACAACAAAGAAACAAAAAAATGTTAATTCTATTATGGAGACTTTTCCATTTATCAGGCAATACATCAACATAAGCTATCATCTCAAGGTACAGATTTGTACAGAAATATTAAGATAACTGAAATAGAACCAGATAGATCACAAAAAGCAGAAAAACCAAACAAACAAAAAACAAACAAGTATTTATGCACATATAGGACAGACCACTTGTAGATGTGTGAGTTCATAATTTCAGGCCAGGTAGACTGTTCACATAGTTTATCAATGGGTAGAAGTGTGGACATGACTTTGACTCGAGTCAGACCCGAGTCACAAATTGAAGACTTTAGACTCAACTTTACAAAATCAAAAAAGACTTGCAACTCTGCTTGGACTTCAACACCAATGACTCGTGACTTCACTTAGACTTGAGGCTTTTGACTTCAAAATACTTGATACCTACCAGCAAGGCCAAGAGTATGCTACTTTAAAAGTTTTCCATGATTCAATTAATTTCTCTCCATTCCTGAATTAACTAATGTTCTTCATTCCCAGCAAGTAGACACTTTATTCCCCAGATTCACTTTGTTTGAACCAATGCAACAGCAACCAAGTTGCAAGAGAGAACCATGAAAAGTTACAGAGCGCCAGTCGGAAAAAAAATATACCAAATATCATTTTGTTAGCACACAAACAAGATGCAACAACTTCCATCTTTGTTCAACATTTGAAATTACACAAAGAAAGATAAGTCGAGGATAATATTAATAGAGTTAGCCTGCTAAAGCTTAGTCAACCTATTACACTGTTGTTATAATGACATTACATTTGGTTAAGAGTGCATTATGACTTGTTAAGGACTTAGAATTAAACTTTAAGACTTGGAACTTCACTTTGGACTTGTCAGTCATGACTCAGGACTTGAGACTTACGTATAACTTGCAAAACAATGACTTGGTCCCACCTCTGTCCATGGGTTCCAGGTTTTCTAAGATGTTTTAATGGGCTGTTGAGTGTGCATCTGATTCCAGCTTGATGTTCTGCATCACATCTTTGATCCATTGCCTGTGTGATCGAGGCGTTATATTCTTCCCTTTAAATAGAATTGAGCATCTAGCTAATAGAGAGGAAAAGGCAGAAACATTCTGTAAGTGAGCAGGGAGACTGGGATCATCTGGACCTGAGAATATACCAAAGGCAGCAGTTGTAGGAGAGGACATAATATTACAGTCTGTGGAAGTTAAGTCTGGTCTAGACGAGCTGCAGTGTTTACTCATGGACAAACTGGAACCTAAACTGTAAATTTATTTACATGGGATAACTTTACTGGTAATTTCTTCTCTGCTCTGATTGCCAACATCTGTCTGCTCAGAGTGCATCCACCGTCTCTGTTTCTCTCTGGCTCAACCACTTACTCACTACATACTGAGCTTTTCTTTCAGAGAAAATTAACATGTACATCACAGGTGACGTCGATACAGTAATGAGTAGGCATATATGTGTGTATCTGTGCCCACAACTGTTCATTTATGGTCATTGATTAGAATTAGGGAAGCTAATACGGCCAAAAGGCTTGCTTTTATATACCAGTTGCGAGCAACTTTCAAATGGGTATCTCTATCCAGCCATTCGCTGCCCTACTAAATGCATCTTTATGTTGTGCACATCTGCTTAAGTGGTGGATGGCTTGGCAGTTTTAATCGCCGATGTCAACAATTTACCAGCATGTGGCAGGTGCTAATCTCAGACCCTGCAATCAAGTATTCATAGAAGTTGATATTTATTCATTGTTACTATGCTAAACATTGAATGGTATGTTAGTGTGGGCACAGCTTCATACAGTATTTAACTGTTTCTCTGCCACCATAGCTCTGTTATGACTTTTAGAGCATCAACACACAGTAGTGAAATGAATTTTTAATTGAATTTAATTAATTTATTTAAACATGCATACATTATGAAGTCTATAAGATTGGCTTCTTGGGAGATGTGTGTATATTCAGATCAGCTTCTTCAGCTGCAGCTACACATGCATTGTTCATGTGCACATATGTTTTCAGGCGTCCGCAGAGTCAGAGCTTCTGTACGTATGAATTAGCATGAGTATTATCAGGTTTGGCTCATCACACTGTGCACTTTTTGTGAATGCTGTAGAGGATGAAATATAATTGGCTAAGGGATAAAAGGATAAAGGAGAGTGGCTCGCAAATTGTATTTGTTTTTTCGCTGAATTCTATTAAGCAGCAAGCTTGTTTTAATTACTCTTACTCTTGGTTCCAAGCAGATGGCGTCTTGAATAGAGTACTGCACCCAACTTAATCAATGCTGTATATTAATAAATAAACACACACCATATAAAAGAGACACAGATTGTGGAAACATAATAATGAATGCTCAGTGTAATTGCACATTTCTATCTGGCACAACTCTCATTTTGCTTTAGTTTGCCCCACCAACCTTTTATATTTCCTGTCAGGGACTGGAATACCCGCCATAATATTCTGTGCGTGACATTTTTATACACTAGTGACATTTATTGGAAAATTTGCATCAAGGGAAGTTGAATGCACTAAATTCACAAAGAAATAAAATGCAAACTGAACTAAATATTTAATTAAGAACATAAAAAGTAGAAATTAAGTTTTTTTTATGTTTCAAGAGAGAATGAGATCATGATCTTGTGTCATCCCAAGGTTTCTCAAATCTGAGATTTTGCATTGTTATGTTTTTGATTTATCTGTTGATATAAAAAGGCTTTAAGGATAATTACTTTTTAAACAAACTGCAACCGGCAGTAGCTCAGTCCATAGGGACTTGGCTTGGGAACCAGAGGGTTGCTGGTTCAAGTCCCAGCCTGGACCAAAATATGGAGCGTGGACTGGTAGCTGGAGAGGTGCCTCGGGGCGCCTGTCCATGGGTATGGAGCTATATTAGGGCCAAAAGTTTTGTACATGAAAAAATAAAATTTGAAACTGAAAATTCAAGTTTTGATGTTGAATTTTGAAAAATACATCAGTGTATTCAAAATAAAAATAAGTAAACAATTGTTTTTTTTCAGGTTAAATATAATTATGATTCACTCTGGTAATTATTTTGAATAAATTATTTATTTTCATTTTTCACTTACATATATTTTGATATTTGAGATTCTGTTTTTTTCATTTGCATGTTTTATCTTTTCAGATTCAAATATTATTTTTTACAGTTTCAAATTTTTCTTTTTCAGTTTCAGATCTTTCTTTTTCAGTTTCAAATCTCTCTTTTTCAGTTTCAGATCTGTCTTTTTCAGTTTCAGACTTTTGGCCCGGATTTCGCGTGGGGGGCGTGGTATCAACTCAGAGGGGTGTGGAATCATGACAGAGAGCTTAACAAAAAGGCTAGGGACCTTCCCCTATCACGTTGCCTTCAGGGAACGTAGGAACTAAAACAATTCAACTCAACACTTTATGTACGCTACACCATGCGATTGGCGGTGAAAAAACTGATGTCAGTGACAAACTTCCATTTTCACGGCATGCACGAATATCCTGCACGACTAAATCTGTTTTAATTTCCTTTATAAGGCTAAAGCTGCTAATATGTTACTTTATATACCTTTTATATTCTTTAACACGTGGTAAGTTTATCCAAATATGGCCTTTTTTTTTTAAATTTACTCCGACGTTTTCGGAGATGTGAGATGTGAAAGCTTTTTTAGACAGTATTGAGCACCAATTGCAGAAGCGGAGCGATAAATTATGCCAGATTGTGCACTTCAACAGCAACACTTTAAGGCGATAATTTTATCCGACTGCTATTATTTCTCCTCGCTTTGCACCGGGTGTCATTGGTTGCCATAACGACGGCGGCCGGCGGAGACTCCTTTCCCGAGTCAAAATCCTTGAGGCCAGCTGGCCGTGATGACTTCTGTATTTTAACTGCTACACTACTCAGCCTTTATAAGCAATGTAAACTGTAATGTGACCTCAATTTAACTGACAGTAAACGTGTATTCCAAAAATGTACAGCCCGGACCTATTTCACCGACGGACAGCCACCACTAGTGGCAACTATAAACTCATTAAGTTTACCCTGGCATCTTTATATGACGCGGTTGACTGATGCTGGTTCAAAGAAAACATATTAGAACTTCTAGACGTGTGTGTATTAAATTATAATCATTCATTTATCAATCATACGATAGGATACATATGATGTCAATACCCTGGCGCCAGCGCTGGACACAACAGCGCCACCCCGAGTGTCTACAACGCCTGTGTTACCATGTTGTCAGTCTACTGTCTGTGCTGACTGTGACCACGAGGAGTGGAAAAACCATGTTGATTTAATTCAACAAAATGTGTCTACCAACAAGAATAAACACTGAGGAATCTTTCATTAATACAGAATATTAATTATTATTATTATTATTATTATTATTTGTTTGATAGATAGATGACAATAGAATAACCTTTATAAACTGTATGTATAAAGATCATGAGACAAGTTTGATTTGCAATTAATGCATAAACCACCACATCTAGAAATATAAATGTACATGACACAAAACTATTAGGTCAGTATTTCCAATTTCTTATTTGATAAGTTCATATTTTCAGTATAAAGCTTAATTCTATGAATGTATTACTTATGCATTTCTGGAGGTTTTAAAGTGCAAAAACACAAATACAAAGCAATAAACCTCACTCAGACATCATTTTAGCAGCATTCACAGTTCAATATATTGCATGTGTGTGTCAGTGCATATTGGAGTTGACGGTGATCATAGCTCTGGGGAAGAAACTGTTTTTAAGTGTGTCCCCCTAACCCCTAACCCTAACCATTGAAATGATACTCTACTTTGTCAATACACCTGCAACCTTTTGGCTGTTTTCAAATTGGCACAATGTAAGGTAACATTACAGAGTCAGACATGTCCACTCTTAACAGTATGTCAGGGTGCATTTAACTGTAATCTCCAGTGATCCAGATATGGACCCAGCCGTGAGGTGGACCACCACATCGTCCGTCCAGGGTCCTCAGGAAGAACAATCTAGACACCAAACTGATGAAGACCTTCTACCACTCTTGTATCGAGAGCCTTCTGTCATATTGCATCACAGTATGGTATGGGACCTGCACTGAGGCCAACAGGAAGAGGCAATCAAAGCTGCACAGAAGATTGTTGGGTAGCCTTGCCCCTCCCTGTCAGCCTTTTGCACCTCCCACTGCCTCAGCAGGGCACAGAATATCATCTAGGACAGACAGATCACATCCAGGTTCTGAAATGTTTGACCTGTTGCCCTCTGGCAGGTGCTGCAGGTGCATGAAAGCACTCACAAACACACTTAAAAACAGTTTCTTCCCCAGAGCTATAATCACCGTCAACTCCAATATGCACTGACACACACATGCAATATATTGAACTGTGAATGCTGCTAAAATGATGTCTGAGTGAGGTTTATTGCTTTGTATTTGTGTTTTTGCACTTTAAAACCTCCAGAAATGCATAAGTAATACATTCATAGAATTAAGCTTTATACTGAAAATATGAACTTATCAAATAAGAAATTGGAAATACTGACCTAATAGTTTTGTGTCATGTACATTTATATTTCTAGATGTGGTGGTTTATGCATTAATTGCAAATCAAACTTGTCTCATGATCTTTATACATACAGTTTATAAAGGTTATTCTATTGTCATCTATCTATCAAACAAATAATAATAATAATAATAATAATAATTAATATTCCTTATTAATGAAAGATTCCTCAGTGTTTATTCTTGTTGGTAGACACATTTTGTTGAATTAAATCAACATGGTTTTTCCACTCCTCGTGGTCACAGTCAGCACAGACAGTAGACTGACAACATGGTAACACAGGCGTTGTAGACACTCGGGGTGGCGCTGTTGTGTCCAGCGCTGGCGCCAGGGTATTGACATCATATGTATCCTATCGTATGATTGATAAATGAATGATTATAATTTAATACACACACGTCTAGAAGTTCTAATATGTTTTCTTTGAACCAGCATCAGTCAACCGCGTCATATAAAGATGCCAGGGTAAACTTAATGAGTTTATAGTTGCCACTAGTGGTGGCTGTCCGTCGGTGAAATAGGTCCGGGCTGTACATTTTTGGAATACACGTTTACTGTCAGTTAAATTGAGGTCACATTACAGTTTACATTGCTTATAAAGGCTGAGTAGTGTAGCAGTTAAAATACAGAAGTCATCACGGCCAGCTGGCCTCAAGGATTTTGACTCGGGAAAGGAGTCTCCGCCGGCCGCCGTCGTTATGGCAACCAATGACACCCGGTGCAAAGCGAGGAGAAATAATAGCAGTCGGATAAAATTATCGCCTTAAAGTGTTGCTGTTGAAGTGCACAATCTGGCATAATTTATCGCTCCGCTTCTGCAATTGGTGCTCAATACTGTCTAAAAAAGCTTTCACATCTCACATCTCCGAAAACGTCGGAGTAAATTTAAAAAAAAAAGGCCATATTTGGATAAACTTACCACGTGTTAAAGAATATAAAAGGTATATAAAGTAACATATTAGCAGCTTTAGCCTTATAAAGGAAATTAAAACAGATTTAGTCGTGCAGGATATTCGTGCATGCCGTGAAAATGGAAGTTTGTCACTGACATCAGTTTTTTCACCGCCAATCGCATGGTGTAGCGTACATAAAGTGTTGAGTTGAATTGTTTTAGTTCCTACGTTCCCTGAAGGCAACGTGATAGGGGAAGGTCCCTAGCCTTTTTGTTAAGCTCTCTGTCATGATTCCACACCCCTCTGAGTTGATACCACGCCCCCCACGCGAAATCCGGGCCAAAAGTCTGAAACTGAAAAAGACAGATCTGAAACTGAAAAAGAGAGATTTGAAACTGAAAAAGAGAGATTTGAAACTGAAAAAGAAAAATTTGAAACTGAAAAAGAAAAATTTGAAACTGTAAAAAATAATATTTGAATCTGAAAAGATAAAACATGCAAATGAAAAAAACAGAATCTCAAATATCAAAATATATGAAAGTGAAAAATGAAAATAAATAATTTATTCAAAATAATTACCAGAGTGAATCATAATTATATTTAACCTGAAAAAAACAATTGTTTACTTATTTTTATTTTGAATACACTGATGTATTTTTCAAAATTCAACATCAAAACTTGAATTTTCAGTTTCAAATTTTATTTTTTCATGTACAAAACTTTTGGCCCTAATATAGCTCCATACATGGGCAGCCCCCTCACTCTGACATCTTTCTATTTAATGCATGTATAGGTCCCGTTTGTGCATGTGTGTATATTCAGACCTCTTCTTCAGACCTCTTCTCTTTTCTTTAGTGTAAAATCACCTGAAAATAAAAATTGTTTTATTACGCTGGAATGTGCCATTTATATCTACATAGGGAACATGTCCTTGTTGACAAAGTCTCCCATGTTGCACTGCCACATTTCTACAGTAGCCCAGAGCGGACAAACCAGACACTGGCTCGAGACAGGGTCATTCCCATTTGTAGTTTGAGTGTTTTTCCAGGTTTGCATCAGCCACCGTAGTTAGCAGCCCCTCCAAGACTTTTTTTTAACATGAAACTGCTTCATTCAGTGTTTTTACCTGTTTGAAACACCAGATCCATTTGTTTTGGAAGAGGAGACCTCTGCAAATAATTCGGCTCACAGTTGAAACCTCCGCAATGTCTGGATTATAAGTTATCAACGAAAAAATGTGAGCACATTGGCAGGTGCTCAGCAAGACATGCTGAATAGCATTGGCGAAACATAGATTTTTAAGGTAAAACTGCTTTATTCAGTGTTTTAACTGGCTTAAATCAAGAGGTCCGTTTGTTTTGGAGAAAAGGAGACCTCTGCTGATAATTCAGCCCATGGGAGAAACCTAGAAAATAGGTTAGCACACATTAGCAGGTGCTGGGCTATAGCGGCCCGTCTGCGACTTGCTGAACAGTGTAGGAGATTTGTAACGTGAAACTACTTTTTTACCAGTTTAATCACCTGGTCTGTTTGTTTTGGAGAGGAAAAGACCTCTGTGAATAATTCAGCTCCTGGTAAAAATCTCCTGAACAATGAATACTGAAGGAAGTCTTAACAAGAGAAGTTTCAGCAGGTTGCAGTCTCTAATCCGCACCGCTAAATGCCACTAAATCCCCCTAAATCTTACATACTGTTTCTTCATTATGCATTTTACTTTGGGCAAAATTAATTTTTCATATTGTGTCCCTACTTGTAAGATAATGTATTTTGCTGTGCATTTGTTGTACCATTTAGAAACTGCATGCAGTGAGTGTATACATGCTGTTATTTTGTCCACGTTTGTTACTACCAAGAGGTGAAACAATGTCAAGATGGTCACGCCCCTTTGCCTGATAGTTATGGGAGAGACGTCTTCATGCTAACAAATGCAGGCTGAGCTGTCAGAGGTCTAAGGTGTGAAACATATGTGGGCTCGAGGGGGCTGAGACCGTTTTATACCTCATATCAAGTTTGGGGAGCAGCAGCAGCACCATTTGCAGTGGGAGACTGCTTTGGCTGCATGTAATTTCAGACTACTCGGAAATAAGGTGGAAGGGGTAAGCTGCATTTTTAGAATATATAAAGCACGCTGGGTGGAGAGGGAATGTGATCTTTGTCTTCGCAGGAACTGAGCGTAAAAGCAAAAAGGAAATTCATGTATGTCTTCATTTTTCAGAGTTTGCATTCTCTTGGATTCATTTAGGGAGCTTCAATGCACTTGATGAATTTGAATGATGTGTATGTTTTGTCATGAATAGGTTTTGACCTTTGAATCCATAAAAATTCATATTGATTAACACAGCAGCAGGGAGGTCTTGTGTGTCACAAACCTTTTATATTTCACTATTAGATCTATAAACCAGCAAGTGAAGGCAATCAGTAAACAGTGATTAGAATAAATTGAAAAGCTTAATAGTTCTATTTTCCTTGATATGACTCTTTCTAGTTTTGTAAGAGCAGGTCCATGGAAACAAGGCCAAAAGTAGTACCTTGACCCCACCCCAACCATCCTGGCATGTTGAGTAAGACCTACATGATGTGCACGTATTTTACACATTCAGAATCTGCAAACTGCCTTTGAATTGTCACCCCCTCAAGATTGAATCCAGTCTTTTAATTCACACTCTTTTTACAACCCTTTTTTTAAATTTTCAAGCCTCTGTACCAGCGACTGGAGGCATTATGTTTTTGGATTGTCAGTCTGTACGTCCCATTCTTGTGAATGAGATATCTCAAGAACCAAGGGGAATTTTTTCAAATTTGGCATAAATGTCTACTTGGATTCAGTGATAAACTAATTAGATTTTGGTTGTTGAAGGTCAAGGTCAATGTGGCATCACAAAACATGTTTTTGGCCATAACCCAAGAATTCATACAATGATTAAGAAAAAACTTCACACAAATGTCTAACAGGATAAAGTGATGACATTTATATCCAAAAGGTCAAAGGTCAGCTTCACTGTGACATCACGATGTTCGTCAAAAACACTTTCCTGGCCATACAGATGCAGCCACTTCAAATTTCCGTTTGGTCTATGGTGGAGCTGTGACCGGTCCGTGACCGATCTGTGACAGGTCCTCGCCATGTCCTTGCCGTCACCTGGTAGATCCCCCACGATGACATAGAGAATACGAGGCCGGCTAGTAACGCCCCTAAGTTTAATTTATAGAAACCAGTTGCAATGGTCTGTCTATCCACCAGGAGGAGCAGTGAGTGTGGAAGCTGAAGCAGTTTACTTCCCTCACAGAGCATATTTAATGATTATCAGGCTACCATATCACAGGTCATAAATAATATGCTGCAGCGTTTTGTTATTCAAAAGAATTGCACGAAAATTAAAGTAATATGGCTGGGAACTGAGCGATAGCACAGCGAGAACAAAACTGCATTTGAATCATTTGTCTTAGGGGCTGAGTTTATCTGCAGTGGTAATGATAATAATGTCATATAGTAATACATATATATATATATATATATAACTGTGCTAGTGCTGTTAGATTGCTGTTAGACCACCTAACAAACAACAAATATGGACTGAAACAGAATCTTTCGCTAGATAAAAACAGCCTGTGAATATTGTAAATGATTACATAGATCTTTTCTTTTTTTAATTATTATTTTGACATTCAGACTGTACAGCACTCTGCACACGCACACAGCACGGCTTCATCTCAGCGATCTGCCGCTGTCTGTCTAAACAGAGTTAATGAAGTGATATTTCATAATTCTTTATTTTATAATCTAACAGAATTTGTTAAAGCAAGTCATTTGGTGCTTGCAAAGTCATGATATCAAGCTGAGACAGATTCATTCCATTCAGGTGTTTCTCAATACTCAATAAAGTCACCGATCATTCAAAGATAAACTGAACAAGATGTCTTGTGTAAACAATGGTCGTTTCTAAACAATCTCATATGGCTTTCGTATAGAGTGTCGCCCATTCAGCTGTTTTACACAATAGTTCTTCATATATATTGATACTAGTGCAGTGCCCGTAGGAAGTATGTATTCTCATAGAAAAGTGGAAGCTTAAGTAGATTTTTCATGCATGGCGAAATGAGGCTGTGTTTGATGTTTGATGTACACAGAAGTGTACATACTCTTACATAGTGTTAATAGACAAATTGTATATTGGTTAAGACATGGATGTACCTTGAGATACGGAGAGACATGCAAATACAGTTATTCTGCGCGGCATGCAAGACTCCGTGCAGCAGAAACCGAGGAAGAGTGCCGTAATCGCCTGGCAGACAACACTGCACTCCAGTCACCTGAAGTCCGAGCTGCCCACCTGGCCAGTAACGCATGTGCAAACTTTTCAGTGACCAAGAGCGGTATAGCAGTAGGATACTTTGATCTTTTATTCCCTGAGGCGTGGCTACAGCTGCGAGCGAGAGGGCGATAGGCTAGATTGGTTACACGGAGGTCTATGGGATTTTAACTTTAAATGATAATGTTGTGAATATGAATCCCAAAAACTTCAAAATGAAGGATGCACACCATCGTGCCATGCGCAAGCCATATCTGAAAGCTTAGGTTGATCTGACAAACAGTCAGAGAGATATGCTTTATAGATAGATGTATATTGGTACAGGTGGTGCAATTCTGAGTGTTGTAATTTTCTCTCTTTTTTAATAATTTTATTTGTAGCCTTTTGTAAACAACGTGAACAGAGATACTCATGTTAAAGACCCTACGAACATAAATATTCAGATTGAAACCCATTCAAATCACTATTTTTGATCCTGCTCGAATACAATGTATAAAACATGCATCCTCTCATTTCCCCGCTTCATTTGAAGCCCGTGGTTTGGAAGGGTGTGCCCGAGGGATTTTCTTCCCGATGACATCATGTTTACCATATTTGTAAATTCTTAATATTAATGATGAATTTGTCACAGGCAGCTTTCACAAAGTTGATAAACTTTCCCGCAACTTACTAACTCAAAGGGAGCGCACGTGAAATAAAGTGGTCTTGTGGAGGTAGCCTCCACACATCATTAGCATTACCGTGGACCTTTTCATCCTTACTGAATATGTGAATGTGTGATCTGAACAGCTTTCCACCCCCCACTATCACACACATCATCACACTGAGTGAGTCTCTTACTGAACAACTTTTTCAAAATGATTTAAGTAATTATTTTCAGGCACCATGTTATTTTCAGAACATTTCTCATTATTCTGAGTGACTACCTAAGTATTTTCAGATAGGGGAGACCAGGGCCAACTGTAACAAAATTTTAGGTTATCCTAAACTAACTAATGTGTTTATAACAGCGATGGTGCAGCAGATAAAGGTGGTCATTTTAATAACTTAAATAATGCTGGGTGGCGTATTGTACAAAAGTACTGTAACTTATAGGCCAAACTAAATCTTTAAAATAAAAATAGTGCAACAAAAGTGTAATATTTGCATCTGAGAGAGTGGAGTAGATTAGTAATGTAGCATAGAAAGGAAATACTACCAGGGAAAGTACCAGCACCTCTTAATCTTTAGTTTTTATGTTTCTGTGAGGGAAGCGCCATCTAATGGTGACACCTTGTAATTGAACAAATGGGCGTGTTACAGTGGAATCCAGGCACACCCCCAGAAAGGTGGGGGGTGGTATAATTCTAGTTTTTCATATTTTGCCCACTTAGTCATATAAGTGGCTAAAGAATAGCCACATAAAGCTAAATAATCTCCATCAATTGTGCTATTTAGATTTGTATAAGGGAAGGGGAAGGGCAGAGGGACCAGGGTTAGGGACAAACTAAAGAGACAGAAGACATATGAGGAGCAAGCCCAAATAAACAGCTACACTTCAGAAACAAGCCCAGATAAACACAACCCCCTATTACCAGTATTTGTAAGCCACTTTACAGAAAAACAAGCCCAAAGTTACTGTTAAAGGGGCACCTCTGGCTAGTACCCTCCATTAATTAGTAATAATCACAAATCACAGTTTTTAAAATTATTGCAAAATAGTTGCCATTTTTTAAACTAAATATCAGTGTTATGAACTGCCCTCCCAAGAAAAATAACAGCATCAGTCAAAGCAAATGTAAAGCTAATTTGCTTATTTTGTACGTCCTCAATTAGTGTGTGTGTGTGTACATATGTGTAATATAAAAGTTATAACTTTTATAACAGTAAGTTTTCAGAACTTTTTACTTGAGCACAGTGCAGCAACAATTGACAACAGAACCTTTTTATATATTTTTATTGAGAGACAAAAGGCAAGACAGAAACAGAACAATATGAGAAAGACAAACAGTGAATACAGGCTGGTTAGCAAAATTTCATCACGGAATAAGAGGACAAGGTTATGACAACAACAGAACCTGACAGAGATATAGTTATGTATATGGCGCACTCATGCAAATAAGAGGCAGCAGCTAATTCACAAACACTTTGCAACATCGACTCCAATTACTGAGGCACAAAAAAGACATTTTGAAAGGTGGATTGCAATTATGTTGGCTATTTACAATGACTGCTATCACTGCTGATAAAAGCCGACAATTTCCTACAAAACTGGCAAAAATGTCAAGTGTCTCTTTCAAGCAATATTTTAGCAGCTAATCTTTTAAAAGAGGGGATAAACTATAACAGACTCTTGACCTTTTGGGGCTTAGAAAACCACAGGGCTCAAGAATAAGAAAATAATTATGATAAAAGCTGAACTTTACAAAGTAAACACAAAGTGGCACACAGTTAATAAACCACTTATTTCCTGAATTGGTGTCTTTTTTGGCTCTTTACCTGCGAATTCTCTTTATCATGCCTGTCTGACACTGCATGCAATGAACCTAACTGTGAGGATCTGAAACATACTACTCAAATTTATAGCTATCTCATTTCAAATAATTAACACGCAGCCTCATATCACATACAGACATCCTGCAAAATCCAGCCGCAGCACACTGTTTATATAATGTGTTTATCTCAATCAGTGCAGTGTGTTTGGATATTTGCACATGTGTGCAAATTATATGAATCATATGTCACATTTCTCAAAGGCTCTGCATGTCAGAACAAGATAACATAATGTAGTGTTAGGAGAATGACAATCTCTGTCAACCAGAATGCCTGAAATACAAGCGAACAAGCACCATAATTCTAGCACGTTAAAGTAACCCCATTGGTGACCCTTTGATGAAGTGCGTTCGTATGATGTTTTGGTCAATTAGGCAAATTAGCGTAGTCCTCCCACATACTATGACACAATACCAACCTACTTTAGTGATGCAGTATGGCTCCTTCATATTTCTGTTCTGTAGCTGTTTATTCTGTCTTCCAGGTAAAAAAGCGACTCTAATATCGTAGTTCCCTGCCCTCAGAATAAACCTGCATGTCAATTGAAGTTATTGTAATTTAAGATATTTATTACTGCTTCAGATTTCAAACTCCTTTCAAAGAGCAAAAAGACAAACAGCAGTGTGATTATTACAGCTATCTTTGCTATTGTTATTGTGTGAACAGTAGTAGCAGGTGGTAGATGGAAGCTTTAGGGGGGCTTTTTCTGTGAGTGGCTCAGGTGTTATGTGAACATGTCTGAGTGTTTTTTATTGGTCATTTCATGATCAGTCGAGGTTGTTTATCAAAAGTTGGTATTGGACTGCTGATATTTTTTTGTTTTGCTGTGTGGTTGTAAAATAAGTGTAAAGAAATATGCAAAGGGTTGGTTTTGTGTGTGTGTGTGTGTGTGTGTGTGTGTGTGTGTGTGTGTGTATGTTTATGTGTGCGTATCGGGGGTGAAATGGGATGTCATTATCATCAAGTCTCTCCCCGGCTGAAACCATTTACAGCCCGAGCAGGTTGCTGCGGGTCTTCATGATTTCCGTTGTTTGTTTGATGTTGTCATCGGCTTAGCCTGAGGCTGTTCCAGTAAGAAGACACTTTAAATCCTTTCTTGCCACCAATTTAAGGTTGAAGGCTGCGGTTGTAGCTGGGAGACTGTGATCATTTTTTTGAATATCAATGGTACACTCATAATAGTGCAGCTACTTATCATCTAAGCCTCTGGTTGTACTCCTGGTGTGAAATGTGATAGATATAGAAGATTTAAGCCTAAAATTCTGTTTAATCTTCTCTTGTATTTTGTTGTGGTTTCTTGTGTTTGCTTTGTGAACTCATATTTTAGCTGGTAGTTATTTAGGACAATACAAGAAAAAACATTTGATTTACTACTGAACCCCAAACGCTCTTGCACAAAGCAGACATTTTATTAAATACTTGTACACAGAACTGCCAGTTACAAACAGCCAAGCAGCAGGTTGGTAGAAACCCAACTGCTGAAACGCCATGATAACAAACACAGAAACTTTTTAGAACTTATAAATAAAGCAACTTGCTGGACACCAGTTGAGACACATTTTAGAGCTGATTTTGGGAATAAAAGCAGCTATAGCAGTGATGATGTGAACCCAGATTACATGAAGTTAGCTCTATTTATGTGTCCCAAATCAATAGAGCTTAAAAGCACAGGAGTCCAACTCACTCAAGTTAAGTTAGCATATATGAAATTCCTGTTGTTGGCCTGCTGGGCAAAAGCACAGACACCCCCATCATTCTGGATATTGAATTAGTAATGTCTGCATGCATGAAAACTTAATATATGCCAAATGTACTACCTTAAAGGGACAGTTTGAATCTCGTGAAGTGGGGTTGTATGACGTACTCATCAGTGTCAGCATATTACATGCAGTAGATGTCTGTCGGCACACTCTCAGTTTGAAGAGGGAGATAGGAGTCCGACATGGGAGCTAAGCAGTGCACCGCTGTGGAGGGGTCAGCGAGAAAATGTATTTTAGCCTTCTACACAAGTGGTACCTATAAAATTCATTATTAGTTCAGATGTAGGCTTTATACAGAATATTTTCGGCACTTTACCTTGCTGTCAAACAGCGATTTCCCACAGGGAATTGAGGCCATTATATCGCCATCCTCAAAGACAGACTCAGCTGAGAAAAACAGTATTTTAATATCCCTAAACACAAGAGCTGTTGGTCTTCTCCTACTGCTGCCTCAGTTATTTTGTTTATGTTATTGTGTGACTTTGGTATGAAAGGGTTAGTTTGGATTCACCAGTCACATGATAACAGAAACTAACTAACTGATCAAGGCAGCGTTCGACCAGCGTTCTAAAATGGCTGTTTTTGTCAGTGGAGTCTGGTGGCTTTGACAAAAGCACATTGCTTACCTTCTGTGTCCTGCCTGCCTCTTGACTGACATCTACTGTATGTAATACTCAGACTACGGAAAACTACTTCATACAACCCCACTTTTAAAGATCTGAACTATTCCTTTAAGACGACACAAAACCTCTAACACATAGGACACTGTCAATATAGGATTTAATAAGGATGATTTATTATCAGTCCTAAAAAATTATTAAAAAATACTCTGCACACTGACACTGTAAACACAGGTCAAATTAAACACTGATCACAGAGCAAACCTTTTCTCTACAGAAATCTGATGTTTCCCTCCCGAAAATGCAAATTGGCACCTGTCACCATCCTTCCACTTAATTTCCTGCTGAGTCCTTTCCACCTCAACTGTCACATGGTTGCGCCCACATGATCAGCATCACAATTGCACTCCATGTTGTGGAATACCTGCAGGTCACAAAGAGTCAGGATGAAAAGTGCACCATAATCACATGTAAATGGTAAATGGACAGCACTTATAGCTTGGAAGACAAAGCTTTGCAATTTGCTGCTATTTCACCTATTCACCAAAGATACCATCAACCAAAGCTAGATGTTCTCTGCTTTCAGTGTTCAAGCTAACTATCTCTTGGATCTTATTTAATACATAACATAGAGACTGATATAAATCTGGTCTAACTCCTTGTAAGAAAGTGAAGAAGTGTATTTCCCAAAATGTCAACCTGTTTCTATAATACATGAATTCAGCCACAATAAAATAAAAGTAATATAAAACACACTTGTTACTTTTTGCTGCAATAAAGCAAAAGGTTAAAGATTAAAACATTTCTAAAATGAATGACCTCATTTTGTATGTATCACTGCAAACACTGCCATTATACATTCCTTTGGCATGAGTGGAGAGGAAATTATGAGGATTTTACAGTCAAGAGTCTTGAGCAACCCTCTGGTGTGGTAAACAATATTTGATGGACAACTGGGCTAATTTTGTTTTCAAATGCTGCATTTTTGCAAAACCTCTTATCAAACATTCATGTCTTCACCTACGCACAAAGGTAACAGGCACAGTAGTGTGTGGGTCACGTAGAGGTCTGATTTGTCTGTAACAGTGCACTAAAGGTCGTACAGATATGTGTGCAGCATGATCCCTCATAGACTGGTTTGTTATCACTGCTGGTGTTCTGCTCTCTAGGCTAGTCCGACATCTCATTCGTCCAGCAAATTAGATGTAAAAATGAGAAATTATTGTGCCTACAGGGACTGTGGTCCCTCTCTACAATGCATTCTGCAACAATACTAAGAAATTATTCATATAAAGGGCACAAGACAATAAGGGGGTGAATTGCATCACCTCTCATGCAGGTGAGGTGAGGTGGCAAATTCCTTTAGCCTCCAAAAACTATGCCCTGCTGCTTAAAGACGGCTGATGCACAGAGTGCTGAATTTCACCATCCAGTCAGGAAAAAGTTAGTTCAGCTTGTTTGTCACTGATATTTTTTTTCAGTCTAACTTTCTAATTTATCAACCACAACACTTCTAGAATTTCAGACTTTTGCTATCACCAATAACAAAATTAAACATTCATAGTTAGGCCTCAATATTTCATCCTATGCATATCCTGGGTTCCATAAAGGGTTATTATTTCATCCGTTTCTTGATTTACATATCTTTTCATGTATGGCATTATGTCATTTGGAGACTAGTTCATGAGGTATTTGCATCACAGGAGCTGTTTTCTGTTTTTATAGAGCAAAGACTACCTTTGATCAAACTTCTTCTGACACTTAGATTGATGCTGACACGAGTTAACCACCAACACTTTTATTATCAAAAGGAGGAAATCAGCCTTGATATTACAACATTGCATCTCTATGACCTAATTTTGCATAGCGCTACAACTGCAATAAGAGTTTATTTTAAGGGTGTGCTGTTAAAAGCATCGTGGATATAGAATGAACATGGCTCTCACTATGTGTCCATGCTTATCTCCATGAGACAAAGCCCTAAGGAGCAATATTAGGGCAACATCCACGCCTATATGGGCATGATATGCAAATCAAAGAGTCCTTGAAAGCCCTCAGCAGGAGTCTGAAGTGCTGCAGTCCCGGCCTGTCAAGAGAGGTTAGTGCTACTGGCTCATAGTCACTGAAGGCACTTTGGCCACTTTTTTCTCACACAGAGACAATGCAGCAAGTTTTCTGTGGTAAATGTTGCACAGGATCTGTAGAGAGGGGTGATTGGGATGGTTTAGAATTCTTGGCGTAATGACTTGGGGTGCTTTCACACCTGCCCTGTTTGGTTTGGTTCACTTAAGCTCAGGTTTATTTGCCCCCTAAGTGCGGTTTGTTTGGGCAGGTGTGAACACAGCAATTGCAACTGGGTGCACACCAAAACAACTGGACCGAGACCTTCTTGACGAGGTGGTCTCGGTCTGGTTACGAACAAACTTCTGTGCAATTTGTTCGATCCGAAACCAACTGCAGTGGCATTGTTTGGGTCAAACAAGCATGAGCATGTTACAGTCCTGGAGGATTATTAATGTGCACCTCCTCCTGTACTGCCTTAATATGCGCCTTTGGCACATCCAATGCATCAAATCAGTTTTCTAGTTGGAGCCGTGCCTCGATTTCAAACTGTATAGTCTGCCTAAAATGAACAATGCAAGTAATATAGTTCATGATGACCAGCGCTAAAATAAACCAGCGTAGTTGTCCCTCCATTGTCACATTAGAAAGTGTCATATTTATCTTGCAAGTGTACTCTTCTACAACATTTTGTTTACTTCCAGGAATTTTCCTGCATGGAAATTCTGACCAATCAAGAGCAGCTTTCTCACACAGGTATTTTATCTAGTCCGCTTGTAAATGCTGCCGTGAAATTGCGATCCACCTCTAGGCCATTATGCAACTTTGTAACAAAATGAGTCCCTGATTTGAACCAAAGCAAGCGAACTCTAGGTCTCAAAGCACCCTTACTAACCACTGTAACCAAACAAACCACTTGTATGACTAGGGCTTGACATTAGTACTGTGATGGAATTTTTACATGCTTTGTAGAAACATTGAGACAATCTTATACTTTGATGTAGTTAGTCTGTAGTCTTAGCTGTACCCTGCTGTACTGACCAAAGGATGACCTGGTCAACCCTGCTGTTATAACCCCACTGTAAATAACTTCATGAGATGGCAAGACGAGATCTTCATCTCCACAGGAGGTTACACCCAGTTGTAAAATCCTGAGGTGGGTAATTATCTGTTTATTGTACCCCAATTGTTTTCTTTCTTTTGTTGAGGAAGTTCTGTGGAATTTCCATCAAAGAGCCAGAGGCATATCAGAAAGTATAAGAATGAACTGAAGCATTTGGTCGGCGGAGCACAACACCAAGCTGCTTTCTGCCGTGTGGTTCTGTGTTGTTGCTTCCTCTCTATAGAGAATAAAACACTTGGTGCATGCTACCTTGCCAGTCTTGTTTTTGTTCCTTTTTGACTCTCCGTAGGCAGACCGGAAAATTTCCACAACAGTACTCAATACTTTTAAAGGCCCTAACACACAAAGCCAGTGGTCAGCCATCAGTCGATGTTAGGTCGTTGGTGAGCGTCTCTAGTTTTTGTGTTGTGTCCCCCACTGTTGGCACAAGTTGGCCCCTTTTGGCTGTTTTTGGCCAAATGTTTCATGTTTGGCAGCTCACGATAGCACACAGTAAAAACCTTTTGTTCTTTTCAACGTCAGGTTGTGTTGTTATTGTGCTAACTTGCCAACTAGCATCTTGAATCTGCCTAGTTGGTCTTCTAGTTTCCATTTCGAATAATGAATACAGACTGCTGGTATGGAGAGTATGTGCCAGCTGGCCATGGCTGTAGTCTTTGCAGTGGGTTCAAGCACAACTTTTTGGCCGAGACACAGGCAACATGAGGCAATCAGCCTTTGTAGCCATTATTCCTTGATTTTGGTTTGGTGTTTTTGGGCCTTAAGGTATTGACCAAAATGACCCAGAACCAAGTAGTATCGAAATTTCTACAAATTATTATTTGTACGGTTTTGCTTGCAGCCAGTCATTGCAAGCAGTCTTTGATTTAATTTAACATTTAATTGGCCCACTACTGCAACAACTTCGACCCATACATTCTGAGGTATGATAAAGCCAAGCATAGTGTATTTGACGGAGTAGGCAGTTCAGCATGCTGAGACACCACCAACACGTTAAGTAGTAACAAAAATAATTAAAGTAGTTAACTAAATGCTTCCATACACATGATAGGTATCGAATAAAGCAAAAAAAAGGTATCAGATGAAGTACTTCATTGGTATTGCCATCATTTAAGGGGTATTGATTTTTTTTCAATGATACCTAGACCTTTGTATGACACAAGTAAAGTGACTCATAACAGACTGCTTTCACAGGTTATCACCATTAACATCAAACCTACCTCCCATAAATTACAGCACAAATACTACTGCTTTCTTTTGCCAAATATAATTTTATGTTATCTGCATTATGTCCTGTGGCAACAATATTTCAAGTCAAGGAAGTGCCACCTTTGCAAATAAGCAATACAAACATAGCTCCTAGGAGACAGCAACTACACATACATATCAAACTTAAACTCTATCAGACCTTGCGTGAAGCCATGAACTAGAGTCATATTTCAGTTTCTTTACTTGTTCACCTTAGCAAGAAATGCAAGCACTACATACCCGTGTCTATGTAATCGAGAAAAATAGAATTTATAGCTGAGGAGGCTGCAGGCCGTCACCAAAATACCCCATGGTGTTGTATTCAAAAGTCTTTCTATTGTAATCCTGCAGATTTCTCATCCCAAAAATGTGTGAGGCATAGTGTTTGAGGAGGTGGCTCCATCAATCACAGGAAAAAGTCCTTTGTGCACTATTGTGCTCATACTGAGTGTGGAGCTAAGTGTACCTCCTTACTTGTGTGGAGCCTCCACAGTGGCAGTGATGCACAGGCTGTGTGGTCTCCAGGACAGGATCGAGGGAAGCACATTAAAGAGGTGGTTGTGGGCGGGGAGACCTAAATGCGGTCAAGATGTCCAAACACAGGCTGTGGAAAGCTGCATAGAGGTCTTTGTGCTGCATCTGTCAAAAAACAGCTTCAAGTGTCTGTTTCCCTCTGCTATGCTGTATGTGTGCACTGCTAATGGCAAAATTCATCCCACATACACCACCTTTAAACTGCTGTGCCACGCTAATTGTTCACTCCTTTACCTAAATGGAAAACATGCACTTTAACATGCTTTTTATAGTGTGTTTAATGGTTTGATGTCTTTTCATTCAAGATAAGAGGTTGACAAGGCCAATATGGCATCAACAATAAAGGCTGATAATGTACAGCATGATAAAATTCACAGTCAACAAACATTTGAGAATGTTCCAGACTAATTCCAGTGGTGTGCCTGTATTTCATTGCAGATACCAAATAACCAATTAAAAACAGTAAAAACAAAAGCTTAATAATAACTGAAACAGGAGCAGCAAGTAATTAAAACATTAGCAAATATACTTTTGAACTTGCTGAGAGGGATGGGAAGCCAGATGTTCAGTTTGCCCTGAAGCTCATTTCAGGATGAAGGACCATAATTACACAAACTCATTTTCCTCGCTTCAGTTCACAAATTAAGTAACTTTTGACATAACCTATTGATAAACCTGAAGATGAACATCATTTTGAGATAATTGTTAACTTTTTGAAGATAGCCTGGGAGTATCAAACGTTCATTCATGGCAACATCATGGAGAACGTCACATTTTATATCAGAGTCAACAGAGGCTCAGGCTGTTGAAAGTAATGCCACCTATCAGTGAGTACAACCAGTAGTGGCTGCACCAGTAGCTGGCACTATAAAGACAGAGTGGATGGGAGCTGACAGGTAGAGCCAGCTGGTGGTATTTGTGCTCTGGTTGCCCACCAGTGCCAATCACAACTGAGTCATGCAGCAGCGACTTTCTATATGAGTGTCAGTTTTTGTCAGATTCTGTTGCCCCATGAGCGAAGGGACTGCAGATGTGATAACAAGGGACTCAGTATTACTCAAAGATGCATGTTGTGTTTAAAAGGCCACTCCTGGCTGTGCAAAGGCTCCTAGGGTATCATTCCCTCCATCCAGCAGAGTTATAATTTCAGGATGGATGTTTAAAGCTGCACCAGTCAATATTTTTATTTTAACAATGGGTCAAATTCCAACTCCCATCACCAGATGAAATGTTGGCATTGTACATTTCTGCAAACCACAGATATGTTACATTTGTACATTTCATTCACATGATATCAATGTTTCTTAAGTGACATAGATCTGATTACATGTAAATGAGCTGACTTTGTAAGCAGGAGGTGGAGGGGATGGTGAATGGTGAGACAGCTGCCAACCTGCAGACCCATCTTCGAGACAAAAACCTCAACACCAAAGACCTCACAGCACATCCAGCAGCATTTGTGACACCAAAAGCAGGTGTTTTAAGGCAGAACACTCTTTTCCCAAACATTACCAAATAGATTTGTGCTTAACCTACATGTAACCTCACTTTAACTACAGCGTTGTTGAAACATAAAGTTTCAACATTTCCCCTGTATAATAACAACGTTCAAATGTTACATATCAGTGGTTTGCAGAAATTTACAATGCCAACATTTATTATTTTAATTGGGTTGAAATTTCCATAGTAATAGCTTGTAGTAAAGAACCTACAGAGAATTATCACCCAACTCTGCAGTTCCACTCTGCTCTGTTAGGTGTTTCACCATCTTTCAGCTCTTTGGTTTTACAGTGACATCTTTCATGTTAGGGATCACTCTTGCTGCTCTCATCAGCTGTTTTCAGACACATAAGGCAGCTGTTTCAGTGATAAAGCTCAGATAAGCACACTGTACACAATGTTGGACATGTTACTTGAACAACAAATGAATTACTAACACATCCCATTGAAAAATTGTTGTTAGGTAACAAAGTAATTTGTTACTTTTTTTGACTCACAGCTCCATCAAAGGTACCTTTAAACAACTCTGAACCCTCCATAGCTCCAAGTTTCATCTCATTTTAACACATCTAAGAACAGAAAATGGAACATTATGGTTGAACAAGCAACCAGCCTACAATTTGGAGTTACACAATCTCGGAACATTACAGCTATTGGTCTAGCTATGATAAGCCGCTGGGGGCAACAGCCAGTATTTTGGAAGATCTGGTGTAGCAAATGAAATTGTTGGCCAAGACATCCTCTTTCAGATAATCTCCATAAAGAGACATCTGCATATGAATACAGATACATTTTCTAAAAAAAACGAAAACAAAGGTGATTCATGGTCAGACGACAGGCGGTGGGTTCTGAGCATGCATTTCGGCCAATGCATTCCGCCTCTCCACACGCACTGTTTATCAGCCGGTCAAATGTGATTGATCAGTACAACTCAGCGTACAAACAGAAATCAGAACGCCTCCAATACCAAAATCGTGTCCTGTTGCCTACAGATTCTGCATATTTATGCAAATATCTCTTTATAAAGATTAGGACCTTCAATATATACTCACCATGTGCAGCTTAGCCTAGCTGTGGTGACTGGCAATAGCTAAACTGACTGACACTGTCCTCACTGTGAAGATGTGGGTTTCACACACCCCAACTCTAAATGAAACCCAGATGATTCTGTGTAAAATGTATAAAACATAAAACATGCAGTTTGAGAGAATCAAAGATATAGACATAAAACTAAATGGTGCAGAACTTAAAGTCAAATAAAGTTAAATTAGACTACTTTAGATTTACTGGGAGGTGCATTTCTGGTTCCTGTTAGTTATTTCTTCTCTTTGGGTAGAGGCTAACCTCTAACAGACAAAGTCAGTGACTAGCTGGTACACTTAGTGGAGCATGTAGCATCTAAAGAGCCAAATATTTTCTTCAGAGGATGGTTCAGACCAAACGGAGCTAGAAGTAGAGTGAATATTGGGTCATTGTCAGGTAGTCAGAGTCACAACCCCAAATGTTGTTGTTGACTGGATGTGTTTATTAACCCTTTGGTAACATGTTACGTTCAAGTTTCTGAGATGATAAAATGTTGCTGGTGTCTTGTTAGCTTGTTATGCTGAGCCTAAGTAGCCAAAATAAAAAGAATTCGTGCAAGATTAAACAGCAATGATGAAGTCTCATTTACTGATAATGGTTTCATGAAAGTAACATTAGTCAGACCCAGCTGGAACATGGAGCTCTTTGTTAAATCTTTTTTAAAAATTAAAAGTTTTTATTCACCAATCCCAAGTTTGTATCATGTTGGGTTTTGAAGCAACTGGTGATCATTTTTTATCTTTGAAATAAGGTGAACACTGCTGAGACTCCTGATTAACAGGAAGGAATAATCATATGGTTATTGCCAGCACAACAGAGAGCTTGATTCATAATAAAATGGGCAATTTCACCTAAATCCCCCCTCAGGGTAACTGGTAAACTAAGGAGGGATTTGATGTGAGGGGTATGAGAGCTGTGATGGTGTGTTATCAGCTGAGTAATTTGCTCTTGTATAAACATGAATTACTGTTATCTAAGTGCCCCCTGACAGCCGATTGGCTCCTCATTAGGCCTGTGTGAAATGAGATTAGCAGCGAGCCTCTAAATTATGATCCAATCCCAGAACACATAATCTCTCACACATATACCCTCCCTCTGTCTCTCTCCTCCATCTATTTCTGTCCTCTCTCTTTTTACCTTGTTGCCTCCTCTGCCCACTCCTTCCCCTGTGACTGCTCTTTCCTCGTTCTTCACGTCTCTCCTCACTTGACCTCTTGCTCTTTCTCTTTCTTGCTTTCTTTCCCTCGCCCGCAGAGTGTAACTGCAGTGGGAGGTCAGAGGAGTGTGTGTTCGACATGGAGCAGTACCGAAGCACTGGCAGTGGGGGGCGCTGCCTGAACTGCAGAGACAACACGGACGGGCCCCACTGTGAGGGCTGCAGAGAGAACCACTACAGGAAATCTGTCGAAGAGCCCTGCCTGCCCTGCGACTGCAATATTAATGGTAAATAATTGTTTTGATAAGAACTCTCATTGTAATCCATGCAAATATCATCGCCCACTATTTTTGTTTTCCCTGGCATGAGAAAATTTAGTTATGTTCAAATTGGAAAGCTGTGTTGACACAATAAGGCACCATGAGTGAGATTTAGCTACAGAGAAAGAGGACTCATGGGATTAATTGTTGCAAATTTTATGGCCAAATGTTTTTAAATCATTAATAACATTACATTACTCTAACTCATCGACTACTCAACTTGCCTGAGAGTGGAGTCTTTTCTGGTTCATAATTCATAGTATCTTGTTCGTCTCATGTCTTGCACATCATATCAGATTTATCCGCGCCTCAGCTTCCCAAATGACCATTAAAGAAATCCATGACTTCACTCAGCCCTGCTGTTGTAAATCGATCTGGTCGACTCACTGAACGTTATCAATGAAGAGACTCATTAAACACAGTCTAATTTTAGGGTGGAGGGACATTAAATGTTTGGGCTCTTAATTACACCATCATGGGGGTAAAGTGTGAGAGCCAGAGGATGAAATGAACATATACATCAGCAATCTTTTCCTCTACATTTCCTAGATAGTATAAGGTGATTGCAGAGTTGTTGGAGTCCATTATATTGATGAAAGGTTATAGCAGACTCCATCAGGCTTCCTTTTCTCTCATGTCCGCCTTACCCCAGCTGGTCTTTTTTCTCCATTAACTACAGCTACAGTATGTCAGCTACAGTGTGGTTGCAAGGTTATATCCTGCTCTTTCAAGCTCATCCTTGGGGGGTTTTGAACAGAATTCAACAACGGGTATTCAGTTATCCCCGACATGACAAATTGTTAATGATATATTGATCGAATTCATGCAATTCACCAATGAAATTTATGGATTCTGAAGTTTTGTTCCCCCCATTTTCTTGAAAATATTTCTCCCTGTTTCCCTTTCGTTGTCCCTCTCTCTGTGTACCTTTTTCATTCGTTTTTCTTTTTTTTTGTTGTTGTTTTGTTTTTTCTCACTGATCCATCCACTGTCCCTCCCAGGTTCAGTGAGTCTGCAGTGTGATGTAGAAGGAAGGTGTGCGTGTCGAGTTGGCGTGACAGGGGAGAAGTGTGACACATGTCGGGCTGGCTTTCACTCGCTCGGCCCTGGTGGCTGCAGGTGAGCAACACACATACTCATAAACACAGACGCACGGACACATTGATACACGAAAGTCACAAAAACAATGCAAATATCAAAAGGATAGTTAAACATATGGTACAAAGAAAATATGCCTGTAAAAGAGAGAAGGGGTTAAAAGAAATAAACAGGTACCACAGACACAGACTTTGTTTCATAAATCTTCCCTCTTTTGCAGTTATACCATCTCACTTCCCCAAGCCTGAATTTATCAAACTACAAAGCAGCCGTAAACAAGAGGATTCTCATTTCTCTATGTGACACCACTGTGAATTAGTGACCTTCTTATCAGCGAGTACCAGGATGTGCTGTACAGTACCGTACTGCTAACAACCATTCTAAAAAGCAAGCCAACCCAGAGCGCTGTAATTTTCCACATGGAAATATAAAGTTGGGGGAAAAAGAAAATCAACATTCAGTTTAATCAAGATTCCAACACATATTTCAATCATAGTCATTTCAACGTGTCACTGCCTTCTGCCACTTATGGTCTTTATGCTTTATACACATATATTTAACTGTGTAATCAATACTATTATATCTTTACCATCAATAATGTCCATTTTATTCATGTTATCTGACAGACAGTAGGATGGTGTTGATGCTTATCACAGTTTGATCAATCAATATGGCTTCATGGTTCCAACATGAAATGTTTGTCGGCATTTCATGAAGCAGTATTAATTATGTTAAGTCTTGGATCACACAAAATCAGATCCAAGTGACAGATAAAGCCAGCAACTACCTGGTAGGGCTGGGTATTGTTAAAAAAATTACTATACCAGTACTCTTAATAAAGTAATAGCAGTACCAACAGAGAACTTCATTTGATATCCTAATTTTTTCTACTTTGTTGAATACCCATCATGCAAATTGAAGCATTCACTTACATAAATGCCAGCAGATGCCATAGGCATGTAGTACAGCCATACTTTGGTATGTTTTCCAGCATCTCAGCATGCTGAACTGTCAGTTCCGTTAAATACGCCACGCTAGACTTAACCACACCACAGACTGTGTGGGTTGTAGCTGCTGCGGTAGTGGGCCAATCACATGTTGCACAAAATCGAAGAACACCTCCAGTGATTGGCTGCAAGCAAAACCATACAAATATTCATGTTTTCCTTCATGTTGGTACAAAAAGGATTGAATGCTTGACTGGAGGAGTTTCAGTCAAACTGTCACCAGAAGTCAGCCAATGCTGGTTTAAGGAATAAGTCATAAATGATTGGAGCACAAGTGGATGGTGGATCTCTGTAATGATAATATCAGGTAATCATATTCCATATGCTCTTATATTTTTATAATCATTTCATGTAAACCCGTATCAGTCTTTCCAGGATGTTGCAATGTTGTGATCACAAGAACTAACACTAATTCAGCCAGTTCCTGTGACTTCTGCGCTACCTTGCAATTTCATCCATTCACTATAACATTACTGCAAATTTGACTATTGAAAAATTTCATTTTATTGTACAGCTGCACAGAGTATTGATTCGCTCAGTGACCCAATCTCTCTCTTTATCACACTTTTGCTGCGAGACTGAAGCTCTGTGCCTGGGACAGTCACACACACACACACACACACACACACGCGCGCGCGCGCACACACACACACGCGTGAGCAGGGCTAACTGTTAGCATCACAAATCTAATGTTAGTCAATGGTTATTCTGCCCAAGCAGCAAACTATGATGATTAGTGATGAGATCACATTGTGCTGCATTACCTCATGCTAACCAGGCAGGGAAAGCAAGAGGAGAGCCTCTTACAGCTCTCAGCGACAATCAGCTGTTGCTGCCCCCCAAAACCCCACTACCATCACCAGTAGTGTCTAACTCTTTTAAAAACACTGCATGCTCATAAAAAAGCTTCGAATCCAAGACAGCTTCACAACTATTTTTCCAACATCAACTAGCTCCAGCAATATCATTGTGAAACAACGCCTATAAACATTCAATGTGATTTTTGAGAAAAGCTGCCATGAAATCAGGCATTTCAGGCAGCAACAATCCAAAAATCAGGCCATGAAATCCTGGAGGGACTGATTTATACCTTTACTGTACCGTTTTGTAGGTTTGTATAACTTTGTTGCTTGGGAGCACTCTCCTTATAGAGATCCAGCAGGTTCCTTTGGTTAGCTAGAGGGAGGCCAGCAAAGAAGTAATGACCCCTAGGTCTTGTTACAGATATGTGAGTTGAGACAGAGCGAAGCCAAACCATGTGATTAAACACCTGGAACCAAGACATTGTACATGATCTTGTAATGTGTAATTTCCATGTGTTGTACCTTATAAAGCAGGGTGTGTATTTCTTGCAGTGCAGACTGCAGGTGTACTTCTGTTCATCTTGTGTCTGACCAACACAATGAATAAAAAGCCTGAAATATGATCGACTTTGTGGCCTGATTGATTGAATTCTTCTTCATCTGATCCAATAGCAAGAATCTCCCTTTCAACAAGTCAGTGTGTTTCACTTTCCAATTCAATGGTAGAAACACACCACCTGAAAACACTGCAAATATCCAGCCTCACAGTGACCCAAGCCCAGAAAATATTAAATTCCTCACACATGGTCAGTGTTTTGGTTGGTCGGCCAGCCGTCTTGACCAAGAGAAAAAGACCTGGTGTTTGAAGAACCAAGCCAGAGACCATGCGGTCTCCTCCATCTGTTACCATGGTGACCGGATCCAGCCTTGCTGCCTTCAGAAACTTCAGAGGACAGCTTTAGCCGCAGCCAACCCCAAGGACAAACTTAGCCTCAAAAACGTCCCTGCTCTCTTCTAAAGACCGTTGAATGCATAATGCTTTAGTTAGGAAAGGTTAGTGTCGTTTTAGTTTTGCATAACATTGCCCCGTGTTAATCTGGTTCATAAACCAAAACATCTATAATCCTTTTTTACTGTCACAGACTATTTATTAATAGCCAATTATAGATCATTCATAATCCAATGCAGTAATACAAGCTAATTAGTGTTTTGCTTTATTCATGACATTGAATTATTGAGTGTGTATTCAATAAATTCTTCTGTTTGTTTATTTAAGAGATTTTGTTTGATGTTTTCTTGCAGAGACAAACTGATCACTGATTGGAAAAGGATCTGTTAGACTGGTGGCTGATTACAATTGTTCTCTCTAACAATTGAGATGGAGCACCAAATAAGAACATAATGAATGTATCTATCGAAGTATTGTTTTTCTACGTTTGTACTTAGCTCTGATTTGAATTGTTTCAGTTTGCTACAAGAATGAGCTCATCGGGTTTAATTGATTTTAAGATACACAGAGTTGCTTTCATCTCTAAGATTTGAGACTGAATTTACTTTTGAAGGTTTGCACACTCACACACTCAATATGTTTTTTAAAACGTCCTTTGTTGTAGCTTGAAAATGCATTGACTCGCTGCATACATTTTGATGATGAAAAGCACATTCCAACTTTCTTTGACCTGAGAGCTCTCCTGCTAAGTATGCAGTATATGATGGTGCATATGTGTGTGCGTGCGTAGGAGAAGTATGTTGTAGTATTTATATTCATAAGAAGTCTATCCTGGCTCTCCCTGACCCCCTCTACCTGCCGAGGGAATGCTAAGTTGTGATGGTGTTGAATCGCATATAAATGACTGTTTGGTGTTAACATTATTGTTCAACACCTAACTGTGGACACTGTGACAACAGCAGTTAACTACCACGAGAAATTCAATTTTAGATTTTGACAAACAATTTAAATATTTATTCCTGTGACTTTAAAGGAGCTCTATAAGATATTCAAAGCATATCTAAGATTCAGAGGTTGTCTGCACACAGCTCTCAATATAAGGGGGGCTTGGCCAGTGGCTAGCAGATAACTGCAAACGGTGCTATCGGCAACAGTGCTGACAGAGCTAAAGGTGTTAACCTCGGTAAACTGGAAGACAGGCACTAAACACTCACAACAATGCTGCAAGGCTGTTGGTTATCTAATGGTTAGGCAAGCAGCTAACAGTATGAACAGTACTAACAACAGCAACAGTGCGGACAAAAATTATGGTGTAAGCTGGGGCAAAACTGGAGTTAAGATGCTACACTTCCATAACGATGCTATCCTGATATCAGCGATAACTGCAGAGTGGCAGTAGTTAGACTGCCAGTGAGATGCCCATGGAATTTACATGCACTGTCTACCACAACAAAGAACAGTCACTCAGATTACAGCACATACAGAGGGAGCGTGGCTTCATTCTCTGCACAGGATGTCATTACTCTATGCATCTTTATAGTTTTTTGCTGCTATAATAATGCTCTGAATGTCATTTAAAGCTCCTTTAAAGGTGCTGTTTTGTATGAACAATGGTTCAAATGATTCAAACTCTGCAGGTTCCCTTAGCACAGCTGTGTAGGTTCAGTCTTGTGGCTGTCATCTCTTATGGGGGGAAAAGCACTAAGAAATCCATCTTATGCTTCCTGTTCAGCACCAAACATCAGACAGACAAAGTTAGTGACTAGTTGGGGAGTATAATGGAACATTAAGTAGCTAAAGAAGATTTAGCTAAAGATAAAGAGCCAGATATTTTTCTGCGGAGCTGGTAGTGACCAAACCAGAGCTAAAATGGGAGTAAATATTGGACGTTCATTATCTGGGAGAAGAAAAAACACAGAGAATGCTAATGTTGTTCCACATGTGAAGGATGCAGAGGGAACTGCTGGCATGTTTGTCACATCAACTAAAAAAGTTATAGGATACCAGTGTTGTGTTTACAGCTTATTTCTGCTGCCCACAAATAGTAGCAGCAAATGTAGGTTTAAAGTGAGGCTGAAGATAAAGGAGGCTTTATTGAAAACCATTAATGATTAACAACCCTTGAAACTCATTTCCTTTATTGAATATCACAAGTTCTGGAAATAACAAATTCATAAATCAGAAGTGCACAACGAAATTAGACCTGACCCTTAATTTAGACTGTTCTCACAGACAAAATTCTATTATTACACGTCCGCATGAACACATGCCAACATGCGTGCAGACACACACACTGTCATTCATGCAGCAAAATCAGGCTGTTGAGTTGAGGTGTGAATTACTCAGACCAGTGGAGCAGAAACAAGTAGAGACGGCTTGCCTTGGGATAATTGAATTATTTGTAATAACGCCTCATTAAAAAATAGATTCTGTGTTACAGTTTCAAGCAAAAGTGATCAATCAATGAAGGTGATCAAACACATTTTGACATCCTCCAAGTCACTGCTGCCCCACACACCTCGCTTGCTTTTATCAGTGTTGTTTACGCAGCCTTTTAAGTTCAGTGATAGGTTGTGCATTAAATCAAGCATCTCACTTTTGATGATTTGTTACAAGGGCACTTGTTGTGCTGTTTAAATGAGAGTGGTGGTGACAAAAAAATATTCACAGGGTCGACTAGTTATTACGGAAGGCCCAGGTTCAAGGCCCAAGACAAGTATCCCTGTTGTTGAGGCGTCCTTGAGCAAGACACCCCACTGTTTCCATGGTAGCTGTTGTGTACCAGACCATCTGGGATGTGAAAGGGGGCAAGCAAATAGAGAATGGACATCCGTGAAGTTATTACATTGTCCTCATCTTTAGAATCCCTGCTCATTCTTTCTCAACAATATGTTCTCCCCCACACACATGTGTCCTTTATTTGCAACGGATTTAAATCTTTCATCTCCACGTCATTTGTCGTCTGTAGGCCTTGTGAGTGTGACCCCAGCGGAAGCGTGGATGACTGCTCTCCTGGGGATGGACGTTGTCACTGTAAGCCAAACGTGGAGGGACAGAGCTGTGACAGGTGCGTTACAAGCCCACGTATTTGTGCACGTCACCTGCGGTTACCGAGGCAACTGTTCGAGTCCTCCACAACAGAAGTCATTACAAACCATTTATCACTTTATGTACAGGAAATAGTATTTGTTTTGCTAGTGGCAGATTTTTAGCATCTTAATTTTGAGGACAAAACATTTACGTTATCACTCCTAGATATATTGCCAATGATAAAATATTTGATTGTTATAAAATATGAGTTATTACTTCCAGCAGACAGGTCAGCACATCCTCTGCACCAGAATTCTAAAGGTTTAAGAATAATTTGTCTAAAAATTGCTCGAAGTTTTGGGGCTATCTGTCATTTTGACTACTTTGACAGTGAACCTGACTGTTACAACATGTCAATAACCCAGCCTCTGCAGCTTCTCCTTGTCTGTTTCTATCTTGTTCCTCTGGGACACAGGATCAAACAGATAAACTCACTGTGACATTAGCAATACACACAGCCCCAGGTCTCAGACTATTGAATAATTCTGTGCTCCCTGTTTGTTGACTTTTTTTGCTGATTTCACGGCTCGTTGAGCAGGCCCCTCTCCTGTGTAATGTGACTAGTCTAGTGGCTGATTTTTAGCGGTGTTCCTGTCCCACCCATATGCCAGCTAATGTCTGTAGGTCAGAGCTCAGGGTCCTTGCAGCTGAGCTCCATTTGGTCCCTTCTTCTGTAACACTGCGGCCTGCAGCGAGCAGCAACCTGACTGCCACACTGAGTACAACTTAAAGACATTAGTAAGAATAACACTACGGCAAGGATGCGGTAATAGCTGCAGTGAGGTTCATGCACAGTGTGTGTGGATGTTGATAACTTTTTATGCATGTGGGTATGTGTGTGCCTACAGATGCAAGCCAGGCTTTTTTAACCTACAAAAAGTAAACCCAGCAGGCTGCCAGGCGTGTTTCTGCTTTAGCCACTCTCTGGCCTGCTCCTCGTCCAATCACTATGCTGCTGTCAACATCACCTCTGACTTCATTGAAGGTATTGTCTGACACACACACACCATTAATGAGGTTCCCTTGTTACTGTGGGATTGTTTTTACCCAGCAAAAATTAACAAGACCAACGATGTTTACTTTGTTCTCTCTGAATTTGCACCCTCTTCATTTTCCTTAATGTATTTTATTGTGCTATAATTTATTGGTGAGTGTGTACTGTACTGCATTGTGCGTGTTGCTATATTTCTTTCTGTATATCAACTTTATTATGTATGTAGTTTTATTTTGTTTTCAGGGAGCCAGGGACATCAAATTAAAGAAAATTGCCTTTTAGGTCAACTCTGGCTCCTTCACAGTTAAAGTGGCCCCGCAAGTTCAACACACTGCAACTTAAGAAAAGACAGACAAATATACAAAACACAAACTAATTAGAAAGCCATCTTCATCAAACTGATAATACATGCACAGTGTTTATACATGCTACAAAGAGATCAAACTCCATCACTGATCTTACAACACATGCAGCTTAATGAGACAAGCTGCAAACACAGGAAACAAAACCTAAATGAGAGAACACAATAAAAAACAGAAATGCACTAAAGTTGTTAGTTAGTTTTTGAAGTATATTTCAGTTTTAACATTCTGATTGTATGTTTAAGATGTTACTGCATATGCATATATATATAAAGGAGGTATAGAGGTATCTCATGTTATTTTAAGCTGCAGTTATAGAATCAGAGCCCTGGAACACTGAAATGATTCTACTAACATACAACAATATATAGGCTATTCCTTTTTTTGCCTGTCACTCCAGACTTGTGTCTGTGTTGGGATGCTTTCTTTTTCAGTGACTTGATGGGCAGTGGTCGGGGTGTTGATTGGTTGTGATCTGATACTCTGAGGTTAATCTGCTCCGGAGCTTCATATTACTGAAAACCCAGATTAAACTCTGCAGTTACCTCACCAACTCCAAATCCTGCTTCGTAATACAAGCCTCAGGTGTATAACAACGGTATATATAGTGTATTTACAGGCTAACATAGCCTGTTTCATGTAAAGCCACAGCCATGGCAAGAACTTTTTAGTGTCCCCTAGGAACATTGTGGAGTAACTTTTTTTTCTGTGTAACTTGCAGGATTCCTGAGTTTTCTTGTGTTTTCTGTATTTGCAGCATGGTTCTGTATTTTCATGTGCTTTCTTTGCCGTGTGTTGAGTTCTCAGGGCCACTGTGTACAGTTGTTTTTTTTTTTCCTCTGTTGATCACAGATAAAATAAAAGTAATGGAAAAATAATCTCAACACATCTCCTAAGAACTCAAACATTTAGTGATTGTCAACTTGTGGCCTGCAGGCCACATACAGCCTGCCAAGTCATGTGGCCCACAGAGGATGGTTGAATTCAGAAAATGTGAGGAGGTAAAAAACTTTATCCTGTATTTATGACATCTGGCATTTTTTTCCTATATTAAGGCAACCCCAAAAACTATTGACATGGACATAATTTTAGTAGGAATCAGTTACCAGTCAAATGGTCCCAAATATAGTATAGGTACTAAAGATTTTATAACTCCATGTCTCAGCTTATTATTAGTAAGTAGATGTGATGCACAGGATGGGTTTATCGCTTATAGGAAAATATCACAGGTTATTAATTATCAGTCGTTCAATTTATCCATCACATGAAATCTGTATAAAATTAGATTTTAGAAAAATGCAATATGTCAGTTCCTTCAATTTGTTCATTAACAAAAGACTGCTATAACAAATATGAGATTGGGCAGTCTCAGACAGTGTCTTCATTTGGGATCTTTGTGGCCTGAGAATAGAACCTCTTCCTGAACCTCTCAGTGCTGTTCTGGTGCATCCAGTACCTTCTTCCTGACCTCTGCAGGGAGAAAAGACCATTATCAGGGTTGTTGTTGGAATATTTAATGATTAGCTAGAGATAAATAACTTACAGAAACACTGCGTGCAATAGTCGACCTTCCACCTTCTCTTCACCTCTCTCTGTCACTTAGCTGTTTGCAGGTTTGGTTACATTGGTTGGTTAACTCACATTTTTGCTGGTTGCACTGTGCAGGTTGGATGGGTGGAGCTGAAACAAATAGCCATTTTTATAAATGGAATGCAGTTTGTGCCATATCATGCATCATGCAAGAATGGGCACAAACTTATCGCTCTCATTTAACATTTTTGTTTTGTCTGCGTTTCATTTTGCACATGCTCTTATTTGTGAAATTATTTTATTTTATTATTTAAGATTTTTTTATATAATTATTATTAAACTAATATTATTACTTTTTAAATTATTTTTTTAGATATTTTTTTTTATTCTAATTTTTACCTCTGGCCTCCACAGTGTCTGCTTAGAAAAAGTCTAGCCCTTGGACAAACGTGTGATGACCTCTGATTCAAAGTCTTCGTGAACACTAGTTTTATCCAAATATCTCCTGACAGCCTGTGATGCAGAGGAGAATAGCTATGATTCATGTTCTAAAATGTTTTCTTTCATCTCCAGATCAGGACGGCTGGTTGGGAGAGTTCTCTGGAGGGCAGGAGTACCCCCTGCTGTGGAAGGAAGGTGAAGTCTACCTGCTGCCTCTTACCGAGGAAGACATCGGCTTTTATAAAGCCCCTGGTGAGTCAGAACGCAAAATAATAGAGATTTGAGTTCATCCATGAGGACACATCGATACCTCCAGTCGGGTCAAATGGGTGAGTTTCAGTAAGCTACAATAAGGTTGCAGGAAGCTGTTTTAGTATTGTTTGACATTTACATTATTAGATAATAAATCCTCCAGTTGTTGCTCTTCCAGCAAATATGTAAATGATATTAGTGTTAGAAGAGCATCTTTAATAGCCATATCTTGTTCCTGTTGTTCCTTAGTGAGATTAATCAGGGTCTTTGGCAACGGGTCATGCAGCAGTTATTCTGACACCATTTCCCCCAATCCGTTATCAGAGCCATTAGGAGATAAGGGAATAAGCTGGCCCAGCTACAGGACTTAGGGCCCATTTCTATCAGCCGCCCCAGCAGCAAAGGCCTGATGGAATTGGATGTCTTGGCCATGCTGGAGAAGCAACAAAGTGAAAATTGGCTTGGTTTCTTCTTGTCTCCACTAAGTCGGTTCTAGGCATCAACTCGCAGCCCTTCCAGCCACTCTGCAGCCCCACAGCCGGAGGCAAAACAGGAGCAATCCCATTAACTCCGCGTCCTGGAGGTTTAATGCCCAAAATGCGTGATCACAGAAAACGACTCCATCTGGAGGCATCTTTTTTTAGAAAGATGAAATGCTTACAGCGGGATGTGACAAAGCCTGGTGGTCAGGCATAATTTGTAAAATGTCATTATGAATGCGTACATAAGTCATGGATGTGCAAGTTGTGAGCATGTGTGTTTGTGTGTACACAGCATATAGATAAGTCCTTGATGAATGCTTGCATGCTTCACCATATGTATGTGTAATTATAACTGTACATAGTTAATAATGTCTTTTAAAGTTGCTTTTCATCTTCACACGGCCTATAGTGACGTCTCTGTAGGCCACAGTACACAGATTAGTGGCCCAGCTGGCCGAGAGCAGCTTTGTGGCAGCCTGCTTATCTACTTCGCGCAGTGCTTGTTTATGTTGTTTCTCCACATAATAAATGCACAAATCTATTGCCTTGCCATCCCTATTAATGATCTCATTTTCTCTCGCCTTTTTTTCATAGCCATGCTGCGTGTGTACAGTTACTTTAAAGATTAGAGCGGAGTGGCAGCGGCCTTGGAAGCAGCTCTGGAATTCTCTCTCTTTGCCACTGTCTCTGCTCTTCTTACTTTTAATTTATATTTGCGCCGAAATCCCTCCACTGTGTTCTTCACCAAAGTACGAGATAATTCTGAGTGACAAGTCCGCGTCGAACATCATACGAAATGCAATTTCTGTGATTCCCACGAATGTATTTGTCACCGTAGTTTGTCTCGGGCTTCAGCTGTCACACGAGGGACAGGATTCAATCATAGGCTTTTTTTTTTATTGAATTCGTCGAGAGAGACGAGTGTTTGGGAGCTCACCCAGCTCCAGAAATATCAGCCGACGCTACAGAGGACAAGACATCACAGATACTCTCGCAATAGTGCCTGACAAGGAGTTGTTGGACCAGACAGGGAGAGTTTGAGATAGCGTGAAAGAAAAAGAGAGAGAGAAAGAATATCACTTGAGTTTCCCGAATCCCCCATGACAATCAGGCCAACATGGCACTTATGCCTTCACTCCTTTCTCCTCTTCATTTCTTCACCCCAGATTGTCAAATGACCGGCCCAGTCAGGACACTAAAATTGCTCCTTCCTTTTCACTTGCATGAAAACGTTTCATTTCTGTAAACGTCGTCAATTGTCCTCTCACCCATTTTCCTTTCACTACTAGTACGTCAAGTGCCCAAGTCATAAATGTATGTGGGTAGACATGTGTGAATGCATGTGGGCACTTGGGGGCACAGTCTTCCTCTGAAACATGTGCAATGCCACTCGTCCTCCTCCTGATCCTGGACATCTGCTTGACAGTTGACACAGGCGGAGTTCAAGTCCCCCCGGTGACTCAACAGACTGAACACTTGAGCGCAGCTGCCAGGAACTATCATAGACAAACATGAAGTACCTCCCTAAACAGTTGCTTTGACCTGCCTCCAACAACTGTGGTCACCACTCGAATCTGCTGGACAGTAACTGCGACTCTCTTGGCTGAGCGGCATTTCATGCTGAAGGGGACATCATCTAACATAAGTCCTTACAGCCATCTGTTGAGAAGCTTGCAATGCTGATCCTTTTCATATCTGCAGCGCAGGCCAACCTGCTAAGCCCGAAGCAGCAGGGAGACAAGAAAAGGAAAAGAAAGGAGGGGGAAAAGGACAGAATTTTAATGAAATAACCCTCTAGTAGAAGGCGAGGGAGTAGCATATGGCTGCCCTTGTGTTCAACTGAGGAGCGGAAGAGAGAGTAAGGAGAGCAGAGATCCACGAGAGCAGCTCCAGGCTACCTGTCACTCTGATTCAAGCAGCATTTGCAGCTAAGAGCCTCATACAACCTGAACACTGCCTGCACCCAGGTCTGCATGTAACCCAGTCTGGTGGCCTTGTCATCTGGAAGCATAAGCAAAACAGAAAGGAGATGTAGCAAAGGGAGATGAGAAAATTGAGAGGGGAGATAGAGAGAGCAAAAACAGGGAACAAGGAGTGCGGAGGAAGAGACGCAGAGAGAAAGTCAACTAACTTAGAAGGTGAAGGAGTGCTTGAGTGAGACTGAGAGTAAAGAATTCTGTATGCTTGAAACAAACTCAGTTGTACGTGTCTGACCACATCTAAAGGTAAAAGTGTTGATACCCATTCCAAATGGCCACACTCAAAAGGCCTGGTGAAAAGCCGCCATCATACCCTTCTCCTGGCTGCATCCCACTGCCTCCCCAATCTCTCCCCAAGAGCTCTGTATCTGTTGTGTTCTGTTGTCTTAATACAGGAAATTTTTCACGCAGTCTCTTCATTCTAATTCATGAAGTTGCACTACACAAAAAGTAAAGGAGGTAGTAGAGAGAGAGCTTGAGGGAGAAATTTAAACCCTGCCTACTTTCTTTACCTCCAAACACATGACCAGTCACTGCGTATATGTGATTTAGACTCTGATCACACTAGATGCATTGCAAGAAACATGTTGCATCAATACCACTGTTTTTCAATCGTATGCCGTGCCTTGCATGTGCCTCTCTTGCACTGTGCTTCACATTTCTCTAGCAGTTTTTAGAAGCACATGAAAGAACAAAGGTCGACTGTTGCATTGCCTCATGTCACCTGTGTCTCTCCCAAAAAGTTGCACATCACAGTGCAAAGACTACAGCCAATGGCCTACTAACACTTATGTTCTGCGTCCCCATGAGAGGAAATAACTCCATACCAGCAAGTAGCAGTAGTCTGTATTTGCCATTAAAAAAGGGAACTCGGGGGTGACTGGTAGAAAGAATTCATGTGGCTAGTTAGCCAGTTAGCGCATTAACAACACAAACAGATGTTGAAAGTACAATGCATATTTACCCTGTGCTAGTGAACAATAACACAAATACTCACGAACCATTTCTGCTATATAGCTGAACGGCTAGAAACATAATCTTACCTCATAAAACATGTTGGTTTTAATCGCACACCTTGTTAACTTTAGCCATTTGTTTGCTTTCCTCACTTCCGTTTCTCTTCTTGGGTACACAGCTGAATTGCCAATCAGAGTTATTTCATTTTACAACAGGTTCCACCACCTCTGACATCGATTCAGCATTCTGAATCAACTGAAAAACAGTCAACATGGGCCGACGAGGGCCAACAGTGCAGGACACAGTGCAACAACTCAGCCGACAGATGCTCACTGACAGCCTGACATTGACCAATGGCCAGCTGTTGGCTTGGTGTGTCAGGGCACTAGAAATTCAAATAGTCCTAACTTTTTAGAGCAAGGCGCAGGGGTTGCACAGCTCTTCAAAGTCACGCTTAGCCCAGTCGGCCAATCAACACAACCATGAGGCAGGATAGATGTGGTGGGAACATTTGGACAAATGCAGTCAAAAGGTCAATACTAGCGGTATTTACGATGAAGGTCGCCCATCATTCAAATACTTATGCATGCATGGAGTTGCATGAGCAGCCAGGTGAATCATGGCGAGTATAATGCCATTTACCATGCTAGCAAATTGGCTAGCTAGCTAGCCAGTTAGCTGTTGGACTGTTATAGAGCTACAGAGCACATGAGAGAGGAGAGGGAATCATATCTCATGTCATGATAGTTTTATGTAGGTTACTGTCTTTGAGGGAGAGAGTGAGCATAGGAAAGATTACGGGAGGTCAGTTTGTGTGTTGTTTTTTTTCACATTTGATTGTGCAGTGTGCACACAGCTCTGCTGGTGTGACATGCTGTTTTGCTCAATGTGTCTTGCCAAGGTTTTTTTTGAAGTGGCTGTGCCTGTAGTATTGCATCTCAGTGTGACTGGGGCCTAAGGTTGCCTGTTACAAAGTTACAAAGAATTGCCGGATACAGTCCCACCAGTTCCAACATCGGAAAGATGTGGGATAAGTGGATTTCAAACGGCATTAGAGTATCTGTCGAGCACTTTGTCTGAGCATACTGAGGTCTTAAGGCTGCTCAGCCCGACAACAACACTTTGTCAAAAATGTATTGCATTCTCATTCATTTTAAACCACCAAAGGCCCAGGCAAATTTGTTTGATTGCGTTCATTTGTTTCTCAAAATAGTACGTTCTATTTCTATGATATTCTTTTCATGTCTAAGATTAATGCTCTCTATTGGTTGCATAGCTGTAGTCAATCTGTATGTGTACCAGTCTGCATATTCACGTGGGCTGCATATTGCTTTAAAAGCCTCCTTGAATATGAATGAAACTCTCTTCTTGTCATGTAATTGGGTTTCAGGTCACGTCTACTGCACCTGCAGGCAGTGCAGTTTAGTGTTAGACTCTGTGTCTTGACAGTGTGGGACCTGTTTAAAAGTTTAAAGTTTGTCCATCCAACCTTTGCCCCTGAACTGTCTGCATGGTGGTCGATGTTAGAGCCTCAGTGGGACTTGTGTTTGTGTGAGGCGGCTGTGATTTAATTGAAATTGAGTTGATTTAATTTGGTTGGAGCAAAGTCTAAACCTCCTGATTGATCGTCAGCTCCTCCGCGGTTCCCCGAAAGTTATAGGGGAATCTATCACTTGTTGTGATGGTGGCTTTATGTGTTCCTGGCAGAGTGTCAACAGCAGCACAGTCAGCGGACTTCAGATCATTCTGACAGAGTCATAGAAACAAAATGGAGCTGCACATGTTGAAGCTGTGTTTTTTTCCATTCTGTTTTTTTAAGTTGTTGATTAAAATACATGCCTCATATATCTGGTTTATTACCCCTGGGCTGCAGTGATTATTTCTATGAACAATTTATCTGTTGATTATTTTCTACGAATAGTTTCATCTATCAGTTCCTAGAGCTCAGGTTGACATCTTAAAACAGCTTGGTTTGTCTAACTGATAGTCCAAAACCTCAAGAGAAAAAACTCAAGTCCTTAAACTGGAGAAGCTCAAACCAGAGCATGTTTGGTAATTTTGCTTAAAGGAATAAGGTGTAGGATTCATTGGCATCTAGAGTCGAGGACTGCAGACTGCAACCAGTGAAACTTGTGGCATTAGGATTCCTTGAGTGTTCATTGTTCAGGAGTTTTTACCACACACAGAAATAAGCATTTTAAAGGGGAACTATTATGCTTTTCCACTTCTCTGACCTATAAATGTTGTTACAAAGCGTCAATTAATGAGGTTTATGCATTTGGACGTGAGCCCCGCAAGCTGTTTCGGAGGGCTCTGCACGCTGTGTTTTACTGTCTTTTTTTTAAAGAGTAGCCACATTGACGTCAATGCGTGCCGGACTTAACTGGGCATGCCCAGGAATACGCTGCACAGGTAAGCAGGTAATGACAACAACAAGCTACGGCTAACAGCTAACGGCTAGCGTTACTTACCATTCAGAGACGTCTTGAAGTAACCTCTGTACTTCAGGCTGTCCAGTCTCTACCTCCGGATCGGATTCGTGATCCAACACATACGGCTGTATTTCAAAAGTTGACATTTTCAAAAGTGAAATTCTCTCAACTTCCGCACTGGCAAAATAAGGAAGTGGGGCTCGGCAGCCCTTCGGAAGTCCTCGGGAGTGTGACCAATCACAGCAGAGTGGGCTCAGAGCCGGGGGGGTGGAGTAAATGAAACCGTTTTGACCGTGGGATGCGGGAAATATAAGGAAGTGATGCAGCGAGAGACACAGTGTCCCAAAGATCTATAAAGCCTTCGGTGCGGGTAATCGTGTGTAGCTGCTCTATAGGACTCCAACAGTCAATACAAAGGCCCGAAAATGAGCATAATAGGTCCCCTTTAATGTTAAAATATCAGTGTTTTTTTCATGGGGCTGCTTAATATGGCAGCCGACGTGAAAACAGGAATGGCCCTATTTAGTGCCGGTGTTTGGTTTGTCTGTTCTGAGCTACTGTGGAAACATGGCAAACCAACATGGCAAACAACACAGACGAGGACCGGCAAAAATATGGCAATTGCTATTTCAAGTGATAATATACTGAAGAAAACATATTCATTACAATATATTCTATTTCTGCCAGTGTATTACCCTGAATCCTACACACTGGACCTTAAAAAGGAATACTTTGACATTTTGGTGAACAGTTAAAATTGCTTTCCTGTCAAGAATTAGATGAAAAGATCGCAGAGTTTTCTTTTCTTGAAATCTTTGAAAGTTTGTGAGTTTGAGGAGAAAAATCAAAGCCGGTAAAGTTTTTAAAATAGACATGATCACAAGTGCTTGATTTTAAGTATTTTGTGCAAGAATAGGACTTATGCTGTGTTAGAGAAGGCAAGAAATAACATACTCTGCCATCTTTGTTACACAGCACAATTAAGAAGTGTTCACATATTTAAGCCTCTTTCTTATTTTAATTGTTGGCTGTGAGCTTCAGTAAAAACTGCCAGTTCTCATAAAAAGACTCTGTATTATAACAGTAATTAGCCTTGATCTGTGTCTCAAACTAGAGGGTCTCTGAATGAGCCTGGAAAGTCCATGAAAAGTCATTAGATTTGATGTTTAACAAGGTGTGGAAGCCCTGAGATTGGTATCAGTCTAAGACATGAGAGTGGTATTGGTCCTCTCGAACTTTCAACAAGCAAAAAGGAGGCGGATTTCTGAAAATCTCAGATAATTCCTTTAATGAATAACTTGATGGTTTATCAGTTACCAAAATTAACCAACTAATTAATTTCTCCCATTATGGTCAAAGTACTGCACTGAGTTTTAAAAAGTAAACGTGAATCTTATTGTGAGAAGGAAGACATTCTCATGCATGTGCAGCCCGCACGCTGTGGTATTTAGAGATCGCTAAACTTTTTAATTCTCTCCAATTTGTCATATGAGATAAAATAATGAATATAAATCCATGGCAATACACAGACAGCAGATCAGGCTTACACATGAATAATCCTTTCATTGTTTTTTATAGTGATTCATTACTTTGGAGAGGGGCCCGCCAGTGGGGCCATTGCTGGATGGTCTATTAGGGTTATGAGTAATTATGCTTTGGTTCCTCTATCCTCACAGACAGAGAAAGAACTACAGGAACCACACTGACGCAAATCAGACCCCAGCAGAATAATGGCCAGCATGCAACATCTGAAACACAACCGCTCACAACCATAAGGGAGCACTTTAGGAGAGAATATTAGCTTAGTCACACAACAGTATTACTGGGCTCATTACCCACCGTTATGCAAGGAATGTGCAGTATATATTTCCTATTAATCATTTCAAAAGTAATATCTGTTGACTTTTATTTTCTGTGAACATGAGTTTCTTACATTACTCATTATTATAGAGCGTCACTTCCCAATTGTAGGTAATTGCCTCCTCTCTGTTCCCCCAAAATAGTGGCTCTGCGGGGACTGTTCTCACTTATAAACTTAATGGAACAATGATCATCTGCTAGAGGATGCTTTTCTGTTGCAGTGAGTATGGTGTGTGTGTGTGTGTGTGTGTGTGTGTGTGTGTGTGTGTGTGTGTGTGTGTGTGTGTGTGTGGTGTGTGTGTGTGTGTGTGTGTGTGACTGACTGACTGTACAGACCAAAGTTTATAAAATTACAAATATACAGCACCTTATAGAAAAGGTATAAGATTCTGTAGCATAGGTGTAGATTTTGGGGGGAACGCGGGGAACATGTCCTGCTCTATATTTAGAACATGTGTATTTGTCATCTCCTAACTCCAATAAAAACATGAAGTATCAGAGGACTTTTATTTTGACAAATTAAAGACATCTACACCATAAATGATGCAGAAAATGCACTAATTGGTGCATAAAAATTCACTAAAATGCAGAAAACTGAGTGTTCGATGCCCCAGATTTTTTGGCAGAGGACCCCCAAAGCCCCTGTTTCATGTGTCCACCCCAGTGTTGAAACAAAACCTACACCCTTGTACTGTATGGAGATCATAAACTTACAAGAGGCAATTAAATGTTATCAGAAAAGTGAAAAATATAACTGAGTACAGCAATAAATAATGCAGTCAGTCAAATAATAATAATAATAATTATGATGGAGGAACACATTTAGTCTTTGTTTGGTATATAAAGAATAAAAACGTATGTTGTTTTAGGCTGTTTTTCATCTATTTATCTTTCACTTTATCTTTTATTTGTCAGCACTCTAGTTTTCTTTTTTTTAGGTCTTCGCACAAACTTAATTATTTATCAGTTCCCTATTTTCCTCTCACAACATTTACCGTTCTTCTCACTGCATTTCTCGAACACACTGAGTGCCAGCCTCGGTGTTTCAAGATGGGAACTGTCAAACTATGGTACAAGAGGCTCAAAATTATTGTATTTACAAATAAGAGAAATGTGTAATTTCACAAAACACATATTTAATGACTTTTTGACACACCTACAAATCTAACCACTTTTTTTTTTTTTTTTCAAAGCAAGCCAGTGTTGCTATGATGCATGGAGGGAGGTATGAATCCATAGGTCCATCACTCTGACAATTTTTGTAAAGGCAAGTACAAAATTAATTTACAGGACAGCACGACTGGAAGCTTGTTTACATTCGGTATGGAAACTTAGGCAATAAGCTAAGCTAATTAAATAAATATCAGGGCTTACTCATGCACTCAAAACAATGCGACTAGACACAGCTCAAGACAGACAGCCATGCTCACAGGCAGTGGTGTAGTTGAGGGTATATGAAGGTATACAGGGTTTACCCACATCATTTTCTGTCCGCCAGCCAAAAGAGTCAGAAGAGTTTACCCACTTCCTCCTTTAAAACCTACCCATCTACCTAGTGGTATACACACCTCATCAGCTACCACTACACCACTGCTTATTACGTTCATCATGGCTGGACAGAGGTCATGTGAAGGGAGGTGTCTAAACACAGATTTAGTAACAATTTTTTTGCTGTCCTGATTGTTGGGAAATTAATTCAAATGAGACCAGCGCAGCTAAAACCAACTTCTAATTCTAAGCCTCGCAAAATGGTTAAATAATCTTATATTATAGCACTTTTGGCATTACTGATCATACAATGTACATGGGGCAAAATGATCATACAAATACAATAATTATCATACATTTGGCAACAATGGCCAGCCTTTTGTGGCTAGCTACCTGGCTGCTGTTCAAAACTACACCAGCAAGTGCAGCTAATGTTAATAATAAAATCATTGTAACTCTATCTGCATTCTACAAACTTCTGCAACAATAACATTTGCTAAAGCATTTCAGGAGCTAAGTGCCTTTTAAAAACTGTAGACAGCATGTAACAGGAAGTAAAAAAATATCCTATTTTCAATTTTAAACACTACAAGTAGTCTGTTCACTTGAGTCTTTTATGTGTCTGGGTCTATATTTGCACTGGTATGAGTGGTGGCTTGTTGGACTCAGCAGCGTGTATTGATCGGTAATTTCATTTAGACCTCTCACACACATCGGTTGTTTTTCCACTGGTTAAGATGTTTAGATGTGAGAGGGCTCATTGAAGGCATTCCTGTCTAATTGGTGATGGATTCAATCTAAGCATCATTTCTTTTCCAGACCGGCTGATTTTTTGTATTCCTTGTCGTCAATATGTATTGATCCTGAAACTACATTGAGCTGTGTGGCAGCTCATTTCACCTGAGAAAGCCTTTTGTCTTCACTGGCAATGACTGGTGGTTGTTTAGCCCCTCCCTCTGCTCCTGATTGGCTGTAATTATCTATTTCTATCGATTTTAAAGTCAAATTGACATGAATGATGCCTTATTGTAGTCGGAACAGAAAGTGCTATTGATTGGTCATGTAATTGAAGCCTGTCCTCTTCAATCACTGCCTGTTTTTCATTTCCTGCAAATACTGATTGCTTAGTGTTAAATAATAAATATAAATAACACAGTGTGTTGCGCTTCCTTTATTCATGTATCCTCTCATTAAAATTGAATTGTTTTAAAGCTAACAGCTGTGGAAGCAGGGTGTGTTGTTTCATCGAGGAATATAAACAAAGCTCAACTTTTTGAGTTTGTTTTCTTGTTTGTAAAGCTTGCAGCTTATTAGAAAGACGTCATGTGTCACCTGAACGCTTGAAAAAAAGTAACTCCTACATTGGAACTAAAAAAAAGCGACTGGAAAGATACAGCAAGAATAGTAATATAACAATATAATATATAATAAACCAAATGAAGTGATAGGTAAAACAAATAGCATTATTCAGTGGACCATGAAATGCATTAAATTATGAAAGAAGAAAAACAGTTTAGACCTAATTGAAATAATAATTGCATTGCCTTTTACTTTAAAAGACGTAATAATGTATTACTTTAACTAATTACTTTAACACATCACTGAGTAATACATTACCAACAGCAGCCAAAAACATCAATTTAGGGTGTCTATAAGCAGGGCCTTACAAAAGAGTTGCAGGTCAGATAAAAACACAGTAAGAGTGGGCTGCAGATGTACAGAAGGGGCCCGGCAGAGATGATAAAAGGGGGCTGTCGGTTGAGAAGATATCAGACGATCAGACAGTTGAATTGCTCTGAATGACGCCAGAGGCACCTCGCAAGCAAAATCACCCACTCAAGTCCTTAGCCTTCCCAACCCTCACAAGAGCTCAGGATGTACTTCACACACGATTACGCTCAAAAACAAGGTGGCAACCAAGCGTGCAACCTGTCAGTTTTGCCCACTCGCTCACCCGGAGCTGGTCGAGAATGGCAGCATGGTTGTTTTTTTTCTAAAAATTGTTATGATTTTTTCATTTTTAGAGCATAACTGGTGCAAGGCGTTCCACAATAGCATGTGTAGTTTACATCTCTCATATCCATACTGAGGGACAGAAAGACTTCCGCCTATTTTTATATATCAAAAGTACAACTTGTGAGTGTTTTTCCTTTAGCTAGTTTTGGGGGTTGGCAGTGAAGAGGGGGGTTGTCTAGTGGTGGCTAAGATCTTTGAAGTCCTGTTAATGTGCTATAATGAGCCAGAGATGAGAGGGTGGGTAATTACACATAGACTCCTGTAGTGCTCCATATGGGCTCAGAAAGCCTGTACCCCCCTGCCCTGACACACACACACACACATGCACAGAGACTTAAAGAGATGAGAACTGGCAGAATATTTTTTAAATATATAAACAAAAATAAAGAGTAATTCAGATTCCACCACAACACATTTGCACAAACAGAAATCCAGCTCCGTGTTTACTACGTTGAAGGCAGAGAGCTGACTGAGACTTCAATAATAAAGCTGACTCCACTCACCTCTCTAACATCCAACCTCTGCCCGCCCACTAGAGAAATTCCTGGGTCATCAAGTCTACAGCTACGGCCAGCTCCTCTCCATCACCTTCACCTCTGAGACCACCGCGCTGCTCCCCAACCACGTCACCTTGCTCCTCCAAGGCTCTGGAGTCACCCTGTCTGCTGACCTTTCACCCACACCAGTGCTTGACCATGACCCCAGCCTCACACCGCGGCACTCCTTCATTGTCAGGTACAAGGATGCAGCATGGGGCTGTCAGTTTGTTAGTCTGTGCACATGCTTTTTTTTTTTTTCTTTTTTCACTGTTGAACTTGAGTCTCTGTGGAAAATACCAAAGCGTTTGCCTCAATGTGTGCATAAGAATGGATGTCGGGATGTTTGTTTTTCTCTGCATCTATGCATGTCCCTGTTGCCTGCCTTGTTTCTTGTTACAATATATATAGAGTCCGCAGAGTACAGACTATCCAGGACACCCATGCACAGACTACAGCTCACCTACGTTGACTGTGCTGTCATGGTCCCAGCAGAATGTCAGGATATGAATGTAGTGATGAGCCAGCTCCCCCATGCGCTGGCTGTCATGTAGATCTGGCAGGTACAGAGAGGAAGCATTGCATTTCCATTTTTACATTTTATACATTTAGCAGATGGTTTCACCTGGAGTGACTTGAAATGTGAGCAGAAATGTGTGGCATGACACAAAAGTCACCAAAAGTACAGAAAAAGTGATGGAAAGGGGGTCAAACTTACACCGAACTGACAAATTACTGTGACCCTTTAATAATCATGGAATAAAGGGGAACAAAGGACAACAAATTAAAACAAGACCGAGAGTCTAGATTGTGAATGGGCACAGTGGTGGTGTGAGCTAAATGCTAAAGGCAGCACACTTAAATGCTTACAATGACAATGTTAACATGTTGATGTTTAGCAGGTGTGTTAACCATGTTTACCATCTTGGTTTGGTGCATTTGTATACTAACATTTGCTAATTAGCACTAAGCACAAAGACCAACTGAGGCTGATAGAAATACATGTTTTTCAAGTATTTGGTGATTAAAAAAAAAATGGAGCCCATCTTGTGATGGGATCACTCAAGCCACGATACAGCAATCCAAGATTTGAAACGAATGTCAGCCAGGGGCATGAAGTTCACATGGCTTTTGCTCCTTCCTTACTTGCAGCGCTCTTGCTTGGACCACACTCATCTCTAATCTTTGCATTCACTGTGATCTCAGCTACACACCTGTAGAGTTTTGTGAGCCAGGGGCAGAAAGTGGATGGCACATTGGCCCCTTCCCTACTGCCTGTCCTCCTGCTTTCAGCCCCCTTGCTTGGACCATGTCCATTTTTGAACTTAGCATTCATTTTTATCTCAACTATGCACCTATTATACACCTAACTAAACACATTTTTGTGACTCTTTCTCTGTCCGCAGACAGACAGACGTAGTTCCTGCTACGACTGGTGTAACCACGATCACAATTTACCATGATGACACACACACACACACAAAGTGAAAACAATATCAGCCAGTGATGTTGTCATGGCTGGCAAAAAGTACAGGACAAATTGAAATTTTGGCCTGATGATGGCACTGGAAGAAAAATTAAAGGAACCTCAAAGATTTTAAAATTCATCCTCAGAGGGGCATGAATGTGTGTACTAAATTCCATGGCCATCTATCCAATGATTGTTGAGACATTACACTGAAAACCACAAATGTCAACCTTCTTGAGCCTTCATGGGGACTATGAATAGCTGAACAAAGTTTTTGACCTGCTGGAGTCACCTAAAAATCACCAAAGCCTGTAGGACTTATCCTCCAGGGACTTTGAATGTCTTTACCAAATTTCATGGCAATCTATCAGTTGTTGTTGAAACATTCCAGTTTGGATCAAAGCAATGAACTGATTGACCAACCATCCCAAGAGCCATGGCAAATATAAGGCCTAGTCCACATGTAAATGGTCATTTTTAAGAAGGTTTTTTCCCTACTTTATTCCCCCCAAAAATTGGAAGTCCAAACATGCACTGTTGGAAAAAAAATTTCTGTCCAAGTGAAAATGCAAAAACACAACTACAGCACTGTCTCTTGACAGTGTTGTAGTTGTCAAGAGTTGTTGTCTCTTGACAGTGTTGTAGTGCCAAACCAAAAAGCGGTGAAATAATCCTAAATGTAAAACCACGCACAGAATAAGAAGAGCCCTGGAGTCGTAACCCCTGTAGCACATTCTGATGCCTCTGTTCCCCAATATAATGGAAGCGAAACTCTACATTAATGTGTAAACATGTAAAAATTCAATGTTAGAAATAGCACTATTGTGTATACTAACATTAGTAGCAGGCAGTACTCTGTATGGTAGCCTCAGCCACCAGAGTATGAATGTATATGTGAATGGATGAATGTGACTCTGTGGTGTAAAAGCACTTTTAGTGTTTGCAAGGCTAGAAATGTACTGTACAAGTGCAGTACTATTCATGTTTTTGCCATTGCACAAAAATGTTGCCCTATATGTGACACCTCACAAAGGAGATAACAACACAAACTTTTGCCTCTCTTCACATCAACACTGAAAACAGAGTTAACGAAAATCTTCCCTATAGAAGGAGTCTTATAAAAGGTCTGCTTTCAGTGACTAAAACACAGTTTGTGTGTGGAAAAAAGGTCAAAACGCATAGAACAAGCTATGTTTTCAGATAAACCCGTATATGTGTGGACCTAAGAAAAAAGGTTATTGTTTTTAAAAGATCACATTAGACCATAAATATGGGAAAGTTTAAAGAGAGTGGAGGCAGGCTATATAAGGTACTTCTACAACAGATGAAGCTTGTAGGAGTCTGATGTTTTGACTGAAGTGGGGAGGTCACTCCTCTGGTAAGTTCCAGGAGGCAAAGGAGGGGGGTCCGGATTGTAGGGATGACCAGGTCATAGCAGGGAAAGGAGAGCTAAGTGGATTATAGCAACAGAATGCAGAGCATTGGATGGAGTATAGGGTGGGTCCGTGGCCTAGAGGAACGGTTTTGTGGGTAGTGGTCCCTTTGCAGCCTGATATGCCAAAACTAGGATTAGAATTTAGATGCAAGCAGACAAGCAGACAGACATCCAGTGGATAAAATCTAACATTACTGACGTGATGAGGAAATGAGGGCCATCAAAGGAACAAAGAGAAAATAGAATATAAGTAATAGTATACTAGTCATAGTTGGAAAGACATTAGGGATGTAAATAAAACTGACAGTTGATTTAGTAGGCTTAGACTCTAATTTTCAGTGTTTTAAGGGTGGGATTCAAATACAGTTAATGCTTTATTAATTGATTTTACTCAGATTCATGGTTAAAAGATGTTGTGTTGCATTTTAATTGGCAGTTTAACTTTCACGTATACATACAATGAGGATAAAAATGAAATTTAACACTCCGACCAACTCAGGCATAGACACCATTCACTTGAAGTAACTTGCTTTGTATGGCCAAAAATGTGAAAATTATTATGAATAAAGGATGAGCATGAGTGAAACTAATGAAATATCAATGCAATACATGTATAAAATTCAGCCTGTCCACGTATTTTTTCAAGCTGTATACATAGGATATATCTAAATACAATATTGCAGTAGAAACACCTCATAAAATTAAAAGAATGCAGGTTTGAATGAGCACATGAAGGCACAGAGAAGTGTGGAGTTACAGTCTTCTTATTAGGAACTGTTTGTAGAGTGTATTCCCAAAGGGAATTACAGTGTGTGTGTGTGTGTGTGTGTGTGTGTGTGTGTGTATGTGTGCTCTTCAGGCTGTGCAGAACTCTGCATGCACTTCATGTGTCGAACATGGAGCTCCAGCCCACTCTCATTCCCAGGGTGTCAGATGGAGTCGGTGTCTCACACTCCTCAGTGTGAGATATCAATACCAAAGGCACTCTTTAGCATCTCTATAAGACACACCGAGCTTTTCACTAACTTTAATATAAACCCATCTGCAGCAATGCTTAACGCTGAGAACAACTGACATAGTATAAAGAGTGGGAAAGTCCGTGTAGGTTGCAAGGGAGGTGAGTTGGATGTCAAACATATCCAGATTTTCATCCAGGAGACCACAGGTCGTGTCCAGCGTGAAACAAAAGTCAATGCTGTTGCGTTACGTAACAAACATACTTATTTAACCTGAAACATGATCTTTTTCTCTAAACCAGCTCAATGTCTTTGAGCTGTGTAACATAAAGATACCCTAAAGGTTGCCCTGTGGGTCGCTATGAGACGCAGAGGGGCGTAACAAAGCGTTGGTATTTTATGGCCTTGGAATGTGAACAGGTTGGGGCTCCATGTAATAAACGTACAGTGTATGAAGAGTCCGTTTGCCAGGCATTTGTCTCAGGGATTTTCCAACTAATGGTAAATTCATGTTTGAATTAAATACTTTGCCCACATTTTGTATTCATGAATCTCTGAGTAAAATGATCACTGACCTGCTGCAGCACTTTGCTGTTAACAGTGGCAGTTTTAGATGTCTTAGTAGTTTGACTCACATGTATAATGTATATATATAATGCATACTGAGGCGTCCCACACCGACATGTATAAGCACACTTGTTCTTACAGTAATCAGATCATATTCATACACTTCCAGTAGCAAATAAATATACATATAGATATAAACTCACAGAGCAATTTTATACAAATGCTTGATTTTTTCCCGAGTACCTTGTGACAAGGTGTAACAAATCTTATTCAGACCTTGCAGGCAGGAAAAGTTTTTATTGTAATTCGAGGGCAACAGCACCTTTTTGAATGCTGCATCAATCAGAGGTTGGATATTGTAAGAAAGATAGCAGCAATCAAAATCAAGCTGCGACACAGTTCCTGTCACACAGAGCTGATGGTGTTTACATTTGCTCGTAGCTGGCAGGCTGCTGTTCTTGTTTTCTCTGTGTCTACTGTTAGATTATATTAAGTTGTACGTGTGTCAGTTGTAATCATTTGTTTGTGTTGTAGATAGTTGATTCGCATCTCTATTTGGAAACTGAGACTAAAGCAGATTGAATTGTCTTGTGCCAGCGTGCATTTTGTTTTTCCTGCATCATGCCCCTGAGTTTGTTTGTGTCACCATCTAAAGAAGTCCGTGTTTAGACATTTGAAAAATGTTTTAGTGTATTTTCTTTATTTCAAGCTAACCCAAGAAGTTAAGTTAAAGGTGCTGTATGAAACTCTAGAGAAAGATAGTTAATTGTTAAGATTCATTCCCAGGTCATCGAATACCTTTGAGGTGGTGGTTCGTTCCACCTACCAACCCAAAGCGCCAGTGTTTGACAACTTGGCAATGAGACTCAGCAATCAATGATCTTTCTCCAAAGTTACATACAGTACCTTTAAAGGATAGATTGGCACTTATAACCACCCCTAACTCTATACATATTAAGGTTGGGCTGGTGTTAAAATGTCCACACCAGTTTGATATTAAGCCAAACACCAGATCAGACTGGCATACCAAATTTTACCACTAGGTGTGACACTTGACTCAACAGCCACTCTTGAGTTGAATGACACCGAGTCCCAACAACAAACAAGTATTGGACTATTTGGACACACGGCATGGACAGAGCTCTCTGTCCACACTGAATCCCTTAAATATGCACTTCTGCAAGCAAAACATGCATCTATCTATAAGATGTGCGGTTGAGATATACGAAATTTCACTGTATTTATTGCAGTGACAATAAAGCTTCTTCTTCTTCTTCTTGTGTAAGATAAGCCTGAAGGCATAACCATTTAAAAGATGGCAGAAAGTAGCCTACTTGCTATCTTCCTATGTGTGTACTTTTTAAAACAGAAAACACATGGTATTGTAATATTTACTGGAAATAAAATACAATATAGCCAACAGCAAGTAGCCTCGCTTGTTATTAGCGTTGGTCATTTACCAGAAACTGTCAGCTCCCTGGCGATCTCCCTCCAACCAGCTGCCACCTTATTTTGTTTTTTGTAGTGAAATAAGAAGGCATCGTAAAGATTTCTCATGACCCTTCATGAATCAGCCATTTCTTGTATTTGCTACTGCTTTGAAAGAGAGCAAAGGGAATAAATAAAAAGAGGGCGGCTGACAAAAGTTCAGGTCAGAGTGGCGCACCGTGTTCCTCATGGACAGTTAATACACTTCTTTCATCGTTTTCAAATCCAAAATGTTTCCATATTTACACAGTTTCAGTTTTCTTGATAGACTAACTCTGCCGTGTCACATCTCGAAACTTAAACAAAACACATGAACTTTGTAGTAAACAGACATACCATGTGCCGCTCTTCCCTCCTCCCACCTCTATTGAAATGTGATCTTCTTGATGTTTGTGGCCTTTGCTTGGCAGTAAATTGCTCACAACCTGTCAGACACTAGTGGCTCAGTTAGGCCATTTATTAACAATCATGTTAGTCACATTGTTGTATCTCTTGTTGCTTATGCAATATACGCTGGATTTAGTGCCATGATGTCGTCAGTGCAGGTTGCTAATGAAGGCTACTTTTTACTTTGCCAGAATGTGCCATAATGAAAAAAACAGATTCATTAAATCAAACTGGTTAGAGCTTGTACACCAGACAGACCTGAAAACAGATGAACTTATCCTGAGCTATTGTCTTTGGCCCAGTGACAAAATTTGCCTTTTTCTTTCAAGATGTTCATTGATTCTGCCTCACCAACATACTAAAAAGGCAGACTGTGCAAGAACATGTAGTTCCTTCCTGAAGGGAACAGCCTACTCTCATCATCTGTGTTCTCAGACCAGTCCAATTTGTTGTTGATATTGACCCTCGGCTATATGTAGGACTGTTCCACCACCACTTTCTCTGCTTGAAATCCTCTACCAGCTCTTTCATCTCACATTACACTTCACTTGGTTCTCCTTGCAACAATTTTCTCTCTACTCCTGCAGGCCTTTTTTTTCCTTCTTGCCCTTCATGGTAAAGTGGTCAATCCGGAGGCGGGAGTGACTGGGGCTGGAGAGGTGATCCCTGGTGTGACGGCCTGTAGGGAAGCGGGACTGTAATCAGTCATATTGTTGTGGAGAGATCTCATTAGGCCCGTCAACTTCGGGGAGTGGGTGCAGCTGGCGGGGTCTCCACATTCAACCTGTTAAAAACAGACTTAAGTCATTCACACTATTTTTGTTCTCTTCCCCCACTTGGCCTGGCGTCTTCCAGCCAGTAATCCTTCTCATCCCACTCAGCACCTCCTTCACACTGTTTTGTTGCAATTTGTCTTCAATTCTGCCCCTGTGTTTCTATCTTTAATTCTCCTCCTCAGCACCCGCAGACCAACTTCACTTCCTCCCTGTAGCCAGCCCTGGAAGCCCTCTCCTTCCCTAAGCAGGGATTTCATTTTCTTTGTTTTCCAAGGTTTGTTTAAAGAGAACTGCAGAAAACAGCAAACTGTTTAATGGCTTTGAAGGGTCCACATGGAAATTGACATGTTATGCAGCCAGGGAGCCCTGCATTGTCCTCTCTGTGCGCTCCACAGGGGTTGTTCCAGTCCATTAGCCCAAAACAGTCCTGTAGAGCCTCCACATACTTGTGGGATCACACTCTTACAGTCTTGGTAACAATGGACAGCAGGCTACTGGCTGCTGCTAAAAAGAATCTGAAAAAATAGTGATATGTTAAATTTTAAAGAAGCTGAAGAGAAGGAACAGAAGGTTACAGCATTATGAGTAAGTTGTACTTTGCCTGGTGGGGAGCTGCACTAGTTCAGGTTAGGGTGATTAATAGCATTCAGACCAACATTGAAATGTAATAGAATGCAGATTTTATATTACAAAAGCTGTGATTTAAAAAAAAAAAAAAAGCTTATTTAATGTTACACATTCTAACCAACCGGAGGGCTGGAAAAAACGTCTGCGAGCTTCACGTGCATGCAAGCTCCATGTGACATATGCAAAGGAGAGTAGATGAAAAAAAAGTTAGTTAATGCCACGTCATGCAGTCAGTTTAAAGAATCCTTCACCCCCAAAAATGACAATTTGTTTATCAATTACTTAACCCGTGTTACATTCAGTTTGTGAAAAAATTAAATTACGATTATTTTTTCTCACGATGCCTCAACGAAGAATACAAAATAAGTCTAAATGAGCTGAAGACATACAGGATTCCTGTAACAACAGCAAAACTACATCAAAACATCTGTCTACAAACTCTCACACAACTCCAGTAGTATATTCCAAGTCTCATTTATCCACTTGTATGCTCAGTATTACCCAGACAGTCCTTTCCAATGGGGAACTGAATGGAGAGCGAAACTTAATCTGTGCTCTCTTCAAAGCCAGACTCCATGGACAAAAACAGTAATTTTACCTGAGCACAGGAGCTGCTGGTCTACCACTGCCTCAGTAAATTACTTTGTTTGTGTTATTGTTTGACTTTGGTGAATCCAGGCTTACCCTTTAAAACCACAGTACTTTTGCTGCTTGTTGAATGTTTTTTGGATTCTTCGTTCACCATTGAAGCATTCAAGAAAAACTGTGTTTTCTGTATGTATTCAGTGTAACATGGGGTGAATAATTGATAAAGCCTACAAATGGTTGTTTGGGGGGTGAAGTATTCCTTTTAGTGCAGTCCACATGTGTACATAGGCTATTACTGCATAGCTCATTTGGAGAACAGCTCAGTGCATAGCGAGTGTGTGGTCAGGCGAGGGAAAATGGAAAAGTGACAATGGATGTGCTTAGAGCAGACAGCTGTTGACAATCACAGCAGTCGAATAATTATGTAGGTTTCAGTTTGTCCATGAATAAACGCTGAGGCTCATCAAGTCCAAGTGAAGACCCATGTCTTATTTAGTAACTACTGGGCGATGTAAAGGGGCTGCGCTTTGAGCTATCTAGATATTTTTTAAAGTGGTTGAGCTATAGTTTTTGTGATTGTTAGTGTACATAACTGGAGATCAGTAAAATTCATATTTATTTTTTTCATATATTAATGTTCTCAGGCCTGTTCTGCAGAGCCTCGTCATTCCTGTTTCAGATTTTTTTACAGTTGAGACATTAAGATTATATTACATGTTCACAAGACGTGATTTTACAACATTCTATGGTGATTGAAGGTTTTTACAGTTCAATTGCTGAATAAAGATATGATATTTCTTTCAATTTATGCATCAATTCATCTCATTTTCTCATAAGATGTACTGTAGGTCTGGCCTCCATAAAGGAGCAGTTTCTATGCTGAGTGTTTCCAATGTTGTGTTGTCATACTATAGATTGATTTATTGCTTGTGCATAGTGAATAATACAGAGGATAAGTAACTTAAAAAATTATGCAAGATTATTTTCTAGTATCATTCAGCCCTAGTTCAGATGGGAGATGATTAAAGAATGAGCAAAGAGCTTGCCAGAATCCTCGGTGAGGAAAGCTCTGACTTGGTGGATGTTGTAAAGAGTAAAGCTGCAGGAACGTGTTGTGGTTGCAATGATGGGGCTCACACCGCAGTTGGCTGTCTAGAATCACACTCCGATGGTTGGCAGTTTGGGCAGGAGTCAATATACTTGTACTGTTGTGTGTGGTGGTTGGAAAACAGCATTTGACAAAGGACAGGTCAGTCTTGTTGAAATTGCTTTTAGTGTGGGTAAAAGAAGAGAGGCCCACTTCAACTTGAGTAACAGGTGATGGGAAAGAGAGGCAGAGTGTGTTACTGGCAAGGTGATGGTAGAATGATGGAATAAACCCTCTCTTCGTCTCCTTCTGTATTAGCTAGGTATGCAGATATTTGCTGCATGTAAATAGTCTGTATATGTTTAGAGATGCTGCTAAGTTTACTCTAGTCAATACTGGTTCATAAGTTGTAAGTTGGTCTGCCTTTTTGGTCAAGACTGTTTGATGAATTGCCGCGGACTTTTGTACAGACAATCATGGTCCTGAGAGAATAACTCCCAAAAACTTTGGTGAGCACTTGACTTTTCCTCTAGTACCACCATGAGGTTCACATCTGTGTTTTTGAGACAAATGTCACAGTGACTGTTTGATGTATTGCCATGAAATTTAGTACAGACATTCAAGTTCCCCACAGTTGGTAGGTTTTCAAACCTCTTTAACAAGTATAGATTAAATATAACACAGCTACATTTTATTCACCAGGTATTTCCACATAGATGGTAATGAGCCACTGATATCACTTGAACTGAGCTATAAAAAAAAGCTAATGCAAGGTGAAACCAGACATAAACCTCACTTCTTTTCTTTGTTTACCAAATGGACATAAAGGGTTAAAGTTAAATAAATGTATTAACCATTAACCCAGTACACTATTTGTCACTTGACCATTAAGTCTTAAACCTGTAATAACTGACTCCTTTTTTACAGCAGAAACAAGCTGTAAGCAAAACATTGCCGTATTTATCACCCTTTATGTCCATTCGGTAAACTTGGTAGCACACATTTAACACATCCAGCAGATACAGAGCAACATGAGCATTCCTGTGTCTTTTTACTTGATGAATGGACTCTAAGTCCAATATTCACTTTTCTTTAGGTCTCCTCTAACTCCGGAGGGGAGTATTGTTGTGAAATAAAGAGACTCAAAACATAGGATTTGACATTTTTACAATAGCTTTTACAAGCAGTATCAGTTGACACACCTACAAGCTTTCCCATACACATTAAAAGGTGCTTCTCATCACTTGAGCTGCTGTTTCCTGTTATTACGATAACAGTTCTGAGGACAGTTGCTTTTCCTTACCTATCCAAATTTGGTCAGAGTCATGTGAGGTCATCTGGCTGTCATCTACACTGCAAGAGTTTATATCAGGTTATCTACACTATAATATCTGGCTATATGGCTGCCAACTTTGTTTATCTGCTGTTTGGTGGTGGGCAGCTCCTGTGGTGGGTTTTTAAGAGGTGGATGCTGTAGCTGAAAACAACTGTATTGATTTTAAATGAAACACGTGACAGTTTTACTACTGTTTTTTATACTTTTTCAACCACTTAAAAGGAGAGCTCACCCCCAAATAAATATTACATATAGTTCTCTTACCTTTAGTGCTGTTTATAAGTCTAGATTGTTTTGTTGTGATTTGCTAACTGTTGGAGATATCGGTTGTAGTGATGTCTGCCTTCTCTGGAATATAATGGAACTAGATGGTGCTCAGCTTGTGGTGCTCAAAGTGCCAAAATAATACATTTGAAAAACTCAATAGCAATGTCTCTTTCCACAAATCATGACCCGGTTATCTCAAACACTCCGCAACTCACACCAAAACAATCTAGACTGACAAATAGTACTACAGGTTAGAGGAAATACATGTATTTTTGATTTTGGGTGAACTGTTCCTTTTAATGCTGCCTCCTGATGATAAACTTGATAATTATTGACTTTACAAGTTGACAAGGAACCCTTGAATACACCTAGTTTGGTTCCTGAGTAATCTTATTATAGGCCAGAGCCATATGTTCAGTCTGGTCTTTCAAGTGAAAAAGGACACATCCTCTATGCTTGCTCCATCAGAGGATCCTGCCTCTGAACTGGGACACAGTTCTTTCCGTCCCCTCCAATATTTCCATGCCTCTCTCTGGTGTCTGCGCACTAGTAATGAGTTTCCCCTTAGCACTAAGAGCCCTGGCTAAAGAAGCTCTTTGGTTCCCTTTCTGAAATGCACTGGAGCTTGGGGGGGACAGAGAGACTGTCATTAAGTGTTCCTCTCTGGAGAGGTTCTCCACAGATCTCATTACACTTCTCAGGTAAATGCACAGATGCACTTCACTACATACTCTAGTATATCGTTCCCTCCCTACTCCCTCTGTCTCTTTCTGCCTCTCCCTGTCACACACACACACACACACACACACACACACATTCAAACATGTCAAGAATTTCTGCAAGTTTAGGCTTTCACACAAACACATCAATCCATGTGGCCATCTGCCAGTGTGATTTGCAACAGTCCGATGCAAAAATAATCATGTTTCGAAAATGGGAACGTGCGTGCTTCCAAGTGTTTCCCTAAAGGCATGTGAAGGCATAAATAAACATGAGCAGAAACACACACACTCCACATCTCTGTTGACTGACAGCATCTGCGTTCATAGCTGGTAAATATGTTAACCTGTTAAGTGGCTGTGTGTTCCCACCTGCTGCAAAGATCATTTTAAAATCAGATGAAGGAAAAATATATGGAAGCGTGGGGATTGGAGCGGAGGGGATTGATGAGAGGAGGAGGTGAATGGCTTATATAAGGTAGCATCCACTCTTCTCTCTGATGTTGCCTCTGTTCACTTTCTGTTCCCTTGAAACCAGTAGGCGGGGAGGTTTTATTGCCTCGCTTGTAGCTGTGTGTGTACGTCTGCAGCATGTAAGCATAATATTTATGCCATAAGGAACTGCTTGGATGCTCTGCCACTTTTTATTTTTTTATTTTTTTTTTTACAATCGACTGATAAATGCTCTACATAAGGTGATCAGCTGTTCACTATTTTCCCTGGCAAAAGAAGTGTTTCAGGAAACTGCTCATATGAATGGCTTTAAAAGGTATAAGCCAATTTGCAGGAGTCAGCATAGCTCTTGTAGTAATGCCGGCATGTGGTCCATCTGGCGCTGAGCTCATTTCTGTCATGTTTTCAAAATTCACTGACTTTGATCATAGATCAGGGCCGGCAAATATATTGAACGGAAGGCTCGATGCTGCCATAATGAAATAAACTGCTATAGGTGACTGGGCAAAGCAAGAAAAAACATGGAATTATGTTCCTAGGCAAATGTATGATTCAAACTCGGTCTCACCCCCAACAATGCACCCTTTAGCAGTGGTCTAAGATGCACCAGGTGGAGACATTCTTGGATGCTCAAAGCAACTGCCGTAGTGTGAAGAGCATGAAAGTCTTAATAGAGTAGACAAGAGGGAAGGTGGACGAGTCAACCAAACTCCGGACTTTTACCTGGGAGACTGCAATTTGTGTCTCCAAATATCAATGGAGTTATTTTAATAGCAACATGGTGTGCTAGTAGTGTAGCATACCGGTGGCATATGTCTGGCATCATTACATCAGTAACAGACATACTTTTTTTAAACCAAACCCTGATGTTTTTTCTACACCCAACCATATGCTTTTGTTGCCTAAACCTAAAACCAAAGTTTTTTTTCACCCATGTAGTTTATTTTAAAAAGAGACCATATGCACTTAATAAATCTACATGCAGTTCTTAGCGTCCAAAACTGACGCTGAAGGGTGGCCCTTGAGCGTCATAGTTTGACATATAAGGCCACTGACCAAGCACCTGTATTTGACAAGTCGGGAGTGAGACTTGTCCCAGGCCAAAAACTCAGTCGTCTCACTTGAATTTACAATAACTTTTTCAGTATAACTAGGGCAGTTTCAATAGTTGATGTAGATTCTTGCATTCCAGATTTATGGATGATGGACAGGGCTCTGTTTTGAGCCCCGTTCGATTTATTATTTACTTTGTACCTCTTGGCCATATTCTTTGGAAATTCAGCATTCAATTTCAGTTGCTATGCAGATGACACTCAGCTCTATCTGTCCACCAGATCTGCTCCCACTCTTTATCTCATTTCCCTTTCCAACAGCTGACTGGAGATTAGATTGTGGTTCTCCATCAACTTTCTCAAACTTAATAGTGGTAAAACTGAGGTTCTCTCAATACTCTAGATACTAAGTCTACTTTGGAATTGTCAATAGCCAGAGAAAAACAGGTTTATAAAAAATCAGGTTTAGCCATGGTTCTCTCTTACCCCAAGGTAAAGAGTCTGGGTGTAGGATTTCCCATATATTCATTTATTTGTGGCAGCCTGCCACAATATCAACATCTCACGCCACATATTGATTTTTGTTTTTTGGAGCTAGACTGTTTGTGAGGTGTGCTGTCCCACTGCTGTTTGGCTAGTTGTTGCACCACATTCTGGGGTACAGAGCGTACTCTGTACTGTCGTCACACATGGAGAAGCAGAACACCAGGCACAGTGAAGGTGAAACTTCACCGTTCAGTGCAATGGTTTTAAAAATTAGCTTTCACTCACCTCTGCAGCAGCTGCTCCTCTCATCCAGTTGATCTGATCAGCTCTGATCGGATCAACTGATCAATTATCAACTCTACTAATCAAACTCCACAAAGTGCTGCTGAGAAAAATACAAAAAAGACAAAAAAAGAAAGTTTGCTGATCCCTTTCTTTGGTCTTTCCCTCAAGTGTCCTCATAAACTTGAGTTGTTCTAGAATTCACCTGCTCAAACTTTCACCAGAGAACTTATCACTCCTGTGCTTCAGGAACTTCACTGGCTTCCTGTAAGATACCGTATCGATTTTAAGATCTTACTTCTCACCTTTTAGACCCTTCATGCCCTCACCCCTTTGTATCTTTCTGAACTCCTTGATATCTACACACACTCCTGTACTCTCAAATTCTCTTCTGTCATCCAGCTCACTTCACCTTCTGCCTGCTTGACTATCATAGGGTCTACAGCCTTCAGCCATCTGCTTCCCGCCTTTGGAAATCTCTCCCAGAAGAGATCCACAATATTGATTCTCTTTCCACCTTCACATCCCGTCGGAAAACACACCTTTTAAAGCGAGTATATTCGGTCTGATCTGGACTGTAATGGTGACACACACATTGTGTTTTGCACAGATAATGACTTTATGATGGTAATTTTATACCTAATTTTTCTAACTATGATTTCATACCTATTATTTTATTTATTATTCTTGTATATTTCTGCTTTGTTTGATTTTATGATGTGTGGATACATTCCTACCTATAAATAAACTACATTATTATCATAATTGCACGCATACTGTATATGTAGACTTTACGTTAACCTATAAAATTACTGTTACAAAATGCATTTTATTAGAATTCTGAAAGTGTCAAATGTGAAAGCTCAGTTCGGATCAATATTACATATCTATGTTTGGCTGCTAAAAATCCACTGAAAGACATAGTGATGGCTCACTGAAAAACAACATTTTTTTTAAGTAGGTCTCAAGCAGTGGTCTGCAGCTTGGAGGGCATCTAAGTGCCACACAATTCACCGTCCTCTCCACCTCCTGATGGCAAAGTCAGCTCATATACTACATCACTTTAGAAACGTTCATATGATACGTATAAAACATACAAATGTAAGCTATGTGTAGTTTGCAGAAACATGCAATGCCAACATTTTCTTCTGGCTAATGGGCTGCGTGACAAGCTAAAAGGTGAATAGTAAAAGCAATAAATTATATACAGAACTATTCAGTGAACTCTTTACAGTATCTCCTCAATCTTTGTTTAGTGCACATTGATTGTAATGGCATAACCAGCATGTAGAAAGTAGTTACAACCAAGCATGATTACGTGTTTAAGTTACAAGATTTAAGTTACTTTTACATTATGTATTGATATTAATAGACAATCTAATAAAATATTTGGGGTTTTTTATCACAAGCAGATTGGCACAATCAGAATATGTTATTGGAATATGCTAATAACTGATCCCCATACACAAGTAACCCATTTGTGTTTTTCAATTTGACAGTCACTTACATGCTGACTTATCTTTCTAGTACCTCATCATTTCTCTGTTTCCCTTTCTCCATCCTTCACACACCGTTTATGTCTTGCTGTCTTGCTCACCTTGTATCTCTATCTCCGTTCTCTCTCTGAGGGTACTTGTGTGTGAGTGTATGTGCATGCGTGTGTGTGTGTCCGGTATTCTTTTGGGCTTTTCTCTCCCGATGATCTCCTCTCATCCTCAGCGGAGCGGGCTTAATTACACTGTGGCTCTCCGCGCTCTGCTTGGTGCTGATTAAAAGGGACACTGACGCTCCATAGGGAAAGCATGACTGGGAGTTTGTTCACTTTCATGCACACTCTGCTTATCTCTGTCTGACCAGCTCCATTACCATGGCTTTGAGGCCCAGTTTGTAATTGCCTCTCTTTATTACTGTGCCTACATGTCAGGCCAAGGAACAAGGACCCGCCGCATCAATGGAGAGTCTGTGTCGCAAGCCAGGAATGCGCACACACACACACACACACACACACACACACACACACACACACACACACACACACACACACACATGTTCTCATGTGTACAGTGTAAATGTGAATGCTGAGAAAGAGGCCACATGCAAGACAAAGCATTTTGAGAGCGAGTAAGTGTCGTGCTGGGAACAGTTAACCTAATAAAATAGAGGCCATCAAACACTCGCACATGAAAGGCCTGACGTAGGTTGATATGGTCAACAAACTAAAGGTTTTGCACTTCTTTAATGGTTCTTGCCTATAATTACAAGGTTCACATATTATAATTGGGTACCACTTTCAACTAAGGTGCCCTTTACAATGTGGTTTATAAGTTGTAACAAATGCCTTTATTAATAGTTAAACAAGACTACAGTCAAACTGGCAGCTGTACAAGGCCATAGTTAAGTGGCCAGTATAATCAGTCAGAACAATTATCGAAGGTCAAATAGCTTTTTAAACCCTCTGCACCAACATCTGTCTGACAACAGAGGAGGGCTATGACTGAGCAATTCTTTAACTTTCTGAGACTGACAAGACTGACAGCATATCATAGGAGCTCGACATCATCCTGCGATGGGATCACTCCATCTGCGATCCATGCTTCAAAATGAATGTGGCCCAGGAGCGTAAAGTGGGGGTGCCAACAGCTTCTTCCTACTCCTAATTCCAGTGCCCTTGCTCGGACCACACCCATCTTTCGACTTTGCTCAACTTCACAGCTATAAAATGTCATGAATGCATCTTGCATGGTTGTAACATCATTGAGTTGACAAAATATAATAGGTGCCATCAGTACCACATTTTGTCATGATGACACACACACAGACTCACAAAGTGAAAACAATACCAGCCACTGCGACGTTGTACTTGCTACTTCTGATTCTATATACCCCAGCTTTTAGCTGTGAATGCTGAGCTTGGCCCCAATGACAATGTTATTATGCAGATGTTTAAAATGTTTACTGTTGTAATTTAGTTTTAGCATGCTAACATTTGCTAACGATCACTAAACACAAAGCACAGCTGAAGGTGATGGGAAAGTCATTTGTTTTTAAGGTATTTAGACATAAATCAAAAGTACTGGACACAAATTTTCAGTTTGATGATCGGGCCAGATGAAAAGTAGATGACCAAAGTTGTCAGTTCATCCTGAGGGGAACACAGTAATAGTTGTGATGTTTCACTCAAAACAACAATATCAGCCTCATGGTGGCGCTAAACAAAAAGTCAAGGGTTTATCTTCTGGGGGTCATGAATGTCTTTAAAAAATGTCAGTCAGGCTAGGGGTGTGGCTAAAAGTAATATACTGATGCCTTATAGAGATATATAAATCATTAGCCATTGATGAGAATAACTTTTGGGTTCCAGAATTTCCTTTGGTTGGTCTTCTTCCCTTCTTCCCCTGTGGAAAAGAGCTGCAGAGCACCTGGACCAAAATCCATTCATCAACACCTGTATTTGTAACTCCAGACTAAATGGCTTATTAGAAACTGAGAAACTCATGAATACTTATTAACGCTTAGGTACCACATATTAGAAAATGTTATCTGTAATTGTGTTTCCTACACCTGTACGTGAAGATAATGTGAATGTGTTTCTTCATGCTGCTGCTCCTCGCTTATGAGACCTTCACATGATACTGGGAGAAAATTTTGTAACACTACATCGCCTGTGTGGAGCTGACACAGCACCTCTCATCAAGATGGAAAGAGTCCATGATTCCTGGAGTAAAACAGGCAGATGTCAGCTGCGCAGCCTGGCTTTGCAGAACATCCTTCAGCAGATGGCAAAGCTCAGTGATCAAGACCCTGAATATGTGTTGAAGTCAGCACATTTACATTTTTCTTCGCACGGTGCGTGTCGGCTGGTAGTGCTGGAGATAGCCTTCCATAAAACGTCAAGTGACAGAGCATTCCTTATCTTCGTAGCTGTGGACATCAGTTAAATTGCCCTAAAACCACTCCAGCTGTTGATAAATTAGCCACACAGACATATTTAGTTTAGTTTTTTGCACCTCTAGAATGGGGTGTTTTTGGTGTTTAATCAGTTTGTTAGCATTGGAATGGACTTCACAAACATGCTGTGAATGATGTGTTTTTCTGTCTTCTCATTTCATAGGCTTCATGAACATGAGATGAGATTCAAACCTTCAGTGTCTGCCTTTGAGTTCCAACAACTCCTTTACAACCTGACAGTTCTCAGAATCAGCAATGCTGGAGGACAGAACTGTAAGTGTCACAGTTAACACATTTATTTTATGCTCTTTTTTTGCTTGTTATTGCGCAGGTTTGTCTTTTTTTTTACTTGACTCATGCATAATTTATATTATATAAATCCATATGGATATTTTTCTCATCCATATAGAGCATGGTTGTATCTGCATCTATGCAAGGGTGTTGGTTTCATCTCAACAAAGGGGACAACACATATAAAACGGATGGTTTGGGGCTCCTTTGCCAGAAAATTTAAACATCAAATACTATCTATACTATTTCCTGCATTCTGGTGAATTTTTATGCACCAATTTTTGCCTTTCCTGCAACAATTTATGGTGTAAATGTCTTTAAAGGAACAGTGTGTAAGATTGAGGGAGATTTAGTGGTGTCTAGTGGTTAAGACTGCAGATTGCAACCAGGTGAAACATCTCCCAGGTAGAGTTCCTTCAGTGTTCATTGTTCAGGAGGTTTTTAGCAGGAGCTGAATTATCCGCAGAGGTCTCTTTCTCTCTAAAACAAACATACCATTTTATTAAAACCAATTAAAAAAATACAGAATAAAACAGTTTCACTTTAGAAATCAGTGTTTCTGCAACGCAGTTCTGCTTGATGCAGAAAGGCCGCTATCCCAGCATCTGCTAATGTGTTTTCACCTTTTTTTTTTGATAATGTAAGATCCAGCTGAGCCAAATTATCCTTCCAAAACAAATGGAGCCGGTGATTAAAAGCAGTAAATGCACTAAATAAAACTGTTTCATGTTAAAAACAACATGACATTCTTGTTGGGGAGGGTGCTGCTAACTGCACTAGCTGGGAAAAAAAAAATAATGCTAATAGAGGCAGAGTTGATGTGTCCTTTCTGGGTTTCTGTAAACATTTCAGGTGATTATACAGTAAAGACATCATGTTTATTATATTATATACCATTTCTGCCAATGTATCTCCCTTAATCCTACACTGATCCTTTAATTTTGTCAAAATAAAATTCCTCTGCTACTTTAATGTTTTAATAGGGGGGAAGCCAAATGCTTATGTTCTAAATATTGAGGGGGGGCGTGTCCGCTGCGCCCCCCCAAAATCTACACTAATGCATTTGTGAGAGCATTTAGGCATTATGGTAGAGATATAAACTTGATGGTATATAGTTGCTGGATGCATGACCATTACAAATTATACCAGCCGAATTTAAAGTGCCACAGAAAGACTGCAAAATATTCATATTTTTATTAAATTAGAAATAAATCTTCATAACAAAGTAGTTAAAGCTGCACCAAAGATAGTCACTAAAACAATGTCAGTGCTTGTATTCAGGGAATAGTTCAACTGTTCCAAATCTGGCCCAGCAAGAAACGGGACATTTATTCCCAGATGTTAGTAACTAGTTCTGGAAATCCTCCTCTTATTTTTGTCATGTCCTTCCTCTCTCTCTATCTGATAGTCTGCATTGTAAAGTACAGGCAGGATCTGAGAGGCATTACGGCGGATTAGAGCACCAAGAAGACAGAACAGCTGGCCAAATTCACCAGCTCTCTCACACTTGCTTACACCATTTTAATTAGTTGCTCAGTACAAGCGTTGTGACACACACTGTTGTGTAGTTCCGCGTGCAACTCATACACGCAAAAGGACCGGCACAGAAGTTTGCGCACAGAGAGACAGAAGCCCAGTCATGCATATTCCATCAAACTGTTTCCTGTAACCACCCACCCACATGAACGTGCAAACAAAGTCAAGCACACAGTTTACGCTGCATCTATTGCACATCACAGGGGAGAAACTCTGTTAATGATTTGTGTTAGGTCTCAAACACATTCTCAAACAGTGTTAGAAGTGCCTTATCGCTGCAGGCTGCGTGGCAAACTTTAATTTCGCAATCCCATAAAGCTGTCCTCTCATCTTTTTCCTCTCTCCTTCTCACATTCTCCTTTATTCTTTAAATTCCTCTCTGCACCGCAGAGTCTCTTCTAACAGAACTGCATTATTTTAATGAGAGTATTGTCTTTAAACTATAAAGGCAGGCTTTGATGGCAGTCGCAGTAAAGGCCTTTCATTTTCTCTGCCACAAAAATTGAGTTTTGAATAGAGAGCATAGCCTTATTGGAAGTTTATGATAAATCAATGGCTTAATTTAATGCACAGGTACCTAAAGAGACCTAAACTGTCATAGTCCACAGGGCTGCAGTGAGCCATTCTAGATTCGAGGGAATTAAAATCTTGACTTGTCAGACGAGGTTTCTTGTAGAGAGGATTGATGGCGAGAACTTGCACAGCATGAGTTTTTAATTAAGTGAAATATAGGGTTCAGTGTCTGAAAATTGTTTTAATTGCACATTTTCCCTCGTTGAACGAGCTAATAGAATTCAGGAGGTGGAGGAGAGTAAAGGGTAGAGGCTAAGGCGAGTCATGGAGAGGGAAGAGGACAGGCTTGCCTACTGATTATCCCTCAGAGGTGCAAATGAACTGGGTTTCATCACCGCTGAAGGAATGGCTGGATCATGACTTGTTAGAAGTCGAGGTCCATCCTCTCCTCTGGTTCTTCCACTCAGATTTCCCTCATTATGCAGCCACCCATTCACACATGGTTTATTTCTCATCTGACAAAGCTACATAGTCATACGTGTACAGCATATTTTATCTGTCTATCCAGCTAGCCATCCATCATGTGTGTCTTCAGTTAGAGCAGACACAGTGTGGGACCAGGAACAAAAGTAATTTTGTGTTCTGTGGCTGTGGTTTAGAGAGTACAGGGTGAAAGGGATGCGGTTCAGGATGGCCTGCCCCCATCACTATTCATGAGAGGAGAGAGGGATCTTGAAACCCCACAGGAACTGCACGTCTGACATACCTCCACCGAATCTCCTGTCTCCCTTTCTTCTCGTCTTGCTATGCTGCAGTGATTTATTCATTTGCTATATCAAAGATTCCCCGGGTGACGAGTGTACGTGTGTGGGCGCATGCGTGCGCACGTGTGTGTGCAAGTGTGCATTAAGTGTGGCATTTACGGGCATGTGGGTGGATGAATCTGTTACAGTGTGCGTGTGTGGATGCATGTGTGTGTGGGTGTGTGCGTGGGTACGTGTCAGACTGTAAACTGTAAACACAGGCCAGAACCTGTAATGAGATGGGGAGGGAGGGACAGCACTGCAACAAATGCTAATAACCTACTGCTTAACGAGATACAGACACCCACAAACACACACACACACACCCCTAATTCCAGAGAAAAGCAGGTGCCCCAAACACTTCAACAGGCCTCTGAGGCAACAATTATCAGTTTACTACTGATCATTGTAAGCATCGGTTTTATGACAAGTCGTTCTACCCGTCTGTTCTTCCCCTTCCTCTCCAGACACATCGCAGCTTGCGGGGATAACCATGACCTCAGCTTTCATCTCCTCTGGTCCAGCGTACCCTCCGGCCCCATGGGTGGAATCTTGTTCCTGTCCCCCAGGTTTTGCAGGCCAGTTTTGTGAGCTGTGCGCCCCAGGATTCACTCGGGAAAACCCTGGCAAAGGGCCTTTTTCAGCATGTGTGCCGTGCAACTGCCACCAGCATGGGACCTGTCATCCAGAGACAGGTAATAAGTGAAACATTGACAGCATATTTACACAACTGTATTGAAATGATAAATATGTATTAAAAAAAGTTAAGGAAGGCTTGATGATTTTGGTGCCTCTTCACTGACAGCCAATTAGCAATGCTTCTGTTTCAGCGGCATCTGCACACGTAGAAAGCCTAAAAAACCCTGAAAAAGTGAGTCATAAATCAAGTGCAGAATGTTTTATGTTTAAAGGAGAGTCACAGGAATGGAACTCCACCAGCATGTAAAACTGGTGAAGTTTCCTCCCTGTGACTAGTTGATTTACTAGTCACAGGGAGTGCTCCACAGGCTGTGACAGCTGAACAATGTTTTCTGTGGTTTTGGAGGAGCTTTGTCAGATTTAAGAAAATATATCTAGTGATATTATTTAAGTATAGTGGCTTGAGGTTGAGACTACAAATATTTAGCGGAAAGTTAACTTTGAAAGACGAGCACTGTGTCCAAAATCACTCACCTTAAACTATACAATAAAGTACACTTTATTAACTGTGCCATTGTACATGAACATCCAAATTCTGAATGTGTAAATTCATTACTATATAGTGTTCCCAGAAATTCAGCAATGGAAGAAAGAAGTAGTGTCCATGATCAGTACCGCAGTTAGAGTCTCTTCTAACAGAACTGCATTATTTTAATGGGAGTATTGTCTTTAAACTGTAAAGGCTGGCTTTAATGGCAGTCGCAGTAAAGGCCTTTCATTTTCTCTGCCACAAAAATTGAGTTTTGAATAGGGAGCATAGCCTTATTGGAAGCTTATGATAAATTATGGCTTAATTTAATGCACAGGTAGCTAAAGAGACCTAAACTGGCATAGTTCATGGGGCTGCACTGAGCTGTTCGAGATTCTATTCAAGGGAATTAAAATTTTAATTTACTTTCTGCCATTGTATATGAACGTCCAAATTCTGAATGTGTGAATCTACTATATAGTGCTACTAGAAATTCAGCTATGGAAGAATAAAGTACTGTCAATGACATGTACACTACTGTCTGAATGATCCAGTAACACAGTAATGTGCATTTCAGAATGTGAAAATTAGCATTGTGCGTCTCTCTTCTGCGAACATGGGGATCTTTTCCATCTCTGACATCCATCCCATATGATAGTAACGCAGCATAATGAACTAGAATTATCACCTTGCGGTTGCATGCGGATGTGTCTGTGAAAACAAACAATGGTTAACACACATTAATTCAGTATCTGACCAAATGTCCCTCCTTCTGTTCCTGAGATATGTTAAATATGTTAAATAATGGCCAGAGAGGTGTTTTTGCAAAACATTATGATGTCACTTATGAAGTTGACCTTTGACCATATGGACATAAAATGTCATAGTTTCATTATTATATCCTAGTAGACATTTGTGTGCAATTTTGTCTTAATTAGCATATAATCAAAAACATGTTTTGTGCGATCACAGTGAACTTGACCTTTGACCGTTAACCACTAAATTCAAACCAGTTCATCACTGAATCTGTTCACTGAAAAGTGAACATTTGTGCCACATTTACAAGAACTTGCCTCAGGGTGTTCTTGACATATCGTGTTCATGAAAATGAGCCGGATGCAAGGTCACAGTGACCTTGACATTTGACAACCAAAATCTAATTGGTTAATCATTGAAAGTAAACGTCTGTGTCAAATTGCGTCAAAAGAATGGGACAAACAGATGGACGGACTGACAGACAGGCAGCCCAAAAACGCAATGCCTTCCCTCTCCAGCAGGGAGGCATAAAAATCTACTCTAATCTAGTTGTCTTATGGGAAGTGTAGGATCCAGCATTTTTGAAGCTTGACCCATATTAGGAACTAAAAGTCAGGATATCTCAGCCTCTGCTTCATCTGATTTGATCATTTTTTATGCCTCCATGAGAAATATTTGTTTTTGGAAATCCATCTGTCCATCTGATTTACAGAAGTCCATCCACACAGGCGTCCCTATGTCCATGCCATTCATGTGAACGCAGTATCTTCTGATCTTAAAGGAATTTCTTTAACTCTGACACAAAGCTCAACTTGGACTTAAAAATGAACTGATTAGATTTTGGTGGTCTAAGATTCCTGTGACCTCACAAAACAACTCAAGCATTTATAAACATTTTACACAGATGTCTAATAAGGTAAGATGATAAAGTGATGACATTTTAATGACCAAAAGGACAAAGGTCAGCTTCACTGTGACATCATAATATTCTCCAAAAGCAAAAGACATCTGGTCAGATAGTGAATCGGTGACACCAATCTTGGGTGCCCATCTTGAAATTGTGCTGATTGCATCTATGTCCTGTGCAAAACTGCAGTTCTTTGAATGGCCACCAGAAGTGAGTCAGTCCCCGTAGACTCTAGTGTTAAAATGCCCTGTTTTAAAGCAGGAATAGACATGTTTACAGAACGGTTTTGGTCTCTATAGCTAATTTTCTCATTCATGACAACTGTACAGGGGGTGAATTTTTATGTAACTCACCTGTTTGAATTTTACTAAGCGTTAAATTTATGCATAAACAAGGGCGTGGCTGCTATTGGTGGCAGGATATCTGCAATTGCTCCTCCCTCTCATCCAAATATGATCATTTCTGGATCCAAAGATCAAGATGGTGACAGCCAAAATCCCAAACTCTAGGCTTCACAGCAGTGTCCATGTCCATTATTTTAATACAGTCTATGCTTTCCCCTCATCCCCCATCAAATAACTCACAAGAAGTACTGAAGTACTCTTTTAAGAAGGAAAGTAAGTCGGATGCAACATTGTGTTTCATTATCTTCAGTGCATTTAGAGTCGTAGGATTAAACAGAATGTAAAAAAGCAATTTAATCATGTTTGTAAGACCGAATTGTCTTAGTTAAATGATTTAAAAGCCCACCATGTCACAAGTCAGCATTCAAAACTATTACCACTATTTGTATTGGCCATGGCAACAAGCTTTGCTCATTGTTCAACAGCATAATGTGTTGGTATATTACTGTATTATAGAATATTAAACTGATCCAAGTTGCTAGTTAGGCAACTGAGCCATTCTTCCGAAGCACTGAGCCAGCGTTACATGAGATGAGGGATCATCAGAGGTTGTTGAGACAATATTTTCTGTCACTGTGCCTCTGAAAGAGCAGAGGGAACAGAGAGAGATGCAGGCTGTTCGACTGAAGCATTTTTCTGTGTCTTCCCAGAGCTGACATTCAGTCATCATCGCTTCAAGGGAATGTAACTCAGTCATCCCTCAGGTGTATTGGCAAGCTATCACTCAAACTGAGAACTGGATTGCTGTGCTAATGCAGCGATACCCTCATTTCACAAAACTAATCTTTATAATAACAGCTAAAACTAGGAGTGTGTACTTAACGCACCTGACATTTTTATGGGAGATAATAACAGCAGCTGCAGTATTCTTTCAGATTCATATGCTAAACGCAACGTCCCGTAAATGACAGAAGTAAAACAGCAGCTGTTGGGTGTGTAAACAAGTCAACCTCTATGCAGTTATTTATATGTGTGCGTCTGTTTACTATGTGCACTCTTTCTCTTTCTCTGTCTTTCTCCCTGAGTGTCTTCCACACTATCTCACTCTCACAGCTTTAAACCAGTGTCTCCATCTCACCAAGAACAGACAACTCTCCCATCCAAGGTCCCACCCTCCATCTTTTATCTTCTCTCAATCTCTCTCTTCCTCTCTATCGCTCCCTCCTACCCTCAGACTTAAAGTATCAGAGATCTGACCTAGTTAGGAGATGCCTCAAGCTTTGGCTGCGAGTGTGTGTTATGTTTGTGACTGTGTGTGTGTTTATATGAGTGTGTGTGCGTCTGAGGTCCGGAAGCAAGTCTGGTATCACTGCCTGCCTGCCTCCCCCCTAATTAGACTTGTTAGCTGCCTCTTGGCTAATGATGTCTAATTTGCTTGCAGATTTCCTGTGTCTCTTATGTCTCTTCTCAATCTGGATGCCTCTCTCTCTCACACACACACACACACACACACACACACACACACACACACACACATACACACACACACAAGTCCTCTCTGCCTCTTCGTGTTCCCTAGACTCCCTAGTCAGCCTCTTGCTGGCTTCCTTCTTCCTTTCAGCAAGGATTGCACCTGCTCTCCCCAGTCACCTTGACTTTGTTTTTAGCGCCCTTGACTCCCTTCTGTGCAGACTCCTCTCAAGTTTCCACTCCCTGTATACATCCCCATATATATCCCCATATTCCCTTTATATTAATATAGTATCCAACATCCTGTTCTATGCAAGTTATAGGTGTAGAGTAGAGTAGAGTAATGTAATGTAATGTAGAGTAGGAATTAGTGCCGACAGTAAGCTCAATCTGAATCCGAGAGCAGATGTTGGAGGAAAAGTGGTGAGATTAAAACTGAGAAGTCTGTTTATTTTTTCCTGTTCTTTAAAAAGATTCAAAGTGTCAGAAGCTAGGAGAGAAAGATTTCAGGGCGGTCTGAACACAAATGTACTTGTGTTCGGAGTTGTTGGAAGAAAACCCCCATAATTTATTAATGAACCTGTTTAACTGTTTAACATCAAAGCGGGTTCAGTTTATGCTCGGCAGGTTGAGCTTAGCAGCATTTAGCATCTCAACAGAGTTCACACCTGACAAGTCCCCACAGGCTGTGAAGACACACACAGACACACACACACACACACACACACGCTTTTCAGGATGTTTTAAAAATATTTACACGGCACAAGTGCCATGCAAATGATGAATGAGTGTTAAATATGGAGCGCAATGTGTCCTCTGAGTCATGGATCAAAAATCCCCTGTGTGTTGTGTCCTTTGGCACGAAGCACTTGAGTTGAATAGCTGACTATCAGGAAAAGGAGCTAGTTAAAATTAGCCTTTCTTTTTCCAACCGATGATGATGGCATGTCATCTTCTGACAGCCGGCTGGCTCGTCTTCACTTTAAAAAAAAGGGGAAGCAAACAAACAGCACACGCTCTCCCATAAATCTATAAGTTCAGGTCAAGGGGAACTATCAAAGTAAGTCGATTAGAGATACCCTGTTCATCATTTGTCACCAGGAGGGCGGACCAACCTGCTGTTTCTCCTATCAGAATCTTAATTGCTGTATAATTACCTAACGACTTGTATCATCATGCAGGGTGTGCCCACAGACAGAATTGGGATGGAGTTTATTCACTGGCTGCCGAGGGAAGCTGCAGCCAATGGTGCTTCATAATCATGATTTATTAACACTCTCTGAGTCGTGTCGCTTCTATTTGCTGTAGCGCAACACAACAGATTGGAAATGTTAATATTTGTGGTGGAACGAGCAAATTGTGATTTCTGCCGAGCACTTCCGCTGCAGGGCTGATGAAGTCAAACATACGTCCTTCAGATGAAAAAAAAATCGTGGGTGTAGTGCATGCGTTTCCACAGTTTTTGGCGTACTTTCATTTCAGTGTACCACTGGCCCGGACATGCTTCTATACAGTTTGTACACTGTGTTAATTGCGTACACACCATCCATAAAATTGGGCGGAGGCCATGATTTATAAGCTCGAGGGAGAGTGTTGAGGAAGGAGAGAGATGATTGTAATGCATAGATAAAATGGAGACACTCAATTTTCTCTGCAGCCCACACTGTAGGGGAGCGCTCATTAATCACTTAAACAAATGAAACACATGATGCTCTCGACACTGTAGTCTCTGCTGGGTATTGAGCATTGGGGTGCTGAATTAGAGCTCCTCTGTTAGCCCTGCTTCCTAATAGACCTATGGTAGTGCTCCATTGTAAACCACACTCATACTTACTTCAAAGAACAATGCCATCTGAAGATTATCATTTTGTGTGACTGAACAAAAAAGACTATCATGAGTCTAAAATGAAAAAACAGTTAATAATTAGAGGGCAAAATCAAATTACCAGTTGCGAGGAGTGCTGCTAATTTGCCAAAATGGTTGTATAATGTCCTGTGTGGGTATAAAGGCAGCTTTCTTAGGTCTGAGGCATTTACTGGGTCTGATGAAAGGACACTATCAAGTTACATCATGGTGTATTTTGGAGCTAAAAGTCAGGGTATCTTGGCTCTCTGCTCCTTTGATTTGGATCATTCCTTTTTAGCCATGCTAGCAGTGGGGCTTTAGGGATGCAATGTCATAATGTCCATCAACCAGTCCACCGCTCTGGTCCAAACTGAAATACCCCAAAAACCATAGGATGGTTTGCCAAGAAAATATGTACAGACATTCATTGTCCCCAGAGGATGAATCCTATCCACTTTAGTGATCCTTTAACCTTTCCTCTAGTGCCACCATGAGGGTAAATATATTCACCAATATTGTGATTCCTCAACTTTTGATCGATTGCACACCATCACATCAAAATTTAAGTACTATAGAGTACACATATATATCTATGTATATATTCCTTATTTAACCAGGCAAAGCCTCACTGAGATTAAAATCTCTTTTCAGGTCACCTGGCCAAGATGGCAAAAACAATAAACACAAGCAGAACAAACAGACAAATACAAATGTCATGCAAGTTAAAATGCACTAATAGCTATGCCCATATTTCCCAAAACTATTTCCGTAATAATTTTAAAAAGGAACAGTGTTATTTAGGGGGATTTAGTTGCACTGCAGATTGCAACCATCTGAAACATTTACTTGTTAGTAATCCCTCAGTGATAAAAGGAGCCGAATTATCCCCAGAGGTCTCTCCCTCTCTAAAACAAATGAACCAGGTGATTAAATCCAGTAAAAACACTTAATAAAGCAGTTTAACGTTACAAAGCAGCATTTTTGTACACTGTTCGGCATGTTGGAGATGGTCCACTAGCCCATGACCTGCTAATGTGTGCTTCCTGACAAGATCCTGACATTCAGGAGGTTTTAACCAGGAACCAAATTATCCTCCTCTCCAAAACAAACAGACCTGGTGATTTAACCGGCTAAAAACACTGAATAAAGCAGCTTTTACATTTAATAAGTCAGTGTTTTTCTAATGTCTAACATGAAAACGTGACCCTGTCTAGAGCCGGTGTTTGGTTTGTCCATATGGGGCTACTGTAGAAACATGGCGGTGCAACATGTTGATCTCTGCAGAGGAGGCCCGGCTCCCTATGTAGATATACAAGGCTCATTCTAAGGTAATGAAAACACAGCAATTCTTATTTTCTGGTGATCATACACTAAAGATATATACTTTTTTATATTATATTATATTCCATTTCTGCCAATATTTCCCTCTAAATCCTACACACTATAAGAGCAATCACATTGACCAATATTACAAGTTTTCTAATCCTTTAACATTAACTTAAATTACCCTACAGCTCTGACAATTTCAGGTCCTTCTATACATTATTCCAGGAAGAAAGGACAGTGTATTTGAAAGCTGTTTTGCCTAGTTCTGTTCTAACGGCGGGGTCCAACATCTGTAGAACACTGTGAGAACACAGGCCATTTTGATCTATGTTCCTACAAACATGTGCACACATGTAGGAAGGAACCAGCCCATGAGAGATTTATATATAAAAGCCAACAAATGCAAAAGCTGTCTTTGTATGTGGACAGACAAAGACAGCAAATTAGCAGTGGCATACAGAGTACAGTGGTGTATGCAATTTACATTTGACATTCCCATAACCCTTAGCTGTACTGTGTCTAGTGCTAATTAGCAAACCTTAGCATGGCAACGCTCTTGGTTATGTTTTCTTAAATACTACTGTAAGCCTTCAAAAGAAGAGTCGAGAGAGATCTCACTGTGCAGATCCTCAGCCTCATCTGTCTCAATGCCTTTTCCTATTATCCTCAAACATATGCATGGTTGCTACACAGTAAAATATAATTAACATACAAAACACAATACAAGGCTAATTTGGCACAAAACTGCAATCTAAAATTTTTATTAGTTCAAACACAACACAATCAAAGGCAACACTGGTTCTTTGTGTTTTAATGAAGCAAACAGAAGAAATCACTTTGATTAATTTTCTCTTCTCAGTGACACATTATTAATGAGAAATCATTTATTAATTAGGTTAAAGGAGCATCCCCATTATTTTCAAAATAACTCATGCATAAAACCCTTTTGTGTATTCTTATTATTGGATGCATTCAAAATCATTAGTTTGCTGTGGATCAAAATGATCTTTAGTAGCACCCATACGTCCATGTTGTGCATCAGGCTGCTGTGCAGAGGCAGGTCATTTCATGGGCAACATGGGCAGCCACCGAAAAAATCTTGATTCAAAATAATCAAACATAAGGGAATTTTGAAGTGGAGAGTATATGGAGAGCATTAACGTAAGAGAAAATGAAAAGGCAAAAGCCATCTGTGGCACAGTGAAAAACAAGAAAACAAAATTTGCAAATTTGCACACACTGTAGTTTCTCATTGTTTGTTTGCCAAGTTTTTTTTATTTCCATTGATTTCTCATCAGCTTCTGTTCTTATGAGCAATTCATATAATAAATATAAAAGACAATAATGTTAATTAATAATTCTTAATCGTGTGTGTGTGTGTGTGTTTGGGAGGTATCAAATGTGACCAAATGTGCTAGACCCAGCACTTCTGTTGTGGCATCACATGCCCAAATGCACAGACTTCAAATTAAATCACGTTTCCCCACTTACTTTGGATCTCTCTTTAATGTTGTGGCTTTTAAGAAGGCCAGCTATAGTTGCATTCAGCTGCATTCTGGTGACCACAAGTACCTGGATGCAGAACGTGCATCTGCCCTACAAACCCCAGAATAAATAAGGTCCCTCTGTTTCTTGCTCTGTTTCATAACAGCGTATGCTTGTTTCTCACTATGACATTTGTGCGGGGCCAAATTTTTGAATAATGCACAGTGGTTTTGCATAGCTAAATGTCACGCCCACTGCAGTCTGGTGGAGCAGGTCGGGGAACAGACCCTTTTTTTTTTGTTCTTGGTCTGTGAAGAAGAACGGACCACCAGGGGCTCCTGCAGCGAAATACATTGAAGAGGTACTAATAAAGGCCATCACCTAGAGTGCCTGTCTCATTGCATCAATTAGGGTACACATGAAGAAATGACCAAATATGCAGCTCATTGCAATACTCTGTAGAATGCCTGGTTAAAATGGAAGATACTGTGACTCAGTGTTTACCAACAAAAGGCTGCTTTAGAATGAGACAGAGTAAGCCAGGGCGTGCATTTCCCAAATGCCTGCTTAAATGCCATCTTCAGCTCTCTAAGGTCATTAGTTAGAAAATCTATGGGAGAAAGTTGAGGCAGACAAACTGATAGAGAGTGAAGCCGGCTCTAGCACTGGCTTATTCTGCCCCCTAATCTCTCTGGTGGGCTGCATTTGTTGCAGGCTAAGCCCTGAGATGCCTGGCCTGTATCAGCGTGATGGGATATGAAGAGCGACAGTGAAGGGGAAAGGAAGTGAGAAAGAGCAAAAAAGACAGATGTAGTCAGTTAGAATGAATCTTACCATGTAATTTCTCCTGCTGATCCCATTCAGCACGCTTTACTTATCTCCTCACAACCAGTGCATTTATTTTACACCAAAATAAACAGAAAGATAAACAATGTGCACACTCTGTCTGCCTGCCTTGGTTTCCAGTCACACTGTCAGAGATCGCTGATTTGAAAAGGTTTCAACCTTTCCCTTGATGAAATTAGTTTAGACAGGGAAAACTTAGCACAACCAACCTGGTGCATCACCAAAATGAATAGAAATGAGGAAGTCTCCTCTGTCTAAAAACAGCAGATATAAAACGAAAACCTCTGCACAGGACTAAGAGTCTGCAGCTATGCTGGCAGCTCGGTGAGGCTGTGCTTAAACATGCTGATGTTTTGCTGGTATAATATTTACTATCTCAGTTTAGCGTATTAGCATGTTAGCATTTGCACACCTGGGGTTTGAGTGGAATGTGCTGGTATTTTGCCATAAACTATAGCACTGAACAAACTGAAATTCTGACATGATGGGAAGTTTTTCATCATGTGGATATCAAAGACTGGATATAAAGATGGACAACACGTCTCTACTTCCTCCCTCTGAACAAAAATTAGGCAAAAATATCCCAAAAACCAACACAGTCTCACTCTAACCTTGTCACATATTAACGTTTGGTCATGGACTTTCCACATCCACATACAACATGCAAGGTACCCTGGGTGCGTTGGTTGTTGATGTTCTGGGACACCATGTCAAGTTCTGCCTGTTACATGCATTGTCTTGGTTGGGTCTGGGCAACAAAAACACGTGGTTAGGTTTAGGAAAAAAGATCAGGGTTTGGCTTTAGAATCTTATGGTATGCGAACGTTGCTCTCTCACGTGAAAGTCGGTGTTTGTTGGACCCATCCACCACCCATCCCGCCTAGCCCAGTCAGACTTTTGTCACCTTAACTTTCGTCCTTGTTCAGCCATGCTTCCCCTGATGCCACTGGGCGCCGTTAAACTATACAACTAGCCGTGTATCATGCCGATGTTAAAGGATGCCTTTTTTCTTTGGTTTCTGATGCTGCATGTCACTGCCCAAGCGCTGGATTTCGACGACATCGTGCTGTTATTTTGTGCTGGCGATGCCATTTGGAGCCAGAGTTTGTGCAGTAGCAATCAGGAAGAGTTCTTACCCCAAACATAAGTAGCACCATTGATCCTTAAAACAGCAAATGACAACAACAGCTGACAGTCATGACCAGAGCCCTGCATCAGGTTGGATACCCGTGGGTACCTAGTGGGTGACTCACAGCAAGAGGGGATTCGCGGATGGTATTATGTCTTAATTTTATTTCCATCTTTCTGTTCTGGGTGAAAAATTGAACACGTGGGTCAGATTATGGATGTTTGATGATAAATACATATATAAAATAATATGAATTTAATTTAGTGTTTTAACGTTTTAATCCTCTGATTGCTGACTTTGTGTGTCGGCTCTGTCTTCTGCACCAGCTGGATTATGGGAGCAGCTTCAATCAAGTACGTTACCAACAGGCACATTAAGTGTGGAGATGTGTTGCTCAATATTATGAGAATAAGCAGAAAATAATCATCCAAATTGTATTTCCTGAATATCCTTCATTCTAAAATATATTATCTTTGTCTCACACGTATAAAGGGGCTGCCTAATTGAATTATTTGAACAGTGCATGGTTATTATAGGATTTGCAGTTTCAGGTACAGTTGAGGATCTTTTGTCGAGGAGTCGAGATGCAGAGTTAATTGGTCATTTGTGCATGTTGCAGGTCAGATGCAGTAAAATACATCGCGGTTCTGCTTCGAGAGCAGGTCTTAAAGCTTATACATGATAAAAACTAACTAAAATGACAGAGACCATCTTTAGGAAAAATTCATTTGATCTGTACTTTGATTTTTTAGCTCATGTCTCATCCGTTAACATGAAGGGGACAGGGTTTATGATCTGTACTGCAGCCAGCCACCTGGGGGCAGTTGAGATGTTTTAACTTGTTTTTGGCCCATCTAGCGTTATATACAATAATTGGTCTTAAACCATCCCTATTTCTTTCTGTCCCTTTGTCTCCCTCTCCACATACCTACACTTGTATTTTGATTGGAATTAATTTACCAAAATAGAGACATGGAGCACAATGTGTTTACCAAATTTTGTGGCAATCCTTCCAATAGTTGTGGAAAAATTTAGCTCAAAACCACAAACATGAACCACTTGATGGCACCAGAAGAAAAATAATCATCATCTGGTCACCATGAATTTCTGTGGACAAAGTCATGGCAATCTCATTAAAAGATGCCACGTTATTTCAGTCTGGACAACGTGGTGGACGATCAGACAGTCCAACATTACCATTCACTAACGGGGCTAAAAAAAAGAGTAGAAATATGAACCTAATGCAATAAAACTCTCCCTTGTTATTAAATCAGCTGAATAAGGTTGCAAGATATTCAAACACAGTCAGTCTCAGAGAATTCCTTTGCATCTTACTGCATTAGTTTCACAAGTAAATTGACATCTGATCTGAGTAAAATACTAAGTCGTTTGTCCAGCTCCTCTGTAAAAACGAGGTGACCCAGAGTGAGACAGCATGAGCTACAACCACTGCCGTTAGAGTCCCCATCCCTGATACCCCTAGGGCCTTGGACATAACAATTTGGCTGACAGCCTCTATACACAAAACAGGAATTGATGCATTTATTTTCCACAGTCACACTATGACAAAACATATATCCCCGGTCATCCGTATTGTACACATTATGTATGGGGGTGGACAGAATATATACAACCCCTCCTCCTCTCCTTCGACACCCTCCCTCTCTCCTCTGCGGCAGTCCACCCATTCCGACCCCACTGACGAGCCACATCTGCAGCAGCAGGCGCTGGCAGCATATCTGTATTAAATTAGAGAGCAACATCCCCATCAAACAGTCCCACAGCAGATTTACCCCCAACTTCTACCCTCGAGGCCTCGGAGCTGCAGACAGGATTTTCTCTGTGTCTCTCTCTCTTTCTGTTTTGTTTCCTTCTCTCCTTCATTAACAGGGAGTTCACACATGCATTAGTAAATACATTTCCTTGGCCTGAAGCTTTTTAATGTTCCACTGGGCTAAGTAGACAAGCCTCCTGGAAAATGTGGAGGTCTTGAAAAGCTCATGTTTTTGACATCACATCCATGTTGTGCTTATGTAAAGCAGAATGAAAATACGGGGGGGAAAAAGCAATCTTATGTTCTAGTTTAGAACAGATTTTTTTCCATTATCACTTGAGAGGCATTTGTCGCTTTGAGCAAAAGCAAAAAGTAGCCTAAACAGTCTCATAACTGGCACAGCCACATGTTGCTTTCAACTCCTGTGACCTGTTTTACTCATATTTCTGAGCTCACACATCATCCAAGACCCCACACATTGCCCTTCTCCTTCGGGGAGACCTCCCAAGATGGCGCGGAATGACACGCAATGATCTTTAGAAACTCAATTTGGTCAGTAAATAAATGAGATTCTGGGGGCAAGAATGTAATAACACAAGAGAGGCGCACTCTTATCTTCGCCTAAACAAAAACATACTTATTTAAAATCCATTTCTCTTTGGATTTTCTCTCTCCCACGTTTCTATCTCCATCTGGTGTTAAAGCTATTACAAGCTACTGCAAACAATGATAACCGCTATCTTTGGAAGAGCTACTCGTGGCACTTTGTTTGAGAGGAACACTGAATGACGCACGAGTATAAACACACTCAATGAGGGAAATGTGGAAAAGGGGTTGATGGCAAAGCTGCCAGTCTTTCATTCATTCTGTAGTGCCTGCCCGTGCCCCTGCGGCTATAATGCAGTGATGTATTCCAATGTATTCCTATTCTCCACAAGTGGCTTCCTTAATGAAGCGCATTAGTCCTGGGTGTGTGTTCTGTGGAGTACAATGAGGAGTAGAGTAAAAGGATGAGGTACAGGTAGAATGAGCAGTGGTAGAAAGGAGCTCTTTGGAGTGTAATTTGTGTATGATGGAGGGCTCCTCTTCAAAAAAAAAAAACAACTCCAGACTGCTTGTTTCCCATACAGAAATATTGCTTTGCCATCACAGAACAGACAGGCAGAGTTTAGGCGGGGAGCAGAGCGCTGAAGTGCACCGCTCCGTAGCTGAAAGGGGAGGAGTACAAGAGGGCGAGAGCAGAATAGCGGGATTGTGTGGATTTGTCAAAGGATTCAAAGTGTGCGGCTCCACGGGGGGAAGCTTCACAGAAATCCCAATTCATTAAGGCTGAATGAACGGTCATTGATTCATTGATAAAATTATTCTGCGGGGATGTCATGGTGTAATGATGATTAGCATGACGATGAGGAATATCACGTGAAGAGCGAGCCCACCGTCCGGCGACAGTTTGTGATGCATGCCGTTAGCTTTTCTGAGGAGCCGATGGAATGATAATAGTGTCGAGGAGGCCCTCAGTGGCTCTGCTGCCTCATATCACGCTCAGTCATCTTCACACTCAGTAAAGTCAGCACATTTCTGCTGCCATTAAATTTACTATGGCTCATTGGGGATTGACACTGCACACCATCAGTGTCATTGTAATGCCTTGTGAAATTCAAGAAAGATTCACTTCTTTATGCTAGGAACAATCATTATTACTAAATACTCTGTTTAAATGACTGGCATTACATGCTTGGAAGTCATGTATTATTCACCTCACCTCGCCAAGGAACTAATGATTTTTACCCAGAAGTCTACACTTCATCGGGCAACAGGATAATTGTTCCCCCTAATGGCTATGTGATCAATTTAGCTTTGCAGCCATTATTCTATCTCATATACTTGACTTACAGGTCTGAAGTTAACAGGGCTTTATTTAGCAGTGGCAGGCATTGGTTGCAGTGACCCCATAACTAGCGGCAAGAATTTCTTTACTCCAATATTCAGTGGTGTGAGCTGATTTCAAAATGCACAGCGAAAAGAGCTCCTTGCTGAATCACACCGTAGGCTATGAGAGAGTGATGGGAAATTTTAATGAGGACTCTGTAAAATCGCACGCCGGCGGATTATTTGCCATGCATCGAGATCTTATTGGTGTTCTCTAGAAAATCAGTGCAATTATTGTTATCAACCCATATGCTGGAGTCATTTCAGCAACTTTTAAATTTTAAAAATGATTCAAATTATTATACTGACATACAGACGCCCAGTGAATACTAAAAGCCAAACATCATGCAGTGCAGCAGAATGTTAAATAACTCCTTGCAGCAAAAAAAACGCTGCATACTATTTTGTTACATTTAAACTGCATAAATGTTGATCAAAAATTAATGAAGGTTTGCTCATAGTGATCTTATGATGAATTAAACTCTGCAAGCATCTTAGCAGGTTGCTTTTTTATTTGTGGTTTTCCAAGAATGTTAACACTTATTACTCTGTGCTCCGCTGTGAGCTTTAGTCAGTCAGTTATTAAATTAGAATGCCACATTGTATTATGTCACATTTTCACTGTTTCATTTCAGAAGTTACTGTTGCACGAATGCAGCAACGCAGAGGAGGCTGTGAGGGTGCATGTGGGTCCTATCGTCTCAGCCTGTGACGTTAGAGCCACTGCAGGTCGCTGAAATGCAGCGGGAGACCGGGTTGTTTTACTTTGAATCCTTTTGCTATTTCACAGTCATACAGCGCACTCAGTCTTTATGTCAGTTCCTCCATGACTGTGGATAATTTCTCTGATTATCACATTATATCATTCAGCTCTGCATGTACTTCACTGGATTTAAAATCTGGCATAATGAGGAGGAAAATCTGCTCAATGAACTGAGGAGAATTCATCAGAGCATGTGGTGCATATACGTGTATATCGACACATGTTGCACGTGAGCAAATCCTCTAAGTGGTCTAAGGCTGCGAGTTGTTTTTGTGCGGCTTTTCGAAACAACAGTTTGTTTTTAAGGACATCATAGAATTGGTAATCTCTCCCACTTGGTGGGGGAATTGCTTTGCTTCTTGAAGGTCTTTCAGACTGCATTTGGCTCTTATATTTCCCAAAGCAATTATAGTCAGGGTGAATTTAGTTGTCTTCCGCTCTCCATGGTGGGCTGTGGGGATTTTTTTTTTTCTTTTTTTGGGGCTGTGGAGTGGAGTGTTTGTATGGACTGACTGCAGTTATGGTCAGAGACACAGCGCACTCTGCTGGTGATTGAGTAAATGTCACCCTCAGTGGTCTATTTGTGTCGAACCCCAAAGTGTGAAAAACAATGACGCATATAAGCAGGTGTGTGTGTGTGTGTCGTAGGAGTGCGTAAGTGTTACACTCCTCTCTCTGTTTCAGGTGTGTGTGAGTGCTCCGACTTCACCACTGGGATGACCTGTGAGCAGTGCCTGGTTGGTTACTATGGCAACGCTTTGATTGGCACGCCTGGTGATTGTCAGCCTTGCCCTTGCCCTGACCGTACCAGCTGTGTGGAAATTGCACAGACAGGACAGGTGGTCTGTACCAACTGCCCTGCAGGACAGACAGGTGAGAAGAACCACCAACAATGAAAAATATATATATATTTGTTTTGGCACCAAACAGTAAATAATGGGCTTTTTGTCAAGAACAAAATGATAAGAACATTTCCACCAGACAGCTTGATACTGAAAAGACTGGCTTTAACGCAGCTCATTCGCAGGGGCTGTCATTGTACAATGCCACCTGTGATTCAGACACATCTGATGAGAGAGTTTTAATTTAATTATAACAGAGTCAGAGGTGACATGGGAATGACCTCCAGCAGCTCAGTCATCCATCTAATTCCTGTCCACTCCTTTCACCTTTCCCCCGATGTAGGGATGCGCTGTCAGATGTGTGAAGATGGTTACTATGGTGACCCCCTGGGACAATCTGGGGCAGCTCGACCGTGTGTGAGATGCGACTGCAATGGCAACGTGGACTTCAACGCAGTGGGAATATGTGACCACATCACCGGCCGATGTCTGAAATGTCTGGGACACACAGAGGGCGACCACTGCCAACGCTGCCAGCGGGGTTTCTACGGCGATGCCCTGAACCAGACAGCTGGGCCGAAGTGCAAACGTGAGTAACTGGGAGGGGATTGTGAGGGAACATCATGTCAGGTAATTCAGTATTTATTGAGAGAGATGGAGAGAAAGAGAGATTTTCTTCTGAAAAGAAATGTTAAAGTCCCCATTCTCTCAAAACATTTGCCTACTAAACCTGAATATTTGACCTTAACTCTGCAGAATTATGGATGTGTAAAGTTTAACACTTGAAGGCTGTTTTCACATTCATCTGCTGAGGGAGGAAAATTTCACCATGCCACCTTAAATCTGATTTTAAAGGAATACTTCACCTGTAAAATGACTATTTGTATAGCCACTATTCAGTGCATGTTACCTTGATTTTGTGAAGAAAACTTTGTTTTTCTTGCTTGCCTCCAAGGTGAACGGAGAATCCCAAAAAGGCAAAAAAAAAATCATGAATTGAAGACATTGGGGACCGTGTTTAACAACATTAGATAGCGAATGGTGAAAGATGTTCCAGATGACAATGGGGGCACACAGGGGAATGTCCTCAGTATATGGGTACATTTTCTGTTTTAGAACTGAGAACACTACAATACATTTAAGCTCATTTGGGTATAAAAAGAAAACAAACATTCTGTGAACCACAAAATCAGGCCTCCATTAATTGTCTATGGAGCAACTCCAGACATTAAACCCTATGACATCACAAGTTTGAGACTTACTGCACTGATTTCTGGCTTTGAGAGAGAGTAGCTCATGCTCACAAATATTAATTCAACTTTCCTTGGCCATGAAAATAACATATTGTAATTCTTCATTTAGGTGGTGTTCCCCTTTAAAGTATGCACATGAAGCATTATATAATTTTTGAAATTACAACTAGTTTGCAAACCATTCGTGATCCAGTGTGCAACTTTCAAGTTTGATGAAAACTTAAGGCCACCAATGCACTTAACCCAAGTATAAACAGTTTTTGCAGAATCACAGATTTATGTTTTACAATTAGGGATAAGGACTATATGTAATTATAACTGAACTCTTGTGTAAAAAATCATGATTGTTATTACTATATTGCTATTCAAAGCAGCTTCTTTTATCTTTAAACATGATTTTAGGGGATCTTTACAAATTCTTGAGTCCTCACCAGCATTTTGGCTGTTGCCATCTTGGATTTTTGGATTTAGAAGTGACCATATGTGGATGAGAGGGTGGAGTGGTTATGCACAAATTTAAGCCTTTATAACATTAACATGGATGAAACATTAACGTGTTTATTTCTATCATAATGTGGGTCTATGGGGATTGACTCTTTTGAAGCCAGCCTCAAGCGGCCATTAGAGGAACTGCAGTTTTTGGCACTTTGGCATTGGCTTCATTTTTCAACCCTGAAGTTTTCCGCTTGGTCCTCTCTAAAGACATGCATGACATGCCATCAGTATACCTTTTAGGATTCAGATTGTTCTGTTCACCACAGGAAAGGTTGAGTCAAGTAATAGTCAGATAGACAAATTCCATTAAAGAGTACATGGCCTTGGGTTTAGCTTTCAAAGGAACACAGAAAATGGTGCATTCAAATGGACTCCACTAATCAATTTAGGAGCTCAGATTTGACAAGTGTCGCACTCTTAAGTCATAAAAGGCAAAAGCTGAAAATGGGGTGAAGAAATGGCTGTGAGTCAGAAAGATATCGAAAGAAAAAAAAAGAGAAAAGTCTTTGGGTTGGGAGAATTAAAAAAGGTCTAATTGAGTGGAGGACTGAAATAAAGCTACAAAGGCAGACAGAGACCCAAAGAGTCATAGCTGTGATGTGTTCATCTTCTGATTTTTTCATAGTACATCCGCTCTACCTGTACACCGGGTGAAATTTTGTACAGAACAATGTCAAGGAGAGATCCACAAGTCTCCCTGGTGCTGTCTGTCATTTTCCTCCATTTTTCCTTCAAGCACTCTGGAATCAAATCGATAAAAGTCCTCCATGCTCAAGTGATACATCGCCAACATTTGAGCAGACAATGTAATATTGTCATTGTTTTAATAAGGAAATTGCTTTATTTGTTTCCTCTAGCGTGCAGCTGCAATCCTGCTGGAACCTCTGGGCATGTAAATGAGTGCCACCCTCAGACAGGAAATTGCCTTTGCCTCGGTCACGTGACCGGACGGGATTGTAGTTACTGTGAAGTTGGCTTCTTCAACCTCCAGCCAGGTGTAGGATGTGAGAGGTACTGATATCACCCGTGAAATTCCAGGTAGATTTGTTGACTTTCCGAGTTCACGAACTGAATCTATTATTAAAACATTTTCCTGTCTTTTTTAGGTGCAAGTGTAACCCGATTGGCTCATCGTCCATCGCGTGTCATCCAATCACAGGGCAGTGTGTGTGTCGTGCAGGAGTGGAGGGGAGACTTTGTGATTCTTGCCGTGTGGGCTTCTTTGGATTCTCGTCACGAGGTTGCAGAGGTACAGGACTTTACTTCAGGCATCACAACTGCACTGTGTGCCATCCTCTAATCCTCTAATACAGATCACACATGAAGGCATTTCTGACTGTTCAAATGTTTACCTCTGCTCCCCCCATCTTCTTGCGGTTCCCCTCTCGCTGTCCTCTGTCCTCTCCTCAGCCTGTAACTGTGACCCAATGGGCTCCACTTCCATGCAGTGTCACAGCAATGGTACCTGCCACTGTCGCCAGGGCTTCGTGGGTTATAAGTGTGACAAATGTGAGTTGAACTATTTCCACAACAGAGCCACACATCAGTGTGAGGAGTGCCCAGTTTGTTATGGCCTAGTCAAGAAACAGGTGAGTTCATGGTTGTGATTGATTGTGTGTGTATGAGTGTGTGCAGTGTGTGTGTGTGTGGGTGTGTGTGTGTGTGTGAGAGAGAGAGAGAGAGAGAGAGAGAGAAAACTATTTGGAGGAATTTTCAAATTCTATGCATAGTGGCTTTAAAACTGCAATTACCGATTTTTCGGGCACTGACAACAGAAACAAGCTGTGAACACACCCTTGAAATATCAATAAACCATTGAAGTTGATATACTTGTTACCAAACCATGGCCTATTAACACATCCAGCAGATGTGGATAGCAGCAAGTTACTTGCATGACTTCACTATTTACTCAACAACGAGCGTAATTTGTCACATTGAACATTAGATTAGGTTGCATTCAAAGCCTCCACAACCACACATCATATTTACTGGAATGTGTACAGTTTCAAAAGGGGACACTGTCTTTTAACAAGACCACAGTTCAGAGGTTCAACTTAATGTTAGCCCCGGTCACTGCACACAGTAGCACTCCAAAAGCCCCCAGTGTACAGCAAGGTTTTTAAGGTTTTTTACCAAAAACAGCCACCTGTTGCACCTAGAAAGCGTGGCTCGAGAGAACCAAAACAGTGAAGCAGTGAGCTTGAAAACATAAAGTGAGACAGATGTTAATTCTCTGTAGTTCATCACTACAAACAGCTCCTTTCACATACAAGTAGGCATGTGATCCATTGTTAACAGAGAAGTATGATCCCTTTTACACCTTGCTTATCGCTCTGTCCAGCTAAAACAGCTGATTGGTTGTAGCTGTCTCTGCATAGACTTTAACATAATGGACAAAGTTACCATGACCTTACCCATTGGTTTGTGACCTCCTGTTCTGAAGCCTTGAGTTCAACATTTCGGCCGTTCACACATGGTGTTTTGGAGCCAGACGTCACCATATTTAGATGAGGTGGTAAAGCATTATCTGATTGCAAAACGATCATCTAAAATGCATTTTAATGCAAGGTTTAAAGGGGGTCATAGCCAATTTAAGGTTTAAATACTGTTACAGGTGGTGCCAGCTGACTGTCTGCTTACTATACTATTTCCTTGAATCTGAGATGGCAGAACCAGTAAATGTTTGGTATTTTTTCTTAATAAACGACTTCAACAAATAATCACTGAGCAAAATAGTCAGCTGATCTTGTGCTGATCAACTAATCGATTCATTCGTTTGAGCACCCACATAAAGCCTTAAATGCAAAGGCATAAGTAACTACAGATGTCAAATATTTGTAGCATAAAGTGCAGTAATTGTCTGTGAGATGTAATAAAGGGGAATGCAACATTTGACAAAATACTACATTCAAGTCAAGTGTCAGTATCACTCTTGCTTGTGTAAATGTACTTATGTGCCTGCTTTGAATCTTTATTTCCTTCATCTTTTTCCATTGTTCCTTCTCCAGTTATTAATGTGTGTTTGCTGCAAATATCCATATAGGTTTTGCACATCGTCTCGGATCTCGCTATTGTGTTATGAGGTGCAATTTGTTCTTGAAATAGCACAGCCCCCCTCCCTGCACACCCTGCCTTTGTAGACCCTCATGACAGCCATATGGCGCCTTTGTATTTGTAGATTGCAAGTAAACAGTAGATGTGCAGTGAAACAGAAAGAGACATTTGCCCTAATGATCTCCTGTGCAGCTTCTTTCTGTCCCTTTAGATTTGTTGCAACCCACGTCTGCATGCTAAGGTGCCGCGTCCCTGGATCTGCCTCCCGAAGCCAATCCAATACCACCGACAAGTCCTGTCTTTTCTCCGTACATATTCTTGTTCCAGCCTAAAGTGGCTGTGTGTTCTCTCTGGACCGGCTTGTACCTGTGTGAATGTGTGTCGTGATTTCCACAGTGTTAGCAATTCAGTGAACATCCCAAGCCTTGTCTGCTCTGAACACCTGCAATTACTCCTCAGTCTCCCCCAGCTCTCCTTTTCTGCCTCTCCCAGCCTCTATCTTTCTGCTCACATTTTGCTCCAGCTCACACACACAGGAAGGAAAGCGCAAAGAGAGGAGGGTTGGAAAGGATAGAGATGTGTGATCGATGATAGAGAAAGATATTAAAAAGACGCTGGATAAAGGCAAAATAAAGAATGGGATGAAATACTGAGAAAGATATATGGTACTTGTTCAAAAGCAGAGAGGCACACTATTATAAAGCTTATGTTATTCCTGGTGTTAAAATGACTGGACTTAAGATGTGCTCATTAAAACTTTGGTTTCTAATAACAACCCAAATCACAGGTATTTCTGCCACCAGAATTAAAGACATGTATGTTAGGCGCTTACTCCTGTCAGTGACATTGACCTCCACTGGCAAAACAACTGGAGTTGGTCCCCAGGGCGCTGCACTGCGGCTGCCCACTGCTCCTAATACTTAGGATGGGTTAAATGCAGAGAACAAATTTCACTGTACTGTACTGTATATGTGACTAAATAAAGCACCTTTAAAAGAAGGCACACCTCGTAACCACATGTGCAACACGTGCAGCATGCTTCCTTGTTTGAAAAAGGTGTGATCACAGAATGATTGCAGGCTCCTTTTATATAGATCCGGACCATTTAACTTCCAGGGTCAACAAATTGGTGCCAATCACTGCACCTTTATTCCATTTTCAGACCTGGACTTCCATTCTCTGAGAAGTCTAATCCAGTTATCTGCTAGAATGCTTTCTCCGGCCACATGCTACGCAGAGAATAGTCTGAGTGAATGTGGATATGAAAACCATGTTTTATCCTTATCCTGTTGTTGGTATTCATTTATTCATTGCTTTTGTTGAAATACTACATTTTGATGTCACGGTGTACCAAGAATCAAAAGTCCTATCTCAATCCCTGTGTCTGAATAAATAAATACAGGATGGATGGATATATATTTTGTTGTGATAGTTGTCGTCACAGCCCTGTGTTTTATTGGTCTCGCAGAAATCTGTATTCTCATTGACACCGTCAGTGATAAATCTGGGTGCTATTACAGGCAGAAAAGCTGAGGACTCGCCTGCAGGATTTGGAGAAGCTGCTGGCTCACTTTGATTGCCGAGGTAGATTTGGGAAGCAGCAACACCTGCTGAAGTATCACATGGCCAGGCTTTATGAGCATGAGCACCAGAGGGAGGATACTCTACCCAATGCTCTGGAGGATTTTCTGGCCTTCCAAGGTAACAGCAGCCAAGAAGCCAAGATAATTCCACTTGGCCTGTCACTCCTTTTAATGTCTCCTATGTGGTCACGCAAGAGACACTTGGCAGCCTTTGCTTTGTGAAAACCTTGCTTATGCGCATTGTAATGATTGTGTCACATTTTGGCTACAAGATGATAACATGCCATATCAGTACGTACGAGACCAGCAAGCATGGCTAAGAAATTTGACATGAAACCACCCACGGTGTTGCGCAAACGGGCTGTTGCTCTGTCTGCGTCTCCTCAGTGTGACACTGTTACAGATACAACACAACAAAGCGATTAAATCGGGGAGCAGGCAACAATACAAACCTCTCCCAATTACTTTAACACAATGCTGATATATCCTCATTATCTTTGGAGGGGAAAGGGCTTACAGGCTCAGCTGCACAGGCCAAATGGAGACAAATCATAACAATATAGAACAAGGCGCCGTGTGACCAACTTAATCACTATTTATATGACAGGCGGTGCATCTCTAATCCCTGGTTTATTATGATTATGGTTGCAATCACGATAACAGTTGTCTAACAACCCCCCCATCCCAACACCCACATACTTACACACACATACACACATATAGTTACCAGCCGTGCTCTTTACAACACTGGGTGGCCCAATAATGATTTAATGAGTATGTAGGAGCGACAGGCTCACCGAGCGGGCACGCAGAGGCCAAACAGCACACACTGGGGCACGCACACACTTGTTATCTCTCATTTTATATGACACAAAGTCAAAGAGACAAGCAAAATGTGTCACAAAATGAAGCAACAAACATCCAGACATATTGTGCTAATTAGTACCAGTTAGACTCCGCTGAATACAAAGTGAGACTGTGACAAAAGTGTTAACATCTGGACTGAATTCCACAAGGTTTTCTGACTATAAACTGTTAGACAGGAAGGAAGAGAATTCACACAGTAAATTAGAGAGATGTGTTAAAATGCAGCGTTCTAGCTGCAAAGCACCTGCAAGACTGATATTCTTGGTGAAATAATCTGTGAAGGACTTAATTTGTTTTTTCTTGCTTTGTGCCGTTCACTCTTTCAGAAGCGAGGGAGGCCTTCATAAAACAGTTTTCCTTGCTGGAAGCTTCCACAGGCACACTCTTAGCCCAGCTGTATGGCATTACATCTACTTTGAACTGCAGCATCAGCATGACAGAGGAAGAGGGGAAGGAGAGGAGGAAGGATGAAGGGAGCAGGGGCGTGTGTCAGACCTTCACAGAGACGACGCTCATGGTCAGAGCATCTCAGAAACAGCTTAAGCAGGCAACACTGGACCTGGACAACATGGTAGGCAAATCCAACATATTGTATCTTCAGCACAGTGCTAATGGTCCACATAGTTAGGATTCCAGGTACTCTATGCATTAAATGCTGAGGATAGCTACAGTGTAAATGTTCACCCAGTCCACAAGCTGATATTGTATGTAACACGATTGATTTTTTTTGTCCTTATTATGGGATGCTGCAGTTTACTGCTCTTTGTGGAGCTCCTCTGTATAGATCCACAAAGATCCCCCAAAGCAAAACAATATTTCTCACACCTCCACCACCCTCCTCCCTCCGCCCGGCAAATTCCTGCCTCCAAAAGAAAATCCAAAGAATGTTTGATGGACGCTAAAATTAAAAACTTTTTCACGTCCTCCCCACGACGCTTTGCAGGAATCTATTATGGATACTGCTGCCATGTTATTTAGGTTTCTGGGAGATGAGAGAGAGCTTGTTTTTCCAATATATAACTCTCTATTTCTGATTGTGTGCCTGTGTGCACAGACACACTGTACCTCCATAGCCCTTATCACTCGGGTAAGCCTGAAGCGGCAGCAATTTAATTCCATATTAATAAGCAGAGCAGCCACCCAAAATGAAGAGGAAAAAAATGCAAGAGTGTCAATTGTTGATTCAGTTTTCCCATTTTTATTTGCATTTTCTCAAATTAAATGTCACTCGGGGAAGCATTCTGCATTTGACTGTATACACATTACATTTATCAGGACAGAACTTGAGGGGATTTATTTTCCACATGCCCCTGCTTTGAACCTTTTTGAATACTTAAGTGTAGAGGTTCATTAGATGAGTTTCATTATTTGCAGAATTAAAGCAATCCACAGGACACCACTCTAAGGTTTGCCCATGACTGCAGTCCAAAAAAGCAATCTAAATCTAGCAAAGTGAACCGCTACACTTGAACATACATATATATATATATATACACATATTCAAAAATCTGTGCCCAGATTTTAAAGGGATAGTTTGTACTTTTTAAAGTGGGCTGGATGAGATACTTATCCATAGTCACTGCATTACCTACACTAGATGGGAGCTGGCACACTCCCAGATTGGAGAAGCTGACAGTAGCAGCACTACGTAAGTTTAACAATGTACTGCTGTGGACTAGAGTTAGCAGTAAAACCTATTAAGACCAGCTAAAAAAAATCAGTATAGGTCAAATTGGGCACTATGTTGAGTATATTATTACCGCTTTACTTTGCCATCAGACAGCCCTTTCCTTTGGCACTACATTTTCCCAACCGTAAATACCACGCAGGCGAAACTGTTGCGTGCACAATATTACATCACAGGTCAGCTGTTTGGGTCAGACACTGCTGTTGCATGATCCGACTGAAACAAAACTTCATTTTTCTGAAGATTTCAAAGATGGCGCATGCTTGTGTTTGTCCAGGCTGCTCAAACAAAAAAAGAAAGCAGCTGCAGCTAGTTGTACTGAAATCAACACTCCACCTGCAAGACTGAGACAATTTGACGTTTGCAGTGAACATTTCTCTCAAGAGGATTATGTAAAACCACCGCCAAATAAGTGAAAGAGACACTTTCTGAAGAGCACTGCTGCACCCAACCATCAGGTAAAATTGAGCTCAGTACTTAGAAATTAATGAAACAACTTACCAGACAACCAATTAAGTGCCAAACGCTGGCATCTCCTGATTCAGAAAGATCCTGAAGTTGTATCATAACCAAGTATCTCTCATGGCAGCAGTAGCTTTCTGGCCCTGTGAGCATACATTTACAGTTCACAGTTAGCTTCTGCTCTTTCTGGGTCTCTAGTTTGTCTCCCAAGGGTATCCTTTTGTCTTCACAGTGAATGGCTTTTTGCCATGGCTGTCATAATCTTTTTTTTTAGTGTTCTTGTATTAGTTGTCTCTTTCATAAACCGCAAAAGTCAAACAGCTGACCTGCAGCGTAATACAGCTGCATGGCACAGCTGCACTTATGCGTAGGTTGAGAAAATGTTGTGCCAAAGGAAAAGGCTGTGTGACAGAAAGGTAAAGCTGTGACGATTTTCTTAATAAAGCGTCCACTTAGACGGATATTGATTTTTTTGTTAGGTAGGCCTTATTTTAAAGATACAGTGTGTAGAATTAAGGCATATATATTGGTAGAAATTGAATATAATATAATAAGTATTTGCAGTGAGTAGTGTAGGGAAAAACACTGATTTAAAGAGACATTGCTTTTTTCAGTGTTTTTATTAGTTAAAATCGCTGTGTTCATTGTTTTGGAGAGAAAAGACCTCTGTGGATAATTCAGCTCCTGGTAAAAATCCCCTGAACATCTGAATCTGAAGTTATCCGTGAAAAAAAAAGTGAGCATACATTAACAGGTGCTGGGCTAGAGGTGTCTACGACAAGCCCAAATCACATCAGAGAAACACTTATTTGTATGTGAAAATGCTTTATTCAGTGTTTTTACATGTGTAAATCATCAGGTCTGTTTGTTTGGGAGAGAAGAGACCTCTGCAGATAGTTCTGATCCTGCTAAAAACCTCCTGAACAGTGAACACTCAAGGAATCATAATCAGGAGTTTACTCTTGGCACATGGAAGAAGTTTCAGCTGGTTGAAATCTACAAACCACACTGCTTGTGGCTAAAATACCTTTTGCTGCTAACCTCCACCCACAGCAGTACATTGCTTACCTGTCCTGGTGGTACTCCTGGTCTGTCTGCTTCTCTAAACACAGAAGGTGCTGACTGACATCTACAGTAGGTAATACACTGATTGTAGATAGGTAATTCATACAGCCCCACTTTAAACCAATTACTTTTAATATCAGCTTTTACACAGAGGCAAATTTCTCTAAGCAAACATCACCAGGGTTGAAAAAAGAACTGTCCTGTCAGCTATGGTGTGAAAATTACCTCAATTATTAGACAGAGACTATAGTTAACATAATTTAATTAAACAGTTTGAAGTCTCTTTAAGGCAGGTTATACCTTTTTACTTTTCTCTGCTTAATATGCTGCTTTCCCTCCATTTTTCATAGATCATTCCTTTTGAGGTGATGTCAGGACCCAACAAATGGAACATTATGGTCAATGACTCACAGGCCCTAATGAGAAGGTAAGTCAGGTCAATGACCAATTAAAAGAAAAAGCCACTGTAGTTATCTTAGGAACTCCATGTTTCCTTGCTTCCTTCTTTAAGCTTGTCACTGACATTATGGTTAGGCCACTGTGAATCGATGCCCTTAGCTTCTCAGTGTATGCAACGTTATTATGTGGTAGTTACAGAGATCTGGACTGGAGAGCCAGTGAGGGGAAGTCGTCGATGCTGAAATCCATTTCATCTCTCCTCAGGCAGTTGTAATGGTCTGTTATTCTATGTTACTCACTTTCTCCTTTTTTCTCCTCCTCTCACTTTGTCTTCCTTTCTTTTTTTTTTACATCCCTCGTAGTCACAGAGAAACGGCAGACCACATTGAGGCCATAGCCAGCAGGGCGGTAAGAGCCTCAGAGCAGACCTTCGGTTTCCTGATGGATCTACTGCAAGACAACTCCACAGAGGAGTACATCAGGAAGCTAACGGAGCAGTGAGCACAATAACTAATCCAAACACACGCCCACCCAGACAAGCACAAGCAGAAAGAATGTCTCCCGCTCACATAAAGCATCCCGTATTGCAAAATCCCAACAGGCTGCATGACTCCCTCGATTATTGTGCTTTAACAGTATATTTCTAACAAAGTGCACCTATCCCTGTATTACAGCTCAAGGTCCTCTTCTTCACAGCGGCCTTTTAAAGCACATTGGAGTTTAGGAGTAAGACATTTAGCCACAGGGGGACAGCTTCTCTCCACTGTAAGCCTATTGCTTTCTTGGATTTGCCGCACGCTCGCTGCATCTCCTAGCGTGTGATTGCTCTGAGGATTATCCTGAATGCCAGACAGAATGATGCAAAAAGCCCTCCGGTGGCCATGATGAGAGCAGGAAGCGAGGAACTCAAAATTGATTACCCCCCTTCTAACAGTAGTCAGCTCGGTTCAGGAGAGTTCTGTTAATCTTTGGAGCACTGCTGTACGAAAGTATAGCGTGTGTGTGTGTGTGTGTGTGTGTGTGTGTGTGTGTGTGTGTGTGTGTGTGTGTGTGTGTGTGTGTGCGTGTATGCACACGCATGTGTCGCTTTATACGACGTGAATTGAGCAGTTTATGCACAGATGGGCTGCATAAAATTGCATTTCCCACCCATATTTTCCCATGTGTTGTACTTAAGCAGATCAGATGCATTTTATAGGCAGGACAGCTATCCAATCAGGAAAAAGAATCCCACCAGCCTCTAACAGCAGGCCGGTATAACAAGGCCTCAGATAACAGTAGCAGTAATAGTATTTTAAAAACATTTGTTCGGACACTTAAAATGACTCATTACTTTTTACTTACAATTATCCTCTGTGTTTGTATTACGTAGCAGCAAATGTAGACGTAGTGTAACATTACTATACCACCACAAAAGTGTGTGACACAGGAGAACACACTTCAGCCATGGAAAGTAACTAAGCATATTTACTCAAGTACTGTATTATTTACTAGGTAATTGTACTTATCTTGAATACAGTATTTCCACTTTCTGCTACTTTATACTCCACTACTTTTCAAAGGGAAATACTGTACTATTCACTCCACTACATTCATTTAAAGGATCAGTGTGTAAGATTTAGGGGGGTTGTAGATTTCAACTAGATTAACCTTGTCCTGGTTAAAATTTTTTCAGTGTTCATTTCAAAAGCGCTCTTGTCGCAGAGGGGCTGCTAACTATAGTGGCTGTTGAAATAACAAGATAATGAAACAATGAGATAATGTGATAACACAAATGGCCCTATCTAGAGCCAGTGTTTGATTTGTCCACTCTGAGCCACTGTAGAAACGTGGCAGCGCAACATGGCAATCTCCGTAGACTAGGATCCACTCCCTATGTGAATATAATTGGCTCATTTTAAGGTAACAAAAACACAAAGATTCTTATTTAAAGGTGATTAAACACTAAAAAACATACTTGACTAACAAAATATATGATGAGCTTATGAAATAGAATATTTTTTTGCGTGCTTCACAGCCTGTTTCACTGCACTGGTTAGAATTCCTTTAGTGTTCTTTGTTCAGGAGATGGGTCAAAATATCCTAGAAATTTCTTCTCTCTTCAAAACAAACTGACCCAGTGATTAAAAGCATTAAAAACACTGAATAAAGCAGTTTCACATTACAAATCAGTGTTATTCCTATACCATGTTTGTCACATGGCAGACTGCCCGCTTGCCCAGCACCTGCTAGCACCTGTGCTCACCTGATCCAGACTTTGAGCAGGTTTTTACTGTGAACCAGATTACTTCCAGAGGTCTTTCTCTTAAAAACAAACAGACCTGGTGATTTAAACCAGTAAAAACACTGAATAAAGCAGTTTTACATCACAAATCATTGTTTCTCTGATGCTGTTGGGCAGGTCAGAGACAGGCTGCTAGCCTAGCACCTGCTAATCTGATTTCACCTTCTTCTCTGATAGACAGATCCAGATGTTCAGGAAGTTTTTACTTGGAGCTACTCAGAGGTCTCCTCCTCTCCAAAACAAACAGAACCAATGATTTAAACTACTGAATACATCACTGAATAGGTATCACATTCAAAAATCTGTGTATTTCCTACACTTTTGTTGCCAAAGGGCTGCTAACCATGGTAGCCGAAGTGAAAACGCAAATGCCCCTATCCTAGCCAGTGTTTGGTTTGTCCTTTCTGGGCTACTGTAGAAACACGGCAGTGCAACATGGTGGACTCCGTTGTGTCTTGTTGACACAACAGGTTTTTCAAGTTCAGACAATTTAGACTAATAACATAATTATTATATTATATTCCATTTCTGCCAATATAACCCCCCAAATCCTCCACACTGGACCATTAAGGGTCATTTTTCTAAAACTTTTTTTTACTTGCAATGGAATACTTTTACATTGTTGTATTGATAAACTGAGTTGCAAACAACTTTGAGCATTCCAGCATCCTATCAAACATGTTAAATTGATTATTGTGAAAACAAATTATTTTTAACTATCCATGAGAACGCCATGTGCTTGTTTCTTAACACAGGATCTGAAAAAAAACTGAAGTGACACACTGTGAATTTCTGTGTATCTGCTCTGTTGAGGCAAAACAGATTGGATATCATTACAGCTGCGGAGGTGATAAAAATAGCACTTTAACATCTACTGCACTGTGCCTAACACCTTTCATGAATCCACCATGCTTCCTTTGCACAATGTCGCCTTATCTTTTAATCCCCTTTACTCACTTAAAACAAGCTGCATTGTCTTGTTCATGGATTTATATTGATTTCAATATGGCAAAGCACAATGCTTTTTAAAATTTCTCTTACCCAAGACTGAATGCGTTGAATGATGTGAAAAATGTGAGCTCTAATGAGTCTGCAGCATAGTATCTCTCTCTCATCATCTCAACAATAATAAATCAGATGAACAGTAGACATCCTGATATCTAAAAGTGACTATTACAGTGCATTATAATTTACCTTTCCTCTCCTTTCTTTGCTTCTTTCTTTCATCTCAGAATAACACAAATGCAGCAGCAGAAGGAGAACCTGACAGCGCAGGTGAATGAGACAGTGGCCCAACAGCTGGCCCTGGAGGAGGAAGCTGCTGGTTTAAAGCTTGCCCTGGGTAACATCACATCATCCTTACATCAGCTGGCTCTGACAGATGCCAGTGCATCACCAGACCATGAACAAACACAGCTCAACCAAACACAACCAACCAACCATACAACAGAGGTGAGCTTGGACAGCAGGGTACAAATGGAGTTTGAAGCTTTATTCTAATTAGAGCCGGTTTTATCGCTGCACAAATTATATAAAAAACCATTCCGGGACATTTAACTAGGCTCATATACAGATACAAGTACATAGTTTTTTGAAGAGTGGGCAGTTAACTCTACATCTTTTCTTTTTTCTTGATTTAACATTTGGCAAGCAGAGGGGGAAGCTGAGTAGGCACAGGAGAGAGGATTCTGGCAGGATTTGCTGCTCACGGGGGTACATGTTGTTCCAGAGGAGGGTGATTAACCACTGCAGCATCTCTGAGCAGACAAAACATTGTAAAATGACACAGAAATGGGCTAATGTGCCCTCTGTAAATGGCTGATTAAAGGCAGAATGTTTTTGCAAAACGGATAGAGAAAGCCAAATGGGATTGTTTTAATGAAAGCATTAAAGTTGTGTATTTCTGCTTTTTGTTTAGTGGGGCGAGGACCTGCTGAAGCAGACAGGAGAGCTGGACCAGCAAATTCAGACCAAAGATAATCTCATCAGTAAGATCACAGAGGAGATGGGGACTCTAAAACAGACTGTCAATAAGAAAATGGAGATGGTGGATGACATCAGTGAGGTGACTAAATTTGTTTCAGCACGTGGCCGTATGTCTAGACGTTTTGAATGTTTATTGAATTTGTCTTAATCCACAATGTAAAGATTTTTATTATCCATGCTAGCAGTTCTATGGCAGTTCTTTTTTTTAATCATTTTCTGACATTTTATAGACCAAACAACTAATCGATAAACTGAGAAATAGAGTACCCATTAGTTGCAGCCTTAGTCCAGACTGAAATATCTAGAGAACTATTGTATGGATTGATATGACATTTTGTACAGACATTCAAGGTCCCCAGAGGATGAAACCTGACTTTTTCGCTAGTGCCACCATGAAGCTAACATTTGTGATTTTGAATAAAATGACTCAACAATTACTGGATGAACTTTCATGCTTGGTATAGACCAGGGGTGGCCAAACTGGGCCAATGGGCCAACTTCAGCCCTATGCCCATTTTGAAATGGCCAACAGCTTTTAAAAAATAAACTAGGATATGTTGTAAGCATATTTTGAATAACTTGCACTGTATGTACATTGCACAGCCTTTTTTTCACACAAGGACACTGTCATCTCAAACAACTTCTGCTACTTCACCTACAATGATTGATTATTTGTCGATAAAAACATTTACCTCAAAAAACATGGCAGCAGACCTGAAAAGAAGAAAGACAGGAATACTTTTGTTATATATCAACACACCAATAATCTACTGTTTAGTCAAATGTTAAACTGTTTAGAAGTGTTTAATTGTAATTTTAATATAAAATTACATTTCAAGGACAAATGGGCTGTTCTGGTCTAGACACAGTGATTTTTTTTTCTTCATATGGCCCAGAATCAAAAAAGTTGGGCCATCCCCAGTAGAGATGCTCGTGTCCCCCCTCAGATGATTTGTAATAACTGTGGTGGTGCCTTAAAGGTCAAGTGTGTAGGATTTAGTGGCATCCAGCAGCGAGGCTGCAGACTGCAACCAACTGAAACTTCTCCCATGTGCCAAGCCTGTAGGAGAACTGTGGTGGGCAATGTAAAAATGCAGATGACCCTATCCAGAGCCAATGTTTGATTTGTCCACTCTGGGCTACCTGCTTAGTATGTAGATAAAAACGACTCACTCTATAGTAATGAAAACACAACAATTTCTAGTTTAAAGTAAATATACAGTTACGAAAACAGTAAATATTTTATTCCATTTCTGCCAGTATATCCCCCTAAATCTAACACACTAAACCTTTAACTTTCCATTTAGCTCCATCATCAGATCAAGATTTCAATTTGTGCAGCACTTTACATTGTAACCAAATACCTACAAAACTAATGACACCACCCTCAGCCTCAGCTGTACTTTGTGTTTATTGCTGATTAGCAAATGTTAGCATCCTCATACACTAAACCAAGACAGCGAACATGGTAAACATTATACCAAAGATGATCTATAACAAAAATAAGGCACATTACAAGCTGCATCAATAGTATTAAATGATTTACTGTTTCTTTCCCCTAATTGGGCGCAGTGTTGTGAATGTCATGTTGATGGATGAAAGCAGATTAAAAACAAAGGATCGAGTACAAATTTAACATTTGTTCCTTATTTTGCAGCTCTTTTTTATCTGCTTCCTTAATATCTGATATCAACTGAGTGCAAGATCATATTATTTGTTGCCAGATCTTGTGAGTGTTTGTTGCTGAGACAAGTAAAATTTCCCAACCACCACTATTTTTGAACCAACTTCCAATATTCACATAACAATTTAACAGAGAAGAGCATAAATTAGTATTTTGTTTTGCAAATATTCCAAAAATTTGGTTAAAAATTGCACCACAGATGGAAGCCCACCTACAGACACAAGTTTCGAAATAACTTAATTATCTCTTGATTTGTCAGTCTGAAAAATGCCATTTTAGTTTCAAAATGTATTGGAGATATGCAGCTTGTGAAAAAATGGTACAGTATTTACTTTGGTGACTATAGGAGGAAAAAATTGGCTATCATCTATGTCACATTTACCTCTCCCATTGGAGTGAATAGACTCAGGAACTGTCGCTAGTCTCTTAAAGGGGCGAGGTCATGGCAAAGCTCACGTAATACAGACACAGGAAATGGCTCTATGGTGTGCTGTCTCGTTTCTAAACCATCTCTGATCATACCTGCTAACATGTGAGCATTAACACTGTGTGCATGTTAGCGTACAGTTGTTAGCATTTACCTCAAAGCACCACTGTGCCCAAGTACAGCCTCACAGGGCCACTAGCATGACTATAGACTCTTTCATTGCTGTCCTCCCACCAGTTTGCCTTTGATATCTGTTGTTACAAGCTGTGAATACACTTGGCTCCGCTGAGGTCATGTCCCATCCTACGTGTCTCTTTTTCAAGCTGCAAGCTCATGCTCAAGGGGCAAAGGTCATGGCTCTGTCCTCCGTGGTGACAGGAAAAGAGGTGGAATCTGACGCCATCTCCCTGCACAAAGAACTAGAGAGTGAGTCTGTTTCTCTCCGTCTCTCTATCTTGTTTCTCTGTGTCACTCTCTTCACTGTCTGTCTTGCATTGTTTTTTCTGTTGAACATCCAACTGAATTATTCGACTCAAATTGAACTGTCAAACGCAGAGACTGAAAACAAACATAAGAGCGACAGACTGAAGTATTACTATAATAAATATGTCATCACTATTGTAATGCTCTGACCTAATTGTCATGTATTGAATGCAGCAGCAGCTTACGTGAAAATGTAATGAAGTGGAATGTTTCTATAATTTTACAGCGTCAACTTCATGAACGAAATGTTGCCTGTTAATTTTACGTGAAGAGACTCTTGAGTGAATTTGTCTCCTCAGACTTTCACTGAAATTGTAAAGTAGCACAGAATGAGCAGAAGATGAATAATGAAAATAAAGTTCAGCCAGCAGACAATGATCTATTTGAGCCAAACTTTTTTTAATTCACTACAACCTTGAATCTGTCTTAAAGGCCCTGAAAACATTTTTTCTTAATGAGCTTTTTACGATGAATAATGGGGTCCTACGTGAACACAAATATCTTCCGCAAAGTTAGAACACTTTGTTTACTGCACATGACAGATTTCTCTATTGTTGTTGATGTTGTCTCAGCTTTTCTCACTGATTTAAAGTGGGCAGGGCTCAGTTAGAAATATGCAATGTCCCATAAATCCATGCAACAATCACAATTTGCCTCTGGGTGTCTTTTTCCCAACTTTAAATTTGAATGTCACTTATTTAGTCAAGACTATTTAATTTTATACAGAACTGCTTGGGATTTAAAATTAAGTTTTCAGAGACTTTGATCCTACTACCTGCCTTTTTTCCAATCTTAATTCAGACATGGTGAGGGAGTGGCCCCGTCGGCAGGCCCAGACCAAAGCTGCGCTGAAGAAGGAAAGACCCCTGGAGGAAAAGGTTCTCGCTGAAGTCAGGAAAAAGGTCTCATACATTGAGAAGACGCTAAAACCAGCTCTGGAAAACTCCAGCCTCTCCAGCAACACCACAAAGGAGGCAGAGAAGACAGCACATGCTGTGGCAAAGGTATGTGTGCCGATTTTCGTTTTTCTTGTGTTTCGAGAACTATAGGATGGATTGTCATGAAATTTGGTAAAGACACCCATGTTTCACCTCAGGATAAATTGCAGTAACTTTGGAGTTCATTGGTAATACCTGCTAAACTAATAAAATCCCCATCAACCTCAGCTGTACTTTGTGTTTACTGCTAATCAACATATGTTAGCTTGCAGGGTTGATGGTTCATTACCAAGCTCCTCCTGTCCACATTTCAAAGTCTCCTGGGGCATATGGGAATGGGATAAAAGCACCATGTAAATACAGTCCCTTCACCATATACACCTGCTAAACATCTGCCTGTGTTTCCACCAGCTATGCCAAAGTTCAAACCTAGCCTAGTCTTACCATAATTTGTAACTTAGCTTAGAGTTTACACACTACAAACATTTTAAGGGTTGCAATAGCTGACATAGTTTCAACATAGACATAAGTAACAACTTAAATCTTGTGCCTTTTACACTCAAAATAGAAATGCTAGAAGTAGAGGGTGTCAGTAAACATGCAAAATAAAGTGTATACATATGAAATATAAAATGCCGTAGTACTCATAGTGCACTGCATTTGCCGTAGTTCTCAGTGTGATCACACTCATGCCTCAAAGTAGCCAGTAAAAGTACAGAAGTATCCATTTAGAGACACAGCATTAGTCTTGTTCTGTGAGTAATCAAACTATCTTCAAAAGTTGGTTGCCTCTTGTCTTTTCTTAGTTCTATTATTCCTCCTTTATTTGTGTGCAGGAATCCAAAGCCATCCTGACCCAGGCCAAGCACACCAGGACTGCATCTGCTCACCTGAGATCCCATATAGACTCTGCTTTACAACAGTTGGCTGAGCAGGAGATGCTAACTGACACAGCCAACTCCCACATCACTTCAGAGGTACCTAACAGAGACATATACACATTTGAACAGCAGAATCTATGCATATCGACCCATACTTCCCGTGCGGAGCTTTAAAGACTGTTTCTATAGTGTGGCTTCTCCATTTCCAGCCTGAGGTGTCTCTGACCCACGTAAAGGAAGATATGGAAGCAGCCAAGCTCCAGTTAAAAGCCTATTCTGATACACTAACCGAGCTAATCAGCAAAATTGGTAAGTCATTCTCGTATAGATTATTTTCACTGCGGCTCCTTTTTAGTCTTCCATATCTATAAAACTCATAAATCTTCATTATACCTTAAATGTCAGATCACTAAAGAGCTCGGTGCTTTTTCATGCCTCATTTAACATGGAAATATTTCCAGATTTTTATCCCCATGGTAAAGCAAGAATAACTGCTGTTCGCCCAGCCCTCTGTGGGTAAATTTGAGTGTGTTAAAATAATAGCGGTTTATTTCTGACCTGCTATTATATGACCTATTCATTCAAACCCATTTCCTGTGTAATATGTTGAACAATTTGTAGACTTAACTAGAAAGACATGGATTTGATACTTTGTGGTGGGTATGTTAACACACTTAAGAGGATAATGACCAAATCACTGTAATTAGGGTCCTCCATGGCTGATCCATCATTTGAATTACCGGTGTAGGCCTGCCATTTACAAACCACAATCTGCAAAACTTCTGACGCCTCTGTCTGTGGTCTCCTCTTCTCCCATCTGTCCTCCCTCGTGTGTGTCCGGACCAGATGGGAACGTGCCGCTGCAGCGCTTTGACCGGATCTTGAACGAGACAGCACGCCGCTTGAGCATGCTTCGCGGGAGCGTCGAGAGCCCGACGCTGAGCTCGAAGATCCAGAAGCTGCATTCGGCCGCTAAGGAACAGCACAGCCGGATGTCCCTCATTGAACAGGACTTACAGGAGATCAGGGAGGAGAGAGACAGTCTCAGGGACATTGCTTTAAACCTGCCTGAGTTCTGCCCCCAGGCCACAGGAGCAGGTAAAGGGTAGATATTGCAGATGACAGGGATTGGGTCATTGATAAGACAGCTGAACATCAGAGAGGTCTGGGAGGATTTTGTTAATAAAAGGGGCTGTGGTCATTTTTTATTCTGCCTCAGAAAAAGTCAGTTATAGCTTTTTATATTCTGCCCTCCCGCCACCCTGTGCCCGAAGGTACAACTCAATACACTGTCAAACACACACGTTCCCACTAAAAGCCACAGACTTCTCCACTGTCTCTCATGATTTATACCTAATCTTCCTTTTTTTTTTTTTAGTTTTTTTTCTCCCACTCTGTCTTTTTTTTTCTACCAACAACATCAGAACTTTAATTTCACCATGAATAATAATAACCAGCCGTTCTGAACTGCTGGAGTGCCCTGTCAGGTTTAAAATAATGCTGATTTCCCTTTGTGGGGGTAAAAGGTGTGTCTGAGTGCTCCTCCAGACTGACACATTCATTTACACTTGAGCTCTTTTTCATCAGCCTGGCTTAATTAACAATTAGTCCCCTCGGCCTCAGTGGGGTTCAGGTCAGGCTTCAGCAGCACACAACCTGTGTTCGGGATTCTTACAGTGTCTACCTCTCTTGTTTTTGTGGTTCCCTCTTTCTCTCCGTGTCACTATCAAATGGTCAAATATCCCTCGTCTTGGGGTCACAGTGTTGGTCACGCTGTCTGGCTCCTGGTGACCAAAACGTAAAAGCTTTTGTGAATGTGACTCTAGAAGTGATGGTATACCAAAATTATGTATGAGGCACATCGTTTCTGTTTTTATGAATGCTGAATAACTGATCAGGAATCAGACTTAGACAAATAGGCTCATCCATGTGTCCCAGTTAGACACCTACTTGTAGTAACTATGTTTTGAGTACATAAGGTCTTTACATAGAAACCATTACACAATAAAGTATACTTGAAATGTCCATTATCCATACTTCACTACTTCTGAGTGGACACTATTGTACAACAGTTAAATGCACAATGAAAATGAAGGAGCTGCTCACAGCTGATAAAAAGCTTAGGTGATGGTTCAAGGAATGCTAATAAAACAAAAACAATAAACTGAATATATTTAATCCTTGGAAAACATTCATGGTGTTTGTGGATTTTTCAAAATTGAATTTGGCATCAGAGTTTGATTAACATCTATTAGCATATGTCTTGAATAATTTCATTTTAGTACAAAATGGTTGAGTACATTCATCTTTTGTGTGCTAAAATAGTGCACTGTCAACCTTTGAACATGAGTGAGCATGACGCTGTTTGGAGGCTTCGTCAAAGGAATATTTTGACATTTTGGGAAACATGCATATTTGCTTTTTTTTCTATGAGTTAAGTAACAAAATTAATACCAATCTCATGTCTGTATGCAAAAGGTGAAACTACACCCAGAACACTGTTTGACAGAACTTCTAAAGCTCACTAATCAACTCCTTATATCTAAGTTGTTTAATCTGTACAGAAACAAAGTATAAAAACCACAGACTGTTTTTTACAAGGGGGACTAAGTGTAGTAAAACTTTCTTTTTTGTTCAGTGTTATATCTCATTAAATAGAATACAGATAACATGTTAATTAGTACACTTTAGAGGTACTGGAGGGCAACCCTTGGACAGATTCAGGCCAGCTGTCTCCCCCCTGTTTCAAGTCTTTATGCTATGCTAAGCTAATCACCTGTGCTTTGAGCGCCACCATGTAAAACTGCCATGACATCATCTTAAACTTTGCATTTGCTGAATCCTTTCATTGCAAGCAAAAAGAGGAACATCCACACCTCATCAATTGTATGGCGTAGTGCAGTGGTTCTCAAATGGTGTGCCATGGCACACTGCAAGCACCAGCAAAGACGACTTACCACCAAAAGAAAAGAGGAAAAAACTGTCATTAGACAATATCATGACGATTCTCTCTGACCAGTTAGTGGTCTGCAGTGTTTTAAAGGGAAACTTCTTTATTTTTCAACCTGGACTCTATTTTCCTGTGTTTTTATGCCTCTGTGGCGGTGATAGCTGTGGCCAGAGATATTATGTTCTCAGGTGTCTGTAAGTATGTCCTATTCTTGTGGACACATTGACCCAAGAAGGCCTTTAGGTAATTTCTTAACATTTTTAACGATTACTCAACAATGCACTGATTAGTTTTTGGTGGGCATAGGTCAAGGTCACTGTAGCCTCGTCTGTCTCAGTCTCATGATATCTCAAGAACACCTTGAGGGAATTTTTCAGATTTGGCACAAATGTCCACTTGGACTAAAGGATGAACTGATTAGGTCTTGGTGGTGGATTGTTAAAGGTCAAGGTCACTGTGACCTGATTTCTGTCCTATTCTCATGAACACAATATCTCAAAAAGGCTTTGAGGACACTTCCTCAAATTTGGCACAAATGTCCACTTGGACCCAACAATGAACTGTTTAGATTTTGGTGGTCATAGGTCAAGGTCATAGTGACTTTGTCAGTCTCATCTTGTAAATGTGATATCTCAAGAACACCTTGTGAAATTTCTTCAAATTTGGCACATATGTTTACTTGGACTTAATGATGAACTGATCAGAATTTGTTGTTGAAGGTCACAGGTCAAGGTCACCGTGACCTTGCATCTGACCCATTCTTGTAAATTTGATATCTCAAAAAGACCTTTAAGGAGTTTCCTCAAATTTGACACATATGTCCACTTGGACTGAGGAATAAACTGATTAGAATTTGGTGGTTGGAGATCAAAGGTCAAGGTCACTGTGACCTTACAAAACACATTTTTGGCCATCATTGAAGAACTTGTATGCTAATTATGACCAAATTTCTCACAAGTGTCTAATAGGATAAAATGATCAAGTGATGACATTTTACAGTATATCCAAAAGGTCAACTTCACTGTGACATCGTAATGTTCTTTTAAAACACTTTTCATTGGCTTATCTAAGGAGCAGAAGGGGAGAAATTTGGTCGGAGACTGAATCGGTGACACTAATCTTGGGTGCCCACCTTGAAACTGTGCTTATTGTTCAGACTTTCTGTGCTGCCAGGGGCCCACAATTGCAAGGTGGTAATTCTGTCTGTCTAAGTGACTAATGGAAACAGCAATTTTTGAAACTGGTCCAGTATTGAGAGAGCTGCAGCACAAAACGGGCTACAATGTAATCCCTACAAACAATTGTGCACTGGTAATTTCTAGCCATTATAAATGTGTGTTTTTGCCACTGACAGGCTCACATTGTATGATAAGTACAGAAACGACCCTACAGAGAAATGAAACATTTTTCCTTACTTTTCACTCTCTGTCTGTGTGTAAGTCTTGCTCAAGGAGAAGTCTTGTTCTGAAATTGTACAGACTTTTCCACATTGTTGAAATATTCAGCCAGGACACTGAAAATCTTTTACAAGACATTAAGCTATGCTCTCTCTGTACTAAAACACAACAAACTGTTCCCAGTACCTCTCTCTAGCTTCCAAACACATTTTCACCATTGTTTTGCCTGCAACAAGTCGTTTTATTAAGATTTCATAATGAGACTTCTTTTTCAGTGAGTCAAACAGATCGGATCAGCAGAAGGTTTTATTTCACCTATAATGTTATCAGACACTTCTAACAACAATCTGAGCCTTTCAGTGGAAAAACAACAAGCACTTTTAATGGATGTAAATTGACGGTGAACAATTGCCTGTTTGCAGCGTATTTTGCCACTGCATCTCTCTCAATACTGGACCACTTTCAAAAATTGTTGTCTCCATGAGTCACTTAGATACAAAAACATGGAAAATTGGGGTCAGGTTGAAAAATACCAAAGCCTCCCTATAACTCAGCACAACACATCTCAACCGAGGTGGTACCACAAAAAAGAATCAGGTACAATCCACAACTTTTACTAAAAAATAACAAAAAGGAGTGAGCTGTGTTGAGCCTTCTGTACCGTGCTGTGGAAATGTAACTCTTGACAAGAAAGCCAATAAGTATATTTTATAACTTTTCCGTTGAGACCACTGTGAAATTAAATCATTGTTAAGTCACGTAGCTACTTTTATAATGTGCTCCCTTTGTTGTCAAACTAATTCCAATAGCACGACTATAGCTATCATTACTTTAAACACAACATTATGCTGTGCAAGATATTGGTTCACACATTGATTGCAAAGCCTTGCGAATTAAATAATTTATAACCTTTGTAGGCTTCCAACTTTTGACACACTAGCAATGAACTGTGCACAACCTGTATATGTGATTTTTCTTTTCTTTGACACATCGAGTGCTGATGCACCATATGTTGTTCAAGGTCAATGAAACAGAGCAGTGTCTCTGTTCAGCTCTCTACCAAGATAATCACAGAGGAGAACATTCATGGAAATCCATCATGTGGATAAATGCAGCTCTAAGTTTTAGGAATTAAAAGTAGTCATTTTCAGTCAGTTTAGCAGCTAAAGAGAGATGGGTGTCATTACCATATGAAAATGAAATTCGTGACTGTTGAGAGGTAATATGGAGATAGAGAATGGCACAGAGTCCTTGAAGTCATTACTTAATTACAATATTCATGCTCCGTACTGAAGTGAATACTCTAACATTCTTCTTGATGGGGTCTACACCTTAGAAGTAAAAGAATATGAGAGTGTATCGCTCAGTATTAGCTGATACTGTAGTTTTTGGTAATTTCATGTCCACAGGCAGTGGTCTAATGGAGGTGACCTGAAAACAGTTCACACAGAAGTTGGGAACATCTCATGAACAATGTTTTCTGCATGTAGTTATGCGCACCAACAGTTTAATGTTTGCCAACAACGGCATTCACTCAGGATGATTGTCATTATACAGCTCTTTGCTTCACTCAGACATTGACATTCCTTTTATATAACTGAGTAGATGCATCAGCTGCCGGACTGCCATTGATTTTTGTTTTCGATTTAGAGGTAATATACTAATATCATCAAAAGTGATTGTGCCTCAAGATATTTTAAATGTATGGAAAAAGTAAAATCATTTTCAGTGCAGCCTTTTAGCATCACTATTACGGCTGTATCGTTGGGGCACGGGAAAAAGGTTTCAGCTAATTTCTTTAAACATTTAGGCCTTGTTCTAACTGCCAGTGCAAATCTGTTATTTGGCCAAACTGTTCTCACAAACTGTTAGTATGTTTTCCTACGAAAAGTAATGCATTCAAATTCGTACATATCTCAAGTATTTTGTTGCCCTCCCCCCAACATATCATTTGAAGAAACGATACAATTTTAAACTATATAATAATAAAAACTGAAAGCACTTGTGCCAATTATACTCTAAAAAGATTGCATCCTCCCTCCTTATCTGCCCCACAATGGTTTGGTCCGTGTCCGCATACACCGGCACACAGCAGCACTCTGCAGGACTGACTGTAGCATCAGTGGAGATGTGTCCGATTAGAGGAAACTGAGCTCCAGTAAGCAACCTCTTCGCAAAAGTTCACTTAAAACAAGAGACATGTCGGACACCTTTATTTACTTCTACTTTTCAACAGAATAAAACTCGTTACCAGTTGTAACCAGACAGCGTTTTGTTCACTTCATTACCTTGCGGTTCATTGTGCTCTAGTTTAAGTGGAGTACACAGCTATAATAAAAGTTATATTGCACAATACAGTATAGTTTTTGTACAGGTAACTTTATATTTATTTACCTACAACTTGTACTGTGCATATTTAAGTTGTCCTACATTCAGAGGCATAATTACTCAACTTGTTTTGAGAGAAGCCACAGTAAACATGTTTTGTGTAAAAAAGATTTATTCTGCCTATAAACGTGCATTTATTTAGAGATTCATATTCTTGTGAAGCATTGTAGCAGAGATAAAATGAGTGACATTTATTGAATAACCACATAAATAAATGATGACAAGATACAGATTTTCAGTCTTTGTAATAAGAAAAACGACACCCATATTTAATGTACACTGCCACTTACTAGTCATTCTTGGTAATGCAGGTTGAACATATTAAAAACCTTTACATAGGGGCTACTGTATTGATAAGGGATGCTAAGGGAAATATTTCTGTTTATTATCCCGTAAACCATTACAATGGAAAAGACAGATGGCTTTGTTTCTAATGCATGTGTGCACATCACATTGTTACTTTAGGTTCTCAACAAAGGAGTTAAAAAGTGTGAGGAAAAAAAACCAATCAATTAAGGAACTCTCTGAAGAAAATGTGTCATGTTTGTCATAGACGATCACACAGTTTTGAGTTTGCTGCTGTCAACTGAGAGTTCAAAAAGAGAAATGAGAGCATCAGAGCAACACTTCACTCCAGTATGATCTCACCTTTATCAACAGTTACAGAGAGCTTCTTCCACCCTGTGATGTGTGTCTTTCAGCATTGCTTACTGCTAATCAAACCTCATCTTTATCTTTTGTTGTGAGCTCCATTGTTTGACTGGAAACACAAGCGTAAGTGTCAGTGCTGAAGATGGGGAATTTCTTCTTTGGATAACACTAACAACAAATGTAAGAGTCCCATTTTTGGGAGGTATATCTTTGGTGCTGTCATTGTAAAGGTTACACGTTGTTGTTTAATAAGAATTAGTAAGAATGAAATGCTGACAGTATATATTTCATATTCTAAATATATATTTAAGTCAGTAAGATCTAAGCTAGCATTGTTGTATTTGATAGTTTGCTTAGCCTTTTAGTAACTTGTTATGCCTTACATTTTCCATTACACAGCTCAAATGCAGGTTACAGTTTTAACGGAAAGATTTACCTCAAAATATGTAGTAATTTTTAAAGCAATGGGTCTTTTAGAGGGACGTCTGGGTTGCTTTGTTTGGCCTGCTGCCCCCTGCGATCCAGCCCTGGATAAGCGGATGAAAACAGATGGATGGATGGATTTTTTATTTATCCACACTGATCCACACCGCTCCACTTCCACCAGCGTGCACCCAGGAAAACATCACCCAAAGGTTGTTGTGTGTTGTCATGTAATTCATTATACGCTGCCTTATAAAAGGGTGCAAGTGATCTTGTGCATTATCATGTCCAGTGTGTTTCCATTCATATTCCATATCCTTTTCTGCCTTTTGCGTCCTTAGGTTGCCCAAAAGCAGTGGGGATAAGGAGCTGGCCTGCGGTTTGTTTTTTTCCTAGTCCCTGTGATTGACATGGGCGATGTTAGTATATGATGGATGTTTCCATTCATATCCCCTACAGCTGCAGAGCAACTCCAGCACACAGTCCTGTTCTTATGCTTAACTTTCTCTTTAGTGCTGCTGTAGCTGACCAGCACCAGCAGGTGGGTCTTCCAGCTCCAGTATATTAATTTGTGCTCGTCATAGTGACTAAATATATATTGTATGCATGACCCTCATCCATTTAAAATACCTGTTCGCTCTTCTGAGATCATTTTAGTGAAAGTAACAGAAAAAAGTCATGTAATAAGTAGCTTATTACTCTAAATAGAGAGTAATATTGTAATATAACTTATTACTTTCACCTGAAGTCAACTGGTAATATGTTACATATGACATTTTGAAAGTAACTTGCCCAACAATGTAAGTAACATAGTTATTTTAAAATCAAATTTTTTACCTACATGTTGAGGTTGGGCGACACAGCGGTGTGGTGGTTAGCACTGTCACCTCACAGCAAGAGGGTTTCTGGCTTGATCCCAGGTGTGGGAGCCCTTCTGTGCGGAGTTTGCATGTTCTCCCCGTGTCAGCGTGGGTTTTCTCCGGGTACTCTGGCTTCCTCCCACAGTCCTAGGTTAATTGGTGACTCTAAATTGTCCGTAGATGTGAATGTGAGTGTGAATGGTTGTCTGTCTCTACATGTCAGCCCTGCGATAGTCTGGCGACCTGTCAAGGGTGTGTCCCGCCTCTCGCCCAATGTCAGCTGGGATAGGCTCCAGCCCCCCTGCGACCCTCAAGAGAATAAGCAGTTAGAAAATGGATGTTGAGGTTATTTTGAAAAGAGACTGTATGCATTTAATAAGTAGAAATTGTACATTTCCTTTGAAAACAAAAGCTTATTTTGAAAACATATCATGCATGTAATGAGCATAAATTGACACGCCATCCTTGAACCTACAAAACCGTAGCTGGAGGGGTCATAGTTTTCCATGTAGGACCACCAACCAAGCATATTATATCTTTATATCTGACGAGTGGGGATTGAGAATGTGTTGGACAAGAGCAGGACAATAAAATTAGATGTGGCTGTCAGAGAATACTGGTAACAGTCGATGGCGCTGCTGTCCAAAGTTAAAAAATTTAACTTTTTGTAATGCTCCACAACGAGAAAACTTTGGCGATTTGGATAAACAGAAACTAATTTGGTGTAACAACACCCAGAGTTATACAGTAACAGCTTGAAATCCTACTGAGATATGACAGGAGAAGCTCACATATGACAGACAGTCAGCACATTACCAGCAGAGTGTGTAATGCTATGTTAGCTTTGTGAGCTATCTGGTTGGCTTTTGACTTTGTGTAGTCTACTGAAAGATTCTCCAGCATATATGTGTGCTCATCTTTTTCTTTTTGCCAGCCTGCCAACCCATCTGACTGTTTGTGTTTCCCATGTCATCCAGAGGGCGTTGTCCATCTGTCATTTATCGTCTGCCTGACCCATGTGAATACAGCATAAGCCAGCTGCTAGCTTGGACAGCCCAGACTTCACACTTATGTCTTCAAAGAAGCAGGTAAAATGACCTCTTGAATATCTATCATCTGTAGGATGCTTCTATCCTCACTTTCCCCTTACTTGTGTGTCAAGTTGTGCAGTACATTGGATGTTATTCACATGGCAACCATGTGCTGAGGATAGATTAGAGGAAAGGAAAACATTGTACCTTAGTAATGCCTTCCTAAGAAAAACACATTGTTGTCAAATTAGCTGTTTTAAAACCAAAACAAAGCTGGTAAATCCACAAGAAATAGCACAGAATGCAGATGCCTGACATGGTCTGAGCAGGCAACACAAGTGCAAATCCTTAACATCAAAGGTAGCTGCTGACACACCCCCTACTGTGCCTCTTGTCCCACCTCACAGCTAGTCATCAAATGAGTTCAGGAGAGGAAACTAAATATGTGTGTGCCCTCAAAATATATTTTCCACCCCAAACCTTGCCATGCCCTGTGTCAGAAAAATAGAATCCAGGAGCTGCTGTCTTCCTTATCCTTGTTATTTGCTTTGGTATCAAGCAATCGCACAGTGGCTGTAAATGTTAGCGTAAGTATGCTGTAAGTAAAGAGAATAGTTCAAACAGGCTCATAACAAGGGAAGAAAACAAATGTCAGATGGCTTTTGAATATGTCAGAGACCAAAGGTTCAAAAATCCTGGCACAAATAACTTCAGGGGGATTTGTGCAGCAGGGGCAGAGCAGACAGGTGGCCTCTGGGGCCCCAAGCCCAAATGTTTCCTCAAAGGCCTTGAATATATGCTATTTCCTAAAGAAATCTAAAATAATTAAGTAAATGTTCTTCTGTTGGCCTTATATTTAATTCAGAGTACTAAAGACTACATTTATTCAGCATTGCTGGGAATCCTTAATTTGCAATTAGAGCACCTCAGATAGTTATGATATGGATTTACAAGTAGCAGATTTGTCAGCTAAACATTAATTGTGTGAACCCTTCAGCATGGTATGACAAAAAAATCAGTACTAGTAACATTGTGCAGTACTTGTGCCTCAGCTTTTGAAATCATATAAACATGTGCAAAAGGTGTGCAAAAGTTTGGGCGCCCCTGGTCAAAACTTTGTTTACTGTGAATTAAGTAGAAAATGAACCGATCTCCAAAAGGCATGCAGTTAAATATTTCACATTTCTTCAATATTTTAAGCAAGATTACACTTTACTTTCAGTCTTTTACAGTTTAAAAAAAAAAACAAAAAATGAAAAGGGCCTGAAGCAAAAGTTTCAGCACCCTGCATGGTCAGTACCCCTTTGCCTGGTATCACTGCTTCTAAGTGCTTTTTGTGACCAGTTAAAAGTCTTTCAATTCTTCTTTTGGGGATTTTCACCCATTCTTCCTGCAAAAGGCTTCTAGTTGTGTGAGACTCTTGCATGCGCTGCTCTCTTTAGGTCTATCCACAGATTTTTAATGATGTTTAGGTCAGGACACTGATAGGGTCAAGGCAAAACCCCCAGCTTGCATATAAAAAGTTCTATTATAACTTAATCAGTCCACAGGACTCGTTTCCAAAAAGCATCAGGCTTGTTTGAATGTTCCTCAGCAAACTTCCGATGCTGAATTTTGTGGTGAGGACACAGGAAAGGTTTTCTTCTGATGACTCTTCCATGAAGGTCATATTTTCACAGGTGTCGCTGCACGGTAGAACAGTGCACCACCACTCTAGAGTCGGCCAAATCTTTCTGCAGGTCTTTTGCAGTCCAACACCTTTCTAACAACCTCAAGACCCTAATTTGACCTCCACAGTTATTGTTAACTGCCATTTCTTAATTACATTACAAACTAAGAAAACAGCTACCTGAAAACACATTGCTATCTTCTTATAGTCTTCTTCTGCTTTGTGGACATCCATTATTTTAGTTTTCAGAGTGCTAGGCAGCTGTTTAGAGGAGCCCATGGCTGCTGATTGTTGGGACAAGATTTCAGGGGTCAGGGTATTTATAAAGCTTTGACACTTGACACGCATCACCTGGCCTTTCCTAACAATGATTGAGAACAAGCCATAGTCCTAACAAGCTAATTATGGTCTGAGACCCTGGTTAAAGTTGTCTGAGAGTTCAAATGTTTTGGGGTGCCCAAACTTTTGCACAGTGCTCCTTTCCTTTTTTCACTCTAAAATTGTACAAAACAAAACTAATAGAATAATCTTGCCAAAACTATTGAGAAGCATTTATCATCTTCAACTTCTTGCCTTTTGGAGATCAGTTCATCTTCTCCCCTCTCCTCTCCTTAACTCTTCACAGCAGACAAAATTTTGACCAGGGGTGCCCAAACTCTTTCATGCCACTGTGAATGCTTTCCAGTTCATCACTACATTGTCATTTGTGCAGAAATGTATTTTAAACTTGCTGTCAGGTATTTTTCTAATTCCTGCAGCACTTTTTCTGCTTCATAAAACAGTTTTATTGTCATCGTGCTAAAAATACAACAATATGCCTCATTTTTTGTAATTCCACAGAGCATCTGCACTCAACACATGCCACAGTAAATCACCCACGTTTAATTATCATCTGCTGCAAAAATCTGTGACAAACTGTTAATATATGTGTGCTCTTTAAACTGTAACAAAGTGACACAGCTGTCAAAAACATGAATATTGTTTCTTTAAGTATAATGATTCAATGTATTAGAAAGCTTCCATTAGTGATGGTGTTAATGAAGAAGTCAGATTGTGGCGTGACAAGACTGAAAACAGATCTGGTTCCCACATTGCAACATGTGGAATCATTCAAGTTGAAACTATAGAGAAAAGGGTTTTGCATGATGAAATAATTGTAACCTCATTTAAAACCACACCTCGTGTCTTGAGTCCTGTTGCATTTCTCATAGAAAACGAACACACTGTGGGTCCTGTTGGGAATTGTTAAGCTTTTGTGGAGCTCAAATGAACCATGAAAGCCATGTTGCTGATGAAAGGTGATAAGTGTGTCTTCAATGGGGAGGGAATAAAGTTAAAAAGAACTGGCAGATGAAAGAGGATTTAGATTAAAATATTAAAATCAAACAAAATCTTTTGTGGTAAACAAGTTGAATATGGTGCCAAAGGGTCCACTGGGAAATCTAAAAAAAAAACACAGAAGCTGCCCTAAATACATGTGGTTGATTCATGGGAAAATTGACCAATATTTTTTTGTTGGCTTAACTTAGGCACTTGAACCTGCATGAATTTATTTTTTGGCCATTTGGGGGTAGCACAACAAGTTGTAAACACAACACCAACATACTATCACCTTATAGAATTGATATGGCTATCATGTTAGCACAGTTTCCAATTTACACATTTGGGAGACACAGTCATTAGAAGTCATGTTTCTGGCCACCTGGGGAACGTTGGTCCAATATTCACTCTCCTTTAGCTCTGTTTCAATCTCCAACAACTCCTGAAGGAAATATCTGTCTATGTAGCAGCTAAATGTTCCACCATGTTCACTAACTTGTCTGTCTGATGTCAGACTGGCAGCACGCAGTGGGTTTATCAGTGCATTTTCACATACAAAGTCTGCTGTCTGGAATTGGGGTTCATGAGAGCGGTGAGAGTCACCTTAAACATTACTTGCAGGCCCTAAAACCAAAACAATGAATGAAATGAAAAAGACATTCAATTGTTAGGCTAACTGGGCAAACTGTAGAACCTACGGGTTGTCACTATGAGACACACTTTCCACATAGTCATTTGATCCATTGTTAATATAGAATATTGATTAGTGCAGCTGTAAGAGTAGCTATTCTAAACACATCCGTAATGTCTAAACAAATGAACTGGAATTACCACCTCAAGGTTGTATGCCTTTGCGAACCAGTCAAGTAGCACTAACAGTTTACATCCATGTCGGTGAAAACCTGGATGCTTAACACACATTTTCCCGTTATATCTTCCCTTCTATACAAACAGCATAGTTTCAAGGTGGGCACCCAAGATTAGTGTCACCAATTCAGTATCAGATCTAACGTATCCCTTTCTGTTCCTGAGTTATGACATTGAATAGTGGCCAGAAAAGTGTTTCTGCAGAACATTATGATGTCACAATGAAGTTGGCCTTTGACCTTTTGAATATAAAATGTCATCAAAATTAGACATTTGTGTGACATTTTGGCATAATTATATGCCATATGAATTTTTAACTTAGAGCCAAAACATAATTTGTGAGGTCACAGTGCCTTTGACCTTGAACCCTTCACCACTAAATTTTTATCAGTTCATGCTTGAGTCCAAGTAATCATTTGTGCTAAATTTTAGGAAATTCCCTAAAGGCCCTCTTGAGATATCATGTTCATGAGAATGAGACAGAAATAAGGTCACAGTGACCTTGACCTTTGACAATCTACAACCAAATTCTAACCAGTTCATCCTTGAGTCCAAATGAATGTTTATGCCAAATTTGAGAAAAGTCCCTCAAGCATTTTATGAGAATGAGACAAATGAGTGACCTTGACCTTTGAACCTATGGCCACCAAAATTGAGTAATGTTGAGTCCAGGTGAACGTTTGTGCCAAATTTGAAACCCTAACAAATAATGCCTCTGGCCACAGCCATGGTTAGAGGCACAAAAACAGTTCTGCTCATTAAAAACTAATGGTACAGGCACTAACTTGGAAGTTATTTGGTATTTAAAAAGTATTTCTAATTACATTTCCAATTATTATAAAAGATTCTTTATTAAGTATTCATTAACAAGTTAGAATATGAAACACTGAGAACCTTCAAATACAAAAGTGTGTGAGAATACAGATTTAATGAATGATGCACATAGGTATAAGCAAATGACATGAATTTTAGGTCCCAGAATTCTCTTAGGGAGCTTTCATGTTGTGAATTTGATTCTGGCATGGTTTTGTTTTATTCTTTGCTCGAGCTCATTTGGGAAACAGATATGCTTTTACACATTGTTTGAATAAGAAAGCTCAGGCTGACTGATGTATAATAATTACCCCCTAATACAGATAGGTAGATGATAAAGCAAAGGTCTAGACGCTGTCCCCACTGTTTACGTCTGTATTACAGATTTATCTCTGCTCTCTGTCTCTTATCGCATAGTTTCTCGTTTATTTTTCCTCAATTGAAATAGAATTCATTTTTAGCTCGGTGGGGTTGCTTCGATAAATATACAGGATATCATGGATGTCACGGAGAGAAAGGGCTTTTTTTTTCTCTTTCGTAAAAGCAGTCGTGCAAATATTATTGCACTTGAGAAAGATTCACTTGTGTGATAGCCACTTGAAATTTGGGAACTCTCAGAGGTGGCGCAGCTTTTTTAGTCATCCCTCTCTGCGGGAGTTTCTTCACTTTAAAATACATTTGAAGGTGTCTTAGAAACAGAAGCACCTGCTGGGGAAAGATCAGGCATAGTTTGAGGCTAATTACAACATTTATTGTATGTAAGGTTTATTATGGATATGGATACGTTTTTTTAAAGTGTATTTATTTGTGTTACACAGGATCATCCGTTTTAAGGGTTACAGCTATGTGCATCCATATGACCTTTAAGTGAGTGACTGGGCACAGTCTAACCCTGAGGAAAAACTGTTCTGCATTGAGAGGATATTCTACTGAGGTTTGTTCACTTTGATGTACTTGTCTTTGTTTATGGCTAAATTTAGATGTCATCAGTCACTTAAGTTACTGATTTATCATTTTCTTAATTCTGTGAAGCTTACACCTGTTAAGTTCACCCCATGTTTACCTGAGCAGATGGTATGACCCAGTTTAGATGAGGCTTTAAGGTGAAATGCCAGTCAGTGTTGTGTAGTTCATGAGAAAGAGGCACGCTGGAAGGAGTGTGATTGTTTTCACTTCACTTTTAAGTTGTTTTTGTTGCAGTTCCTGGGGTTTGTTGTAGGCATCTGCTTCTCTTTCATTTTTGTTAATAAAAACTCCACTTTTTTCAGTATGGGACGCTGCCTGCAGCTGTTGTGTTTCTCATCATCCCTGTCCAAGTGTTCTGCTGCCAAATTATACCTACCACCCTTTATTTGGGGTGCCAGTGCTACAAAATGAATAGCTCTTTAGTCTCTCCCTGAATTCTGATGTACTTTTGCATGTTTTTACTACCTTTGTTATATTGACAACAAGTAAAATATATCTGTAAGAAGATTAACATAAACATGGAGACATGATGTAAAAAGACTGAAGAGAAGATAAAAGGATAATGGCATGAAAAGTAACATACAAAACAAAAATCTTAAAGGCACAGTTAACCTTAAAAAAAAAAAAAACATGTTTTTCCTCTGAGCTGTAGTGCTATTTATCAGTCTAAATTTTTTGGTGTGAGTTTCCAGGTGTTGGAGAAATTGGCCGTGAAGATGTCTGCCTTTCCAGAAATTAATGTCAGGTTAGTCAAGATAATCCACAGACCTTGTTGTGAGCAGTTTCATGTAGGAACTATTTTCTTTCTACTGAAATACATCTGTCAATTGCAGGGGCAATTGCTCTAAGACTACAAGGGAGGCTGAACTTCCCCTAAAATTTCATTGAAGAAATGGTCAAATATGCACTCTTGAATTTACATTAAAATAAGAATTTACATTGCATTAAACGTGCACAAGGATGCGTTTAACATCATGACTATGATGTTCAAACATCAGCTGTTTATCACCAGTTTTCAAACGTGACCTCCCAGTCATACATTCTCGTGTCAGCACGGTGGACTCGGATTTCCCCTAGCATTCCTGAGACAGCGCTGAGCAGGTTTTTTTCAAGCGAGACAGTCATTGGATAAATGCGACAAAATCATCACTTACAGGGAGGCTTAGCTTCGCTGGGACCTAATGAAGCGGTAGGCGGGAGAGGACACTCGGTGTATGCATGATGATTGGAGGAATTGTCTAAAAGGCTGAACCCCTTTGTGATTGACAGCGCACACCGGCATCGTTGCATTTCAAGCTCAGTCCCATGCAGATATTTGCGAGTGGAGTCTTCTGACAGAGTGCCGTTCAGGTGTTTGAGGTGCGTTTGAGGTGCGTTTTGCTGTGGTTCTATGGCATGAGTGTGGTTGAAAAATGGTTTCAATTAAATGTTCCTTTTATAAGTTACTGCCTCGCTACAATATGACAAATTTTATGATGTAAACTTAAAGTGAGCTTCCCCTGTTTGAAAGACCAGCAGCCGCCACCGGTCAATTGTATCACTCTGCAAAAGGAAGCATGCATCTACTCATGGACGAGAGGCTTATGCCCATGACAGCGTGAGATGTAACCATTAATGGCGTGAGCTAGCAGTAGATGCATGCTTCCTTCTGCGCAGTGATACAGCTGGCGGTATAGTTAAGGAGAAACATAATAGTTCCTACATGAAACTGCTCATAACAAGGTCTGTGGATCATCATAAGTAACCACGTCATGATTTCTGGATAAAGACATTGCTGTTGAGTTTTTCAAATATATCTTTTCAACATGTTGTCATCTCAAGTTGTCAAATACCGCTGCATTGTCAGTGTGTCTACATGTCTCACTATCCAGCTTTGGATGTTCAGGTCCGGCACGTCAGTTTACTCTTGTTACATGCATTGTGGCTTTTCAAAATATACCTCCTTTTGTTCATGAAGTGAACAGTTTCAGCTTGTTACATGCATGCAATCAGTCTTACAATGTATGTGAAACATTTTGTTTTTATGTTTATTTCCTTACGTTTAGGCAACAAAAGAAATGGTTTGCTTTAAAATTTACATGAGAAATGAACAATGGGCTCCAGAGTGAAGGTTCTGAGTTGGACACATCCACCTCCCCTTCAGCCCAACCTACATGGAGTTTCTCTCTATTTATATTGCAGCAGTTTCCTGGCAGCCGCAAGGTGCATATCATACCGCCAACAAGGGGGCCTCTGTGCATCTGTGTCTGACACTGACATTCGCAACGTGACGGTATTTGACAAGTTGGGAGTGAGAACAGGCTTTTTGGTGTTTTGAGCACCTCAAGCCGAGTGCCATGTGGTTTCATGAAATTTGAGAGAAGGCAGACATCTCTATGGCTGATATCTCCAACACACAGCAACTCACACCAAAAAAATCTAGACTGATAAATAGCCCTACAGAGGAGAGGAAATATATGTATTTTTGATTTTGGGGTGAACTGTCCCTTTAAAATCATGTATGGGAAGACACAAAGGTTTTAAGAACCGTCTCTAGATCTCTAATCGAGAGATTGTTTTCATTTTGCAATATATCTGACATAGAAACTGCTGCTTAAAATAGTGTTCATTGTCAAATGCAGGGACTGGGTATCTCTGTACATTTGAGAGCAAAGGCACAGCAGTATGGTGGAGACTGAAGGGCCACAAACAGTAGGGTCTCTCATTTAGCGACAGAAACTTTTTGGCATTCAAAGCTGAATCTTTTCTCCAAAGTATTATTCTGTTTCAAATAAACCCACAGCTGTGTATAGTCAGTGAAATGATGATAAGGAATGTTGTGTTGTGTGCTGCGGCACGGACATAAAGGAATGAGAAGAGTTTCCAGTTCTAACAGAAATGTATCTGTCTTATAAATTGGAGGCAAATCATGACACACGCTTGTGGCACTGCATGAAAAAGTATATTGCAACTTGTCAAGAGTGGCAAGAGAGGTCAAACACAATAAAATGGCCCAATTACCAGAATCGACAGACATCAGCAGATCATTAGACACCCTGAGGAGAGCTGACTCAGTGCTATACTGCAGGCTGAATCATGACTAGGATTTGTCCCTAATATCATTTTTTGTTTAAGGGTTAATTCACCAGAATATCTTCTTTCTTTAACTGAAATCTAGCCATGGAGAAAGTTTGAATCTGGCAAAGTAATGACAATGAAAGGGATGCCATTTTTCAGTGCTCAAAAAGTAGAAAAACACTATTTGAAAAATGTATCCATGGGCCTCTCTATGGACAGTTTTCACTGGGACTGCTTCAGCAGTAAAAGAAATGGTGTGATTTATATATTAAGCTCAGTGTATTTTTCCGGGTTGTAAAATTCCCACTGTTAGAAAGGCTCAGAAAAACCATCCCAAGGACATGTCTGTAATGCAAAATATGATTGAGTAGCATTCAGTATTGAGTCCCCAAATATGCCTTGCAAATTGTCAATGATAGAGTCGGGTCATAAACAACAATACACTTTGGAAGTTGTGTTGTGAGAGGAAGAAACCTGAGAGAGTCAAAGAGAATGAAAACTGAAGCCAAGTTGTTTTTCACCTCGACAGGTAAGTGCAGTTTACGTTATCTAGCGTTTATTAGCTGGACTATTGCTGTCAGGGGAACTTGTATAGCCTCAATAACTCCACTTCTCAGAAAAAGACAGCCCATGCAGAGCTGTGAAGGTCTCAGCCTTAAAAAGACAAAAGCCCAACTGGTTCATTATGTGTTTTACACAACTAATAGATGCTTTTTTATGGAAGTGCTTCGCTGTGATTGAGAACGTTTTGTGTGCTGTCTTCCTTAATTTTGTACATACTGAATACAGCAAGTGCACAGGGTGTACTTGTCTTTCAAATACTGCTCATGAATAGAAATTATTTTTCTATCAGCTCTATTTATGATGGGTTGCAAGGTGGTGCAGTGGTTAGCACTGTCACCTCACAGCAAAAGGGTTCTGGGTTTAAATCCAGGCCCCTCTGTGAGGAGTTTGCATGTTCTCCTTGTGTCTGTGTGGATTTTCTCAGGGTACTCCATCTTCCTCTGACAGTCCAAAGACATGCAGGTTAGGTTAATTGTTTACTTTAAACTGTCCGTAGGTGTGAATGTGAGCGTGAATAGTTGTCTGTCTCTATGTGTCAGCCCTGTGAAGAACCAGATAACTGTCACCCAAGGAAGCATTTCTGCCTCTTGTAGCTAACAGTTATGTTTTTACAGCCTGCTACTTTTTAGGTTCACTCTTATCAGTCTCATCAGCATTGTCTTCATGTTTTCTGCAAAAAAGCTCTAAAAATCAACTGTAGACTGCCTGCTCAGCACCAAACAGCAAACACACAGTGTTAGCCACTAGTGGGTGAACAAAGAGGAGCATTTAGCAGAAAGAGACAGATATTTTAGAGCATAGAATATATCTGTATTGTCCACCATGGGTGGAAATTTGTCTTCGGCTCACCAAACACAAAAGACGACATTGTAAAAGCAGACAAATTTGTAAGACAAACAACTAGAGTCATTACAAAACACTTAACACATTTAATCAGCACATTGTCTGACTGTGGTTTAAAACTCACCAACCACTTGGTCGAGTTAAGGATACTGATGGCACTCGGGATGAAGGACTTTTTAAATACATTTTCGGTTGCCCGAGGGACTCTGTAGCGCCTCCCAGAGGTCAAGAGCTCAAACTGGCTGACGAGAGGATGAGCGCTATCTGCCAAGATATGAATCACTGTCTTCCTCGTCCTTGCTGTAAAGAGTTGGGTCAACGGCTTTTGTGGCCTGCAAGCTATTTTACTTGCCAGTGCCACAATTCTAGAGAGTTTATTTTTGCTTTGTTGAGTTGGTGGAGAACAAAACAGAGCAAAAAGGAGAGTGAATATTGACCTTCCATCCCCCAAAGACATGACCCTAAATCAGTGTCGCTCTGTATCTGCTGGATGTTAGCAACTTCATGATTTCAACTTAAAAGGTGAGAATATGTCAGTGTTTGGTTACAGCTTGTTTACGCTGCCCCCCATAGGCAGCCCCAAGCAAATGCAGGTTTTACAAAGCACTTAATGCCAGATGAAGCAAATAAATAGATTTATGACCAAATCAAAAGCCCATTGTTTCAAACCTAACTAATAATTTTTTGTCGTAAATCTGCCACAATTGTTATTATAAAACTGCATAAAGAGAACTTGACAGTCGTAGCAACAGTAACTAAAGGCTCAGACGCGCTTTCCTTATTGAACGTCTGCAGGCACCTGTGGTCACACTGAAGTACATGCGATTCTATTCATAGTACAACTGAGTGTCTGCATCAGCCCACAGCAGTAAACAGGAGGGCTGGGAGGTGAGCTTACCGTCCTCCTACTGCCCATGTCAGGTGAAACTGAAACTAAGAGTACAATGCTGGGTCCAGAGTAAACATCTGTCAAACATCCAGCTGTAAACTAACTTCACCATGGTGCAGCGGCTGTTGCTGGCTTGACTGTGGTGTTTTAGAATGGACTGGAGTGTGGAACAAGAGATTGGAGCATGCAAAGTTGGCATGCTTGCTATGTACCAAGTCCACATGGGCTGCACGCGGACGTGCACGCAGGGTCAGCGCAGACTCTGTGGACATCAGTAGATGGTGACATTGATGTCATGCAGATCAAAGTAAACTCTCGTGGACATGCGGACACGTGGACACAGAAACTGTGAATTGGCCCCAAGGGTGGTGGGGCTTCTTCCAAAGACACACTGGTCTACAATGCCAAACATCATTATCCCTCACAAATGCCACCTGACTTATGATTAAGTTAGTGAAGATAAATTATAAATCAGTGGAGTGAGATCTAACGCTCACAGCCAAATATATATAAACAGATATTTAAACCAAGCAAGGATCTTCCCCAGGTCTCCGCAGGTGACCTATGAAGGTGTAATAATGAATCCAGTGGTGGGTCCAGCAGTACTGAGGAGACATAGTTCCCTGTTAATTAAGTCTATAGGTAACTATTGTTGTAAATTTATAATACTAGGCCTCATCAAGGGGCACCGAAATGTTGGGAATCCACACTTATAGGCTTTGTACGGCGGCACCATAAATGTAGGGAATCAACAATTTAAGTATCAAATTGGCTATCAGAAATAATTAATAATTATTTGTAATAATTATTAATTATGTTAAATAACGTGACTTAATTAACATTAAATCACCTCGTGGGGCACCATTCCCGAAAAGGGAAAAATGATAGCCAGTTAATGATATCAGTCTCAAAAAGTTCACGAAACTATTAATTTGGGATTTTGATTGATAATTAAATTAATAACCATAACCAAATTAATAATAAAGCCTGAAGGATTTCAGAGTTCTTGACGTAGCAGAGGTTGACTATTCATTCACTCTTGTACAACATTAAACAGACAGCAGGTACGATTCCAAAATTATATTTATTCATAAAGCAAAGTAAAGCAAAACCAAAACACAAAAATCCTAACTAACTATATACAAGGTGTGTGTGTGTGTGTGTATACGTGTGTAGGTGTGTGTGAGAGAGAGAGAGAGAGAGAAAGACAAAGGCGGGTGTGGTAATCGAAGGGCCATTTGGCCTACAAAACAAAATGGCTGACAACAGAAAACTACAAGATGGCCGGATCAAAGCTGACTTCAGGTCGGGGGAGGTGTTTGTCTGACCGTGTGGTCAGGACAAAGACAAAAGAAAAGAAGCGGGAACTTTGAGCTGCCTGTTTGGGTGTAGCTCTGTTGAAAGCCAGTTTGTAAGTGAGTCTATGTGAATGCGATTTGTGTTACAAAGGGTCTGGATCAGTGCAGAAGATGTTTAGTTGCATGCAAGACGGTGTCTGTGAACAGCATTAGCAAACTAAACATGACTTCGCTTTGGTAAAACTCACTAATCAATAACCTAATTGCAGACAATCACAACAATAAACAACATTAAATCACATACAATAAGTTAAACAGTCTTGCTTAGCCTGTACAGCTGTGATAAAGCTATGCCCAGTTGTTACATTACCAAATCCTGAATGGATGGAAGGAAGAGTTGGTTTGAGGCGTGCTGTTCTTGTTAGCCGGTGAAGAAGGCTGGAAAGAGCTGTGGCTCTAGAAGCAGTCTTTGTTGTGTCCTTGTTCCAAAGGTGCAGATCTGAGGAAGCTGGTTGCTCTTGGTCCTTGCAGAGTTAAACGTTGGGGTGCTAACTCAGCTTGATTCTCCTTATTGCTGGGAGGTTAGTTGCAAACCTTGTGTTTGCCCTTCTAACTTCTCTGGTTTCAGTTATGCTCCTGCCTTGAGCGGGGGTATGAGTCTTAGGAGAAAAGGAACAAAAGTCTGTAGAGCAATTGTTCCGACCTTTGATGGTTCGGGACGAAGAGCACCTCTGGGCTGGTCCAGATAGGAAGAGGTGTAAGCGGCTTGGTCGCCCCGAGAGCAAGAAAGAGCCTGTAGCGAAGGGAGAGGAACTTCTACTGTGTGCCTGGTGACATCACAGAGTCACATGACACCGTAAAAGTACTGACCAATCACATTTTGAGACTTGTCTCTCAAGGAGGTGTGAGGTGGGCATCCTGCTGAGATGGGTGTCAGGTAACTGTCTTTATTGAAGAACAAAGAACATGAGGTCCCTCCATTTTAGGAGGAGAAGCCTTCACATGTCCAGTTTAGATTTTCACAAATAACAAATCATCTGTGGTTCAGTGAATCCCAACACTATGTTTTCAAGGGATTCACAGTGACGTATTTGCAAAGCCATAGCTTTTAGAAGCAATTCACAGCTGCACATCACGCTGTTAGCACCACGTACACATTTAAATTCAGTTTCAACACCTCCAGTCGCAGTCCATTATCATTTGCTTTATCAATTTCTGACGCTTTAATACAATTAGCACATTCTGGGGTGATATCTTTTTGCTCAGTTAAGTTCTTCCGACTTTTTTTCTTTTGTCACATTGAACAATGTGTCAAACACTGTGTCTCCTCATGTTGACACATATGCAGAACTTTGGTTCATGAAACCCTTTCAGAACTTAGTAGATGACGTCAAAAATACATTCTTATCAAGCTTAAACAAGCTGCTGTTTTGATTTGATTGAATGATTTTGAAGGTTTTCACCTGACAATAGGGACATGGAGAAATGACGGGGACAGGTACAGACACGTGTAATCTTCCATGTGATTGTGCATCATACAGAATATCACTCAGGGGGTGAGCGAGGGTGGATCTTTTGTAGACCATATTCAATAGTTGAAGTCAGCAGGCAACAGTGCTACCTGATTGGATGGGAGGCTGGTTTTATAAAGCACTTGTATCTGTGGAGAAGGACATATGCTGGGCTAAAGTGCAGACAGATGCAGTGTCTTGTCTCCTTTTTTTTTCCCTGAGTGAATAATCTCATTTCCAGTCTCTTGCTACTCCTCCATAGTAAAGTTCCGGAAAGCTGAGTGGGTAGTGTCAGTGTCCAAGTGTCAGCGGTATACTTTCACTGTGTGAAGGTTGAGTGCATGTAGGGATTAGTGGGAAGTGGCGTTTGAAGTGGGTATTACCCTTTTTATTCACCTCATGTGTATCTTTTCTTTATTTGCCTGGCATGCCCAAGCAGCTAGAGAGAGTGGCATGTCAGGGCACAGCTGAAAGAGAGAGAGGGTGGCCATGTGGAAACCATTCATTCTGCTTCCTTATTTCAGCTGCATAATGAAATGTACAAACAATTCAATTTCCATATAGTTAGCACATTTGTAGTGTTTTATATGCACTGTACGTGAGGGTTGAGACCTTGTAAATGGTAAATCATAATAAAAATCTCTTTCCTGCTAGTTATACAGGTGTATGCTTTGCTTTTATTGAATTCAAACTTCATTTAGACGACCAGAAACCATCAGTTTCTGCTAAAATGACGCCTGTTGGCCGGCAGATTTGATCAGCTTTAGCTAGCTAACTAAGCTAACATTAGCTCCATGAGTTGGTTAAAAACGTTTTAATGTGTCCAGCAGACTTGATTGAACAAGATAATCTTGTAAATATATGGTAAGCTACACTTTGTGGCTACATATGGTAAATGATATCATGCTAAGACTATGAGGCTAAAGCTACATGTCCAAAGTAAAGAGTTCTGCTAAGCTCACATACGGTACTTGTTCGTATTTTCAAATAGTAGGCTATGTTTTCACAATTTATGTTACACTACACACTGAATAATTGTAAAAAGGCTTTTTTTTTTTTTTTTGGTAACCTGTGACCCCTCTAAATAATGTCATTAAGTTTATGATGTGTCCCTTGGCCTTGGAAGTAATGCTCAGTTACAACTAGGTTTCGGCAATGTCTGCTAAATTGATATATGACGTCGTCCACAGTTAAACATCCTGATTGACGATGACATTGTGTTTTGGGGGTGGGGGGGGGGGGCTAATTAACAATCCCAACCAGACCCGACCTGCAAACTGACAGCTTAAGGTGTTATTGTACCACAACTGTCAGTTCTGAGGGCTGAGACAAGAACAGACACAGTTACAACAAGGCACCACAGCGCTCTCCAGGGTGTGTGTGTGTGTTTGAGAAAGAGAGACAAAAGGAGAGGGGAAGAGAAGGTGGAAGGTGGGCTATTGCATGTAAAGTTTCTGGACGCCTAAGTATTCATAACTTACTCAGATTGCTGTTTTGTCACTTTTTGTCCCACCCATCAGAACCCGTTACATAACATTACCAGGGAATTAAAACAAACAAAAAAAAACACAGCTGATGTGAGCAAATATTGACCGGTGATGGTGGAAAATCAAGCACTGGTGCAAGCACTTACCCCACACATCTACATAAAATTTTATGCTGCAAAAACATTTTATTAGAATAGCAACTTGCCTCAAGTCATGTGTGGTCTTTTATTCTCAAAGGGAGGTATATGAATACAGACTTACTAGAAAGCTTCAATGATTTTCTTTTCTCTGTAATTCTCGGGTTGATTTCTAGCCAACTACACAAACCAATAACCTTTGTCTACCAATGTATCCTACATCAAGAGGTCAGTATTCACTGAGATATCGTGTAGCCCATCTATGGAACATGAACTTGAACTTTTTAACCGACTCTGTGTCTTTGTCCCAATACAAAAAGAAAGTAATGTGTGGCTGCTATGTTTCTTTATGGTACTAAATTATTGGGTTTTGTGTTTTTTCTCTTCAGTAGTGGTGATTGTGTGAAACATTTACATCATGTATTTTTAGATCTATGTATATTTTATTCCTTCCTTTAGGTGAGGTACCATGACAAGTCCTTTCTTGGTTTCTACCTCACCTGCACATGTAAACTGTTTTTATTTTACTTTTTCTCTGTTAATCAATATTGTTACATTTAAGCACTAAATGAATTCCATTAGTGCCACTGCAAACTTGTGCCGCTGGTCTTGGTGTTGACGGGGGCGTGCAGGGGCTTTTTAAACACAAAGCCGGGCTCAGTGGCTAATGCTGTCAGCTACTTACGATGGACGATGCTGATGTCCATCAGCCCAACCCTAGTTATTACTGTGGGTCGTAAGCTAGTTAGATTGTAATGACTGTATCTTATATTAGAGCAAATAAACACACTATCAAATTCATTCTCCATGCTTTTGTATTTTCTTTTGGAAAGGCTCATAATATTTGCTCAGCTATGGTTGGACATTTGCTGTTCAGGAGCAGTTGTGTTTTTTATACATTCTGTGGGGTGAAGGCTGCCTTGAGGCCAGCAAACAGTGGCAGATGTTCAGGGGTCCTTGTCTAAATTTAGTCTATTGTGTGTCAGGTCTCTCATTCAAGATTAATTTTCTTCCTTTTATGGGACTTAAACTGTTTTCTGATTCTTTGGGTATTTAGATACTTGTGTCACGGGGGAAGGACAGGTTCGAAAAGCTTTGTACAAACTTCACTAAAACCAAAAATTTCCACAAAGAATAAATAGATACTGAAAGAGGAAAACAACAGTGACGCCAGCTGAAGCTCTTATTCTGTCTTTTTATGACTGTGCTTGTTGATCTCGGTACAATGACAATCTTCAAAAGAACTGCAATAAAAACAAGCCTTCGGGTTTTACTGCCATCATTGCCTTTCTTTTCTGTTTTGAATGCATTGGACAGTCATTGTATTATGTGCTTTACATGCTGTTCTTTTCAAGAGAATTGTTGAATAAATTCATACAAGACCATACAAGGTCAGCTTGGCTGTTATACTGATGCAGATTATGCCAGCTGACTCCTGGGTGGCACATAACAATGGTAACATTAGCAAATAGTGTATAATCAAGGTCACAAATTGGACTAAGACTTTAATCTGAGCATGATTCACAATATGTGTTGTAACATTTTTGTATCTACAGTGGTGCAGATTTAGCCCCAGTGTCCTCTCAAGCTATAGAGGTCACTGATCTCTGTCCATACCCCTGGTGTGTTTATTCTGGGCACAATTTTCTTCACAGACTCCTCTTCTCCTCAGATAGTTTGCCTCAGGTGTCCCTAACAGGAGCTCGTGTTCCTGAAAACATTGCTCCCAGGGTCACTGAGGCACACACGCCCGCTCCACCATGATAAGGTTGCAATTCAAGAAACGACTGAACAAAAAGGTGCTTTATTCACAAGGAATGGTAAGAAGGATCACAAGACTGACCTCAGTTAAGGGCATCGGCTGCAGTAACACAGACTTTGTATGGGAGTGCAGTTGTGCACAGGGAGCAGAGGCACAAAGTAAAACTCTCAATTTACAGGTCAATCTTAAATCTGATACTCACCTCACAAGCTTTGGGAAGTGGCCAATGGATTGCGCACACAAGCAGATAAAATAAGAGTCTTCCAGAGGGTGGCTGGTTTCATTCTGCTTGATGGGGTGAAGGGTTGAGTCACGCAAGAAGACCTTCGGGTCCAGCTGCAGCCTCCTCGTATTGGTCCTCATTCATCAATATGTTCATAAATGTGTGTGAGACTGTAATCTGATAAGGTAATAATAGCCATGTATTTATCAAATATTTGGTGACATTTCCACGGTGAACATGTGTTGAGAACACCCACAAAGACACGTTGCATATGGGAAATCCTGTCAAAGAGGCAGAAAAATGAGCTCTCTGGGGCTGAGATGGAGACATAATAAATGATGTTGATGGGAACCAGAATAAACAATTATTATATAGACACTGACATAATGGGGTTTTCAGGGCTGCTCTGCTGTTCCAATTGTTGCTTTAACCTGGACGGGCAGTAAGAAAATAAGTGGATGAATAAATGGATGGATATTTTATAATTGAAATAAGAATATTACAATAAAAGTCGAACCACACTGGTGGCTCTGTGAGGCTGTCCTAACATGCTGTGTTTAGCAGGCATAATGTTTACCATTAGTTTAGCTTGTTAGCATGCTAATTTAATTATTGCTAATTAAGTACCAAAGGTGGGACCAAGTTATTGTTCACAGCTAAGTCTCAAGTCCTTGCACTTGAGTCCCAAGTCAAGATTGATGAGTCCCAAGTCCCTAAACTTTGAGTTTTGAATTCTAAACAAGTCATAATTCGCTCTTCACCACATGACATTTTAACGACAGAGTAATAATTTGAAATTTAATAAAATAAATTAACAAAAATCAGGATTGCCTTTTACAATTTAATTTTTAATTTATTTATTTGTTAAAATAAAAAAATAAAAAAATAAAATAAAAAGTTTGTTGGAAGTTTTCCGTCTCCAAAACACTGTTTACTGCAATTCGTGTTTTGTTGACTACCGCAGAGTTTTTGCAGTCCAGCTGGCACTCAGTAATGTATTGTTAGCGCTCCATGGTTCTCTCCTGCCACTTTGATTGGATGGTGTCGTACTGGTTCAAACTAATGGAGTGAACCAGAGGAATTAAGTACGAACTTGTTAGGAGTGAATAATGTTAACATTAGCTGGATCAGGAAACAAATTGATTCATGGCACACAATTTAAATAACATACTTTTTATCTTTGGTCAAGCTGCATCACATTCTGGGTTTGCTGCACCATATACCTCACTCTACTTTACTTAAACCTGTTGTCTTCATTCGTGGACACTTTTTGTGCTATCTAGTGGTAGCAAAAGCGCAACACGCTTATTCATGTAAAAACAAGATGGTGGCCATCTCTGCCAAGTCAGTTTGCAGCTGATCCCGATACAAAAGTGGAAAAGGTACAAAACATGATCACATTTTATGGCTGAAACATGATTGTTTGTGTTTGTAGTTCTATATGAAAACAGATTTGGCCAATTTAAGCAACAGTAACAAGCTTTTATAGTCATTTCGTTTGAGGACGTTGGGACATTATTATCGCCTTATTTGAGGACATCGGGACCAATTAGGTTCAACAGACTGCTCCTACAGACAAAAGGACATTCCTAGCTTGGAGTATGGAACAAGGAAAATTCATGCAGAGTTTGTAAATGAACAAATAACACGGCTTTTAGATTTGTTGCATTATTTGTAATTTAGTTTTTTGCACAGCAATGTTCAGGCAATCAGTTTCATTCTTTATGACGCACTTGGGACTGTTAAGATAAACCTGTCGTCCCCTTATGAGGACAAGATTTTTTTCCTCCCAAACTACTTCCTGTTCAAAGGCAATGTTTAGTTTGTTTTATACTTATCAGGTCCTACTGATCCCAAATAGTTAGGAGACATCAAAAAATGTATACCAAACAGAAGCTGAGGTCTCAGGAGGTTATTAGATTTAATGATACTGGGCAGTCATTCCAGTAGCTGTTGAGATATTTCTGTCCAGACCAAAGTGGTGGACCAACTGGCCAACCAACAGACCACCAATGTCATCTCTGGAGCCTGAAAATATGATGGCACATTTGCCAGCTCAGTTTAATAAGTGGCAACATCATAATAATTTAGATTATCATAATTTCATGCTTTAAAATGATTACATGATCCAATCAAAGATAGAGTTAATGAATATTGGTAACACTAATAATTACTTTAAGGCAGTGCATCAGTCATTGTTTAGCACTTAATTGCTGTCTAATTAAACAGCAAGGTCTATTTGTTAATTTCCTGCATTGTTTACTGATAGCGAAGGACTTAATGAATGACATGATATTAAGAAAATTAGCCTAATTATCTGTTGTGCATTTACCCTACATCTGCTGAGAAATGAGACCAGTCTGTTTTTCTTCAGTTAACAACACTCGACACTTACAACACTTTAAATGCTCAACAGTTGAGTTGTGAAACATAAATAGGCATATATTATCACAGAGGCCCTTGAAGTGAAGTTGAAACTAATCTTTTAAATACGCCGGTTCGGTGGAGAAGGAGTAATATCTTAAAGGTTTTTTTTCCTCTGTTCAATATTTTTTTCATTTTATGATAGACTTGATGTGGATTTTTCAATGTGATTTAGGAAAAGAATTTAGCTGTATTTTCTGACATTCATCTTTGTAAGCTCAGCAGCTCAGCAGGAAACTTAGTGAAGTAAGTCTCTTACTCTATCAAGTATATATGCTTAAGAGACTCGGAGCTGACTGCTGCAGCATTAGCCAGCCTTTATACTCCTTATGATGAAGTGTAGTTTGGTGACGCCAATATCACTGACTTTTACTTGAATATTTACCTCTTTTGGTAATTCAGCATTCAGCTTAAATTACACATTAGTCCTCTTTGGTGCCACTGATAAACACTTGTAATAGATACAGGAAGATGAAGTTTGGGTGCCATTATTATGTAAGTATCACTATTGTTTTCCCTTGTCTGTGTTCTTCAGTCTTATCCTGATTTCTCCTTTACTGACTTTTTGTTGGTCTTTCACATGTTTTATAGATTTTGCGATTTATGCCCTTTACCATCTGCTTTTGAAATGATGTGCTGCATTCAGTATAAACATGGCTCCACTGTCAGAGAGGCGACAGCGGTGTGAATCAATGCTGCCCTCATGTGGTGTGTTTGATTCTCAGTTCTTACCAAACAAGACAGAAAAAAACACTGGCTTAGTTTCAAATTGTTCCCATCTGCCCATGGGTCTCTGAGACTTGATGCGCTTGGTTTGGGTGCTTTATTAATCTATGCTCTGATAATGATTTAATTGCCAAAAATTAGCAACAAATTTGGTTGTGTATTTTCTTTAATTTAACTTGTTTTATCTAAATTGTACCTTGTTTTCTTTTCAGTTCATCAGCTTCTAAAGAATATATACTGTGCTGTCCTGTTGTCATTCCCCTCCCTGCTACCCTGCTCTTCTCACCTCATCATCACCCAGTGAAACATATACTCTCCTCCTCTTCTATTCACTTATTCTCTCCTACAGATTCCTTCCTCTCACTTTCTAGTTTCTATGAAACCGTCACTGACCTAAGATCTCTGTTCTCTAAAAAGTCATTTCTGCTGTTATATTTGCTGCCTGCCCTTCTTTCCTTCTCTCACCCACCTTCTGTCAGATCATTAAGCCTGATTGTCCTAAACCTGTATGACATCAAACTGTAGACAAGAATGTCCCACCTCCTCACACAAAAGTCTGCCGAACCCAATTAGTCTGTTTTTCAAAACTTGGCTCTTGCACTGAAACACCAGCCTCTGCTGTCTCTTCATGCTGCTGCAGCTCTTTCTCTGTGGCCCTCGCCCTCTGTTAATGCTTTGAACCACCAGATGTTCATTGCTGACCTGAGGGTCTCAGGGGACTTTCAAAGAACAACAAGGAGCATGTGAAACTCGCTAGTTGTGGAGCTTGTCTCGCGCTGTGAACTGTGGCAGACAAAAGCTTTAAGTCATAAATTGATAGATTAAAGAGCAAGGCTGCTGCTAACTAGTATGCCAGCACTGACATTGCATGTTAGCGTACGGATGTTAGCATTAGGCAGTAAATACAGCCTCACAGAGCTGCCAGGCCAATTAAGCTTCACCTTTTGTTTGTTTTCAAAGTATCTGTCTGGCTGTCTCAGCACCAACCACAATTTCCAAAAAATAAAAATTCACAGCTGTGAGAAAGTTTCCTTTGTGCAATGCATCATGCACTCCTGGAAAATAGTGTCCATCAACAGCAACACACTTAAAAATCTACCTTATTTAGTCTGCATACTGCTAAGTTTGAGTTATATTTTATTTTGTAATTTTTACAGTGTGAATACAGTACATAGGGGAGAGCGGGGTCAGGTGGGACACTTTTGCATCAACACAAAATAACCTTCCTGTTACACCCTGAGGTTCCCATCGAGGTCATGTTTCCTTGTTTTCAATTTTGTTACTATTTCCTGTTTTATTTTGATACTAACCCTTGTCTCTCATTTCAGGTACTTCACTTCCTGCCTCTGTGTGTTTCTTTCCTGTGTGATTACCTTCCCCGCCCTGATTGGTTTCACCTGTCCCTTGTTACCTCTCCTCCCTTGTGTATTTAGTCCACCTGCTGCCATTTGTGCCTGTTCGTTTCTGTAGTTAAGAGCACATGTTCTAGCTGTTTGTTCCTAGTGTTCTCTAGTTTGTGCTCAGGTATCTTAAATTTTTGCATTCAGTCTAAGCCCCAAACTTTTGGAGACTTTTGTTTTGTTATTTTAGGCTGTTTTTCTGTTCACCGACCTTTCATAAAGACCTTGTGTTTTTGAGTAAACAGTAATTGAAATAATTTGATCTCTAAACAGATACAGGTGACTGCTAACAGTTTATCAAGTTTTTTAGATCCCAACCCAAATGTGAAAGTGCATTTCCCAGGACAGTTGTGACAGTGGGTATGGGTCAGTTGGGATACCTTGACTGGGGCTAAAAATATATATATAACTTCAACTGGAAGAAGAGTTTGAACACATTACACTTACAATGTCATTTGTTAACACATTTCTTTCAGAAAAAGAAAACATTTGTAAGAAATATTTTCATTTATAGATATGGAATTTAGTTTTCATCTGAGTCTTTAGAGTTAAGAGTTAAATAGATAAATTCTGTACATTCAGTACATGCATAGGGTTTGAAATGGTGGCTTATGTGGAGTTCATGCATTTTTTTACAAGGTCAATTTAATCAGTTTAGCAGTGTAAATCTCTTAATAGGCTAAACATACCTTAAAACAGAGACCATGGGCTATCGCCTAAAACAAGTTCATGAAGAATATGTTATTAACATATTAATTGATTTTAGCACTCTAAATCTCTTAAGAGGCTAAACATATGTTACGACAGAGACCATGGGCTGTGATCCAAAACAAGTTCATTAAAAACAATTTATTAACATATTAATTAATCTTAGCAGTCAAGATCTCAGGCTACACATGACTCAAAGCTTGGTGAACCTGGGCTATAGGTTAATCCAAATCAATTCAATAATTTCATTAGGAAAGCCTTTGTCATGTTTTTGTCTATTTTTTGTTGATTTGTAACAACATAGGAGCGGTAAACGATACTGTCACGGTAACCAGACAGCTAACACTAGCATCAACTGAAAGGCCTTTGGTAGAATAAAAATAAAAAAGAGCCAAAAGTTATACTTTAACGCCGGAGATTTCAAAATGGTGAATGAAATGTGAAGAACAGTCAAATGAACTCCAACTTGAGGTTAAAAGTGAAGAGGGTATGGCTGAGTATGGCAAATGGCGTAGGTGATTTCTGACTTGCTAAAAAGGCACTTACCCAACTGTCCCCCTGTTCCAACTGACCCCACTCTCCCCTACTAAAAACTGGATGAGAATATTAAAGAATGAGCAGAAAAGTGAGCGACTACTACTCAAACTGTCTGCAACATGTACTTCAAAATATTCAAGTGGAAAACGTGAGTCTGCCGCCCATCTTTCAACGTCAACAAAAATATGAGATAGCTTGAAAATCAATGGGAGGGCAACATATTATAATTTGAAAGTGTTTTGCAGTCACTTCAATTTACTACGAGACTGTGGTTTTACCAAGGTCATGATTTATTTAAAACCTGCAGGCATATGATCTAGCACTGAATTAATCAGTATAAAAAAGCAGCAGACATCTTCAGTAGCTGAGTCTCGTAGATTAATATGATGCAGTCTAATCTTTTTAGCTATTATAAAGGAAGACTAGCAGACCTTTTTATGTAAAACCAGAATGGAGAGTGTAAAAAATGCCTCCTGTAATAAAACTAAATGCACTGTGGTAAACTGAATAAACTGGCTTTCAAGTATATTCCCATAAAACACTCAAAACACATTTTTGTTTTGTTGTGCAGCCACGCTGAAAAGAGATACACCTCTGTGCCTGTTTTCTGACAGACTATGAAATATAGCATGTGAATAAAAATGTCTCCATAATCACATGGAGACGTGATTTCCGATTGCACAATATTTTTCTAAAGCCAGGTCTGTTTTGTTTCTGTATAGTCGTATTTCTGAAGAAATAAATTCAGAAATGTGCTGAGTCCTGATAAAGGCCTTGCCCTCAGCTAGCTTATTATTCTGTGTGAGTATTCACAGAAGCAAAGCCATTTATAGAAAAACCTTTTCTCTGGGTTTAAAGCTGTTAAATTTTAATTGTGGTGTTGGTTCGTGTGGCTCTAATATTACTCCTGAATTATCACATGCAAATGACTGCCATCTAATGAATCAGGTAAGACTGCACCACTCCAAAATGTTTCGCCTTTAAAAAATAACAAGTATGCCCTGAAACTGTGAATTAGCAGTGACAAGTCAAGCTTATCTTTAAAGGGCTAATAGGGCAGAATAGCCCACAGTAACACTTTAAAAGGCTTACACAATGTCTGCATTATTAAACAATTAATGAACATGACACCCCCAAAGACACTGGAGCTGAGAGCCCCATTAGGAAAAAAATCCAATCAACCTGAAGCAAAAGGGCTCCTACCAGACCCATCAAGTGTGCAGTGGCTGTTCAATGGCACTGAGAAGAGTATCCTTTAGTCAGGCAGACACGCAGCCACTCATATGATAACTATATAATACGCTGTTATGCATAATGCATCTTCTTGTGTCCTGTGATGGTGCTGACGCTGTGTTCTCTTTTTAATGAGCATAGTGTGTGTGTTGTTTTGTGTGTTTCTGTTACAGTGTTTATAGTGAACCTCTATATATTTCAAACATATTTTATGTATTCACAGTAAGGTACATGATTTACTGCACCTAGATTCGTGAGTAATGACATTTTGTTCACTGCTGCTGCTGTATATAGAGAATGACAACAAGAAATTGAAAAACAGAATTACATTGACACAGCTGACCTATTTTCTTAACTCACAGGCCTATTTATTTTTAGTCTTTAGCACCTATAGCAAAGACTTTTCAAGTGTGCGAATAGATCCTATAAACCTTTTTAACACCTGTTTCAAATGATATCAGCCCATTAAATGGACGTTATCAGTTGTTATCACTATCAATTAGGGCTTCCCCTAACTAAGAATTGACTAAGTTGACTAATAGTCATCATTTAGGGCCATTAGTCGACTAGTCGCCCGCATTTTTACAATATAAATTTAATTATTAAATGGTATATTTCTGGTGGTGCAACACAATGGTTTGAATTCAAGGTGTGAGAAAGAATAGTATCAGTAACATTGTTAACACTGTGCTACATTACAGAGAAATACAAAACCGTTCTAATGAACCTTCATTAATATAGGCCTATATTTATCTACAAGTGCACGTCACACACTGAGCGAGCCGCCTGTTAATGCTGCTGTTGGCAAAGCAGTAATGATTGTGCTAAGTGGCTAATGGGCATGTAGCTACTGACATGTTTCAGATGATACGTCATGTTTGTAGTCAACGAATGATAGTCAAATGTTTGCCTGCAGAGTTCACATATCACCTTGGGTTCGTCCTTCACCTTCTCAAAATGACCCCACACTTTGGATTTCCTGTCCGAAATGTTATTAACTAGCCTGTGTAAAAACAGAAGGTACCAGCACTGTAAGTTCATCTAACTCCTGTCTGACTGCTGAGCGTGTTCCTGTGTCTGTCCTTTCAAATTAAATTCTCAAAATTCTGACAAGGTGTAGCTCCTAGTAGAGTTTCACTTTTTTTTCCTACAACTAAGCGACCAATGAAATAACTAATGACCTCACTGGTCGACTAATGTTTGGTCGACTATTAGGGGGCAATCTTACTATCAATATAATGCTTCGGACGAGGCAAACTGCTCCAGTAGACCAGAAGCTGCATATCCCACACATCCTCACGTTTTAAACACCCGGTTAAAGCACATGGCTGTGAAGCGGTTCCAGTTACTTAGACAGGTTTAAGAAAGGATTATGGTTTTGGTCAACATATCCTTACATATGAATTTCATGATATGTCACGAATTAGCACCCCACAAATCACATTACGTACTTAAGGTAAAGTTTGGACTTAACATGATGTTATGTATGTTAGTTTAAGGAAAAGAAATGATGTACCTTAAAAAAACTCAAGGTTGACTTGGTTTCTTGTCTCAAACACCAGTCTCTTTGGGAAAGTCCTGTGTTGTTTGACCCATCCACCACCCCAACCTGCCTCATCACACAGACTTTCTGTCTTTATACTACATCTTTCTTTACTCGCACTAGTTCAATGGTTACATGATTGCAGCCCTCCTGTTTACTAGGTTACGTGGGTTATATACAAATTATGGTGCCAAACCTTTCATTGGTATATATACAAACAGTGCATGAGAGCAGCCAATTTGAGTTAAAAGTAAGTACGGTTGTTACATAACTTATGTAAATGCTTGTAAGACAAGTTACATCATGTATGTTAAGTATTTTAGGTAGCCTATGTTATGTACATGACGTACGCTACACAAGTTAACTTAAATACATGAGTTAAAATAAGTCAACGCTGACTTTTGGTTTCACACAAGAAAACAAAAGAAGAAGTACAAAAAAAGGAAGGAACACAGCATTGTAGTTTTGCATTGGTGCCGCTTTTGTTGAAGTTAGTGTTGTGAGCATGGCACATCCCACTATAACCTATTACATTTGTGCTGTTTCACCTTTGACTGAAAAATGCTTCCATAAAATAAAAAAAATAAAATAAAATAAAACACAGTACATGCTGTTGACTCACTTTTTTTTCTAAATTTGCACGCTCTTTTTCCTCGTTATTGGTCTCCAAATAGATCACGGCTCCGTCCAGCATCATACAGCTCAACACCAGTGACTGTTAGGTCCAGACATGTGATGCATGACCCAGCGGTGCAGGTTTGACTGATTATTGCTGACCAGACTGTGATTATAACCAGATTACTTTATTAATGTCTCTGATTGTAACTGGCTGGACTCAATCATATGGCCTCATATGGCTAGTCATCTAGCCTATATTATTAGGATAAATAAATCATAATAATATGGGCTTATCATAATATAATAAATAGTTTAATATACTATGTTAGCTAGCACACACGTACAACAAGTACAAAGAAAATAAGAGGTCAAAGAAATCTTTCTCAAAGATGGTTATCACGCTGATGTGTTTTCAAGTGTTAATACTTCAGTAAGAGATTAAGTAGAGCCATATTAACTCAGACCTATGCTCTATGATTGATTACATTCAAACAGGCTGATTATACAGTTACATTTCAGTTACATGCGTGATTTTATCCATCATAATTGCCCATGTGCAAATATTTCATTTCATTTTAAATCTAATAAATCTAGTGATTTACTGGACATTAATTAAACCATTATCAAGTGTATTAATTAATTTTCAGAGCTTGTCTAATGCTCCAGTATCAGTCATGGTGCGATACAGACCTGAGGCTAGAGTGAGTTTTAATTGAATTTTACTAATAAAATAAACTGACACAGGGTGTGGAAAATGTCTCACATATACTGTTGGAATCCAGCTATGTATTACAAATGCACAAAGTATACATAATGCAGTTTATACATGTATACACACCAGCTGCTCAAGAGTAATACACAAAATTGCATCTCTATGGGTATCCAGAACACACAAACAGAGATATATATGTAAAAAAAAATGGTGGATGACTTCTGAGGGGAGCCAATTTTAAACAGCCCTCCAAAAATAGATAAAAAAAACAAACAATATGCATGTAGCATAATTCCCTTTATAACTGTGTCACAAACCAAACTTTATAGCTCTGCAGTATTTTCATGTATAGGAAAGTGTAACCCAAAGAAAAAGATGATAAACTGCCTAGTTGTTTTTATCTGGATGCAACATAACTGGAAGTATTTACAAGAAATGACCACAAGAGGACGACAAAGTACCCCTACATGATAACAGACCAGATGAGTATGACATTTAGGACAATAATTTTAAACATTAAAAAGGATTAAAAATGTTTAGATTGTATTGTGGGACACAGTGTATAACTGCTATGCATGATAGCAAAAAGATAAAATATATTGAAGATATTAAAAAGACTAATTACTAGATGTTAAATTATGTTTGGGTGTCTTTGTAAATGTAAAAAAGACTTGTATGCACTCTATTCTAGAGCTCTGATGACTAGTCTATGCTTTGTAACAAGCAGGTGGATTTTAATGGCTCTGCAGTCATGATATCATCCCATAACGCTTTGGAAATTTCCTCCATCCAGTAAACAAAATGAATCCCCAAACTGTTTTGTTGTATGAGCCAGGAGGGTCTTTATGAGGCTGAAATGACATCACATTAACAGGCATAAAGCCTCAGCTGAGGCATAATTATTTCACACCCAATCATTCGCAGACAATGAAATACTTTGGACAAAGAGAATGTGAATTATCTGCATGCAACATGGTCATGAATTTGAGTTTTGTTGCATATGGCATCATATCACAGTGTTTATTGGGCATTTACTGCTCGGGTAAACAGGCTCAAAGAGACTTTTAATTGTGGATTGTCACATTTTGTTGGAAGATGGGTATGAGCTCTATGGCTGTCTTTTATTGTTTTATCTTTATTGTTTTGAAGTGTAGTCTGCACACTGAAATGCTTTTATTTCAGTAAACTATCTGCTCGTGGTTGATTGGGAATTGTGATCCAGCTCCACCGATACTGTGTATCACTACCTCAATGTGTGCAGTCTCCTCTGACGCCACATGATGGTGCACGAGAACAAGAAGCGTCCCAGTTTACTCCAAGAGCATCATTCACTGATGAGGAGGACAGCACCGCTACACAATGATACCGGATTGTGGATGTGTCAGCTTTCAAAATAAAAGCTTAACTTTTTTGTTGGTTTTGAATTCTTAAAAAGGCATATGTGAAATGTATTGTTTGTTTGAGTCCATTGCGGCAGCAATCCCCAGTGAGCATGGGCCTATTGTGGCTATGGACAGGTATTGATGAAAGCTCACAGCTATTGCTGTATTATGTGAGGACACGTGATACATTCAGAAAATACAAAACAATAGGTGGTATGCTCACTTCATATCAGGTTAGTGAAGTGGAAGTAACATCCATGAACCCATCTGTATTTTCATAAGATGTGGATTGTGACATGTTTACTAATATCTTATCTTATCTTATCTTATCTTATCTTATTTTATCTTATCTTATGTGTACCTACCTTTTGATCAAGATATTAAAAGACATAAAACATGCAAAATAAATTTGAACAAAAAACATTTAAACTTAAATATTCTTAAGTAAACTACATCAATAACATGTCACCTGGTTTCATAAATAAGCTCTGGCCAAACTCGTTCTTATTTTTGTCTTTATGTTTTATCATGGAAAATTTGAAGTATTGTATGGTTCCAACTTTGCCATGTTTCAATTCTTACATTTTTTTCTTCGCAAATTGAATAGGCTTATATTTGGGTTGGGACTGATGGTCAAACAAAACAAGCTACCCGAAGAACTCACCCTGGGCTCTGGGAAACTACAATAATAATAATAATAATAATATATTTTATTTATAGAGCGCTTTTCAGAGTACTCAAAGACACTTTACAAGTAAAATAACACACAATAACACAAATTTTAGGGAAAAAAATATTATTACTTTGTCTGACATTTTATTTACTGAACAGTTACTCTGTTCAGTTGAGAGATTAATCAGTAATGAGAAAAAAAAATTTTGCAGCCCTAAAAGAAACCACAGCTTCTGCTTCAATATTTACTCTACTATTCATGAACACAAAATGTGTGCTACAACTCGACATCTACATTCTGCACAATTAATACCCTTTGTATGTATCATTCACACTAATATTTATTTCTTCCTGTATTTTTTTAATTATTTGACTAATTAATTGATTAAATAACCCATTTTTCTCATTTCTCCTTGAATGAGAGTTGTATAATTGTGTGGTTTTATTTCTTTGCTTTTTGTCTTTGCCGCTGAATTATAAAGCACTTTGTGCTGCATTCTGTGCATGATATGTGTTATGTTAAACTGTTAAATTAACTTTAGTCATCCTTCATTTCTTTCGTCCTTATTCCTACAGTTTACAGAAAAAATACAGACAGGGGTGTAGCAATAAATTGTAAGCAATAAATTGGGCCCCCCACCCTTCCTCTCTTGATCAGTGTCTCTCTCATGCATGCTTTGATATTTGTTTTTCACAAAGTCAGTTTGCTATCTTTCTCTTTCCCTTTTTTTCTTTCTCTTTTGGAACCCGAACAATGTACACTGGTGCGTCAGCAGCATTAACACTCACTAGACTTTCACTGCGTTTAGAGATGAATATAGTGCAAGGGTGGGCAAACTATTTTGTGCCTTTAAGGGGTGAGAGGGGCCTTAGAGAGCTTCCACTATTTTTTATACAAAGTTCAGCCTTTCAAACAACTTATTCAGACAGTTTTAATGAAGTTATGGCACTAATTACTTAGAAAAAATTAATTCCAGGCCTTTTAAGGGCCCTTTTCTCATTGGGGTAATCAGTCCCACTTTTCCCTCCGCTATGACGCCCCTGTATATAGACATTGCAGCCTGTGTATATTTGTGTCCTAGATTCATATTTGTTGTCCTTGATTTAGGCTATATGTCTATTACTGTCTTCCTTTAAACTGTTTAGTGTAAGTACACTGACAGCAACTTCATTGTGTGTTTCTGGCATCTGTGTAAAAGAGGTCAATCGTTTATTTTGAAAAGCTTGACCGGAAGCCTCTAGTCTAACTGCGTCACACTTGACGCCGGTACCAAGTGGCCCACTGAGCCCAATCTGTAACGTAGAACAGGAGTATCGCCCCGGCGGACGGTAGCGGCAGCCTCTCGGCTCGGATATTTGTCATTTTGTGGATTTATTCCCCACAGATAAATTCCAGGATGCCTACAAATGTACAAGGTAATAAATTTAACCACAGTAAAATGCTTTGTCTATTTTCTGGGGCAAATATGTGCAGCTAGCTAAAGCTTTGAGTCTTTACAATAGAGCATCAGCAGGCCGACCCCGGCCACCGGCCAAGATAAGCTCGTGTCGGTATTAACCAGCTTGCAATTAAAATAACCTGATTTTCTCTTCACAGGAGGGAAAGCCTTTGGACTGTTAAAGGAGCAGCAGAAGGTAAAATTGGAAGAAATAAACAAGGTACGCATGTTCTCTTTATTTGCCATGAGCGTGACTAACAGCACCTCACGGGAGTGTGAGTGTAATGAGCACGCATACACTTGACTTGGCGGTGGCCTTGTTAGTGAACGTGCGGCCACACTGGTGTGTTTCTGTGAATAATGAATCCCGCCCAAACGTCACACACACATGTATTAATCGGGGTTGACCATAGCGATGCAGTTGATGCGTTTTATTGATTTCCCCTGCAGTCTCGTGGCACTTGTTGAATGGCTGCATGCTGTCACACGCGAGTGTTTCCCTCCTGACCCGGTCATATCGATCTGTTGGGCCCTGGCAAAACGCATTTGAAGCGTGCTTTGTGGCTCCTCTGCCTGGTGTTTCGACGGGAAAACAGGTGTCTGAATGAGCTCTTTGTTTCACATCAGGCCTCGCCTGGGCAGATAACTCTGTAGTGGTTCCCTCAGATTAACGAGATGTCTGTATAATCTCTGTTTACCTCCTTTACTTTGGCCTGTCATCGGCTCTCATGAAAACCAGGTCGCTGCAAGAGGGCAGCCCGGAGCGCCTGTCACATCTCTGTGCACAGAGGCAAAAACACTCTCTGTTCCTTCATGGAGATTTATCTAGTTTTTGATATCCCTCATTTGTTCATTAGAGAGATGGCCCTTAATTCCTAAGCGGCTAAAAATAACAGTTGGACAGTGATTAAATTCTGGGTTTTTATACACTGACATCCATTATATTATAATAACTTAGGTGCATTTGCACAAGTGGATGCTGTGGGAATGAACTTTTAACCCCAGCAGTGTTATTTATCTAGGATGGGTATTTGTCAATGAAAATGTCATCTAATAAACAAAGCGGTAGTCCATTTTTTTTTAAGTAAAAATGGCCAAAATGCATGACATTTTAAAGGTATAACTTCTTGAAAACAAGAATTGTTGTTGTCCATTACCATAAAATGAGCCGTTTATTTCTACATATGGAGAAGGTCCTAGTCTACGGAGGTCGCCATGTTGCACCGCTATGTTTCTACAGTAGCCCAGGACAGACAAAACAGAGACTGGCTCTAGATAGGGCCATTTGTTTTTTCATGTCGGCCACCACATGAGAGGCCCGCCAAGATGAAAGCATGTGAAAACACCAAATTTTTAATGTAAAACATCTTTATTTAGTGTTTTAATCAGCAGTCTGTTTGTTATGAAGAGGAAGTGACCCCTGTGGATAATTTGGCTCCTGATAGAAACCTCCTGGTCAGTGAACACTGAAGGAATCATAACCAGGAGAAGTTTCAGCTGGCTGCAATCTGCAGTCCTCGCCACTATATGCCACTAAATTCCCCCATATTTTACACATTGTTCCTTTAAAAGAGAACACCACCTGAATTAAGAATTCCAACATATTATTTCCATGGCCTAAGAAAGTCCAATCAGTATTTGTGAACATGAGCTATTCTCTCTCAAAGCCAGAAACCACAGAAGTAAGTCTCAAACTTGTGCTGTCATCAAGCAGTAAGTCTTGAGCTGCTCCACAGACAATGGATGGGAGCCTGAGTTTGTGGACCCACAGAATGTTTGTGTCCTTTTTTAAACTCAAATAAGCTTTATTTTATTGAAGTGCCCTCAGTTCTAAAACTAAAAAAGTACCCAATCTCTGCATCCGAAATTGCATACTATGCACTACATACCCAACATGTGTATTATTGTCCAACATACCTCAGTGTGAATAAACAGTCATATGTATCTTGTCAGGCGCACTGAGCTGTAATTACCTCGTCTCTCCTCGTCTCTTCCTGAGAGCCTCCTTGTTGGTTAGAGAGGTGTAACCACGCTAACCCGTGCCAAACTCAGCTTTACCTGCAATTTCAAGATAAATTAGATCCAGCAAAGCAAAATCTTGTTCTTACAAGTAAATTGAAGTGTTACTGACGTTACAGTGCTGTCTAGGAAGCTGTCTGTTGTGAAGTGAACGTTGCTCTCTACCACATTGCATTGCGGGATATTTATGCCGGCGTCGTCTCAGGTGTTTACATACTGTAATATCTCCCAAGAAATAGTATGCAATTATTGCATTATTGGTGTCATACCAAGGTTTAAGACATAATAAAAAATCTTGCATATTGTTTTAGCTTACTAAAAAGCATTTCAGTCATACACACAGCCATATACTTACCACATCCTCAGGGGTGCTCTCAGTAGCCCCTTTTACACTGCCTCTTCAAGGCAGGAATTTCACACTGTTATGCTGCCTTGCTGTTCTTTATTAAAAGTACAATCACGGAATGGGGGAACAGAAATGTCTACCTTATGGTGGCATCAGAGGTAGTAACAGCGATGAAAGGACTTCTGCACAAAAGGGACAGCAGGCAGGACAGGATCATGGGTGGCATGGGTTTGACATTTTGATGACGTGTTATGCATGTACCCCCTGCAGGAGATTTAAAAAGTAGCTGATAGCAGTTAGCAGCTAAGTCAAGGAAGAAGAACAGCGACTGAAAAGGTCCACAAATAGGGAAAACAATGAAGTCCAAGAGCTCCTTACTTTCCAAGCAGAGGACAAGATGAGTCACCATATAACAGGACCGTAAATGATTGCTATGTTAATGCCATTCTTATTGTTTATAAAGCGCTGCTGACGCATATGTTGTCCGTCACACTAGAGACAGATGCTGTTGTGTTACATGTCACACCCATCACTCATCTTTTGCGCCCACAAGGCTGTCATGCTGTCTATATAACACACAGGAGCAGCATGATGCTGCTGTTGTTAGGTTCTGTGTAATGCCAAGGAGGCATAACCAAAGGATTTTGTAGTGGCACTTTAGCACAATCTGTGTAAAAAGGGCTTGTGTCATCTCTAACATCTTCCCCAAGTCATTGTCTATAAAGCAGCTCCAGATTTTATACTTGATTTCATCACGAAATTGGAGTTTTAGCACTCTAGTGTTTTAGATTTGGGAGAGAATTCATGTTTACTAAAATTTTTGGACTGTCTGAAACCATAGGAAAAAAATGTATGAATTTTAAGCTGAAGCTATCAGCCTGGGCTCTGAGTAATTGTCATGCCATGACATTTTATTGACTAAACAATGAATTAATAAAAAAAAAGGCTAATAATTTCATACTGAAAAGACATGTTAGTTGCAGCCCTTCTGCAAGAGGTGATACAGTAATCTCTGTTTCTCACACATTCTTTGTCGCTAGTATTTGTGGTGCTATATAGACTTGCATACTTGTAAGATACGCTGTGACTGTGAGAGGACATTCCTGAGTGGGTGGGGGTTGCAGTAGTGATTCAGCACGGCTGAGTCAGCCGTCCCCAATGATAAACATCCAGTTGTGGTGTTTATCCTCTTCACCCTTAATTAGTAGCCTGACAGACACATAGAGGTCAGTGCAGAGAACAACCTCACGCTCTGTCTCTCTTGCTCTTTCTCTCTTCTCTCCGTGTCAATTGAAGCTGACTCCCACATGGCAGACTGCGTCATTATAATTTCATTAGAATAGCTCCCTTCAGGCTCTTTCCTTTTACACCCTTGTGAGGTGTTCCACTTAATAAACACAGTGATAAGTAATGACAATGCAGGGGCAGAACATCTTAAGAGTGTGAGTCATCACTCTCAAGTAGGAAGTTTTTGAAGCTTTTGACAGAACACAATCAGATTAATGTGGTTAATGCTCTAATTTGTGCGTGGGCTTCTTTCCTCTTTGATGTGTATTGTATAACGCTGCTGGAACTTTCTCAGCAAAGTTTCAAAATCAGCTCAAAACTGATGTAAGTGGTTTCAGTCACCTTCAATTTGTTTACCATATTCTCTCCTTTTTAGGAATACCTGGAAGACCAGAAATACAGGGATGAAGAGGACCTGGCAGAAAAACTGGAGGGTCTCAAAAGTAAGCAAACCAGTCCTTCCCTCAGTAGTTTCAGTATCTGCAAGTATTCAGCTGTCTTTCTGAGGGTGTGTTCCTTTTTTCCTGGCTTTTGTCTGAGCCTCTGTATTTGTTTATTTGTTGGCAGTCTCCACACACACATGAGTCTTTAGCATTTTGTTTTTCTCTGTGGGAAAGACAGACTGCTGAGATTTTCTAAGAGGTTTGCAAGGCCAAGTCCTCCGTGGCCTTGGAGGAATGTGCTGGGGCGTTCCTCTGCTTGTTGTTACAATATTCTGAACTTTGCTGGGTAAACTCATAGCTCCTGAGAATAGAAAAATCAAGAGAAGAAGAAGAAAATTACTGAGACAAAATTGCATGATTTGCCAAAGATCTCCTCCCTATGCTCAAATATTACACATGTACGTTCAGAGTGCATGTAGAGTACTCTTGAGTCTTTTCTATCTGGGATTTCCCATGCAGAATAACATAAGGATGTTTATGGGAAAGAGGGCATATGTCTTGAAATGAGAAACATGCTCCAGTGTCCTAGTTACAATCTATGCTCGCTGGAGGAAATGGAGCAGTAATATATAAACAGAAAGGGGACCTGACACCCAGGTCCCGAGAGGATTACTGTTTTTTTTTCTATCCATCCTTCCCCTTCTATTTCCATACTGTTCCAGAAATCTAAACACTACGCTTTTAACCACCCACCAAATCACATCATGACCAAAGAAAAATCATAAACATGCCCTACTTTAACATTTACATGACTCATTTGTTTTGAATTATTCATTTTTGGACAATTCTATTCATCTAATTAAATATATATGATTCTATTAGTTATTATATGAGCAGTTCTTTTCACCATGTTCGTCACTAAATCAACCACCAAAGAAGAATTATCTACTTTGTACACTATCACAACTGTTATTGGGACAATAATTTGACTGAGACAGTGTTTCCTGCAGCTTTTTACCATGGAGGAGCCCCACCTCACCTGAAATATGGAGAATCCGTATGAATTTTTTATGAAAGATAATATTAGGCTTATTAAAGCTGCATTCAGGCAATATTAGCACAACGGGACAAACAGGAAAACCTCCATTTATTCCACTTTCAACCTTGTAATCACATTGGCTAAACACCCTAAAATAGCTTGTATTTATGTCAAGTTTCATATTTGCAGGTTTATTAACCAGTGAAATAAGATGCAAACTAACAGTATATAGCATCTTAAAATCAAATTTGATAAATTAAAATGTGTACTTACTTTAATCTTGACTAATTCAGTTTGGGGAGGTGGGGGAATAGCTGGAAGTGATGTATGTAATTTTGTTACTGTGGACCTGACAGGGTTAAATTAGCTAAATTGATTAATTGGTGGCTTTGTGGCCATGTTGCCTTCAGCAGCATATGTTCACTTCGCAGTATTTATTCAGACCAGCACGACACAAAGGCGGAGAATGTTGCACTTTACAAGTCGGTAAAAGTAGAGACAAAAAACCCAAACAGAATCAAACAGGTCCTGATGTTCGGGGAAGACGTCACCACTGCTCTGCAGCTCAGACACCAGTCTGAAGTTAGTCTGATAATCACCATAATTTTGGACACTTGTCTCACTGAAGAGTTGGCCTTAAATTGAAGTCAGTTGTCAAGCTGGGCTTTTATCATCAGTGGCTGTTACTGCCATTAGTGACAATGTTGACATGAACAAAATATTTTTGTACTTGCCTTTATTCTGAAAAAGACAATATTTCTCCTAAGCTGTTTACATGGCTACTGAAAATATTTTTATTTCCCATTTCAATGCAGCCACGTATTAGGGGTGTAACGATATATTGATCTGGATCAATACATCAATTCAATGATCAACAATATAGTAACATCGATGCAAAGTGAAAACACCGACATGTATAGCATTTAACATGTACCTTTATTTTGAAATTCCCATGGTCTTTGACTCTAAGCTCGCCTCCTTCCTAAACATTCAAGCAGCGCTAGCGGCCCAGTGCCAGGCAGACAATGGCAAGCAGCCAAGAAAAAGACAATGAGGATATTTACTGATATTGTCTAAAGTCTTATCCTGAGGCATCTGAACTGAATTAAATTGAAATTGTATCGTGGCAGACTTTTGATATCAGCAAATATTGTACTGTTGTCCAGAATCAATACAATATTGTATTGTGATCAAAGTAGTGATTTACACCCCTACTGTGCATACCCTGATTAATGTGCCCTAACACGTTGTTTATCACATCAAAATATAGAAAAGTGGAGCAACTGGAGATGCTTGTGCCATTTTGCTTCTTTGTGTATAACCAGGTTATTATTTTAAAGTTTCCTACTGGTGGCAGACACAGCCTCACTCTCTCATTCCTTCAGCCACTTTCTTAAACAGGTCAGCACTGCAGTATTTGCACATATCCAAAAACCTGTTCATATCTAAGTCTTACATTGTTTGCATATTGCCACATGTCTGAAAGAGAAAATGCTTCATTTGGTATATGTCCTAACTCAAAATAAACTAAATATGTTAGGATTGTTTACATGACCTGCAAATTGAGAATATGGTCATATTCAGAATGATAGCGGAATATTAGTGTGCATGTAAACATACTCAGTGCTGCTTACTACCTTCCTTCACTAACCAGTTTCTTTTGTGAAACCTTTAAGACATCACTTTATAAATGTGTTATTTTATGGGGTTTTTCGTGTGTGTGGAAGGTTTGAAGTGACAGAGTACATTAATTTACTGCTCTAAAGCTCCAACATGTGGAATATTTATTTCTAGTGTATATGTTTGTGTCAGATCAGTGTTGACAGCATAGTATAATGGCTGAAAAAAAAGATCCTTTCAGTTAAATAGGTTTAGGGCACAGAAATTGAGTTGTTATTAGAATGAATAGAAGTCTGCACTGAAGCTTTATCAGTCCCTAGGGTCAGGGTCTGTTAAAAGGGTGGGGAAAGTCTTTATCTGTGGGCCAAAGGGGCAGTCATTATCTGTTTCCACTGTTTTATCAGTAAGGTTCTTTTTTACAATGGAAAAGGCCCTTCAGATGATAGCCGCCCAAGTGGCTGGTAGTTAAACCCACTATCAAACAACTCAAATTAAACCGAGCTTAAATCACAAACTTCCCCGTGAACGACAGAAAAACAGTTCAGTTAAGGAAGAAAATGGCTGGTTATTCGATGGCACTGTTACTGTGTCACATCCGTTACTAAAGGAATGTAGGTCAGGAGGATACACTGAAGACAAGTTTTGTTCAGTAGAGCCATTTTTTGTGGCTGCAGATGATCAACAGGCTGCTCTACGACAAGTGGCCCACTCAAGCCCACTGCTCTGTGTGTGTGTGTGTGTGTGTGTGTGTGTGTGTGTGTGTGTGTGTGTGTGTGTGTGTGTGTGTGTGTGTGTGTGTGTGTGGAGGCCCCCTCCTCAGAGTTTATGAACAGGGTTAGTATTGTCCTGTCCCTTTTCCCCTGGGTTCACACAGTTAACACAGTCCTCTCTCTCTTCCCCAGCACACTCCCACACAGAGCCTCCAGTGTGAGACAGAAATAGCAGAGTGTAATCTGACTAAAGTGGTCGTCAGAACAAAAGAGAATGGTGAAATTTAGAGAGAAGCGGGAAAAGTCTGCTTTTTTTTCATAGCAGCAGCTGCTCCAGTAGGATGTTAATAATGCGCTTTTATATGTGAATGACAATGCAGGAGTTAATATTTACAAGGACTGCCTAAAGGTTGATGATTTGACTCATCAGTCGAGACCCTAAAAGTCATCAAATATTCTTAAATTTGAATTTGTGAGCTCTTATTTGCCAAAAACATTTTATCTAATGTCATTTATGCATCTTTTTATTTCTTTTTGTCAAAATGAGTCACGCTCTTCTGCGTGAAAGTCCACATTTCTGACGTTACAAATCTTTAAACCACTGAACCTTATTCTGTCTTTTAACTTTACACTTGCACTTACCTTTTGGCAAACTGTAGATTAACCTAACTCACTGTAATAACCATATTCATATATAAAATTTACCTCTGCATGAGCCCATATTCATGTCATTATACTTACCTGCAATTCTTTAATGTGAAAGAGGTGATTTGTCCAAAAATCACTGTTAAATTTGGTTTAAAATGTTATTGAAAGGGTCTTAAAAAGCATTACATTTAAGTGTTCAATACCTGTAGACACCCTCTTTGTCAAATACTATCTATAGATAAGAAAAAGAATGAACCACAGACAAATGACAAAGTAATACACCAGAGTCGTCCTCTAAAAGGAAAATAACATTTTTATTTGGGTTGGAGTTTCATAGTTGGACATGATATCAAATCCACTTATTGAGTCGAAAGCTTTTTATAACTCTCTTATTGAAGCTATTTAGGTTTAGCCAACAACCATATAAAATAAGGTTAGAAAATAACTTAATATATATCAAAACTACAGTTCAGAAATTAAACTAGCGTCAAAACTCAAGTTTTGCAATGATAAATAACATGTTTGCCATCAAAGGCATAGTTTGATATTTGGGAAATACACTCTTTCAGTTTTTCACAAAGAGTTAGATAAGAAGATCGCTTACACTATTGCATCTGTAGGTTATTTTTTCAACAATCAAACAATACCAGGCTAGCTGTTGCCCCCAGAAAGTGCTCCAGGTATTGAAGCCAATTTTTGTAGTGGCCAAACAGTAGTAGTTTCGGGGTCTGTCATGTGATGCCATTGGGCCCAAAAAGACTTTTTCCTGTAGACTTACAATGGGACAGAAACGTCTTTAAATCAGTGCCTTTTTTTTAGCGTCACAACCCCTGCTAAATGACTCATTCTACTATCAACATTTAATCCATTTGGTACGATTACATTTGGAAAGTCTAAAAGAGCTGTAAGATTAAATCATTTTATCCCCATTTTAGTTAGCAGAGCACTAAACGCAGAAGTTAGCCGCTTGGCCAGCAGAAGTTCATCGCTCGCTCAGTGGCCGTAACTCTCTAGTGTGCCTGTTCTATCAGCCCAATGATGTGGATGCAGTGCTGATCATCTGCATAATTTCATACTGTGGCCATAGAGCGATTTTGACTTTTCATAGGACTGAACAGAGCCCCGCCACCATTGCTCTGTGCAGTTCTCTTAATACATCCATGGTTTCCCCCTGCTTTCTGTCGTAAAGCTAAGCTAAGCTAACTGTCTCCTGGCTCCAGCTTAATGCTTAACACATAGATATGAGAGTGGTATTGATCCTCTCATCGAATTCTCAGTAAGAAAGAGAATAAGTATATTTTTCTAAATTGTCAAAACTTCCTCCAACAGTCCAAAGACATGCAGGTTGGGGATAGGTTAATTGATGACTCTAAATTGCCCGTAGGTGTGAATGTGAGCGTGAATGGTTGTCTGTCTGTATGTGTCAGCCCTGTGATAGTCTGGCGACCTGTCCAGGGTGTACCCTGCCTCTCGCCCAATGTCAGCTGGGATAGGCTCCAGCCCCCCCGCGACCCTCAAGAGGATAAGCGGTTAGAAAATGGATGGAATGGATGGATGTCAAAACTATTCCTTTAACCTGAATGACTGCATGTACTATACATTGCTCTTTGCTAATAAAAAGGGGAATCTGGTGCCCTTGAAAATATCTTGAGTTTGGTATACAAGAGGTTCAAGGCAGTTTTAAAACTTTGTAGCTATATAGTTAATAGGTGTGACCTGTTCAGCCAGTATTAGTGCTTTGTCTGCATGTTGTGAGGCTAGAAGGACCAGATTTATTTTAGTGACTGTGACGAAAAACTCTATCTGAGCCTCAGAGTGTTCAGCCCAGGCGTCTTTGTTTTCTTTTCCTGATTGCTGAGTTTGAACTTTAAGTTCTCTTTTAACTTCCTGCCCCCCTCACTCTAATCCGTCTTGCACGTCAAGCCCACTCAGCTGCCCTTTCCTTGCCTGCTCTCCACTGACAGACGCGTTTAACACACACACAAAAACACACCTGTCATTATCAGCTGTTTTTGTCTGTGCTTTTGCCAGGTCAGCTGTCAGCAGAGTGTAAGACAGTGAGCTCACCAGACAGTGTGTGTTAACAGTTTTGCTGACATGGAAGATGCCAGCTGGGGATTGGAGTTTGTTAAAATATATACGGGATGTGGTGTGTGAGCTAGGACATTTATGACTGCTGCATTTTAGTGGTCTTCGACTACTCCAAAAGTAGTCAACTAGTCGATTAATTGCGGGAGATATGTCATATTTTTCCCCCCGTCTGCGCATCTGCTGTAGATGCATTGCACCTGCTTTATTAATGCACCATGCTAAAGCAGATGAATGGTTAGTCTACAACGATGCACAGTGTTGACTCATGGTTTTGATAGTCGACTACTGTGTTAAACCCTAGTGTGAGCTGTAAGTAATGATCTCTTATGTGTGTTTGTTTTGCAGATAAATACGCAGAGTTTGACCTGAATGACCAAGGAGAGATTGGTGAGTAATAGTCACACTAACACACCAACTGCACCCCGGGTAACAACTGTGAGCTGACCCGTGTGCAGTGTCGACATGAGGGAGCAGTAATTAATACTGTGTGTGTATTGTCTGACCAGTGTGAGCGCAGGGCTCGAACAGGCTCATGTGTCATGTTTGTGTCCTGTACGTAAAGTGAGACCATACTGTACACCAGTGTGAAAGGTCTTTAGCTCTTGAGCAGATGTGAGACGAACTGTGGTGTGGGAGTCAGACAGCAGATCTGGTGTCTGTCTGCACGTCCTGAAAGAAGCTGCTAATTGTCCTTTATGTCAGCTTGTTTGTTTTTTTTATCCACCATAGCAGATAAAAAAAACAGATGGCAATGTCAATTGCTTGTTCCACCACTATGGTCTTATCTGAAATATGTCAACAACAACTGAATGGATTGTCAGGAAATTAAAGTACAGATGCTGTCCAGGCTATAAATTTGAAGGACTGTGGTGATGCTGTAACTTTTTGTGTCCAATTTTTGGTTTAGAACCAAATATCTTCACAATAATACCGTGTTTAGTGTTAATCCACAAATGTTAGCGTGTTATAAACACACAAGCTAATACGTGAACATGTTCTGTGCTCAAATCAGATACTTCCATTAGTACATGCACATGTAGTACACTGAGTACACTATGTATTTACTCATGTAGTGCGCAAATTTTGACAGAGTAGTGTTGTCTCAAATCAAACACGGCAGTTGTGCACTTACTGGAAATTATAGTCACAAGATTTAACACCTTTTCTTCTTCTGCTCGGTAACTTGCAACCAACATGCAAAAACACCAAACATAACTTACTCACATAGACTGTACAGCTTACTCCACAACACATGTAACACCAACACCTGACAACCAAATGTGTCGCTGTTAGCTAGCTAAGAAGCTAACATTAGCATTTGTGTTAACGATTGCAGTACCAAATTATTGCAGAATCAACCCAATAAGCCTACTGATGGCTACTATCCGACAACAGTACAGTGTTTGTACAATGCCCCGCCATTTCACAAGTTTGAAACGTGTTTGTGTCCCGCCCCTTCTGCCACATAGGTAACATGGCAGCCATTGAGGGTGAGAGGTGTCCAGGGTCCAGTCCTGGCTATATTTCGTATTTATACAAAGGTCTTCATTGAAGGATGCTGTAAACTCCATCAGTTGATACAAAGTCAGTAAAGATAGGATAGGGGGAAAGAAGCAATGTGGACAATATTCAGATTTATCTTGATTTATATTCAGGGTTCAACATTTATGTTTTGTTTTGTATACGGGTAAGTAAATATCTGCTTAGTGCAAGTAGATTTCTGACTCACTTGCCTCGTCGGGCTTGTATACAGTTCTTTTTAATGTATTAGTGGTAATCAAATAACAACATAGACAGTTGGTACTGCACTTGTGCAACTGTCAAAAAAGATGAGTTGGAAGCAGGATGTCCTACTCCTTCGCTACCTCCATCATGATCTCCAAATATAAACAATGGCCCTCATTTATGGAACAAATGTATGACAGAAAGTGGGCACACAGTCAGTTTCATGCAAAGCCCAGCATTTATCAATGCTGACGTGAGCAGAGGTAACAATCAACCTCTCACGTCAGGTCTCAACTCATGTATGCAAGTTTGAGTCAGTGTCCATAATAAGTCTGGCTGAACTGGAGAATTGGGATTAGACTGAAGATGTTCTTACTGGCATCTATGTGTTTGCAGCCACATATTAATCACTTAAAATGTAAAGCTGTCACATGGATAGGCGCTCTGTTTCACAGCCCGCATTTGCCTTGCTCTGTAGGACTGGCTCCAGTCTGACCAAAGGCTGGGCATTACTGGTGCCCGGCTCTGCTATATCTATTTATGTATCTTTTTTTTTTTTGACACTGACGAAACCAAAGTATGTTTAGTGAATTAATCATTAAAACATCATTAAAAGAAAAAATAAACCTTGCAACAGATCGTTTATTTACTAGTAGCCTGTTGTTACATTTTTACTGTTGTCCGACTCTGCCACCAACGCCAAACATGGAAGCAGACCCGATACACGTGGCCACATGCTGCTAGGTCTGAGTCAGTTATGAGCTTTTATATGAATAGGCTATTATAACAATACTAATATTATGTGATATACATAGGCTAATATTATTGTTACTATTACTATATGTAGGCTACAGGTTATTACATATCATGGATGTAGCAATTAAATATCCCAACCTAGAGTCTGATCTGTCCACTGCAACACTGTTGACCGCAGCAGTGATTTATTTCCACACTGCGTTTCCCCAACTTCCTCTAACGCCACTTTTCAGGCTGCCAAATACAACCGGTTGGTTAAATTGGACCTGTGACTTAAACGTTTCCACTTGTAGCTCTGGGGACTTCCTCCTCTTGGGGTATTACGCCTCACCCTGTTGTAAACTCAAGGGGCGGGGCCTCTAAACAGAGAATATATTGGGGCGCGATATTTAAATTATTGTTTTCAGCTACCACATTTATTAATTCCAGATCGTTCTTGCACTTGCTAGATTTACTAGCCCAACATGACAGTTTACTTGCCCCAGGCAATCGGGCAATTCTTATTGTTAAACTCTGTATATTTACCAAAGGTATTTATGCAGCAATTTAGTTGAAATAAATCAACAATGCCTGAGATATTGTGACTTTTAGTCCCAGGTATGGGTGAAGCTCCCAACACACCAGATCCTGAACTTCTCATAGTGAAGCTCAAATCATTTTTCATTAGTACCTATTTGTCTCTAAAATGCTCCAACCTTTCAAACCCCACACCTCCATATGTAACGCAGCTTTCTGTTGAAACTTTTAGGTCCCAAGCTGACATAACTCATCAGCGTTGTCTTTTCAAACCTCCAGAGCCACATAACACATTATACAGCTGTTTCCACAGACTGAGTAGTGGTGCTTGTGATTAGTAACCCGAATATGTGAATAATTGTTGGTGTGACCCTTAACATGCTTCAGATACATGCAATTAAGCATTTAGACAATGATTGTTCCTTAAAGACAAATTTTTGTGAAACTTACACTGTGACAAAAAATAATCCATATTCTGTCACCTAAGCGTGAATCTAACTGTCGACTGCACTTTCTCTCAGATATGATGGGTCTGAAGCGGATGATGGAGAAGCTGGGAGTGCCCAAGACCCACTTGGAGTTGAAAAAAATGATTGTCGAGGTGACGGGCGGCAGTAGCAGCAACACTATCAACTACAGGGACTTTGTCAAGATGATGCTGGGCAAGCGTTCAGCTGTGCTCAAACTGTAAGTCAACCTCTGTGTATGTGTATGTGAAAAGACTTTCTTTTACCTGCTTTAACAGAGTTAGCTGTGTCTATGAATCACCTGCTGGCTCATTGCGTGTGTGCCTCCATGTCTGAGAGGGAGGATATGAATCGTGTGCTGTGTCAGCCAATTGTTTCATCCATCAGGGGGGGTTCTGGGATGACAAGCAATGATGTCACTACCCACATGCTGCGTTAGTCGTTAATCTCCATGGCACCAAAACCTATGTCTATGTAGCCTATCCATAGGCAACCCATCCTTATCCTTAGCCGGGATCATGTGCTTAGGTAACTGATTATAGGCTCATTAACCACGGACAGTCACGTGGGATGACTTAAACACAGAGACAGATTCCTGCAACAAAAATCATCTTTTACAATAGAAATAATTTCCCCTTAAATGGGTACTTTTTTCAATAGACCCTGGTGGATAAGGTGGCATATTTCCTGCTGTTTTGAAAGGGGTTAGTGTCGGCAGTGTAAGCCCCTTAAAGCAGCCTTGCAGTGGGTCAGACTGCAGGAGAAAGAGTGTATTGGCTGCTGCATGTCAGCTCTGCTGGACTAAGCTGGCTGGACCCTTCAGTAGACAAATCCTCATAATCCCAAAAACACCAAGCAGAGAAAACGCATAACTTTTCCTCCTTTGCCCTCAACCATTTTTCGAAAGTGTATCCCATAATCCCCCAGCCGCTGTTTATAAATACCTCACTCAACCCCGACCTCACTTGTCCTCACAGTAGCATTCTAGTAAGATATTATTCATACTCCAGAAAACTCTGTTAGTAATTAGATTTACCAGGAAAGTGGTATGTCAGTGAGCATATTTTGTATTTGATATAGTAGATGTTTAAACAGATCATTAGCTTTTGCTGGCTACTAACATTTTGTAGCACATGTAAGACGTATGTACGTATTCCTTGTTGTGATTATAAAAGGAAACATTGGTCAAAGGATGGAGCTTTATCTACCTACACAGAGTATCTTGCCATTTCCAACTGCTGCTCCCCACTCTCTGATAACTGCAAAGGTCTACAACGCCTCTCTTGTATGCTGCTGTTTTTGTCTCTCGAGAGAGGAGAGGGGAGGGAGAAGTTGGGGGTACAATGAGCTCCAGAATAGTGTTATTCAAAGCATTTGGCACGACAACAATTGATGTAGTCACAATTAGAGGAAAATGATTGAGGTCAGGCTCCACGAATCGGGCCCAGTGTGTGCAATACACAAGTGCGCAAGGATGCACAGTCAGTCTCATTTGTTTAAACAAGATTTTGAATGGCAGATGGGCCGAACAGATTTCATATTTTATACCAGCGATTGGTTAACAAGTAGCAACAGCTGTGAGGGATCTTGACTGCAAAGCTGTTGTTGTTAGGGTTTACACAAAACTAAATTCCACTTTTTACATGAAAATAAGATAATCACAGGAGTCCTACCTACTCACTTAATATCACTGTGTGTGCATGAGTGTGCAAACGTGTTTTTTTCCATCTTTGTACAGATTAAACAGGTATCTGTTGTGTATTGTAGACTGTACAGCCTATGGTTTGTACAAAATAACAAGATTATGTCCGCTAGTCACTTTATCTATTAAGCTCTTCTGTCTATATAGAGCAGATTAGCCCAACATGGCAATATGCTGAAATCATCCTTAAATATTATTTGTTTTAATGGAGACAGTCACAAGAAGTTAGTCTTGACTGTATAGTGAATGATTTATTTACAAAACAGGCCATTTGACTTGTAATTGGATATTTTATTAAAGCAGTACTAGATGACTGGTGACTGTAAAGGCTCAGACACACCAAACTAACACCACAGAACCAGTGGCAATAAAGGCCGACTGCTGCACCTCACATTGCCTTTGTCTTAGCCAGCAGCCAACCAGCACATTTGTTCCGCGCCCACATGAGAGAAAATAACTCTCAACAGCAGCAGGCAGCAGTAATATGTGTTTGTCATTAAAAAAGGGAAACCACAAGACCAACAGGACAGGTTCAAAACGTTAGTTAGCCAGTTAGCTCATTAACAACACAACCTGATGTTGTCAGAACAAAGGATATTTACAGTCCATCAGCAAACGATACACAAACAATTGCAAACAATTTCTCCCTTTATTTACTAGTACCTCACTTTCGTTTCTCTTCTCGTGCTGCCTATCAGAGTGATTTAACTCACCAAAGAGCAATGCGTGTGGTTATCTGACCTTGCAGTAAAAGATATTATTATCATTTTAAGACCATTATATGCCACTGATGTAATAATAATGTAATAGCATAATAATGCAATTAGACCCTCTCAAAGAGTAAACATGTTTTAATTCTTAAAGATATAAAGACATTGAAATATAAATATAAAAAAAATCGTAGATAAAATGGACCACTCGTTAATAAAAATTGCACTTTAACAAATATTAATTATACACAGGATTATAGAGAGTCAATTCTTAGTTTCTCAATGGTTAGGACCTTTGTTAACAAAGTGCAAAGTAACAGCATATTAGCTAAAAGTTAGATATGAACAATGACAATACCAACAACAGCCAGTAAAACAAAGTAGCATGTTTGACATGAGCTTTTAGGTTTGTTGTATTGCCACTTTTCACATTTTGGGAAAACCCTTCTGTTTATTCTGGCATCATGTGCAATCAAAAACACATGGAAACACAGCAGGCAATAACCTACCCCGCAGATCCTTAAAAAGCCTCCTAAGGCATTTAAAAACTCTAATTCTAACTTGCTTTGAGTTATAGGAACCCTTTCATGCAATATATAGACATAAGCTCAATCATATTTGCTGACCTACATAAGTGGATAACGTAATTTTCGTGGAAATGCTTAATTCATGCAGCTGTGGGCAGCAGCAGATATCAGAAGTGTTAAGGGGAATGAGAGCGGTTGCCAGAGAGATGTGCCACAGTTTGAGTTGCTGAGTGCCGGTTTCGTCGCCAGGATCATTGCTCCTTATGAGCTTAGCGGAGCTTTGCAGAGTTTTCCAAAAAAGGAAATTAAAGACAGGCATTCGCTCTGAATAGCTCCTGTCAGATCGCTCACTCTACTGTTTACAGTCTAAACCACTATTCCCCTAACTCCCCTTTGTGGTTTCCCTTCATTCCTTTCCTTTCACTTACCGCTCAGCTGTAGCTCATACTCTGACTTTAAGTGTTGCTCTCTGTATCCTGCAGGAGCCGATTATCCCTTCTCACTTACACATCCTGCTTGTGGTGTTTATACTTTTCTTGTTTACTATCTTTTACTACCGTTTGTCTTCCTAATTTACATTTTAACACACTGCTATTTAATGCTTCCTCTCTCTCCACAGAGTCTTGATCTTTGAGGACAAAGCCAATGGCTCTCCCTGCAAGCCAGAAGGACCCCCTCCAAAGCGGGACATTGCTAGCCTGCCTTAACTCTAGATGTCAGCCTCCAGACTGCTTGTGAAGCAGAGGGACCATCGGCAGTTGCGTGAAATTGAGTCGTTCTCTTAACATGTGGAGTGTTGTATTAGTGTGGGACCAGCGATCGGGGATGTGATTTTGTGATATACGGTGTGTGCAAGGTGTTTTGTTATTTGGAAGACTGAACCCCACAACTCACTAAATGATGTTTGACTGTGAATATTCTTATTCATCTTTTATTCTTTTAATTGAAATGTAGCATTGGTAGTTGTACACGTAACCTGCTTGATAAATTCAATTTCGTAGTAAGTGTTTCATGGTTATATTTTAAGGGAAAACTCCAAATTCTCCAGAGGTTGTTTTTCCTTGTTTAATTTTTGGGGTGCATTCATTTTTAACGTTGTCAGGGTAGGATGCTTTTGGAGAAGCACAAGGAAAAGAAGCATTTTTTTCCAACACATTTTTGCACTGTCCTCAGTGGTCTTGGATGGATTCCTGCCAGGCTAATCTTGGTCAGCGTCTCGCTTTAGATCAGGTGCCAGAGATTAGAGGCCCAGCCCATTTCCTCTGGGTCAAAGTCATCAGCCCTTGGAGCCAAAATACTGATCTGGAATCAGTAACTAGGTTATCATGGCCATCTCATAATCTGAAAAACATTTTTTGTAGATGACTGTACTGCTATGCGTTTTAATATTCTTCTCACAACTAGTGCGAGTGAATAAGAGAATATGTTGACCATGGGACTTTCAGTTTCAGCTTGAAGAACAGCAAATCTGACTCCGTTTTTAGATCTGTAAGGTTAAGCACATGTTAATTTTGGAAGGAGTGTGATTTACAGGCACACAAGCATAACAAATGTACATAATATACTCCACACAGTACAATCATATTCTTTCCAAGTGCCTTAACATGCAGATACTGTAGAGCTTAAACACAGATTGAAAAAGGAGGGAGTGCACACAGGTGTTCAGTTCGAGCAGTCCTCTTTGCTTACTAATTCCAGAAACCGTGAAATAATACTGTTATTTGGTGAGATAGTTTTGATGATGTTTGTTGACTTGTATTGATATGGTGTTTCCACAACATTCTGAGTGAGTGACGTTCACAAGGTGGATTTTTTAAAATGTAGTTGTTTCCCTTTTCTTACTATTATTTGCTCATGTCCCAGCAACCTGTTTGTGGGATGATCTGACTGTTTAGATTACCCTTTACTTGTCTTGCAATGCATACATGTGTTACCTGTTTGTCTTTGGTTAATTTTTCTCAGTCTTTTTTCATCAGCTAACCATCCCTCTCTGTCGAACTGGGTTCATTGTCCTGTGAATTCTGTAATTTGTGCCTCAGTGTTCCCATAACTCACACTACTTACTGTGAATTTGGTACTCGTAGTATTTTTAACCCACTTAACATGTTTGAAACTATAATGTTCTTTTGTTTTCAGTCTCGTAGGTGTACTACATCTATAAATGTTGTTAAGATGCACATTGTTTGCAGACACCAAAGGAATTAAAATTCTTCTCACACTGGCCTGTTAAGTTTTTAATGTTTATTGCTGTAATGCAGATCTCTGTTAAACTCTTGACTAATTTTGAGTTTGGGTGAAAAAATAATAAGTTTAATAGGTGTTAAATTGTGGTTGAATATTTTTTTATTCCACTAGTAAATGCCAGTGTTTGTTCAGAACACATTACACTGTTATGTTTATAGTAGGAGATGACATACTACATTGAGACGGAGATTAAGTCATACATGCAGTAATGCTATTTAAAGGGTAACTTGTTTTTTTCAACCCGGACCCTTTTTTGCAATGTTTTTGTATTTAAATGATGAATGGGAACAACTGTTTATGAAACTGATCCAGTATGAGCAAGACCCCAACACAACAAAACAGGCTGCAGTGTAATCACATGGGGCATTTGGGCACTGTCAATTCACGTTCACTAATAGTGTTTATTTTTTGCCTCTGACAGGCTCAGGTTATTACTCTAGATGTCTGACAACATTACGGAAAGGGTCCCGACAGAGACAGACCCTTTTGTCAAAGAGTAAGCTCCTTCTTTTTAACCAGAAACAGCCCCGAAATCCAGATCACCGAACACACCAGACTATTCAAATAAACAGTCATTTTAGCATGTATAGAGACGGCATATTTTCACATGGGTGAATTAAGGGTTTATTTGTATCATACCAGAGTTGGTGATTAATGGAGCAGTGGAAAGATGAACAAAGAAGGTTTTTGTGAATTTTATTTTATTCATGTTGACTTTGAATGAAGTGTGTTTTACAATGATAAAATTACAGTTCATTTAAATGGAGTCTGGTAGGTTTGTAGATAGTGATTTCTGAGCTATTTCTGGTGAATCAAAAGGATTCTACTCAGACAAAATGGTCTGTCTGTAGGGATCCTTCCCATATTGTTGTCAGACACTTGTAATAATAATCTGAGCCTGTCAGTGGCAAAAACAAACACTTTTAGTGGATCTAAATTGACAATTGCCCATTAATGTAATATAGCAGCCTGTTTCACAGCTGCTGGCTGCAGGAGCATTGCTCACTACTGGACCAATCTCAAAAATTCTTGTCTCCATTAGTCATTTAGACAGAAAAACACTGGAAAATTGGGTCCAGGATGAAAAATACCAAAGTTACTCTTTAACGTTAAGTAAGTGGCCTTGGCTTACAAAGAACTCCACAGTTAGACAGATTGGCAGTTTATCAAGCAGGGGGGAGTTTTTCACCAGAAAAAAATCCATGTGTTGTAAGAGATCACATTCCAACAGGTCTTTGGCTATTAGCTCTGATAAATGCAAAGGTAAAACCTGTGAATTATCAGTTTAGCAATTGAGAAAATCTCAATCTCAGTTTTGCGTATCATCTCCCAGTTCACTCACAGGCAGAGATAAATAGTGTGTGGATCCTTGGCTGTGACAACATGTTAGATGTTATAATAATGCTTTCGTTCCATATTTTCTCATTAACTCTTCATGTCTCTTAATGTACACACAGCTGTATGCATACAAACTCTTGAGCAATAAAATGTTTTCATGAAAAATTCAGTAGCTGCCAGTGCAAACAGTTTGTTGTTTGGTGTTGTTTTATTGGTTTTAAAGGTTATTCATATAACATTTCAGTGGGAGAGCAGGTGCTCGGGTGTGGAATAGTGTAAGCAATACTTAAACAAGCATGCTAACAGGCAGATCCAGTAGGATTATAATAAGCACCTCTGTAATTAAAATGATAATCACCGTTGCATGTAGTAAACTGCCAGGAGCTTATGTGGGCACAGTGGAAGAAATAATAGGGTTGGACTGCTGGGATGCTCACGTAAGGAAATATTAAGCATCCAGCCAATGATAATGGTACTGACCCCAGGGTACATGTTAGGTCTTATTACAGTTCAAGCCCAAAGAGCAGAACCTTATCTCTGTAGTGCTAGTTTATTTCTGTTTTATTTTACTTTATTGTCTTATGCCAGCGGCTCAAAGTGCTATGAGCTGGAATGAGCTAGACTTATGAAACTGGGCCCAATAACTGGAAATGATGCGCAAGTGCTTCCCAAGAAATATGAGCCAAATTTATTACATGGTGGCACTATAATTAACACAGAGAAATGTTTCTTTCAAAAGGCTGCACTCCTTGGCACATATACTCAGCTCAATGTGCTCTACAAAAAAGCCTCTTGGACTATAAAGGTCCTCAATGATGGATGTTTTGCAAATTTGCATGATGTGAAAAACAGTAAAAAGACTTTTAAATGTTGACTGAGTCATCAAATTTGCTGGCTTATGGGACTGAGAGATGCATTTCTGTCATAAATAAGTAAACTCGGTGCAAAAACATGGCCGCCAGCAATCAGAAGGTCTTTGCAAAAAGTGGAGCTAAGGGATAAATTGGCCATGACTCATTATTTCTCCAGTCATCAAAGATCTTAGTTGATAGCGTCAGTACGTGTTTTGGTTAGGTGTACAAACCATTTTAAGTGTGTCCTAATGATTGGTGTATGTGAGCGTGGCCAAATGAGCATTATGCGCTATATAATGCCTTTGCTCAAATTACTGTGACCTGGAATAAGCTAGAGACATGAAACTTGACGCCATAACTGAAAATGATGTCCTGATGCTCCACATCAAATTTGATCAGAATATACCAGTTGGTGGCGCTATAATTGAGAGTAAAAAAAGTTAAAACTTTGAGCCCCCTTGATTCTGACTGACTTAAAATTTTAAAGGTATCTACATCTCAATGTGCTCTGCAAAAAGGCTCTTGGACAATTGAGGCCACTGTGATGTCGTCTTTGCTAATTTGCATCACGTGTAATTCAGTAATATGAATGGACTTTTCTTAATTTTGACTCAATCAAAACCAAAATAGGTTTACAGCCTTGTGAGACAGAATATACATTTCCATTATAAATGAGCAGGATCGGTCAAAAAACATGGCCGCCATTATTGAAAAAAAAAAATTGTCAAGGGCAGGGCTTAGCAGTAAAAAGGCCATAACTCAAGTTTTCTTTGAGAGATCCTGATTAAACTCAGTAGACACAACTAGTATTAATCTCCGAATTAACAAACCAAGTTTCGTCCAATTCCAATGAGAGGTGGGGCCAATGGCAGGATTTGTAGCATGCTGTTATTGATATGCTGCAGACACTGTAATCGTGAGACAAGTGTGTGGTTGTCTGACTCCTTCAGACAGAACTAAGCTGAGATGACTTTGCTCAGCCTTGTGAAGCTGAAAACCCATTTGCTGCTACTTGTGGCTTCAATTTCGGGCAATTGAGCTGCTTCCATCTGCTGGCCGAGGGAGGGCTTGAACCCAGAATTGCTGCTTTATTTTTATCCACTGTGTTTTCTACAGCTGAATATTACCCAGTTTTTCAGATCTCAAATGCAAGTTGTGTGTAAGGCTAAATGAAAATCTCAATCTCTGCTGCAGTGCTGCCACTCTCAGACCATTTCACTCCCCTCCCTCTCACTCAAATGCTTTTTATTTCTCTGTACATTACCAGTCAGCGTGCTTCAGCTATGTGCTCAGGAGATTTAGCGTATACACAATTTTTTTTATGTCACTGACTCACTCGCTTTAATTTATCTTAATCATAGCTGTAGCTGAATCAAGACTAGTAATCAGAAATTGCATCATTCTGCACTGATGGTTTATGTGCAGTAGCTGACATGGATACTGTGAATGCAACACCATAGTGCATCTGAGGACAGGACAGCCTCCTCCTCAGTATCTGCTCTCTTGCATACAGGGTGCCATCTACTGGTCGCTTAAAAGTAAGACATGAGTGAGCTGTTAAAGTGGTAGAGAAATGAGAAAACTGGGAACAGCATAGCCTTAAATGGATTCATCAAAACGAGGAACCACATTTTCAATATGAATTATATTTATTTATATTCCAAATTGTTTTATCCTAATAAGTAAGTAAGAACAAGAAAGAGAGAGAGAGATTTTAAAGAATGGACAGAATGTGCCCTAAAGCATATTTGTGTAAATATTCATAGATACAATATCCTGCCCACCTAACATTCATGGATCACTTGCATTTGTAATGTCAACAGAATGAAGTAATGAAGTGAAGTAATACCAGGAAGGAACTAACAGAGGTAGAGATGTGGGGGACCACTAATGTAGTGTTTGCATCACATTTGTTTGCATAGACATAGTCTAAAAATGGGTGACAGGGTTTTTGGGAACATTTTTAAGGAGTCCTTGACTATGCATCTGTCTTTCTGTAGTTTAACAATTGACATTATTATTTCACAAATCTAGTTTGAATGAGATGGAGGGCAGGGGGATTTCCAGCTAGGAACAATAAGCCGGCAGGCTGGTTATGTTGAGAGCGCCATTACATCTGATTAACGTCCGGAAATAAACAGCTCAAATTTAATAATAAAGATTACATCTTTCATTATTTCAATTTCTATTTAATTAATCTTTATTTAATCAGGCAGTCTCATTAAGATTAAGATCTCTTTTCTTTTTTAAGAGAGGCCTGAGAACGAGAAACATTCGCAAGAACACAATCAGCAGGACAAAAACAACACAACTGCACAATGAAAAAGGAACTTAAGGAACAAGAATCATAACACTGGTAGTGGACTGGTGGTTATAAAAAAAAGCCAGCATGAGCTGTGGGGCTCCATTAAGATCATCATCACCACACAACTATGTTTAATTATATAATACTAATATATAATGTAAAAGTACAAATAAACTCAGGTTTAAGAGACGTTGATGAGTAAACCCCAGACATATTGCACAAGCTATTGCTCAAACAGTGTATACCTTTTATTCTCAAAGAGTGTCATAAAAATATAAAAGCACACCAAAGAAGCGTCATGTATTTAAGGGACACTCCATCAATTTAATGTATAATCTTGAATAAACAACCCCAAATTTGGCATTATCTCAGCTTGGGCCAAGACCTAGAGAGCTTGTAATACAAACTGAGTTTGAAAGATGAGGGATAAAGGAGGCAGCAATGATATAATGAAAGACAGTATTGAGTTAAATGTAGGATTATTAAAACAAAGCCTTGATTACTGAGCTGTTAATGTACTGAAGCAGCAAACAGTGACACAGTGACAAGTGTAACATGCATCACCCAAGCACATTGTTTGACATTAAAAAATACTAAGACTATTATATACTGCACCTTGAGGCACAACCTAAAACTTTTGTTTGTATATTTTTTACACATTCACACTTTTTACACAAGAATTTCAAACAATCATTGCTTAGTTTTTAAAAAAATATTTAAAAAGCACTTCTTCCAGATGACATACTGTATGTATTTAAATCATCTAAAGTAAATGTATTTTAGTGCAAATGATGGTTTCTGTCACCCTCCCTAAGTTTTGAACTAATAATTTTTCTTCATTAGCACTAATTAATCCTCATATTCCCCCTGTATGCTTGTTATGTATCACCTGTAATCATCAGCATAGGCGTACATAACGAGGAACACAGGACATGTCCCTCTCAATATTTAGAACATGTGCATTTGTCCAGCATCAATTGAGGCAGGAAACGCACAAATTAGTGCATAAAAAAATCCCCAGAATACAGGGAAATAAAGGAACAGTGTGTAAGATTAAGGAGGATTTAGTGGCATCTAGCAATGAGGACTGCAGATTGCAACAGCTGAAATTCTCCCGTTTAGAATTCCTTCAGTGTTCATTGTTCAGGAGGTTTTTACAGGGAGCTGGATTATCCACAGAGGTCTCTTCTTGAAAACAAATTGACCTGGGGATTTAAACTGGTAGAAACACTGAATAAAGCAGTTTCATGTGAGAAATATGTTTTTCTGATGCTGTTTGGCACATTGCAGAAGGGGAGCTCACCCACTACATGCTAGTATGTGCTCCCCTTTTCTCTCTGATAACATAAGATCCAGACATCCAGGAGGTTTTCACCAGGAGCTGAACTATCTGCAGAGGTCTCGTCCTCTTCAAAGCAAATGGACCTGCTGATTTAAACTGGGAAGAACACTAAATAAACCAGTTTCACATTTAAAAAATCTGTGTATTTGCAACAGAAGGGCTGTTTATTACAGTGGCTGATGTGTAAACGCAAAAACGTGAATGTCTCTATCGATAGCCAGCATTTGGTTCGTCTGTTCTGAGATACTGTAGAAGCATGGTGGTGCAACATGGCGATCTCCATGGATGAGGGCCTGCTATATGAAGATATGAATTGCTCATCCTAAGGTAACAAAAACACAATTTCAGGTTATTATAGACAAAAGAAAACATACTTCTTATATTCAGTTTCTGACTATGTATCCCCTCAATCATACACACTGGACCTTTAAATGATCTTTGCTTAAACCTCTGTTAGGGACGACCCCTAAACCTCCTGTCTTATATTCCCCCGAGGTGCCTCTGATTATCAAACAAATTGTTCACTTTTTTGTGGCACCACAGGCTTTGCTAAGATGAAGGTGTCCTCTTTTTGGATGAGCATCAATGAACAGCCCCATTTGACCTTTGACCTACTTCCTGAAGTAAAGGCGGGAAACAAACTGCAAAAGCAAATGTAACAGAACATATACGGTCACTTTAAATACACTTTAAATCACGGATTTACTGTCAATGAGCAGCTATTCTCATTTTGAGCAACTCAATTTATTATTTCACAACTAAGAAGAGCTGACAAGATTCTCAAATGACACATCACACTTGCAAGAAAAAAACACAAGAGGTCGCCACTGAGAGGACTTTGAGTGCACCCATCTGTAGGTCTCTGATGAGAGCTATGAGGAGATAGAAACACACTCTTGGACAAACATTTTCTGGCCATCATTTCCCATATTCCCATCTGATAAATAAGAACAGAAATAGAACTAAACATACCTGACGATATGCAATGTGCTGTATGTACTTTTAATGACTTATTGTGCCCTAAAACGCCAAAACTTGGTATAGGGAGTTCAATCTGATCAGTATTCTTGAATAAAGCGAGCACAACACACACAGAGACACAAAACCTACACCAAGCGTCACTGACACGGACTTTTGGTACTAACTGTTAATTCCTACCAGACCTCTCTGGGGAGTCATGGTAACTGTTCACCAGGCCATTCTTTCTTTAATAATCGCTCACTGACAGCGTGAAACCTGTATTTGTTCAGCCTGTATTTAAGCTTATACTTAAGGTTAGAAATAAAGAAATATTTTTGAAGTTATTTAGGATATTTTATAAAGCACATGATGCTTGTGCTTCGTTGTGCATTGGGGTATGATTTGAGATGCTTTGGTCATCCATCACTGTCACTGAGCAGCTCTTCACATCCTGATGAGCTCATTGTTATGCACAACCTGTCTCATTCTCAGTCTCTCAGGTCATGAGATACAGTATTAGTAGCTCCAGTCAAACTCAAAAGAAATCATTTAGAGTACACAATGTTCAGCTGCCTTCTGACTTTTACAGTTTCCTGTAGATTGTAGAGAAGTTTTTAGGGGTGTGGCTCACATATAAAATTGCATCAAGGGACTCAGTACCATCAGTTACATATTCTATCATGAATAGCTTCTTTATTTTAGTCTTTATTTCCATGTAATAACATTAATAGCCAGAATTGTCATAAAATGATGTTCCCATGAATACTAAAGTGGTGCAAATCTCAGTCTCTAGAGGCAGATGAGCGTGAATGTCCTCACTTCTCATAATCCTACCAAATGTTCGCCCTCATTTGCATTCCCAAACCATGAACAGATTCCTAAAATAAAACTGAATAGTATAACATGACAAAATGTATCTCCATGTTACATGTAGGAGCCCAAAACTGAATTTCCTACCCACCAGGTCCAGAATCTAATAGTACGGGGGGAAGGAATTGCACAACGACCACGATACAATCACACAACAAAAAGGGGCCTAATACACTTGCAAAGTTTTGTGACCAAACCTTTTCACAAATTTAAGGATTGATACATTTAAGTAAAAGACAATAGAATGTGATTAGTGCCAGCAAATAGCGGATTTAGTGTTTCAGTAGCAAAATGGGTTGGACAAGAACATCTTTGTGATAAACATGACACTTGTCATACTTTTGCAACTGCTTAAGGACTGTTCATTACTCATGAGAGGGGAGGGGTGGTGCAAAAAGGAGGACATGTGTCAAATAAGCTTTGGGGAGAGACTTGTGTTTTTGATTTTGGCTTAGGGCTGAGGGACATACAGCTTTAAATGGCTGTTTTTGTATTTATTTTACCGCTCATTTTAAAGAAAATATCTGAACCGGCAAAAATTACACTACTTATCATAGCCAAAAACTGTTGAAACAAATTTTTTTGGATTTTCAAATTTACAAAGGTCCTTGCTTGAACAAGGACACATTACGTGGGACAAACGCTTTAATCAAAAACAAACAAACAAACAAACAAACAAATCTAGGCTGAAATAGTGATATTTTCTTTAATTTAAGGTTTTGCCAAAAATAAGCTGTTTGCACTAAATAACCTACATGCATGACAAGAGTGAAATATCAAGGATATTTTCAACTCCAGGATGTCATCTTCAACTTTTGACTTTCAAAAATCAAAGGCTAAGGCAGAATTTATATTTCTGCATTGAACCGACGCCATAGGCTCTGCGTTGACGTAGCCTGACGTATACCTTCCCAGAAATGTAACTACACGTCGTGCCGACACAGACCTCCTGTCCTATTTTTGTGAGCTGAAAACCATTTCCCTCAGTGGAGACAAAGCTTTTATTTACTTTAATTTCACAGATAAGATACTATAAATTGTGAAGACAATAAAGCCTCTACAAAATAACATTTTAAGTCCTGTGTGTGATTTATCCTTCAGGGATTTATACTTCAAGATTTATCCTGGCTTCATGTTATGTGTGTTTGGAAAGCGTGATTAGTATAAGACAGTTGTGAGTTGCAATGGAGCTGAATTTTGTGACGTTACCTTTGTTAAATGTTGCTGTTGTCCCTGGCTTCATATGAGTTGAGAGAAGTCTGCTGGCTGCCAAGCTAATTTATACAATATGAAATGTCATAGGCTTGTGCCAAAAACATTTGCATGTTGTATTTGTGGGGGCAGTGTGTCCAGATAAAGACAAATGCCTTGTCTGTGAATACTGCAAGTTAGAGTGAAACTGATTTGTGTACTTGTGTTCGTAGGGTCTGCCACACAAGTATAAATTCCCCTTAATTTTTAAAATGTAACAACTAATTTATCCCAGTCGCTCCGGAAGTCAAATGACAAATATTTGAAGCTTCGGAGAGGGGTAAAAAAAAAACAAAGTAACATCCCAGCAACCCCCCTCTTCTGACAAGTGAAGAATAGTCCCTTAGGTGTACATCCAAGGAACAACCAGCCTTTGGATTTATTTTAGGAAGCTCTGCATTCAAGGCACTCACACTTGGGCATGGCACATATTTAAAATTAAGCCTCAGTATGTGACCACAGAATCACAGTAAACTCTCTGTAAACTATAAATGCATTAAATGCTGGATGAGACGTGGAACTCTCTGTCCATAACCACCAGTCATAATCTAATATTGTATGCCATGTCTCAGACAGAGGTCAACCAACTTATAAGGTTGGTCTGACTTTGAGAGAGAGAGAGAGAAAGGACCATATATGGCTGTACAGTGCTGAGTGGATCCACAGTTCCCATAGTGCTTGGATCACTGTTTAGCTTTCTCTGTCAATAATTAATGTTACATTTGTTACATTTGTTCATGTTTGCTACTGAGATTCTGTTTTGATTTTTGTCACCATGCTACAGTTTTGGCTGACTTTTGTTTCTCTTTAATCATCTCATGTATGTCTAATGCACATTTCCTCTCTCCTCACTGTGACCTTGATTTTAAAATAACCATATAGGCCACTATACATATTTAGGCACCGACAAGTTCAATCTATGTAAAGTTGAGAGTCAGACTCCGATTTAGGAGTTTACTGGGAGCATTTGAAGGCAACATATTACGTCGCCTCCGCTTCCGACGAATCGCGCAGGAGCCGGGGCGCCTCCCCACCCTCCGCGCTGAGCAGAGCCGCTTGAGTAGAGACGCACACAGCGGAGTTCTGTCCATCTCTGCTCGCAGCTAACTACCCCGCAGCAAGGCCACTGCGGGAAGATGGCGACGGAAAAACAGAAACATGAAGGAAGAGTTAAAATTGGACATTACATTCTCGGAGACACACTCGGAGTGGGGACGTTTGGAAAGGTTAAAGGTACGTGTGACTGTCTTGACGTTTGTGCATCCTGCCAACTGAAAGATGGTGGCCACGGGAGCTTTTAGCTTAGCTGCTAATTTAGCATGCTATGAAAGCTAACTTGTCGCAACGCCAGCAAGGTAGCACACTTGTTGTCCTGCTAGTTAGCTCAACTTGTTTGTGACAAACATCACGTTTTGGGGGGATGTAGCTGCAGTTGCCAGCGACAGTCACACAATGCAAGTTTTACGGTATTAGCACATAGCTACATATGTCAGTTAGTTAGCGGCGGTTGCGTTGTGAGCTAGCCAGAGAGCCACAAGTCGCTTGTCAGGACAGACACCGGGAAGTAAACCGTGTGGACTTGTGTTAGCGCTAGCTGGGTACATATTCATAGAAAGCATTTCGCTGGCGTGATTCGTGTAGTTTCCTCGACACAGTTTTTTAAAACATGGCACAAGAAAGTTCTGCAGCTCCGCACTATATTTGGTCTCAACTCTCCCCTCCTTATGAGTTGTATTTGCCATCCTCTTGAAGAGAGTAATGCCTTTAGATGCAAACCTGGCCAAATCTACGCCCAGTGTTGTCAGTCCAGAGGGTGGTACGATTAGTATGTCAATATACAGTTTAGCTTGTATCAACACCCATTGGTCTGAAATGTCTGTATGTATTTGGCCACACTTTATTTTCAGATTAGCCTCTATTATCGACTGATGTGATAGTTAAACGACTGAAATCTCTCGTACAGGCTGCTCTGTTTTATCATGTAGTGCATTTTGTCTCTTAGGAACACATAATTAAGCTGTAATGTACCCAAATGAAGTGAACCAACCAGGCTCTCTGTAAAAAAACACAGTCAGAGAAACCACAAGGTCTGTTTACAGTTAATTCCCCGTGAGTCATCTCTTTGCACTCGGTTTTTTTGTTGTTCTTGTTGGGAAAAAGAAGACCACAGGTCACTGGGTTTTTTGCTCTGTGATTATGGTCTTGATTACTGAAGACTTGGTTAATAGTTCACCACCAGCACAACTGGTAAATCAATAGCAGTTGTTTACTAATTCATGAGTGCAAGTGTGCTGCATTCCCACCTTCATTCAGATGTTGTAGCTATTTTTCTCTGTATAGTCATCTGTTCTGGTATGTGTCAGATGCGGATGGATACTTTTTCTCTGCCTGCTGCTCTTGCATGTCACTAGTGTAATGTGAAATCTTTGCAGCATGAGTTATTTTCACTTCAAATAAAGGATTACATATTTGGGTTTAGATAAATCTCTCCATTTGGTTGGGAACACCCTTCAGCAGCTACTGACTAAACCCGTCCTCAAGATAAGAGCTAGTTGCTTGGAATGTTCTTGGGCTGAAGTCTTGAGTGTCATGGTTACAGAAGCATAGACACTGTGGTGTTTGTAGATGTGCCTTTAGCTTTTACAGACACTTCATTGCAGTTTGTTACACTTAAAGCTACTATAATCAATTTTATTACACCAGTAACTGATCAAATGACTACTTTTATGTGAATGGGGTTGCTTGAAGTAATTAACCCACTGAGAAATATCGCTTCACTCGGCAGTACCGCTCAAATCTGCAAAGCGTTTTAACGTCTTCCAGCTCATTGTTTTGTTTTTGTGGCCTGCAGCTTTACTGTTTTGGTTCACTGTCTGGTTCTTCTGGCATCATTTCCAGATGTGACAAGCAGCTGTTTTCAGCAAAATGCTTTAATAATCCCACTGTACGCTGCCTGCCCAGCACTCAAAGGCAAATGGACAAAGTTAGCAACGACCTGGTGAACACAGTGGAGTATTTAGTGGCTTAATGGCAAGTTATTTCTCCCAGGAGTTGGTGGGGACCAGACTGGAGTTAAAAGGAATGTGAATACCAGACCTACATTCATTAGGTGGACAAAAACACGACTCAAAAGAAATGATAATTTTGCTCTGTGTCCACTGGATGTGTAATAAGTAACTGTGTGCTAACATGTTTGCCATATTAGCTTTATTAGGCGGTAATGTTAATGGTTGTTTACAGCTTGGGACCCACTTCCCCCAAGTGGCCAAAAAATCACTTTGTGCAGGTATAAATAATGAGTGATTTTCTTAGTTTTGAAAAGTTACATTACTTTTGCATTATTCTATAATATTTCCTCCGGTAATTGTGATGTCTTTCATCTTTTATATATCCTACGTTACAATTGCCACAACTTACGAAGCTCATTTTGTTTTATCTTGCAGTGGGCCAACATGAGCTGACCAAGCACCAAGTGGCGGTTAAGATCTTGAACAGGCAGAAGATCCGCAGTTTGGACGTGGTGGGAAAGATCCGAAGGGAGATCCAGAACCTCAAGCTTTTTAGGCATCCTCACATAATTAAACTGTAAGTCCTAGATTACACCCTGCTCACTGCTCCGTAATCCCCCTGCCACCACATTAATGCCACCCACTGAGCTATTTCCAGGCTTTAATGGTGTGTTTCAGAATACATCCATGTGGGACGATATCTGTCTGACCCAGTCTTCCTCTCCCTGCAGTCCTCGGCTCAGTCTGCTTTATTGCCTGTTTTGGTTATCCGCTCGGTTGACCTTTCATTTTAATATGAAAAAGTGCTTTATCACCGTCTTTCATCATGCTTTGCTGTGCGATCTCCTCTCCCTCAGTTTAGTGTTCACTAAAAGTGTATTCACCAGTGTCTTCACAGAACTTACGGGCCTGTATTGTGCAGTTGTTATATAGCAGGAAAGAGCTGTCACCCCAAATCCAAATTGGTGCATGTGCCAAAACAAACATACTATCTGACCTGTTTGAGATAGTTTATGGCACTGACTGCTGATAACATCTGCGTGTGTTGGTGCAGATGGATACATGACTGTGCGATTTTGAGTGAGTCGTTGTTTAAGTTCACATGTCCTAACTTACTGTGACGGTAATCAGAGACCAACTCAGTACACTGTTTGTGCTCTAATGCTCATGTACGTCAAGCAGTGATGATAACCACTGCAAGCCTGATCTAAACAGTCCATTTGGCAACACAAAAATGCATTTGGGGTACACTGTTGCTGAAAGAGGCACTGATCTAAAAATATATTCAGAAAATTGCAGTGGTTCCTTCGGACCTGGTATGTGAATGTCCACAGCAAGCAGCTTGAGCCCAAGGCCAAAGTTACTGGGTCATTTAAGTGACCATGAGGTGTGGCTAATTGCCTGAAATACCAGCTCCATGTCATGCATGCACAAGAATGTAAACTCAGTGTGAGTGTGTGTGTCTTTGCCTTTGTGTGTGTGCCTGTGTGTGTGTCTTTTGTGTGTGTGTCTTTGTGAGCGAGAGATCCCATCTTTGACAGGGCGCACAAACACTGGGGCAAAGGGCACAGTTTTGCCCATCTAGTCTGAATAGTGTCAAGTGAGGACAAGTGGAGCAATATAACACAAAACGGCTATATTTGGTCATCAGGATGTTAATTGTGACAATGAGATGAGAAGTTAGTCAACATCCGTCTTATCTACTGAAACTCTGCTCATTTTAAATTTAGACTCATTTGTTTCTGTAGACTTGCTGCAGTTAGTACTGCATTTACCTTTAGACAGACATGGCAATTTTGTGATAGTGGATTAAAGATGAGACAGTTTTCCTGTCACATTGTCATTAGTTTGCTGCAGTTTTTTTAGTATTATAAAACATGTGGATTCAGAACTGCAGGGCTTACAGTGTGGTTTCTGTGCTGCTGACAGAAGTTTCTGTTGTGCTGTTAGCTGATTCTGCTGCTTGATATTGAATATGATAATCACAGGGAGAAATTTGGCTTACGCTCAAGTGTAACCACACAGCCACTGTAGTGTAAACAGGTAGGTATGATGGGTGTCAGTGTGGATTCTGAGGTGCAAGAATTTCTCACTAATCCTTGGACTGAAAGGATAGGCAGCAACTAATAACACATTCTTCAGTTCCTCAATGAAGTTAAAACCAGTGCTGTTGCAATATTAGCTATCTACAGTACTTCTGAGTATTGATGCTGCACTTCATACTGTGTCTCCACACAATATAGATCAAATTTCATAAGTGCTGCATCATAGATAAAGGTATTACACTATGGTATTTGTAGTTAACAATATGCTTTTGTTGCTTGGAAGCATTAAGTCTTGATTGTTTGAAAACTAGGCTCACAAACTGAGCTCGAAGGTGCATTGAAACACAAGTTTGAGAAGTGTGTCACATGGCGCCTTTAACATTGAGGCATAAAATAACAAGACGTTATGTTTTAGTCACATTGTTGCTCTTTCATTTGACTGAAAACGGAGCCACACCCACATCAACAGGCCAAGATAGGTTTTGTGCTTGTTTTTGTAAGACATGGAGAACACAGAGCCATTTCCTCTGGCCACTTTTGATGTTTCTACAATATTCCATGGTGGGATACCAAATCCTAGAGATTTAATAGCATGCATCATATTTTTTCTTTGTGAAAATTATGACATTATAACCCATAAGTGTCTTTATTTGAGTGGTGTTACATCTGATGCATATGATTTTAATTTTGCATTATTTTCTGCAGGTATCAGGTTATTAGCACCCCTACAGATATCTTCATGGTGATGGAGTATGTCTCAGGAGGCGAGCTATTCGACTACATCTGCAAAAATGGAAAGGTAATACACTGTGATACTGGAAAGTGACTTCTAGCCTCATATAATGATGTCCTACATTTTCCTCCACTCTTTCCATCTTGCCATATGGAGCAGATGTTGTATATTTTATTATCAGTGAGTGGACGGGAACACAGAAGTGCATTATGTACTTCTCGGTGTTACTGCCAGCCTTTGGTGCAGATACAGGACAGCAACCTGTGAACCAAAAACTGACAGCGGCTGGAAAAGATATCAAAACACACCATGAAGTGCTGCTTAGTCAGCTGTGATGTGCTAACTGAGTCACAGAGAAGATGACACCTAATGGATAATTTCTGCTTTGACAGTTGGAAGAAAAGGAGAGTCGTCGGCTGTTCCAGCAGATTATTTCTGCAGTAGACTACTGCCACAGACACATGGTGGTGCACCGAGACCTCAAGCCTGAAAATGTGCTGCTTGATGCGCACATGAATGCCAAGATTGCAGACTTCGGTAAGAGTTTATCAGTCCTAAACTTAAGAGTCTTTAGAGGTGACAATTTTTAACCTCAAAATTATGCACCCAGTAGTACAGGACTTTGCTTAGTAACTCTTCATTAAATGTACCATGTTGAGTTTTGTGACTACTAACAGGGCTATGAAGCAGTGTTTTTTTGAGTGGGTCCCTACTGTTTTTATATTATATGTAGGAATGCACCAATCCAATATGCACGATTGTATTTGGGGCTGATTCTGATCATATAATAATGGTGTTAAATTCTGTGCAGGTTTATCAAACATGATGTCAGATGGAGAGTTCCTGCGAACAAGCTGTGGTTCTCCAAACTATGCTGCTCCTGAGGTCATCTCAGGAAGGTAAGCTGACAGTGACACAGAACTTTAAGTGACAGTTCACTCCCAAATCAAAAATGCATATTTTTTGTCCTCTTACCTGTAGCACTTTTAATCAGTCTAGATGTTTTGGTCTGCAGTTTTCTTTCTATTGAATTACACCACCAAAAGGAAATTTGTATTTCATGGTTGAGAGCTTTGTTCTTGTGAAAGGGCGAGATGTGTACATTGATGGCGTTCTCCTCAGCTGAGCTTAGTGGTGCTAGGTGAGCTAGCAGTAGATGCACTTTGCCTTCTGCTTGGTGATACAGTTGGCATATGTAGTATGGTAGAAAGAAAATAGTTCCTATATGAAACTGCTTACAACAAGGCCTGCGGATTATCTTAAGTTAGTTAGTTAAAAACATAGGTAGATACGGAGATACAAGCAAGAAGAAGAAAGTATATTTCTGATTTGGGTGTGACCTGTGCCTTTAAGCATTCCCCCATCATGTTGCTACAAGATGTTGCTGTATAAACAAAACCTAGTGAAATGTAGCTTTCATGATTACAGGACTGTTTATTTTTACCTGTCCTCAGGTTATATGCTGGTCCAGAGGTAGATATCTGGAGCAGCGGGGTCATTCTCTATGCCTTGTTATGTGGAACACTTCCCTTTGATGACGACCACGTGCCAACGCTGTTTAAGAAGATCTGCGATGGGATCTTTTTCACCCCGCAGTATCTGAACCCGTCAGTAATAAGCCTCCTTAAACACATGCTGCAGGTGGACCCCATGAAAAGAGCCACCATCAAAGAGATCCGGTAAGCCTGATGGGATTAATTACAAAGTCAAACTAATATTAGAACCGTCTAGTTATTTTTGTGTAGATTACAGAGCAGATTGAAGAAATGTTAACATGTAAAACTAGTCATATTGACAATGTGAGTGGTTTGTTTTACAACAAAAATGATTTCTCCTCCCATAGAGAGGATGAGTGGTTCAAACAGGGCCTACCCAAATATTTGTTCCCTGAGGACCCCTCCTACAGTAACAACATGATTGACGACGAGGCCCTGAAGGAGGTATGTGAGAAGTTTGAGTGCACAGAGGAGGAAGTCCTGGCCTGCATATACAGTCGTAACCATCAGGACCCACTGGCCGTCGCCTACCATCTCATCATTGACAATCGTCGCATCATGAGCGAAGCAAAGGATTTCTACTTGGCGTCCAGCCCTCCCGACTCTTTTCTAGATGACCAGCACTTGACCTCATCCGGTGCAGCTGTGGCCGGTATTATCAAGCCCCACCCCGAGCGCGTGCCCTTCCTGTTGGCGGAGACTCCTCCCAGGCCTCGCCACACACTGGACGAATTGAACCCCCAGAAGTCCAAACACCAGGGTGTTAGAAGGGCCAAGTGGCACCTGGGCATCCGAAGTCAGAGTAGACCCAATGATATCATGTCAGAAGTGTGCCGTGCCATGAAACAGCTGGATTACGAGTGGAAGGTAAGGAAGAAACTCCATGAGAGGGCACACAGGAGAAAATAGGTCAAGATGGTGCTGCATTAGTTGTTACTGAAAAGCAGTAAAACGAAATGGGGTCACACATTAAAATTGTAACTAGAGCTGAGATTATGTAACTTAACTGTAGATAACAATTTGTGATATTGGAGTTCCTTTAAAGAGGTCGTTTCATACAGTCATGGTTTCATAACTCTTTCAGGTTGTGAATCCATATTATCTACGTGTGAGAAGGAAGAATCCGATAACTGGGATGCAAACCAAGATGAGCCTTCAACTTTACCAAGTGGACAGTAGAACCTACCTCCTCGACTTCCGTAGCATAGACGGTAAGTTTTAACCACACTGTTCTGCATCAGCTACATTTACTAAGATGAACATTTAAAAGACAGCTTAAAATAAACTGTATTTGTGTTCTCTGATGTTAGTTGTACCATTTGAACTAGTCCCATACCATTTAATTGCAGTTTGATAGAGTTTATAAGCTGTGAACATTGACAAGATATTCTGCTGAGCCCTGAATTCGGCTCCCTGTATCTGTGTCGTGTTTTCCTGGCTTCTGTCCTGCAGTGTGCTCTGTCAGTGCAGACTCCATAAATGATTGACTCAGGGTTGAGGGCCTGGGCTCTGTGTAGGTGCGCAGCGGTACCTCAAAGGCAAATATGAGATAAGAGTGTTGTTATGAGCTGAATTAACGTAGCACAGGCATGCTGTGTAAAGGGCAGGAGACTACATTTTGGCTGCACGCTACAGCAAAGTTAGCCACAGTGTTTATGTTTAGCTAAGGGATGTCAGTTTGTTTAATTTTGTGTTTGATACTAATAACAGGTTCATTTATAAGAAAGACAAAGGCGAAATGACATGAAATACAAGAGGCCTTACCTGTCAGTCTGGCATTCCACTGACTCGGTGAGCTTTAGGACTGCATTTCAAAGAACTATCTATTAAGAGGCTATAAAATTTTAATATTGCGTGATGTAAATGTCTTGCCCTTTATTTATTTTTTCTATTGGCTTGCTGACAGACAGGCGGCCAGCTGTGTTATCATGTGGAGACATGGTGCTCAATGCTCAACCTTTTGTCTGCGCTAGTTAGCAAGCCATAGCCACTCTGCACTGCATATCACCTGGATTGGGTGGGAGCAAGCTAACTGCCTCGCTCATGTGGTGATAACAGCTGGTAGTGTTGCCCTGAGTGGTGCTGTTATGGGGCAGTTTTTTTTTTTTTTTTTGTTATTAGCTGTGGAAAAATGGTGGCCACCTTCCAGTTTGCCCACAGGTGGCTCCAGTTAGTAAGCAGCTTCATTTTGAGCTGCAAAACCCCTGTAGCACAATGAAGTTAAAAAGAGAAGTCACAGTCTCATTTCACATCTTATCAATGGGGTACAACACTTGTGCAGTAAAACCTGGTCTGCAGTTGTTGAAAGGCTCTGGCGCTCTATTATAAAACATGGGGGTGATTGACTTGTTTCAGTCGGCCTTGGGTCGGAATTTTTTTGCACGAAAAATAAAGATACAGGTGAGAATTACAATTTTACCATTACTGAACAAGTTTGTTATAAAATACCATAAACAAATGCTGTCTATATGCAAACATTATCTTGTATGTCGGCCCCCAGTCACGTGAGTGTACCCTGAAGTTCTGTCAGGCTGCGCACACCCAAGGAGGCTAAAAAGAGCACAAGCAAAGAGCACCTGAGCAGACATCTGTCTCTTTTTTGTAGCGCCCTCTGCTGTAACCCTTTAACATTGCAGCTCTAGTTACCTTGCATGTGTCATATACAGACCACGTCCAAGCCTTCATGTATTAGCCTTGCCCAATGCTACCATGAGTCAGGACGGCGTCACCAGCAGGAATCGCCAAATGAGCGGTGCTACTAGCTCACTCCCACCCAACCCAGGTGGAGCGCAGTAGAGTAAACAGAGGAGTCGCAAAATTGATCTTTGGACCGATATGTGTAACCAGGCAAAAATGTTCTTATCCTATTAACAGTTAATCGTTGACATCCCAAGTTAGCTGCAGTGTAACCTGATGGCTTTAAGGATGGAACGCTGATTGGATCTGACATAGAAATGAAAAACTGAATGCCCAAGCTATTAGATGTATAAACTCTCCCAACAGCCTGAAACTACACTCAAAAGATGTATTACTGATGTCACTGTGTACAGCAGGAAAGAAAAAATATTTAGGACTAATTTGTAAATTAAATGTATTTCTTTTTTTGAGTGAATTCAATGCCTGCATATATCCTGGTCATAGACTTTGATATGGAAAAGAAATTACGTATTTCTATGTGTATTTTATGGCAAACATTTTGTGTCTTTTGTTACTCAGATGATATGGTGGAGACAAAATCTGGAACTGCTACCCCTCTCCGATCTGGGTCTGTGGGCAACTACCGCACCACTATTAAGAACGATGTGGATGGGGCAGATGCCCCAGCTACGTCTAGCACTGTGCACCCCACAAAGACCGCAGAAGGCTCCTTAGCTTCATCGTTGACCTCATCCATCGACTCAACTGGAGGGGGGGAAACGTCAACTGTCCCTCGACCAGGAAGCCACACCATCGAGTTCTTTGAGATGTGCGCAAATCTTATTAAACTACTTGCACGATAGCTTGCAAAACAATCGCTAGCCTTTTTTTCCTCTCCGAGTGTCTTTATAGCAATAAGCATGCAACCGATTCATGGCTCAGTTCATCCCGGCTGAGGATGAAGTGATTGTTCCATGGCACTGATGCAGGTTAGTGTTCCCTAAGCAGAAGGGATGTATACTGAGCTGGCAGGGAATGTAAGGGGTTATATGGAAAGATGAAAGACGAGCTACTTAATGGCTAGGACAGAACAACATTTAGGAGGGGGTTTTACAATTTCCCGATCAATTTAATAGCAAATGTCCACATCCCACCTATACATATATGCGCAAGTGATTACACTGAATTTTCTGTACTGTAGCCAGTGAGCACTACTTTCCAGTACAGAGACAAAGATCAAGTTTTTGCCTGCAGAGAAGGACGCCACATGTTGAGGGTTGGGTGTTTGGGTGGCAGTTGTAAAGGATGCAGGAAGCACTTTTGCACAAGTTTCTTTTATTTCCTGCTGCTCTTGTTGTTCTCTAAGTGGGGATCAGAGAAGTGGTGCAGATGTATCGGGGCGCTGCGCTGGCTATAACAAGGGTCGTCATACCCGTCACATTCATTGGACTCTGAAGAAGTGCAATGACCCCTGTATTTCTGTCTTGTGTCAGGGACAAACGAATGCTTCATCAGATTTATGTTTGGTTATTTTTTTTTTTTTTTGTGAATCTGAATTGTCAGAGACTAAATTTTCATGGTTTTGTCCTTGTTGTAAAAATTTGTTTGACTTTGTCTGTCCCCTACATTTTTATATATAAAGACGTGAATATATTTATCAGTGGACGGAGTGTTGGTTCTATTGGAAATGGAATTTTTTTTCCTTTATTGCATCAAGATCTAGTGCTGGATGGTATGTATTTTCTTTTTTTACTGTCTGGTTTTTAAATCAATATCACAGCTTTGTTTCCTTCAATCACAATTATTCTGATACTTGATTGTCTTTCCAGATAAATATAGCCTGCTTTTACCATTTAAGAGGTATTTTGCCATGACGGTCAAAATCTAGAAATATATCATTTTCACTGTCACATATTAAAATGACATGTTGATTTTGACTTTTTTTTGTTGTACTTTCTCTATTTGTTGTTTTTTAGACTAATGATTAGGATTTGATTATGATTATGAGTGAAATGCCTTTGCCTACATCCAATTTGTAAATGCCAATCCATCACAAGTGTATAGGCCTCAGGGCCCAATTTGAAAATGAGTAGTAGTAGCAATTACATGCAGTGCATGGACAATGACTATTGGCAGGTGAATACATTCAGAATATTGTCTTTTTTTGGATTTGCTTTGTTTGTTATTGCCGAGACATTCCCTTGATGGTTGACTCAGACAAAAGTTTAAACCTGAAACAAACTTGTGAGCATAGAATTGTTAAGTCCTGCAGGGTAGATCGATATTCTGTAGAAGGAGAAACATTGCACAAGCATTAAGATCATAAATGTGTGGGTGATTTATATTTGATTTTTAAAAAAGTCAGACTATATTGTATACTTGCAAGCTCACAAAGTCTTAGATATGTCTTTAATCACAAGTATGATGCGTCTCCCTCCGTTTCCTGTCCACAGTCTTAAAATTTTAAGTGGTGTCTGTTGTTTGGCTGCCTTATCATTATCAGTACTGTTTATCGGTTTTATGTAAGTAAACATTGGAATTCAGCGCTGGTCAGAATTATTGGCACCTTTTGCAATTTTAGGAGTTGAAGTCTACAAATTATTTTGTCAGTGTTGCTGATTCACAATTACTGTTAGTTAAAAATTGAAAGATTATTTTAAGTGTTTGCATTCCAAAAAAAGAAAATTCTTAACTACAAAACTTAAAAAAAAAAACATCTGACTGTTGCCAAACTATTGTGGACCTCAGTAACTGCTACCACCTTTTAATTGTCAATAGGAAAAAAAACATACTTGAATGGTAAACCGGTTTCTTACTCATCATTGTCATTTTTGTCTTAAGTCAGTTAATCCAGGTTTTCAAGAACTTTGCATGTTCTCATTGTAACGTCAAACACACACACAAAAATGTTTCATTTGTGTTAAGAGGTGTTAGCAATTGCTCAAGTCTCTGTTTCCAGTGTTTTGCTCTCCACAGCTTTAAAAATCTGAAATATTTCATTTGTATAAACAATTTTACATTTCAGAGATATAATATAACAAAAAAATTTGCCAAGAGTGACAATAATTGTGATCATTTTGTTTCTCTTGCTGTCCCACGGGACAGGTTTGGACTGAAATATTTAGTTGATATTTGACCTTTTATGTCTCAGTTTTAAACTAGAGTTTATGAAATATAGTGATCATGGTAAAGAAACACACTATGGTCTTGGAATGATATTGTGGAACTAAACATTTTTAGTTTTATAGGGCAGTTGCAAGTTTTGATTACAAAACTTTTCATGGGTTTTGTAGGAAAGATGAATGTGTGAAACCGTGACCTTTTTGACAGTTTATGGAGTAGCATCCTAGTGGACTGTTAGCAGATCAATTCTGTCAGTCTATCTGTTTGGACTGCTTCAAAGAAATATTGTTCTATTTTTGTTTGGTGTGTAAAGGGACCCTACCAGATTGACCAGTGTAAATCTGAATGGACAGTGTTGAAATCATTTGTATACACAACTGCCTAATAAACTGCTAAATTGCACACAATTCTGCTCAAGTTTCTTTGCATGTTTCTAGTCTTTTGACAGATTCAAGGAAAAATCAAGCCACATAAACTGTAAGTATAGTAATTTAACACCACAGTCATGCAACAAAGACAGCTAAGGGAAATGAATGTTACCTGAAAACAAGGAATGTTGAATTTCAGGGAGGTTTATACACTCAGAAGTAAAGTCCCGATTGCTGATGTTTTTCTTATTTAGCTGTTCAGATCATTTGTGCATTAGTGTGAGTGGAAAGCAGTGGTCATTTTGGATTAAATCTGTGACATGTATTTAAAAAAAAAAGCTTGCATGACATACTAAATGCAAAGTATGTCAGGTTGCTGATTTGAGGCCTCTCTGTGGTGCCATCTAGTGGGCAAAACTGAGCGTCAGTCCGAGCGTCAGGTTCGGTTCGTGTTTCTTTAAGAGACGATGTAAACATTCCCACAACTTCCGGGTCACCATGGCTAGCCGTTAGCTTCGTTTAGCTTGTCCATTTTTGCTTACGGAAAGCTGTTAAAGTCTGTGCGTATACCTCCTGAGTACATTTGTCTGTCTTTAAATAACAATTGCAATATGTTATGTAAGTTATAATAATAATTCGAGTGCAACTGGTGTAAGCAAACGTCCTGAGGTGTCAAGAGTTTGGGCAAGTGTTAGCTTTGTTATTATAGCTAACGTTAGCTAGCGTTGCTCTGACAGGATTGATTTTGTTTATTATCTCGTAATACTTAATACTAATACTCGTAATTAGTCGTGAGATAACTAACTATATGCACTGTCTTACGTAGAAAATACACCTAACTGTAGCAGACCAGATTTCACGGTATGTGAGTATCTGAGAGTAACATTGTGCTAAAATACAGCCAGTTTCCTAATATTTCACAATAAAACTCTTAATGGATTTTCCAGCACTGATTGCATACAGATTTCAGGTGAGACAGGATATTTGGTCGTATAGTCAGTGAACGCCCCCACCACCTACCCCACTCCATTTTCTCTACAGGATGGCTTCATTTGGCTGGAAGAGGAAAGTTGGTGAGAAGGTTTCCAAGTCAGTGGTGCAGCAGTTTGAGGCTGATGCAGAGAAGGCTGAACATGCTGGACGGAGTCAGGATGAGGACGTGGACTGGCTGCACGCAATCAAACGACGGAGGGAGATCCTGCTGGAGGACTGTGTAACCAAGAGCAAGAGGCTGAAGGATGAAGGTGCTATGCTGGCTGAACATGGCAGGTGAGGGGAGGTTTCTGTGCTTTCCATGTGCACATTATGTTCGTGACAGCTTGAAGAAGAGCACACAGAGACAAGCAAACATCCATTATCTGGACAGTTTTGTAACCTCTTTGTTAAATTGCTTGTATACAGAAGTAAATATTGAGTCTACATAAAACTACTGGTTGTTGTGTGGGTGGCGGGATTAGTTAGGGCTTTTAGAAAGATGCAGTGGACTGCAAATCCTAGGCTCTAAATATTTACTCACCTGTTGCTTTGATAAGAACAAGTATTGCTGAACAAATAAGCTATTATTTCCTTTGAAATACATTTCTGTACAGCAAGCAGGATTATAAATCATATCTTACTGTATGATACTGACGGCTTCCTGTCTGTGTGCTGCTGGATTTTTGTTATTGTTGATTACTCGATTCAGATAGCAGGGGCTTATCATGCTGTCCAAAGAAAGTTATGACAATAGCCAGTGAACTGTGAGCTCCTCATCTTCTGAATATAAGTAGGATCTGCTAATGATAAGCAATTAGGAAATTCATTGTGAGGAAGAAGGGGAAGGGGATTGCGATGAGGATAACGACACTCTCGTCCTTTAGCTTTAAGTGGTTCAGTCAATCATGAGACATACTGTCTTTATCTGCAGAGTAGTCTACAGGAGCTCAACTTAGCCAATAACAAGGGACATGTGATATTATAAACCCTCCAAGGGAGGGCACCATTGTACAGAGCACGGAGACCCATCTATAACCTAACAGCTCCCCACTGACTTGCTGCTTAAGATAAATATTGTATTTCAAAGGCACAGTCAAGCCATCTAAACTTTCCCAACTTTGGTTGTTGAATGGCATTTTTATGAAAGTACAAAGTGTGTTTTGGGCCATGGTAGAAGTCAGTCTCCGGGCCTATCAACCCATATTAATATTAGAGGGGGAAAAGGAAAAACATGGAGCAATTTAAGGGAAGCTTTTCAAACAGAAAGAGCAATTTTAAAAAACAAACAAACAAAAAAAGAAATGTTTAAACTTAAAATAACTTAACATTATTGTTTTAGGTGATATTTGTTTTAAAAAGGCTTCCAGCATTGGATTTAGTGTTATATTGTGTGATCACTGCATTACCTTTATAAGAAGTTGGCTTGCTTTGATAGACACGCATGTTGGAAAACAAAATAGGCCATCTTCAGAGACGGTTATCTGATATTTCTAATATGATAATTGACCATTTTAGCCAAATAATAATCACTTTGTGAAACCCCCCCTCACTCCAGGAGATGCAGTGTTGTTGCCCTTAGTGACTTCCTGTAATTGTATTTGTGAGGAGAAAGTGGATTTTGTATGGGGAAATTATGTCCTGCTGCTCCATAATGGCTGTTCAGTGGTTTGAGATGGTGTCTGGTCAGCGATGTCAGCCAGGAATTTTTTTTCCCTCTAACATCATTGACCTCTGATATCAGTCCATCAGTACTAAGGTTAAGATGCATCTGATGTAATTGAAGAGCTTGTCGAGTACCAGTGTGTGTTCTCATTAGCCCCTTTGAGTCACATTGGGCGTCATTCACAAACAGTGCGTACACATAAACCTGTGCTTGAACTGTGGGTACAAACATTTTACACATTAGTCTAAGATTCATCGATGTTTTCCTTACCTGAATTTGTTTGTACTCTGCGAAAAAATGCCTCAGACCATGGCGACGCACTGATGATGAAGGCCAGGCTGTCTTAGAAAAAAAGAAAACTTTAAAAATTCCTACCAAACCAAGCATACACGCTACAGTTTTGAAACTTCACCACAATGTTTTCCAAACTTCATCAACCATGACTCCAAAATATTGTCATTTTTTTCCAGGAAGATTGAAAATGTATTTAGCAAGAATTGGATGGTGTATGTTTACAGTAGTGTTTACAGTCAAACGTTTTCATGCACTGTAGGCTCAATTTTTGATAAATCAAAAATCTGAGAAACAAGTTTTGTGGAGGACAGTCTGGAGATGCTCTCTAGCAAGTTTGGTGACAATTGAGCAACAATTGTGGGAGGAGATACGTTTTATAAGTTTTACAGTTTCTGAAAAAAACAGAGTGATGGACTTCATAATTTGTAATGAGTCTAAATGGACAAAAGTTTCTGCAGTACTGGGGCTACATTGTGGTGAAGTTTCAAAAGTGTAGCATGTATCGTTGGTTTGGTAGGAATTTTTAAAGTTTTTAAATTTAAACGTTTATTGTGCCCCCCCCCAGGAGGGGGTGGCACATGTCCTTATAGTTGAGTAAATCTGGCATGGGGTCGGACATTTCTGTAAAGTTTGGTGAGTTTTTGCCCATGGGAAGTATGATTTCCTCGGAAGAAGAAAGAAAGAAAGAAAGAAAGAAAGAATTCTTCCGATTACATTAGGGTCCTTGGCTGCTTAGCAGCCCGAACCCTAATGATGCAACCTGCAAAATGACTCAGCTGATGCTAAATGCAGATTGTAATATCAACTTCCTTGATGTCTTCCTATTCTTCTGCTTGTTGCTCAGAATTGCCTAAAAATGCCCGGACCCGACCCATCGCTGCGCAGCAGCTATAATTGATTTTTATTGTTTTTATTTACTTGTTTTTTAATGTTCGCCCACTCCCACTAATTTCCAGTGCCATAAAATCTCACATATATAAAAGGGTATATAAAAGATTCCAGTTTACCTCCAAGCAGGTGTTACAGGAACAGTGTGTAAGATTTAGAGGGATTTAGTTGTATGTGGCAGATTGCAACCATAGACTGTCTGTAAAGCTGGATGATGCGTTTCCACTTACCCCCACTGTACAAAAATGAAGCCAAAATGTCCCAGATAGGCTGGCTTACTTGCACTGGTGATGTCATGTGGAGCCAGAGTGTGCACAGTAGTGATCTCCGCGGGGTTGAGTTCCTGCCCAAACAACTGTCCAACCAATCGTGAGCAACGCTATAGATAGCACAGCACATCGATTGGCAGACACAGCTGGCAATGACCTCAGATCTCTTTTTTTTTCTTTTTTCGGATAGATAATTAAAACCAAACTTATCAGGAAAACAAACAATTGAACATACATCAGCATGATAAGAACTACCTATAACAACAGAAACTAGCTTTAGGAGACATTTATTTGACATGTACTTTGAGGTTTTAGTTTGGCTCATGTCCCATCCACTAACGTGGAGACAGTAGGCTTTATGACCAGTACTGCAGCCAGCCACCAGGGGTCGATCAAGATGTTCTGGCTACACTTTTTGGGAGCTGTCATGTCCATCTTTTTTTACAGTCTATGATCACAACCAGCTGAAACTTCTCCTGGGTGGATTTATGTAGTGTTCACTGTTGAGGAAGTTTTCACCGGGAGATGAATTATCCACAGAGATGTCCTCCCCTCTCCAAAGCAGACAGACCAAATTATTTAAACTGGTAAAAACACTGAATAAAGCAGTTTCATATTATAAATTAGTGTTTCTCCAATGCTGTGTGGCTTATCAAAGACAGGATGCTCGCCCAGCACCAGCTAATGTGTACTCAGCTTTTTTCTCTGATAACCTGAGAACCAGACATTCAGGAGGTTTTTACCAGGTGCCAAATTATCCGCAGAGGCCTCCTCTTCTCCAAAACAAACATACCTGGTGATTAAAATCTTTAAAAACAGTGATTAAAGCAGTTTCATGTTTAAAAAATCAGTTTTTTTGGTACTGTTCTTTGTGAAGGGGCTGCTAACTATGGTGAGTGACTTGTCTGTTCTGGGCTACTGTAGAAACATGGGGGTGCAACATGGCAATCTCCATAAATGAGGACTGCTCTGTATGTTGATATAAACAAAACAGTTCTTTTTCAGGTGATTATACACTTAAGATAGCATTCTTATTATATTTCATTTCTGCCAATATGTCCCCCTACATCCTACACACTTTACCTTTAAGATATCTAGCGTTGCCAGAAGATATTGCAACCCATGCCTTCATGAGAGAGAGCATCTTCAGTGACCTACATAATATGTTTGAAGAGAGTGCTGAACGGCTTATCAGCTGTTGCTGACTGCCAAGACATTCACTAATATGTAGGCACAACGTCACTGCTCATTACGTGATACACCTTTTAAGCAAAGTATTTCTAATGTAGAGAATTTGTATGTTGATTGTAGTAGTGTCAGCTTAGAGTGAGTCAGTCACTAGCATACGCACGTTGGCAAGAACGCACATTTTCGTGAATAAGGTAGAAGTTTTAGTGCAACTTTTTTCAAACATTTTAAGGTCAACATTATGTAAATTAAGCAGAATAGCAAATCACAGTTAGGCTCAGTTTCCCGCAGTCAAGCAGTTACCAGGGTTTTACCAACCAAAGTTAATGTTAACATACATGTTACATGTTAAACATGTTTGGTAGTGTATGTATCCGTAATCTTCATACGGCAGCACACTCAAAATGTTTTTTGTAACATCGGGCAATACTGTCACGCAGAGTAGAATCTTAAAAAGGATGACAGACTGCTCTGTCATTTTTTCCTATGCATGAATTGGCTGGGTGACACTTTTATTCATGAACTGCACAGATGAAAGGAAAATAAAAAACACCCATTGTCTGACTGACGGATAAGTGAATGGTTAAACAAACAAACAATCCAAAGGAAGATTATACGAAACAGATTGTGTATTCATTCAGTAAATAGTGATTTATTATTGGAATCTTCTGCACATTTGCAATAGCTGCTCAAAGATTTAGCCTCAACAGGCCTTTTAAATAGGTCTTACAAAAGATGATTGACAGTTCCTTACTTCACTTAGACATTAAAAAACATTCCAGTTGTTTCAGAAATTTCATTAAATTTAATTAAAACACTGAGGTGAAAAAAATAGGCCATGCAGTTGCAGAGTTATGGCTCACTTTATGTCTTTAATAGCTAGTTAAAACAGTTGTGTGGGAGGTGTGGGAGTTTTGTGAGGCAGCAAGTCACATCATCATCCAAATACTTTTCATAGTTTGCTGATTTGTCTGGCTTCCAGCTGCCATGCTGAGTCAGTTTTTCAGGCTAAAACTGAGATGGCAAGTTGTGATTTGGCTCTGAGAGGCTATTTGAAATGTTCTGCATCCTCTTAGGGTCTGTTTTGTGTGTGTGGTTTAGATTAGTTTACTAGTATAATGTTGTCATCATAACCATGTGTTAGGGATGTTTCCGTCTTCGGGACAGCAGTGTGTAATATGATCGTAATGTCCCAGCATCCTTCTCTTTTCAGCACAATAACACAATGCCAATAGCTTGATTTGTTTCATATTCATTGACTTTTTCTTGAAAGTGCATTTGAGAGTGCACTTAGATCTTTCCAGTGATTGCAAGCTTCTGTTTATCTCACTTCTCTCTTTTTTGTTACTTTGACTGATGTGCAGAGATGCGATAACAGTAGAGGACTTGTTTTTAGCTCACAGGCTTCATGTGGTGTATTACCTATTGCTTAATTTCCTCACATGATTTTGCAGTGTCCTTTGCCTCATTTGTTGGACAGATTTCCACACCGCTCTAGTTCCATTTCCTCACTCATGTCTCTGACTGTTAGATAAAAGTAGCATATGCTTTCTCACGCTTGATCCTGGTTCTGGCTGTAGTATGAGTTTTATAAGTGATCAGTGTTGATGGTCTCACTGTGTGGTTTAAGTTGCTTTTGAATTTTTCGGGATATCCTTCTCCATAAATCTATAAAAGATGTGGACATGACAGACATGTATCGTCAAACCAAGCTTTTCACTTCATAATCTGTCTAAGCCTTTGTCTTGATCAGGCTATTGCAATGATTCTTGAGTCAATATTGACTTGAGAGGGAGAGCGTTGTTCGAGTGAACATGGACATACATACGTGCGTCCATTCGGTGTGTTAAAAAAGCAAATATCTGCTTGTCAGAAGCCCAAAGAATTGTCTATGCAAAATAGATCAGTAGACCACAGTGCTGACAGCTGCAGCGTGACTTCTGCCCAAATTTATGCAAATCCTGTTTATTGTTCTTCTCATATGTCTGAAAATAAGCCAGTAGCCAATCTCAGTCTCTCCCTAGCTTATATAAGAAACTGACTACATTACACCTTTCCCTGGGAAGAGTTTGATTTGCATCCTATCTGTTGACCTCAATGGATCTGTGTGTGTGTTTATTTAGCTTGCTGTAGACCTTTTATACTCTGTGCTGCCGTTCTGTCAGACAGGTAGACAGGTGGACTAGGAGCTATATCTCCTTTTTCACTGTGTTTATCAAGACAGGATCAAGCAGTCTTGTCTTAAATTCACTTTCACAAATATTAGGCCTTAAAAGTCATTACATAGTCTTAAATTTGAGTTTGTAAGGGCTTGAGTGCCACAAACATTTCATCTTATTTAATTTATCCATCTTTTAATTTCTTTTTGTCAAAATAAGTAAAACTCTTCTGCATGAAAGTCCACATTTCTGATGTGACAAATCTGTAAACCTATCACTGAACCTAACACTGTCTTTTACTTTATACTTGCACTTACCTGTTGGCAAAATGTAGATTAACCTAATTCATTCTAATAACCATATTCTTACATAAAACCTACTTCTGCACGGGACAACATATACTTACTCTTATTCTTACTTGCAATGCTTGAATAAAAAAATAGTCATTTGTCCGAAATCATTCTTAAATTTGTTTAAAATGATCCTGAAAAGGTCTAAAAAGCATTACATTTAAGTGCGTGATGCCTATACACACACCCTGTTATAGCTTTTTATTTGAGTAAGAATACAGAGTAACTTAAATCCGCAAAACAAATGGGAGGGATGATCGTGAACATTAAGTGCAATATGACTTGTAGCACCCAATATTATATAATTAAAACCAGTAATGAAATAACATGGCCAATAATGTAATTAAACATCCCGATTTATATTGTAATAACATTTCAGGAGAACTGTACTGTAAACTAAAGTGAAATCATATCTTACCCTAACCCTAAATACATATTAAAGCTGTATTAGTGTAACGGCGGGTGGTCAGGACTAGATCTCTAGTAAATAGTGAATTAATAAATTTTGGCAGTACAACTTCCATCCTCCCACTTCCCATTTGTGGTTAGGGTTACAAAGAGAGTTTGGTTGTACTGTTAGAATGTTTGTTTTTATGTTACGTATTTACTGGTACTTAGTAGGTTTGTCTTTGGGTGAATAAACTTCCTTTTTCCCACGCAGAAATTCACAAGATCAGGCGACGCAAAAGGGAAATTTCATTCAATAAGAATCACTGTTGACTCAGATGAAAAAGAAAATTTCATGGAGATTGAATTGTCCTTGCTGTTACCGCTCACTTGTGTAACATTTTCTGCAGCTTTTGTCATTTTTTGATAGTGTCTAATCTAAGATCTACTCTGGTGTAATGGACAATCTCAGACAACAACCAATCATCATAGATAAAAGCGGTTCATTTCCTCTTTATAGGGATTCTAGTTTAATGCATCTTTGCCTGATAAAAATGTAACTCTTGCTATTTGTTGTAAATTTCAAATTCTATAGAAAGCCTAGAGCTTTCAAAACATGAATTTAGAGTCAATTTAGAGTGTTGACAGTGGGAAAACATGGCAATACAATACTTTCTCTACATTTCAGAGAGAAAAAAAGTATCCATTTTAAACATTATAACATTATCTGTCAAGTTAATTACATTGTCAGTGAACCTATTACATTATTGGGTTGTATTCCATTTTCAATCCGATCAATTGCAAATTTTAGGACATTTTCAGGAAGTTGTTACGTTATTGGCTGCTACACTACACGACTCAGCAATGTTCCTGAAAAGTCTATTTATATCAGCCTGTAAGAAGTCTTATATAAGAATGGAAAGACATGATATGGGCACTGACTTCTCTATAACAAGCACCAACACATATTTCCAGGGAAAAGGACTTCATGTTTTCTACTGAACAAACATGTCAGTGGCCTTATGTTAGGTTACATAACGTATATCAAGTCTCAGGGCGGGGACAACCAAACTGTGTCTAATTTCACTGCTTTATATGAATGTGTATTTGAGCCTGTCATGCTTCAGCGCTGTGTTATCCCAAAGAATTGAACATGAGCTAAAGTTAATACAAAGTCATTTTTAACTCCATGTAGTTTAAGATGTCTGTGTAGGGCGTTGATAGCTTTGGGTAACTTTAGATCATAGTCAATAAGCATTAATGCACTGTAAATAATTTAGATGCATGTCTGTGGAGCAGTATATCATGCTGCAAAGCTTCTGCAGTTTATGATGCCATAAACAGTCTCCTATGTGATTAATCCCCCAGTTCTATAATGTCTGTTTAAACCATGTGTGTGTTTACTCTAGGCACTGGGAGGCCATTAAGAAGTTAGATGAGGCCATTCAGCTGACTCCAGACAATGCACTGCTGTATGAAATGAAGTCTCAGGTAAACTATAAACCTATATTTTTATTATTAACTCATTTTGTCACTGTACTAATCATTTATGCTGCTGTTTTTTTAAAGATAGGTTCACATTTTCCCCAATGATGTCTTAAGAGTACTATACTTATTAACATTGCACTCCCATGACATTAACGTTGAACGGAGAAAAAAAAAAAAATGATGCAGCCAAACCAGAGATATGGTCTATTTTATTCCACACATTCTTCCTCCTTATCAAAACCCGGTGGCTCGTGTTCTGCATGCTATATTTCTGTCAAAGGAGTCTGGTGGCTTTAGACGGGGGCAGCAGCAAAATATATTTTAGCCTCTTTAAAAAAGGACCATCTAAAAAAATCAATGTCAGTTTAAGTGTACGCAATATTTAGTTCAGTCAGGAACACTTTTGTCAAAGAAAACTTTATTTCCATTTGCAGTGTTATATTTGGCAGTATGGCTCTGTTCTGGGGCCCCTCTGCCTTTCCTCAGGTCTACGCACAAAGCCTCTTCCACACGCCTACATGGAAAACCATAAGAGAGCAGAGGAAGGGCAGAGAGATGTGCTCTCTCTGCCCTTCCATGTGCAAATGAGGGAAGCCTGAGGCAGAGAGGCAAACCTCCCTGCTCTTTCATGCGCCTACATGGAAAGCCAAAGGCAGAGAGAGCAGCAGCAAAGACCCCCCCTGGGAACAGAACTTAGGCAGCATCAATGACAAACAGAAATGACATTGATAAGTCAGACACAACATGAAAAGGAGGAGCTGGAGTGGAGGCAGGTTGCAAAACGGCTTGCAGAGGAAGCAGCAACAGTAGGCAGGCTAAAGCAGTTTAAATAGGGTGCCCTGAATAAGATTTGCCAGCTGGCTGCATAGAAAGGGATCATGTGATCTATCAGCTGACTCCCATCCATCAATCAGCTGCTCCATCAGTTGATTGGCTGTTTGAGATCAGTTGATGTAGCTGGGATGTGAGCTGCCTGAACTAACGCTATGCTCAATGTCATTTTCACCGGTTTACTTACCTGTCAGACAGCCCTCTGCGACAGGAAACTGAAGCTGTTACATTGCCATCTTCAAAGCCACCAGACTCTATTGACAGAAGCAGTAATTTTACCTCACAGAGCATGGGAGCTGCGGGTCTACCAGGGCCTTGATTGTTTAGTTTGTTTGTGTTATTGCGTTTTGTGTATTGTTGTGTGACTTTTGGAACCGAACTAACATGGCGTCCACCGCAGTACATGGTGTCATGTGTATCAGTGTCATATTGCAGAAACCTACATCGGGTAACAAGTTTTTATGATGCTAACACATACATACTTTGACCAAAAATTTACACTCTGGATTTGAATATATAAGGAACACTACTGTGAAGTTATAGAATGACATAAAAACCTCAAAAAAACAAAATAATAGAGCCACCCTTGAACCACATCGCTGATAAACACTATGTTCCTGCAGTTTCCTGGCACAGTATAACCGTGTGAAATGTGACGCAGTCCCACAGCTGCCTTTAGAGTTTTACATCTGGGCAGGACAATATAAATCTGACAAGGTTTTTGTGTGCAGGATATGCCAAGGAAATCATAGCCAACAAACTGTAAATCAGTCACTTGCAGCAACTTTCAAGATAACTGAACACGTATTTGGTTCATGTCCTTAAGTTTGGGAACTCTACTGACCACCAGCATGCTGTTTACACACTTCCTCACAGCTCCTGCTTGCGTGCTGTCTATGTGTGATTATTTAAAAGCTGTCATGGCCACACAGACCCTCTTTCAGCTGCCACTTTGGTATGCTTTTAAGCATAAGTGAAATCAGCAAAGTGATGACAGAGCTGAAAGTCTGCGGCATGTTTCCAAGTGCCTTCATGTTTTGGCTTTTTTAGCTTAATTTCCGTGTTCCTTAATGTTGTTCCTTTCACTTCCTCTTCCTCTGGGTTGATAGATTTGTGCGGTTTTTTTTGTCTAGTGTTCTGTCATCATCATGTTCTTCTAACGAAGGCATCTTTGAACAAATGTTTCCTATATATATTTGGGAATAGTGAAGAAGCCACAGGAGGTAGACAGAGCGACTCCATTATTTCTTATTCATTTACTACAGCTAACACAATAAAATCTCTCCTTATAGCCATAGCCGTTGTATGCCTAATATAATATTATCCATTATAGGATATTTGAGAAGGAAATCATTAGAGGACCAGGCCTGGAAAACCACCACAAAGAGGATTTTTTCCTCCCCTGCATGCTATGACTAACTTGAGGCATGACATAAGCACAGACGTTTCTGCTTAGATTCAGCCCCAATGTGTTTGACTACACATGTATAGCACATCTAACCTATCAGTGTCCATTATCAGGCTGAAAATAGGCTGGATCTCATCATATTCTCATTACTGGCCCAGATGACGGGGGTGCTTACACTGATGCTGGTCATTTACTTCCCCTCATCACTTTCTTCCGATTTAACTCAATCAGTATTGGGCCTTATACGTCCCCTGTCAGTCTGTGTGTCTGTTACAACAGACTGTCGTGCGCTCTGGAGGAAAGTGGCTCCATTCGTAAAACTGTCACCACATCGTCCTGGTTTCTGCTGATAGTGATACGTGACTAGTTATTTCATAAAAACTGTTGTAGATGTTGTAGTGCGATTAATTGGGCCTGCTGTGTTACATTGTGATATAAGTGTCTTTTAAAATCTTCCTTCAGTATGAACCAAAGTCACTCTGTTCCATGCATGTTAATAGTTTTACAGCTCTCATGCTATTTTGGTTTTCAGTGTTCAGACAGAGACATTTATGAGTATTAGTAGCCTATCACTGGACATGCCGATGTATCAAGCACAGGAATTAAGGTGGTGATAAAACCTCTACCAAGATGCTGGATGTGGTTTGGGTTCAGTGTACCACTATGTATTTTATTTTATCATAAATTAGTGCTATTCTTGCATCTTAATTTCTTGAAGAAGCTCACTCAAGAGTCAAGATGCAGTACTTCACTGTGATACTACGTAGTTGTTAGGATATCGGTCTTTGAGATGTCTGCCTTCTCTAAAATATAATAGAACTAGACGGCACTCAGTTTGTGCTGCTCAAAGTGCCAAAAGATACATTTGGAAAAACTCAACAGCATTGTCTCTTTCTAGAAATCATGACCCTGTTACTCAAGATAATCCACAGACCTTGTTGTTCACAGTTTCATGTAGGAACAGTTATCACTTCGCAGAAGGAAGTGTGCATCTACTTACAGGCGAGAGGCCCGTGCTTGGACACTGATAGTGTCCTCCTCGGCTGAGCTGTTATGTTAGCTAGCTCAGTGGTGTTAGGTGAGCTAGCAGGGGATGGCCTTCTCATCTCTCCGAAAGTAGACCAACAGCTCTTAATTTTTGGAAACATTCAGTTACACGTTACAGCATTACCCGTCAAACAGCAAGACGACCTCATTTCTTTCGGCTAATTCATTGTTGCATGAGATCAGACCTACCACTGTCATATCATCAGTAAATTTAACCTTTTCTCACAGTCACAGTGTGAACAATGAATACAGGCAAGGTGATAGTCCACAGCCCTGAGGCGCAGCAGTGTTTATATATCAGGTTTCAGAGAGCCTGTTGTTTATTTGTCCACCTATGTTTTGTGCTGTAGAAAGTCAAGAATCCAGCCCAATTAAGAGTGATCGTCTCCTATTTGCCATAACTCATGAAAAAGTTTTGCAGGTGAGATAGTATTAAAAGCAGAGCTAAAGAGAACCTGTGCATAAGTGGCAGGAGCTTCTAAGTGCTGCAGGATGGAATAGAGACAGAGGGACACAGCGTCCACTACAGACCTTTACGCCCTGCATGTTAACTGTAGGGCTCCAAGCTGACTGCGTTGGATAGGTGTTTACCTACTAGATTTTTTATTATCATAGATGTCAATGTGACAGGTCTGTAATTACTCAGGCAACTTTTCATGGATTCCTTCAGCACAGGGGTTATGACAGCAACTTTTTAATTGTTAAACAGTTTTTTTTGGTCACCAGGGTACACTTGTCAAGGATATGTGAGTTAACAGATTTCTAATAACAAAATGTGTATCATAATGAGATGATGTACTGACACCAACAACAGTATACTAACACAGTTTAATTCTAGCAGAGAGCTGCTCAAACTTAAACCTATATGTATCTCCTGACAGACATAGCAGCAATACAAGGCACTTAAGGTACAGTTGCAGCCCCAGGCAAAAACTACACTCTACCACAGCCAGTAATAAGTGAACCGTTATGAATAGCTTTTTATCTCAAATGAGTTTTCATATAGATTGTTATGCAAATGATTGCACAGTGGTTGCTGTCAAGCTCCTTGACAGCTTGTTTCCTACATGACAGCAAAGCAAAATTAAAAAATATTCTAATGAAAGTGCATGCATTCATCTACTTAGTGTCTGAATAAAGATGATTCATACTGTACGACTCTGCTTGGCCTGGCAAGGCTAGAGAGGTTAATGAGCTCGCTGCAACACTGTTAAATGTGCACATTGATAAGTGAATTACAGAAAGTCATTTCATGATCATGACTGTGCTTTTGTTGCATGCTGTACAGTATGTTCTAATAGTGAATGAGTCACATGGCAGATTCCTAGGTGACGCTGTCAAATGTACTGTTGTTTCTCTGACCAACAGTCTAAAATCCAGATAAGATATCTAAGTTGCGTCATATAAGACAAATAAGGACAGTAAATGTTCACATTTGAAAACTAGAAGCAGAAAATTTTGGGCATTTTTTTTAGATAGAATGTTAGTTAAACTACTATTTTTTTATTTTGCACATACTGTGAGAATATCAGGAAACACACTTTTGTTGTCCTTTGTAAAGGTAACTCTGAAGTGCCTTTCCTGCTGAACAAAAAAACCCACTCACTGGGAACAGTTAATCGGCATTAATTCCCAGGACAAATGACTCTACAGTAGTCAAGGGTATTTATCAGCTCCAAGAGGCTTCGATTAGCAGTAATGAAAATGCGACTCTCGGATGGCAGCGCTAATTTTAGCCCCTTTTCAGATGCGTCATTGCCACAATATACCGTCCATCTCTGTCCAAGCAGCGCTCAAATATTAAAAAATTTAGTTGGCATCAAGATGACCACTGTAACATTTTCACTGGCCTCCAAACTGCTTTCTGCTGTTGTTGAACCTGTCCTGCAGCCTATCTGTGACATCAAATCAAACACTAGGAAAAAAATGGCTACTGGCAACGGGAAGGCAGTCTGTCACCTGTTTTCAATGGCTTCTCTTATGTTTAAAAACCATGCTAATTTTGGTGTGAAAATGGTATTGAGTAGTCTTTAGCAATGTCTGATGTCTCCACAGGCACTGACCATTTTGCAGGAAGTGTTCCCGGCTGTGAAGGCAGGAGAGATGGCAGTGAAATTAAGCCCCCTTTGGTGGGAGGGCTGGCAGACTCTGGGCCGTGCCCAGCTCAACCTGGGAGAGGTGGACCTGGTGAGTATGAATGGCAATACACTCTGAATGAAAACACATTAGGGTATGACGTGTTCACAAAAGCTGTCAAACTGCAATCAAATTTAGGGCTGTAAACAAATGGGAGTACCAGATGGAGGAATTTGTGAGTCATAGCGGGAGGAAACAAAAGTCACAGAACATTGTTTACTAATTGCAGATGACGCTATTGTAGGGGTGGCAGAGACTGCAGTGATCAAAAACAAATGCATTGTTTGGTTGTGGTTAAAAAGGCGCCATTTTGCCCGTGCAAACACACCAAAAATCAAGCTGGCATATATAGACTGTACCAAAATTCACTCAGTAGGGTTTCATAAAATTGATGGCCTCTTGCTCAGTGAGTCATTAATGATCTTCGTTGGAACTCCCCCATCTAATTTTTGGATGTTTGTTTTTGCAATGAGCTACACCTGTTATTGCAGCCAGCTATTAGTCAGGTCTGTCTTTGCTTTTGAAGGGCTGTTAAGATACGTCAGTTATTTCTGTTTACTACTTTCTGCAAACTGTCTCTTGAGATGTTCCTCTTTCATAGCACACCCAGTGTCGCCTGGGGCTTGGACGATTGCTTAAATTGCCCCAGAACATGCCGGGACCTGTGGGTGTATGAAACCCGCGGTTCTCAGTTACACCATGCGCCCATTTTGGAGCCAAGCAAACAGGACTGAACTCCAAAACCCTTCAGCTAATGGCACTGCATGTCACTCAAAGAGCGAGAGACCTGTCCTACGGCACCAAAAACAACAATGGGAAGTGTTGAAAGTTACCTGAGCTAAACTAAACCAAATATAGACACACCTCCCTGTATAATGGAGCTATTGGGAAGCAAGGGAAAAAAGGCACATCTATTTTTAGAAAGGCTTGTTCGGTCGAGTTTTAGGGCTTTGTGTGCATCAACATGTTTGAGTAGTGCCTGTTTGTGCAAATGTGAGTGCAGTGATTCCCCATTTTCTCTTTCATGAGCCTGTTCTTTAATTTCCACTCCTGGAAAATACTCAAATTAAACAAACAAATAGCTTCTGATTGTGTTTTGTCTCTTAATGTTTTAAAAACATGGGACATTGACAGCATTGCAGCATGACAGCTCCGTTGCCATTCATCATCTTGTTATTTTCATTAAGGAGCCAGTTAATCTGCCTTCTGTGGCATTTTGTGTGTTGAAGGATTACTTTCAAAATAAAGACTCGTTGAGACTCTAGTCTGTTCAAGATTAAACTTGATATGTTGTTTTGGGCACAGACAGTTTCATTAATCAGAAAACGGTAACGGTTAACCTGTCAAAGACTTTCTCAGTTGTGTGACACTGCAGGTTATTTATGTTACAGGTGGAGAATACTCAGCATCAAGTTGTAAACAATGTTGGCTTGATGTAAGATTCCGATTAAGAAACCAATCAAGTACGTTTGTTAACAAATTCCTCGAAACAGAAAATAGACTAAATTACTTATCAGAGATTATCATCTTCCAACAAATCCTCATTTTGTTAAAGCTGTTTCGGGCCAGGAAAGGCTAGCAGGTAAAACCTTTCGGTTTTTGTTTTGGTCATTAAATGCTTAATGTGTGATGCATCAGTGACACTTCCTCAACCTGACTTGTTCCACAGGTTGGCCGCGAGGCTTTTGTTTTTTAGGTATGACTTGGATGACTGACTGAGTGTATTTTCGTAAGAGGTGTGGCTCACTGTATTCCTGGGAACAGGTGCAACTCAATAACTGAGCAGTCCTCAAGGGGACAAGAATTGAGATGGTGTCCTCTCACCTGTACATAGTACCTGTAGGGGAGCTCCAACAATTTAGTATTGCTTTTCCGTAAGAGAGATCCTGAGCTTTCGGGGCTGATCCGGGCATATTTTAATGGATCAGTACTGACTTAAATAAACCTGATGAAATTCAGATTCTGTCTTTACCATAGTCAGCTGTCTTTTGCCCACCTCAGCCTGCTAAATTTGCAGCGTTGCTTTCCTTTTACTACATAGGGGCATTACAGTAAGTAATTCTCTAAGCTCCAACACAAATCTATTATGGAATCTTTTATCTCTCCTCTCTCTTCCTTCTCAGCAAACAAATGACAAACGTCACCGGCAGCAAGTCATGTGAGCTGTCAGTAATTAACATTAATTTTGTATGCAACTTGATGGCAGGCCAAAATTAAACTTGGCTGTTGTCCATGAGTGTTTTGTACTGGAACAATTTCAACAGAATGATGCGTCTTTTCCAGTGAAACAATGCAGCTGATTACACAGATCATTTCCAGGAATCGCATTCTCCTAAGTTTAACTGTGATTCATATCATACCTATCTTTTAATCCTTACTATGAAAACTGCTTTAAAACACTTCCCGAAGCTCCAGAAGAGCTAAAACAATTTTTTACAGGCTGAGAGTATTACTCCTTGAAAAAAACTTAAAGGGAAAGTTCACCCCAAAATCTGAAGTACCTATTTTTCATCTCACCTGTAGTGCTTTTTATCTATCTAGATTGTTTTGGTGTGAGTTGTTGAGTGTTGGCATATCAGCCGTAGAGATTCTCTCAAATAGAATGGAACTAGATGGCACTCGGCCATAATACGCCCACCAACCATATTACTGCTCAGAAGGAAGTATGCATCTATTGCTAACTCACCTAGCCCCATTGAGCTGGCTGAAATTACAGCTCATTCCTGATGTCTCCAACACACACCAAAACAATTTAGATATGTAAAATAACACTACAAGCAAGAGGAAAAATGTGCATTCCTGCAAAAGCAAATCTTAAAGTTAAATCATGAGATTTAGTGCAATCAAGATTTGTGTTCATTGTCCAGCTAGTGTTATTTGCGTGGTTTTGAACTTTATTATGTTGTCTTATTGAATTTATCTGATTGGATTTATTACCATATTAACACAGACCTCCCATTACATACACATTTTTCCATATCATGTGCCTGATATATTGCAGACATCCGATTGATGAGCTCATCAGGATAGCATGTAGGGCTGGATTTATTTCACCGTTTCCCAGACAAATCCTCACAATTAAAGCTTGACATCAGGTCCCGTAAACGTCTGGAGGCCATTTGTATGTCTCTTCAATGAGACTATAATTTTCACATCGATCTACAACTGCACAGTCAGCTGAGAGATATTGATGTCTTCTTAATGAAACTATAAATCTGTCTGCAACACAACACAAAGACTGTCAGGGTCTTGCTTGTAGACATGCTGACGATGCACCGATCTGCTCATCCAGCTGCACAGATGCCAATGTCATACCATTCATCTGTGAGAATTACAGCGAACCTGCAAAAAACGCCTGAAAGAATTCCAGCTAAACATTCGATTTTTTGAGGATCATAAACTCACCTTCACCCATTTTTCATGACCAGCCCTAAAGGCTTGTGTTTGAATCCTAAGCTTATGCGTTACCTGTCTCTGTAGGCTGTGAGGTCCTTCCAGGTTGCGATCCACCTGTGTCCATCAGAGCGCACGCTGTGGGAGGAAGACCTGGAGTGGGCATCAAGGCTACAGAAGCAGCATTTAGCAACCAAGGAGAAGGCTCGGCAAGAGGAGGAGGCCAAAAAACAGATCCTTAATGCCCCTGAGCTCGAGCAGGACTATGACTTTGAGTCTGATGAGGTGCTGGCCGCCTGCGTGGCTGTAGCTGACCGCCAGACACGCTACGAGGAGCTGAAGAGGACCGCCGTGGTCATAGACGCTGAGGGGAATGTAAAAAATGTACTCATCGGGGAGGGAGGATCAGAAGACGCAGGGACACCATCAAACGAACAGTTTGTCAAAGCCAGAGGACTTTGAATTGGTTTCAGCATGAACAGTATGTCCTGGCTACATTTTTAGGACTGAGTGGTTTTATTTCTGCAGTCACAGTGAGTGTGTGTGAAGCTATAGCATAAAAAAATATTCAGAAGCAGGGTTGCAGCGGTATACTGTGAAAATACATATCAGGATATGAAAACTGACAGTTATCATAACGTGAGATTTGCTTATATACAGTATTGAAAAAACAAGTTTCTTGTTTCAGTTCAGGCTGATTGTTATTTATAAGATGATAATAATTGTGTAATACTGTATGCCGTAATACTGTGAAACTAATGTTTTCTGAGACTGTTATACCGTGAAAATCTCATACCGTTGCAACCCTATTCGGAAGCAGCACGTTTCATTGTTCTCCATCCCTTCAGTGTAAATTGTGTTAAATGTGCATGTAGAGTGTGAACATGTTTTGAAGCTTTAAACTTAACCATCTCTTTCTTTTGGATAGCGCAATAACACTTATATCAGAATCTGGTTGAAAATTTCCAGTTTTTATTTGTGATTATTTATAAAATTTAGACACAGTTTCCAAAATAATTTCAACAGAAAAGAGAACAAAAGCTCCAGTTACACTAATAAACCTGTAGATGGAGCAGTGAAAAACTGCTGACACGTTAATAAAGGAACAGAATCAAACGTCTGTGTTAAAGCTTCTATATTATGTTGATTTATCCTTCAGAGTTTAGTATCCTCCAGGATAAAGGCACATAAACACAAATCAAAGTAAAAAAAAAAAAAAAGAGGTGCTAGAGATTTAACACTATAAAATGGTTTCCTTTCTTAGCTAGAAGATTGAGAAACATTTTCTGTAAGGCACGTGAACTCTGATAGGTAAATGTTACTGACCTGTGAGGTTTCAATGTGTCTGCTTGTTGTCAGTGAGTGAATAAACATGAATCAAAGTATAAGTTATGTGTTTCCTGCAGCTTTCTTGTCTTGGGGACAAATCTTTGAGTTCAGTGGCTATGTTGTATTAGGAAGTGAGGAAGTAAGAAGACAAAGCATATTCATATTCAAATGATTCGTACTGTGCCCAAGTATGTCCCTCCTCAGCTTCCACATTAATAATGTTGTTTCGTACCTGAGTACACTTGCGTCATCATCTACGGGTGCTGCAGTGTAGCATAGGGTGCCTGCAGAAGGATACCGCTGCACTGGGGACTGTCACCAGCAAAAACCAGTGGAGCAGCAAGACGAAGCTCCGCTCCTGGTTGGAGGAGGAGCCATTGCTGTAGGGTGCAGAGTTATCTGCCTCCTGCCGGAACTCAGACTGCAGGGTGAAGATTGCAGCATAGCCGCATTTGGGTCTGGGTCGATCTGAGATATAGGCATCAGTATTAAAGTGACACTTTCATAACCGGTTCAAAACTCCTTGTAGTTGCGTTAACTAGCAGTTCACTTCCATGTTTTGGTACAGCCAGTGCTCACACCTTATGCATACCTTACTGGAGCACACCTGAATAGGCCTTGACACCAACTTTTCAAGAGGACTTGGGCACAGATCAGCGCACTGTGCCCGGGTATGATACACAGTGGTCACACTAATCAAACAAACGTCGACATTGGGGTCTAGGCCTGGCTCCCTGATGTTAAAAGCCCCCTAAGAGACAAATATCAGCATCCTAATGTGCTCCCAATGACAATGCTAACATGTTATTGTGTAACAGGTTCATTGTGCGCCATTTTAGTTTAGCATGTTTAGCACGCTAACATTAGCCATAAACACAAAGTACAGCTGAGGCCGACAGGAGTGTCATCCCTTCTGCAGGTATTTGGTCATATACCAAAGTATTGCACGACTCCGATTTTGACCATCATCAGGTCAAAATCGGAGTACTAGATGAAAAGTCAGGGGATCAAAGCTGTCACAATTCATCCTCTGGGGACCGTGCATATCTGGACCAAATTTTACAACAATCCATCTGACAGTTGTCGAGACAATTCAGTTAAAATAAAGAATGTTATTCTGACGGTGGCAGAAGAGGAAAAGTCAGGGGATCACCAACATAAGGGTACAAGGGTACAAAATTTCATGGCAATCCAGTCAATAGTGGACCAAAGTGCCTGATTGAGCGGCATTGCTGTCCCACAGCGCTAGCATAAGAGGACGCCTAAATACCAACTATAATGTTGAAAGCCAAAACATGATGATTTTTTTTAAACTATTAATCGAATTCATCTTGAAATGCAAAACTACATTGGAGCACAAATAGAAAAATCAAATAATTAAAACATAGGAACATAGGAACTACTACACACCAGCCTTTAGAAAGACATGTATTCTCTATAGGTTCAGGGGGAAAAAATCTGCCTCAAACACTTATGATCACACTTCTATATAATATGCTACAGCGATGAACCCTAAGAATGAGACTGCATTAGCAAAGTACATACAGAAGATAAAGTAAACTACAGGCCGCAGAATGCTCTGTTTCCTTTCAGTTTTAATTACAGAGAGTTATTGTTTCCACAGAATTTCTCAAGCACTACTGCAGAACAGCCACAACAGTGAAAGTGAAAACATTACTGCAAGATCATGATAAGGTTTTTTGCGAATGTTAGGCAACACTTGAAAGAACATTTAAGTGAGTCACTTTTAAAATTGTATGATTCAGATCAGTTACATCTGTGATTCTGTTGTAAACCTGGAAAAACAAACCCTTTTCTGAGTACATTATTATTTGTTAGCTATGACTGAATATGAACCTTAACTTCCTGACCTTAAAAGTAAGTGTGAAAGATTGAGATTTTGTTCGTGGAAGTGATAGATTAAAATTTTATCTGCAGCCTGCTAAATTAATGCTTTAAACAAATGTGACCACATTCGCCAAAAGTGAAAATAAAGACATTGAGTGCATTTATTTCTTTCTGCTTACGGCATTTTGTAGATTTCATCACTGTATCACTATGCAGAAACCAAAGTTATTGACATGAAGGTAAACTGCAGTAGCACCAAGGTTTTTTGTGTGCTTTTTTATGAAGGCCAACATGCATTTCAGTGGAAAATAAGATCAAAAGAAATGTTTCGTCACTTTCAGTCTCACTTCTCAGGCAGTTAAGATCCTCCTCAGGTTTGTAGGGCAGCGTAAATATAGAATAATTGAGTTTCTATAAAAGGGCCACTGGAAGTCTCGAGATGGTCCAAGTAAAAAAAAATGGCTCTGAATGTACACTGCATATACTTCTATGGTTAGTCAGCACCACAGGCAGGTCATGCAAACATATAACAATGCATAGGGTTTCTGCTAAGTCATGACTCCGAACTGCTGGTAAATATTAAGACCACATCCTTAAATGTAACAATCATGAGAGTCTTTTTGTCAGAGAGGCAGATGACTGCAAAAAGTCCTGTGCACAGAACCATAACTGACAGGGCTGCTGCACACTAATCACAATACAAAGTGCCAGCTTTAGGTTTGAAAATAGGTCTCTCAGGCAGAGACAAAGAAAACACGTGTCTACAAATTGATCTAGATTAAATACATACATTAAACAAAGAGGCATAATTGCACAAGTAGTTACACCCTTACTTGGGACGCACCCAAATCGTTGCAGGTACAGCTGTTGTTTTTAGAAGTTGCATAATAAGCTAAATGGAGGTCACCTGTGTGTGAGATCAGGGTGTGCCAAGTGATTTTAGGTTAAATACACATGTATCTGGACGGTGAGTCAGTTTCTTTGTTAATACTGTCTCATGAAGACAAACACTTCGATTAAATCTATGACAGGTTTGTTATAAATTGGATGGAATAAATAAGAAAACCCATTAACTCAAGTGCTTGTTGTTAATGGTTGATGAATGAATAATGAATTGATAATGAATGTTTTTGCTCACCCAAACCTATCCCCACCTACCTACTGTTAGCCCTTAACATTCATGTTAATGCTTTTGTTTGCCCTTAAGCCTTAAAGCTGTCAAAATCATCTTGTTCTACACTGTCTGCCAGTATCAGGTATGCATTCTGTATTGGCTTGTTTCAGCTCTTCACTGGAGTTATTTCATGTTTACACTGAGAGAAGTATTCAAATCCAACTCCATATCTTTATCTAAGCCAGCAGCTTGACTCTTGCGATGATGGTCTGTCAGTCAATCGGGCCACAGCTTTGGCCCAGACAGAAATATTTCAGTCACTTATTGGATGTTTTGCCAGGAATTTTGGTTCAGACATTCATGGACCCCAGAGGGTGAACTTTGATTTGAGCCCTTGAATTTTTTTTTTTTTTTAGCTTTTGGATAAATATCTTGACAAGTATTGGATGGATTGCTATTAAAAGGGGAATACCGTGAGTTTTCATGTATCCTGTGAGTAAGTCAACATCTACTAGATGGATAGGCACAAACTTTAAATCCTCCTGACTATGGTGATTCCTTCACTCCTGTAGTTGCACTGTAAGGTTTACATGTAGTTTTGTTCTTTGTGTTAAGTGCTGCATTGCAAGCTAACATGCTAATGGTGAGCTTCATTAACATTTAACCTGCTTACCATCAGCATTATCATCGTGAGCATGTTAGCATGCTGACGTTACCATTTAGGGTCAGTGCAGCGCCGCATAGCAGCCAGCCATGGCAGTAGACAGTGGGCCCTATTTTACTCCTTGCGGCACGCAGCACAGCACAACTGTCTTTGCTAGTTTTAGACCAGCGCAGTTTTCACCAGTCATTTTCACAGCCAGCGCCCACGTTGTGGAAGTAGCAAATGTGCTTGTGCCTATCTGTGCACACATGGGTGTGTAGGCCCTAGAAAGGAGATGTGGTCAGGGGCATTGTTGGTGCATTGTGATTTTGAGGAAGCAAAAACCACTACTGACCAACAAAAACCTAGTCTAAAGTCAGGGACACAGTGTTTTCCTGCTATTTGAAGGGTGCATTAATCAGAGAGTAAAATATGTCTACTTACAGTCTGCTTGTGACAAACACAGGGACACGCAGCAGCGCTTCCCCCTCCTCAGTTAAGCAGACCATCTGTACATTTCCTCTGATCTGTGAAGTTGTTGATGGGACAGAGAGAAAACGGCGAGACAGAAAACTGCTCACTTCTCCAATCTGACAAATCAGCCAAGAGGAGTTGGACACGCCCTAAATGCAGTTGCGCCATGCACTTTAGACCATGTGCTATTCATTGATGAAATAGAGCCCTTAGTGTTGTTGCACTGCACCAGCATCCGGAGATAAGCAGGGACACTGTGGTGGTATGTGTTGAATGTACGAGAGATAAAGACACACAAATATAGTTTAGTGAGCCATATGATATGTTGTTTTCAGTTTTTGTAATGCTGTGAAGGTTAAAAATTATATCTATTATCTCAACTGTTTGTCTCTGGTGATCCTGTCCATGCACTTTTTCCCTCATGCACCTTAATCCTATCACTGACTTTGGTCCAGATATAATAGCACAAATACTGTTAGCATTTTTACATCTGTCATTTCCTGGAATTCCTTTTGCTCCTAACTCTATCGCTTGTGCTAAAAGGCCACATCATGAGCACACTGCTTTTTAAGTGCCATCTTCTAATAGCCGATTGTTTTCACAGACTCCTTGTGGCCGGGCTTTATATGTCAAAAACAGCCTGTCACATATACCGTAGTGTATTACCACTGTTAGCTGATGAGGTGAGGACTGAGGTTTCCAAGAAGAATAATTTTTCCTCATTTCGCCCTCTGTTAAAATCCCATCACAACTGTTTCGTCAATCACTATATCCTGCCTCCCGAGAGACTCTACAGCTTTAACAGATTTCTCAGTCTGAGGTCAGAGCTCTCTCTAACGGGATATTGTTCCCAGAGGGGTGTTTAACTGCTCTGGGAAGGCAATGGACACTGGCCACATTTGGACCTGGAAATCTTTTGGGAGTGAGGAAACCATCTGTCTGCAGGTGAGCGGTGTCATGCCATCAGAGCTGGCCATTGGTTAGAAATGTGTTTTAGACATCAGCGCTGTTGTAAATGTGCAAGATGAAAACTGACCTGTACTTTCTCAGCTGCTCAGTGTCACTGACAGTGACATGCTGGCAAAGGAAATGTTATTGTAGAACATTTGTAGGCATTAAATTCAGGAACTATTATCAACTCACATTAATTTACATTTTTTATTAATGCAGATTATATTCTTGATGAATTAATTAATTCTATAGTTTATTAAATCTCTTTATTGAATATTTATTGAAATATGTCAAGCACCATTTCCCAGAGATCAAGATGAAGTCTCAATATTACTTGTTTTGACCAACAAACAACCCAAACCTGCCAAAAAGTCCATTTACAATAATAAACAGCAGTAAACACTCAGATTTAAGAGGCTAAAACCGGAGATGTTGGGGGCATTTCTGCTTGCAAAAAGACATACATTATTAATCATTTAATATAGTTTAAGATTAGTTTTCCGTCCATTAACGTCCCTTAAAGCTGAAGTAGGCAATTTACTTTTACCGTCACTGGGCAAAAATCCAATAATAACCTTTGAGTATTTTGTCAGTCAAGTTGCCTGAGAGAAGACTCGACTCCTGCACCTCCTCTCGGCTCTGTTTTCAGGCTTTAGGAGATGACTGTCACTGACTGGAGACTTTGGCCATCACAGGGTCACTTCAGAAAGAGGGCGTTCCTGATGGCTGTTCTGCAAATGCAGATGTGCGTTCATGTCCCTTCGGTGAACGTCTGAGTCAATGAGTGATGAATCCTGCAGAGGAAGTAACTATTCCTGTGTTGGCAACAATTGGCTACACTGCAAAGCAACCCAAAAAAGGGAAGATGGGCTGATCAAAAAGAGAGTCTTAAAGAGAGTCTGACAATCGTCAAAACAAAACAGCTATCAACACCGTCATTCGTTTCAGAGGTGGAGAGTAAATGCTGCTAATAGTTTAGCCTTCTGCTAACTGGAGCCAAAGGCTCATGGCTGCGGCCTCATATTCACGTTTATGAAGCTAACATTAGCGAGAGCCTCGAATCATATTGTGTCCTCCGCTTCACTCACTGCCACTACAGACCATCATGCCAGGAGCTGAGCAGGCACCATATCCGGAGATTGACCCCGAGTCAGTGGCTGCAGCAACCCAAATCTAGCCAGCACAAACCCCAGCTCCAGGGAACCCTTGCCGAATTTGAGCCGCTACAGCCACCGGCCATAGGTCTATCTCCCAAGCTGCTGCTCACTGTCTTTCTGGGGAAGCAGTCCACAGTGGCAGGGAGTGAGGCGGAGAGACTGTTGGACTGGCTCGTTCATTCTAGTGTCATTTGTGGTCTGATGAACAATGAGAAAGCTCTGCAATGAAATTAGATTGATTAAATCAATGTACGGGAAACACTGAGTTACTGTATGGAGCGTGTGTATGTCTGTGGTCGTCTGGTGGGAGGGGCTTAGGATAGAGAGGGGAGAGCTGCAGAGTGGAGGATGTATTTTCAAATTCTGCCATCTTCTTTGCCTTTTTCAGATATCTGCCTATCCCAGCTTTCATCAACTGATCATTTCAGCTTTAAATATACACCTGATGATTCCCGCCTTTACGGTATACTTTACAGCACACTGTACATATTTACAATGCATATTTAGCTAAATATCATGAACTAACACTGAGTTTGCAAAACATACTTCACTGTCATACCACATCAAACCAAAAACGAGACACAAATGTATGTGATGTTAACCAACTTTTATTTTCGGTTCATTTATGAGCTTGGTACAACGTTAGTCTTTTCACATGAGATTCAACATTTTATGGTAATTTGACACTGATTGTTGCCACAACAAAAACTGCAACATTGAAATATGTCTTGATCAATCTTTATAGCAACAATAGCATTAATGCCACCTGGAAATCCATTCTAATAAAACGCAAAACCTTTAAAATCATCCAACAGAAGGTTTAATAATGCCTTCAGTTTTCATTCCCCTTCTTAATCAACCTTTAAAGTGTGATTGGATGAGAGGAATTGCACATTACATTAAGGTAAAATAAAATGAATCCTTGCAAAGTAATGGCTGGAACAAGTAAATTAACAATTTACTATGAACACATTACTTGAGGAGGCCTCCTAACATCCTCCAGTGTCTGTATTGTGGGAAAGCCACAGTATAGCTGCCTTTTGTTATGAAATGCAGGGGATGGTATGATTCTAGCTTTGAAGTCCGCTCTGCTCTGCCAACCAGTTCGACCAAATCATTTGCAAATGTTCCTACGTACCAAAAAAACTCATCATATTCATCTTGTACCGATTTAAAATGGCTCCAAACTATCTGGTCCTTCTCACAGAGAAGACAATAACGTACAATTTCATACTTAAAATAAATTAACATCATGGAACACTTTTCACATTTTACATTGATTCTTTACAGTCATTGTGCAGGTTGTTTAAAACAGCCTAGCAGTGGTTTGGAAATTCAGAAAGTGCAACAAAAGATCTCCTCTACAACATCATGTTGTTCTGTATTGTGTCATTGATATAACTTGTGATTTACTGAAGTTTATTTGCTGATGTGGTGTTTGTGGTAAGTTATAACTGAGGAGTAATACACTGACAATGGGTATTTAGTTCAGTAATACATCTGTCAAACAGCAAGATATCTACAGATTGATGGCTATTCAGTCTTTCAATGCTTTTCCATTATTATCATGTCTTTGCAGTGCTCTCATATGTCCCTATCGTCTCTCCCAAGACATTTCTATTTCAGTGATTCGGAGATCATGCTATATGCATTTCTCCTGTATGTGTGCAGTCTCGTCTGTGAAGGTCACATGTAGAGCCGGGTCCTTGGGGCACATTGGAAGCTCTTGCAGTGACCTGACTGGTGCTCTGCCCTCTAAATCACTCTGTAGAAACCCCCTCTGAGAGCCTTCCAGCTCCTGGAGGCCCTGTAATGTCTGTGCAGCTGGTGGACTGGAGTCACCCGCTTCAAATGACCTCCTGCTGTTTTCCTCAGATGGGTATAAGAACGTCTGTGAGGTGCACACCATTTCCTGCAACTCACGTGACACCAGTGAGGGAGAGTCTCGTGAGACAATAGAAGAGGAGAGGCGACCGTCGGCACAGCGGAACTGCCCGCCGTTCCTTCGTCCCCGCCCGCACATTTTGCAGAACAGACACTTGATTTTCTCCATTAGCTTTAGAACCACTGTCTTTCTGAGCAGGATGTAGACCCAAGGGTCTAAGATGGGGTTGACGGAGGCCATGCGGATAGCCAGCAGGTCTTTACCAGAAGACTTTTCTGTCTGGTTTCCGTACAGCTGATTCACAAAGATCCTCCACTGGTGGCACAGGAGAGAAGACATAGGATAAATTAAGGAACTTTTCACATGAAAGAACATGAAACAACAAGTGCAGAATCAATTTTAGCAAGTGTTCTTACAAGCCCCAACATGTCTACACTTTGTTTATAAGGGTAAAGTAATTGTTTATTTGACATATTCCTACATGGTTGGCACGGAATGGTCACATCTAAATAGACTGTACTTCTGTGCAACCGCAGCAGTGTGGGGATGGCGAGAGGCCAATACACACAGAGTTCTCATCATCACTCATTATGAGACAGCCTTTGGCCTTTGGGTTTCCCCAGGGTCTCATCAACAGTCATCACACAGCCAGTCACCAGAGCCTCAATGTTCAACATTTCACCCTAAAGGACAGGTTCACATTTTTTCCAAGTTTAAAACAAACCTATATAAAGGCAAGATTTTGCTCACTGGAATCATTTCTCTTGTCTATACTGAGCCTTTAAAGCGCCATTATGCCAGAACTGGTTTTTTTTTTTTTTTGCGATTTGGCTAACCTACAGTTGACGTATGGTACACCACTGCAAATAGAAATCGCACCTTAAACTGTAGTAATCTGTCTCACCACAGACAAGGGGAAAAAAAAGCTGAATACAGAGTGTACATCCCTGCTAATGTTATTTATGAAAGATTGTGACATCAGTGTCATCACTGTGTGGAGTCTCATGAACAGCCGTACATGTGCATTTTTCGACAAGCTGAAGGATCTGGAGCCAGTGAACATAACATCAGAAGACATTGGACATGAACACTACCATAACAAATACAATAAAAACATGATAGAGATTATTTGTTTTGCTGATATACTGCTGGCATTTTCAGCCCATGTACATAGTTTGCTAAGAGTTTGAATGTGGCTTTTGTCACCTGGAAAAACTACAAAACTCTGAGAGACAGTGATGACACCAATGAGGTCTATGTTGCAAGCTTGCAGAAATAACTGTCTTTCTACTGGCTTTCCCATTTAGTTTCCTCAGTTACAATAGGCTATGTAATTGATGCATAGCTAAAGATGTATGAGGTTTGGACTTTTTACAACAGTTATAGTGCTGCAGCATCACCCTGGTTCCATTGTCAAAAAGCCTATTGGATTTTCCCATTGGATTTTGGATTATTGTAGAAAAGAAGCCCTGTGACAAACTAAAAGTTTGATATTTACATGTTTGTTCAGTAAGATAATCTTCACAAATGAATGCCACTTTTTATGTTTTTTGAAGTTTAAATGCAATCACCAGAAGTAAAAAGCAGACGTTAGGCTGTAGGCAAACACTATGGTTGCATGACCTCAGTGTCACCCCCACAGCACGTAAAGCCATGTTGGGTGTAAGAACATTCTGTAGTCTCATTTAGCACCACGTTAGGGGCAGCTGTAGCTCCGATGTTAAAGCAGGTCGTCCAATACTCGGAGGATCAGCTCCTCCAGTCCACATGTCAAAATATTGAACCCTGAACCCTGAATTGCTCTCGGTGGCTGTTCCATCAGTGTGTGAGTGTGTTAAAAACTGAGTAGCAGGTGGCACCTTGTATGGTAGCCTCGGCCACAAGTGTATGAATGTGTGTGTGAATGGAATGTGACTCGTAGTGTAAAAAGAGCTTTGACTAGACTAGACCAACCATTTACCATTTGTTAGTGATTGCTTTCTGCAAAACACATAAAAGCTTCAAAATTCACGAGTGGGGTATTTACTGACATATTCAACGTTGTAGGACTAATCATAAAAGTCTCTTAAGCTTGTGTGAAGCACAGACCAGGCATCTAACCCATCAGCTTCGAGACGAGAGGACTGGGAGTGCTAAAATGCCAAGTCATTTCCACGTTTTAGGACTCAATCCTGCAGCACTATATAGAACTTGAGTTTACAATTACAGACATTCCAGGGGGACTAAAGGTTGTAATAAAAAATATAAAATAAAATAAAACTGAGCTAGCATCTTATAGCTAGGTGATGTTTGGTGCCATAAAGCCTTACACTTTGATGATGCAACTCCCTCACCAAATAGTGCAAGAACAGGTGTTCAGGAGGCAGAGTGGGAATGACAGAGGAACAGTTTTCCTTATTTCAAGTCTGCTTAAGACTCATATTATCTTAAGATGAATTTTAGACTATGTTTAAACACAGAATGAGGACTGTGGATTTTGCCCCCTATTCCTTACCCATCGGGATTTAGTACAATGTGCAGAAACAGTTTCAGTGAACATTTAGGCCCCTGAATGTTTTTTAAAGACAGGCTGTTTTAAACATGTGAACCTACCCATTAATTTGATAACTGACTTTGGCCCCTTAGACGCATGTCGACATGTCAGTCTGCGCGGGCGAACACCTGCGGAAATCTCACAGTTCACACTGATCCTGTGGTCTGATAAGAACTAAAATTAGCAAACTCACGGGGGCTGTTTGGAAATCGCACATGCGATATGACACGTAAAATTTCTACCGCACATATTTTCCTCCTATGTTGTGATTTTTAAAAGGCAAACGGAGGGAATGTGAACGATCTCCCTTGCGCCTCAGAGAAATACGTCATCTAACCACAAAGATCTATAATGGGAACACAAAGTTCAGGTAGCTTATTATTATTAACCATTTCCTGCCTGTTTGTTTGTATCAATTTAATACAGGTAAAACTTGGTTGTAAAGGCGCGCAATGTTTTTTGTTGTTGTTGTTTTTTATCTCGATTAATTTCCATTTCAGTACCCTGCTGTCTGATGTTGCATCCTACTGCATTTTCTATATTTGTTAAAACTTTGCGCACATGAGCCGAGCAAAATGTGCCTGTTTCAATACTCACCACTAAAGGTATGGAGCAGATGAGGACCACAGCTGAGGTAGCTATAAGCAGGATCACCATCTGGATCTCTGCTCCAGCTAATCGTCTGAAACTCCGTCTGCGCCTGAGCTCCGCGATGCGCCGCTGGTCCGTGCCCAAAGACGTGCGTCGGATGAAGCGCTTGTGCATCAGGATCAGAGCCCCGCACACCATCACGTTGCATATGACAGTGGCCAGTACAATGACGGAATTCACACCAGCGTACATCAAGTTAAAAGCCGCGACTGTTGTCTGGTTGTTCTGCCAGTCGATGAAACACCAGGTCCCTGGTTTCTGGCGCTTCACCTGCCCGAACCCCAAGCTGGGCAGTGCGCAAAACATTATGTTTGAAATGTAAATGGCCAAAAGAGTCAGAGCAGCGAGTTTTTGGTTGACGTATTCGTTGTAGAAATACGCATGGTTTATTGCCAAGTATCTCTCCACTGACATTGCAAACACAATGCTGAGCTGGACCAAGAAGAAGAAGAGGAGGATGAAGCCGGAGTACTGGCACAGCGCCTCACCTCCCGGCCAGGCGCCCTTAATGTAGGTGGCGATGGTGACGGGACTGGCCAGCAAGGTGCCAAGAAGGTCTGTCACCGCCAGGCCACACACAAGGGTGTAAAAAGTCGTCTCTTTTTGCTCCTTTCGTGATATCCGTAGAACCACTATCGCGATGACATTCCCCACCACCCCGAAAATGAACATAATCGCCGGGATGGTGGGTGGTTTAAATCTCGCTTCCACCGTGGAATTCATACCTGCTGCAACTTCTTTCACTGCTTCACACTAAGCAAAGGTTCCGCTCTCACGCCCGGAGTAGTGACACTTTCCAGTAATGCGCGTTCTCCAGTCTCTCTAACAAGAAGCAAACCCATCGTGTCCAAATGTCCCTTTTACGCACAGAATTTTACTCCATAATCCAGCCAAGTTCTTGGTGAAAACACGAGCACTCCACAGGACTCAGATGTTTACTCTGCTTGGTTTTGCTTTGCAAGCGATGCTCCGACTCTGCGAGGTGCGCTTCACGTTGTTGTCACACTCAAACTGACAGGAAAGTTTCCTCCTGGGCCACTGAAGGCAGCTCCTCCTCTAGGTTTCATTTAACCAGTGAGCTGTTTGAGAAGTAGTGCAGCCAAGCAGCGCGTGCAGCGGGAGGACATTTGTGAACGCGGTCACGGTTCAAGTATCACTTCTTCCTTAATGCTGACTTTACCGCCACCCCCGTCATCCGTCCGTCAACATCAGCAAAGTCAACACTGTCAGTTAGTTTAAACTGTGCAGTTATTAAGAAGTGTGCTTGTGAAGGCACCATGCATGTGAGATGTATGAGATCAATTATGATTACAAATAGGTACTTATACTTTTGAGTATTTCCATCTGATACTTCTACTTTTTAATCCACTACACTTATTTACAACAATAGTTACTTAACAAATTAAGCTATTTCATACAAATAGCCCCGTATTGTCTCTAATATCCCAGCCTGTTTTCTTAATTATGCGCCTTCTTCTTTTAAGATACTGCACAGCCTCTTACAGATTCATGACTGGATCAAAATTAGGTTGAAACAAACAAACAGAAAAGCTCACTTGTTTTAAGGAAATGTTTTTACAGAAGTACATGTCCTACTGCATGTACACGCCTTTTAATTAATTTTGTCTCTCACACTTGGCCCACAAAGTTCATCAACACTGGAACACACATGCGTCATCTACATGTACTTTTTACCTTGTGGTAACTGCACCTATTAACCACACTTTCGCATCTTGTAAACACCCACAGACTTTGCAAAGTTCCCAAGCATAGCCTCAATGAGGCTTAGGTTGTTTTTAAAATGTATCTAAAGGAAGGCAAAGGCTACATGTTTGATTCAACAAATGAGTGCAGTCTCTGTTTTGTTATAGTTTATGTAAATTGAGGTAAATCAGTGAATTCATGAAATAGGTTAATTAATAGTAATTTGGTAAAAGTCTGCTAATAATAATTTTATCTAATTTATGTGAGCATGGTATTTTGCAGAAGGAAATACAATGTGAGCTTTCCATTAGTATGGTAATGTATGCTACTACTGCTTTAAGGCTCTGTCTACACATATACAGATATTTTTGCAAACAGATATTTTCCTCTAGGTTTTGGCCCCTTGTCCACAAACAAACAAAGCTTTAGGTCATTAAAACTGAGGATTTTTTTAAAAGGCAGTTGTTTTCAACTGGTGGATTGTGGTCCAATAGTGGGTCGCGAGTCCATTCTGAAGTGACTGACAAATGTGTCATGTTTGTCAAAAACACACATTATTTTTAAGTACAGTACATTTCTGGCACCGAACTTTTAGAACTTGAGTGGGCTCCCTCATCCTTCTTTTCAACAAGGATTAACAGTAATGAGATCTCCAATAGACGTTTTGAAAAGGTTGCAAAGGTTGAAAAACGTTAGCTTATACACTTTATCACCTTCAGAGCCCAGTCTCACTTCGAAGCCGTCGGTATCTGGCGCTCAGGCATGACTTGCGGTGTCAGAAACCAATGAAAAAAAGGCGCCCTTTAACATCTGCATAATACACAGCCAGTTGCCATTATAGTTTAATGGCGCTTGGCGGCATCAGGGGGAAACATGGTGGGACAAGGACGAAAGTTAAGGCTGACTGTCATCCAAGAAAGTTGTGTTCGAGTCCCATTAGATTCTAAAGCCAAGCCCTGTTCTTTTGTCCTAAACCTAACCACTTACTTTTGTTGTTGAAGAAAAAAATGTCAATTTGCAGCGTTGTTCCGACGTGGTGCATTTACTTTTATTTAAACGTTACATTTCCTGTGAAGAGGGGAGTGTATCTTGAAAGAAGAGAACCTGACATGATGTCCCAGAACGTCAACAACCAACGCATCCGGGGTACCCTGCACGTCCTATGTGGACGTGGAAAGTCTTTGAACAAAACGTCAATATGTGACAAGGTCGGAGTGAGAGTGTGTTGACCTGTGTGACGAGGGGATCAGGACTATTGAAGAAAACTAATGCAGAAGAGCGTTTGGAGTCATGTTAGCATTCTTGTGTGGATGGAGGTACTTTGTTAATCGAAGGTCATGTGGACAGAATTATTTTGTATCTGTTTTAAAAAATATCTGTGTGGACAGGACCTATGAGGAAAAGGGGTCTTGTGCTTTTGTTCAGCTGTATCTCTTGTAACTACCGACTACCTACCACTGTTTTCCTACTGTAGTACAGTCTTAGCTACGCCAACTTTGCCCTGGAGAAATGTGCCGAAGATCAGTGCAACATCTAATCAAGCGATGCTGCATAATTTCTATGTGGACGACTGCCTTAAATAAGTCCAATCAGAACAATAGGCAGTGTTGCACCACACCTTGTCAGCTGTTTGTAAAATGGATGGATTCAGACTCACCAAAAGGGTGAGCAACGCTAGTGCTGTGCTGTCTGCTGTCCCTAAAGAGGAGGGGGCAACAGAGGTTGACAATCTTGACCTTGATCTGGATGTGGTTCCCATAAAAATGGCTTTGGGAGTTCACTGGTGTATCCAGTCTGACAGCTTCAGGTTCAAGATCATCATATCAGACAAAGCTTTCACCACTGTGAGCTCTGTTTACAATCCATTTGCTGTCACAACTTTTAGACATGAACATTGCATAATTGTCAATGTATGTCTTATATTGGTTTATTTTGCTATACTTCATTAGAGCCAAGACATTGTATTCTTTTATTTGTCAGCATTTTGTTTTTATTTGGAGGCAACAAAAACAGCTGCATCAGATCAATCTAAATGTTTGCGAGGACACTAATCAGGAAGTTGATAGTGTGCTCACTGAATCAAACAAGACGAACCTAACAAATCCAATTCTGTTATTTGTACTCTGTAAACAAGTACAGGATGTTAGCGTTGGTACACTCCTTCAAAGTGGTGGTGTGATCTGCGGTGCATGCTGAAAATGTGTCATGTACTCCACCAAACGCTAACCGAAACCTTCACCAGGGCGCCACTTCCTCTGACCTCAGGGTAAAGTGTTCTCTCTAACAAAGTGGAAGGGAACCAGTGTCTTTCATAATCTCCTCATCAATACGTTCATTTTAGCATATTGCTTTAAAGTCAAATTATATATAGTCTTCTTTAGAATCTTGTAGTATGGGGCAAAGGTGATGACAGTAACAACAGTGCACCATGCTGAGACATTAAAACCCTAAAATACTGTGCATTTTGTTCCTCTTTCCTTTTTTCGTCCATTGTGGGCAAGATCAGATTCTTGTCGGTTCACCATGATATTGCATGTGTGCGCTGAAACAGGTGGCCATGTGCACTTAAAGAGACTTTTGGTTCAAATGAGCTGGCATTGAGCAATTTCTGAGTTAGATTATAGATTATATTGTGCCATTTCTCATGTTGTTGATGGTTTTTATAGACAAACCCCTACTTTGTGTGTGCATCGTACTTGGCTTTAATATAAATCCTTCATGTATCATAACATTTCTAAAGTGATGTAGCGTTTGAGCTGACTTTGTTATCAGAAGGTGAAGGTGGTAGTGGATGGCGTGACATTTTCAGTGATTTTCCAGCTGCTTTTTAGCCACCTAACTTGAGTGTTTTTAGCGACTTGTCAATGTTTTTCTATTGAGGATCCTTCCATGAGAAGCAGTTGTTTTTTACTAAGACACGGCTGCATTTCCAGCTGGGATTGTTTCAAGAGAAGCAGCTGTTTTTACCAAGACATTGACAGCTTCTCCAGCTGGGACTGTTCCTGTAGAAGCGATTGTTGTTTACCAAGACATCGCTGCATTTCCAGCTGGGATTGTTCCAAAAAAAGCAGTTGTTTTTTTATGAAGACATTGCTGCATTTCCAACTGGGATTTTTCCATTAGAAGCAGTTATTTTTTAACAAGACATCGATGGCTTCTCCAGCTGGGTCTGTCCCACTAGAAGCGATTGTTGTTTACCAAGACATCGCTGCATTTCCAGCTGGAATTGTTCCACAGAAAGCAGTTGTTTTTTTTACTGAGTCAATTACGGCTTCTCCAGCTGTGCTTGTGCCATCAAAACCAGAGACCAAGTCCAAACATTTTTCTCTTGCGTGTGATTCTTAAGCTGCTGTAAAGTGAATTTCCCCAGTCTGGGATTAATGAAGTCTTATCTGTTTCCAACAAACTGTGCTACTTCTTTCAAGCAAAAGTAGCTCTGATTTGCATCTAGATTCTGGATAGTCAAAATAAGCACATCATGTTGCTTACTTTCAATACTGGTAATGGGCAGGTTTATCGCTGTACATATATGAAGAAAATACTGAGCCATTAAGCTCTGTTAAGCACTAACACAGAAGCACAAAATAAGAATACAGGAATTTAAACTGTTTTTTCGACCTCGCTAATATAAAGTTTTGGCTGATTGAGTCGATTAACTCTGATAACAGTTGGACTTCTCCCAAAGTTACAATGTTTTTAGTGCCAGATTCCCTCTTAACGTTTCCTCGCATGTTTCCTTGTGGAGCTGCAGTGAGGGGAACATTAGGAAAAAGGCTTCGCTACTAAAGCCTTATATTACCATCAGCTGAACCTTAGAGCATATTTTTAACATCAAATGCAGATTTTGTCCTCCATCATTTACATTGGAATCACGCGAGAAAGGGAAAATGAATTGGAAACATGTGAACCTGCCCTTGAAGTCATTTTTTTATCGTACATTTATCACACTTTAAATTGTCTGACAGGAACCCCTGCAAATGCCAAGGCTAGGTCTAAGTTAGGAAAGTTATCTTTTGAATTGTTTTCTAAAGAAGGTTCCCATGAAGACTTACTTGGAATCATGCCTATAAGTGGTTACAACTATTTACACAATGCTGTTTTTTTCACTGGTTTTCACTATACATGGAGATATTTTTAAACTAGTTTTTTACCTTTGCTTGATAATGGCATTTTCTGAGTTTGTAATTGTATTTCCCTTCAGTGCAGCAGCTACCCGATACCCCAAACGAAATGTATAAACGGGTCGTGCAGTCTGGCTTACACATCACGTGGCTTAAAGGAGAAGTCCAGTATTTTGCACTATGAGCCCCATTCCTGGTTGTTTATGATGAAATAGAGTGGTTAAGACCAAAATCTTGACGATTGCTCCTTCTCTGAGAATTTGAGAGAATTTGGCTTTCCCCTGCCTGGCTTAACAATGCTGTCTATGGCCATGTGTAAATCTGTCCTAAAACCACCTTAAACGTTGGTTTTCAAAGCCATGAAACTCACCGAGTGGTCAGTGGTGTTCATTGATGTTCCGACATAAAAATCGTAGCAAACTGTGGTTTCCGTGATGATTTATTTGACATTTTGTCCATGCATTGTTTTTCTATAGGAAGCCTCATTGTCCGTTGGTAGTAATCCGCCACCAGAAACGGAACAGGGGTTGTTTACGATAAGGTTGTAGTCATTGTAGTCTTTTAGCTCAGCGAAAGTGCCGGCTCGACAGTGCTGTGTGCGCTCCTCCTCTTCGGAGGAATTCTCCTGCAGTCGCTGACCACAGAAAACTTGCCCATTATTACTCACTTGTAAACAACCTTCGCAGTATGATGCCTTTCAACACAACGCCAGCCTTCTTCTGCTTCTTTTCTGTGTCCCATTACATTGCAATGGCTTCCTGCCGGTTGGCGACACTCACGTAAAGGAGCATTATCGCCATCAAGTGGGCTGTAGTGTATAATGCTTCAGGGTCAAACAAACGATCAAGCGGAAGTTTACACACAGTTGTGAGGCAGCTGAAAAAATAGTTCCACAATCGAGATGAATAGCGAAAACACACATGGAAACCACAGTTTGCTACGTTTTTTATGTCGGAACATCAACGAACACCACTGACCACTCGGTGAGTTTCATGGCTTTGAAAATGAACGTTTAAGGTGGTTTTAGGACAGATTTACACATGGCCATAGACAGCATTTTTAAGCCACGCAGGGGAAAGCCAAATTCTCTCAAATTCTCAGAGAAGGAGCAGTCGTCAAGATTTTGGTCTTAACCACTCTATTTCATCATAAACAACCAGGAATGTAGCTCAAAGTGCAAAATACTGGACTTCTCCTTTAACATAGCATTTAACTGTTGAGGCACGATGGCTGGCATGATAGAGAAAAATCATAAAAACCCAGGGGTGCAAAACATTTACTGTATGCAAAACAAGAACAATGATGTCAGCTCAGGGTCATCCTGCTGTGGCTCTTTTACAACTGCGTCATATAGTTTAGGTGGGGGAAAATCTTTGCATGCTGCAGGCGTAGAGAGTTCAACGTTGCATAGGAGGCTTGGGGTCGACCTGTGGTTTGTTTCAGATCATTTTATGAGTATTCAATTAACCGCTCTATGGAAGTAGTACAAAACAAAGGAAAGATGAGGGTCATCAGGTCATCAGGTAACACAACCCGCAAGGGAGGACGTTTGCTCTGATGAGTCAGGCTGGTTCACACAACACAAAACAATGCAGATGTGTTTACAGAACGCCATACTGCACCTGCAGACTCAGAATGCAGACAGCAGGTGTGACTGAACCAATAACCTCTGAATGATGGACAAATATTCAGTGGAGAACAGATTTTACAATATTTATTTTTTACTGTGGGCATATACTATGTCGCCATGTGAAAATCTGTTTACCTTCCCTGCCTTTTGCAAACAAAATTGCCCCATAAAACAGGAAGGAAGAAGGTCAAGGCCACATGACTCATCTGTCCGTTTCCAGTTACTGGACATCCCGATGAAGTAGAGTGATTCCCAGTATGTGATGCACTGCTGATGCATTCCTAGCTCATGGTATGCTTTCCTCTGCTCCCAGAAGTGAGTGAAAAGAACTAAAGATCTCCATCTGTTGGGATAACAACTATTTTTCTAAGTCCCTGTCTACACATACACAGATATTTTTGAAAATAGATATTTTTCCCCCTATTAAGAAAAAATTCTGTCCACTTGACCTCCGCTTTACAAACTATCTCTGTCCACACTAGAACGCAAAAAGACTCCTAACACTCACCTGCATGAGCTGTGTTTGGCAGTCTATCGCGTTCCAAAGGTAGTAAAGTGTACAAGCTTACGTTACCTTTTTTTTCAAACACCTAATGGAGATCTCATTACAGTTGATTCTCATTCAATATAATGATGAAGGACCTTACGCTTGTTCGACCGAGCCTGATCCAAAACTATTGTTTTTAGTGGACTTTAAACCGCGGACACAGAGGTGGAGCAAAAACATTAGGTGTGGTAGACACCTCCATTCCTCCATGATGTGGTCTAGTAAGGAAACATCAGACCAGGCAATGCTAACAAATTGTTAGCAAACTGGCCACTGTTGTTGTTCCTAGCGTATGCTCATTGCACAAAGCAACAATAGGCATGTGCAAATTGAGAAGATTATATCATCTTTTCTCAAATGCTCTATTTTACATGTCCACACAAATAATGGTAACCAGAGTTTTGGAAAAATCAAAAAAATGTTTGGACAAGAGGCCATAACAAAGAGGAAACTATCCATTCATGAAAATATCCGTATACAGGTAGACGGGACCTAAGTTTCCTCAGAAAGCCTCAATTAAATGTCCCTATTACAATTATCTTCAGAAACTTAGAAAATGTGTGGAGCAACATAAAATGTGTAAGACTGACACCTGTTTATAAATCAATATGGAGGTCAGAAGAACATTATTTTAATATTCTTATATCCAAAACACGAGGCCCATATACTGTAATTGCAGAACTTATGCTTCCTTGAATATGTAGAGGACAAATGTTGATTGTACAAGAGGAGCTCTGAAAACTGTCTCGGCCTGGGAAAACCAGAGACATATTTGAGTTCCCCAGAGAGGTTTAAGCACCAAGCCTACCACTCCTTACCACCACCCCCTCCAACCTCCAACCTCCCCTCCCTATCTCAACTCAGGTCCACTTTGTGGAGTAGGGTCATGTGTGAGTCAGTTCATGTGATTTGTTTGGGGGTAGTTCGGTCTTCCCCTAGGGAGCCAATAAAAACACCATAAACAAATCTATTGGCTTGTGATGTGCTCTTACACCTCGACCCTGTGTGAGCACGCTTCCTGAGTAACATTTATTAACCTGTTGGGAATAAAAGAGAAAATCAATAATGAGTTTAATAATAATGTGAATGTGCCAGAAAGTATCACGTTCTTGTTTTCTCTCCTACAAGTACAGATCTGTATTTTGTTGTTTATTTTACTGTTGCGGTTTATGACTATGCATGTTTTGCTCTCTCATGGTGTTGAGTGCCAACAGTTTGAGGGCCTTATTAAAGCTTAAAGATCCTCTTTGTTCTAAATAAGGGAACCGATCAGTGAAAGGCAAGTCTCGATTTGTCTGTACTCTGTCATTGCTTGCATTCCTTCAATCAAATTCAGTGATATTAATGATTCTAAAAAGCAAGACAGCATAATTCTGAGTCTGCCAATACAGACGGAGAAGGCCATAAATGGTTGTGTCTATGTTTGTGTGTTTGCTTCAGAGAAAGTCTAGCAAGTCAAACATCCCACACAAACTTCCCATGTCATTAGTAAGGAGTAAACCCACCGAAGAGTCAGGTTACTCCCCCAGTTTTGTAAAACAGCTTCGATTAAAGGTGGAACTCATGGAACGAGGATGCACTCTGGATTTAACCCCAGTAAATATCCAAGAACTTTATCAGCAGTGGGATCCGTTGCTGTTAGAGAGATTAAAAGAGAAACTATAAACACTGAGAGACAACTGATGGCCAGCTGCTGCAGCCTGCTTGCTTAAGAGAGCACTGATAACAGGCCTCAAACCTTTTTTTTAAAAATATTAATTAAAGGCTGTACACATGGTGACTATCTTTGGAAGCAAATTAGAGACATAATCATTTTAATTTTAATACCCACTGAATACTTAATATTGAAATTTAAACACAACTGAATTGATAGCACTAATATATTTTACTTTAAAAAACATATATCTGAATTTATTTGTTCTACATTGACTTCTTCAAATTAAAAAAAAGAGAATATTCTTGATTTGTTATTTTTTAAATCTGAATTAGTTTATACTTTTTTCAATTTTCACAAATTCAGATACCAAAATTTAAGTTTTAGAATTTCAAAAAAAACTTATTCAGGTTGCTCAAATTCAATTAGTGCAAATAAAAAAATTAAGTGGGAAAAATTTAAATAGTAACATCCGAGCTACCGAGGATAGGATGGGCAATCAGGCCTAAAAGCAATCCATCGGAGTTCTGACCTATCAGAGCATGATATGTCAGTCATGTGATCCAAGAAAGCAGCTTAAAAATTGAAACCCAAAGATAAAGTCTGTGTTGTTTGTGTACAGATGATGTATGTGATGTTGCTGTTTGAAAATGTTCAACTTAAATGTTTGGATCTGAGTAAAATAACAGTAAAATAAGTATTTTTAACTTCAGATTATGTAATTGCAAATCAAGAAATTTCACATTTTTATTTAAAGATTGTGAAACTAGAACCAATACATTCAGATATATTTTACTGCATCAACAAGCAGTATAAACACCTTTATTTTCATACTCATTTATTCTTCCTGTCTGAGTTTTTTAAAGCAAAGTGTTGTCTGTATTGTTGATAGTACTTTTACGTGTTATTTGTGTATAGCCAGTCACCTCATATGATTTTAATTCCTTAGAAGAAAAGCCTGAGCTGCCTGATCACAAAAATAACTACATAGACAGCAATCCAACCAGACAATTATGCTGAGTAATTCATAACTACAGCAAATTAATATAGGATGGATTGTGATTTTTGAAACGTTTCAGTATGTTCGATTCATTGTACAGCTACAGTCTCTAAAACAAGGTAACTGCCTTTTATGTAGGATGTCATGATCCTGGTTTATTTATATTCTGTTATCTTATGGACTTTGACTTGGACGTTTCTGTTTGTGTTCCTTGTTTCATGTTATTCATTCATGTTTAATTTGCTTCTTGTTTTATTTTGTAGATTCTCTCCTCATGTGTCGGGTCTGGTTTTATTTCCTGTCTTAGTGTGTTTTCCCGCCTGTTTTCTGTCACACCTGTCTCGTTAGTCCCTCCCTGTTCCCAGAGTCTTCCCTTCACAGCTGTTCTGTATTAGTCTTGTTTGCTCCACCCTAGTGTTCCCCACCACACCCTTGTTGTGTGCCAATCTCCATTTCCCTCCTTTTGCCCATGTCTTCCAACTCCAGCTGTGTCTCGTTCTTGTGATTAGTTTTCTGCGTATATATACCTGTGTGTTTCCCTTTGTTCTTAGTCAGTTCCTCTGTGTTCCTCATGGGTGCATTCTGTGGTCGTGCTTGCATTCATCCCTGCATTATTCCTTTTCTCATCCCTGTTCATTGTGTTTTTCCCAGTTGTTTTTTTTTTTAAGTTTGATATTGGTTCTGCCGTCATTTGGACTTTAAGTTGCCTGCCTGCACTAGATGTTTTCAGTCGGCTACATTAAAGCTTGCTTCTTGTTAAAAACTCAAACTGTCTGTTAGGCTGCATTTGGGTCCTCCTCTGAACTGCTGCGTGACAAAGGTCATCTTATCAACCTTTAAAGTGCTTATGAACCACAGGTGTTTGTTAACATCCTGTTCACATGTAGCACTTACCATGTCTACAACATGTCTCAACTGAATGTGATCGTAACGTGTCAACGTTCAGATGTGGCTGCATACAAACATAGTGAGAAAATCAACTAACATTCGGATGTGGTCAGAGGAACACGTGACCATGTAAGCAGAGTAACCACAAGTGTTTCCTGGATACATATAGGAACTGCATAGACAACTGTGTCATCTGCCTACAGTAATTCACAGGCTTCAGTTACATCAAAGTGAGAAACAATGACAGCGCATTAAGCATTTTGCCAATTTTGAGCACCCACAAAGAAATCACACAGTGCGGTGAATGCTGTACGATAGTTATTTAAAGGAAATGGACACAGCTCATCCATTCATATGTTTAACTTTCTAAGTTATCCACCTTTTTGTTGGTTTGACTTTTTTGGTAGTAGTTTGGTTATTTCTTGTTAATAGTGATAAATAGATCTACCCAATATTATATGCTGAGGCGACAGTCTCTGTACAGTATGTAGTCTTCACATATAGATTCATATGTATTGGTCACCATCCAGAAAAAAATAAACTCTGTGCCTGTTGATGACATGCTGAGCTCTGCATTTAGAGCTAGACCTAGACATACTTTTTGACAGGGTCAGAGATGTTGTGAGATAATATCAACTTCCCATGATTGCTGACCTTTCTTTACGCAAGCAAATATTGGGGTTTTTTTTTTACAATTCAGGGTAAATGATTAACACACAGCAGGCTGATAACACATCAAAATCCACAGCTAAGGTTTCATGATGCAACTAATACTAGTCATGAGTCTACCTACAAAAAACACCTGAAAAAACTGATATTAATGTTTAACTATCTTGAAACAGAAGAATGTCCTTGCAACGCTTGTTATTTTGCTAATAATTTACAAGGAGTTGTTCTCATGTGAAAAACAACCTTGATAAAAAAAAAAAAACAGTGATTGCAAATGTAGTAAAGGAAAGTTATCAGCTGCTTTTTGAGAATTGTCTTTTTCTTTTAAATGGGCAAGAATGAAAAATTGCAAAATAAAGAGCACAAAGCAGAGCCAGATGACTTGGCTTTACTTACTTGGCTTCACATGTGTTCTCTGTAGATGTTTGTGTTGCATTCATATGGAATCAGGCAGACGGTAGAGAGCAGACAGACAATACTTTCTGGAAGGTACAGTAAAAACACACAATACACAGTGTCAGGACAATAAAACAAAACATGCATGATGATACATTGCAGTGGTGACAACATATTGTTCACAAATAAATGGAGTAAAAATATTTAAAATGAACATGATTTTGTGTTCATTATTGTATGTAATTTTTCTAGTAGTTTCCAGTGATGCTAGTGCTTTTGCCTTGTGTGAGGAAGCTATGTAACATCCAGTTGTATATTGCGTTGCTAAGGAAAGCCAAAAGTAAAAACATTTTAACAGTGAGCAGCAAAGCTATCTACAGTTAGGGCCTTTGTACAATGAGTCCGTTTTTTCGTCCGAAATTGTGTATGAAAATAAATACAACTTTTTCGTCGGTCATTAGAACAGGTTCAATTTTTCTGCTTTTTTCGCATCCGTCAAAAGACGTTAGGGAGTTGTTTGAGCAGGAAGCAGCAAAGAAATTATGGCAGCAGGACACATACATCTGCAACGAGACAGAGTGGGTCACACAGTATAATTTTATAACTCAGATAGCTGACTTTCATAAGATAGTAATATTTAGGTGGATGATGCTGACAAGTTGGAGGATTGGACCGCAAACAGGCAGACAAGGTGACAGAGTGGAGACAGAGAGGACAGGTCAGCCCCTTCAGCCATTACCTGGTCTCACTCTGAGGTCATAGAAATCCAACGCTTAGGCATTGACTTCCTGCATCAGACACGACAATAAAAACTGTCCTTTTACATCAGAATGACAAGCAGCTGGTTGCTGTTTAATAGTGCGTGGTGGCATCAGGGGGAAACACAGCGGGACAAGAACGAAAATTAAGGCAGCAAAAATGTCTTAACGAACAAGTAAAGTTAGCACTTGCTAGCAGTTTACACATCCTCAGATGCCTGGAAAGTGCTTGTTTAATAACGTATGGCTTTCAAATGACAGATATAAAAGGCTACATGGCCTGAGAGAGGCAGACCATAGCCGCTCTCTAACAAAACGTTTGACGTTGGCAACCTGGGGAAAGCAGCTCTTGACAGTCATGCTAAATGGAAAAAGCTTCAAAACAAACCACACCTTGGAGATACATGACAGAGAGGTGTAAACGGCGATCTGTCTTGGCTGTCCACTGGTCTTCAGAACACTGAGACACATTTTAAATCAATTGTAAACAGCGTGAAAATTCTTACAGGCAGCTAACAAACTCTGTAGTTTATGTTCAAAAACAAACTACTATCATTCTTTTAACACGTTTACTATAAAGCTACTGGATTACAGAAACAGGAATAAATGTAATTAGTTACTCCCCCCTGTGAACAGATGTAACGTTTCTGAGTTGTGACTCATCGCCTGACAGCACTGACTCTGTTGATGGAACATACAGCCTGTTCTGTGCTATCTTGGCAACACATGCTTGAAACGATGGTTTTATCTTTGCCTGCTGCAGTATGGACAAGTGTGTGTGTGTGTGTGTGTGTTAAAAGATAAGACCCAGCAGTTCTGCAGGAGCCAAGCCAAACTGTCACACATCTGACCCGTCACTTGTTTTTCAGGAGCGAGGGACTTCCTGACTTCCTGGAGGTGAAAGAAACATGTGACCAGCTAGCATCTTTTTTCAGTGTATGTACTTTTCAACTTCTGCTTGCTCTTATACCTTGTTTTTTTTAATCTGCCCCAGAGTTTTTTCCTCTCAATCAGTACATTCATAAAGAACCTCAGACACTTATGGCTATAATTATGCTCATCAGCTCGACACTCAGGTGCGGTTTTAACATAAGCTTTAGAGGAACAAGTCCCAACAGTTGCAAACTATTTCCCTCCGGCGGCTTGGAGAGCAAACATCAAGTACTTCATGTCCCACAGCTTTCACAGTATTTGTGTCTGTGTGAGACTGAGTGAGAGACAGAGACTGGGAGATGCATTGTATAATTAACAATTTAAAATGCATGCCAAAACCTTTCATACACCTTTCATCCTATGCGCAAGCATTGCTAAGAGATATACGCCTGTGCTTCACCTTGATTGACTTAGAATTAAACACGCCTCAGCAGACACCAACTATGTGAACAGTTGACCTCGTCTGACCTGGCTGTTTACACTGCTGAAGCATGGGTATCATTTTTGCATGGCATGCCAGATGTCTTTGGAGTGGGACGGGGGATTCCCAAAAACTAAATTTTAGAGGTGACATTGATAAATGTGACCTTTTTTTTTAATCAAGAATGACATGACAGTGAGAAAGTAATTAGTAAGTAAATTACTTTACTAATAACTTAACAGCAGAAGTAATTACTGACATCACTTGTTACTTTCAACGGCGATATTTTATCTTACGTTTTGGGAGGAGTGGGGCACAACAAACACAAAAATCTCTCCAGAGCATTTCTTGAGAGGGACACTAAAGGTGGCACCAAAACTACTGTCATCATTACTGTACTATTATTGGATTCCTTCTGATGCGGAGTCTATTGCACAGACAAACATTTAGGTGCCAGTGCTGCCAGTTGCCCTTGGCAACTTGTAGGCACTATATACTGCGGTGTGTCTGTGTGTGTTTGCTAGCTGCGAGGTTGCTCACCTGGCAACTGCAACTCTGTCGCTATTTCCTTCCATGGTTTGTTGCTCTTTACAAAATCATGGTACGAGCTAGAGGACACATCATACAGGCACAGTTTCTACTCGCTGGAATCCAACACATTTCTATCAGCGCATTTTGCCTCCATGGTGAGCTGCTATCAGTTTGTTTGGGTTTAGCGCCAGTGCATCATTTCAGGCTGCATTTCTATTGGCTGGTTAGTAGACGTAGGTGCTAACAGCAGTCACAACACAGTGAGATGGTCACCCAAAATTTCTGACACTGTCAGAACTTTATCCCAGGCTGTCTTTGATCGCAAGACCGTGACAAAAGCCATCCTTGAACCTCTCAAGGATGGAAACCACCGTTTCAGAGCCATGACCAAAGATATCACCCTCTTTCTTTTAAGGTGGCCATCATTTTTCTGGAACAATCCAAAATCACATAGTGTATACCAGGCTTAAAATGTGGATGTTTTTTGCATTAATAATGTTTAAAGCTAAGCTAATGTACTCCACCAGGAGAGAGAGAAACAGACCAACAAACAGAGTAACGGCTGATTCATAGAGGCTTAAAGGGTCAAGTGCAGGTTGAATAATATTAATAATCTGGTCATGGGTCACTTACATCTCTCACCTGTGTCTGGCACCATCTCACTCTGCCTTCCTTTTGAGGGATGTTAGGCAGTGGATCAAACAACTCTGAAGGCCAAAATACATGTCAAAACAGCCGCCTGTATTATTTTCTATGTACAACCCCCACACAAGTGGCTGCTAGGTGCGCTCTGGCACTTGTGGACAAACCTCCCTGTAACACCTCTCGCCACTGTCCTATTTTAGGCCTCACCACCCCAAAAAAAATGCATCTTTTTTTTTTTACCCTGCTTGTAAATCTCCTTTATTGTATCTCTTCTTCTCTGCTCCTGCTTCCGTGGCAGCTCAACTTCTGTAAAACTACAACAGAAGACCACACACAGGGTAGGGTGCCATGTTTTTTCCCTCAGTTTTATTAGCAACAATCAAAAGATGACTAAATGTCATGGGTGAGCTGCCTACTGTACAGTAGTTTTCTATCTCTATGCCTTTGAGCCAGCGACAGCTGTAGCCAGAGGCATTATGTTCTCAGGTTGTCCGTCTGTTTCATTCTCATGAACGCAATAGCTCAAGAACACCTTAGGGAATTTATTCAAATTTGGCACAAATGTCCTCTTGGAATCGGCGAGGAGATAAGTAGATTTTTGTGGTCATTGGTCAGAGGTCAAGGTCAATGTGACCCTGCATCCATCTCATTCTTGTGATATCACCTTGAGGAACGTCTTCAAATTTGGCTAAAACGTCCAATTCGACTCATGAATGAACTGATTAGATTTCGGTGTTCAAAAGTCAAGGTCACTGTGACCTTGCATCTAAAGAACACCTTAAGGGGCTTTCTTGATTTGACACAAAGGTCCACATGGACTGATGAATGATTAGAATTTAGTGGTCAAAGGTCAAAGGTCAAGGTCAGTGTGACCTCACAAAACGTTTTTGGCCATAACTCAAGAATTCATACACTATTACGACAAAACTTCATACAAATGTCTAATATTATAAAATTATGAAGTGATGACATTTCATACCCAGACGGTCAAAGATCAGCTTCACTGTGACATCATAATGTTCTGCATGAGACACTTTGCTGACCATTACTCGGTGTCATAACTCAGGAACAGAAAGGGAGATATTTGGTCAGATACTAAGTTGGTGACGCCAGTCTTAGGTGCCCACCTTGAAACTGTGCTAATTTTATAGATCTTCTTTGTGGTTGGGGGAAAGATGTGTGTGTGGGATGCATGTGTCATATGTGTTTTCAGCGTGAGGCATTTTGGGGGCAAACTTTCGAAAGGTATTGCTTTGCATCTATAATTGTGAGAAGTGCTCCCACTGCATATTGTTCTATTACTTACAATAATAAGGTTATATTTACAATGATATACTGGGGGGACACCTCAATTTTTTTGCAGTAATGGGGGGTCAGGACCCCCTTATACCCCTTGTGATTTCCTCCTATGGTTACTTGTATTTCTCGTGTCCTCCTGTATTCAAATAGAGAATAAGATATTGTGGTGTAACAAGCAGCTGGCCTACAGTTAGAAAATGTTTACTGACCATCAACGGCTAATGTTGGCTTCGTCCCAAAGCTCTGCAGAGGTGTCACCTCCTCAACTGAAAAGGCAAACAAAACTACCAGAAGCAGGTTACACCTACACAACATGTACCTAAAACAACTTTTAATTTACTCGGAAGCATCTTACTTTGGGTAAAGGCTAACCATCCCTTTAGCCTCTGTGCCAAAACACGTCCTGCAGGTGCAGCAATTCCACCATAATTAAATTAATAAATTTTAATCCCTTACACTACTGGTATTGAAGTAATCACATTACTGCAATGTGTTACTGCCCAACATTGCCACTGGTTGCACTAGTTTTCATGGAGTACACATTGTCACTGTGTGGATAACGTCAGTGCCACACTGGGTTGTGTTTGTGCCCCACCTATACCAAAGAACTGGAGTGTCCTGTACCATCCCGGAGCTGGATGGTACATCATGACGACACCATGACAACAATAACTTGATTTAATTACGGTATGGAGACATTTGCGGATGTCCTATATTCAAATAAAGAATCTGGAGTATCTCAAAAAAATTTCTCTCTCATCCTCCTACGTACTGTATGTTCATCCCCAGATATTGGCTGTATTAGATTTAAAACCATTAGAACAGCAGATTGTAAATTATATTTTGGGGTGTATTCTCCGTCTAAACTGAGCAACAGATGTTACTTCTGAGAGAGACTGAAAGATTTACTTACTTGTTTTATATCAGATTTTAATGAGACAATCATTAGTCTTCAGTAGCGGGCGCTGGCATCTGTTATGATACCACAGTGCCACACCTGTCCTCTTCTGCATTCCTTGACAATAAATGTGCTCTGATGATGACGGTTTAACTACAAAACTCTGCTCCACATGCCAGTCAGACTGTTTAGAAATGTGCATGCATGTGAATAAGAGTGTGCATGTCGGCACGCTTTTGTTTGTTTAAAGTTCTCCAGGCAATTTCTTTCTCTTTCTGCCTCACACTCAGTCAACCACTCACTGACTGCTGTGGAAATGTTTTCTTATTGGTGCTTTTCACCACTTTTGTCCCTCGGGCATCCTACAGGTTTCAAAACAAACTATAATAGCTACTTTTACCTACAAGGGCACAAAGGGACCTTTGTCTAAATAAACTGGCTCTCAGCGATAACATAATCACTTTAATTTCAGATTCCTCTGGTGGGTTTCCTCAGGCACACATTTGTCTTTTCACACATTGATCAGCTAGCAAATAAAAACAAGAGTCTTTTTTATTGGCTAACAAGCTGCATTAAAGCGAGAACATCAATCTAGGCCACTTTATTTGGCTGTTCCATTCTGTTTTGTTTCGGGGATTTTTGTGGTTTCCGTGACATGAGTGTGGACTGCGGTTACCATCTCCAGTAAGTAGATGTACTGAGGCAAATCAAAGAAGGAATGATGAGCTACTCCGACTTGAAAAGAAAAAAATGGAAAAACAAGGAGTCATCGTTCTGTGCTTGAGTCCAAAAACACATGATGTACACATGTTTAAACTCTTGTTCATACCATTTGATCACCAATTTTCTGTTAAAATATTATCTTAACAAAGCAAAGAAATATTTGTTATCATTATCAGAATTTTGGCACCTAAAAATAAAACTGGAGCCAAAGTCAAAGACAAAGCCTGGCTTGTGGTTGGAATAGAAATTCTTTTTGTTCACAGTTAAACATGGATTTCAGTTGTGAAACCTGAATCTGCATGTGTTTTATATATGATATCACATTACCATCACAATGATATGACAACAAAGAGAAAAATATGAATTCTGATCATAAATCGTCATGTTTTGTTGTCCTTGACAAAACGTTACCATCTAATGCCAATATTTGGAGTGTGTGTTTTGAGGACAGGATGTGTCCTCGGTGAGTTTTTCCGTTTGCTCATAGAAAATTGTGTTTATTTGAACAAAGAGGAAAGTTCTGTCACTTTCTACGACTCTCTGACCACACATCCTGACATTCAGGTATGATTCCTGTCCATCTGGACAAAACTATGGTCCTCTGGGCAGACATTCATCTTTCACACCCCATAAAACTAAAGGAAAAGGATATAGGTAAAACGTAATATCAGTACGTGACGTGGGCTGTTTGTGGAACGTTCATTGCAGTATTTTCCAGCTGAATTGTATTCCAGCTTGAACGCCACTTACAACAGATCTCAGAGGAACCAATCGAGTGAAAAAGAAAACAAACACAAACCCTGTTTTAAACCTTTGACTTACAGTACCAATTCATTGATGTGCTTGTTTAAAACTTCATCACATGTAAATATTGCTTTAAATATTACAGCTTTAGCAGTCTTTCTACAAATGAAATATGATAAGCTCGTGCGGCTAAAGAGGAATGATCCATGTTGCGTTATTGCACAGTCCATCAAATCTGTGTTCCATTATCAGTGGAAAGCAAAGAGGAAAAGCAGCCAAGGAGGAGGAGATGGATCGAGAAGTTGGGAGTGAAAATGCGGGAAGGCAAAAGACAAATCACCCTCTGCTTACATTTGTCTGAATTTAACTGAGCTTTGCAGAAAAAGGCAGCAAAAATAATTTATTTTGTGGCAAAGAGAAACATTGCTCAGGCAGTGCTGTGTTTTGATGTACCAAACACTCACAGAACTGAAGCCAGTAGCCTATCCTTAAAAGGCCGGTGTACTTATTCCCACTATAGTGCGTCATACTGGTAATGAATGTACACAGTTTGATCTTTTACTTGTGCTATGATTAAAAGATACTTTTGAGGTTCTTGTTTTTCTTAGGAATACATGGTTATTATTTGAACTTTAACACTCTGAAAGGCCTAACACAATAGTTTAAAGGAATGAAAGATTAAATGAGACAACAGAGCATCATTCCTCAATCAAAGTTTGATTGAAGCTAATTACCGTACCAATAAGCAGTCACATATTTGGTGGATACAAAAATAAATGTATGATTTATTGCTATATTAATTGAGCATAGTGTTAGTTCAAGCAAGCTCAGCTTACACCCCAGCTACATCAGCTGATCTCAGACAGCCAATCAACTGATGGAGCAGCTGATTGATGGAAGGGAGTCAGCTGATAGATCACATGATTCCTTTCTGTGCAACCAATTGGTGAATCTCACTCAGGGCGCCCTATTTAAACTGCTTTAGCCTGCCTACTGTTGCTGCAAGCCACTTTGCAACCTGCCTCCATCCCAGCTCCTCCTTTTCATGTTGTGTCTGACTTATCAATGTAACTTCTGTTTGTCATTGATGCTGCTCTGTTCTGTTCCCAGGGGGTCTTTGCTGCTGCTCTCCCTGCCTTAGGCTTTTCATGTAGGCGCATGGAAGGGCAGGAAGGCTTGCTCTCTTTGCCTCAGGCTGTCTTTGTTTGTGTGTGGAAGGGCAGAGAGGTTTGGTCTTTCCACTTTAGGCTTTCAACCTAGGTGTGTGGAAAGGTGGAGAGGTGTGCTCTCACCACCTTAGGCTTTCTGCGTAGGCCTAGGAAAGGCAGAGAGGCCCCAGAACAGAGCCATACTGCCAAATGTAATACTGCAAATGGAAACAAAATTTCTTTGACAAAGTGGTCCTGACTGAACTGGGTTTTTTGTTTACTTGTTTGATAGTATTGCCTATTGAGATGTCCAGCAGACACAGTGTTAGTATTCATTTCATCAGCTCCATTTTGGTGTTCACCAACACCAGAGGGAAATATCTGTCTCTTAAGCTGCTAAATGCTACTGTACTCTGCTAGCTATCTCTAACTTTGTCTGTTTGTTATTTAATGTGGAGCAGGTAGCATACAGTGGGTTTATCAGATTTGTTTGTTTGTTTTGGTTTTTTTTTGCTGACAACAGCTGTTCCTGAAAACAAGAATCATGAGAACCATGAGAATGAACCAAAATAGTAGCTGCAGGCCGTAAAATGAAAACAATCAGCTGTATGAGGCCCAGCAAACATTGGTCGGATGGTGACTTCATGTCCCTGGCTAAAAATTGACATGGTCGGATGCCAAAAACTGCAAAATGGTTATGAGGCCAGAGAGTGCCGTTCTTATCCATGTTCAATAATGGTCCATTGAGACCCTCTCTTAGAAACTAGGAAATATATTGATCATATTATTGCTATGAAAAAAGCAAAGGTTTCTTTGTTTGTGTTTTTTTTTTAATATCACATTCAAATGTTTGTGAAATGGTTGTGATCAGATGGCCACACTGTTACATCCAGTCTAAAGACTATATATTTATGTATATATATATATATATATATATATATATATATAAGTACTAATTAGTGCCCCATGAATGACTTTATGTACTTAAAAGTTAATGTGGTTAGGTTTAGGAAAAGAAACATGGTGAGGTTGTACCTTAAAAAGACTCAAAGTTCATTCAAAGTTCACACAGGTCTGAGCACCTTTCTTCGAGGAAAGCCCTGCGTTTTGTGACCCATCCTCCACCCCATTCTCCAACCTTACAGGACCACTTCCTTCTTTACTCCCTTAAGAGCATTGGTCATGTGAATTCAGCCTCCCCAAATGTAGGTTATACCCCGTGGAAAAACATACAAACAATGCATGAGAACAGCCTGAAAAAAGACATTAATGTACATCTATATTTAAATTATATTGCCATCTCATCATTTTAAAGCTTGTGGTGTTTGTAAGAGTTAGGAGTCTTTATCAAAGCTTGATCACATATAAGAGAAGTAGGTCACAGGGCTTTTTGCCCTGAAAGAGCAACAAAGGTTATGTTGATAGAGAGTTGTGATAGATGAATTGGTAGCACAAGGCTTTGTGTGGGTCAGCATTAGTTTATTATTTGGGACACTTAGGGAGGAAAGCCAACTGACTGCCAGGTAACCTTGTTTAAGTCGGCATGAATTTCACTTTAGGACTTTTTTTATGTCAAAACATCACGTTTTAAATGGACATTGAATCAGTCATTCAACATCTCAGTGTTAGCTCGGAGAGTGAACTCTGTGGATTTTGTCACTACAAGTGACACCTTTCATATCACAAGTTGTGATTTAACCAGTCATTAATAAAATAAAATGGTTGTTGAAGCTTTAAAGAAAGGTAATCATAAGTGCTATACGGCAGGCAACTTGACTTGCTTGCTGCGTTACCTAATTTGTGGCTTTCAAGCCACAACTTAGGTAACGCAGAGGCCATGTGTACCATATCTGCTGATCTTCAGCTAATTCAAAGAATGACCAATCACGTTGGCTTTTTCAGGAAAGTGGCAGTTGTAATTTTCCAGGTTATGGTTGACATCTCCACCCACACTGAAACTGCGGTTGTACTACTGATCGCTATCTTTTAATGCTCACGGCTTAATATGTAGTTGTATGAGAAACTGTAGTCTTCAAGACTCAATGTAAAATTAAATCTGATCACTTTTATTTTTTTCACTATTTCATTTTTTACTTCCTTATTTCAGCTATGTAGGCTGTTGCTCAATACAGGACAGTCATGTTGAAAGGCAAATTTATTTCCCACGCTATTTAAGAGTTTAGCTGGATTTAGCTATGACTGGCTGACCTGGATTTGAATCTGTAAGACCACAGTGCCTTGCATCATACATTTATACATAACAATTGAGACAAGAACGAGCAGTTTTGCATACAAGCAGCATGATGGTCTCATAGCAAAACTGGTGAGGCAAAATAAGGTGGATAAAAAGGAGTGGTTACAGAACACTCACAGTCCAAAGATATACTGCTACATCATGTAAGTCAGATGTGTGTTATTTTTCACATGTCCTTTTCAGAATGACAGGAGGGTTGTTGGGGCCTGCAGGCAGAGTGATGAAATATTTGCAGAGAAAAAACAAAGCACTTCCTGTTCAAGGTGGGCGGCTCGCACAGGCGGCTTCCTGAATGTCAGACCAGCTCGGTCAGGTTGAGCTCACAAACTGACAGGAACACAAGACGGAGGGAAAGGCCAAGCGGAGCGTCATCCATCTTCACCACGGAGCTGTGGGGCGGCTGTTGCAAAAACAAGCACTGAGTTTGTATTAAAAAAAAAACAAAAGGAGAGCCTAGTTTTGCCTCAGTGAAAGCAGACTGTGTGACTGGCATCCTTGTGTGTCTGGAAGCCAGTGGCTGAGCGGCGCGTCTTCATGGTCCATTAAGAGGCTCTGATGCTCTTTCAAAACACGGCTGTCCCTCTCTTGGTTATGATTGCAATATAACGCCTGCTGTCTTAGTCACCTGGCTGACCTCCAGTCATCTCGTCCTGTGATGAACATCTACAGAACCAACCTGCTTGTTCTCTCTGTTTGAGTTAAACTCAACAGACTGAGACTGTGAGATAAGTTTGTTTACAGTTACCAGACTTTGCACATTTTAATCTTTACTCAACTGCCCATAAGGAAGGGTACAAGACAGTATAAAACAAAGCAATTTCAGGCCTTAGTAAAATTTTCAAATCTTCACTTACCTGTCATACTATTTTTTTCTCTTGTGCAACTTTGCAGCACATACATTACCACATAAAAATACTTTGACATTTGTGATGATCAAACACAAGTGTAACCAATTACCAATATTGTGCTGCCAACTGGGACAACCGCAGTAAATGTAACAGGTACATTGTTAAAGGGGACCTATTAAGCTTTTCCTAACTTTTCTGGCACATACAATGTCGAAAAGGTAAAATTAAATGTGGCCAAATAATGAGGTATAAGTATGTTAAAGTAATCTCTGTGAGCATAAAACCTCAGGCTTCAGACTGTTCTGAATACTTTCCAACATTTTTTATTCTACTTCTAACACAAGAAAACGTCAGCTTGTTAAATTGAATGCTTTTATCATCATGTCATTGTACTTTACAATACAACGAAATTAGGAGCGCCACTCCACCATGGTGCATAAAATACATACGACATATAAATACAATAAATGCAACATAAAAGAGCAATAGTGAAGTAAAGTGCAGGTGCTGACGTGCAAGAGGTGGCAGTGAGTGGACTGAATTTGTTTAGCTATGTTTGTTTAGTGAAATTATTGCATTTAGGAAGGAGCCATTTGTGAATCAGGTGGTTTTGGATTTGGTGGAGCTATAATGCCTACCAGAGGGTAACAGTTTGAACAGGTGGTGGGCGGGATGTGTATTGTCCTTCATGATGTTATTGGCTCTTGAGAGAGTCCGGCTGTTTGCAACTGGCAGAGAGGACTATTAGAGAGGTTATTGACAGAGCACCACTCAGACAGATACTGCACTATCTGTCTGTAGGCGGACTTATCTCCATCTGTCCGACCACAGTAGTGTCATCTGCAAACTTTATGACAGTTTGTGGGAAATGCTGGTATACACTCAAAGGTGTATAATGAATAGAGGAGGGGACTCAGCGCACAGCCCTGTGGTGAGTTGTTGCTGAGTGTGATGGTGGAGGAAGGGTGGGAGCCGACTCTGATAGTCTGTGGGCGGTTTGTCAATAAGTCCTTTATCCAGCTGCAGGTGGGTGGGGGAAGGCCGAGGGTCAGCAGTTTATTCATCACAATGTTGGAAATGATGTTATTGAAGGCGGAGCTATAATCCACCAAGAGTATCCTCATGTAACTGTTTCTGTGTTCAAGGTGGTTTAAAGCATTATGGAGAGTGATGGATATCGGGTCTTCTGTGGATCTGTTAGGCCTGAATGCAAACTGATGATGGTCCAAGGTGAGAGGGAGACTGGCTTGTACGTGTTTGAGTACCAATTTCTCAAAGCACTTCATTACGATAGGGGTTAGGGCCACAGGTCTGTAGTCTGCCAGGCCGTTAGAGGATGATTTCATGGGGACAGGGATAATGATTGCTGATTTCAGAAAGGTGGGGACGGTGGCCTGCACAAGAGATAAGTTGAAGATGCTGGTGAAGACAGCAGAGAGTTCATTACAGCATGCTCTGAGTACCTACCGCACAGCACCAGCCTGAAGTTTTCTTCCAACACTACTATGCCTCAAAATAATTGAGTCATGTGTTGAGCCAGCCCATCGAGCCACCACATTTGTCACCGTCATGTCAACGCTACAAATGATTTTAACATTAATGGAGTGATAATGTTTTCAATTTACATAGGCAAATTCGTTATCATTTGGCCCATTATGGCAAAGTGAGTGCAGTCAATCGCTTGGATTACATTTGGAAAACTGGAGATTGCTGCAAATTGCATTTTGATACTGGCCTGCTCAGCCACAGTGTAAGAAAACTTTATATAATGGGGACTTATTTCATTAATGCAGTCTAAGACAACTGGCATTGTTGCGCTGAATGAGGGCTGCGATATCCCAGACTTGTTGGCCCATTCGCGCTGGAATGTCCCAGAGTGGTCATTAGTTGGACCAGCATGGGGATGGACCAGTTTCGTTGAGTGGGTCTCTCCAAAGCTGGGCCCAATTGAGGCCCCAGGTCTATTAGTAGGATACTGGCTCTTTATTAGTGCATTATAAAGCACCTATAAATGCCTTGTTCTGCATGACCATATTCTACAACCACCCAGCCATTAAGTAAGAGTTTTCTCTGAATAACCTCCTAGTAACTGCTTACGCTACATGTAGCATTGTCACTGTAGCGGGGGAATGAATGTGTCACAATAGCGGCCCACTCTCCCATTAAAAATCACCAATAAAAGCTTCTAAACCCAAACGGACATGTTCCAACAGCAATATGAGCCAAAATCTGGGAGATACTAACAACAGCAACCAAAATTACGTTCCTCTGACATTAGCATGTAGCTACGTGTACATTAGCATTTACTTGTAGCCGGGGAATGACTGTAACAGATTATAGCAACACTTTCTACTGTGAATCACTAATAAAAGCTTCAGAACTGCACGTTTCAGCAGGAATATGAGCCAAAATCAAGGGGAAATTAACAACAGCAACCAAGAATACATGTTTCTCTGACGTTAGCATGTAGCTTCATATAGCAGTGTGTGCAGTAACCTCCTAATGAACACTTATTAATTGGAGGTAAGGAAGTTGTTGTACCTGAATTAAGATCAGTTCATTTTACTGAGATCATCCAGCTAGCAGTGTAACTTAATAGAAGAGTAGCAAAAGCATTTCAAAACAATAACTTTGGTTAGCCAGTTAGCCAAGGCCTACAGCTAAGCATTGGGTGTATAGTCTAACGTTAGCTACAACGTTAGCTTCTAAAGCCATCTACTCCACACGTCAACACTCAGTGGCTGCTTTCTTGTTTGTTCTCACATAATAACTTCACAACTCATAAAGCATACTTCCAGGTTGTGATCCCGAATTTCCAGATTTGCCCAACAAAGTGAGCTGCCCGTCTTTCAGGTGTAACCGCTGTGAAAATCCAGCTGTAAACTGTTGTCTGTTTGTGAAGCAGTCCTCAGGAAAATGAAGAGAACAAAATAAAATGTTTGGGTTATATCATAGTGGAATAGTGGTAAAAATAAATTCAAACCTCTTAATCATCAGTAATTTGCGGTCACAGTGAAAATGGCAGTGTCTCCTTGACATGGCGATAACAGTTCAAGCTCCAGCTCCGCTCTAACTGGGTTTGTTTGGGGGCACGGCTCAGTACCCTGCAGGTGGGCACTGTGTGCATAGATAATGTGTTACATAGTGATGTAACCAAGTCACGGAAGCAAAGGCAGGAATGCAAACGAGCCGTTTCAGGCAGTTGAGGAGCTGTGTGCCTTTTTTTACTTTGCATACCTTAAGGATGCATAAAAATGTTATCAAACACTAAAGAAAAAGGAAAACCCCAAAAAGCATATTAGGTCCTCTTTAAAGCTTGTAAACATGTCACAGTGGTAAAACCTGAAAATGAGGGTAACAGGTCCTGGTTAATATTATTGGTTACACGTGTGCTTCTCATGTTATAACAAGTCACAGTCTTCACCATGAGAAAGGTCTGTCAGTTGGAAAATAAAAATGTCAAGAAAAGGTCAAAACTAAGTGTCTGTCACGTTCACACAAGTGTGATTTTAAGGCAGCAGGATGATAGGGGGAAAATTTAAAAAATCCCTGTGTGGGTGGACTTTAGTTGAGGTTTGATTGAGCAGAGATTTCACATCCCAGTTTGCAGTATGATCATGAACTTTTGACCTTTTTTTTTAACAATGAAAGCCAAATGACTTCTTTCACAATTCTGAAACACTAAAATTAACGTGTATAATTTCAGTTGCTTCATGTCTCTGCTCCACTTCAAACATCTCCTTAATTAGTACAGGTGAATGGAATCAGCCAGCTAATGAGAGGCAGCCTTTAAAGCCCGTCCTTTGTTCACTCCTGTTGCTTAAAAACTGAAACAAATGCCAAGTTTAGAACAAAAAGTGTTCAGACCTGTGTCACCCTCACATATATGGATTTAGTCGATGCCAAAATACTGTAAATATTAGGGCAATAGGAACTATGTACTTTATGATTTAAAGGTCCTATGTGGGTGGAATTCAGAAGTGAGATTTAAAATCTGACCAGGGTTTAACCCAACAAGTTTCGGTTATATTTAAAAAGCATAAGGACTATGTGTTTAATTCAATAAGGAATTAGGAATACTAAGTGTAGAAAAACGTTTTTTTCTGGGTAGATTCTTTCCACTCCACTCCCCACAGCTTCTTAATTAGCACAGGTTAATCTAATCATCTGGTTGATTGGAGACACAGGCAACGTGCCTGAAAAACCTGTTCTTTGTTCATTCCTGTTTCTACTCCTGTTAGTTTTTCCTGTCAGTTACCTTTAACGTCTTCAGTGTTGTGACTCCAAACTGAACATAGATGGCTAGGACAGGATTTGATAACGAACTGGTAGAAGTCAAAGACAACAGAGAGGCATAAAGGATCCAGCTTTTTTCCTGTCTTGCAAATATGTCACAGTCCTGAATGAGTGATCATAAAACAGCTATGTTACATGATTTTAGACATTGTTTTACTTGTGAACAGAGTCATTAAGTGTCAGGTAAAAGACTCCTCTTACTGACAAAGATGCTCTTGGCTGTATTATTTGCAATTCATTTACCTTTTTTCAGAATTATTGCTACCTTGCAAACTTTTTTTCCATGTCCAAAGTCCTTCAAGAGAAACATTAACGTTGCCATAATTTTCAATTCCTGGCAGTTTGGAGACGAGGTACATTCCAGGGCACTGAGGCATATTTGTGTGTCTTGGGAAATAATTCTTAACCAGATTTCCTTTAATCCTTAATAGTACATTATAGAGCAATTATTTATACACAGGGTGAAAGGCAGCTATGTCAAGGGTCCCCATCCAAAAAGTCATTCACGTCACAGCGCAAAGCTGATATCCCTACTTGTTGCTAACATGTGACCATAAATTCTTTTCCAAATTCTTAGGATTGTGGACTTCCTTTATCTTCCTCTTTATTTTCAGATCCCAGAATCATCACCCATGAGCCCATGAGACCTTGTGTTTTCTGGTCACATTGACGCACTGTCTCTGAAAGTTTCGTCTATCATAAGTTAGAACAGGTTCACATCCGTCCATAGCCTAAGGAACTGTCTGACAAAGAGGCAGTGAAGAAAATTTGGTGTAACCTGCGGGACACATCCACAACAAGAGAGAGGAAAGGAGCGAAACTGCATTTTTTCTTGAATTACAAACTACAAATACAACAATAAAACGCATCAGGCTCAGTGTGCAAGGTTGCAGTGTGTAAAGACTTTATCAGATTACAGTTAAAAAAAAAAAAAAGCATACATGAAATACAGGAAATACAAACCTGATGTGTAGCCTCTATCTAAGCTTTGACAGATGTGAAACAATGCAGGAAATCAAACCTGTTCTAAAAACTTTAATGACAAAGAAAAGTTTTCAAGGCCATGTGTGAACGTGGTTGACACAATGTGAGGTCATATTTACTTTTAAAGTGCAACAGTTTCTTTTATAGTTTCCTTGCAAGAGCCAATATAGAGACATTTACAGAAATAACGTCCTGTAAAAAAACAGAACTTTTGTTTTTACACGTGTTTTTTTGTATGGATTAAAGTACAAGATGTAAGGTATTTATTTGTAAGGTTTGGAGATGTTAATAGTTAACTATGCTCCTAATACACAGGCAGGCTTATGACCACCCACCACTGTCCCTTAGAATGGATCATTTGAAGGAATGTGCATGTTTATTAGCAAGAGTGCAATGGAAAGAACTGCTCCCTCACAGGGCTTTAAACAGATTAATTGATAAGCCTGATGTTATAAATGCTACAAACATGCAATAATAATGGTTTGTTTGCATATTATTTGTCTACAAATTTATGCCTCAGGCAGTGATAGACACAGGCCTGAACATTTTGGGTGAAGAATGCTTCAAAGTTTTATCAGTATGGGACTTTTGGGCCACAGAGTGTTGTACTTATTGACATATTGAAAGTTGTTATCACTATATCACACTATGCTGCTACTGTACATATTCTCAGTGTGTTCAGTGCATTTTACTGTAAAATTTAAATACCTGCTGTACCTTAGAGTAAATGCTCTCTCAGTTCATGAACACTGGTGACTTGAAATAATGCAGTTGTGAAAGGCACTTGTTAAAAGTTGATTTTCAACAGTTGAGTGTGAATTTGGTGTTTACCAGTTTTAGTATGGTTTTCCCTTCTTTCCATTGTAAAAACCTGTCACTACTGCAATGCATGGCAATCCGCATTAATCCAAGCTGCTCTAATTGAGAAAACAGGCAAACCTCATACAGTCAAAATGAGATTTTGGACGAAATATCACTTTAAACTCCGATCTAACAATTTAGAGAAGAAGGACTGACAGCACGCTTTAATCTAGATGCTGATGTCAGCGTGCTATGCTCACAGTGATGATGCATAGTAGGTGTTGTGTTTTTCATGTTTACCATTTATAGTTTGGCATACTATTAGCTGTGGCTAATGGAAACATGGTAGGTTTTGCAGGTAGGCCTCTTGATGGTACAAGATGAGCTCAGTAGTTGCATTGGGGTTGCATAGAGGCATTTAACTCAAATATACAAATGTCAGTCTCATGCTGCATTCATATGGAATTAAGCAATGGTAGATAGCAAACCAGATATCAGTTAAGTGGACTTGATCAGGACGGTAAAACTAAATGAGGCCAGTTGAGGATACCAGCAATGGAAACAGGGGACAGCACTGCTGTTCAAAGTTAAACTTAACTTTGAAAGAAAAACGTTAACAAAGTTTAAAAAAAAAAAAAAAAGTTTTCTGTCCGCCATGATAGAATTACAACCAGATGCTACGTAGCTCCCTCACACAAGAAGAAAACATGGGCTATCTGGACAATTACTTGTCATTATTAGAATAATTGCAGAATGTAATACACTCAAAATATTTTTATTTAATATATTATATTCCATTCCATAAATAATGGGACATCACCATTGCGAATAGCGTCATGCATGTTTCATTTCATCATCATGTCATTCCGTCAGACTGTTTGTTTTTCCAGTGCTGTCTAGACACTGTTTTTTGTCTGCTGTCTGCCTGATTCCATGTGAACGCAGCATCATGGCCATAAAAGAGGAAAAGTCAGTGGGTCACCAAAGTATGTAGGATTTGTCATCAAGCATAGAATTTTTAGCCATGTAATATTTGTGAAAATTAAAAGAGGACATAAGAAGTTATAACCAAGTTTTCATTTGAGATGTGCAGTAAAAAAAAATAGTATCTTATCATTCAGTAGATCACAAACCTCATTTAACGCTGGCCACATGTGCTGAATATTAGTTTAGACACACTCTAACACAAGTGGTAATTACCAGAATTGATCTTATCACTAAGAGCCTTTACATACTTGAGTGAAGTTACTTGGAATTGCTTATGTGTTGAAATGTCTCAGAGCGCTGATTTGATAGAAAAAAGAACATTTCAACAGCTGCTACTTGTATTAACAAGTATGAAACTTCAAGGAAAGAGATAGTGTTTGAGTCTGAGAAGGGGATGAGCGATTAAGAGATGATGAGTACAAGTACTAGAGAAGGAGAAGAAATAAATGCATGGATCATTAGCTTGGGGTAAATTGATACCGTATTAGACAGTTTGAGCCAGACTATTCCACAGAAAATAGCCCTTTTAATGAAAGTACCCATATTCCCAGACTATTAGCAATCAACTTCATCTGAAACATTCTTTCCTGAGTAAGATAAAAATGGTCAGCATCACACCTCAATGCGAGTTTGCTGACTGGTGGAGTGATGATTAAATTGTTTGAATGTCTGCCAGTTCTCAGAGAGGCAACACTCAGTGTTGTATTTTTTATGTTCAGTACCGGTTACTCTTCACAGAATAGACCCTGCTACAGTTCTTTGAATGCTATTTGCCATGATAACCAGTCAAGACACGAAAGGGAATGTGTGCCCCAGATTTATGTGACATGGTAATGATGTGTACGTAGACAGGTATGTTGTGGAATGTACTGCAGAGATATAAGTTAAATCCACCTCTCATTAAAAAAGGCAAACATTTAAACTACTGTCACACCTCTTTCCTTGTGTTTGCACTTTATGTTTATGTGAACCACATCCGTGTGGCGTCAAACGATATGATCTGTCGCTGTGCACTCATCAGGTGTCTGCTGATTTTAGATTGTGAGTGATATGACACATTGGTTCATACTGCGCTGAATTCCATTTGCACTAATGTGGTGAAAACAGGAAGTTGCCAAACTACAAGATATATGCAGAGAACCAAGCTGTTTCTTTACGATTACATTCTCACGGAAATATTCAGGGGGGTATTTTCATGCTTTTAAACACCAAATCAAATGACTGGTCACAATAAAATTCTTCAGCTCTCTACGTCCTATTCATTTAGAAGAATACTGTCTTTAAAAAGTACAAAGATCCAATTTGAACGTCCTTTGACAGCATGCATCAGTAGAGCTGAAGTGTCCTTGAGCAAGAAACCAAATATCCACAAACAAGCCTGTGTACTGTGACTGTGACCTTTGACTCCTTTTGGAGGGAGAAAAGCAAAGTTGTTTGAAATGTGTTTATAATTTTTATTTTTTTTTTTCATATTTTCAGATTGCAATTTTGAAAGTTTGCATTATCGCTGAACTTTTGGCTGCTGTGCGTAGAATTTAAGTGAAAATGAATAGCCTCAGTCAGACTAAAGGCCTTTGCAGTCTGTATTTTTTGTAAAAAAAATTTGCAGTATGAGGCAAAGAGTAAAGACACATTTGCTCCCTTGCTTCTCTCCTCTAGCTATCGCCGCTCTCTGCTAGCCTCTTGCATTTGGCACAGCAGATACCTGAATTATGAAATGATACTGTTCGGCAATTAAATTTCACTCACACTCAAAGACGAACCTTACCTCTTGTTACCTCAGGTTACCGATGTTTTTATACCGCAAGTTATGCCGCATTTTCGTCACTGCTTCTTGGTCAAATGACTCTGACGCTGACATTGGGCGAGAGGCAGGGTACACCCTGGACAGGTCGCCAGACTATCACAGGGCTGACATGTAGAGACAGACAACCATTCACACTCGATTAACCTATCCCCAACCTGCATGTCTTTGGACTGTGGGAGGAAGCCGGAGTACCCAGGAGAACCCTCTTGCTGTGAGGCGACAGTGCTAAACACTGCACCACCGTTGCACTGTTGACAGATGCAAATGCAAAACATCAAACACCATTGACACAACATGAGGTCATATTTGTTTTGAAATTTGCAATAATTTTGGATGAAAAACACAGACTTAGTTTGTAAAAGCTTTAATACAAAGTAGTTAGTATGCAAAGCTAGAAGAAGCAAGAAGTGGAAGCAGTGGAAAAATATGAAGGTAGAAGAGGCATGTCAGGGATTAGTCTTGAGTAATGAGGAAAAACATGTCTGTTACACAATTTAAAGCTGCGTGTTACAGCGCTTCTATGTGTGTAATAATTTTTTTGTATTTTCTTGTGGTTCGTATGCTGATCTTTTACTTTTGGAAAATAGAATGATGCTATTTCTATACAGACACAAAAAAGAGACAAACACATTTACACGATCCCTGGCCCCTCCAGTATACATGGTGAAGTATGCTTAGGCAAGATACTGAACCCTAATTTGTGCTGCATGGAAATCGGGTTGCAGGTGACATCTTGTTCGACAGCCTCGGTCACCAGTGTGTGAATGGGTGAACGTGGCTCGTAGTGTAAAAGAGCTTTGGAAGACTAGATAGGTACTATACAAGTGCAAGTCCGTTAATTAGTGAGCTTTGGATGTTTAACAAGAGCCAGCTAGCTGTTTTCCCGTGTTTACAATCTATACATTAAACTAAGCCTACCATATTTTAATCAGTTAGTCTTATCAATTCATTTACTGTTCGAGAGTGATGTCAATCTTCTCATCTAACTCTCACCAGAAAAGGCAAAAAGATATGTGTGGGGTTATGTGTGGTAGTATTTTTTGGCTGGGAGCAGGAACTTCATACAGTCTTCTTGCACTTAACTTCCTGTACAAACTGTTGTTTTTACACTTTAGTTTTTGTACAGATAAAACAAACTACATGTGACATGTTAAATAGTGAGCTTGAGAGATGCTGTCAAGCTGATTCTGTTATTTCTGGACAGAGCTAGGCTAGCTGTTTCCCCCCCTTGTTTCCCGTCTTTATGCCAAGCTAAGCTAACCGGCTAACTCTCAGCAAGACAGCAAATAAGCATGACCCCAAAATCATCAAATAAAAAGAGTCAGCATTGCAAAATCTCACAGCAGATTGTGTCTGCAATCTCCTGAGCCACTGTTTCTTGTTTCCGTGGGAATGGAGTCAAAGCTACGCAGCACTTTGAATGACCCTTGCAGGACTACGTCTGTGATCCTGTGTCCCATCCTGACTCCAGGCCAAATAATTAGTGTGTGATCTGTTGAAGATAAATGCTTTCCCAGAGAAAGTGGGGACATTTAATGCTTCTCTAATCCCACTGGGGTGAGCATGTTTGTGGGCATGTGTTACTCCTCTTTATCCAAATTTTCATTGCTTCATTTGCACCACTGGCCTACTTTGTCTCTGAGGAGTGAGAATCTGTGTGGTATTGCTTCTTGGGACTGTTGAGTGATCATTTCGTTCCATCCCTACAGACGTCAAATGCCTTTAAAGGCTCTTGGCTGTGTGTAATGCCCCTGGTATGACGGATCAGGAGACAGCTGTATTGTCGCACCAGCACCTTTTTAAAAAACATCTCTGTAATACTGTGCACCACATGCTATCTCTGTTCGTTAAAAACACCAAAATAAGGCCAAAAGTATTTTCCGAATGTGTATCTTGACTATATCACATCTGAGTGTTTTATTTTCTTTAAGCCACAAACTATTTTGGTAAGTGCACAAACACATGCGATTTCCAGGCAGTGGCATTTCCAAAACTTCTTGTGAAGAAGAGATCCAGAGATCTGGAAGGCATTAATGCACCATCATCAATGTGTACATCTTTAAATAGTAAAGAGCACCAGGAAGACTTTTAAAATGTTGTTGGACTTTTTTTGTTTCCTTTGTTTAAATAAAAAATGCCGCAGCTAAGACATTTTGGTTTTTGAAAGGTCATTTCTCACAAGAGGAATAATGGCTATATCCAGCATTTTCATTAAGTTACCCATGAATACAGTGTTGTTTCTTATAATAACCTTAGAAATTACCAGTAATTGTCTTTGTGGATCCTCTCAGGGACACAGGGAGACAAGATGAGAAGTGAGATCAGGCAATTCCCTGGCTCTTTCATGGGGTCAACTTGACAAACTGCGCACAGCAGCCACTCACTCACATGTGACGTAATGTGCATGTTTGATTTGCTCTGACAATTTCAAAAAACATTTCAAAAACATTCCCAAGGAGGCTTCTCCCTTGGCCTTTTTAAAAGCTGGCTTTACTTGGTTTTGTAAACACGCTGCCTAAAAAACGCTGTTGGCTTGGTTAGGAGATCAGTGCAGTAACAAGCTGGCACTCCTGCTGGCAGGAGACAGTAACACTGGCCAGACCTGACCACTGCTGCCACACACAGCAGATAAAACTGCACAGACACACAAGGTTGGAATCAAGTTTTAAAAAGTCCAAAGCAAAGATGAGAGAGAACGCAGACAGACATACAGAGACTGACCTTTGACATTTAAAACATTTAGATAAAACATTAAATTAGAATTAACAAAACCCACAGCACCAATTTATGATTTCAAATAAATCTACACGCGCATCATACACTTTCACACCAGCACCGGAAAACCTGAAATTATCTCGGTATTTTCCTGAGGAGCTGTCTGTGAGAACACAAATGTCCGAATCAGTTGGATTGGATATTAAACTGACTTCATCCTGCCAGCTTCCTGGTACAAAGTCTGTGTTCTGTCTGGTTAAGCAGATGTGTGGAATGGAACAGATAATTGTCTGAGAATTCACAGCAAATGGGCGTGTTGATGACATTACCATAAGTAGGCTTGTGCGAAACCTTAGGAAAACAAACATCCGAAGATGAAGGAGAAGATGGTGATGAAAATGTCTGACTGGACAGATGACGAGCTTTAGGAAGTTCTCTCAGTAAGGACCAAACCCCAAATCATCAGACAAATTAAAGGAAAGGCAAGAGACTGTGACTTATGACCAAATTACAAACCATATCCTGCCTCTTGCATGCTTGACCCAGGTGCCACCCCTCACCAGGAGCATAAATATAGACAGTGCAGGCAGTGCTGTTTCACATAGAAAGAGTAGGCCCTCCAAAAATGTGTTTGGTGGAGAAATGGCCCTTATGAATGACTGCTACCTTGAAAATATGGTTGTGTTAAAAAAAATTATTCCGATTAAATGAAAAACAGTGCCATTTGCTCTACATGCCCTTGAAAAATACAAACCCATCTGTGGCATGTTTATTTTTTTGTAAAATAGTCAGTAGCATCTATAACAAAATTATATGCAAAATATCAACTATTCCATAACTATAAAGCAACTATTAAAACTGTTACAGTAATAATAATTTCTTAATTTATATTCTTTGGAATTTTTTTGTTATATACAGATAGGCAACGGTGCTCGCTGGATAATATGTATGTTGATGTTATCCAATGTCAAGTCTCTGATCATGCGACGAGACGATATGTGCAGATAGCGTGCACTAGGGCCTGTCTTAATAGTATGCACTGGGGCCCATCATAACTACCTTATACCACTGCCCCTCGCTAAAACCAAATGAAGTATTTCCAGCAGGTGAGAATGCTTCTAGCACAGACAATCTCCTGCTGTGTACTAAATGTGTAAACTCTGGAACTCCAAACAACGTCTGGACCTGATTCTCTGAGCATAGTCCAGAGTTCATGTGAGAACACTGCCTGTGAGGACAGTAGCTACCATGAAGGACACAGAGGTCACGCCCTCTCTATTTTATTAGGACCTGAGATGCAGCATTATAACTTAAAACGCTTTTAATCACTTATTTTAAATATTCAATGGAGCAACTGGCAGTGTGAAAATTTAAAAGGTTTTGCTTGTCACTGGACTTGGGGACCAACTGTGCTGTGAATAGTACTATCATCCCCAAATATGATATTTACAATACAGTAAGTATTATGCATATGTCCCCCAGTTCTCTTTCTTTTTTTTTGTTGTTTTGGTCTGTGTTATTACTCATTTATGACTACGTATAAAAAGTGCATTTTACCATGACTGTGTAACTGTGAATACTTGGCTGTCCATCCTGTTTCTGTGATTTATGTGTGGGTGTGTCGTCATGTGTTTATCCAGGTCTCTCGTTGAACCTTTCAAGGGCGAAATTTCCAGTAAAGGCCATTTCTACAAAAACTCCACAGCATCATTATCAGCATCTCGTCAGTGCTGCAATGTGAGCGTGCCTGACCAGAAGTGAGAGCTCAGCCTCTGTGAGATCACTTCATTACTTGCATCACTGCACTGCTTATGTATACATTTATCAGTAAATATGAAAATATGGCATCTGTATTGTAGCATAACAATCAGCAATTTCATTCAGAGAATTGTGAATCTGTATCTTCAGTCTGTTACAGATTCACCTGTGTTTAAGAATCTCTTAATGTTTGCTTGATCTAAAAATGTAGCTTTTGTGAAATGTGTAAATCCGTGGCTAAAATACCTGGGAAAAGACAAATTACTGTAATCTCACTGCAAATGGGCTATGTAGCCTATTTTCAAAGGTGCACACATGAAATTACAGTGTGCATTTACAAGCCTCAGTAAGCTTTTGTAAATATTGTACATCCTTCCATGTTTCCAGCCAGGCTCACAACTCTATAAATATTATGTTTCTGTAACCCTGACCTATTAGGAAAACCCCACGGGAAGTTTGATGAGGTAATGAGTGTGTGTTCAGTTTTTTAGATCTCTATATAAAATAACTAATTTATATGTAATTAAATTAAATGAATATTTTTGCTTTGTGTAAAGGTACATTCACTGATTTTGTTTAAACTTGTTACCTTCATAAGTAAAGACAGAACTAATAACCCTTTGCTACATTACTGAAGACCATAGTATTGATAACCTCTGACATACCAGTTCTTTTGTCTGTATTTAAAGTTTTACTGTAATTTATTTGCAAACTCCAGCCTCTATCTCTGCTCTCTGTGTCAGGGCTGCTCCGCTTCCAGCTAACATTACAGTCATTACTGTAAGTACAGTAAAACCCTCATGAGTAAAAGGCCAATACTTTATCGATACACCTGTTCAACAAGCATTAACATGGAAATGTGGAACAGCAATATTCTGGTCTCTCTGCAGTCTCTCATCCACAGCTGCCATGTTTTACACATGTACAGTGCACTAGCTCAGCTACTAGCAAATTGTTACACATGAAGCTAAAACAAAAGCTGCCTGTATGTAGTCTAAATGTGTGGCTTAGTCAGCGTATCTTAAAATTTACCAATAGTACCTGCAGGCAGTTGTTGCTGAAATTCTCCAGTCTGCCTGCAGAGAGTCAAAAAGAAAAAAAAAAGACTGGAAAGGTAGCATGCACCAAGTGTTTTATTCTCTATAGAGAGAAAGCAACAACACAGAACCACACGGCAGTAAGCAGCTCAGCGTTGTGTTCACTGACCAAATGCTTCAGTTCATTCTTATACTTTCTGATATGCCTCTGGCCCTTTGATGGAAACTTCACAGAACTTCCTCAACAGAAGAAAGAAAACAATTGGGTACAATAAAACAGATAATGACCCATCTCAGGATTTTACAACTAGGTGTAACCTACTGTGAGGATGAAGATCTCATCCTGCCATCTCATTAAGTTATTTACAGTGGGGTCATAACAGCAGGGTTCACCAGGTCATCCTTTGATCAGTACAGCAGGGTACAGCTACAGACTAACTACATCAAAGTATAAGATTGTCTTAATGTTTCTACAAAGCATGCAAAAATTCCATTACACAGTGAATCACCTAAGGGACAGAGAAAGGAAGACAGAGGACAGGACGAATGATGAATGATGTTCGTTTTTTTTTAAAGGAATTATTTAGAAATGAACAAGAATGGATGAGTAATTATAAAGAACCTTAGAGTAATAATGACTATTGATAAGAAGAGTAGTACGATAAAATCCCATCGTTATCCATCCCTAGACTTACTGATACCTATCTAAACTGTTTCATGGCAGGTCAGAATGAAGTCAGCTAATGGAGTGTGTGTGTGTGTGTGTGTGTGTGTGTGTGTGTGTGTGTGTGTGTGTGTGTGTGTGTGTGTGTGTGTGTGTGTGTGTGTTCTTGTACATGCTACATGCTACAGAGTGAGGACCAAAAACTGTATTTTAGCAACAAAGTGAGGACATTTTTGGAAAGTGAGGACATTTTGGTCGGTCCTCACTTTTTCATAGGCCTGTTTAAGGGTTAGGACTTGGTTTTAGGGTTCAGGTTAGAATTAGGTTTTGGTTAGGGTTAGGATTAGGCATTTAGTTGAGATGGTTAGGGTAAGGGGCTAGGAAATGCACTATGAAAATGAGGGTCCTCACAAAGATAGAAGTACAAACGTGTGTGTGTGTGTGTGTGTGTGTGTGTGTGTGTGTGTGTGTGTGTGTGTGTGTGTGTGTAGTTCTGGCAAGAGCTTTGGATGAACATCAATCGACCCCTCAGTGGATAACATGAGTCCGAAGGAGTCCGATAAGAAGTAAAGAGGCCCTTTAAACTGACAGGAACCAGAACAGAGAACAGTACAGTATGGAAATGTGAGTTTCCTCTGAACTGATGAGCACAGAACAACATGTCTTAACATTTAATACTGAGGCTAAGAATTTACAGAGCTAACTGCAGGAAGGACTGGTCTGATAAAATGGGAAGCCTTTGCTTTTCATTGGTAATGGGAAGTCTGTATTCCCACATTGTCCCTTAATGCAAAATAAATACACAGTTGATTTATGACTACCTTTTATAGCTGCTATCATTTAGCCCATAAAAGAATATTTACATTAGATTATATTTTTTCATGACTTTAAAATAATTTCATCATAAAATCTACCACTTACATTGAATAATGGCAAACAAGATGTCCAGCTGCATTAGTGTGTTTTATAGTGGTTCCCAGCTAAGAGCACTAGTCAGTATATTTTCTGTCTCTGGTCCTTTGTCCACTGCTGGTTGAGAAAACAATGTGACATATAGCCTCTGTGTTTCCCACAGTCTGTGGTGAAAGACGTATTCAGATAATTTACTTAAGTAAAAGTAGCAATACTATAGTGTGGGAGCTCTGTGTGAAACAAATGTCTCTAATACTTACACATATGTTCTGCAAGATTAACTTCACAAATGAACACCACTCTAATGATTTTTGAAGCGTGAATGCAATTGCCAGAGGTAAAACGCCAAGGTCAGACTATAAACAACACCACAGTTCCATGACTTCATTGTCACCACCCCTAAGCTTCTGACTTGACTAAGACTGGAAAGTACTATACATTTCTAAATCTATACGTTGGAAAGTTTGAGTTGGAATAGTTTGCAAGAGCCAGGGTATAGACACAATGAGGTTGTAAAGGCGGATTAGTAAGTGTGTTCACCATGAAGACGTTAATGTTCCTGACAACATCTGTAGTCTCATTTAGCCACTTGTTAGCAACTGTGCCTTTTTTTAATTCACATAAGAGTTTCAAAATACACAAGTGGGGAATTTACTGACTTAACTATTTTATGTCAGTCATCTAACCCAAAACTTGATCAAAAACACCCATTGACTTTGAGACAAGTGAGCCGGAAGTGCAAAAATGCTAACGAACTTCTAGCTTTTAGGACTTTTTCCTGCAGCTCTCTGAATCTTCCTGTGGCTCTTGTTGCCATGCAAAAGCACCTGCATATTAATCCCATCACTGACATGTTACGATCCACTAAAATTAGGCACTATATGAGATAAATTAGTCTCCATTTTTGTTATCTTGGCCCCCATTTTGACTATAAGGGAGCTGGGGAGGACAATTCAAGGTGCAGCTGCGTCACTCTTTGACCCCTTGCCTGATTTTGTAGACTTAAAGCTCTGTCAACATGTATACCAATATTTTTTTAAATGGAAATTTTTCACTTCTGTTTAAAAAAAAATCTGCCCACACAATCCACATTTTACAAAATATCTCTGTCTACACTAGAACCCAAAAAATGATTCCAGAGGCTTGCATTCATGCAGTGCTCACACAGACAGTGTTGCTGCTGCGGCGCTGCTGCAGAGCTACCTGCTGCTATGAGTACTATATTTCCATTATCAACATTATCAGCAACACAGTCCTACAAATATTTCACAATTATAAGCCCTGCATAAACATATGAAGGCATTCTGTTGACAGAAATAGCTTTTATTTTTCAATGAAAACAGGAAGTGGGCACCATATTTCTTCATGTCTTCAATGAAACTGTGGTGAAAGGTGATGTTAAAGTGAGGACAGACCGCACTGACGAGGGTGACAGACACTCACCAATGGCCCAACTTTGATTAATGGCCGACCGTCAGCTTGGTGTGTCAGGGCCTTAAGCTGCTGTGATCTGAAAGCTATCAGGCAGTTTAAATAGTTGCAGGAGACGTTGCTCAGTTATTTGCTTAAGAAGTGAAGCGTTTGGAGGAGACAGCTGCTGAGAGCCCAAGTCCAATATCCGAACAAAAGCACAAAGTATTTATGAAAGGAAGAGAGAGCAAGATCAAGACCTTTTTTGCAAAGCACTTTGCCAAAGCTCTGATACATCCTATAATGACACAACTTAAGACAAAATTCTCCAGATGCTCCAAAGTTGAAAGCAGGGAGTCAATGAAGTCACTCACAGATGTTGGGAACTTTGACCTTGTCAGAGGATGGTGATAAAACCACAGTATGGAAAAGAGGCTTCTGTGTTTTTGAAGGTTCAAGAATCCAGAGGTAAAGTCCTGATTTTCTTTCAAGAAGTTAGTGATCTCCTCTACAGTCACATCACACATGGGATAGCATAAATTATCCCAGAACCAATTAAGAAGAGGGCATTTTGTAGGACACCGTCAGTTCCTCTATTACAAGCTGCTGTGTATGTTGACTTATGGAACAAAGTGTGGAGTTTCCTGGGACTGATGAGCTGGTGACTGAACACTCAGGTCAGCAGCCACAGTCAAGGAAAAGTATCTTAGGTCTAGGTAAATGTTTGTTAGCAATTGTGAAAAAAAACGTAATGTGTTCATGGCTTTAATGTTGCAGCTGGTAAAGGTGGAGCTCATTTTAATACAAAGCATTACTTTGTAGTATTGGCAAGCTTGTAAATTCATGTCGGATACTCGTGTTAAACGATGCCAAAGCGTCAAATAATGAGGTTTATGCATTTGGACGTGAGCCCCACAAGCTGTTTTGGATGGCTCTGCACGCTGTGTTTTAACAGAGTAGTCCCATTGACGTCAATGCGTGACGGACTTACTTATATGGGCATGCCCAGGAATACGCCGCAGAGGTAAGCAGGTAATGACAACAACAAGCTACGGCTAACGGCTAACGTTACTTACCACTCGGAGACGTCTTGAAGTAACCTCTGTACTTGAGAAACTTCAGGCTGTCCAGTCTTTACCTCCGGATCGGATTTGGGATCCAACACATACAGCTGTATTTCAAAAGTTGACATTTTCAAAAGGGAAATTCTCTCAACTTCCACATCGGCAAAATAAGATGGTGGGGCTCGGCAGCGCTCGGCAGCCCTTAGGAGGTCCTCGGGAGTGTGACCAATCACAGCAGAGTGGGCTCGGGGCCGGGGGGGTGGAGTAAATAACAGACCGTTTTCGTGGGATGGGGGAAATACAAGGAAGCGATGCAGCGAGAGACATAGCATCCCAAAGATCTACAAAGCTTTTGGTGCAGGTAATCGTGTGTAGCTGCTCTATAGGAGTCCAATAATCAAATACAAAGGCCCGAAAATTAGTATAATAGGTCCTCTTTAAGTTTTTGAGCATAAAGTAGAGGTAAATGTAAATAATCAAGTATGGTACAAGTACCTGAAAACTGTACTTAAATGCAGTTCTTAAGTAAATGCACTAATTTTCCAAAACTGATCAGCCCCAGCCAGATTGCCTGGAGGAGGGTATATGATGCTGAAAGCTATGAAAGACCTTATAATTCCAGGAGCATCATGGAAAATGTGTCCAGATTAGCATCAGCAGATGTACTTGCACAGTTTCCACCACTGCATACAGTTTACTTAGCACTAAGCAGACTTGGCTCTACAACCACTCCAGCACACTAAGATGTCGGGAAGGTTGCAGCCACGTATGATATTGTGCTGCAGGTGCCAAGCATTTCCACTGACATAGTGTCAGTGGATTTAATGTTTAATGTTGTTGTAATGCCCTTGTTGAAATGGAAACAGTTGGCACACAGAGCAGAGTGCATATGTGTATGTTGATGCTCATAAGTATATTAATCCCTTACCTCATGGGCCAAAACATAAGCAGCAGCACTAAATGCATAACATGATCTGACATGACTGATGTAACCTAATCTTAATTTCCATCTTCAGAGATAAGTGTGTTGGGTGTAGGGGGGTATATTGGCAGAAACGGAATAATAGGTATAGTTTTTTAGTGTATAATCACCTGAAAATAAGAATCATTGTGATTTTGTTACCTTAGAATGTCCTCATCTATGGAGATCGCCATGTTGCGCCGCCATGTCTTATTGATATTAATACCATCTTGTTTCTACAGTAGCCGAGAACCGACAAACTAAACAAACGCATTTTCGCATCGGCCACTCCGCCCCACCATGATGAGAGCATCGGAAAAACATATGTTTAACCTGAAACTGCTTTATTAAGTGTTTCTACTGGTTTAAATCCCCATGTTTATTTGTTTTGGAGAGGACAAATCTCTGTGGATAATTCAGCTTTTGGTAAAAACTTTTAGGTAAAAAGTTATCATTGATAAAAGGTGAGCATAGATAAGCAGATGCTAGGTGTGTGGCCCGTTTCAGACATGCCAAACAGTGTCAGAGAAACACTGATTTGTAACATGAAACTGCTTTATTCAGTGTTTTTACCGGTTTAAATCATCAGATCTGATTGTTTTTGAGAGAATGAGAGCTCTGCAGACAGTTCAGCTCATGGTAAAAACCTCCTGAGTGTCTGGATCAGAAACAAGGTGAGCACACTTTAATTTTGTCAGAAAAAAATAGCAAGCACATATAAGCTGTTACTGGGCAAGCAGGCTGTCTGCAATGTGCTGAACAGTTTAAGATTAATGCTGATTTCTGATGGGAAACTGCTTTCTCCAGTGTTTTTACTGGTTTTAATCATCTGCGGATAATTCGGTTCCTGCTAAAAACCTTTTAACAGTGAATACTTGTCCAAAGTGGGAGTTTAGAAGTTGGGAAGAAGTTTCAGCTGGTTGCAATCTGCAATCCTTTCTGCTAGATGCCACCAAATCCTCATAAATCTTACTCACTGGACCTTTAAAGACCTTTTAAGACTGGAAACAGGGCGAAACAGCTAGCCTGGCAAGTGAATAAGGGCATTTCCCAAAATGTGCCCAAATTATTCCTTTGAATAACCATAAAATCAAATCTAAGAGTTTGCTAAACTGTGCTCCCTATAAATGTCAAAACTAATTGCTACAAAGATAGGTTTACAGAGACACACTCATCCTTACAGGACAGAGTGTAGAGGTTTCCTTTCCTTCTGCAGGTGCTATTTCTTCATGTCACAGCACCACAGCTCCACTCACTGGTTGTATTTTAATTACAAATATTGGCCCACTACAGAAATTCAGATAATAGGCAAGCTGACGTTACAGTTAACCTCCCTGAAATTGCTTCTGCAGAGAAAGAGCTGCGATACAGTTGGCTGGTAATAAAAGCCCAGCATGATGCAAAAACAAGACCTCACAGATAGCAGGCTACTCCTCTGAGCTTTCTGTAATTTATGTAGAGGTCATTGCCAAAACCTGTACTGTGTGTGTGTGTGTGTGTGTGTGTGTGTGAGAGAGAGAGAGAGAGTGAGTGAATTTCAGGTAATGACAAGTTTTAGCAGTTTAAGTGAGAATCACAGAGGAAGTGCATGTTGTAATGATCGAGGATTTTTATCAGGGTGTAACGTTGACTCACAGACATCAAGCCTAGAGGTAGTGAGGTGAGCTCTCGTGGGTGGCAATGAAATATTCTCTATTCTGTGCCAGGCAGAAATTTCCTTACCTGAGAAGGGGAGGACACTGGGCGGAGAATGTTTATTTAACAAGGATAACTTTGAAGTTCAGTCATCAGAATCTGTGCTTACAAAAGATCAAGACCAACTGGCAATTTGGGGGAGGTTGTAGTGGTAATAGTTTCTTCAGGGTGTAATTCAAGTGGTTTATATTGGGATCATGTTTCAAGAGTTTACTTTGACATTTCAGTAGCCAGAAACCAATGAATAGAAACACTGCAGAATAAAATATGCACACCCACTGTAGTATATCATAAAGAATACCCCCGGTGGTGGAATGCAGCTAAGTACATTCACTCATGTACACATCCTAAGTACAAATTTGAGGTACTTCAAATATTTCAATTTAATGCAGCTTTATACTTCGACTCCACTACAGCTCAGAGAAAAATACTGTACCTTTTATACAGCTTCCTGTATTTTAAAGCTATAGTTACTTTACAAATTCAGAATCATAAATATGACACATCGTTATAGATAAACAGTACAAAAAGTAGCTAAAGCTGGCTCCACCTCAAGCAGCCACAACCATAAAGTGCAAATTCAGCATTAATTCCCTCAATTAATTTGCACATTAACACCTGACAGACATTTTGATGGTAATACTTTACATAGTTCTAGAATATTTTCAATGCAGGACTTCATATTGGGGTTTTTCCTGTTGTGTGGTGTTGCTACTTTTACTTTACTAAAGGATCTTAAAATGTACCACTGTTTGAAATAAGTGTCTGCAGTTTTTAATCTACAAGAATGGAGGTGAAACTATTAAAAATTCAAGATAAAATATTGTTTATTGTCATTTTTTTTCAGAGGATTGCCAGCAATATAATACTTTCTATAAAAATGCAATAATAATTTAAATATTTAAAAAACATATATGATGAAAGGTGGCTTTGAATAGAGGGCCAGATTGTCTTTTTTTTTTTTTTGTCTTTGTCACTGTATCACCACAGGAGGGAGCTGTCGGTTTAATTATGGCAAAGCCTCTCCTGCACCCTCATCTGCAAGATACTAAACTGACTATATGCTTTAAAATAAAAACAATCTCCTACATATTGGAGGATAACACTATGAACCGTAACTCCCTATTTTTCTGCTGTGTCATCCTATCATTTCACAGCAATTTTGCACCACTTTGCATCACTGCGATGCATGTTTTCTTTGAAGCTGTAAAACCTCTGTGGCATCTGATTATTGCTCTGCTCCTTAAATCAGTGCTAATGCCTCCTGGGATCCTTACCAAAAAGCCTTTTCACCTCGTTCCAGCCAATAATACCTTTCCTTTCTCAGTCTCGACAGGAGATCACTTAGTGAAGTGCAGATTAGAGGGTCATGGAGGGAGGCTATTGACTTTGCGGTGACCCTGTCTCTCCTCCCCTGTGAATGCCAGCCTAAATATATGACAAATCCTACCTCAGACTGACAAAGAAAACAGAAAAGCTTCTAGAATCAAAATAGGGCTGAAATGGGGCTAACAAAGACGTGTCTGAATGGAGAGAACAATCTGTTCTTTTCATGTGTGTTGATTCAAAAGCTGCCATAATCTGTACATTTTGTACAAGTGATATAATTAATATAGGACTGAGAGTCTACAGCCACGCTAGCTGCTCTGAGGCTGTATTTAGACTCAGCAGTCCATTAGACTAAATGCTAACATCAGCATGATCACAATGACTGCTGATATTTAGCAGATATAACATTTACCATGTTCACTATTTTAGTTTAGTGTGTAGCATGCTGTTATTTGCCATTTAACACTAAACATGAAGTACATCTGAGGCTGGTGGGAATGCCGTTAGCTTCAAAAGTATTTGGTAAATTAACATTCTGACTTAATGATGGCACAATGATGAAAAGTTAAGGAATCACCAATGTCATTGCATCCTGAGGGGGACATGAATGTCTGCACCAAATTTCATAGCAATCAGTCCAATATTTGTTGAGCCATTTCACTTATGGCGACATTACAGGAAAAGTCAAAAGATCATGACTAAAAGTAGGATACATCCTCTGGGATCAATGAATGTCTGTACAGAAGTTTATGGCAATCCATCCAATAGTTGTTGAAATATTTCAGTCTGGATCATGCCACTAGCATGGCAAAAAAGTGACTGGTCACATAAAAAATGGCTGGCATTGTCATCAGGAGGTGGAGGGGATGGTGGATGGCATGTTACCTAGGCGAGACAGATGCCAAGCTGCAGACCACAGTTTGAAGTCAACAAACAACAATATTGGTTGTTTATTAGCGTGACACTGCAGCATTTCCAGCAAGGTTTGTGCCCTGGAACCTGGGTGTTTTTCAGCAACACATCGCAGCATTTCCAGCAGTATTTCCAGCTGTGTTTGTGCCACTCAAACCTGGGTGTTTTTTTTAATGACACAGTGCAGCGTTTACAGCAGCCTAGGTGTTTCTCAGCGACACCACTGCATTTTCGGCAGCATCTTCAGTGGCGTTCCCAGCGTTGTCTCTGGAAGCGTTCGTTTCAGTGAAACATCCCACTGTTTCTAGCAGCTTTTATGCCACTGAACCTGAGTGTTTTTTGATGCACCGTGGCAGCATCTGTAGTAACGTCTGTGCCACTGAATCTGGGTGTTTTTCAGCAACACAGCACAGCATTTCCAGCTGCATTTGTGTCACCAGAACCTTGATGTTTTTCAGCAACACAGCACAGCGTTTCCAGCTGCATTTGTGCCACTGAACCTGCGTGTTTTTTGGTGACACATGGCAGTGTTTCCAGCAGCCTTTGTGCCACTCAGCCTAGTTGTTTTTTAGCAACACCACTGCATCTTCAGCAGCATCTTCAGTGGCGTTCCCAGTGGTGTCTCTAGTAGCATTTGTGCAATTGAACCTGGGTGTTTTTTAGTGACACAGTGCAGCATTTCCAGCAGCATTTGAGCTACTGAACCGATGTGTTTTTCGGTGACACATCCCACTGTTTCTAGCAGGCTTTTGTGCCTCTGAACCTGAGTGTTTTTCAGCAACACCACAGTATTTACAGCAGCATCTTCGGTGGCATCTCCAACGGTGTCTCTGGTGGTGTTTGTGCCAATGAACCTTGGGTGTTTTTCAGCAACACATCGCAGGTGTTCACAGTGGCAATGGTCCCACCAAATCTGGGTGTTTTTCAGCAACACATCGCCATGTTTTTCAAGTGGCATTTGTGGCGTTTTTTCAGTGGCACCCAAAAGAGGGTGTTTTAGGCCAAAACATAATCTTACTAACCTAACCATAACCAAGTGGTTTTTATTCCTAAACATAACCACAGTGTTGTTGAAATATAAAATTTGTAGCTATCTGCTACATAACGTACAAATGTAACATACCGTAGTTTTCAGAAATGCACAATGCCAACATTTATTCTGCCGATTGAGTTGATGTTTCTTGCACAGCAGTTGCCCAAAACAGACACAACAGGGTTCAGCTGGTTCAGACAGGCATACACACACAGACACTCACACCACTGCTGTGCACAGAGTTAGCTTGGCTTTGTGAGCCACGTCCTTTAAAAAAAGGTCAAACTCTTGTATATTGTGCCTAGGTTTTTAACAGATTTGAAGCCAGGACACAGGGTTGGACAGGATAAGGATCTGACAACAATAGAAGGGTAAATCCCAGCTCTGATATACTGAGTGGTGCATATATACTGTACTGAGTGTCACGACTGAGCGTGTTAAACGCTCAGTGTGCTCATGTAAACTGATTGATTGAACTCTCTGCCTCTCCGTTTCTGTCTCTCTCAGTTAACTGTATGTTCAGACACCCACGCACTTGCATGCACACACACACACACACACACACACACACACACACACACGTAAAGGGGTGACACATTGGTGTTGTCAGCTCAGCAGGGTGTAGGCTGGCCCAGAGAAATACCACAGAGATACCAAGCAGGGCAGAGAGAGGGACTACTCAGTGATGGAGCGCAGTCTGTGCATTTGTGCTTTCCTCTCCAGGATAATATTTAATAGTCCTTGTGTTTGCTTCTAGATCTATATTTATTCATGTAATAAATAATGTTTTGGAGAAACAGTGTCACATATTTTTGCAGTACCAGTGTGCGTTTCTAATTTAAAAAACTTTGTCATCGCTCTTTTATTTTGTTACTAGTTAATAACTTAAACAAATGGCCTGCTGGTAGAGCTGTTAAACAGAGAAACATGGATGTAATGGAGGAATCAGTGTCAGTATTAAGTGGTATACCAAGGGATTATGAATTAATGTAGGGGAGTATAATTACAAAGTAATACAAAACTGTACTTGAGTTCTTAGTTACTCTCCACCAAGGTCAACTGATCGAGGTACTAACTTAATTTCCTTCACTGAATGACAAATAATTAATGTTTATGAGGTTTAACCAGCATAATTCCAAGACTCAACCTTGCTCAAGGTGAGCAGTTTACTTGTCAAACACATGGTGCTTGTTGGCTGTGTCACTGCTTGGCCTCCATATCATGCATCTTGGCATTCGTATGATTCATAGGGACACCTAAATGACAGAATATTAGTTGCACCTGTGTTGTTCCTGCTATGTAAAGGGTCTGTAGTGATTTATAGCAATTACAGTGCATAAATGAAGTAAACACATTTAATATTGTAATTAATTTAAATTGTGATAACTGTTATGCATACATGTGCCATTATGAACATTCTGTGCCAGCTCTGCACAGGAGGAGCCATTCAGATGCAGCCAGTGAAAAGATGTTTTACCCACTAACCGACTCTCTCACCATGGCAATAAGGTCTTAATTGTGGCCCCATGCCAAGTCAGGGCAGATGGCTGTCTCCATGCCAACACATCATGAAAATAACCTCTGTCATATCGAATGATTGTCTTTAATGCATATGATTTTGGGATATTTTGTGGCTCACTCACAGCAAGTGTAAGACCAGTACAAGCAAGAAAATATGCTAAAATAATCAGTTTATTTTAAAGGAAAAACATAGAAAAAAACCATAATTCAGTAAATACAAAACATTAAGTCCAGACAGGTTAAAAGTAGTACATTTAAGAAAAGGCTACCCTAAGATACCAGAGGTGGGACCAAGTCATTATTTTGCAAATCACAAGCCAGGACAGGCAAGTCCCAAGTCCTAAACTTTAAGTTTCAAGTCCTAAACAAGTCACAATGTGCTCTTCAAAAAATGTAATGTCAATATTAGATTTGTATGTTTTTTTTTTTAAATCAGGACCTTTTTTTTTTAAATCAAGTTTGTCAAATAGTTACTCAGCTGTTAAGATAACCTTAGCTAGGCATTATCTTGCTAACTATGTTGTTTGCCTCGACTTCTTATTATTTATGCAACTTCAAATTTAAATGCAGTTGGAAGTTGTTTAGTCTTTGTTTTTCATTTTCCACCTGCACATTTTGCATACTGCAATTCATTTTTGTACCTTAACAAAATTATCTTTGTTGTTATTTCACAAGTCATTGTTAATTTTGTCAAGTCAAATCTTGAGTCATCAAATTTGTTACTTGAGTCTGACTGGAGTACAAGTCATGTGACTTGATTCAATTTCAATTTCAATTTTTATTTATAAAGCCCAATATCACAAATCACAATTTGCCTCAGAGGGCTTTACAGCATACAACATCCCTCTGTCCTTTGGACCCTCACAGCGGATAAGGAAAAACTCCCCAAAAACCCCTTTAACGGGGAGAAAAAAATGGTAGAAACTTCAGGAAGAGCAACTGAAGGAGGGATCCCTCTTCCAGGACGGACAGACGAGCAATAGATGTTGTACAGAACAGATCAGCATAATGAATTAATAGTTATCCATATGACACAATGAGACATAAGGAGAAACAGATATTATATTAATAATATGATTATATATGTATGTGACAATAATCATATGTGTATAATAGTACAGGTATGACTAATAGTAACAGCAGCAGTGGGAGGCATCAGGCAGGACCACGGCAGCAGCACAACCACGACACATCATCCAGGCACAGCTGCGGTACGAGTTAACCTGCGAGACAGTGGAGCACAAAGGCTCCGGAGAACAAGCCGAGTTAGTGACATGCAGTAGGCCCGGGTTAGAGAGATGCATTAACAGGACATGAATACTAGCAAGGGAGAGAGAGAGTGAGAAGGAGAGAAGGGGCTCAGTGTAATATAGGAGGTCCCCCGGCAGACTAGGCCTATGTCAGCCTAACTAGGGGCTGGTCCAAGACAAGCCTGAGCCAGCCCTAACTATAAGCTTTATCAAAAAGGAAAGTCTTAAGTCTAGTCTTAAAAGTGGAGACGGTGTCTGCCTCCCGGATCGAAACAGGAAGCTGATTCCACAGAAGAGGAGCCTGATAGCTGAAGGCTCTGGCTCCTGTTCTACTTTTGGAGACTTTGGGGACCACGAGTAACCCTGCATTCTCAGAGCGCAGTGTTCTGGTGGGATAATAGGGCACTATGAGCTCTCTGAGATATGATGGAGCCTGATTATTTAGAGCTTTGTAGGTTAGGAGAAGGATTTGTAAATTCAATTCTGGATTTAACAGGGAGACAGTGCAGAGAAGCTAAAACAGGAGTCCACACCTCTGCATGGTATCCTTAATACTTGGTCAGCAAACTTGAGGTCAGAGTCAACTATCACCCCATGAGCAGACTCTATTTATCAAGATTTGTTGGAACATGTACAAAACACTGCTAATTAGGTGGACTTGTTGAAAATATGAGGGGATCTTAAACTGATCCTTGAGGTGCACCACAGATCAGGGAGGCTGGTGTGGAAAAGTTTCTCCCATCGAAATGGAGTGGGTGACAGTATTGAATCTAACTAGAGCTGATCATTTTGGGATTTCAGTGCTAGACAAGAAATGAAAGCCACACTGAGCAGTAAACAAAGGAAAGAAAAGGACTAGCTCTGAAGTAGTTGCCATATTATGTTTGTGCTTTGCAAGGCACTAAAGTAACTAAAAAACACTGCTACCAAGGTTTGTCACATTAGGTTGAATTTCGAAGCATTTGCAAGCTAAAGGAGGTGTAGCGGGCAGCACTTTGATATGTGAATTTTCAAAGCACCTTGAGAGAACAGACATATTGTTAGAAGCATCAAAATAATTTCATATAAAAAGGACAAGAGTATTAAAAATAATGACACATCCAAACTGAAATAATCAACAATGTGGAAGACATATACAGTGTTCAGGGGGTTAAAAAAATTATTGTTGAGTTTGATTTAACCTATTTTAATATTGATAAAATATTTTTATTAAGTGTTACATCATTATGTCCCTAACAAATACTGTTGTCACTATGTGTATATTTACATTTCTTTCTCCTTTGTTTCTTTACTGAATAAAATCTCTGGTTTCTAGACTCATCCAGTGCATAATACAGTGTAGCTCACCTCGTTGTTGTTTTTACAAGTGACTCGAGGCATCATGAATTTGATGTTTTGTAAGACCCATAAGGGTTTAAGGTTTTTGAATTATTAAAATCCTTCCATTTTCATTTTTTGGACTGCCTGTCCACACACGAACACAGACACAGATGCATTTGCACCAGTGAAATCTCATAGTGATCTTGACCATCAGTCCTCCTCCACACGTCCATCCCATCCTCCCGCCTGCGTCTGAGAGACTTTTGGTGGCAGCCTGTTGTATTTTTAATGCCTTCCTTCTTTCCCAGCTGTGTATGATGAATGTTTGATTTGCCCTCCCATGGCCTTAGGAGAATATGACCAACCCCAGCCCACCAGGCCACAAAGGCCCTGAAATATTCACATCCAGGAGCTGCTGAGTGGACTCCTGTTCCTGATAGCCTTGTTAAAGTCAATAATGCACCTGCAGCGACCCCGTCCAGGAGAGCGAATCACATCAATGAGGCTTGCCAGAGGGAAATCCACTATGAAAGTCAGGGTCTGAATGTGTGTATGTGTGTGTGTGTTTGTGTGTGTGTGTCCTTTCTGTGCATCCTTTTGTGTCTAGGCATCCTGTGCCATCAAATTTGTGCCGTTTGTTCTTGCAGCAGTCGGCTGCAGTTCTGAAGTCTGCTTTCACGGCGGGCAAAATTTCAGCTGTTGCTTTAGATTATCCTCCTGGGAAGCATCTTTTATGTTTACATCACAAGATAAAATGGCTTTATTATTCACTGCCAGCTGCATTTAACATCTACACATACCATACTTACACGTACACACCGTTTCTTCTCTGATAAAATATGACAGACTGGAATCCTGTGATCCTGTGATCTTTCTCTTCAGTTGCTGCTCACGTGCAGTTGTTTCTCTTTAACCCCCCTTTGATTTGATATTTCTTTCATATAAAAACTTTTTTTTGTCAGATGGAAGCTTTCCACTATCAAAGAGGTTTCTTTGAAAAATGTGTCTCTTGAAACTCCCTGTTAGACCGTGAGGGACCAACCTGAGTGAGATCAAAGCTGGATACTATGATAAGACATCTGTGTCCATTATCTCTACACATGACGGATACTGGGAGGGTTAGGAGCCAAACACTTAATACATAAGGGGGTTAAGTGAAAAAAGACAGAAACATCATTCTTGGCAGTGCTTGGGTAATAGTGGTGATGTAAGTCTGAATTATTCTTAAACTAAAATTAGATTAAGTTATTTTTATTTGCCTATGAGTTCACTTCCTGTCATCTCTACTGTGAACTCTCTAGTAAAGACAATAATCTTTATTTTATTTCCTGTTTTGTCAATGCGATTACCACAATGAATGCAATGACAATCTTAACCCACAATGGCACTAAAAGTAGCGAACTGTGGCATTAATGTGGATGAATAAAGACAACAGTGCAGTATCACCCAGAATAACACTTAACCTTTCTATTCCCTAAGAACCTTTGTGTCTACCTCATTAAAACAAAGCAATCATCACTCCAGATCCTCTGGGAACATACTTACAAGAGCATCATCTTTGCAAAATATGCCTTCCAAAAACTGAGCATAATTCATTTTAATAACAAAACCAACAAAGTAAATAGAGCACTTACATGGGCGGATTATGAGACAATAGGCCCCTGGGCACAGATATGGAGAAGGCCCCACCACCTCTACTATATATGAGCAAGACACACAGACTTTGTGGTGGTTTATCCTAGGGCTGAGCAATATGACTAACAATGCTATTACAGTTAAAACTGTCACATCAGCCAATATCGGTAATTATCATGATAAATGTTGAGTCATTATTTTTTAAAGGCAGATTTTTTTGCTCCTGGTACGAAAGTTGAAGAAAGCAGATGGTTAACTGTGGTTTAAACTGTTATTGTAACAACATGACAGCATTTGCCAAACAGCAGAACATTTCACACATCTGAGGTAGATTCAAAACAATTATAATCAAAATAATGTCAGTGAATGATAAATAGACAAAGAAATGCTGATTCTGCTCAGCATCTCAAACTCTTTGCCCCTACACGGTTTAAAAGTGTAAGTGTTTTAGCTGACTATGTAAACAGAAAAAAATAGATAAAAGAAAAATCTCAACTGTGGTCTGTATTTTCTGTACAAGTTTTAAATGCATAATATGTGCCATTTCTCAATCAAAAAAATGACATACAGACGATGACATTGTGAAGTTGCGTGCGGTCATTCGGTGCAGATTAAAGTTTATCTGACATGATTCAGACAGAAATCAAGAGGAGGTAATGTTTTGAACGTAAGTCACAGTTAGTATTGTTATGTCATATCATATCATTCTAATGAAATAGCTGCAAGTTAGTCATGCTATTTGCTAACTTACCATTAGCATCTAATGAGTCGCCTACCCAATCAGCTACTGTAGCTAATGCTATGTGGCAAATTCAACTGTGGGGTAGCGCTGCGCTGTTATCTGTGGTAAAAACAATCATACTAAAAATAACTTAATGAACAAGTTGAATGTTGTAATGTTTAAGTGTTACCATAAGTATGAGCTTGGTGGCTGATCTGTTTTTCATTCTCTACGACCACTACTTCTTCTTCTGGTTAATTGGTGGTGGCAACATGGTGTTGAAGATGCATTACCTCCCCCCTCTACGAGCATATGGGTGTTTTAATTATATTGAAGATTTATCAGCATTTATTGTATCTCTAATAAGAAAATTAAATCTAGATGATAATCATTATTGTTTCATCACCTAGCCCAGGGGTTGGAAACCTTTACTATCAAAAGAGCCATTCTTGGCCAAAAAAAGAAACAAAATCTGTCACAAAGCATCTTTGAGCCTCATCATAAAGGTAACACAGCCTTTCAAGCATGTGGAGGTGGGTGTGGTTAGTAGCCAGGTGCAGGGGAGAGGTGTGGTGCTCATGAGAGCAGTACCAGGTGAGTTGACTGACAAAGCTGCTGCTGGTTTGTTCTGATTACATCTCTCCCGTTTTCCATGCAGTAGTGTGCTGGCCCTCTGATGACTGTGGCCCAGACCAAGGAGAAGGACACTGCTTAGACTGGGAGACGTGTGCTGGAGGAGCCAGGCACCTGTTGCGGACTGATTTTGTTGTTGTGCTGGGCAGTAGTCAATACAAGTATTGCATATAGACAGAGTGCTGAATCTATGCATCTGTGCTTGGGGAACTAACAGGGGTAGCAAGACGGCTATCTAAATGAGCATTCATTAATATGTTTTAGCAAAAGGTGGCTGCAGTGGGCTATTTTGAATCATTTGGTGCTTAAACTTTGCAGCATTTCCCATGAATTAAACAAATTTGTCCATGCACTATTAAATTCCTTATTTTCCCTTGAGACTTTTCCCCTTTTTTTGTCTAGCCTCACTAGGGAGACTCAAGACTACTGTAACTATCACTTGTGGTGTTTTTAGAGGAAAAAGGTGCCAAGCCAGATGTATAATGCACATGTTAGTTTACAAAATGTTATAACATTTTTTAAATCGGTGTATAGGATATGCACCTGTACAGCTTAAAACATAGGAGTCACTTTAGGCCTACAACAATAAATGAAAGCTGAAATGTTAAAAAAAAGATTTTTTGTTGGCATAATACTTTTTGTCCAAGCCACAGAGACCCACTGGAGATGGAGCTAAAGAGGGACATACGGCTCTGGAGCGACAGGTTGCCAACCCCTGGCCTAGCCCTATAGTTTGACCTCTTTTTTGTTGTTGTTGTTGTTGTTGTTGTTGTTGTTGTTGTTGTTGTTTTTGTATTGCATCTCTTTGTAGTTATTGTCATTTTGTATCTCCCTGTGGTTATTTGGCGTTTCTTTATGGTCATTTTGTGGTCATGCTGTGTGTCTTTGTATTTGTTTTGTGTCTCTTTAAGGTAATTTTGTCTCTTTTTTTTTATTTGTTTTTTGTCTCTTTGTAGTCATTTTGTGTCCTTTCATGGTGGTTTTTACCTTTACCTGTTCCTGAACGGTATGTGTTCATGAGTGACATTTTGCAGGTGATGCCAGGGGGGTAGGCCCTTTCAGGTATTCTTTCATGAGCACTTAATGGGAGTACAGTTGCAATTTAATCAGGGGGCTGGTTGGAGACAGAAGATATGTTACGAACTGCTTTATCCAGAAGACAGTATCAGTACAAAAATAATGAGTCAACATTTACAACATTTGCAGAATCACTGCAGATGAGTCTTGTTTCAGGTGTCAGCAGACTCACAACCCCTCTGCTCCTCTTAAAGTAGGGTATAGTGCTTCTATTCAGGGCCTCCCAGTTATAGTTTTTAATTAAGTCTTTGAGACAAGAAAGTGAATATGAAAAGTAGCACGAGTATCATCTATGAAGCCTCTCCCAAGCAAAGCATACTTTAGTACAGCCCGCAGACCTCTTAAACCCAGACAATGAATCTTTAAATCAAGTGTTTATTTAAAGACAGCTCTTGGTTACAGTGGTTTAAGTGCTCCACACCACATCAAACTTGTATTTGTATTGAGTAACAAGTAGTACTAAGCTGTCCAGCACTGATGATTATGTACAATACAAAGCATCGAATCTCAGTGACTTCCGGAGGCGTTTGATTCGTTGCGGATGACATCAGCTGTGGAGTGAGTGTGCGAAAAAACCCCGGCGCCCTCTTCTCTCCCCGGTTACCGAATATGACACAATGTCTGCTGGTATAAAAAGCTAGGGCCACTCCTATCAAGGCTCCACTTGCATGTCTGGAGACCACTCCAGTGCTCTGCAGCGAATAAAGGGAGGAGGCTGCTGTTGGGATCCTGCGCGCGTATACAGGAGATAGAGAGAGAGAGAAAGCGACAGAGGAGAGAGGATGGCCACCCTGGTAGAATCTGCAGAAATGGAGACTTTAGGCGGCCAAAGCAACACCGGGGCGTCTCCGACATCCTCCAGCCCCTCGCAGCACTTCAACGACAGTAAATTTTACTTGTTGGTTGTTATCGGGGAGATCGTAACGGAGGATCACCTGAAGTGTGCCATTGCGGACATAGAGAAAGGTAAGATGGAGCTTTGTGAGGTGGGTGTAGGCCACCCAGAGCTGAACTTAACAACTTCATCAGAGATGTTTAGTAATTAAGTTCCGTCTTATAGCTGTAAAAGTCATGTAAGCTGCTGATGCACCTGTTTGTACCAGACATTTACGCACGGTTTTACGCCTGAGCGAATTACGCATAATAATGGTTTATTAACAATATTTGACCCTTAGTTATTGAGTAACTATTTGAACTAGAGGTGATGCAGTTTATAATAGGAGATACTGAACAGCCCCTCCCTGTAACATCCCCATAACCTGAGGCCACATCCAGTCTCGCATCCGTTAATAACCCGCGCCCTTACCACCCACCCACTGTATTTAGGAGCAGTTTAGTTCAGTGTGATTATCATATTAATGTCACTAGGCCCAATTGTTGTCATCCACACACGTGGGCCAGGTCCTCTAATAAAGCTGCCAGCAATGATTCAGCATTAAATCTGGACTATGCGTCAATAATGCAGCGTATCACATTTCTTTGGCTCCGATGCAGCTGCGTTTTTCTCTCCCGCAGCATCTTGCCAGGGCTTTTTTATTCAGGTGCGTCAGGCTTTTGTTTCAGGGGATCGGAGAGTCCCACGCATCAGTTTGCAGTCAGGAAGAGACAACGGGGATTTATAGCAGCAGCTTTTCCCTCAGCTTGTGCTGCGATGTTAGAAAGCGTCTCTGACAGAGCTGAATAAATATGCTGCTTTAAGGCTGAAATGGCTGCTGGGTAACAATAACGGGACAGTAATAGATTAAATCCCCCCTTTCATGCTGTGGGAACATTTCTCCATCATCATCATCATCCCGCATCCAGCTCTCTCATCTCTCGCCGGCTGGTGGGCGTGGCTCGGTCCGCACTGCGGTCCCTACGGAAAGCCACAAGGAACGCTCTTCAGACTGAGCATGCAGGGCGTTTTAGAAATGCCACAGCTGCTGTAGTGGTTTGCCTCTCTGGCCTGAGTGCACTGTTTGTGTGAGAGAGGAGGAGGAAGAGGAGAATATGGCGCAGTTACTATGTGGGTGTGAAACCAAGAGAGGCAGGAGGAAAGAGGGAAGAAGCAGATGATCAGAAGTGTTTACCTCTGGGTATCACCTGATTCTAGCATCACCTGGGAGTTTAACCTGTCAGAGTCACAGTTTGTTTTTCTATTATTATATTAATTTGATAGATTATAATGTTGGCCCTTGCTTTGTCACATTTTGAGACCAAAACTTTACTACTGACCTTGGGAAAAATCAATACACGAGGAAATTTCTGTCTGTTCATGAGGTTTTGGTTGCATTACAACTTCTTGTATTGTGGCACTTTAAGGACTTTTCTTTTATTCTTAACTATTTTATTCACACATTCTTAAAATCTATTTTGTATTAAAATGTGACATTTAATTACATTTTGTCATCTTCAACACTGTTGCGCATGTCAGTCATTTAATGCTTGCATATTATAGCCACACCCTTTGCTTTCAGTTTAAGCCTTGTTCTAATATCCTTTAAACATACTGATATTGTGAGTAATATAAACTTTTACACCCACCTTTTGTGTTTACTTTATCTCACAGAAAACCACTTTAAACCCCCTTTGTCTCCATTCCCAGTTCATGTCATCTGTCACTTCACAGAGGCCTTTATTAGGCCTTTACTCTGCTTGATTACAGAGAGGATGATACCATCATGACTCAGCTCAGTTGAGGCTACCAGCGCGTCTGGCCCATGGCAAAACAGAAACAGGGCTATAGATATTTCCAATTATAGATTTCTTTTCCCACGCCAAACCAGTAACAAGTCTATACATGTTCCCTGTAAGATTTTCCAGTCAACTGGAGGCAAAGGATTGGTGAGATACATGTGTGGGTGAGGGTGAGACTTTGCACATTTGTTATAGACCTGTTGCCAAGTTCTCTGTGTGTTGTCTGCTGTGCCCATTGATTCATTTTCAGACAGGGGCGCTAACATATGGTTTTCTTCACTGGCCTCTTTTTTTTTTTCCTCTTTTTTATTTCCGTGTTGATTTCTTTTGTGTGTGTTTATCTTGCAGGCATCCGCTCATGGGACACCAACCTCATCGACTGCAATCTGGATCAGGAACTCAAGCTGTTTGTCTCCAGACACTCGGCTCGTTTCTCTGCAGATGTCAGAGGTAAACTGGGATTGCAAGACATATTCACTGATAATTTCACACTCTGATTATGATTTAATATGTTTCTAACAAATTGCATCCTAAACACATCTGAGAAACATAGATTAACACAGATTATTGACTTTGGTAAAAGTAATACTACAATGATGTAAAAAATACTCCTGTAAGATCAAAATCTAAAAGTAAAAGTACATAAGTAACCCCAAGTTGACTTAAAAGTATTAAAAGTAGAGGTTGTCTATATATATATACTGTACTGTTGTAAAAAAAAAAAAAAAAAAAGTTGATTAATTGATACATATCGATCCTGAACATTTGAAACGGTTCCAAAATTTATTTTCGGCCTTATTGATGCACCACGCTGGCACCAGCTGCACCTTCTTGCTCTCTCTTATTGTTCATGTTTACTAAAGTCATTCTGATCATCTCTGAAAACAATTAAAGAAAAGTCAGTGTTGTCATGTTTTTGCCTCAAAATTTTAAACTTCATGCCCTCTACATCAGTTTTTCCATATGGTATAAAAAATGGTATCGAATATCAATATTTTTCAAGTTATTGTATCAAATTTAGAAATTCTAGTATCATGACAACACTAATACACTGAAAGATTATTATCAGTGATGTTTCATACATGATCAGCATTGTTATAGTTGGTTTAAATGATTTAAAATTCTTTTTTGAGTAATGGATGTTTTAATCTGTAAAACCTTCAGACTTATACTTTTCTGTCTTAAACAGTGTCCTGAACATTTTGCAGTGCATGTCAGAATAATTTAACCCTTTTTTTTTTTTATTTAAATGTTTTATTTTTAAAATGTTTTAGAAAATGCATGTCTGTGTCTTGAAATGAGACAAAATGCAGCATGTTGCAGCACTAGAATTTTGAAAAAAAAATGATACTAGAAAATGTTGAAAGTAGTTAAAATATTCCAATTAAACTTTTTTCCACTTTTTTTACAAGAATATAAAACTTAAATTCCTTAATAAGAGAGGATGTTTTTTTCATCAAACAATGGATGTCATTTTAAAAATTTGTTTTGTATGAAAAATAACCTACAACATATGAAAAATATGTACAACTGTCAAATAGAAAAAACTTACAATATTGAGCAAATGAAAATACTCACTTATAGTACAATTACCTCAAAACTACACTGTACCTGAGTAAATATACATCCCAACGCTGCACTTTTCAGCATACACTGTCAGCTATAACTTCCGTGCAGTACACTAAGCAGAGGGGTTTTATTGCCCATCCCTGGATACGCCCTCTCAGCATTTTGTTACATGGTGCTTTTATAGCTATATTATTTGCAAGGTGAGGTGGAGGCTGTATAGATGGAGGAGATCCAGTGAGGCAGGACATGTGGTCTGTCAGTGGGCAGTATGGCCTTGACGGTCAGCAGCAGTTAAAGCCTCTGCTTGGCACTGCTCCATATTGGATATGACCAGCAGGGCTTCAAACCTCACCATAGATTGATCCAGCCAACAACTGCTGCTGCAGACTAAATCAGGTGATTTATTTTGATGCAGTGATATCAAATCTCAGAATCAGACTTAGAGAGGTGAAATACAATAGGTTGAAAGGGAGGTGAAACATGGAGATTTATCTGTGATAGCATCCAAAGAGACTCCAAACCCCCACTCTCTTTCATCCAACCTTGTTTTTACCATTTTACCCATCCCTTTCTTCTCTCCTTCTTCCTCCATGTGTGCTGTTGCCTTGCAACCCAGCACTAGATGCACAGTTGATTCGGGAGTAATTAGCAGTGTAGAATCCCCAGTGGCAAGTGTCTGTCCATGAAAATAAAGCAGGGAGGGGAACAGAGAGGGTGAGGGGAATGGCTGTGAAAAGAAAGAGGATGAGAGGAAAGCAAACAAGGGAGTAAGGGAGGGAGGGGAGGGGAGGGGGGTTGAGGATGAAAAGACAAAAATGGAGTAGGCTAGGAGGGAAGAATGAGGTGAAGATGGATGCGACACAGAAACAGAAATGCAGGTCTGATCAGTGAATTAATGAAGCCAAGACTATGAGCCGTAATGCTGCATAAGCAGTAAAACTGGAATAGTATTTTTCTCGTATATTCTGGGCCTCAGGCTATTTGCCTGGTCTTATTTCTCAAGGGAAGGATTTTCATTGTCTTTTGAACTTTTAATACATGAGCTGCATTATGAAGATCTTCCTAGAAACATTTACAGAGCTTTTATGTATATTAAGGGCAGCTTCCCTGCATTAATTCTCAATTTTTTTTATTCATAGTAGTGTACTTAAATTCTAAACTTGGGAATTACCCTTATATCACCATGTGACACACAAAAACAGCTTTAAACCAATACTTTGACATTTCATCACACTAAATTATATTTCTTCCTTGAGAGTTAGATGAGAAGTTTAATATCCTACTCTACTATAAATTTGCTAACTGAACTCTGCAGCCAGCAGCTGCTTAGCTTCGCTTTGTCTAAAGGTAACAAAGTCCGCCTGCCAGCTTCTCCAGAGCTCACTGATAACACGTTAAAAAAACAGTGACACAAAAAGGTTAAGTTTAAAAACAATATTGAGGTTGTACGAGGGGTTACGTGCCAAACTAGTTTTTGGCAAGGAGAAATAACTTCCCAGAGTCTCTATAATAAGAAGTTATCGCTCCTGGTGGATAGGTAGACAGATTTTGTTAACCTTGGACAGAGTCAGGATAGCAGGTTCTCCCCGTTTTCAATCTTTCAGCTAAGCTAAACTAAGCTAACTGGTTGCTGGCTGTTGCCTTGTATTTACTAGAGAAGTAAAAGTATGGTGTCAGCCTTCTCATCTAACTCTCACCAAGAAAGCAAATAAGCCTATTTCTCAAAACATATATAGCTATTCCTTTAAAGCTGGGGTACGCAAAGAGCAAAAAAATTCATACTACGCCCTCCTCTTGCAGTTCTCCCCTCTCTATCCTAAGCCCCTCCCACCAGACAAGCATGGGTGTATGCACACACTTCATACAGTAACCCGGTGTTTCCTATACATTGATTTGTGGAGTGCTCCACTGAGGATGGACTGTCAGTCAGCAGCTGTGGCGGCTTGAATTCAGCAGTTACAGTCGGCTGGTGGCCAGTGGCAGCGCCAGGTCTAATGTGTATGACGGGAGTTGCTGCACCGGCTGCCTAGGGGTCAGTCTCCGCAGCTGCTGCCCACTCTCTGAGGTGGTCTGTAGCTGTGGGGAGTGAGGCGGAGGACAAACAGTGATTTTAGCATATAGCTAGCTACATAAACATGAGGTAGAATTAGCTGCAAACATTAAACTTTTGCTACGGTTAGGTTACAGAAGCTAAGCTATTAGAAACATTTTCTTTCCATTTATAAAATACCTTGCTGCTACTGATGTGTTTTGCTTCATGTATTGTCAGACGCTCTTTTAGACTCTATTTTTTTGCCTGTCTTCCTCTTTTGGCTAGCGTTGCAGTGGTGGCAGTTTTTGCCAATGCTAGAATAGCAACTTTCTCTGCAGGATTCTCCGCCATTGAATCAGGCTTTCACCATCTGACGGGGCGTGCTCACGCATCTGCATTTATACAACAGCCAACAGGAACGCCCTCTCTCTGAACTGACCTTTGATTAGCCAAAGTCTCCTGTCATGAGCTAGATTATCTAAAGCCTGACTTCAGAGCCAAGAGGAGGTGCAGAACTCTACTTCTCTCTCAGATCCTTTGAATTTCAATATGCTCAAAGGTTTTTATTGGATTTCTGCCCAGTGACGCCAAAATAAAACTGCCTACCCCAGCTTTAACTCTGTGAACTTGTGCAGAACATCAAACAACAAGTGCATTTTTCAGGATAAAGGCGGTTGGTTAGGGTGCTGATATGCACAATAAAGTCGCTTTTAATGTTTACCCTGTAGCTTGTAGTGCATTTATTGTTTAGGGCGCAGTGCTTACAGGAAAACACACACCAGCAGATGGTATCAGGCGGAGGAAGATGAATGTGATTATCAGTCTGCTTGACAGATGATACATCATCCATCACACTGTGTTGATACATAGGAAGCCTGGACCTAACAGGAAGGAGGAAGGGAAAAGAGGAAGACAGGGGCAAGACAGGAGACCTCCTGGTGTCTCCCTGATGGATATATGATACTCCTGGTTACATATAGATTTTCCAGCACTCTGCCTTCACTGCAGACAGCGCTGAAGTCTAAAAAGGCTCTCTCGAAACCACAAATCCACTCAAAACCCTCCTGGTGAGAATGTTGAAGACAACACTGCAGCTCACGATCAATAGTAATTAAGAATTGTGTTGACTTTCACGAATGAATTTGTCTGAGATAAAGATCTTCTTGACATTTTTGGTGAATACAGTCCCGGGCTCTCTCGACATCTGTTAAACCGTTGATCCCGACTGGTCGATTCTATATCAGTAAATCAACAGACTGATTGATCATGCATCTACCAAGCTGCATTACTCTTTATAATCATAGCTGGAGGAATTGGGAAAGAAACAGGTGGTGGGCAGAAATTATTATTGTCTTTCTCCTACCAGGTTGTCATATAATTTGACAAGCTTATTGCTTAAGATAAAAGCTGTAGAGAAGCTGAAAATCGAATGTTACGTGGAGGCATCAATACTACGACACAGGTGATTGACTGTTCCGTGAGTCAGCCCGCTTAACAGCAGTGGCAGTGTCATTAGCTTCATGCCCAGACATATTACGTATCCCAGTTCCCTTTTTAATCCTGTTGTGTGGGGACACTGGAACAAGTGACATTGAAAACTGTGCTCAGGGGGCGCCCCCATCTTTGCTGCCCAAAGTCATCAAGGTCAATTATTGTGTCGCGGTGAAAAACGAAATGACAGGAGGGGAAAAGGTGCGACACAGACAGGGCATCCACCTGAGGGCATACATTTACAATTCTTACGTGTGAGGTCTTTTTCTGATGCAAAAGGAAGGAGGCGCTGGATTTAGTTGTTCCACTGATCTATTTTTGGTGCGGTGCCATCCACATTGATGTTCCCCTGTCTGGTTCAGTCTGTGGCAGGCAGGCTATACCAGTCTTGCACTTTCTATTCAGCCAGAAGGAGAATGCTCAGTGATGCATGTCACATTACCTCGCCTCCCGCTGAGACAGAGACGCACTGGGCATCGAGGATTTTTATATCGATCAAGGTAATTGTCAGGGTCAAGCAAGCCCCAGTGCACAATCTGTCATTTTTTGATGAGCTGGCTTAGACACACAGCAATTTGGCAGCGTGATGGTGGCTGCCTTTTGCTTCACTAGTCCTTAATATGTACGGGCTACTGTAATTTTTGTCTCATCACATAAAATGCTGCTAAGCAGGGCGTAACCCACAGAGAGACAAAGAAAAATGCTCCTCTTTACATTAACAATGGCTTGTGTACAATAGCATGACAGGATGAGCGATAGACTTCCATGATTGATTGTTCTCTCATTTCACACACCACTGAAAACTGTTTCCTCAGTCACTTGTTCTCATGGAGGCGCTTCGGTCATCAGTTTAAGACTGCTGCCTCTTCAGAACAAAGCTGAGTGAAGCTGGTTTCTCCCAGAGTCAACTGGGATTTTGATGATGGTGATATTAGAGCGACACAAATCTCTGCTTCAACCTGCTAATAAAATGCACGTTAGGTTGAACACTGTTTTTTATTGTGCATTCTCGTATTGTATGTCAGTAAAGCTGAACCTTGAAGTCAATCACAAACGATGTGATCACATCTTTAGGACAAATGTGAAAAAACTATGATATAAAGCACTACAATCACAGGCTCACCACTACAAAGACCTTAAACACATCTTAAGGCTAATTTACTCTCCCTATATGTATGAGAATAAATACATGTCAAACGTTGGGACTGTCACTGCCCACATACTTCCATGTGGTCTTTATGTTGGCATAGCTACAACAACAGCAATCATGGCAACAGGTGAAGGAAGTCATAATAATGTACTATTTAATGGAGGCAGCGTTGTAGATGGCAGTGGTCTGTTAGGCCATTAGATACATTGTGACCTGTGAATGGAGATTTCTTTTGTCTTTATTACTGATATGTTCTATTCTGCCATTTCTAAAATGTCTTCATTGTGTTGGTATCTTGCTTGAACTACACTTCCACCACAATATTCGGCGCTACTGCTCCGTTTTGTCTGAGAGCTTTAAGAAAATGCACACAAAGAGTACATACAAGTCCTGACTGACAGAAGGCTCTGTCCATGTCTAACATTGAGCATAAATGAGCCATTACAGTAAATTTTTCCTTGTAAAGTAAAATGCTCAAGTATGATTACACTTAACTTCAATCTAGAACAACAAGGGAGTCTGCAGCCATGCCAGCTGCTCTGTGAGGCACTGGACTTCTCTTTAAAACTTGGTCCTGCATCACACAAAGAGTTGTGTGATCTCATCGGCTTGCATTGGATCATCTCATCACTTATTGGATAAGCTAGCGATAACGTAACTGAAAAAGTTGTTTATTCTTACAAAGGTGCAAGCAGGTTATTATATAAAATGTAACATGTACTCAGAGCATGGGCTGAGATGGTCAAGGAGCTTGTGGAAGCATGCACTGCTGCGCCCCGCGAAAATCATGCCCATCCAGGTGGAATACCAAATTTCTGGGAGTCCCTAATAGGCACAGTAGTGCTTTGAGCAAAGTGTTAATGCTGGCATGCAACATGCTCACAATGACAGCGCTGACATGTTTAGCAGACGTTTAGCAGGTGTAATGTGAACCATAATCATCACCACCAGAACACTTACTTATTAGAGCTACGAGTTTAGCACAGACTTGCCTGTGGAAATGTCTGTGGATCAAAAAAGTCACCACCAAATTTCACAGCAATCCATCCAAAAGTTGTCGAGCCATTTCACTCAAAAGCAATCTACTCAACAGACCTACAGTTTCCATTGGAAACAAGTCAAAGTATATTGTTATTACGGTAATTCAACTTAACTGTATTTTTTTTTAATTGAAAATGAAAATGAAACATATGTCAGACTCATGGGCTAAAATGTTTTTAAACACTGATATTTCAATCTTATGCTGTCTTACTCTGGAAGCAATTATTTGGCTTTCCAGTTAAATAGCAAAAAATCAGCCACCACCTGATTCCTCCTTACATGCTTGCTAGCCTGAGGTACCTTATTTTTCAGCTCTCTGTTTATAGATCTGAATTAAATGTGATTGAACAATTGAAAGTTGAAAGAACATCAGCAAAATATTTCAATCCAAAACTTGCAGAATAGAATCGCAATAAACCCACTCACCCCCACCCCTGCCAAAAAAAAAACCTGAAAAGAAATGTTATTTTTGTCATTTAAGCATCTGCTATGATACTGAATTTATATAAAAGCTCAAAATCATAGTCACACTAGACACATTATTCCCTCCAGACAGCTAACTCCATAAAACAAATGGAGTGCAATATTGGAACTGGTAAAGGGTCGACATGTAGAGAAAGAGTCATTATTTCTACCGTCACTGAAACCCCCAGAATATTAGAAGCTAATAGTAATGCACTGTATAGCCGCCAGTTCACTATTAACAGCAGTGAATGAAAGAGCTCTTCCATGTGGAGTGACAGCCCTCTGGGAGAAGGCGGCAGGGTTAATGGCTATGTGCTCCATAATGAGAATTTGCTGTATGAAATATATATGGAGGAATCGGCCCAGCAGCCAGATAGCTGCTGCGGTATCATGTCTCTGGAGACAAGACACACTCTGTCTCCTGAATTTAAAGCTGATATTCAAGCAACACCTCAGTGCCCTCTGGACCTAACAGGGAACATATTCCTGTTTGTCTCATTCTCAGGATGTTAGTGGTACAATTTCCTTCGGTTTTACCAGCGAAAATTTATCCAAATTAACAAAATAAAAACAGTCTGTCACTTGGCTGCAGGGGAATTTATTAATTCTTCAAAAAAGAAATGAGATAACAAGGAGAAGAAACAAAGACTGATTGAGTCAGTACAGCCTAATGTGTTGAGATGAATAATGATGTTGGAGATACCCTGTCTCGTCAGCTGGACTGGAGGATAACCCCCTTAATACACACAGAGACACACACAAACAGCGGGGACAAAGTCATTATCATAATCAATCATCCAAAACCTAGGATGATTGATTATGAGCCTGTCACACCCCACTGTTCATTTTCTATGTACCAGCTCTGTCTTATGAGGGGAAAATGTTACTGGAGAGAACAAATAATAACTGTGTCTTGTCTGTGTTACGGGTCCGAAGCAAAGGTGTAGCCTGTGTTTTGTTTAGAACTTTGGGGGGGGACAAATATGAAACAGGGAGTTTTAAGCTTTTAACACTTAATTTCACACATACTGGTGAATTTTTATTAGCCACCTTATGTCCTTTTTTGCATTCATTTATGGTGTTAATGTCTTTAAATGTGTCAAAATAAAAGTCCTCTGCTACTTTAGGTTTTCATTAGGCGGGACAAAGCATGTGTTCTAAATATTGAGGGGGACATGTCCACTGCGTCCCCCCTAAAATCTTTAGTTATAGTCAGAAACAAGTAGCAACCACCGAAAAAAGAAGCCAATGTGTAAGTGCCAAAAACTGCAGTTCCTCAACCAGCCACTTGAGGCTGGCTCCAGAAGCGAATCAGATTGACAGAGGACTTCCATATTAGAATGTCCAGCTTTACAGCAGACATAAACATGTTTACAGCCTGGTACAAAAAAACGATTTTGGTCTCTATGGCTAATTGCAACATTCATGACAACTGTACAGGGTTTAATTCCAACATAACTCACCTATTTCCATTTTATTAGGGCTTAAAGTTACACATATTTAAGGGCGGGGTCGCTCAAGTAGCAGGCTCTCTGTGAGGCATTGCTACAGATAGATCCACTCTAATGCTCCTCCACAGCTCCGCCCTCTCGTTGAAATATAGTCATGTGTGGCTTAAAAAAAAAAAAAAAAAATGGCAGTGGCCAAAATACCAAATCTGAGGCTTCAAAATATGTCCATTATATCATACAGTCTGTGGTCAGAAGTCAAATAGAGCTGAAATGATTAGTTGGTAAATTGATCAGTTGATCTTTAGAAAATGAATCAGCAAATATTTTGAAAATTAATTAATAATTTGAGTCATTTTTCTATAAAACTGCCAAATACTTCCTCTTCAGGCTTGACAAATGTGGATGTTTGCTGGTTTTCTTCATCTTGTGTGACAGTAGATTGAATACCTTCAGGTTTTGGACAGTTTTTGCTTTCATGTCTAACAATTTTTCATTTTGTTTTGCAGGGCAGAGAATTCTTCACCATAAAAGTAATGTCCTGGAGACAGTGGTGCTTATCAACCCTTCAGATGATGCAGTCAGTACCGAGGTAAATGTGTTATAATTGTTGTTGACAATCTATTATATAAATATAACCCCTTCCTCAGTCTCTCTGTAACTTGGTGTTTTGTCTTCCATCCTCTTATTAGGGAGGGATGATTTGAAAATACATGAAATACATGCACATTTACAGAGCAATTACAGGTTGAAAAGGATTATTATTCAGCCTTGACTGTCCACTATGTTTGGCCAATTATCCACCCTCTTAATAGGAACTGCTGCTGTTTTGGTTGGAATATAAAAAAGGGAGCAATTAGGAGCTCAAGGGACAAGACTACTTACTGCGAGAATAACAAGTGCAGCCTTTTACCTTTTGTTACTGCAGCACAGCTCAAGCTACATTTTGATGGGAGGAAAGACAGATAAGGGTCAGGAGCACAGATGACACAAGATTTTCTCTTGTCACTGCTCCTTTTCAGCATTGCCTCCACCCCCCCCCAGCTATGTCTGCAGTCAACTGTGCATTAATAATATCTCACAGCACAGCAGGATTGACCTGGCCAGCTGCCCAGAACAGCTGATGTTGCTGAAGTAGAAAAAAAAGGACCAACGAAAAAGGGGTGAGAGGGAGAGAGGCAAGAGATAGAGGGATAAAAGAAACTTAGCAGAGTAAACAAGTCAGCTAATTAGCTAATGGCTTTGAGTGACGTGAAACTGGTGATATTTCAAATGCACTAAATCATTAAGCTGATTGCTGCAGGAGCAAGGTTTGTGCTTCCAGCTTCTGTAGCCAGTATTATTATTATGTTATTGTATTCCTAAGTAGTTTCAAAAAGTAAATTACTTGTCATACATGCTTTTTTTATTTCAGTGTTTCTTTAACATATTATCTTTTTATTCTCCAGGTTCGTTTGATGATCTCTGACACAGCCAGACACAAGCTTCTGGTTCTCTCAGGACAATGCTCTGAAAACAGCGGGGAGCTGATTCTTCAGTCTGGATCTTTCTCTTTCTTCAACTTCATAGACATATTCACCGACCAAGAGGTGAGCCAACGTAATGATTTCGTTTTTAAAAACCCAAATTTGACCTATGTCATGCTATTACATTTTCCCTGCTGACCTATGTCATAGGTCAAATTTGGGACATATTTTACCTGTACAGGTATAGGCTACACATACAGAAAGTGTGATTTCAGAGCACAATTAATATCAATTTGACTCAGGTATATTAAAAATTAAAGCCATTTATTTTTTCACACACAGATTGGTGAATTGCTCAGCACTATACACCCGGCAAACAAAGCCAACCTCACACTCTCCTGCCCTGAACATGGCGAGTGGAAAAACTCCAACCTGGACAAACACAACCTGCAGGACTTCATTAACATGAAACTTAACTCCACTCTCATACTCCCTGAAATGGAGGGCCTCTCAGAGTTCACAGAGTATTTATCTGAATCAGTAGAGATCCCATCTCCTTTTGACATGTTAGAGCCACCAACCTCAGGTGGATTCCTCAAACTCTCCAAACCATGCTGTTACATTTTCCCTGCTGGTTGTGGTGACTCTGCCCTCTTTGCCGTTAATGGCTTCAACATGCTCATCAACGGTGGCTCAGACAGGAAGTCATGCTTCTGGAAGCTGGTGAGACATCTGGACCGGGTGGACTCCATCCTAATGACCCACATTGGTGACGACAACCTGCCAGGCATCAATAGCATGCTGCAGAGGAAGGTTGCAGAGCTTGAGGAGGAACAGTCGCAGGGTTCGACAGCTAACAGCGACTGGGTGAAGAACATGATTTCTCCAGATATTGGTGTTGTGTTTGTGAATTTTCCTGAAAACCTGGATAACCCAGAACCTAACTACAGAGTGCGGAAGACTCTTGAGGAGGCAGCGTTCACTCAGCAGTTCCTCACCAAGCTAAACTTGAGGTTAGAGCCTTTGCAAAGGCCTGTTGGAAACACTATAGAGCCGCTCATACTTTTTCAGAAAATGGGCGTTGGGAAGCTTGAGATGTATGTGCTTAATCCATCAAAGAACAGCAAGGAGATGCAGCACTTTATGAAGCAGTGGACGGGCAGTGAAAAAGACACTGCCTCCATTCTGCTGCCAAATGGAAAAGAGTCTGAGTTTCCCATCTCTTACCTGACATCTATCTCTTCACTCATTGTGTGGCACCCTGCAAATCCCTCAGATAAGGTTGTGCGTGTTCTCTTTCCTGGAAATGCCACCCAGCATCACGTCTTTGAAGGTTTAGAAAAGCTAAAGCACTTGGACTTCCTGAAGCAGCCAGTTGTCACTCAAAAAACGATGTCTTCTAATATGCCGTCAACACCGACTCTAAAGCAAGCTAAGATGAAACACAGAACAGACAGCAAAGAGAGCCTTAAGTCTACCCCAAAGCCATCACCAAGCAAAAGCATCAGGAAGGAATCAAAGGAGGAAGCACCAGAAAAGGCAAAGGCAGATGCAGAAGCATCTCATGAAAAAACACAAAAGACTGAGAAGAAAGAAAAGGCCCCGCTGAAAAAGGACAAGGCAAAGGATCAAAAAGCCAAGTCAGAGCAAACAGCCCAAAATGAAACTCCAGAAAAAAAGAAGTCTGAAATAAAACCCAAAGTTGAAAAGATTGTTAAAAAGGAGACCAAAGTGTCTGCGGAAAAGAAAAAGGAAGCTAAGAAAGAAGTAACAAAGAAAGATGATACGCCCAAACAGGACATTAAAAAGGAGGAAAAAGTAAAGAAAGAGGAGGCAAAGAAAGTCATAAAAAAGGATATCAGAAGAGACTCACCTATGAAGGAGAAGAAGGAAGAAAAGAAAGATGTCAAAAGGCCCTTAAAGGACATAAAAAAGACATCTGCTGCGGGTGAAGAAAGGAGTCTAGCACCAAAACCAAAGCCACTGAAAAAAGACAGTGCTCTGAAGAAAGATGTAGGAATCCCGTCAAAGCTAAAAGAAAAAGGAAAGCCAAAGGTGACAAAGAAGGAGACAAAGGTAGATGTTGGCGAACTTGCAGCTAGTGCAGCAGCTGTTGTAGACGATCTAGAAGCAGTAAGATCTCTGATGTCCACACCAGAAGACCTCACTAAAGACTTTGAGGAGCTTAGAGCTGAAGAGTTGGTGGAGGATGATGCGACTGTGCAACAAATTAAGGAAGAAGAGCCTGTGATAATTCACCGTGAAGAAATAATACAAACCAAAGAGTCACCTGAGGCATTAGAGTCTGTGGATGAAGGTATAACCACAACAGAGGCTGAAGGAGACAATGGAGAGACACCAGAAGAACAAGTTCTCAAAGAAAAACTCAATGGCAGTGTCAGTGAGAAGTTTGAAGATGAAGGCACTGTAATGGAGGAGACATCAGAGGGTGGGGATTATGAAGAGAAGGGAGAAATAGAAGAAGTTTACGAACCACAGACAGTGGAACCAGATAAAGACAAGCTTACACCCAGTGAAGATGAACACCAAGACAGAGATGATGAAGTCAAACCAGCAGATAGTGTTCAAGACAACGATGATATAACTAATAAAAATGTAGAGGGTCCATATGTAAGTGAGGCAGAAACAGTAAAGCATAGTCTGTTTGTATCAGCATCACCCAAAGCGTCCTCACCTGTTTCCCCGGCTGCATCTATCCATGACGAAATGGTTCCAGTTGGCTTTGAGAGCTCAACAGCCTCAGATGATGAGAACAGAGATGAACCCCCTGAGGATTACACCGTCACCTCTGGCCACACTCAGTCCACCATGGAGATATCCAGTGTGCCTACTCCCATGGATGAGATGTTGACTCCTAAGGACCTTATGAGTGATGAAAACACCAATGATGAGTCTCCTTCACCGGATGTTGGCAAGTTTGGGACATCGACATCTGGGGAGTTTGATAGGAAGAAACTGTCTCCACTGCAGGGTATGCCAGGGTCAGATCACTCTCATAGTGATGCCACAGAAGGCCAGGACTACAACCATTCTGCCTCCACGATTTCCCCCCCATCATCACTAGAAGAGGATAAATTTGGTAAAGGGTTTCTCTCCACAGGGAAAGCTGAAGGATTTTCAACAGCTCAAGAGCCGCCATGTGACAAGTTTGACATAGATTCAACTAGACTCAGTTCAACTTCCACAACATCACCTCTTATACGTTCTCCCTCAGTAGACCGCAAGGACCAGTTTGATTCTCCATCATTGTTTGCTGCTCCAATAGAACTGTCCACGACACTGGCAGGTGCCAGAGCAACAGCTGATCCCTCCATCAGCCCAGATGATAAGACACTGGAAGGAGCTAACTCACCTCAGTCCTCTGGTCACACACCTTACTATCAGTCACCAGTAGATGAGAAAGCAGGTGCTCTACCACCTATGTCAGAAGATGACGCACAGGGTCCAGTAATTGTGGAGGTGACAAGTGATAAAGAGGACTCCTCCAATAGAGTTACTCCAGAACCTAATGAGCAAGAACCAGGAAATTCTTCCCCTGTAGAGAGGGTAATGTCCTCTCCAAAAAGCCCACCTCTTACTGAATCTGATTCCCCAACGAAGAAGGAAAAGTCATTCTTTGATATGGATCATAAGAAAACTGGAGATTCCATCTTAGCCTCAGTGCCAGTGACCAAACCTGAATCAGACACTAATCCTTTCACAGCTTTCAAGGAAGAGAGTAAAATGTCAATTTCAGAAGGCACCACATCTGACAAATCTGGAACACCTCTGGAGGAGGTGGTAGCAGAAGATACATTTTCTCATTTAGCGTCAGCTTCCACCGCCTCGCTGGCCACCAGCTCCTTGCCAGAACCCACCACTGACTCTCCTTCCCTCCATGCTGAGGTAGGCTCTCCTCACTCAACAGAAGTGGATGACTCTCTGTCTGTCTCCGTGGTTCAGACCCCGACCACCTTCCATGAGGCTGAGGGATCTCCATCCAAAGAAGATAGCCCAAGGCCCATGTCTATCTCTCCAGACATCTCACCAAAGACAAAAAGCAGAACACAGGACACAAAATCCCCAGAGCACTCCACCATGTCAATCGAGTTTGGCCAGGAGTCCCCTGACCACTCCTTAGCCCTGGACTTCAGTAAGCAATCCCCAGAGCACCCATCAGTGGGAGGCAGCTCACGTGCTACGGAGAATGGCCCAACTGAGGTTGACTACAGCCCCTCAGATGGAAAGAATGGAAGACCATCTGAAGATCATAGTTCTCCAGTGGAGAAGCCTTTTCTTTCTGAAGAGAGCGATTCAGTCCTTGCAACTTCTGCAACTCCATCAGATGCATCTCAGTCCACTCCCTCTGTTACGACCCCATGCCAGATGACAGAGATACTTAATGCCGTGGCTGAGCACACAGACAAGTCTCCAGTCACCCCAAAGGCATCCTCTCTCACCCACTCACCCCATTCCAATGAGCCATCCCCAGTGCTAGGAGGCCCTCCGGCTAAAGACAGAATCAGCCCAGTTTCACCATCTGTGGAGAGCATTACTGATAAATCTGACACACAGCAGAAATACGACAAGTCACCCTCACCTCCCAAAGCTGCTTCCCCATCATCATCTTTTACCTTTTCAAAAGAGGAGACCATTTCCCCAGCAAAGGAGACTAATCCCTTTAAATGTGAGGATTCCACACCTGAGGCAAAATCCCCTGTGAGCCCCAAAGTTCCCCTGCCATCACATCTACCTCTCTCCTCTGATCCATGTAATTACAATTCTGCCTGTGGCTCCAAGGACCCAGACTCCACTAAGAGGAGCCCCCCTGCTCCATCTAAGACAGATGTTGACCTCTGCTTAGTCTCTGCATGTGAATATCGTCACCCCAAGACAGAGCTGTCCCCATCTTTCATCAACCCCAACCCTCTAGAATACTTCATCAATGAAGAGAATGCTATGGATGAGGAGAAGCCTCTGGCCAAGTCAGGAGGAGGACCCCCACCTCCAGGAGGTAAGCTCTCCGTCAAGCAGTGTGAGGAGACCCCACCTACGTCCATCAGTGAATCTGCCCCCTCCCAGACGGATTCAGATGTTCCACCAGGGACAGAGGAGTGCCCTTCCATTACAGCAGATGCTAACATTGATTCTGAAGATGACTCTGAGACTCTGCCTACTGACAGAACGTTGACCTACAGACATGCTGACCCTCCTCCAGTGGCACTCAGGGACTCTGCTCCATCTTCAGGCCACCATGATGTCTGCATGGTGGACCCAGAGGCCCTCAAGGCTGAAGAAAACCTCCACAATGCTAATACAGATGGAGGAGAAAAGGCCAAGAAGAAAAAGCTCTTGAAAAAGTCTTCCTCACCAGCCAGGAAGAGTGCTCTATCAAAAGTAAAAGACTCAAAGACTTCCTCTCCAAAGAAGAGTGTCGGAGAAGGGAAAGATGCCAAAAATGCAACCAATACCTCTGCATCCAGAGGTGTAAAAAGTGCCACATCAGGTGAGTACTTACTCGTTATCATCATTTGTATCACTTCACTGCTTAACATAACATTTACAAGCTTATCAAAGGAAAATCTTTGTCTCTTCCAGGTACTGGCAGTGGAAAGGTATCAGGCGGGGCATCTCTGCCCAGCTGTCCCCCCATGTACATGGATTTGGTTTACATCCCCAATCACTGCAATGCCAAGAATGTGGATGCTGAGTTCTTTAAGCGGGTGCGCTCCTCTTACTATGTGGTCAGTGGCAATGATCAGACAGCTCAGGAGCCCAGCAGGGCTGTCCTTGATGCCGTTCTGGAAGGAAAGGCCCAATGGGGAAATAATATGCAGGTAAGATTCAAGTACTAATATGACAATATGTCATAATGTGATACTGTGCTGGGTGCCAGAATAGTTTGAATGCATCAAGATTATATTGAACAGATTTCTTGGTTATGAATAAATCCATCAATTTAAATGACAAAAATAACTATCCATATTTTTATTTTTTTGTTAACACCTGCCAGTATTATAACTTAAATCTGTGTGCAAGCATCTTAATGTAAGTAGAGACAGAAAGACAAAGATAATTTCAGTTGTTAGCATGAATCTCGAATTCTCTGAATGCTTAAGCTTAGACACTTCTGTCTTCTCTGTTGTCAGGTCACTCTGATTCCAACCCATGACACTGACGTGATGAGGGAGTGGTACCAGGAGACCCACGACAAGCAGCAAGAGCTCAACATCATGGTCCTGGCCAGCAGCAGCACTGTGGTCATGCAGGATGAGTCCTTCCCGGCTTGTAAGATAGAGATGTAGGCCTGTTCAGCAAGAGACTGGAAGGCCTAGTAAGTGATAATGAAAGGGATCACTATCTGTGGAAGAAATCCATGTAGCATAAAACGTAAGCAGACACTTAAACACTTATTTGCTAAATTGCTACTTCGTGTGTACTAAACCATGAAAAAAATAATATCTGCAATGAGGACTAACACTAGTACAAATTAGCTTCGAAGGGGCTACATGACAATGACAATTTTTTCTAAAGTAAGACATCCTTGACATCTTCAAGGCGCTATCTGATTTTTTTGTATAAATGGATTGTGCTAGGAGGAAATTGGAAGTCAAAAACTAGTCAAGCCATTGTTGTCCAATTAAGCCAACCTCATACAGATCAAATAACGATGTTGTTGTTGATGTATTGAGTTTCTTCTGCATCCCCAGATCAAATTACATGAGAGCTTTGAGAGCTTTTAATCAGTTTAACTGCTGTTAAGGAACAAAACAACCCTGCGTATGATATATTATTGAATAATGGCTGTTATCCACACCAAAGGATAAAACAATACGTTTTCTGTTATTGCCTTAGGGAGTCAAAATGAATGTATAAGAACCGGTGCAACAAGCAGAAGAGTGGGCAGGCACAGTAACTCTACAGGTCAATCCCAAAAAGGACTGTTAACTGGTAACATAGTTGAATGATGATATGAATTAACTCGAAGGATACTCAACACTGATTAGCATGATGTCTGAACTCATATTCATAAAGGGCGAGACAAAGTGCCCCTACCATTTTGGAACCTTATGTTTTCAAGACAGCTGGGTTTAATTTGGTTTAAGATGGATGTTCTAAACTGGGTTTATGTTGCTGCTGATGTGTGAATATTAATTCATGATGTTAAATATAATTTATTATGCTTGATTGTCTAGATAGCCTTTTACACATGTACAAAAGGAAATGCGTCAGAATGCTGTGTGCATGTGTAAAATCTTATCACTTTCCACAACGCTTTTTAGATTATCGCCTTTTATTGCAGATTGTCTGTTTTATTTACAGATTTTAAGTTATTTAAAAAGGAAAAATCAGATCTTATTTATTATTTATTATTACTTGAACTTGAACTTGAACTATACCCGTTTTTTATGTAATCATTGAGCTATGGGGGAGCTAGCCTTTTCCCATTGTAAAGCTGGTGAGGCAGGATATTTTCATAAACCTTAAAATGTCTTGTTTTTCTAAAGCATTGTACTATAATTATAAATAGCTTTGTTGCCGATGGAGTGGTTGGAAGACATGCATGATACGTTAGGATTTTTTCTCTTTTTTTAATGGGGAATTTGCTCTGACTTAGATTAAGAACAACAGGGCTAGGCTGAAAAATAAACATATGGAGCATTTTATGATTTTTGCAAGTTGTGCCATGACATTGTATACTACAGTAACTTCAGTGATCGCCTACAGCACTGTATTGATATAAAGCTGATTTTCAGGCTGTTGTGAGCTTTTTTGGAGGCTGAAAATTTCTTGAGACAAGAGTTTCTCCTCTTAAGCCACAATGAAAAGGTAGCAGTTTCCAGTAGAGGCAGAGTCTTAAGAGGGTCGGCACACAGAGGTGAGAGTGAGTGACTTGTGTGTTTAAGATAAAAGTATGTAAAACAAAAACTAGACACTTTAACCATATACACGACACAAAGCAAACTAACAGTACAGAGGCCACAGATCAACTCTGACAGGCCACCTTCTGGAAAAGCATTTAACAAACCACAACTCGACGATAACAGGCTTTGGTACTTTGGACTATTCCATCCACTCACAAAGCTCACCGGATATTTCTGAAATGACGCCAGGTGTTCACTATACCACTACAAACCAGTTTTCCTGCAGGGGAACCTCAAACCAACACCATTACCAACAACAAGCCTACAAACTCTGAACTGACATTTTTCTCTTGAACTGACATTTCTCTTTTCTCTGTCTTCTTTCTCTGCACTTCCTCTCTTTCTCTCTCTGTCTATTTATCTCTGCCTTTTTCTCCTTATCTTTCTCTTGGGAGAACTTTAATAATGTTTGTCTGCAGCTGTGTGGTATATTTGTCTTGTGATCTTGCATCCTCTCTGCCCCTTTCCCAAACTCATATGTAACTTATAGCAATTAGTTTGAAGTGAAAGTATTCCTTAGTGCTTTCTGATGTTTGTGTGCAATATTTCCTCTACCCATATGGCGAATCTCATGTAAGAGGAACCACTACTAAAGAACAAACATTCAAAAACAACCACAATAAAATCTGTTGTGAAAAAATAAGAATTTGTTTATTTGTCTTTTTTAAACCTATTTATACCTATTTATAATGTTATATTCAGACTGCAGGGATATCTTGAAAATTGCTTTTATATAGCCTCTTTCACTGAGTGCAGCTCACTGCACAAGATAGTAATGACTTTATAAGAATAATGTTTACACACAAAAAGAAGTCACATGTTTTTTTCTACAGCTTTGTTAGCCTATACAGTGGTTTGAGCTAAAGCTAATGTCAGTATGCTAACATTCTCAAAATAACACACTGATGTTTAGCAGGTATTTCGTTAATGTTCTCCATCTTAGTTTAGGGCATTAGCATGTTAACATTTGCTAGGTATAAACTGAGTCATAAATCATAGCAGTGAATAAATAAAACATTGACCTGATGTTAATACTATGCTATTGTATCTGTCTTAAAGTAGTAATTCACTTATGAAGTATTCATAATGTAAATTTTAAGCCCAAAAATGCTGGGTGTATTTAACCTATGCCCCCAGAAATGTAATAAAATTGAAGCTACTGCACTCTACCTTTCTATTTGGCTACCTCAAACAGCTATAATGCAAATGCAAAGTGCAGTAGCTACAGTTTTTAGTGTATTTTTTAGGATGAGGAAAGTTGTTTTCATTTCTTACTAGATTAGATTTGTAGTTGTTGCATAAATAGATGTGTGTTTTAAAAGAAGAAGGCTAACAGAGAAAAATTTAAGTAACCCTAAAGTATATCGTTACAACATTCACTTCATTAGGTTCGACCTAAATTAAGAAGTTGACATCATTACATTTCCGATCACTCATCTTGTTATGGTCATTGTCACATCATCACTTACTTTGTTGCTGGCATCATCCTAGTTCTCATGTTCACCATTCGCCGTAATGCACTTCTCCGAGAGTGTAGCACTGCAGTTTGCCTTGGATTTTGGCTGGAGTTTGATGTTACTACAATTTTTACACCTTTCAGAATAGAATAAAATTGAACCATGGAATTTTGTCACAGAATAGAACAAATATTCAAAGGTTTAATTTCAATAATACTAAATTTTCCAGAATTTGTAGTACCAATTGTAATTGTACTGCGATTAGCCTTTGTATGGCCAACATGTCCAAGTTATTACAGTTCATCCTGGTGGAGACATGAATGTCTGTACCAAATTTTATGGCAATCCAGCCAATGGCTGTCGCTGAATTTCACTCAAAACCACCAATGTGAACCTGCCAGTCAGGGGATCACCAAAGTCAGCTGGCTTCTGTGAATGTCCGCACAAATTTTCATAGCAATCCATATACGAGTTGAAAAATTGTAGTCTAAACCAAAGTGGGAGACTTACCAGCATTCCTAATAACAAACCCCTCTGCAGTGATGATGGCAAACAGAACGCTGGCTGCCAAGTTAATGTCCTGTGCACACAGATGATTGGCTTCAAGTGACAACGCAGCCCAGGAGGGAAGTTGTTTCTTTTGGCATCCTTGGTGACAAATGTCCCTGAGAGCCAGACAGGATTGATGGGGGATTTATGTTCCCTCACAGAGATACAGTGTGGAGAGAAACTTAGTTTAGTCTTAATGTAAGACAGCTAGGATAAAAGAGCTGTGTGTGAGTGTTTTGACACTGCTCTCTACTTTAGGTAAAGGTATTTGCCTGTATGGAAATTGTTTGAGTGTTTTAGCCCTGCTAGCGGCATAACTCAAGGTATGGCTGGACCATGCTTACAGGCAACAGTGCTGAGCCACTATTACTGTTTCTTAAGGAAAGGAAAAGAAATGAACCAAATGAATAAAATTAATTAAGCTTATAATGATATAACAGATCTAAAACATGATATAAGGGTATGTAGAACATGAAACATGTCGTGAGAAAAATAATATCAATTGAGAGTGTATTTAGCTCCTCCAGTATGCAGTGAACTGAAGGACCTCTTAGATCAGACACCCCGGGGACACTGACTGAAAATCCAGAGCAGGAGCAGAGCAGGATGAGAGGACATGTCTCCACAGTTTAACATCCATTTGCTGTACAGTGAGAGACCTCAAGCCCACATGTCTGATGTCAGTCTCTCAGAGCTCTTTCAGCAAATATACTGCACACCAGTAAGTGGAAAGCTTGTATATTTCCTTCCATATAATATAAGAAACAAGTTATATAAATGAGAGAGCATCCCCACTATTTATACACATCGAGCATGTAGCCATTGGTGTTTATGATTTAGTACAAAATCAGTCAGGTCTGGCTATAGATGAAGCTAACCTACTTAATTGTCTTTCAAGGACAGTGACTTTAGAACAGTAGCACACAGTCTGACACAGTAATCAGTACCAGCTGTTTTTCTTTTTTTCTGCGCCAAAACTATTTCAGTGGGGACATTTATTAATGATGATGGGACACCCCAGGCACTTTCCAAAACCAAAGGGAAGTGCACACAGGGATAAATCAAAGAAGATGTAAGAGCTAGGATCAGTCGGCAGAACCTGGCTGTTTGGGAAATCAAAGCCTGAGTGCTAAAATAGACCTCCCCTACAAACAGTCTAATACTTCCCTGTTGATTATTGCTTTATTTTAGCGACTCAACAGGAACTGCCACCACACTAAACCCTTCGACCTGTAGCTCTAGATGAGCTGTATGTCGGATAACCTGTTTCTAAATTCATGCAAACACATGCATATGCACAGAGAGAGAAACCCACAGAGACGCATACACCTTGCAGGATACTATAAATTATCCAAGGGCCCTGCATCTGATTGGCTGAGCAAGCAATCTCAGCTGGATGGGCTGAGATGTTGTTGCCAAGGCAACAGTGGGGAACACCCTGTCCCAGCCCTATTTCGTCTGTGCGAGATAGTCCATCTTAGGAGTTACTTAAAGAAGCACTTTAATCATTGTAATGAACCTTCTCCAAACTCACTTCTCCAAATGGCTGTGGGTTTAGCAATTATGTTTTCACAGAAGTCTGCCCTGCAGTGGAAAATCACATTTTATATCTTGTATGAAGCAACATGAGAAAGAGCATTAGATTCTGTGATTAAATTTAAATCTGGAAATTGAATCTAATATTTCAATATAGAGTTTAATTTCCAAAGTATGACCACAGTATGGCCATCACAAAGAACATGCAGCAGAGCTCCTGCATGAGGACTTAAGTCCTTGGTTATGTAATGTAGTGCAGGTCAGTGGGTACACTAACTGGTGGCAGGGTTTGGTGTTCATCCAGGCCTGACGTGGGAGTGGGGGTGAATGTAAATTGCTTTAAATGAAATGGGAGGCCTACTTGTAACTTGTATGAACCAAAGTAAACATTGTGAAAACAAGTTCAAAGGGTAATTCGATTCTGCCAAACCACAGCTATGGTATTTGTAACCATAATCAGATCTATTTTTAAAAGGGCACATTATTATAGTTTTTAAAATGTGTTTAGCCTTTATTTAATTAGGGAATCTCTTGAGACACATCATGAGATACTCTTGAAAAAGGCCTGTCCAGAACAGCAGTGTAGTAGATCACATTGTCACACAAAGAATTTATATAAAGCAGAGAGGGGAGAGTGTGACTATTCAGAGAGTAACATTCTTCATGAAACATGTTTTGCATGTAGCATTTGAGGCTCTAATATGAAGGTTGTTAATTATTCCAAGACTGTAGTGCATAGTGTTTTTAAATGTAAAAATGTATTTTAATTTGAAAATAAATGTAAGATTAATTCCTTTAGCATGAATAATAGCATCATTATAGTGTAGAGTGTATATCCCTGTTGTTGCTGCCTTTGTTATAGTACAGTGTAACAACGCTACACTGCAAGGGTATATCATCATTTGGAGCAGAAATTAAACACAATACAAATGCAGACAATCTAAATCAGAATAGTAAGTATTAATATGAACAAAATTGATTACTTCCAACTGAAAGAGACAAAAGCAATGGACATCAGATGTGCGCCTTGAAGATATGGGGGTCTACTCACTGTCAATGAAGACATTCAGAATTCATTTTTTATTCGATTTGATGCCAATGTATCCTATTTTCATTGTCCAGAGTGGCCTGTAAGTACTGAGAAAACATAATTAATTTAGCCACTGTGGAAGCCTATTTCTGCCAGTGTAATAAAAAAAAAATCCTGTAAGTAATGAAAATAAGAAACTTCCTCAAAATAAGTTATCTCAACATATTGACTATTTTTGTCTAACTTCACCTTTCCTCATCAGTTTTGTTGCCTTTTAGTCTTTTGCAGTCAGCTTTATTTTATTAAAGCTCGTCTTTTGTTCCTTAAACCTGCCTGCGTGGTTGACTGCATTTAAACGCTCTTTTAAACTGTGAAATGTGACAATTATTTTCAGATAAATTATTATTTTTGGGAAAGTTTCTCATTATTTTGAGAAAGTTTCTCATTATAATGACTTAGAGGATTTTTATCTTTATTTTTATTTAAAATTTTTATTTCTATTTATTTAATTTTATTTATTTTTAACCACACTGGTATAAATGGTCTTCCACAGCAATGGGCTTCCATAAAACAGCATCTAACCAGACAGCGCAAAAAGCGTAAGAGTGCAGAGTAATGTGCATATATGCAGTGGTAATGCAGATAATAAATAACAATAAAGCATAAGGGTTACTTTATTAATATGCATATAGCCTAATAATAGCCTATGTATTGTTTGTAAATGGATGGCAATGGAAACCAATATTACTAAAAGACCAAAAGTGGATGTATCTGCAGAGTGTAGCAAACTCAAGATACATGTTTAAAATGCAGTGCAACAGCACCACCTGTAGGAATGAAGATTACCAATTTTTGGCAACTAAAATGCTCATCCAGTTCAGTATTGAGCAAAAAATGACAACAGATTCGTATTATAGAGAAGAAATAAACGACGATAATATTAATGATATACAATTAAAACGCACTTTAATCCTGCGACGAATTACGGGCGCTGCCATGTTGGAAGATACCAATTGTGTACTACGTATTTGTAAACATCTAAAACAAATAGTTACATACGCTGTCTTACTAGAATTAACATAGTTATTGATAACTGGTAGATTAAAAAATACTTTTTCCTATTCGGGCTCCTATCGGCGTTTTTAAACTCTATAATATCTCCAGTAGCACCCCTTTGTTTTCACTTCAATGGTACAGTCAATGTGCAATATGGCGCTGGCGAGGGTAGGTAAATGTTGTCGGTCGTTGGTACTTAAGCCCTCCAAAGGTCTGTTTTGTGGTGTTTCACAGCCAAGCTGGACTGAAGGCTGCATAGGAGGTAAGACAAATAAAACCCTGCCAATATATGTTCTGTCTGATAACCAAATGACTGATGTAACTGTATGGTTTAACTAACCGAAGCTACATGAGCAACTTGTCAATAACCCACATGTGTACAAAACTAACTACTGTAATGCTACAGAAACTGATTCTGAGTGGCTCTAATAGCTCATAAAAATCCACCAAAACTCGGTTAACCGGAGGATTTACTTGCAGTTTTTGTTGCATTTGTATGTTGGATTTTTTTTTTAAATTTGAAGTATATGGCATTGTAAGTATTGGCTATCCTGCTGGCCTAAATTTCTAAAGCTAGACAAGGTCATTGTTTTGCAAGTCACAAGCAAGTCTGCAGTCTTTGCACTGAAGCCCTATGTCAACACCGACAAGTCTCGAGTCAAGTGCCAAGTCTTAAACTAGCATATAGCACTATGAACCACAGTTTTTAACAAGTCCAAGTGAAATCATGAGTCATTGGTGTTAAAGTCCAAGTAGAGTTGCACGTCTTTTTTTAATTTTAAGTCAAGTCTAAAGTCATCAGAATTGTGACTCAAGTCTGACTTGAGAGCAAGTCTTGCAACTCAAGCTCAGACCTCTGCTAAATTATGATATGATGGCTTCTTTTTAAATGAAGTTAATTTTTACCACACAACATCATTGCATTTTTATAGTTATTGGCCTCTGTTTTCTCTGCAGCTAAGAGACATCTGTTGTCAGAAGATGTCATCAAACTACAAGACTTCCAGCAGAGGAAGCTGGCTGTGGCTCACCGTGCCATTGGATCAAAAGGTGAAGTAGTGTTTGTCGCTGGCTCTAAAGCTGTAGTTTTTTTTTGGCCTGTGTTATGACACACACAGCAAGAGCTCATGTTTTTCACCTCCATTTTTGCAGGAAATTATATCGAGGAATTTGGTCAGAAGCTACAGAGGAATGAGCTGATACTGAGAGATGAACTGAAGCTTCTCCTTCACTTGTGCCAGTCTGCAGATGACATGGAAATCGCCAGAGATGCCATTTATAGGTAAAGTACATCCTTTATTAAGTATTATTAAGTAAGCCATTTTCAACAAAAAAAAAATATCATCTCATCCTCTGCTGTTTATCTGAATTGTCTTTCGCAAACATTGAAAAGAAGGAAATTAGATTCTCCCTACTTCCTAGAGTAAAGACACATGTCTTCAATATGGCTGTAATCATCGAACAAGTATCTCGTTTATGTACATGTAACGATCCTTTCATTTTTACTCACTAGGTATCATGCAGAGAACCGCAACTTGTTGAGTGGAGAGTTCAAGTTTGGTCCTCTCTTCATGAGACTGTGTTATGAACTGGGTCTGGAGGACTTGGCTGCTTCTACACTTACAGATAAGGTAAAGCACTGCATTGAGCAAAACCCCGATTATTGCAAAAGTGCCATCAGGGGAAAAAAAACAGGATTGTTACTTTTCTAAGAGCTGCTTCAGACTGGTAACATTCTCTCTCACTTGTCTTATCAGAGTATGAGGGGATTTTTCAACGATGCAACTTCCTTTAACATCGCCATAGACATGTTATTCACTAAAGGCTTTTATGAAAGTAAGTGACAGATTAACCTGCCAGTGTTTTTTCTCCTTTGAAATTATTATTAAGTGTGTTAATCATTCCAATCATTGACTTTTGCAGATGCCTTGGAGGTACTAAAAACCATGAGGGATCAAGTTGTACCATTCAACAAAGACACAGTGACACTGGCATGTGGCACCTGCTATAAACTGGTAACATTTTAATGAATTGATCTCTCAAGGAACAGTGTTGAGATTTAGGGGGATTTAGTGGCATCTAGCGGTGAGGATTGCAGGTTAGAATTCCCCCAGTGTTCATTGTTCAAGAGGTTTTTACTAGGAGCCAGATTATTTGCAGAGGTCTCTTTCTCTCCAAAACAAACAGACCAGGGGATTAAAACCTCTAACTCTGATTAAAGCAGTTTAACATTTTAATGTTTTTACCAGGAGCTGAATTAGCCATAGAAGTCTGTTTTATTTCAGGTGATTTATACATTAAATGAAACATAGCTATAATATTTGTTCCCATTTCTGCCAATATAGCCCCCTAAATCCTACACGCTGGACCTTTAAACAGGTTAAAAAGTTTAAAATTCTATTTTAACATCACAGTCCCAAGAGTTATAATTGTTTTTAGGATGTAAAAACTCTTCGCTGTCCGTTAATGTTCTGTTTTTGCCGTCAGAACACAGCTGAGTCCTACAGGATCTGCACTGCTCTGATAGAAGAGGAACAGGCCAAGGGGCACTTCATCCCCAGACATGCTTACTGCTTTGCTGTAGCATTAGCACTTCGATTGGTAAGTTAAATCTTCTTCTTCTACTCCTTTCATTTATGCAGAAAGAAGCAGAGATTATAATATGTAATCAATAATATGTCTTGTCTTCCTTTTTTTTGCTCCAGAATGATGTAGAAAAGGCACAGTCGTTGTATTCACAAATAATGAACTCTGACAGCAGATTATGCCAAAATATAAAGGTATGTACTCATCATGTAACTGTAGTATGTATTACCTTGTGCTGTTGTTGTTGTTAAATGATTAATATATTCTTTTTACTGTGATTTAGGTTTTACTGCTGGTCATGTCAGGAGCGTTGACAGATGTCATTTCAATCCTGTCTGCAGCCACAGGACCTAAAAGCCCTTTATTTGTGAGGAAGCCTGAATTTTCTCAGGAGGTGGTGAGTCAGAGATCTGTCTGTTTGCTCAATAACACAGATGCCACTTATACCTCAAAGCTGAGACAGGGTGACTAAGGATGCAGTGATTAAATGTTTGAAGAATTTATGTTCATCTTAATAACTTTTTTTGTGTGAACAGAATAATGGCAGACTGTAGTAAAGAGGTTTGAAGTATGATGTACTCAGATTGTTGATGAGAATTACTGTGAGGAAATATTTCTCACAGTAGTTAAAACAAGCTACAGGGATGTAAAAATCACTGGAAAAAATGCTTGGTAGCTCACTGGCCTCTTCCAATGTTTCAGGTGGATTTGCTGCTCTTGCGGAGCGAGAATGGACCGGCACATGACAAAAGTAGACCAGATAGTGAGAAATCTCAAGCGAGCCGACCAGGTGACCCAGCAGACCCTCGATGGCATGCTCTGCTACACACCCACAGGGAAGAGGAAACCAGTGCCAATAATGGAGGAGAGGAGGATCAGCCGAAGGACTCTGACGCCACTGCGGTCCACTCTGCTGTCAGAGTGAGAGGAGTCTTGTGAAAGGCCGGCATTATGGGTCTTATATGAGGCTGTATGCTATCTGACAAAAAACACTAACTCTGGCTAGAGTAGACTTTGTCACGATCACTTGTATCTACCTCTCCGTAAACACAGACAGAATCAGCTCTCTGCAGAGTGGACTTTTGTCCCTTTTTTGTCATCCCTAGTCAAACTTAAGGTCACAGTTCATGTTTGTGCAACATGCACTTTAACAGAAAGCTGTGTAATGAGTTATTTGGGGAGAAAGTGTTGTGTATATATGTGTGAATGAGTGATTAAAGGTTAATGGGGTATTTAATAATGATAAGAAGATTATTTTTCTTACTTTATATGTGTGTGAATGCTGGTGAAATTCGGTTTGTTCTGCCATATTTTAAGGATAGGTTTACAATAATTCAAGTCTGTCTTGAAACAACAGCCAGGTGCCCATATGTTAATTGCAGTATATTTCACAAGCTGTAGTCACACCTCCTGTTTATACTGGCCATGCAGTTATTTCAAGAAAAATATATTCCAGAGTTTACCTGACACCAGTATGAGGCTTTGGCAGTCTGAGTAACAAATAAAGTGGATCTTCTTAAATTACTGCCCTAATTTGAAACAAAGTTCCCTCTTTTTGTTATTATTCTTCCAGAGAGACAAAGAGGGGATTCTGTACTAAAAAAAAGACGTTAAACATGATTTGATCAGCTCAGACTGCTGAGCCTCATAACGACCTCAGATAAACTTTTGAATGTGTTTTTGCACAAATTAAGCTCTTAATTTTGTCCCACATCACTTCGATTATAAGTACTGTACAGCAAGCAAAACATGTTTTAGTGTTCATATGTGCACCGCACTATTTTTTAAGACAGACTTTAAAAATTGTGAACTTATCCTTTTAATGCTTTTTGACCCATTTCGGTCCTAAAATGTATGCTGGGTGATAACATAAGCTAGTGTAGGATAAATAGAAGTTCTCAGCCCCAGTTTGTGCCTCACATGTATTAGCACACATGCATTCAGGTCACAGAAGTAATCATTTTCTCGAAAAGATGATTAACTGCCAGTGTTTATAAAAACTAAAATGTCATTTAAAAAAACTTAATGTTGTTCTGAAAGTAAAACCAGAGTCCTCAAAGACTTTTAACCATATGGATAAAAACATAGTCTGTCCACTGAATGATGAAAAACATTTTTAACTTGTTACCTAAGTTGTGCCTCTTATTTCTAAATCAAGTAAACTTGGCAGCTTGGCAGCTTCCTGGATAGGAGACAAAGTCACCACTTAAACAATTAAATATTTTTTTCATGCAGATAGTTTGAAGAGTTTTGAGATTCCCCATTAAAAGCGCATTAGGGAGTGAACTTTTAAAGATCATGGTGAATAGGAGGAATGATTACAGCAAGTTAAACCTGTCTCAGTGTTCATCGGGGCTTCTGGTTGATGTTATAAGGCATGCCTGTAAAATTGTGAACCTGTCCTTTCTATTTTTTAGGGGGGAGGGGGAGTATGCTTTTCTATGGAAGCGTAATGCATTACCTTGAAAAAAAAAATCTCAGTTTTTCTGAATCCATAAAATCATCTTAGCTGTTTAAGAAAGTGTTTCATATGAAAAAAATCAACTCATTTAAAAAGATTTTTACCTCAGAAGTCTGAAAAAAGTTCTCATGGAAAAAACTCCCTTTTTTCTGAAAATATGGGAAAAAATGAGAATTTACAAGAGTGTTATTCCATTAATTAAAAGAAACGAGCAGTTTTTTTCCCCAATGAAAACATTTAAAATAATACTAGGATACATTCTCGTTAATTAAGAAAAACAGGGCATTTTCTACATGTGAATGCATTAGGCTTCCATACTTCTCTGTGTGACTCAAATGTAATGTAAAGCACAAACTGGGGCCCTGAAGCCACACCTGTCGCGTCATCATTTCCATTCATAATAAAATATTAAAATCCCCAAAACTGCTGCTCCCAGGCCTTTTATCTGTATACTGTGATAACCACAAATGTGTAGTAAAATATATTCATTACAACCCCAAATCTGCTGATAGGAACACATGTAAACAAACCATGACGCACTTCAAATCCCTCCCACAATGCACCGCTGACATCGGCTGGGGCAGCCAGGGTGGAGAACAACGGAGCAGCGACTTGGACTCAAACAGACGACTGGATAGTGTAGAGTCGTTAAACGCTGTAAATGGACTAGTTTTAGTTCATTTATAAGGTTACTATAGAGTTTAGGACGGATGCAGCGGTGATATCCACTCACAGCAGCAGCTGGGTGGCGGTGCTCTTTAGCATCAGCTAGCCGGTTAGCTGGTACTAACAGACGGGGGAGGCTGTTTGTAACATCAGCCCAGCTGGCCCCAACAAGAACAGACAAAGGAAAGAAAATATATAAATTAATTAGAAACTTAAATTACATCAGATATTACTGACAGGGCCCGCTGTGTCGTCAGAAGTAGGTTAGCGGGTAGTTTGTTGAGACTAGCGTTAGCTAAGTTAACTTAGCTATTGTTGGGTCGTCTCAGGCTCGACATCTGTAAATACTGGATTTGGGTAGCTTTAGCTAACACCGCTAGATAAACACAATGAGCACCGAGGCGGAGACTGCAGCGTCCAATAAAGCCACTCCGGAGGATGATGGCATGACATGGTGGTACCGATGGCTCTGCAAAATAGCTGGAGTTTTGGGAGGAATATGTAAGTAGTTGTTAAAAGTCTATTTCTTTTGTCTCTTGATGAGCAAAAAAATGATAAGCTGCTGCCTAAATATACAGTAAAAAACAACTGTGTATGCTGTGCGCCAGTTTCAATCATATAAGTTTGTGCTATTTTCTATAACAGTCAAGTGAGTTTATGTCTTGTCAGCATACTTCCATACTGTTTGTGTGTACTCCTCTGCATTACCCGCATTAATATTAGAATTAGAGGTGATACAGGACAGAAAGGGCATCAGATTACTATCTGGAAAAACATGTTTTTGATAGTGTATTAATCTCACTTCACTCGCTCAGCCACGCCAGACAAAAGCTTTCTCACAGCCCATTGTCCTCTCATTGCAGCAGCCACTGCACCGCCTGTTTGCCTAGTTGGCTCATTCCATAACAGCCTGTTATTCCCAGATTAAAACTGTGTGATATGACCACCCATAGTCCACAGGAGGTTAAGTCACTCTTTGCCTCAGGAGTTCAGTGTGAGAAAGAAGTGAATTTACTGCTGGCTTTGCAGTTTTCCAGCAGCATTGCAGCCCTCTTGTCTCTCCCTCTATCCTTCTCTCCTTCACAGTGACACCAGAGTCACGGTGCCTGTATCACATTAACCACCTGGGGTACTGCATATTCAATGGGCTTTGTATTATTAAGGAGGCTGGATGGTCTAAAGGAGCAGGATATGCTACATAGCTTTTCCACTGTTAGTGGCAGTGTGGGCTTGTCTGGCCTGAGAGTTCACACAGACACGAGATATTTACCCTCCTCCTTTCACTGTGGAGTTTCAGCCTGAAACTGCTGAACGGTGTTCACTCTCAAATACAAAAGATCATACTTTGTGTGGGTGTATGGGCTGGCAGTCAAAAGTTAAATATCAAACAATATGTGCTGTTCAAACATACCATAGAATTATTAATGAGTAATATTACACATTGGTAAATTTAGAAGTATTTGTGACTCATTGCGAGATGAAAGAGAGAAATGTCAGCGGTTCTTTTTGACATCTTTGTTCTCACTTGTGAAAGAAATAGGCCTACACCTCATGTGTTAATTGATCTTTCTCACATTTTGGCTTGTTAAAGCAGGAAAAGCACAGGTGTAACTAACAGCATCAATAACTGCATTGTTCTGGAGATGCAGCTGTTGGATCGACATTGAATTAATCTGCAACTATTTTGATGATTGATTTTTTTGCACAAAAGATCCAAATGCACACTAATTTCAGCTTCTGTTCTGTTTCCAAGCGGTGTGAATATTTTGAGATTTCCATGTTCGTTTTCTACAATAATAAAGTGAATAATTTTTCAAAAGTTTTGGGCTTCTGGTTGGAGAAAACAAACCATTGAAAGATTTTACCATAGGCTCTGTGTAATTGTCACTATTGGCTGATATTTTACTGTCTTAACAGTTAATTGAGAAAATAATTGCCAGATTAATTGAAATGTTAACCCTGAAAGCTGACATCATCATCATTTATCTTTTATACATTTAAAATAAGCCATAAAGGCGCTACAGCAGATAAATCTTATGTGTTGTATAGTTAATTGTTTTTTGTTAGTGTGAATACAACTGAAATACAACTGATAATTGAATTTTTTTTTACACTTTAAGGGCTGGCATCACAGGCTGATTTACTGCTGCTGTGCTAATTGCTTTAGCTGACACACTTGTACAATGTGTGATGTTGCCATATCACACATCATGTCAGAGGCTTCCATTAAATCCTACACGCAGAATGTTAACATAAATATTTCACAGTTTTTTCATGATGTATGAACACATCAAATGGTCTACTTACCAGTGAACCTGCGAATGTCAATACATTTTAAGCCCTTAAGCTCATCTCATATTGCAATATACATTTGTCAGACAAAAGATAATCAGATGTTGGATTTAGGTAGGTCCCGCTGGACCTGTGTGTCGGGGGTTCAGATAGAATGATGGAACACAAATCATAGCCCCGGCAAAATAAAAAAAATTGAATTGAAATTGAAAATGCTCAGATTATCTGTTAATAAATCTTGTCCATGAAAAATTTAGCCTGCTTTGATTTTAACACAGTGGTGTCAAATTTTATCTGGGTTATTAATTTTCAGCCCAGATATGCTTTATAATAGCTTTTACATCTAAGTATGAGAGCTAGGTTCATTTTATTTAAGCGTTTTTTTAGACGTTTTGAGATTGCTGTACATATAGCCTGAGGTAGTCATGTGCTGCTCTTGAAGGACATTTCTATGTGTTCGTGCGTGGCACATTTTCATCCACATACTGTACATGCTCCATACGTTCCACATTGCTGATTTTCTTGTGCTGTTTATAGCGCACAGGCAGTTCAAACCAAGCAGCACATAAATGAAAACTTGGAGTGTAATTATAATCCTACAATCTACTCTGCTCTCTGAGATTTTTCACATTTAAAATTGCCAATAGCTAATGGTCAGGCTTAATATTATTACAATCTGTCATATGTCTTCTCTTAATAACAGCTCTTTTGCTTTTTCTTTTCTCTTGTCCAAACCGTGCAGCCTGCGCCATCTCAGGAGTGTGGAACTGCGTCACTGTGAACCCGCTAAACATTGCAGCTGGAGTATGGATGGTGTAAGTCTTAAACACTTGTAACACTTACTTAATGTAATGTAGCATGCATAAATTAGCTCAGTCACATTCTTAGGCAAAGACATTTTTATATGCTGTTGGTATACAAGAGAAAAACAATTAACAAGCTATAAAACTACTTATTTAAACTACACCAAGTACTGTATTCTATTATTCATTTAAACTCGGGTCCATTATGCTTTCACAATACACAATGCACAGTGACAGTGTTGTTTTAAACAGCCTGATAACCATGTAATCTGCTTTAATTGTTTCACTGCTGTTTGGTGTCTGCAGGTGTCACTGTCACAATTACAGACACAGATATGAGCTAATTGCAGTCAAGCTGTAGTCAACACCTACTTGAAGTCACATACAAACTGGTGTAAATATGAATGATCCATCAGAGCTTTAATGTGCAGATTTACAGTCATATGTATCATGTGGATTAGCCACTTACATTACCTGTTAATGTACATTCCTCTGTTTGTACGTACAGTATTATCTTACATTGGTAGTGAGCAGTAGTCTCATGTAGCCATGTCGCCACACCTACTGCTCAAATGACAGAGGTGTAGAGAAATTCTTGTCTTCAACATGCTGTGCAAAAGACTGCAGTGATTTGCTCAGAGTTTTAAGATGTAGCACATGCAACAGGGGATTGTATGTCCTGCATTGATAGCTTTTTAAAAATAAAAGATTGATTAATAAAAATCTAAATAAAGACAGTCAGCCATGTGTATTCTTCACACCAGATAACACCAGAATCCAAAAAGCCTTTTAGAGCTTAAATGATTGATTAAACAGCGAGTTGATTGACAGAAAAGATACCAGAAACCATAATAATCGATTTTCGATTAGTGATTTTTCAAGAAAAAAATGCACTGTTTAAGTTCCTCAAATGTAAAGACTTGCTGCTGGTCTGTGTCATCTATGGTAATTATAATATTTCAGGGTTTTGGAATGAACTTTTTTCACTATTTTTCAACATTTTTTAGACAATCCAATCAATCAGTCAATAAATAACTGCATGTTGATCGATAATTTAAAAAAGATTTTTGTTGCAGCCCTAGAGCCTTTTCGGTTTCTCCAGAAATAACATTTTGTGTAACAATAGGGATGGATATGTCATGATCAGACACTGTCTCGTACCAACTGTCAACACCTCCACAGATAAAGAAAAATGACAGAACACCAGATGCAGCTGTGGCCTCACTGTCAGCCAAACTGACATCATGCCAGTTTTATATCGCTCACAGATTAAATAATCAATCAGTAAATGGAAAATTAATCAGCAACAATCTGACAGTTGATTTATTGTTTAAGTCAATTTTCTAGGAGAATTGGCAACTGTTCAATAGTTCCAGCCTCCTAATTGTGGGGATTTGCTGCTGTTCTTTGACGTGAGAGTAAAGTCAATATGCTTGGGTTTTAGACTGTTAGTTGGACAAAACTTGACATTTGTAGACGTTTCCTTGGGCTTTAGGAAATTCTGAAAAACAATTAATTAAGAAAAGAGTTGGCAGAGTAATCAATTATTAAAATAACACTTAGTTACAGTCCAAACTCCACTAACCAGCTCACCGTCCAAACCTTCTTGCTGTTTCTATGACAGTAAATATGTAAGCACTAGTTCTCCAGCCCAATTAAAAAAAAAAAACTTGAATAATGACAACAATAGCACAATGGGTCTTTTCCACACAGTATTCAAATTTCTACAGACGTGAGTTGCACAGTATTTGAAATGAAAAAAGATAATTCACCGCTGCGTTTGTGTCCTCCCCTCCTGTCTCAAGGTTGAACGCCTTCGTGCTGTTCTTATGTGAAGTCCCATTCTGTTGCCAGTTCATAGAGTTTGCCAATGCAGTAGCAGCCCGTGCAGACAAACTCAAACCTTGGCAGAAAGCCTTCTTCTACTGTGGGTGAGAACAACTATGCATTGTTCACAGTTTATGTCAGTGAAGAATGTACGTCACTGTATGAAAAATACCAGTTTTGGAATGTGAATTTGTAATGGTTATTAATTGTTGCATAAGCAGTTGGATAAATGTTTGGTAACGTAGGTCTTTTATGTCCTGCATGTTTTTAAAGCTGTAGTTGGTAACTTTTATAACAATAACTTTTTCTTATATTTGCTGAAACTGTCATCTTATCCACACATTATTACACGAGACAGATGCGCTGTGAAACAAATCAGGTTCCTCCTCATAGTGCTTCTAATTGCATCCGCAAGAATCCAATGCACCTTAATGAAAAGAACCAATCAGAGTCGAGGAGTCTCTAACACAGCCAGTGACTGCTTATAAACGGCGGTCAAATTGTCAAACTTGGAAGCGCTGATCAAATATGAATCAAGATTCTGTTTCTTGACCAAAATGTTTTCACAAACTTATTTTAATGTACTGTTTAGCTGTAAAATGAGAGGATTTAGGAAAGTGACAGTTTCAGCAAATATGACAAATAGTCATTTCTATAACCAATTGTAGCTTTCATGTCATTGACTGACTTTTGTTTTTGTCTCTTCTTGGTTGTCCCCTCGGTTGCTAATTTTCAGGATGGCTCTGTTTCCCGTATTCTTGAGTTTCTCCTTTACAACCTTGTTTGGAAATGCCATCGCCTTTGCTACAGGAGTTCTGTACGGCCTTGCATCTTTAGGCAAAAAGTAAGATGTCTTTTCGTAGCTAGTCACATGGAATGACTCTTATGAAGCATCAGAAAAATGTCAGCTATTTTGTATAACATGATTTTTTTTCAGTATCTATTTGAATGAAAGTTGTACAATTCAGAGATTTTGTAATTACTCATATCTCTTTATGTGTCACTCATAAAAACACCCCTCTAAAAGGTTACATTAAAACAGACTCCCATTAAAAGCAGTATCCCACATTCTAATCAGTTAATAAGATTTTTATTTTATGCCTCTAACAACCCTAATGAGTGTCTTTATTCATGCAAATTAACTTCTGACAAGGTGAGCCATGTAATAACCTCGCAATTAACTTGTCGTCCCTTCCTGTTCTACCTGCTTCTCCTTTGTTTCTACCCACCTCTCCCTCGTCATAACTTTTTATTACCCTCCTTCTCTCGCTTCCTGTATTCCTTTTCTTTCCTTCTCAGGGGAGACGCAGTGACTTATGCCAGACTGCAGCATCAGAAACAAGGCGATGAAGAGAGGATGACAGAAACTGCAAACGGGGCTCCGGAATGAGGCACCTGCCAGTCCACCCTCCTCTTCCCCTCTTCAGTTCTTACTGCCCTCCATCCATCCTACCTCTCCCTCCATGCTCCTCCCCTCCTCCCCATTTCTATCACTACATGATCATGGTACTGAGTTTATTTATTGACTTTAACTGCTGCATTCTCGTTGTCCTGACCTAAAAGTATCGATACAGATTGACGTTGGATTCAGTCCATTATTTGGTACCTGGCGTGTAAATGGAGATAGTGTTAATTTGTTTTTATGGGTTGAACCTTCCTATGGGTTGTATTTATTATGTTTCCCTTTGTTGTTTGTTGCTGCTGTCAGTTTTAAACTTTGTTTTGGCAGGAAAAATTGTGAGGAACATCTTTTTAGCCCAAGAGCCTTTAAGGAAATCCGAAAATTAATGTGATTGTAAAATGTATATAATTGACTTCAGGTTATTCACTACTCCCTCCTCTCATTTCTCAGTTTGTACATTCTCAGTTCTTTGCCTCCACTCCTCATGTCTTAATCCCTCCCACCGGAGGGGTGAGCGGAGGAGGCAAGGAAAAGACACAGGGAATGAGGAGTCAAGGCATCAGGCATTTCATAAATGAGACATTGGAGCTGTCATTTTAAAGCAATGTCAATTAAATATGACATGCGGGAAGCTGCATCATCAGCTTTATGCATCACGGGTGCCAAAAAGACTTATGCAAAGAATACATCTCTGCATCCTAGCTCATAGCTCCTCCAGCAAGCCTCCTCTCTCCTCAAGATGTATGTCAGAAATTGAGACATCCTTCAAGATAGCACGCTGACTTTGAGGTCACGGGTAGAAGGACGGAGGAGTGAGGAGGCACAAAACAGAGAAATGAGATGAGCTGTAGGACTTTGAGGCTGTGATTCAGACTTGTCTGACAGAGAGTGCAGTGGGTAAAGATAAGTCAAATGATAATGAGGTTTAGACTTGTTTTATCAGCACACCCAAATTTTGATATCAGCTCCTGTGCACCTCTGATTTTATCATCCTTGGAAAGTTCAGGGAACCTGGTTTACACAGGAAATATAGTTGATAAAATCAACTAAGGTAAAAGTGAAAAATAGCTACAGTAGCTCTATTTCCATTTATAATTGGGAGTCTTATAAAATTTTATTGTTATTGTTAGTGAAAGAAACTGCCTGACTTTTTAAAACCATCCAGACAGTTACCTCCACAGAAAACTGTAAATAGCCTCAAGTGTTTCCTTAAGTGTGTTCCCTGTATTTGAGCTCCAAAATATACCCTTATTGGACTATATTTGAGTAAAGAAGTGACTTTGGTATTGAAGTATTGAACCAACTAAGCAGACAAACTCTGACTTACAGCCTGAATGCATTTTTAAACATACATAGGCATTAGGGATACTTAAAACATACATTGGGGAATGTATCTGGTATACCCAAAGATAGAGACAGTTTCTGCTTTCACATGTTTTGGGTTTATTTTCAGTTGCTCAGCAGAGGCATTCCTGCGCTAAACTTTTGGTAGCATGGACTCTGGTATAGAGGGAATGTCATTAAAAGCTTTAAGTGCATGTGTCAGCTTGTTTACGTATGGTTCCTCATGATCAAGCAGCCGGTAGCTAAGTTGTGGCTGCTGATTTTGTGGTACATGATGTCATGGAAAAACTGGAACGTGCGCTTGTTTGTTTAAAACCTGTTGCACCTTTTTTTTTGTTCAAGAATCTATTACTGAATTTTTGCTGTGTTTATTTTGAGTCTTAATTAGTACACACTACCAAACCCCATGGAAAATTGAATGAGGGGAAGTGTCTTGATTCAGGGACTAATTGGTCTGTATCCCACACAATCACCAGAGCCATGGTTTGCCTTCGTCACTCAAATGAGGTATGCAGTGGTCTGCAATGTACGATTTGTGTTTGTGCTGTTTTGTTGCCTTGTCTCTGTCGTGTCATCGGTAATAAGGATGCTTTGGGAATAACTGTTTACACGTACCTCTTACAGCTGTTTCCATCCTTAGTCTATTACTGGCTGGTCAGTGACTGAGTGGATTATTCACACATTACCACCAGCTCTCAGGTATCATACTCAACAATGCACAGCGTACAAATGAGTAGTTTATGCATAGATCATAGATGTATGCTAACTAGCATAAGCATGAAAAGCATTTGTGTAGCACTGAAAACGTGCACAACCAGCGTTCACAAATGATGAAACACTACATACACACCAGCAGTATGCTACAGTCGGACACTACACGCTCTTACACTACAGCTTTAACAAGATGTAAAAACAAAAAACACTGCTTTCCTTATCCACATCCATCCATCCATTCATCCATCTATCCATCCATCCAATTTTATTTGATGTATCCAGGACTGCTGTGAATTGATTGACTTTACATCTGCAGGTGTTGAGTGCATATTTTTGCTGTAAGGGATATGTGTATAATGTGTGTTGTGCTGTGAATCCTGATCCTGTGAATTAAACAAACTTGCTACTACGATGGTGTTGGCTTCCTGATTTTTTTTCTTGTTTTTATTTCTGTATGTGGTGGCAATAGCTGGACTCAACGATAAACTGATTAGAATTTGGTGGTCAAAGGTCAAGGTTACTGTGATCTTGAATCTGACTCATTCCTGTGAACGCAATATCTCAAGAATACCTTGAGGAAATTTCTTTAAATTTGGCACAAACATTCACCTGGACTCATTGATGAACTGGTTAAATTCTGATGACCAAAGGTCAAGGTCACTGGGACCTTGCATCTATCTCATTCTCATTAGCATGTTAGCTTAGGAACACCTTCAGGGAATTTCTTTAAATTTGGCACAAATGTTCACTCTGAGTCACAGATTAGCTGAATAGAAATAGAATTCTGCTTTTTTATTGAGTGCAAACCAACACACCAAGGTTATGTTGTGGCCTGTTCGTAGCTGGTACCACCATAAGCCTCTGTGTTAACAAGGCTTAATCCCCTATAGCAGTGATACTTAATTTACAAAATGAAAACTAGCTCGCACAGTGGCCTGCAATGGGCCATTTTCTAATTTACAGCAACAATAAGAGGTTTCATACTGGGATTTTTTTTGCACTTAAAATGTAAATAAGGGGCTAGAGTACATAGAAATATATATTAATTATTATGTTTGTTTAACCGGCCACTGGCCTCCTGTCATGCAAAAGTGCCCCCCTGGCAAAGGAGGTTGAGTATCCCTGCCCTACACCTAAAAACGAACACAATATTTTACCAGTACTACCTGTGCTGTGACAGAAACGTTAGCTTGAAGTACCACAGAGCCAATAAAATCTGAGAGCACAGATGCAGGCCTTAGTTCTCAAATAGAGTTTAGTAAACTTATATGTTCCAGTTACTTTCATTATGTAAATGTAAAGAATTAAGTTAGCATATTTTCACCACTTAAATACAGATAAGTAAGTCAAGCTGTTACACTGGCAGAATCTGGAGGAGAGCAAGTGAATATTTTACCAAGAATAAAAGTATATGTCATTGAATCCTTCAAAGTGATGGCCCCGACCATAGGTAGGTGTTTCCAACAGCTGAACCACAGTGGATTTATTTTAATAACATTTAAATTTTGTCCTCTGTCAGACAAGAACAGAGGGTGCATGTCATCAAAGACAAGCCTGTCTCTCTTGTGACCATGGTGACTCTTAACTGTGATGTTACTCAGATAGGGGTTTTGATGTCAGAAAAAGAAAAAGAAACCATATCTTGAAGTAAAACTGAAAGCTACTAATGCAACAAAATGAGTGCAACATCTTAAAAGAAAAGAATGATTTACAATTGTATTGTTTATCATATTTCCTTAACAGAACACATCCCCACTGACTACGACGTGGGTCTGCAACCTTTGCTATCAAAAGAGACATTTTTAGAAAGAGAAACAAAACAAAACAAAGGAGAAGCCACATAACGTATTTGAGCCTAATAATGAAGCCTATTAAGTCTAAATTAGCCTATCAACATTACTAATAGGTCTAAATGAGCATTCATGAACCCTTTGAAGCCTGAATCGACATCAGTTTTCCTGTGCTCCATTAGACACCATTTTACAAGCATCTGAACCTTTGAAACCTGAGCTAATCAGTTTGATTTGTTTCAAAAAACAAAAGGCAATGAACAAGACACTGGTAAAACATGATGAGAAAACAACCTTATAATTAGTTTTTAAGAAGAGAGAGAAAAATAATTAGAATCTTTTTTTTAAATAATTATTTTTTAGCACTTTTGTCAGGTCTTGTGTACTTTTTTTTTTTTTTTTTACTTTTCTTGCAAGTTTTCAAGTAATTTTCGTGTAATTTTTTTATCAAGCCAATTTTCTCGGGTTTTAAATAGTTACATGTTTAATATGTTCAATTATTTGGCACTCCAACCTTGTTGCAGCATTGGCAGTGAATGAAAAAAGAAATCTGTCTATGCACTAGTAAATTCTGTATTTTCCACGAAGACCTTTCCTTTTAATTGGATTTTTAATTCATTGCTTTTCTGGCAAGAGGGACTCAAGACTAGCTATCAACACAGCTATTAAGGTTTGTCAAAATTTAGTGGAAAAGGCACCAGGCTGTAGACATAAAGCCACAGGTTGCCTGCCCCTGGGCTAGTGTGTAGGATTTAGTGGCATCTAGTGGTGAGGTTTCAGATTGCATCCAACTGAAACTTATCCCATGTGCCAAGCATGTAGGAGAACTATGGTGGCCAACACGAAAACACAAAAACACAACATGGTGGACCTTGTGGAAAAGGACCCCCTCTTTATGTGGCTTATTTGAAGGTAATAAAAACAATCTCACACACCTGGCCTGATCCTCTCAGGACATGTATTCATATATTTAAAAATACTCTGCTTTGCATAGTAATTTGTGCATGATATGGTTAATTTCCCCCCAAAAAGTTTAATTACCTGGTTAAAAAATGAAAAGAAACTCACATTCACATTGTAAAACTCTGAATCTATTACTACTACTGCACAAACAATAAGCAAAACACATTTTTAAGTGCAAAGTAACTCTAAGTAATGTTTTTTTTTTAACCTGCAATCTGAGTACTAATTTGGTCCCTTTTGATATCCGTTAGTTGTCTATGTGTGTTGCTCTGACAACTTGCATTTTAAAGCGACTGTTGAATCTTTTTTATAGCTTATAAATGCCACTAATTGGCATTCAACCTATGTGACCCACAGTGTTTGTGATTAAGCTCCTCTAGAGGTAATCCTTCTTAATGAGATGCTGCCATTATTTTTGTCCTTCTTCTGTACATGAAACACTGTTTGTGACATGAATGGCCCTTGAAACCAGACCTGTGATCACTAGAACTGGTTTGCTATTGGAGCAAAGAGCCTTGCAGATTCAAATTAAGCATTTCATTTATTTGTGTTTGCTCAGAAGACACAACGAGTACTACCATTTGAATGAATCAAATCATTTAGTTTACTTTTTGAGGATGATATTTTGGCTACTTTTATCTATGAGACAACAAAACAACAAAAGAAAATAATTGAAATCAAAGTATCTCATTTTTTCTTGTAATGCATAGGATAGATATAAGTTATAATACCTGTGTCTCCTGGTGTTTGTGAACAGGTAAGTATATAAAATTGGTCATTTATTTACAGCAGATCTCTACAGAGGATCAGCCACTCATAGAAGTGACTGTATATATATATTTTTTTTTTGGAACACACCACAAGTCATACAAAAATACCAAAGTCTTTAAAGTAAGTGTAAAATCCCACAAGTCTGAGTGCCTTCACAGTCTTCTTAGAGGTTTATACCTCTGGGTGTCAAGAATTCTCTTTCATTTTTTCTTTTATTAATGATCAAAGAACATCTGAAAGAGGATTTCAGGTCGTGAGTGCTGGAAAATTCCTCATGACATGTCAGGTTCTTCACACAAATCCAGGTTCCCCTAGAGTCGCCATTTATCATATTTTTATTTACATGTTGTATTGCATCCTTTTTGTTTTGTGACTGGTTGTTTAGAGTTTTTAGATGTAAAAGGGGGATTGTTCTTTTTAAAGAAAATACAAATATATTTTTCTTGACTCTTTTAGGGATGAAAAGTTAGAAGTCAATCTGACTTGACTTTTTTTTCCCCAACATTTTTCCCAAAGGTACACTGTGGCACATGAAAGACATGCAAGTGAAGAAACAGTTTCCTCCTGCATATGCTTTTCACATGAACATATAAATAAACCACACCCTTTGTATTGCACTCCACTTACTTGGATTCTTTCATGTGTATCGCTGAAGTTTGTTTAGCTGTATTGTTACATTGCACGCAAGTCAAATAGACTGCACACATCACAGAAAGCACTATTAAACCACTCCCTCTCTGTGAGATCAAGGATGTTTTAAGGTTAAATGTTATTTTAAGTGACTATATAATCACGTTAATGATCATTACCTCTCAGCATTTAATTCAAACTGCACTATGTCAGATTAATTCCTCCCTTGTGAGGCATCTTCTCTCATCCACATTAGTTTTCCGTCTTCTTATCTTGCCATTTGAGTGCAGATTGTAGGGGTTTAATTGCCTCTTTGTCCTTCCTATGAACAGATCTTAATTCATTTGGTTTGCAAGAATTCACCCATGTAAGCCCATTTGCTGCATCTGAACTGTATAGTTACCAACTATCAACAAAGACCTTTCTTTATCAATCTATCTGAAAACATGTAAAAAGGCATTTAGCTGATACTGTACGTTATAGTAAGACATCAACAGAGGGCGCCATTGCATTATTTCAGTAATGTGTCTTAGTTTTAATTAAGTATTTCACCTATAGTATTTAATTATGTAACATTTAACTACTACTGCTACTAGAGGTAAAAGAGAGGACAGTCTTTTAATGTCAACTGAACCTGTGATGCTCCACTTGCAGGGTTATTATTGGCCTGCTCATGCATGACAGGTTTCATGTTAACACCAGCAGCTGCAGCAGCAGCAGTAATGTGACAACAACATATTAAGAGGTGGAAGCCTTATGAAGGCTGAGCATCATGAGAATCAACACTCCATCATTTTCACCTCATGGCAAACAGCCATTTATTGTCTAAATCAAGATGTCATGTTGTGGTCACCAAAACAATTTGTCATGCAGGTAACAACGGCTGTTTAGTGACTGAAACTCTTGTTATCTGCTAATAGGCTCATTGGGCTCCTGTGGGGGGGAAACTCCAAGGACAATGAAAACAACCAAATGAGGTCTGTGCGGTGAATCTTAGCCATCTGATCAACAGCATCCTGACTCTGAAAAGCAAAATACAACTTGAAAAATGACTTTTATATTGAGAAAAATAGCCCGAGGCTCGTGGCCTGCAGTAAAATCAATCCATGATGCAATAGGTAAAAAATGTGGCCCAGAATGGGAAAGAGAAAAAATAAGTTGTTTAATTCAGGGAATGTCATATGACATGACTAAATATTATATCTCTCTAAATACAATATTATACTCAAAAGTAGTAACACTGCAGTGTATAAGTGCTCAACAACAACAACAACATACAGATGTACTGCCAACAAAAGGTGTCTAAAACATGACATTATTATGGATGCTTTAGCATGTAAGCAGTAAAGTCTGATGTGGTTGGTCAGTGTGGAGTTCATTTTAACTGCTTTATGTACTTTGGGGTAGCTAAATGCTTGTTCTTGTTTAATGTCTCTCTGTAGTCGTTTTGTGTCTCTTTGACATAATTTTGTGTCTGCTTGTGGTTGTTTTGTGTCTCTTCGTAATCATTTTTACATCTCTCTGTGGTTCTTTTGCATCTTTTTGAGGTTATTTTGAGTCTCTTCCTGGTCAAAACGTGTTCATTTGTGAGATATTTTGCAGGTGAGGGCCAAGGGGAGGCCCTGACACTTTGGGCCCCTGGCCCTGTGCCCAGTAGGACTGTTTGCCATTCATGAGAACAAGTACTTTAGAGCAGTACTTAATTGATGGTGGAAGAAGCACTCAGATCTTTTACTTGCATAAAAGTAGAATAACTAAATACTATCTAAGAAATACTGCACTGCAAGTACAAGCTCTAAATTCAGAATGTTAATTATTAGTACAAAAGTATTATCAGCAAATAATACTTAAGGTATCAAAAGTAAAAGTACTCGTTATGCAGAATGGTGTGTGAAGTGTTATATTATTGTAGAATATTATTATTATCCTTCATTTTAATGTTACAGTTTGTCAGTGTGGAGACAATTGTATGTTATAAAAAGGTCATAAAAGGCGATTTTAAAAGTCATAGTGCACCATTTCTGTCCAGGCCTCAATTATATGCTGGCTCCCCATATCATCTTGTTCATGATTATACCGGTATAATTTTTAATATCATATGAAATATTCATATCGTAATACTCGCAATATTTTTACTTGTTGACACACTGTTACCCACGGCAACAAAAAGCATAGCTGAAAGCAAAATTATGACCGACTCCGTGGTGATTCTGAGAAGAGGAGCAGCTTCAGTTGTGTGGAATAAACTGTGGCATCCTGAATGTTTTATGAAAGTCTCTTGTAGCCATCTCTCACCGTGCACACTCGGGAATTGGTGTCCTCATGTGATTTGCTAAAAAAGAAGGATAGCGCCTTTATATATATCCTAGGTTACTTTTTTTTGTATTTGCGAGCTATTTAAATGTGTTGAACTGTTAATATTGTATACAGAATCTGAATCTCACTCTGAGTTACTGCTGATGTTTACAAAGTAAAGAAATGAGGGATCATTTTGGTTTAGTTTTTACTGAATATTTGAAGACAAACTTGTAAAGCTATATCACATACTTTGTTGTGATTCTATGTTCATAGATTAATAATATATATATCTTTGCTAATTTGTCATATTGTCAAGAATATTGTTATTGCAAAAATACCCTGAAATATTGTGACATTATTTTAGGGCATATTGCCCACCCCTAATCCTGAAAATGGCTGTCAATCATAAAAACTTTGAGGACCCCTGAACTGTTTCAAAATGCTCTAAAATGGTCTGTTTAGCTGTTAAAGTTCAAAACATTTCTTTTTTTGGGGGGGGGGGGCACTTTATAGATTGAAAATGGTCCCCCTAATGTTAAAACGTGACCACGGCCCTGCCTACCTCTGAACTGTCATTCCACCACTGTGTCTGAGTGAATGCTCCACTGAAGATATTTTAAAGAATGTCACTTAAGTGTTGAAATCATTTGAGTTTTTTTCTTTAGAAATCACCCCCACACAGTAAACCCACGTCAGGTTCCCAGGAATAAGTGAATCAAATGTTAATCTCCTGAGGGGAGGACTAACGAACTTGTGTGCAGCCTGTCTCCAGCTCCGGGTTGCATCATGCCTGGGAACTTTGCTCCAATGAGGGGCTCGCTTTGTGCTTTGTTGTGGAGGCAGGGAGAGAGAGACGGGCGCAGCGTTGCCACCAACAGGACGGGATTAAAAAAAACACACAGCGAGCAACATCACCTGCGGAGAGAAAACACCGCTTGTTACACTGGATTTCCCCCGTGGCTGTGGAAACAGACAGCCTCCACGTTGCTGTGCTTTGGTTTTTTAGGAGAAGCGTTGGATACATGGGAGGAAATCCTTAAGTGTGTGTCGGTGTATTGTCACAGGGAAAGGGGCGCCCAAATCTGTCCCTCTTGAGGACGGGACCTTTTTGGAGCTCAGAGCAACAACAATGGACTGCCTTTCCACTGGGAACTCTCTCCTGGAGCCGAGCTGTACACACACATGGGATTGTAGCGTGTCAAACAAAGACGACATCTGTCTGTTTAGTTGTTAAACAGTGTTTAGTGTGTCGGTGGTTGGAGCCCGCGATGCCCGCGAGGAACAGGTACAACCTGGTGGACGATGTGGCGGACTCGAGGGTGCCGCTGCACAATGAGGAGGCATATCAACATGGGATCTCTTTCCAAGCCAAGGTGAAATTATTGTAGTTATTCTGACACCGTTTAACCACACAGACAGGTCACAGTTATTGTGTTGGAGCGGAGTGGCAGGTGCACTGGACCCTCTCAGTGAGGGTCCACCATGAAGTTTGAACGCATGGCAGTGTGCTCCACACACACATGTGGTGTAATGCTGCAGGTCTGATGGCAAACAGTAGCGTGTGTGTGATCCTGAAAAACTGAGGTAGATGTCCTTATTTTTGGTGCTCTGAAGTGAACTGAACTGAGTGTATTTTCAGGTTTTCCCAAGTCATTAAATTATTAACCTCTTAGGGAAGCAGCTCGACAGTTTTAGTGGTCACACACACACACACACACACACACCAATCTCTAACTTTATTTTAGGCTCTCTGAGCTGGTCTGCTGTTCAGGAAACAGAGCACAGTGTAAGAAAGGGTTAAAACATGGATGTGTTGCTGGTCCAAAGTTCAATCACAAGGCTGTTTTATCTTTTATAGTAGTAGGACAGCTTAGGGACTGTTCTTTACTTGTCACAGGAGGGAAGTGGCTGGGGTGTGACCTTGCTTTTTGTTTGTTTGTTTTTTTACATTTTGACCCTCCCTGAAGCTACAGATATTTTTCCCCGAGCCTCCTTGAGTGGCTGGTGGAAAATGTGTGACCCTCCTCCACCATAAATTAGTTATTAGATTAAAAAAAGTATCCTTTGATGTTTGAAAGTTAAAAGTTGAAGATGAAATCCTGGAAGACAGAAAAGCCTTGGTTTTTGCATGTGGTGCATGCTGGTTAGTTTGTGCAAAGGATTTGGTTTTGGCTCATATTTAGGTTAGACTTTGACTAAAGGGATTTTGATTAAATGTCATCAATTTAAGCTCAGATTTGATCATGTTTTTGTCTAATGGAAGTGTTCTTCGTACATAATGTGTCCAAAGACTGTCTGAAATTTGAAAACCCAACAGCAATTTCTGTTTTTACAGTTTCTGGCTATGCTAAGTAGTGTACTTTTTGAGATTTTTTTTTTTTTTTTAAGAAAACATGCCTTTGGAAGACATGTTTTTTTTTTGGAAATCGGCTGTAAAATGAATACAAAATACAGCCATTCAAAGCTGTATGCTCCTCTCCTAAGTCAAAATAGAAGACATAAGTCCCTCCCCCGTGCTTAAAAAAATATTTGACCTGCCTCCCTCTTTTTGCACCACCTCCTCCCCTCTTATAAATAACAAACAGTCCCTTTCTAAGCAGCTTTCTCAACTCAGTTTGTCTGTCTTTCTTTCTCAATATTTCTTTATCTCACTGCGTGCTATGAAACAGTAACATAATGCATCCATGACACAATTCTCATTGTCAAGGGCTTAAGTTGTTTTTTGTTGATGTTGTTCAACATTAAGGGGGATACATATGAAACATGGGTTTGGGGGTCCTCTGCCAGAAGATCTTGAGCATCAAGCACTTAGTTTCCTACATTCTGGTGAATGTTGCACCAGTTCTGCCTGGTCTGCATCAATTTATGGTGGTAATGTCTTTAATTTTGTCAAAAATAAAAGCCATCTGCTACTTTCATGATTTTGCTGGGGGGACAAATGCACATGTTCTAAATACTGAGGGGTGCATGTCCCCTGCTTCCTCCATGAAATCTATGCCTCTGCTCACTGTGGATATACAACAGTCTTCATCAAAACAAAAACGCAATACTAAGAGGAAGGGCTGGGGCACATGAAGAAAATCAAATATCATGATGTTTTCGACCAAATACCTCAATATCGACATTGCAGTAATATTGCAGGGTTGATTATTGGTGCAATCGAATTCTTGATAAATAATCATAATTAATGTTGCAATAGTGACTGAGTGGGCAAATAATGAAACAGCTAGAACAGTCTGGTAAGCTCATACAATTATATCACTTTACTGTAAAGCCAGGAAAACACAACACTTAGTTTATTACGAAATCCAAAATCTAAGACAAAAATTGAATATCAGTATAATAGAATTTGTCTTTTCACCCACCCTCTCAATGCAGTATTGTGATATCCAAAATCGATATCTAGTGTCATATCACGATATCAATATATTGCCCAGCCCTGTTAGAGGGTTTTAAATCTGATGTCACATGGGACCAAGAACACACACTAAATACACGTCCATCCTACCTTACATCAGTACATATTATAAAACACTATCTTAATGAGTTACTAAATTCAACACACCATGACATGCAGTTTTACCAAGTTAACAGTCGATTGATGTTCATGTTACTCACTCATTTTACGCCCTCCAACTATTTACAGTAGTCAAAATAATACTAACAACAAAAACAACATGGTCCCCAGAGCAGCTTAATTAATTACACAGCCACAAATTTGAATATAGGAAAGACACAAAGAGCTTATTAAGAAGGCAGAGCCAGTCTTCTCTACAGCACATTAAACACATTGTGTCTTTAACAGAGGAGCACTAGTTGCCACATATCAGAAGGTATTTGGTTTAACATGTAATATGTAAGGTAATTTCTCTACTGGAAAAAATACATTTTCCATTTTTTCAAATGCATGAGTTTAAGTGCCTCATTTTGTCTCTCTGTTTTGTTTTTGTTTTATGTAGTCCATCGGGTGAGCATCACTGGGTGTAGGCAATTTTTGCCTATATCAAACTAAAAATTGTTATAAATGATAACTCATTTTGCTGCCCTGGATTCAACTTTGGGAGCTGTTGGAGTGAATTGTGCAGCTGTAGTATGTGAGATAACATCTCTCATGCTCTTCTCTACAGTATGTGGGGAGTCTGGACGTGCCCAGGCCCAACAGTCGGATGGAGATCGTGGCAGCCATGAGGAGAATCAGGGTAAGATGAAAACATCATGTCATGTGTCTTTAAGAGCAGTGGCACACACTCACGCACACACACACACACACACACACACACACACACACACACACACACACACACACATATTCATCATCAGTTCTGTGGTGATTACTTCACAATAGAGGACAGAAACTATCTTTACAATAACACAGGAACACACTGAGTATAAAGAGTGTGCGTTTGTCGGATGACATTTGTATTGGGAGTGTAGTGATGCATACACTGGCCGGACAACACATCATGACTTCTGAGAGCAATGCAGGGATGAATTCTGCAGAAAGGAAAAGCAATAAGAGAGAGCTGGATTGACTTCTTCTGCTGAATAGTGTGTTGCCCTTTCTAGATATGTATGAGAAAGTTCAAGGACACAGTGTGTGTGGGAATGTTATCACTGCCTTTGATTAAAGTCAGACTGTAGCTTGATATTATTACATTATGTTGAGCTGATAGTTTATTAGAATTTCACAATTTTTTTTTTGCACTTCCAAGCTTTTTTTTTCTCTCTGTCACCTCTTTCAGCATGTCATTCGCACTGTCATATCATATAGAGGCTTTTTTTTTCCCACAAAGCTATCAGTAGTGTCACCATGGGGATCATGTAGTCATTTTTCCCTCTCATTGTCCCAGTGGGCCAGCATTTTTCTGCGAGCCGTGAACACAGAGCTCTATCAGAGAGCCAGGGTGGTTCTGTAATTTAAGTCTGACTCACTGCACTCGCTTGGTTCAGACATGACAAGGCTCTTAACCATAGCTGAGAGAATATGCAGGAAAGAAAGGCGTGATTTCATTTTTTTGAGCTACCAAAAAGCCATAATGTGCATTTATCCTCTGGAAAATGAATGTGTTTAAAGGCATAACATTCAAACTTATTTGGGAGGAATCCTCCCATGTTCTTTCCCAATACTTTGTTTTGACCCCTCTAGTGGAAAAGATTGGGTTTGTAGGTGGCTGCTGCGCTGCTTCAAGTGTGAAACTGTGTGTGTGCGTGTGTGCGTAAAATCAGAGGAAGCCCGCTGTTCAAAAAAGAGATATTTTAGGCAAACTAAACCCATCTACAAAAGTAGGTCTATGGAACAGAGACAGAGCCAGACTGTTTATGAGTCTGTGTATCTGTGTGAATGGGCTGAGTCTGCAGATAGTGCCTGATTTTTTTCCTGCAATTCCCAAACTGACAAATCAATAAGGTTGTAAAGTAAACATGATCATCTGGGTGATACACCGCAGGCTGAGGCAGAACATAACACAGCAGCCGAGCAGGTACAGGCAGGCGGAGAAGATGCTTTTGATTGCTACAAGAAAAGATGTTTTCTCTAAAAAGAAATACACAAGACCTAGTTTTTGTATCAAACGGAGAACTCTTTATCAGCAGATACTTATATGATGTTACTATTTAAAGACGCACACACACAGTGCATCATTAGTGCTTGTTTATGTCCGAGTGTGTGGATGCATACATGTTGGGTTTGTGTATATTAAGTTCCCTTGTGGTCCATAGAAAGCCTTGAATCAATAATGAATGAGTTAGTTTATTTAGGTCGTTACTCTCAGCCTTTCTTATAGAATATCTTTGTTTCTGAATGACTAATGAATGAAGCTGCTGTGACTAATGAAAACAGCAGAGTCTACCTGATAGGAAAGACCGGTCAATAAAGAAACAAGCTCTCATTTATTTATGTGTCATGTGTGTTTAATGTAATCTCTGCTGACAGTGAATACACAGATGTTACTATTTATAGACTTGTATTAGTACACTGACCGCTGGATGACTTGAGTTTAGATTTAACTCATGTCATGACATCTTTGCAGTTGAAGCTTAAAAGCAAGAATACATGACTTTCACTGGACAGCGGCCACTGTGGCCACAAATGGCAACAGCAAGATACTGGAAAAATAAATTTCCCTCAGTTTTCCAAGATTTTCTTGAGTCAGTTGCTGTAACTAACATCGGATAATTCATCATTTTAGGAAATATGCTTATTTGTGTTCTTGCTGAGAATTAGATGAGATAATTGATACCACGCTATCACTGTTAGGAACAGTGCTTCAGCTGCAAAATAAAGGGAACTTTGTTTTTCTCACACGCCTCCACAGTGAACGAAGAATCCAAAAAAGGCAAACATTCTCCAGAAACTGAGGTCATAGGGGTCAGCGTTAAACAACAGCAAAACTATATCAAAACAACCATTTACAGACTCTCACACAACTCATGCCAAGTCTTATTTATCTGGTCAAACACTCAATACTACACATGCATTTCTGCTTAAATGGCACAACGTAAAACATATACACCGACATGTAGCGTGATCTGGGCATGTCTGAGCATGCCCCTGTGTATGAGCTTTGCTTGAGCAGAGTTCAAATGCACACGCTACTTGGCCATTCATGAGACTTTTGCACTGATGGGTTTTAAACTGTAATGTAATGACTTAAGCCCATTTAAGACCAAAGATGCATGATGAGATGAGTTGAGTTGAAACAGGCAACTAATTGCAACACGCAGCATTCTTAAAACCTGCCACTTCACACCAATGCAACGAGATGAGACAGTGTATCATCGCTATGCAACAACTCTCTGTACTTCAGGCTTATTTTGTGGCTGAATATAATTTGTAGCTTCTTAAAATATAAATGAGGATAGTGATAGGGAGATACTGACTACAGCAAAAATCATAAAATGAGCATCAGATGGACTGTATTCACAATAGATATACCACAATAATATAAATAATGCCAACAAACAGCGAGCAGCAGCAGCAACCCACCATCCGACACTGGCACATAGTGAGGATGGAAACAGAGGGCTCTACGGGGACAGAGCACCTGCTGCAGCAAGCGAACATGCTGTCTGCGGTCATTTTGACTTGAGTGGTGGACTTCAAGACAATTGGCTGTTGAATCAGGTGACGTGCTTTGCGTTCTAGAACCAGCTGACTTGCAGGTGACACCATCAGCTGGCTTGAGACCGACCCATTCACATGGCTGCAACTTTTCTCTGCCACATTCTAAAATGGTTTCATCGCGTAGCGAAGCACTGATCTGAACTGGGCTTAAAAATCATGAAGAATGTTTTCCTTTTTTGGATTTTCCGTTCATCATGGAGGCATGTGAGAAACACTGTATTCTTTGTGAATTCAATGAATCACATGGTAGGTAAAGTACAAATATGCGGGTAAGGTATTCCTTTAATATGAAGCTACAGCCAGGAGATGGTTAACTTAGCTTAGCATAAAGACTGAACAAATACAGATGTGGAAAAATCAACATTTTTGACCAGTCTCTGCAGGTTGCCTGGCAACCTAACTGTGATGACAAGACAAGCAAGTCACTGCACTCGTCCAAAAAACAGTGCAGCACATAACAGTGGCGTTAAAAACATTAAAATCTTCATCTCAGCAAACTGTCTCAGTGATGCTAGCTACACAGCAGCAATATATATCTAAAGTTTGCTAACTAAAGCTAGCTAACAAAGCCATCATGAGCTACTGGTCATACCACACAGAGTGAGGCTGTAGCAGTAAAACCTCTGTGTTTTGAAAGTTAGTGCGCTTGTGTTTTATTGCTAATGAATTCAAGTTTTTATTCATAAGGGGAAGCTTGAGTTTTTTCTTCTTTAGTTAGTTAAATAGTCTCATTTAAAAAACAGTTAATGTCTTATGGAATTGCTAGTGCACATGGTGTGTGTGTGTGTGTGTGTGTGTGTGGTCCCTGGTTTCAAACACATGGGGAAGTAAAGATTGTATTTTTGTGCCAACTGCTTCTTTTTTCATGAACCCTCTCACACTGTGCCTACACTGACTGAATGCAAACACATGAGTGTTTCAGGGGGCGTGCGTGCGCGTTTAGGGTCTGTTGCCAAGTCAAATGTAATTAGCTTTGTGTAACTGAATATTGACTGGCCTGCCTGACTTTCTCCTCATCTCTTTTCACAAAAGCAAAGGACTTGTCTTTAATTTAAAAGCGCAACCCTGTGCAGAGGAGTTGAGTGTGATTAAAGAGAGTGAGGAATGAACTGATGGCAGTGAGGAGAAAGACTCGAGAGGAAGTCCTGGAACTGAGAGGGGTTGCGTGGTGGCTGGCAGAGCCGTAGTCGTTTCATCTCCCTCGGCTAATCTCTTTCGTCTCAGTCGATGTGAGAAAACAGGAGCAAACATGAGAGGAGAGGGAGAGAGGGGGAGAGCAGACAACACAGCCCGATCGTCTCTGAACAAACAGAGAATCTGGGTTTGACAGAGCAGAGGAGCTGTGCTAGTTGAGTCAAGTCCTCATACACACCTGCCATTCCCACAGCGAGGAAGTGAAAAGACACAATTTTGCATCCTGTGGATCTTTTCAGAGTTGTGTTTTGTTAAACCTTCTCCCATTATGGCTGACTGGTCCTACTGTGGCGGTTTATAAGAATTTGTTTCATTCAGTTTGACCAGTGGCACAGAAACCATCCCGCCCCAGAGCGGTGTGCAAGTGCGTTCACACACGCGTTTGTATGTATGAATGTGTGAGTGTGTGTGTGTGTGTGTGTGTGTGTGTGTGAGCTCCAGTGCTCCATAATAGCAAGACCCCTTGCATTCTAACAGCCTCTGCAATTGATTAACGAGGCTGAATGACAAAGGCTGCCGTTGCTGCAGCCCACATGGAGAGGTTTGGTGTAGTCATCCACAGCTCACTGCCTCAGAAAAGGACGTGTGTATATACTGGAACTTCCTTGGGAAACAAGCATGCACTATTTACAGGAGGCCGCTGTCTCTTCACAAAGGAAACAAGTTTAAGGCTATTCTCTGCTCCTCACCCCTGTCTTATGTTTCTGTCATTCCCCTCTCTCTTACTCACCCCCCACCCTTCACCCCCCTTCATCCACTGCTGTTTTCTTTCCATCCCCTCACTCTCCTCCTACCAAAATAGACTGTCTCAATTTAGCCCATCTCTGCTATCTACTCAGTGCTGACAGGAATAGATTTTAGGCTGAGGGCAGGCTATGCATGCTTCCCTTTGAATTTTGATCGGCTCTAATGGGATTTTAAGCCTCCCTCGCATGTCCGTCAGGATGCAGCCGCCTTCCTCAGACTGCCAAGAGTCTCTCTGGAAAATGACATGGCTCCCTTCTGTCTGCATTTGTCCCTGTGTCTGTCTGGATCATCTCATGAGAGGGTCTCTGTCTGCCGTGCGAGACAGAAGCAAACCTAATGTTTTTTTTGGTACCTCCATTTCAGTACGGGTCCATTGAGCCTGTGTCTGTGAGCACGGTGAACTGTCATGACTCAGTCAGGAGCAGATGTTGGGTTGTCAGAAAGGATGTAGTGGGGAAACACGCACTACGGACCTGTCAGAGTGCAACAGAAATTTTTACTCTGCCTTTGTTTTACTTTTTATCTCTGTGCTTCAGATTTAGACCTTTTAGATTTAGACTTTTAGATTTTGAGAAGCAGTGACAGCTACATTGTGTTGAATAAGTATTGGCATTTCAACTTTAAATTGCAGCTTGGGTGCAAGGATTTGTCAAGAGAAACTGTTTTTTTACTGCCAAACTATCAAGCATGTTTGCTATTAACCATCTTGTTTATCTTCTCTATGCTCGTGTGACCACCTGTCACTCGTTCAATATGACACTGTGGCAGCAGTTAACTCATTTGCCTGCAGCCAACAAATAAATAACTTCCACCAGAGAAACAGAGAAATATGCACATTTCTCTTCCTCTACCTCTCCTTTCTCTGTGTCTTTCCCTTCATTCTTTATGGTCAGATGTTGGCAGCGAGCCATAACAAATGCTCCCCCATGCCTGAAGGCTGCAGCGCACACAAAACACGCACAGATTAGTGATAACATGATATGACTATGCATGAATTTAAAATGAGGCATTCCACTGCAACCAAAGAACCAAAGTTAGACACAGATCAAACGACACAACCATTTAGAAAATTGAACCGCAGTCAGGACCCAACATAAACAATTTCAAAAAAATCGGTGAATCACATTTTTGCATAACAATACAACACCCTGCATGTCCCAGAAAGCCAGAGGAGAAATGAGAGCACAGCTTAACTCTGGGGGGGGTTACAGATCTATAGCAAAGCAAAGTGGGGGCGGTTGGACGGGTGTTGTTGTGTGTGCACTCACATGTGTGAATGTGGGATGTGGAGTATTTAGGGAGGCATGACACATATTGGGGGGCATTGTTTTCACTTTTTATTCACGCTAGCTTAATGGCAGATGTACAAGAGCATACTGGGTGACCTATATGTGTACTGGATTAGACGTGATTTCAGCTTTGAAAGGGTGCCGTTACCCTTTGTTTATCCAAACCCCCACAAAACGGGGGTCCCATTCTTCTTGATTAACAGTTACTTGAAAAGTAAGTCACAACCCGGAATCAGTGTTTAAAGCGCTGCTGCATGATCTGCTCTGTTAAGCTGCTCTTACACCAGAAAGTGGCACAGTGATATTCATTCAGGCATGGTTCTAGGAGCTTGGTGACATAGTGACTGCTCACAGAGCTAATTGCTAGGCATGTCACGTTACCAGAAATATAGCAGTTGACACCAGTACCAGTAAAATTCCATGATTCTCCAAACCCAGTTAGATACCACAGTAGAAAATGACAACAAAACAATGGCTCCCATGTAATTAGACATACAGTCTTTGATTTAAAACATTTAGGGCTGACCCAAATGCTTCAAAGCTTCAATCACTGCCATGGTAATTTTGTCCAAACTAATATTTGAATGCTCCATCCATCTATACCATTACTCAAAAACATTATTAGTTGGTCTCATACAAGGACATTTAAACTTAGTTGTAGGACTAGTTCTATGACTGTGACAGTTTGACCATCAGTGACAAACTTACAAATACATTAGCAAGATGTTCAAAATGTCGAGCGTCTGGAATAGTTTCAAAATTTACATAGATGACCCCCAAAAAGTTGAGTGCCAGATATGCCAAAGGAAACTGGCATATCACAAATCTACAGCAAGCTTTGCAAATCACCTGAAAACTGTAAGTAAAAGCTTAGCTGTCTTGCAAAGTGAATATCTCTCACTGAAGCCTTGATGCTCCAAAACTAGTATTGAGGACAGCCCTAAAAACATTTAAATTAAATAAAATTTTAATTTCATTATGATGATCTACATCGTATGCAAAGTACCAGTCTGTGTGGGTTTATGAGATTTTGTTGGCAAGGAAGCATATTTTAATTATATAGCCTACAGCAGTGGTTCCCAACTGGTCCAGCCACGGGGTCCAGATTTCTCCTTGATCATTAGTTCAAAGTCCACACAGTTTGATATATTCAGTGTCATTCTCGTGTTTGTCCATGTCATCGAGCTAGTTTGCTGTCTCTGTCGAGTAGCTGTCTGTTATTCACTCACTCTACAGCAGGAAACAGCACTTCAAAATAAAAACTCTGTTCTGGAAATTCACTGTACTTCAAAATAAAGTGTTTTTTACCAACATGTTTATGAGTCACTTGCGGTCCATTAAGAATGGACCCACGTCCCCATTTTGAGCCACGACTCACCAGTTGGGTACCAGTGGCCTACAGTATAGAGATGTGTGATAGCTGGTCTTTGTAGAAGGCTATTTGTCCCGCCCCTCCTCCACTGTGATTGGGTAGGAAGTGACAGTGACAATCGCAGCATTCCACCCAAAGTTGAACATTTTTTTAACCCTTTGCAACCATGATGCAGAACAACCACCGCTTCCCTTTGTATGCCTGAAAGTTTGCCATTTAGTACTTGGAAAAAAAACACTACAACTCCCAGGAGGTGGAGCTTCTACCACCGGGGCTGGGCACAGGTGTGTTGCATACTGCCAGTGATTAGACTGAGATTGGTTATTTTTACCAGCCTGTTTATTGTTGCCTTCTATATCCTCTGATGAAAGTCAAATACAGAAAGCTAAACAATAAAGTGATACTGTATAAATGTAACTCTGCTTAAATCTTTTTCTACCAACTGTGGGCAACCAGAAAGAAATGCTTAACATGCAACGCACAGCGCAGAGTAGACACTCGGCACCTCGTCATGTTGTTGGCATTCATAGCATTGTGTTAACAGCATAGTTAAATACATGGCGCTCCTAGTGCAAAGAACTAGGCTAGAACACTTATAGGTGTATATGACGCCTCATCAGATCCGGAAGAATTGTGTCCTCATGACCTACGGTACTGGAGAAAAACAAGTATCAACATAGAAAAGTTTCTTTAAAGCCATGGTGTAAGCAAATACACTATTTGCAGCAATTTTACTGCAATGAACAAATTTCTCTCAAATTTTTTTCATTTAGACACTGGTGTGACAGAGCTGGTTTATTTTTTTTTTTGTAAAACCTGATGCTGCACACTGGCGTTTAGTTGACATTCAGGTTCTCTGATAACCATTTAGATGAGATTTTACCAAACCACAGGGAAATTATTTTCTCTTCATGCTGAGGTGCCTTAAAAAGTGAGTGGTCACGTTCGGGCACTTGACCTAATGTTTGATTATGTAACGGTATTTCTTTTTTCTTTGGCTGTATTTTATGCTTTGCTCCTGCTTGTTTCAAATCTGTTGTGTGTGTGATGGAAAAATATACTGAAGGGACAGCAGGTCTTTGCTCACATGGATGGACAGACAGGTGGTGAGTGGTCCCTGCCTCTACAACCAGCATCATGTCGCACGCATTCACAAACACACAGGCTTCTGCTTTCATCATCTGCCCTGAGGGGATGCCGTGTCTTTCAGTGCCACAATTAGTCAAGTCTCATATACTCTGGTCTCCCCACACTCACCCAAAACAAGCCCTGTGCTCAGGAAAAGACATTTCTAAAGCCATGAACTCAATCCTGCCGCAGAGCCTAAAGGCACATTTTCTTCAGAGACATTCCCTGACCATTGCTCTCTGCAGCATCAGCACGCAAAGTTAGGGCAGTTATGGTTTTTCATTTTCCTCTCTGTAAGGGATACATGAATAAAGAGTGTGTGGTTTGTATTTCCTGATTTGAAAATCATAAAACTAACACTACAGAGGTGATAGCTGTCAGAATGACTTAGTCATTCTGCCAAAAAAGGTCAGAAAGAGCTGTAAAATTCAAATGTCACACAAACTGATTAGGTTTGGCATTTTCAACCAGGCCAGCTGTGTAAAGGCAGTGTTATTTTTACTCTATTTGAGTGTATTGCAATATGTCAGCGAGTTCAAGCTTATAGTTGAGCTCATAGCTGAAACTCATAAACAGTCATTTGTTACTGCCTGCTGCAAAGCCTTCAGCAGCTAATCTCAAGTACAAACACAACCTAAGTCAACAGACCTGGACACGTGTGTGGATGTACTGCGGGGTTATTTTTTGTGTGTGTGTGTGTGTTTGTGTTTGCAAATGCACAGGTGCAGACACAAACCGACAGTCATGTGAGAGCAATTGCATCAGGGTGCTCATATTTCCTTGGGTTTGCACAGAATATTTTATGAGATTGAGCCTTGTATGTGTACAAAGGGTGGACAAAATAAAAGAAACAGTTACAATGTGATGCAATCCAATAGAAGAGCAACACAATTTCCATGAAGAATGAAGATGAATGAGGAAAAATAGGGAGTTAAGGCTGAGTTAAGACACTGTTTAGTTAAAGGTGCTCTTCAAGGATAGGGCAGATAGTCACATAAATGGAAAAAACAACGACTGGCCAGCTCACTCAGTGTAAAACTCCATGGTACAAGCAGGCAATCCAAAAAAGCATACGAGGCATCATCAGGGTATAAAATGCATTGGAAACAGGTGTGCAACTCATGTAGAGGTAACAGGTCACATGATATAATGGTGTAACCCACTAGAAAAAAACAACACATTGAATTGAAAATGCAAATGAAAATGAGGTAAATATACACTAAAGTCAAAAATATGCAAGAAACCATATGTATAATATATGTGTGTATGTGTGAACAGACAACAAACGTGAGGTTGAAATCTTCAAAAAGAGTTTAACTCATGATAAGTAACAAAAGAACATGACAGTAGGAATAAAATAAAGCCTAAATATTCAGAGGCAGGAAAACTTCATAGGGCTCACAAAGGATCACCCTCAGTAGTATATGCACAAAGTCACTCTCTGTGATACATGTCCTGAAAACGTGACAGAAAGGCAATAATCTGATATAAAAAGCCAGAAGGAAATAATAATGATGGTACACCAGAGACAGAAAAGAACTGCATAGGAAGAAATCCAGCAGTTTGATGCTGTATCGGGTGACATCACTACATATTATGGCAGCAGTGTTCCTCATGCAGTTATAAGGAAATCGCAATTACATATAAAGAGGTTACAAGAAAGGGGAGAAATCAATCTCCTCCTCCTTCCTGTGCAGTTCTTTTATGTCTCTGGTGTACCATCATTATTATTTCCTTCTGGGTACTTATATTATATTATTGCCTTTTGTCATGTTTTCAGGACATGTATCACTGAGGGTGATCTATTATGGGGTTTTTCTTACATCATACCTTCCTCTCAGTATCTGATCATTGTTGTTATGCTTCTGAACTAGTATTAGTGAAGATGAAGTGTTTTATACACTCTTTTTTAATTGTACAATATTATTGTTGACATGTCTTTGTACGTATATTACTGAGGGCGATCCTTTGTGAGCTCTATGAAATTTTCCTGCCTTTGAATGTTTAAGCTTCATTTTATCTGTTCTGGTCGTCCTTTTGTTTGTTATGTAAGGGATAATGCTTCGCGTCGGGGTCCTACATCACCCTGTCGGGGTTTATTTCTCTATAGTGACCGGCTTGCTCTACATTATCCCGCTTATTACACGGCTACTCACTAAAGAAATCAAAAGTTTGAGCAACAGAAAACAACAGAAAATTAACGATTTCTTGCCGCAGGTATAAACGTCTTTCTGCGGATTGATATGACAGGACGTGATTCGCCCGAGTCGATCAGAAGCGTCCTTAACAACGGTCTGCTATTCATAGCAACGGTCTGCTATTCAGAAATAACAGACCGTAGAATGTTGTAATTGACCAATCAGGATCGAGCATTTGACAATGCCGTGTAATAACATGAGTTAAACTCTTTAGCAATATTTCAACCTTACACAAGCTATGAGTTTGTTGTCCGTCCAAACTATTGTACATATTGTTTCTTGTCTTTGCTATATATTTCTTTAATTTTATTGCATAATTTTCATTTTCTGTCACTTAAGGTGCAGATTTTTCACAGTATATAATAATTCTTATTTTATTTCACTGTTATTTTCTTTCTTTTTATTTTGGATCAAACCTGTTTTCTTGTCACTAGATGTGTGAATCACTCATGATGTATATTTACCTCATTTTACCTCATTGCAAATTCTTTCAAAGTGTTTCTTTTCTAGTGGGTTACACCAATATATCATGTGACCTGTGTCACATGACCTCTACATGATTTCCAAAATTTCACACCTGTTTCCAATGCATTTTATATCCTGATGATGTGATGGTGACTGTCTAGTCCAACTACAGTCAGAGTGCCTCGGATGCTTTTGTGGACTGTTTTTTATCTCTGTGTAAAATTCCCGCCAAATTTTTAATAAGCAATCAGCCGGATACTTTATGTTGCGTTCCCAGCAGCCTCGGCTGTACTTTGTGTTAGTGCAGATTAGCAAATATTAGCATGCTTAAATAAAACAGCAAACATGTTAAATGCTACCTGCTCAACTTCAGCATGTTTGCATTGTTATTTTGAGCATGTTAGCATACTGATGTTAGCCTTTAGCTCAAAGCACCACTGTTCATATGTACAGTTGCTAGCAGAGCTTTTAGTGTGGCTTCTGTCTTTTGTAGTGAAAGTGGAATTAAAACTCATCAGCGTCAGTGCTTCACATGCTGCTATAAACTTGCATCCAGTTAATGTCGGAGGTCGGGATTTCCCAGTTGAAATTTCCAACTGCCAACCTGTGCCTCAGGTGCACAATGGCAAGTGTAAACAAGAAACACGGCTGACCGTGACAAACTGATGCTTCTTTGGCAACTATCTTTCTAAACCAAGTGTGTACATTTTTCGGTTTTTTTTTTTCCTTTTTGATTACCAATATGGCCGTTAATATTCTACTATCCTGGCAACAAGAAATACATTTTAAAAAGCCATATAATGGCTTTCTCTTAAATGCAAATAAAACACGTCAAATTTAAGAACTTGTAAGTAAGCTAAATTAAGACACAGCCTGTCAAACAGAGTACCTGTGTAGAGGTTTAGTGGCAGAGTGAAGGAGTAACAGGACTTGGTGCACCAAGCCTCCTCAGTGAACACATCCAGGAAATCATCAAGCCTGCTGTCCACCATCTGGCTTGCTGTGGTGGTGTGAAGCTAATCTCTGGTCTGATCTACAAGGAGACCTGTGGGGTGTTGAAGTTCCTCTTGGAGAATGTGATCTTTCATGCTGTTACCTTACTAAACCGAGCATGTGAAGACGAAGACCATGACAGCCATGGGTGTGGTGTATTATCAGAAGACGCAGGGCCGACTGTGTACGGCTTTGGTGAATAAATAGATCCGTCCATAACTAACATCCTAAAATTTGGTTTGCATAGTTTTAAGTTTATATTTAAGTTGTCTTAGCAACATTTTTATAGGTCACAGTTCACTTCAGTTTAGGACTAGATGTTACAATCCCTTGATGAGTGGGAGTAAGTGTGCTGTCTGGTGGTTTCCAAATGGGAGCCAAAGGAAAAGTAGGAAAGAGCATACGTAGATAGAAACGTAAGAAGAGCCAAGGAGAGACGTCTGTGTGGACTGAACTCTCCCCTGCTGGACTGGGCCATAAACTCCCCCTCCCCCTACGCCCTCATTTTGATGACAGAAGAGAGGCGGGAAAGAGAAGAAACTAACAGGAGAAAAACTTACCTAACTTTAATCAAGATGGAGTTTAACAGGTCAGTTGTTGTTGCACATACTTGTGATTGTGAGTGAAAGTTGGAGACATGCTGGGGGAGGGGGTGGGGGTTTAGGGATGGTAAAAGCTGGTCATCAGGTGGGTACCCTCCTTCACTGGTGTTTTGATGATGGGCCAACAACATTGCTAAAGGGCTCATCAGCAACTGCTGGCACCCCAGGTGTGCCACCCTCTGGTTTTACTTCCTTGAACCCTGCTGTTGTTAGTGGTATTTTGGGACCCAAGTAGTCTCTCTCCTCGTTATCCATAGCCACTGGCTTTCCTGTTCAGCTGTGTACGAGGGGGCTTTGATAGCCTGACATTGGGCTTGGTCTTAAATTCCCATTTCACAATACACAATAATTAACTGTAATGCAGTTAATGAATTTATTTATTTATCTGGCATATTTCCCACCAGACATTTTGGCTGTTGATATATTCATCTGCTAGACGCCTGCAACAACATGATGTGATGGCAAAAAGCTGGCATATGCAGGCTAATGTAAACCCCGCTGTAGCAGGCAACCTAATAACATGGTCGACATATTTTGACATCATGCAGAGCAGATTTTACTTCATGATAGTATCTATTATTTTAACTAAACACAAGCAAATATACCTTATGTTGCCTTTTATTTGATGCTTTACCATTTAAAGTGTACAGTTTCAACTGCATAAGGTCAGGGTAGAGGCATTTGTCCTGAGTTTACAAGTAAAAAATTCAGATGTTGAGTGGCGTTAGATTGTATTTTTTCTAGTAGGAGGTCGGAAGTGTTTGAGTTCTGAAGAACCACAACTGTTGGTACCATTCCCCTTTCCATTTGCTGGTCACTGTGTCTATATTTGGTGAAAGTAATACTCTGCTCTGTAAATGTGCAAATTCGGTTTGCCCATCCTGAATGTCCCAACAGAGTGATTAGATTTGAATTAGATGAGATTTTCAATTGCAAGGTTTGCCTCTGTACACCTTTTGATGAATGGCAGTGTTAAGCTCTTACTCCCTCTTGCTATTATTCTGCAGATCTGAATTAACCACAAATGTCAGGCCGCTCCTCAGGTCTCCCTGGCAACCAGCTCTGCCGCCAAAACATGTCTTTCTCAACTCCTCCTCAGTTTTGGGACGGGCTCAAAGTTTGGAGTGGATGGAGAAACTAACTCTGTTTGATTTGTCAAGAATGTATTTGCTGTCAGTTGCACAGGAAAAGCGTATCGAAGCGGCACATACATGGTTAAAGTAATTATGCACATATTCACACAAATTAAACTCTATGTTGTACCATAAACTCATATTACTTTTAATAAACATGTGTTAGGTTTGCAAGCTTCTCTGCCTGGAAGCATTCTTCCTCAGCATGAGTAGGCTGATAAACTAGGCCTATTGTATTATAGTTATCGTTTGTTGGGTAATGATTGAGAAAAGTGCTGCAGGCTTTTGAGTTGGCAGATAGGCTGCCCTACTTCTAAATGTTATTTGGAGTCGTGTGTGTCCGTGTGTCTATGTATGTGTGTGCGCGCATTCATCTCACTTCTCTCATCTTGTTCCAGCGTGCTACATAGAAAGCCTCAAGGTCTCATTCTCCTGCTCCTGTATCGTTCAACCTCCTCCCTATCCTCCCTCCCGATTTTCTTTTTGTTTCACTACCTTCAGCTCCCTTTCACTACAGCTGCATTTAGTTCTCCTTCTCTTGTCTCAAGTCTGTGTTGGTTTTAACTTGCAGGAAGCAGCCGGGGTGTAAAAGCTCCGGGCTCAAGTTAATATTAACTCGTTACTGACTTCTAGTGTTAACACGTTCAGTTACCTACACCATACTTTTTATAGCTGTAACTTCTTCCTGCTGTCTATTTGGAATGACATAATACCCTTAATGAAGCAATATTATGTTTTCCATATAGAGACACAGCAGAAGCATGGCATTCAGACTAACTTAGAGGGTTAACTCATGTCAGCAGACATGTCAGGGCTGGGCAATAAAATGATAGCAATAATTATCTCAATGTAATTATCCCTGATAAAAATATAACAAATGTTTGATATAATTAACTGCCCGTATACCAGTAAAGGTGGTGGCTATTATTACTTAAATGCTAGTTGCCCCTCACCATTAAACAAGAGAAGAGTTAGTAATAGCAGAAGAAGAAGATGAAACCAGCCGCTAAGCTAATGTGTACTGTAACATTATAACCTTACAACAACAGTCAACACGCTCATAAAGTTAAGATTAGCATGGTTGTTTTGACTACAGATAACAGCACTGGCCTACCCTAATGTTAAATTTGCCAAATGATGTTAGCAACAGCAGCTGTATGGGGATCAACCATAGATTTTAATAATAACAGATACCCGATGCCAAGATGGCGCCTATTCATTGGAGTTGCTCACTTGAAGCATACGCCAAAAAAGTTTTCTAGCTTCAGGATTTACTTCCGCGGTATGCAGCCTACTGAAAATGTGCAGTAGTGTTCTTCCGCTGGCCCCTGCCCACGAATTCCCACTTGGCTCATAGACTTTGCAATGTGATGATGTCAGGGATTTTTAAAGTGCTTTTCTCTGCTTTAGACAGTTTTAGAAAGGTATACAAACAACTATGGCTGAAAATTTCAGAATAAAAAGAGTCATAATTGACCGTTGTATGCAGTTCGAGGTGTCCTGTCAACAGTTTTGCCATTAAATAATTCCCTGGGGGCCTGTAGTCAACCTATCTAATGCGAATGGTAAGTTAGCAAGTTAGCATTACATTAGCTAACGTGAACTGTGGCTTTTTAATTAGAGTGAAATTACATAGCTGTACATAAATGTGACTTAACGGAACATTAGTAAAACCATGTTACATTTACCCATCCGTGAACATGATGCCTGATTCACATCAGCTAGGGTTTCATCGACAGTGATGGTTGTTTAACACTGAGGACAACACTACTTTGTGACGTCATTCAAGTCTGTCTTTTGTTATTGTTTTGATTGAGAAATGGCAGAAATTATACACTGTGGGTGTAAAACTTTGACAGAAACACTGACCACAGTTGAAATTTTTCTTTTGTCAGAGCTAAGGTTATTTTGTTTACTTATTGTTTTGTTTTATATTTAACATTATATTGACTATAAATATCTGTATATACATAACATTAATTTTCCGTAACAGCTTACCCTGTTGAGGGGGCTGGAGCCTATCCCAGCTGACATTGGGCGAGAGGCAGGGTACACCCTGGACAGGTCGACAGACTATCACAGGGCTGACACATAGACACAGACAACCATTCACACTCACATTCACAGCTAATTTAGAGTCACCAGTTAACCTAAACTGCGTGTCTTTGGATTGTGGGAGGAAGCTGGAGTACCCCGAGAAAACCCACCCTGACACAGGGAGAACATGCAAACTCCGCACAGAAGGGCTCCCCCACCCAGGGTTTGAACCAGGAGCCCTCCTGCTGTGAGGCGACAATGCAAACCACTGCACCACTAAAAATCCTTCTTGGGACAAAAAAAATGATCTGTCATGTTGATTTTTTATTGCAGACATTTTAGTAAGGGACGGTTCACTGTATATAGTGAACATATCCATCCTCTCATACACTGGATGCACTCCACATCTACAATTTGCCATTTTGTTTTTTTGTTTTTTGCTGTCACTAAACCTTCATTTTATCTTTTGAGTTTGACTGATGTGTGGTTCATGGATGCTTGAAGGAATCCAAGACTTGTCAATAGGATTGTGTCTTTGGCTTTCGTCCGTTGGGGACACAATGGTTGCTCCCTGTTCTACTCTAATTGGATAAATGATGTGAGCAAACTGCTGCCGCTCACCCTACGGACTCTGCTTCAAACTGCCATCCACACAGCCTCTAACAAGATAACGTATTCTCTGCAGCCCAAATGACAGAGCTAATGTGACTGTCACTCAGATTAACAACATCTCAGTCTCAAAGAGGACCATGTCCCTGCCTGTCAAACTCTGTCCATTCATTAATGTCCACCACTAACTGTAGGCAGCAGAGGTTTTTCAGTCACTGCTGTCGTTTCAGTTGTTGATCGAACAGAGAAGTTATTATGCGGAGCGACTTAAGCGTTGTTTATGTAACACACTACTCTGCAGTGAAAGTTTGAGAAACTGTTTTGCTGCATTCATTGTTATCTCCACTTGCATCAACCTATCAGGGCAGAAAACCTGAATGGATAATGAGGGACGAGACAGCCCATAAGCAGTCTAATCATATGCACTGGAGGCATTAGCATATTTTTGGAGCAGAATCTCAATTTCCCAAACTCTGTACTTTTTTCATGCTTTCCTCTGCTTCCTTTGAATAATTTGATCCCAATTGGGTTTCATTATAATCTTTGCCTTTGACTGGTTTCTTATTTTCTGTGTGTTTATGATAAAGCCTGCTCTCCTCAGATCTCTTTCTTATTTTTCTGTTGGGTTGTCTCTGTCTCTTTTTGCCGTCACCTACATTAGGTACATCAAACAAGTACAAGAGTGTGTTCTTCTCAACATTATCCAGGCTCCATTATCCCAGCTAAAACTACTGAGCTGACCTTCTCTAACAACCTGTGGTCACACTTACAATGGATACAAGATAAAGAAACCTCCGTCACCAAACTACAGTCACTTTTGGACGGTATTACAGTAGCTAAAAATCTCTGTAGTCTTGTTTTTGGGTAATATCATAAAGATAGTACAGTGATCGTTTCGGTTATCACACTGCATACTGAGCACTGCTCATCTCAGAGTCCTTTGATTCTGCACAAAGGCATTCAGTGCTTTTGATCCATTTGATTGCCTCTAATCTGCTGCATTGCATTAATGATAATGAATCCCAGAGCCTCAGCAATACAGAGCCACAAAATGAAAACACCAATTTTTCTGGGTTTTTAAGTTCATATTTTGTGACCTGTACCAAGATTTCAGCACATCTCTCAGGTAGAGCAGGGTGATAAGGCCAAAAATGTTATTATGATAAAATGTATGGTAAAATACTATTATTTTTGACAGAACATGACAAACACTTGCCAAACAGCAAAACATTTTACAAATCTGAAGTAGATTCAAAACAATCATAATCAGACATCTAAATTGTCATTTATGATGTCAGCACATAAACTGTATGTAAAGATGGATGACTGTACAAAGGTAAAGCTAAAATATCCTGGATACAGCAGCTGCTATCTTTCTCTGCTGACATCATTTGGAGCCAGAGTCTGTGCAGTAGCAATTTCCGTGGTATCAAGTTTTCTGCCCATTCAGCCATCTGACCAATCATGCGCAGCGCCACTGAATGCGAGCCCATCGATTGGCTCACACAGTTGTCAATCATTTTATATTAACTCATTAAAACCTAATTTATCAGAAAGAGAAACACTTACACATACAGCAGTGCGATAAAACTACCTTAAATGCCAGAAACCATCTTTGGGAAAAATTTATTTGATGATTGGCTCATGTCCCACCCACTAACATTTAGGGGGTGGGCTTTGTGATCAATATTGCAGCCAGCCATCAGGGGGCAATCGAGATGTTTCGGCTTCACTTTTGGGAGGCTCTTATGTCGTTCATCTTTATATACAATTTATGTGTCAGCAGCATGTCAGACTCTTTGTACAGACAGTTGAAAACATTTTGTGTTTTAGCTGACAGTATAAACAAAATACAAGAATCGACGTAAGAAAAATCTCAGCTATGGTCAGTACTTTTAAAAGCAAAGTAAGTGATTTCTGCTGTTTCTCAATCAAAACAATAACAATAAAGCAGACTTTGATGATGTCATGAAGTAACGTAAGCGTGGGATTATTCACTGAGGATTAATATCTGTCTCACATGACAGAAATCATGTTCACGGACAAGTTAATGTATTGATTAATGTTACTTTCAGTCACATATATTCACATTATTTTGTTTCATTGTAATAGCTGCAAGTCAGTCTCATTAACTTGCTTACTTATCAATAGCATTAGATGAGTTGACTACCTTTACTGCTACTGCAGTTAACATTATGTGGCAATTTAATTGTCTGGTAGCCTGCCGCTGTTTTCCATGGTCGAAATAATCACAATAGAAATACACTGTGAAGCTGTAATGTAACTGTATGTATAGCTTTGTGGCTGGTCTTGTCTTCTTGTACTACTGCTTCTATTTTTTATTCTGGTTAATGGCAGGTGGGAGCTAGCAGTGGAGGTACATTAGAGCCCTCTTCTACCAGCATATGGGTGGTTTTAAGTACACTTATCGAACATATATTATATATCTATCATGAAAATTTAAATCAAGATAGTTTTCATCTTGTCGCCCAGCCCTACTCTCAGGTATGAATTTATTTATTCATTTTTACATCAAGAGGAAGCAAACAGTCAGGGATAAGAAAAAAAGTACAGACAGTAGTAAGTGTAGCGGAGCTGACTGTCATCAATCAGTGCCATGTGGTGGCACACTTTGCCCAACCTTCTGTTGTCAGACAGGTTGTTGCCGGTGTGGTGGGGCCACATGAGAAGCTGTCTCGGATTTAAGCTACTCATGATTGAGCTTTATGAAAGCTCTCACACACACTTAAAGCCTCTTCCAAGGGGATTTTTGGGAACATGTTTGCATGTAAGGCACAGATGGTGCCCCTGATTCACACCCCACATTTAACCCCATAAAACAGGGTTAACATGTGGTTAAGCAGACAGTTGCATTTGGCCTCAAAAACCTGACATTGTTTATTAAACAGGTCCATCACCTACTTTCTTGTGTATCCCTGGTTTCCTTTCATCATGAGCCTCTTTCACATCAGCTGTGGTCTACCCTAGTGTCCTGTCCATTCACGTTGGTCTTTTCCCTTTGTGATGGCAGACGTGTAAAGCTTCAGCTTGACAACAGATATGTGTGTGTATGTGTCTTCAATCAATATGTTAAGTACACACACAAATCACCTCTAAAAGATTGTAGATTATCATTCCACTCTTTGTTCATACTGGACAAACTGATTAGTTAATTGTTCTAATTGAAGCCATTTGGAAAATATAATAATCTTTGGAGTAGTGTAGTGCTGCAATCAGCAATAATTTTCATGATTAATTCATTCATTATTTGCTCTATGAAATGGCTAAAACTGTGAAAAACATACCATTCCTCAGAGTCCAATGTGACATCTTCAGATGTATTGTTCTGTCCAGCTTAAATCCAAAGATATTAAGTTAAAACAGAGAAAAAATATCTTATCTTCTCATTTGGAGGAGCTGGAACCAGAGATTTGTTGGAGTTTTTCCACTTAAAATGACCCAAATGATGAATAGATCATCAAAATAGACCAATTAATTGATTCATCATTTCAGTTCTTTAGTAGTTGTATGATTCATTAACTGAGAATTATATTTCAAAAAAGTACTTTCACATGTCTCTATTCAGAACCCTCAAAGTGTAGAATCTGCCGCTGCCCTTACTATAGGTCATTACTGACTATATAGTAGCTTAAATGTGTGTTTTTACAGTGTATGGGTGTAGCTGGTTGATGGTTTCCCCCCTGCGCTAGGTGCTAAGGGGATTTTAGGGCCTGTGATCTGACAGCGTTCGTCCCGGTAATCCTATTACTCTGACTGCTGCTTTGCCAGACTACTGCATTGGACAGAGCCACGCTCAGCATCTCTGTATCACTGTGGTCCCTATATTAACAGATTGCTCCACGATGCTCTGTTGCCCCGGTGCTTAACCGTATCCCTCAACCTGCCAGCCTGTCTGCATTTAGACAGTTTGTTCCCAGTTTTGATTGATCTGAAATAAAATTTACCAGATCAGTCTAGACACACTTACTGAGGCCAAAAAGACTTATGTACTCTTGGCTGAATGAATCCTGAACGATAACCAGACAGCCTCGCTTGTTGAGCCAGTGAAGCACTTTATAAATGATGAGCATATTTACAAGCTTAGAAAGCAGTGGCATGCGTCACTGTTGTTACAGCGTAAGCTGTTCATGTTGAGTTTAAAGTTTCAATCATTTGTGTAAACAGACAGACGCTGATTAAACACTGAACTGAATATTTACAAGCGCACATACAAATTACAAGCCTACAAGAAAGGTTACAAAGCGAAATAAAAATAGTCAAAGACACACTACATCATAATTACAGCACAAATGAGACAGCAACACTAACTCTATTAAGATTTATTCCACAGATCTACAAACCCTAAATCAATACTAGTACATTTTTATGAGTAATCAAACCAGATGTCTTTAAAATGTTGTTGTTTTTAATATTCGCCTTCTGGACATCTTTTCAGTCATTCAGTTTTGAATATTTCCACATAAAAGCTCAGCTAACAAGTTCTTAATATTTCATTGACTCTATCTCCCTCTTTCAAAAATCCAAACTATGAATATGCAAATATTTTTGTTTCAAGAGTTTGAGGACTACACACAAGATGTCTGCTCCTACTCCTCAGTGTATGTGCACTGAGGGTTTCCAAGTTACCAAAACATATAAGCTTATATACAGGACCACAAGAACTGGCCTTTTGAATTAATTTTGATATCGCAACATCCTGTTTGTATGTACACGTCTTAAACTCAGATGTTGGTTCCCCTCCACACAAAAATGTATTTTTCGCATGTTTAAGTTCCCTAAAAATGTCTGACCTTGTCTATACTGACTTGTATCAGTGCAGAGTTAATCACTAGAGAGGTGTTTTCACATTCCTCTACTGAAGGAGGTGATGCCTGTGCACTTAGCCTGAAATTTGAGATTCTGAGACTGAAGTACATCACTGATATGAAAGCCAGTATTTTATGAGAGACATATCGACCTGGGCAGCAGACTTAGACACACCACTGGCAAAGAAACCTGAACCCTCCATCACAGAGCAGACTAATAGAGTTAGCATTAACATAGTGAAAGTTATGACAGTGATCATGGTAGTGTGTGCAGTCTTTGTATGCAAACCAGACCCTGGAGCTTCTCTCTAATATCTAACATAAACCCCATAGCACATATTATTGTATGTCTCAGAACTATTAACGCTGTGTCAGCCACTGACAGTTAGCCTGCAAACTAACAAACAACATAAACAAAGAAAACATGCTAAATACATTTACCATTCTAAAACGTCTGCTAGTTGCTGATTTTGGTGGTTATCTGCGCCTGGGTCTGATGGAGACTCAGAAGCGTTTCTAAATCTTTTTGGTGTTTCCTTTGACACTAACACTAGCCATCTTGATGCACATTGCTCTTTCACCTGAGCAGCACTTAAGGAGAAAGAAAAAGAAAGTAAAACCCAGTGCAAGCAGCGGCGATGGGTGTTGCGCAGCCTAGATCCAGAATTTCTCAATAAAGTAGAAAAAGAAGATGTGCTTAACTGCAACAATGTTGTGTCTGCTGGTATTGTTTACACCTTGTGAGTCTGTGTGTGTGTGTGTCATCAGGAAGAAATGTTGTCCAGGTGACTCTAATTGTAGCAGAAAGTACCGCAGAAGTGGTTTTGAGTGTTTTTCTAGGTGCTTAAATGTCTGTCTGTCTGTGGACACACATTTGTCAACACTGACGGCACAACCGAGCAAGATGCAGTCACCAAACTTTACAGGTGTGTAGTTGAGATCAAAATGATCTCAAGTACGCCGGAACAAGGGGGAAAGGAAGTAGCCCCTGGCAAACATTCACTTTAAATTGTGGATTGCTTTATTGCACCTTGAGTGATCCCATTTTGAAATGGTCTCTAGTCAGAGTCTTTTTTTGTACTACTATGTGAGAAAACCGTGCCAAACAAAATATCAGTAGACGTTTTTTTTTACTTTAAAACGTGTCTGGAGGTGGACTTTACCAGAGAAACGTTTTCCCCTTGCAGCAGGTAGATGTGTCAACAGCCTTTTAGTGACAAACTCTGCACAGACATCATCCTGCACAGTGAAGGTCGAACATTCAAGTGAAGTAACAATAAGCAAAACACATTGTTGAGTTTGCTTTTGTCCTTATGAGGCTCCAGGTGTCTGATTCTTGCAGGGCAGAAGCTGCAGCTGTTCCATCATTATCAAATTATATGAAACAATTTTCTTACTTTCCACTTCAGTGGAGTGTAACTATAGAAAAGCTCGAGCTATCAGTCAGTGTGCTATTAAAGATTTAATTCTGCCTACAGACACACTGCTGGACAAAGTGGGATATTTACTGTGTATATGGAACATAAAATTTCCAAAATCTTCTCACTTCACAGCAGTACCACAGAAGATATTTAGTGAGGTTCTCTCGCCACAGCCACATATACAATGATCAGATATGTTGTTTCTTTTGACCCAAATTTGCCGTTAAAGAAGACATGGCCACAGTTTCTTAATGTAATAACTTGACAGAGGATTAAGATGAAGGTTTTCAGCGTCAGACTGTCTGCACATGTAGTACTACTTTTCCTCCATCCGTCTGGATGTTAGGACATATCTGCTTGATTCCCCTTTTTTTTAAAAAACATGTTGACACCCATCTGAGTTCTTTCATATGAGACTCAGAGGAGATTAGCTCTCAGTGTTGCATCACTTTGGATTTTTGTAAATTATGAAATAATATGAATAATTACGTCATGAATATAAATATTCATTGTGGTGTTTTCCTGAGTGCACATGTGGATGTATGTGCTTAGTGTGTATCCGTGTGCACCTTCCACCCCGTATCTCATTGAAAGTGAGTGTTTGGCATGCTCAGGTCGTTCCTTTGTATTTCCTCCACGTCCCATGTGACTAACCCTGAGTAGCCGCCGTCAGCGCTCTGGGACTGGCTGTCCTTTCACCGTGCCTGTCAGCAAGTCAGTCAGGCGTGGGCCCATTCTCGCTGCAAGGGCGCCGACGCTCGAGGAGAGCCTGCCTGGGCCCGCGCCGGGGCTTAGCTGCTTTCTCTGACAAGCCTGCTTCAAGTGGAGTTGATTCCTCTCTAAAGGTACGAGCTGACTCATCCCGCATCACGGTTTCATCCGTGGCGGCTTTTCGTCCTGACCTTGCCGCTTTAATTTGAGATGGAAGGCCATAATGATGATCAATTAAGTGCACCACATGGTGTGTTGTAATGCCTGCCCAGAGTTCGAGGGCTTTGATTCCTTCCCTGCCTCCGTCCAGACGTATTAACACAGGCCACAGGATTGATCAATTCTGTCTGTCAGCCTCTATAAACACACTTGCAGTAGAAGTAATGAAAGTCATTTATCTACAGAAGTCACAGCTGTAGCTCCCAGATGGAGCTGGTGCAGTGTCAGTGACAGCTGTGGTTGCTTATCTGTCTTCCAGAACTGAATCACAAAAATCAAAGATAAATATGCTGAAAAAAAAGAAGAAAATGAAACCAAGCACTTCAATCAAAAACTGCTCTGATCTCTAGTTGAATTTATTTGAATTTCACAATAAAAGCCCAGGTCATTCACAGCCTTTGCAGTAAATTCCAGTGTTGCGTGTAACCCCAGGCTGTCATGGAGAAGCCCCCGTTAAGCAGCCCTTTAAGCAGGCTGTTTCCTGTTAGCACCGTCTCTCCCACGGGACCAGACTGCTGCTGCTCACCGGAGGCTGCCAACAGACTGGAGCCCAGGAGTCCAATCCATAATATGTGCACTCAGGCGGAAACCACTCACGTAGGCACAGACAGGCACCAGCAAGCACCCAGATGCACGCAGACACACACTTTTAAAAATGTTATCTGCCTATATATCTCTTTTATTTTTATTTTTTCCCTCTTTTTCTCACATTAAACTGCCACGTGAGCGAACACAAACTACCGTCCATTTCTGGTCCAAGCCAAGGTCGTCGTCCGTGGCGACTGTCGAGGTAATTGCTCCCTTATCACAGTCCTGCTGACTAATGATGAGACGTGCCAGTTCACTCTGGAGGTTTGGGCCTCTGCGGCGTCACGGGAGTCACTCCGTCCTCCCTGTTTGGCCGCTGAGGCTGAGAGGCCTGTCTGAAAATACCTCTCAGAGAGGGAGAGACAGGTTGAGCAGCAGTGATTAAAGCTCCAATTCTTTGTTTAACTAATGGGACATTGTGAGAAACATCTGCTCGATGGCCAACACGTGATTTCCTTCTCTGAAAAATTAGCACCCGCAGTTGGAGTTTTACAGAAAATAAAAGTGCTAATTTTACTTCGAATTATTTCCCACTTCTGTGATTTCCAGGAAGCCTTTTTTTACACTAAATGCCAGGCTGTTGGGCAGCTGTTGTGTTTCTCAGCTCAGTTCTGCTCCCAACAGTCATCTCTTTGTTATCCAATTGGGAAAAAAAAGCAGTGAAATTCCTTGGAACTCCCCAAATCCTGGGAATTGTAATGAAGGGGTTGCTAGGTTGCGATCTATAGAGCCTATTGTGGACTTCTGTATGGATTCAGTGGTACTACAGGGAGCATCAATGACCCACAATGCACCCCGCATTCCAGTGCTTTTCAGGATCAAGGAAGGGGGGTGGGAGGTTGCCCATAATTTCTTATTCCATGACTTGAACCTAAATCCTGCTCATTTATTTATTTTAAAAAATATCCATGAAGTGCAGGAGGAGAAACAAATGTGTCCCAACTTTTCCTTTAAGATTCCTCTGGAGCAGTGAACCAAATAACATTAGCTGAAGGAATCAGTAGCCTTTCATTAGGAGTCTGCTGACAGGTACTTTTTGGAGCCAGGAGCTTTATTTACAGTATCTGCAGTACAACTACTTCCACATAATGACTGGAAGCCTTGTTCCTAAATCTGCGGCCCCGCTAGAAAAGAGGATGTAAATGCTGGAGTTCACCAGAGTCCCTCATGTCCTCTGGGGCGTCCTCTACAGTTTCCTCTGAGACCCAAGCCTCCTTATCAGTCGTGGTTTGAGGGCAAGATTAGAGCTTTGTCTTTATGTTGGGATCATGAGATCCAAATTTTTTGGTCTGTGTATGCTTGTGGAGTTTGACAGTTGTCTAGGGAGTACTTCAGTGTTTCAGCAAAGGGGAACACCACCTAGATTAAGACTTCCAATGTGTTATGTATTTGTGAACATGAGCTGCTCTCTCTCAAAGTCAGAAATCTCTCAAATTCGTGATGTCGTAAGGTATAAAGTCTAGAGCTGCTCCATAGACAATGAATGGGGGCCTGATTTTGTGGACCCACTGAATGTTTGTTTTTGTTCTGACTTTATTCTTTTGTACTGTTCTCAGTTCTAAAACAGAAGTTATAGCCATATCTTAAGAATAATCCCATAGGCTGCTCTCATTGTCGTCTATAGCATTTTTCACAATGCGTTGTCTATGGAGCAGCTCCAGACTGTCTAGTTGATGACATCACAAATTCATCAACAAAATTTTTGAGAGACCTGTTGATTTTTACTAACATTTTTGGATTGTCTTAGATCATAGGAATAACGCATGAATTTTAGTTGAAGTTCTGCTCTAATTAATAGTAATATCATTCATCATCAATAGTATTCAGTACTCTAGTTTTTGGATTTGGGAGAGAGTTGTTCATGTTCACTATTTTTGGTCTGTCTTTAACCATAGGAATAATATGTATGAATTGTGTTAAATTATGAATTATGTTTGAAAATATAGCCTACTTTTCTAAGTCTTTATCATGTCGATCCAAATCCACATGAACTTCTCTTCACACCAGCATAAATCACATTCACCATGCAGCACTTATTTAAAAAGAAAATATGTCACATTTAAAGCTGGATTGTCTGCTCTCCACATTATTTCCTCCTTACAAAACAGCAGTGAAGAACATCAAGAGCAAATGCCAGGACTTGAAATTCATTTGTTCAGAGAACAGTGATGGCAAAACAGCATCACCGATCTGTTTTAACTGAATATTCTCTGGTCTTGCTCAGCTAAAAACACAAAAATGATTCATCTGTCAGCATGCAAGCGTGTTATTCACTACCTGTGCCTGTTTGTATCCTGTGACAATGTTATTTTTGGGCTATACTGGCAAGTATGTGTGTGTGCGTGTGTGTGTCGGGGGGGGGGCTAACCCTAACTTTGGGGGTTAGGGTTGCATGATATTGGAAAATGTGACATTTTTTTTCCTGCAGTATATATGTTGCAATATGAATAAATACAGATTAATCGCGCTAAATGCAAATTATTAGTGTAATTTTGTAGGGTAGTGCATTTGCATAGACAGTAGAAATAATATTAAAAAATAAAATCTGAAAAATGACCTTTTACTCTTGAAGACACTTCTTCAGGGGAGTAGGGGGAAATCAGGTCAGCTAATATACTGGTTGACTCAACATGACACCATTGTATACAACATAATCCTCTTCTATCAATCCAGGCTAAAGTCTAACATTACATCTTAATAATGCATGTTGCTTGTTCTAATATAGATGGGCTTCCTTGTGTTGTTCCCCTCCTGTTCCTGACTAATTTTCAGACTGTGATCAACAACTGTCAGGGTGTGCTTTGGGTCTTTATCAGACAGACTTCTCTTGTAGATGAACGTTTGTGTTAACGTTACTTTTCCAGCCTTGTAGCTGCTAGTATCTAGCTTTCACAGTCCAGTCAGTCTGCAGTGAAGACTGGTCCGGAGACGGTGTGATAACGTTGCGCTAAATAGGTGCGTTATTTCTTGTGTGCAGTGAACACAAAACACGGCCCTTTTTACAGTCATTTTACTGGAATCTGAGCTTATCTAGAAGCTGATGTCAGAAAAGAACTTGCGCTTAACTGCATCCATGGCACTTGCTGGCCTGGTAACAGTACTTTTCCGCACACTCTTCCTTTAACAAACACCTCTAGACTACATCACATATGCACATAACCTGGTGTAAAAGGGAAGGCTTAACTGGTAACATTAGTCATGGAAAATTAGTTCTTTTTACTATTAAGCAGCAATACAGCTGTAGCATGACGTGTTTGAGCTAAATTGCCTTACTTGACATGTCACGTCCTGCAGTGTGAGTATTATGCATGCAATGTTGATGCTGAAACAATATACTGTGTAGCCCTATAATGTGGGTATAATTAAGATCTAGGGTAAATGTGTTTCTTCAAAATATGATGTTCTGAGTTCATGAAGTCTGCCTCCCAATAAATACATGAGTCATCTTTACACTTAAAGGAATATTTAACATTTAAAGGAAGCAGCTTATTCACTGTCTGTCCAAGAGTTAGAGGACAAGATCAATATCAGTCTCATCTTATCTCAGCGTAAAGAGAAACAGCTAGCCTGGCTTCATCCAAAGATAAATCCCTCTAAAAGGTTACGTAACTCCTGTAAAACCACAACTTGTCATTTTTACATTTCATTTGGGCACACTTGCCCAATGCTCATATCAGCAGTGGCTAATATATGTTGGCAGAATATATTACAGACAGAATACAATTTCAAAGAAGCTGCTCTGAAACTGTCACACCAATTTCTGTTGTCTTGGCTGGCTCAGATATTACTAATAAAAAGCGAGAGGGCTCTTGTCTCCTCTGGTTTGATCTTGTAATATGTTTGTCTCTGTTTTAAAGCGGCTAACTCAAAATTTATAACACTGGGATCACAAAATCTACAGAGAGCCAGCTTCTTCATCTTGTGCACATAGCAACAGCCATCACTATTCTGTCTGACACTTTCATAATAGATTGCAGAGAGAAACGCAGGCTCAAATTTGTTACGCTGTCTGGGAAGACTGATGAGTCTGACGGCTTAAATGCACACATCCAGACTGAGAAAGATTTGAAATAAATGCTCCCACTCTTAAGCCTGAACATTTTAGTAACACTGCAGCACTCACAGTCAGCAGTGGAGGCATAGTTTGAAGGTGTTAAGACAAATCTTTGAAGAGTGCATCTTAGATTTAAAAGCCCATGTCCTACGCGGAAGTTTTCAATCGACATATTAGTGATACCTTTTTTCATTACCACTCGTATTTTTCCTTAAGTGTGCCTTCCCAAATGCCTCAAACATGATTCAGAAAGCCTCCGAATCTGTAACAGCAGACTGAAATAAACTAAGCTCTTCTCTGGAATAATTTTATGCCTTGCTGAAAGTTTTCTAACTTGACGTGCTGAGGCTTCGGGGAGCTCGTTTCATGAACTTTTTAAGTGTTTGCTCCGCTGTTGATAACAGGAAAACCATAACAATGCAAGTGCATTAAAAGCTTTAATATTTCAAAACACGTGGCACTTAAGCAAAGAAAATATAAAAATTTCATTCTTTGGATGAAGTTGCAAAATCCCACTTTGCTTCACCAGAATGCTGGCATAAACTGTGAATTATGAAAGAGCTGTGTGTGAATGTTTTGACACTGATGTGGTGGTAAATTTCCAGGCTTCGCAGGTGTGTGTTAGACTTTATAATGTGTATGTCATCTATGGATGGAAACAGGGCTGGGGATAATGGAGAAAATGAATAATCACAATACTTGTGACCAAATACCTTGATACTGAAATTGCAGCAATATTGTAGGATTGACTATTGGTCCTTTTACAAAATATTTACACAAGATTTTTGATAGATAATTATCATTCATGTAGCTATAATGACTAAATGGGTAAAACCAGGAGAAGACAACACTTACAACATTAAGATATCCAAACTTTAAGACTATATCTAGTCTCATATCACTATATTGATATATCAATATATTTCCCAGCCTCATATGGAAAGGTTTTTCTTGTCACCCACTCTCACCCCACTTGGTTTTGCCAAGAGAGTTTTGTCTCCAGATTAGGGATGCACAATATTGGATTTTTTTGCTGATATCTGATATGCCAATGTATAACAACTCATTTGACCAATAACCTATACCAAAATGGATACATCCACATTTTTCCCTATCTGATTTTAGTCATCATCACCAAGTCTCTTGTGTGGTGAAATTAACATCATATTATGCATGCATACACTTATAGTGATGGCCCACCAGCAGATGGAGACATGAAATACAGTGCTTTTCAATGTCCGTAAATCTGGAGCTGCTCCACATACAATGAATTGGGAAAGATGTTGTAGATGACACTGAGAGCACGCAGGGGGATGTTCTGAGTATATGGGTACAATTTTCTTTCAGAATCAAGAACACTACAACAGAATAAAGCTCATTTGGGTATAAAAAAGAAAACAAATATGTGGGTCCACAAAACCGGGCTCCCATGTATTGTCTATGGAGCAGCTCCAGACTTTATACCCTATGACATCACAAGTATACGACTTACTTCTCTGGTTTCTGGCTTTGAGAGAGAGTAGCTAATGTTCAGAAATATTAATTGAACTTCCCTTGGCCATAGAAATAACTTCGGAATCTTAATTTAGGTGGTGTTCCCCTTTAAGTTGCAGACCATTTTCTCTAATCATTTGATGTACAAAGTGGTAAATGTAAATAGTAAAAAAAAAATAAATAAAAATTCAGAGTCCTTGTTGATGGCAACTAATGGTCCAAACCTCAAAGATACTCAGTTTACAATGATATAAAACAGAGAAAATCATCAATCCTAGCAATGGAGAAGCTGCAACAAGATAATATGATGCATTTTTGCTTATAAATAGTTCCAAACTAAAAGTAATTTGAATGAGTTATTGATCCTGTCTGAGAGCTACATCTTAACAGACAGTGTGTCTTGACTTTTCCACATCGTTAACAGACATTTTCCTGCAGCAGTGAGACAATAATAAACAGAGATCTGATTGGGATTGCAAGAGTTTGTAAAGTCATTTAAATAAATTAAGAATAACTGTTTGAAAGTCTGGTTTTATCAGTATGTATCAAGTGTCAGACATGATATCAAATACATAATAACAAAAGCTCACCACTCTTGGGCATAGAACATAGCTGTGATGAAAGTACATAAAATAAAGTTTTAATGTATTTTATCAACTTATTGATAGTAAAAGGAGGAAAAAGCTTACTCTTTTTTATTTTTTGATTGAAGTATAAAGAAAGTTTAAAGATTTATATTTGTTTCCTTGCTCCATTTTAACTATTTAACTAAGAGCATTGTTAATTAATGCATTCAGTTATCTTCTTGTCTTGTCTGATAATCTTTTCTTGCCTTTTGTTGGATTCGGCACTGACTATTTGGCAGGCTGATGCCCGAAAATGATCAAATTCTACTCAATCACCTTTCTTTGAATTACCTCTGAGCAGACCTTGTAATCTCAGTATCAGTGGATTGTGCACAGAGTTCATAAGCTTACTGCAAAAGAGATAGATGAATCTCAGCACCTGGTTTTTGGTTTCACACTTTCCTTTCATCTCACCACCACACCACTTCACTTTGCAGTATGAGCACTTCCCTGTTTCTCGTCTTTAAACCCCGGCTATTCGTCTCTCTCTGTCTCCGTGGTGCGTTTCCTCCTCTCCCTCTCTGAACCTATTCTCCATTTAATCAGCTCTCTCAGGACTCAGTTCTGTATAATTAGAGACTGAAACTTTAATCACCATGGATCCAGGGCAGGGGAGAGCAGGGCATTTCAAATAGACACAAGCAGGAAATTAGCATGAAAGAAAGTATGGAAAACGTAGAAACGGATGTGACGGGGGAAAAAAGCTTCGTTTTAAGTCATGGCATTTATTTGCTGTCAGTCTGTGCACACATTCACACAGGCAGTAAGGATGTACTCTGAATATTCATGAGACAGATAAAACCTTAACTATCTCATGATCATGTCCGGTAGGTCTTGACTTGTTCATAATGCTCAGCTAATTGTTCCACAGGCAGCCGTGTGGAGCTGGATTAAAAGGTCACAGTTTGCAGGATGTCCTTACGTAACAACAGCTGTCTCCTCACCTCCTCTCCCTCTGTCTCCTCCTATCTACTCATCTTCTTTTATTTTTCTGTCTTCTTACCCTTGCCTTGCTTCCACACTGGCATTCGTTTGACCCTTTTCCTTTTTAAACAACATATTCCCTCCTCTCTCCCCTTTACTTATTCATCTGGCTCAAGACATTTTGGCAGGATGTGGTAAACAGCAGACTGGACATATATTGTTTTCTGGGAAACTCTGCCAGCTCCAGTGGGAAACTGGCAGCCTGCTCTGTCTGTAGCAGATTTGAAAAACAAAAGGGGAAATTTTCAGACTATTGCAGATGATTTAAAAAAGGAAAATATGGCAAAATTAGCCTGGACTTGGGCCAGTGACCTGTGATTTCCATCCATTTATGGTGCAAAATGTAACTTGGAAACTTGGAAATTGAATCAGATTTTAAAGCAGCTATAATCGATATTTTTGTAATATTGAAGAATAGAGCTGTGCGATATGGACAAAAATTTATATCCCGATATAGGTAATTTTATATCCCGATAACGATATATATCCCGATATAGTATTCTTACTTAAAATTATATATGTACACACATGAAATGAATGCCATGTCGACACACATGAATTTAGAGATGGCATCTGTAATTTCGTGGTCTGCAGGACTGCTTGTCATAGACAGTGCCTTTGGACATCGACTCTTTCAGGCTCATTTGGTGTGTGTTTTTCTTTTCATCACTTTGTGGTTTAACTTTAGTACTTTGTCGCATTTTAACGCTGTCTCTGTACTGTTCTTCATGCCGTGTCTTTAAGTGATAGAAAAGATTAGACGTGTTCGAGTCGCTAGTAACGGCTTGTTGGCGGCATGTTTTGCAGATTACCGTTTTTTGGTCGGTGTCTGCCTTTTTAAATCCAAACCAGTGCCAAACAATGGAGTTCCTGTTACCTCTTTTCGGCACCAGTTCCTCTTTCTGTTCTGTTGGTTCAGCGTCCACTGTGCTCTCCATCTCTGCTACGTTGTTTACGTCCATACTCCCGCTGGCTCTCGCACGCATGGATGAAAACGTTAGCAGTGCCGTAAAGGAGTTCTTGCAGGTGACGTAAACTGCTGCCGCAAACCAGTAGCGTTGCTGCGTTTACATTAGCCGAGCCCACACGTTAAAATTACGATATAAACAACAGAGGATTATATCGTACGGTAGACATTTTTCTATCGCACTACGAGATATATCGTAATATCGCACAGCACTATTGAAGAAGATCAATACCACTCTCATGTCTTTACGCTAAATATGAAGCTACAGCCAGGACATGGTTAGCTTAGCTTAGCATATGACCGGTAGCAAGGAAACAGCCAGACTCTGACATAAAGTATGTTAATTAGTGAGCTTTTAGGGTGCAAGCAAGTTCATTCCCCCTTTGGACAGAGACAGGCTAGCGGTTTCTAAGCTAACTGCCAGCTGGCTCAGCTTCATATATAAAGGGACACCTGTAGTGCTATTTATCAGTCTGACGGTTTTGGTGTGAGTTGTTGGATGTTAAAAATATCGGACATAGAGATGTCTGCCTTCTCTGCAGTATAATGAAACTAGATGGCACTCAGCTTGTGGTGCTCACAATGCCAAAAAAATGCATTTAAAAAACTCATCAGCAATGTCTCTTTCCAGAAATCATGACCTGGTTACTCAAAATAATCCACAGACCTTGTTGTGAGCAGTTTCATGTAGGAACTATTTTCTTTCTACCGAACTACATCCCCCAACCATATCACTGCGCAGAAGGAAGCGTTTAGTTAACATTAGTGCCATTATCCTCAGTTTAGCTGTAACGTTAGCTAGCTCAGTGGTGCTAGGTGAGCTAGCAGTAGATGCACGCTTCCTTCTGCGCAGTGATACAATTGGTTTGTGTAGTTCGGTACAAAGAAAATAGTTCACACAGGTAAGAAGGAAACTATGTATTCTTGATTTTAAAGTGAATTGTCCCTTTAAAATGAAGCTGGAGCCATCTAGCAGTTAGCTTAGCATAAAGACTGGAAACAGGGGCAAAAAGCTAGCCTGGCTCTGTCTGAAGGGGGAAAATATCTGCTTGCTAGCATCCCAAAAGCTCAGTAATTCATACATTTTATGTCAGAGTCCGGCTGTTTTCTCCCGCCAGCCAGTTATTATGGTAAGCTAAGCTTACCATGTCCTGGCTGTCGATTCTTTTTAGCATACAGACATGAGAGTGGTATCAGTCCTCTTCAATATTACCAAAAGGCTGTGCTATAAAAGCCTTAAAACAGTCTAGACTGATAAACTGTCCCTTTAACAGACAGCTCAAACAGGCATATAAATCTTTTCACCAACTTCTGGGCAAGAAAACAAATTACCGTCTTTTCCAAAATGTCAGACTATTGTTTTTCATGTGCGTGAAGCCAGAGAGCTGTTTATACCTTACTTTGCTGGCATGTTTGACCTTGTATAAGCCAGCGTATGAAACCAGATTTATGGCTCAAAAAGTCAAACACCTGCATTTTGTAACATGATAGATGGCTGTGGTGGCCTGACAGACCCCAGTGTAGGCCTTGATAGCTGCTGGCTAACAAGAGTTGAACCCTGCTTCATGTTTGAAAGTGATGCTGATTGGAGTCGACAGGCCAGACTTGCTAAGTTCCTCGGCAGAAAGCCTGGCCAGCTGACGAGGTGGAAACATGTTAGTCGCTCAGTGCAGACACAGCTGTTCTACCACTCAGCAAACAGAGTGGAGACAAACCTACATCCTGGGCATTAAATGTTGTTTAATTTAGCCCGTGTGGTTTATGTTGTGTGCCCCTGAGAAACAGCAGCGAGATTCAGCTGTACGTTGCCACATGATGATTCCTTGTCACTTTATATTTCCAACATGATACTTAGCAGGCATGGGGAATTGTACAGAATATTTTGGAAGATTAATGAGGTAAAACTGCCAACTTTTAATACTGTTACTTATAATCAGTCAGAATACACCTGAACATTACAGTCAAGGTGAAGTAGGCAATCTATCTCTGTTATCCAAGTGTCCTCTCTCTTTTCACTGGCGTCACAGCGCTGCAGATTTTTTTTTTTTTTTAAATCAGCTTGGCTATCAATATTCAACAGACTTAATCAGAGCTCCTTTTGAGAGCTGCCAAGCTATTAAAGATGCTGATATATTAAAGTGCACAGCAGATCATGTTTTAATGCTGACAGATTGTTCCCAATTATGTCCTTAATTCTGTAGGCTTGCCAAATGTGAAGCAGGACATGTACTCTCACTGCAATGAAGAGGTCGAGTGGTGTGAGAATGTGTGTGTGCAGGGTGACTGGATGCCAAGGCATATGCTTGCACATATGGGTGAAACAATTAGAAAATTATGCAACAAGTTTGATAATTTATCAAAATGTGCTGGTTCCAGTCTCTCCAGTGTTAAGATTTTCCTTTTTTTTCCAACACCAAACTGAATTTATTTAGATTAACAGCTGTTCTTTGGACAAAACATGCATTTTTAATAAGTCATCTTGGGCTCTGGGGGTTTGTGATGGGCATGTGATCAACACAGTATTCAGCAGATTAATCTATAATAAAAATTATTATTAGTTACAGCAGGTAAAGTAAATTGTTTCCAAGCTCTTGACTGATTTATTATGCATATTTGTTCAGCTCTGTGTAATCAGCTGTAATCAAATCTTCTCTTTGCTACCAACAAACATACAGAATAGAAGCTTCAGAATTAAAGCACCAGGGGCTCCCCTTTGATTTATGTCATTATAACAGTTCTTTATTCAACTTAATTATAAGTGTTTTATCTAACTTTATAATAACAGTATATCTAATTTTATTATGAGAGCACTTTATTTGATTTTATTGTAACAGTTCTTTAACTTTATTTTAACAGTACTTTATATAACTATTATTAAAATGTGTTACTTAACTTTAACTATGACAGTAAATTCTTTAACTGTATTATAACAACACTTTATTTAACTTTATTTTAATAGTACTTTATTTATCTTTAACTATAACAGTACTTTATTTAACTTTACAATAAGGATACTTTATTTAACTGTATAATAACAGTACTTTATATAACTTTATTATTATAGTAATTCACTCAGTAGTTTAGTATTTTAGTAGTGTAAGGCCCCAATGAAACAGGAAGCGTTTAAGTAGCTGAAGGCAGCTTTTGATAATTGTTCCTAATAAGAATTAAGCTTTTTGATCACTGTTTTTGCGTTGCTACGTGCCTAGCGTTTCTGTGCTTTAGACACCTGGCGCTCTGAACTCCTCGAGTTGAAATAAAAGCAGAAGAGCGCCCCATTTCATCACTGCTTTTTTCCCATTGTCCAATCCGATGATTTGAGAGGCAGGCCTTCTGTGGTGGTTATGACAACAAGTTTACAGTTGGTAAACAGTGGAGGAGAAACTGGTGGTAGCGGTTGTTGGATACCCAGAGCTCTAGGACTTTATGAACTGCAGTTACCATGATCTCAATAGAAAATAGCCACTAATTACTGTGTGTAAAATAAAGAAACGGTAGATCGATTACACTTGTAGGTCAGGGTAAGGAGATGATGGAGTGGATGCCTGGCAACAATAAAAAGGCACAGCAAGCGCTTCTTTTACTAGTGGCGTTCAATTAAAAAAATTTTTTTTAAAAAAGCAGTGCGGTGCACCTCACGTTTTACAACCTGCAAAACACTTTCAGTGTGATCTGGGCGTAAGAGGAGATTTCAAAATATTGGATATATATCGTATATGGCAATATAGTCTAAAAAAAAATTGCAATATTACTTGTAGTCAATATCTCCAAGCCATATTTCATACACACAAAAAGATAAGATACTTTTAATATGCAGTGCTATTATTCTGATGAGTTCTTTTTTTTTGTCTTTTTTTTAGTATGAATTCAAGGCCAAGAGCATCAAGAAGAAAAAAGTCAGCATTGTGGTGTCTGTGGATGGAGTGAAGGTGATACTGAGGAAGAAACAGAAGGTAAGTCACTGGTTACAAACTCTTAAAGGAATATCATGATTTATACCATGGTCTGGGTGAATACTTGATTCTGATTGGCTGCAGGGTGTCCGTTAAAAAGTGTTGTAGGACACCTATAAAAAAAGTTCCCGTCAAATAGCCTGATTGTTCTAAATTATTGCGCTGGCTCAAACGCTAGTTGGTAACCGTGGCAGCTGCGGCCGACCAAGCTGCAGGTTCTGTGGCCAGAGCCGGTTACCTTGGCAACGCATCACAACGAGAGATATTAAATAGTCCACTCAGCCGCTTCTTGTGAAAAACTTACAATTTTAAAGGTACAAAACAACATTAAGGTATTAATAATTGATTTAATATTTATTTCTTTCATAAGTGACCATGGTATAAGTGGGATAATGCCCTTCGAGGCGTGAACCGTCCGACGTCAAGCGGAGGATGGTTGCTTCCGCGTCGTCCATTCATTTCTGATAATGGACACCTCGTCGGGCATTATCCCTTACATCATGCACACATTTCCAGCTTGATTCAGAAATTAAATGCCAAGGTTGGAAATAAAAATCTGTTTTAGCAGATCAGCAATAATAAATGTTTAAATTCTTTGATATAAGATGGTTTATCAGTGCTTAATCATGATTACCTGTCTCATACACAGAGGAAAGAATGGACATGGGATGAGAGCAAGATGCTGATCATGCACGATCCCATATACAGGTCAGTCTCTGATAATTTAATAGCTTCATACTGTATGTAAAACATACAGTATATAATATACAAATGTAAAATCCTGCTATCTTTGCCACTTGGTTTATACGCTCAGGGGATTAAACTGTCAAACACTGAGTCCGGTCTGTTCTTTGCACTCTGCATGTTCTTGTTAGCTTTGACCACAGTGATTACCGCGAGTATACTGCGGAAACAAACTGTATGTCTCTCAGTGGAAATTACATCTTTCAGCTCGACCTCTGTGGATGAAGCTGAGGCTTCCGTGTACTTTGACATGCAGGACTAATGTGCTTAAATGTACTATAGCGTATGTGCCAGATGCACTTACATTCATAAGATAATGAATAATCTATAGCTTGTGCATGTAGTTAGTAGAGCATATGTTTGTCAGTATGTAATTTTTCCAAGGGAGGCATCCTACTTTCAGAGTAAATTCACAGTGACCTGGTATTTAGAACAATCGTTGAAAGAATATTTGAGTATGTTTGAAAAACTATACCAACATGTGTGTCCAAAAGAAATGCATTCATTAGGGCCCCAACATCCCATCATCCATCTCCCCTGTCTACATAGTGATGGAGCCTGTCAACCGATCATCAACGGGCCCGTGAAGCTGTCAGTCTCCGCTAAACACACTCACAGCAAATAAACCGTGAAGTGTCAAAACATAATAATACTGCCTGTCAGGTGCTGAGGAGAAAAGGAAAGTTTAAACTGAAAGTGCAGGTAAACTTGAAGATGAACTTTTTGGTCAGGGAGACTGTGAACGTCTGGGTTTTTTGTTCTTTTTTTGGTTGACTTAAAACAAGCAATTATAGCTAATAAGGCAGCCTCTTCGTGGAAATGGAAATCTCAGAGATGGAAAGAAGTAGGCAGCCACTTAAAAGTGTCCTAACCAGCTTGTGTGTGTGTTTGTAAATTATGTATACATCTGTGGGAGGATCTCATTTGGCACAGCCACACCTTGTCAAGGGGTCGTGCGTGTTGGCTACAGTTATCCTTGCTAGTGTTTCTGTGGGTGTGTTTGTGCAGTGGGGATACATAGTACATTCTGTGTCGTGTGACTAGATGGTCATAATTTGTTTGCTTATTTCCCTTTGGAGTTGTTTTATAGCAGTGAGTGAAGCTGCAGAGCTGACCTGCTGCTCTGCCAGTTTACTGCAGAGTGTGTGCAGGGTTGCTGGCAAGGACAGAGCTAGACGGGACATTTAACTTGGACGGTGTAAGGCACAAAGAGATTACAGGAGTGTAGTGGTGTGTATTTATACAGAGTAAAATGCTGTTAATATTGCCCCTTCATTTCATTTATATCTGCATCAGGTCAGTGTTATCTCCCTGACTACAATAGTGGTTTTAATATTACTTTTCATTAAAAGGTAACTTAAGTGATTTTCAACCTGGAACACAATTCCAATGTTTTTTGTGTCTAAATGACAGATGGAGTCAATATTTTTTTAATTAGTCCAGTATTAAATGAGACTGCTGTGGCCGACAGCAGTGAAACAGGGTGCATTGAAACAGCAGGGCATTTGTGCATGGTTGTTCAGTGTATGTCCACCAAAGTGCTTGTTTTTGCCACTGACAGGTTTAGATTATCATTCTAAGTGTCTGAAAACATTATGGAAAGAATCCATAAAGACACTGACCTTTTTCTTAAAGAGTGAGATCCTTTTTGTTTAACCAGAAACAGCTCTGAAACAGCTATCGCCAAAACCATCAGACTCCATTTAAATAAATAGTAATTTAATCATCATAAAACACACTTCTTTCAAAGATAACAGAAACAAAAAAAGCTCACAAAAGCCTTCTTGGTTCATCTGTCCACTGTTCCAACAACCACCAACTCTGAATTAGTTGAAATAACCCTTAACTCACCCAGTTAGATGTGGAAATATGCTGGCACTGTGCACAGTAAAATTACTGTTTATGTAAATGGAGTCTGGTGTGTTTGGCGATGCTGATTTTGGGGCTGTTCTGGTTAAACAGAAGGCTTTTAGACACTTAGAATAACAATCTGAGCTAGTCAGTGGCAAAAACAAACACTTGTAGTGGATGTAAATCGACGGTGCGTAATGCCCCAAGTGGTAACATAGCAGCTTGTTCCACCACTACCAGCTGCAGCGGTCTCTGCAATACTAAACCAATTTCATATTTGTTGTTCCCATTACTCAATTAGACACAAAACATGGAAAACAGGGTCCAGGTTGAAAAATATAGGAATAAGTTTTCCTTTAAGAACGGCTGTAAAGACAGGGTGGATCATGTAAAGAAAAACCTTGCGTATTTAAATTTGGTGTCTTATTTTCTAGGATTTTCTACGTTTCTCATGACTCCCAGGACTTAAAGATCTTCAGCTACATTGCAAGAGACGGTTCCAATAATTCCTTCAGATGTAATGTCTTCAAGTCAAAGAAGAAGGTACAACAAAAGACCACTCACACACCTCCTGTTTGTAGACATGCACAGCTGATTACACACACACTTTTGTAAGAAATAGGATTTGTGCACAACTACCCTGCTGCTCTTACGGCTCATCACCCCTGAGATTTCCCGTTTAAATACCTGAAAATAAAACCGACAGTCACACAGGGAGAAGGCAGCTTGAGTAGGCCTTAAAGGAACAGTTCACCTCAAAATCAAATATACATATTTTTCCTCTTACCTTTAGTGCTATTTACCAAGATCGCTGTGTAGGTTGCAGAGTGTTGGAGATATCGGCCCTAGAGATGTCTCCCTTTTCCCCAAATATCATGATACTAGATGGCACTCGGATTGTGGTGCTCAAAGTGCCAAAAAATACATTTGAAAAACTCAACAGCAATGCCTCTTTACAGAAAGCATGACTCGGTTGTTGTGAGCAGTTTCATATAGGAGCTATATTCTTTTTTTCTGAGGTATACCCACCAACCATATCACTACGCAGAAGGAAGTGTGCATCTACTCATCTGCTCATGACACAGGAGATATAAACATTAATGGCGTCCTCCTCCGCTGAACTGTAACGTTAGCTAACTCACGCCAAAACAATCTGATAAACAGCACTAAAGCTAAGACGAAAGATAGGCATTTTTTATTTTGGGGTGGTCTGTTCCTTTAATCCAATGCAGCCATAAGATGCGTTGTATTCAGGACGGCTCTTTCTTTCTCCTAACTGGAAAAAAGCCTGTGCACTTATTCCTCTCAACCCAATTTGCTGCTGTCATTGCTCTTTGATTTAAATCCTCCAGCTGCATACAGTAAGTATGAGGCACTCTGTAGACTTAAATGTGATTTGCTTCAGTTCTCCGCGTCCAGCTACCTGTGACTGAGGGTTGTTTGTTTCCTGTGTTTCTGATGTGGGATCTTTTAATTAAAGAATACATTTCCTGATTATGTCAGCTCAGTGAATCAATTTTGGTTTTAAATTTGATTTCCGGCGGTTTAGTTAATATCCTGCTGCTAACCACTGCAGATGTATCGCCTGCAGTGAATACAGAATAGATGCACTGCAAGACAAGGATTACAGCTGCGTATTTCAGACGAGTATCTCTTTACCTTTCGTCAGTTTAAGCTGTTTTTATGTGTTGCTGCAGTTGTTGTAAGTTACTGCAGTCTTGGCTCACAGGTCTGGTATTATCAGTTAGATGTAATGAGAATTGTTCCAAAGAAGTGATGTTATTAGTCTCTGATTGAGGGTATTCAGCTGCGTGCCAAGAATGACTCAGAGTGTTCATGTTTTCAGTCCACCAGAGGCTACAGCAGGTGAGTTCATTTAACTCATCTTAGAACAGGCAGGAGGAACTCGTCAGTGAAGTGACTTGTTGTGGTGTTTGAGGCTTATTGTTGAATCCTTCTGCTTTAAACACTGACCTTTTATCTCAGACTCTCCACTCCATTCTTTCTGTCCATCTGTCTCTCCCTCCTCTGTTTCCCTGTCAGACGCAGGCCATGCGTATTGTGCGCACAGTGGGTCAGGCCTTTGAAGTGTGCCATAAGCTCAGTCTGCAGCATGCTGAGCAGGATGCAGACGGACAGGCGGATGGAGAGAGTGACAAGTCTGCAGAGGAATCCAGCAGCCACGGTGAGGCCTACCTGAAAGGATTTACTGTTATCTGCTATGCACAGTGTTGCCTTTGCAGAGCACAGTCAAATTCACATTTTGGGTTGTTATATTGTAGCTGATTTTCATGACTACAAAAAACTGCAAATGACAATATGTTAAAATAAGGTATTTTAAGGTATAAGGTATTTAAAGTTAGCAATAAAATCCTGAAAACTAATAATGGTACTGACTCCTTGACTGTGTTTGCAGCTAAGTTTCTGAGCCAGAGGCTGTTTGTACAGTTTAGTTTCTGTTTAGCAATGTGCAAACACCTGCTGCTTGTCTGAGCCGTCCAACTGTTAGTGAGCCAATAACTCTTTGTGGGTCAAACAGAAGAGAAATAGCACCCAACTTTGCTAACTTTTACTTGCTGGATTTGTTTTAGTGAAACCCAGCTATGTTATTAGATTAATAATTGAGAGTTTTTATTCACCTTCATTACAGTTTGCCAGATGGTATAATGCTAAAGCTTGTACAGAATTTTTACTTCTTTCCAATGAAAGAAAAACATACAACAATCATGAAAACTGCACACTGAATAAGTTAAACTGACAATATCAACATCTTATCATGTTACAAGAATGGCTGAATTAATAGTACAGATATAGCAGAGGTGGGACAAAGTCAGAGCAAGTCATTAGTAAGTCCTTGCTATGAAGTCTCACATCAAGTCCCAAGTCATGTGTAAATTTTAAAACTTTTAAAAAGTGACCATGTGTGCCTTAATATTTTTTTTCCCTGATATCAGGGTTGGGGTTTGATCTAATTTTATCAAATCTGAATTTAGTTTGGGGCGCCCAGTAGCGTAGTAGGTAGGACAGGCTCCCCATGTACAAAGGCAGTGTCCCTGCTGCAGCGGCCACTAGTTTGATTTGGCCCCTTTGTACGCTCAGAGGGCATGCCATCCCCCATCTCTCCCCCGCTTTAATGCTTCAAACTGTCCTGTCATTAAAGGCAAAATGCTAATCTTTTAAACAACATTTAATCAATGTTTCTTTATAACAAAAGTAAAAACAAACACAAAAGAGGATCAACACTAGAAACCACAACTTGAAATGAATGGTGGCCAGAGACATAATGTGAGGGGGCAACGGCCCTTTCACTACTTCCTACGCCGCTACATCTGGACCCCTTGCTCGGACCACACCCATCTTTGTACTCCTTCATTTTCATCTTCATCACCAAATAGGGATGCACGATACGCCGATATGTAACCAGTCATTTGACCAATAACCAATACCGATATTGATACATCCACTTAACCCCTACTTAATTTTAGTGATCATTTAGTCTCTTCTGTATTGGAAATAACATCATATTTTGCAGTGATGGCCCACTAGAGGATGGAGGCATGAAATATAATGCTTTTGGATCTATTTAACTTTTATTTATTGTGCAAATTAAGAAAAATCACATTGGCTGATTCTGTTCACTTTACAGCTGATATTAGATTTTTTTTTTTTTTTAAGGTTTTTTTTTGTTTGTTTGTTTTTTGGGTTGTTTTTTTTTTGTGTTTTTGCCTTTATTTGATAGTCTAATCATGAAAGGGGAAGAGAGAGGGGATGACATGCATCAAAGGGGTGCAGGCTGGAATCAAACCTCTGGCCACTGCGGCAAGGACATTGCCTTTGTATATGGGATGCCTGCTTACCCACTTAACCACTTGGCTCCCCCGATAATTTATTTTAAAGCCAGTATCGGCTGATAACGATGACTTGCCGATATTATTGTGCATCCCTACAACTGAACACCTGTTTTTTCCCCATGAAAGAGTTTTTTTTGGGGAAGTTTTCCTTATCCGCTGTGAGGGTCCAAAGGACAGAGGGATGTCATATGCCGTAAAGCCCTCTGAGGCAAATTGTGATTTGTGATAGTGGGTTTTATGAATAAAATTGAATTAAATTAAAGTTTCATGACTGCATCTTGCATGGTTGTGATGCTGTTGGTGTAACAAAATCTGTCCACAGACAGTTAGAAATAAAAACACCTTGCCAAAATACTAAAACCCACCTCCCCACTACAATAGGTGTCTCCAGAATCACATTTTGCCATGTTGTCACAGACTCACAAGATGAAAACAAGTCCAGCCGTCCCAGCATTGTCGCAGCTGGTAATGATTATAAGTCTGCTTACCTGAATGTTGTGATCTCTAAATGTAATAATGTGCTGGTGTACACTGTCAAAGGCTCATTCTCGTCCATCGAATGGCTTCAAATAGATCTGTTATCAGAATTATAGGGAGTTGATTTACTGCACACCTCACTGGTTTTACAGCCAAGATTTGATTTATGTTTTTTCAAGTAGAGTCTGAAGTAATCACAATCAAACTTCAGTCTGACTCGAGGCAAAGTCATGCAATTGGTGAAAAATGTATCCTATAAATGAGAACCAGCCAAATAACTGTGTAAACAAACGTACACAATACACAGAAAACTTTGTGGTTACTGAAGTGTGTTTCTTATAAAGACATAATGCCAACCTTTTTTCACAGACAAGCAGGTATTAAAACCCTCATTTGACCTTTAACATCTGGTGTGAGCGGTGTTGATGTGGAGAACGTGGTATTTATGAGCCTTTATTGGTCATTTTGGTCACAGGCTTGCAGACTGTCTCTCTCCTGGCTAAAGCTTGACCTTAGATTGATTACACGCCTCTTTACGACCTGAGTGGAGCCATCAAACCTCACCAGCTCATTAATTCAGCACAGCGGTCAAACAGCAACAACACAGATGTCCGGTTACACTGGCGTGTAAACAGATTTAACAAACAACATCAAACTAATCTGGATTTAAGTGTTCTGTGATGCTGTGTTCATTTCATGTGGGATGGAGGGTAACGATGACAAAGATTCCCATGATTACAACTTACACGTCATTGGACAACACCAGAGGTTGATTGCCAGTGTTACAGTAATTAGTGTAATTTGCTCAGTGAATGAATAATTGTCTGGCACCGAGCTACAGTTGTGTGACAGGCAGAGGTGATCACGAGGGGGTAAAGTACTGTGTATGTGCTCGAAATAGCATTAATTTAGAGTTTAGTTAACCGAATGAAGGCAACCCTGTTTGTATGCTTTTCATAGACTTGTATGCATTGCTTTAGGTGGTGTTGACTGTCCTTGTGTGTTCTTTCACAGATCGTAAGCTGACGGGGGCAGAGCGAGGGGAGGAAGAGGAGGACAGCAAAGTTGGAGGAAGACGAGGAGGAGAAGATCCTTCAGCCGGCACTTCACTGTGTGAAAAGGCAGTCAGTGAAATTCTGCAGAGTCTGGCTGAACTGAACGTGGTCAAACCTGGGCAGACCATAATGGTAAGATACTGCAGCATGCACACACACACACACACACATATTGAATTGCTAAGGGCAAGGAGGTTATAATAAGCACACTGTACTGTGCTTGATATATGGTAGTTGTCTACAGTCCCTACAGTGTAAAGGCAAACAGCCTTTTTTAAATTTCAAAGGTCACGAATGAGGTTTAGATTTAATGGAGACAAATAATAGAGATGTTTGAAGCTGAAATAACCATTAGATTTCTCCTCACTGTTTGTGTTTGGTAAAGTGAAATTTTAATGAGACTTCTTTTTTTGTATTTTGTCTTTTTTTTTTTAAGTTTAAAAAGACTTTTGGATGTATTTGAAAAAGAACATCTAAGATTCAAACCTTAGCTTTGTGTTTCCCATGCATGGGGTGAATTATTAGATAATGGGCTCCTGGGCACAGATATGCAAAAATGGGCCTTTTCCACTGTCACTTTTGGCTGTGCCAGGTCAGGCACTGATTTGCGTTTCCATGATCAGTTTAGACGCATGGTGCCATGCCAAGCTGCACCAAAGATGGACTTATTCTGGAGTAGGTCCAAAAGCCAGGCATAACAAAGTCAGAGGGGGCTTTTATTGTGAAGGATCTTTGGGAAATGAAACGTGTGTATCACTGAATTAGTGGAACTTTTCTTCACTTAAAACAAGTTAATAATTTAATAATGGCTGATAATACGGCAAGGAGGAAGAGTAAAAGCAGAAACAGCCGCAGTGAGATGTTAGATGAAGAGCTACAGACACCAGGCTCTTACTGCACCTCTGCAAACAGCTCACCTTCAACAGGTAAATGTCTTTTACTTGTCCTGCTGTGTGATGGAAAAGCAACAAGGGATTTTAGCCACAGATCAGCTCGTTGCTTGTAAACATCACTTAAGACAAACCATCATCAGTTAAAGACACACCTTCAAGCAGGTAGCCCTGTTGTAATGGAAATGCAAATCCCTGCCACGCTGGCCTGACTGCCTAAATCAAGCCAAGCCAAGCCAAGCCAGCCCATGACTGTCGAAAAGGGGCAAAAGTCCCCCCACCTCTTCTACCTAGGAGCAAGACACACAAACTTTATAGTTGTTGAGCCTCTTTTTGTGTTATTGTTTTGCATCTCTTTGTAGTCATAATGCATCTATTGTGTTTTTTCGGGTGTATTTGTGGGCATTTTGTGTCTCTTTGTGGTTGTTTTGCTCCTTTTGTAGTTATTTTGTGTCTCCTTGCACTTCCTTTGCGTCTCGTTGTGGTTATTTGGAATCTCTTCCCAATCAGCATGTTAATTTGAGTGACATTTTGCAGGTGAGGCCCTTCTTACACGTTGAGCCCCTGGGCCTGTGCCCGACAGGCTCGCTCAGTAATCCCTCCATGTTCTCATGACAGTGGTTGACTGACATCTGAAGGCCTAATTGCTTGGGGACGTGTGCACTGCTGTGACACTCTAAGCCTTATAGCCTACAAACATTGATACAAGATTTACCCCTCTTTTAACAGGCCCACGTAGCATTGGTTATGTACCGTTTAGACAAAAGCCGTCTGTCCTTTTATTGCAATAAAAACTTTGTGAGGACCCATCATGCTACTAAGTTTGTATTCCATATGGAAAGTAGAAACTAGCAAACTGAGCTAACAAGGTTCCATTCACACAGTGGAAACTAGTTAGCCTGACTTGCTAACATTAGCACTGATTCCCACCAGACTAGACACTTTCCGACTGCGTTATTGTAACACTCACTGAGTCATAGGCTCAGTGCTGTGTTATAAAAGGATGTCAACCTAAATTGCAGTGACTAACTTTAGACTAGCTTTATCATCAGCTATTATTCAAGCTGCATAATCTCTGAAACTTTCAAATAGAGAGGACCTAGACAGGGGAATAAACTGACTCATGTAAACTCTGTGTATTTTGTGGAAAAATTAAACCGTGTTTAATAGTCAAATTAAATTATTCTGAGCAGACACAAAGGAGTTCCCTGCACAAACAATAGGGATCAGGGATTAGTCATCAGCAGTGCGCATCCACAGGTCATTCACATTTCAGTCTGGCTGATGATTGCTTCACTGAACACACTGCTGCTCTGTCTCACTTACTGGAAACAGCAACGCAGAGAGCCACAGCCACTGTGAGCAAGGGTGCATGGACATATACTGAGAGGTACTAGGAAATGTTGTTAAAGGGAATATTTGTTATTTTCTAACCTGGACCCTGTTACTTATGTTTTTATGTCTCATGCCCAGTTCAGACCAAAGATTCACGAGACAAAACTGTTTTACAGAGTTACAGAGAAAAGTTGCAGCAGTGTAAACTGGCCGTCTGAGCTCGACTCAAGCCAGCTGATGGTGTCACCTGCAACCCAGCTGGTTAAATCGCCAGCAGCTGGTTTTAGAACGTAAAGCACGTCACCTGTTTCAGCCAATCAGCTTGTAGTGAAGTCCGCTGGTCAAGTCAAAATGACCACAGACATGGCATCTTGCTGTAGCAGGTGCTCTGTTCCTGCCGAGCCCTCTGTTTCAGTCCTCGCGGTGTGCCAGTGTAGCCAGTATCTCACTATCACTATCCTTATTCATATTTTAAGATGCTACAAATGATATTCAGCCACAATATAAGCCAGAAAAGCTGGAAATTAGAACGAAAGTACAGAGAGTTGTTGCATAGAGATGATACACTGTCTCACCTAGTTGCACTGGTGTAAACCAGAAGGTGCATTGAACAGTGCATTGTAAGTAGTTGGCTGTTTTAACTTGTCTCGTTGCGAATCTTTGGTCTGAACTGGGCTAAAGTGACTAATAGAAACAACATTTTTAAGACTGGGCCAGTATTTAAAGAGTGGCTGTGAAACAGGCTGGCGTGTTACTACTAAGGGCATGTTCACACCTTCAATTTACATTCACTAAAAGCGCTTTTTTGCCACTGACAGGCAGAGTTGATTTTTTGCAGGGAGACAATAACAAACAGACTGGATCAAGCTAAATTTCTCAGTAGGGATCCTTTCTATAATGTTGTCAAACACTTATAATAACAGCCCAAGCCTGTCAGTAGCAAAAACAAGCACTTAAGTATACATACATGAGGATGTACTAATGTACCAGTGGTTAATTGCAGCTCATTTTGCAGCTGCTGGCTGCAGCACTCTTTGGACCAGTCTTAACAATGTTGTTCCCATTAGTCACTGAGACACAAAAACATAGGAATATAGTGTCCAGGTTGATTAATACTGAAGTTTCCCTTCAAGGGAGGGGAAGTAAGGGTTCGCTGATTTGTCGCAGGGGACACTAAAAAAAAAAACCGCTAAGGGGGGCTGTAAAAGTTGCTAAACCCTAGAAGCAAAATTGCCAAGTTGGCAGCACTAACCTGTTGGAATTTATGTGATATTAGAAACTATTTTTAGTCGTAGTCTTTGGACAGCTTAACCTTACAGCAGTGAAACGTACAGGCTGTCTCACACTCACAAACTCAGCTCATGAGCACCACTTTCTCATGACAGTTAGTTTCCATCACAGTTGTGGTGAAGGTTTATCCCTGACACCAGGGGTGAGGTAGCAGCAGCAGCATCCACATTTTAATGATTACAGTTTTTTTGCCCTAGACTGCTTCTGTCTTTTTAACTACAGGAAATTACTTCTGATGTGATTCATTGCTTTGGCTTTAGTGGTGTTTTGATACTATAATCCATGCATAGTGCTGCCAAATGGCTCATTGAACTGAGGAAGTACAGTACCGTGCTTTGTCATCTACCGCAGTACCTGACCAGATCATTGACTGCAGCTGTCCATGACTAACCACAGTTGGCAGCAGATACTGTAGGTGTGAAATAACTCGGTCACGCTTGCAGTAGGTAAAAAGACTACATTTTTGTTTCTCTGTGTTCGAGATTTAGCACACTTTAAATCCTTATGAAGTTCGGAGCTGACGATTATCTTGCACGAGTATTTTCAGTGTGACAGGATGAAAAGATGCAAACATGCAGGCTCTGGTGTGTCACGATGCTTTTCCTTTGGATTTGTCACCATAGTGCGAGTGGTAGACACTGCTGTTATCAAGCTGCTGAAAGAGAGAGAGAGTTGGATTGGAGTGGGGAACCTGAATATTCCTGCTGGCTGTGAAAGGGGGACACTTAATCCCAAAAACCCCAGTCTGTTCTCTTTGATTTCTGAGAAACGCCACCATAATCCCATTGAGGGGTTCATGAACATCTGCTCTATGGAGATAAGCAAAAAGAGAGAGGGAAGGAATAAGAGAGAGGAGGAAAGAAAGAGATGGAGGGAGGAATAATGAGAGATCAGGATAACACAAAAAAGACTGGCCAAAAGATAAACGACACAAGATGCTAAAAACAGGCACCACAAGTGTGGACAAAATAACAGAAACACTTCCAAGACCATCTGAGGGGTTGAGTTGGCTTGTTTCTGGGGGGTTGCTACTAATATGTATTTTCATTATCAATTAAAAGCCCTGAAAACACATTTTCTCAATCAGCTTTTTACTGTAAACAGTGTGGCCCTACATGAGAACAAAATGTTCTCCTCTGAGTTTCTGTTTTGAGTTTCAAATACATCACATTTCCTATATTTTGTTTGAGCTCCTCTGACTAGCGGAGCAGCCAAGAAAAAGACAATGAGGATGTTTATTATATTGGCTCATATCAATCGTGGCCCACTGAACTGAATTAAATACAAATCATATTGTGACAAATATAGTTCAGTTCTCCAAAGAATTAATATACGGTATTGTTATGAAACTTGTGATTTACACCCCTGCTAAATATGCACCTCCACGGTGGACCAGTGGTTAGCACTGTTGCTTCACATTGAGGAGTTTGCATGTTCTCCCTGTGTTACCATGGGTTTTCTCTGCATTTTCCAACTTCCTCCAAACACATGCAGGTTAGGGTAATTGTTCAAAATTGTCCGTAGGTGTGACTGTAAGCGCGAGTGGTTGCCTGGTTTTTATGTGCTGGCCCTGTGATGGTCTGGTGACCTCTCAAGAGTGTAAACCACCTCTCACACAGTGTCAACTGGGATCGCCTTCAGCCCTCCTGTGACCCTTAAGAGGATTAGCATTTATAGAGAATGGATGAGTGAATGTATAAATATGCAACAAGTTGAGTTAAATAAAACACTTTTGGCTATTTAATGAGACACTCAAATAATCTGCTTCATCACAACCTTGTGCTTGTAGTCTGATCAGATTGGATTGATGCTGACAGCCCATGGTATGGTACGATGGTACGAGGTTTGTAATTGGCAGCAATCCTACATATAGCTCAGTCACAGTGTACCTGAGAGGTTAGATCATCAAAATGTATCAGATACATATTTTTTATTGTGGTGCCAAATTAAAATGTACTTTATTTTTACATGCATTTCAAATTGTCTAGGGTAGCTGATGATGATACACTGAGGTGGAAGCCCCTTTCACTGATCTGTGGGACCTGAGACACCTCAGTTGAAAGAGATGAACTTTACAGTGTACTCCTATGCCCTCTAGTGGTGTGATGTTGGAGTTACAATATAACTGTGTCCCACTGTAAAGGAGGGAAATAGTTTTGCATGACAGCAGAAGCAATTTGTGTGATTTGCAGACATGAATTGTATGATTTAAACATACTTACACAAGAAATCCATCTCCCTTGGTGAATACTGATATCCCTGAAGACAGACACATGCAAATTTCTCTGTTCCTGCTATCCGTGAGGTGAAACGCTGCTTAGGGAACATCCTACAAACATGCGTGCTACCAGAGATCATCTGGAAAATCATTTAAAAATCCAGGGAGGAAGGAGACTGGGAGAGATAAACAACGGCAGATAAAGGGAGTTCATGGTAATGAGCTCAGAGATTATTCCAGCTCTGATGAGGGGTTACAGTCGGGCTCCAGGGGGCTCCAGATCAGTGGGTCGCAGCCCTGCTCTCAGGGACTCTAGAGGACTGGGCGGTTTCTATCCTACTGGTTCGTTAATTGCATTCATCTGGTGTCCAGGGTCTAAAAATAGCTCCTATTATGTAGTGAGGATGAAAACCTGGCAGCACTATGGGTCCTGAGGGCCAACATTGAAATCTGTTGTGTCTTTGATGTTTTTTTGTGTGGGTACAGTTTGTGTCAGGGAATATGATGTCAGAGAAGAATGTGTTTTTTACAACCTTTTTCCATCAATAAAATTTACTTTTTGTCTGTGGTCAGGACTTTGATCGAAGGTCCGTCTTCACTGTAACGTCCCAAGGCATCACTCCCAGCAGCCCTTGCTCTCGCTCTCTCACTCCGCTGGCGTCACAGCACTACCTGCAGCTCCTTCAGCAGCAGCTGCAGCAGCAACAGCAGCACACACAGGTGGCCGTCGCACAGGTAAGACATACATCACAATACTAATTTTTAAATAACCTAGTCATCTAGGTTATAGCAGTCCTGAGAGCTATATTGAGTTTCTTCAATACATTTCATCTCTCATCCAAGAGGCTTCTTCAGTTTTAACTGACTGGTGGGAGTCACAGAAAACTAAACCCTGTGTGGGTGTGTGAACTTTAGTGTGTGTGCATGTGTGAGACAAAAAGAAGGTGGACTGTTGCACGCAGTGTTTCTGTAAGTTAAGCTATTAACACCTTAATTAGAATGCTGCCTTGTCACTTTTTGATGCATCACTCCCACCCACTAATAATAAGCTAACAAATGGATTTATAAAGTCTTTACTGCCCATGGGTGGAATGCACATAATTGTGGTTGGTTAATCATTTCTAAAGGCCCCAGTGCACCAAGCCGACTGGGCTGTTGGTGAGCGTCTTCTGCCCTTGTCAATGCAGTGTGCACCATTGCCCCTCGTCACCCCTTGTCACTTATTCATCACATTGAATCGATGATGGGTAAATGAAGTCACTTTAATTGGTAGTTCAGCTGAGCACACAAGAAGAGAAAAGGAAGTGAGAAAAGCAAACCAAGAGCTAAAGTCAAGGGGAATGAGACCAAAACAGACATGTTTCTTCATGGTTTGTGTTACTGTTCACTGGGGCATGGTAAATATGCTCTGTTCTTCCAACATTGGATTGTGTTGTTAATATGCTAACTGGCTAACTAGCATCAAGTCAGTCTTCCGGTTTCCATGTTTTGAGTGACGATTACAGACGACTGCAATCTGCTAGTGTGGAGAGTTATTTCCTGTCATGCAGGCACAGAACATATGTGCTAGTTGACTGTCAGCTGTGGTCTTTGTGGTGTGTTCATGTGCAACTTTTCTGGCCAAGACATTGCGATATCAGGCGACGTAGCAGGGGTGTCGTTATGGTATGTCTGGGCCTAAATAAAATTCTTTCCATGTGCATTGTTTTTGAGGTTTCTTCAATATCAGAAATAATTCTTGATACCTTTAAGACCAAAACACATTTTTTCCCTCTTCACATTTTCTGAATTTATAATTATTGTTTGGGCTTTGGTGGGCTGTGCGTGGTCCATGATGATTACTTTCATACAGAGTAGACAAACTATATCATTTTTTGCATTACACTTACAATACAAGCTCAGATTTATGGCTGCAACTAACAATTATTTTCATTATTGGTGATTTTGACAGTTAGTGTTTTTGATGAATTGTTAAATAAGCCCGTCACAACTAAATAGAGCCCAAGATGATGCCTTTAAACACCTTGTTTTGTCTCACCAAAAGTCAGAAACTTAAAGATATTCAATTAACAATGATATATAACTAAGAAGTTAGAACCAGAGAGACTGTTTTTGCTTAAAAAATACTAAAATAATTCACTAATTACAGAAATACTGTAGTTGATTTTTTTCTGGCAGTCGACTAATCATTTTAGCTTCACACAGGTTGGTACTACTATAAAAGCACAAACATTTCTATTGCTTTTCCAAATACGTCCATCAATGAGATTAACATTTCTCATTGTCCTTGCTCTTTGTTTAAGCTTTCATCGTCAGGCTAATTTCAAATCAAGAGGGATACCCAATAATCAATATTGAATTAATTAAGCTTGATACTGACCTGTTTTCAGTGAAGCCAGTGCTCCCTATGTACCACTTATTTTTCCAATTTACTCCATCTTTAATTTCAATGGGCCCGGGTGAACCTGACAGATTGATCTGGACTCGTGTTGTGGATTTAGCTCACCCAGTATGGCATCAGTTATCAACCATTACTTGGCTTATTCAGTGACATGTTGCTTTTATTCATGCAGCTTTATATTTATCTCAGTCAGCTTGTGAAAACCTGGAGTATGGCTTACAATAAAACTGGAATGATTTTGTCAGCTAATGCTTTTTCTCATTAGAGCCACTCAAAAACACCATTGTTGTAGCAGTATTGTCACAATATTGACATTTATTTAACCCATACCTCCCGTGGTGCACTTTGACTATGCTTCAGGCGGATACATACACTAATGCACACCATAGTACACATCTAGGAAGAACAGTTTGGAAAATACTAAAGCACAGTTGAGCAGACATATAGAGGTGATTCTCATCTTGAGTTCGTAGTTTTTGCCACTAGGGGGCAGCTCCGACACAGTTATGGAAGGACAGCCAGTGCAGCATAATAAAATACAAGCGGTGCAACATTTGTAACTGAGCATCTCATGGGATTCATCAAGCCTCCTATTTATAGTGTAATCTGAGGAAGTGCAACACAAATGCATATTTACTTCAGCATTTCACGTCCGATCCAGTTGATTGCACTGCCACTGCAAATCATTAAAGTTAATTATCCATTTAAATAGCCATTCCATCATTACGTTCAGTTTCAGTCTCAGGATTATACTGTAGTTACGCACAAGATTATGAATCCATAATAATGTCAAAAACATATGATGTGGGGGAGGATGACTGTGAGTGCAACTGAGAAACAACACAGAGAAAATAACTATGCAAACATACAGCTAAATGAATAATGCATCTAATTTTGCTTATAAATCAAATCCTACACAAACATCACACCTCACCCTTTGTTTCCACCACAGGTGCAGCTGTTAAAGGATCAGATGGCAGCAGAGACCGCTGCTCGTATGGAGGCTCAGGCCCGCGTCCACCAGCTGCTGCTGCAGAACAGGGACTTGCTGCAGCACCTGGCCCTGCTCGTGCAGCAGCTGAAAGAGCTGGAGGCCCGCTCCCCGAAAACACAGCCAGGACAGCCACAACAGGAGCCTCAGGCTAATGGACACAGTAAGTGACTGCTGGGAACAGTATAATCCCTCAGACAGACTCATGTCAGGTCAGGTTCCCTGTGTGCTGCCGTCCTTGTCATTGCTCACTTCTCTGTTGGTGTAGTCATACATGACACAAACGATGACCCCTCAATGGCTTCCCGCCTGTAATCATCCCCTGTTGTGTCTGATGGGGCAGAAGCACAGCTGCCAGGTACTGAACTCCGCTCTGGAGGTGGAACAAGAGTGCCTTTGTTTCATTTGCGTCACCTGGGTGTCTTTAAACTGAGCATTTTGCTTTGATCAGGACTAAGGAGAGAGAACGTTGTCCTTCAGGTGTGAGCGAAACCAAATTAAAGCATTGTTGTAGATTTGAGTGAGGGGTTTTTCTTTATTCTGAAGATGTCTTGATTACACTATCAAAGGAGGCACTTAAGTCAGGGTTAATGAGGACTAATGAACAGCCCCAGTCAATGTTAATGATAACGAATGAGGAGCAAAGGAGAAGAGACTGGGTTTGTACTCACACCTGTTTTTCTGGTCAATTTTATTGGGTCTTAATTTTACAAAGGCATCTTTGAAATTCAGTTTTTATAAACAAATATGTTCTCTTTTTATATAGCTAATGTTTCAAGTTTTTATACTTTAAAACTTTGTGGGAAATAAGTTTAATGCTTTCAGTTAGTGTATATTATAGTAGTAGTAATAGTGAGCACAGTGATACTTAATTTACAGCCTGAGGGCCAAATCTGGCCCGTGATGGGTTTACAAGGGGCCCCCAAACCATTTTCTAATTCACACTGTAAGTAAATTGGCTCACATTGGGAATATTTTGGACTTTTAATGCAATTAAGGTGCCAGTGTGCATTAAAAAGCATCAAAATAGAACTTGGTTTTAAAAAAAAAAAAAAAAAAAACAGGTCCAGTCTAAGTCCTAAATGTCCTCAAATCCTTGAAACACCTCTGCATACACCATACCTGTTCTGCGCTGTTGTGAATGGGCCCTGGCCTCTTGACTGTTTGCAAAAGTATCCCCCAGGCAAAGCAAGTTGACAATCCCTGGTTTAACATTTGCTAATTAGCACTTATTACTACAAACTGCAGTTTAGGCTGAACATTAGTTTCGCAGTTATCTGGTCATGACACTAGCAGAAAAGTCATCAGTATCTGTGCCCTCTGCACCATAAACTACTGCACAAAATCCATGGCAGTCCATCCAATAATATTTGGGATATTTCAGTCCAGACCAAAGTAGTGGACCAGCACTATTATGGATCCCTCTGCTTTACTGGACGGTGGTATTGGGCACTGACTGTGCTGTGATTGACTAGTACTCGTCACGTTGACGTGTCAGGATCGAAGATGGTTACGGTCAGGGAAAAAGGTCATTGTTAGGGTTAGCACTAGCCAATCACAGTAGGGTGAGACCAGTCAAGAAAGCAGCAGGATCCATAGTAATGCAGCAGACCAACCAACCAACAGATCCATCAAACCACACCGCTAATGTGGCTAATAAAAACAAACACTCTCTGGCCACTTTAGTAGTTACACCTGTACAGTTCAGTGCAATCCAATACAACAGACTTGCCACAAATTCTACTTTAGTAAGATAATAATGTTCAGTTTTTGTTGACACTGTTACAGAGGTGTTTAGTTCTATGTTGACTACTGAGGTTGTAGTTATTGGTGGTGTCACACTGGACTGTATTATATTGAAATGAGTTTCTAATATTCTTACACTTAATGTTTAGAAACACCCCTCAATAAATCACAGTCTACGCACATCCTCAATAATAATATACAGTTAAATGAATGCCTCTCTCACAGTGTCGAATCACAACTGAACATTATTGTCTTTGTAATGGTAGAATTTATGGCTGAGCTGTTGTATTGGACTCCATTGGATTTTACCGGTGTGATAAAGTGGCCACTGAGTGAACATAAAAGTTAAAAGGTAACTAAAGTTGTGTGTTATACAGAAAATGTTTCAGAATGGGATGGTTGATCTCATTTTGAAATGATGGTTGATATTTTACATAAGCCTAATAATTAAAATCAAGGGCCGTGGATGTACACCACATTGTGTTAAACTCACTTTGTACTCACTGTGAGTCACACAATATGTGTAAACAACATATTTTTTACACACAATAACATCTCTATGCAAAATTAAAAGCAGATTATATAATCATAGTGGATTTAAAACCACATTCTGTCAGCATTATCTCACACTCACAGGACATGTTCTCAGTGAGTGTTTTGATTGTGTTAACAACCTTTATTTTGATACCCTAACACACACACACACACACACTCACACACACACAGATACACGTTGTCCCAAAGGAGGATTTTTGGAGGAGGAATGTATTTACAGGAGCTAAAAGAACGGTCAGTATTGCCAAAATAATAATGAATAACCACACACTGTGGGCAGAGCTGTGTGTGTGTTTGTTTATGTATGAATTAGGCCCGCACAGTTAATTGATTATTAATAACAGGTTTTGTCTCCCCACAATTAAATGAACATGATCAACTGCGACGTTGACATTTACAATGTGTGCTCCGCTCATAGAAAACTCTGCTGCATATCAAATGAAGCGCTTCCTAAACTAACAGTCATGGCAGCTGTCATGCGGCTGCGCACACACCGTGCAGCAGCAGCCTGTGGAAAACGTCCATGAATGTTACGACTGCAGTCTAGAGTAGAAAAATAATACACAACAGATAACAGATAGATGAAAATCAAATGTCTGGAGCAGAAGGTGAAGAGCTCGTCTCCTTGTTATCATTTGTTTGGAAGTATTCTGAATTTAGAGTGCATGAGACTTGTGTCTGTGTCTTGTTCATCCACCTGAAAAAATACTGCAATCTGCAGTACGATGAACACATGATAGCCAAGAAAAATGACGTCACTCATTGAATTCCTGTCCCTGTCCAGCGTCAACTCAGACAGCAATAACAGCGTCACTGTACAGCACGTCACCGAATCCATCAAGTTGGCACATCATGTTTTATGCTTATATTAATCATGTCAGTCCCTCTGATAGAAAATGCTAATCTCAGACATGGCTGGCCTAAGTGCTCCCAGCGGCACAGTGCCAAGTCCTCTTTTCTGTAATGAGAGTCAGCACTTAGAGAGATCTTTAGAAAAATAACAAAAAGCCAACAGTTTGATTGTGGTTGGCTTTTAATAGTGGCATTTTGTTGATTTGTCTTTTGTCTGCTCCAGATGGTCAGCTGTCACCAGGCAGCTCAGTGTCCACATCAGCAAAGGCTTTGTCTCTGAATCTGAAGAATCACTACAGCCAGACCCTGGACCAGCTCATCACCTCCACTCCTGCATGGCCACTCCAAACCTCACCACTCTCCCCCAGCCAAGTGGACAGCGCTGAGTCCTACCTGAACCTGCTCAACCTGGAGAACAGCACCGAAACAGTCGCGCCAGTCAACGGAGACCTGGACCCTTTTATCAGGACCAATGGGACGATGGACAACAAGGAGAGCTCGTGCAATGAGATTGTCCCACTGACATTGCGGAACTCTGCCAACATGGATGAAAAGTAAGATGACTGTCCTTGTGTTTATTAGAAAATCACGTTTGTTAGCACTGTACAACACACAAAAACATCATCAGTCCACTGCATTATAAAGAATGAAGAGCTCCCAATCTTTTTCACCTGTATATTCACAGGTTTTTAACACATAGTGTAGTATAATAATGGACAGAGGTGTTCCTGGAATATAAGAACCACACCAAAGGGACATTCTCAACTTATAACTACAGCTGCCCTCTGAAAGTCGAAGTTTTTAGTTTTAGTTTTTAGTTTTTAGTTCATTAGTCAGTGATCAGTTGACAGAGATTCTTCAAATTGAGCAGTTTGTTTTGTTTGTTTTTTTGGTCAGTCAGTGTGCAGTGTTCTTCCGGGGACGTTTCGGCCCCCACATTAAGCTGCCCTCCTCACTTTCACACTGCTCTCCGGTACAGGCAGCTGGTGACCCAGACCCAGGGTGAGTCTGAGTGAGATGGAGGCAGCTGCCTGAAGGAAGAGAGGCAGGGCCTGGTCAGGCCCTGAGATAACATTATCTTCTGTCCTCTGCTTAGAAGTGATGAGTTAACAGCTCACAGCAAGTTAATACATTGCATTCTCTGGCTTTTGTTCAATATAGTGTCGGCAAAAAATATTGTTGCACATTTCCGATCCATGGATAGCACGGTTAGCACGCATTACTTCGACTTGGTTTGTTTACTATATTATGTGAATGTCAAACTGCACGCACTGCTGAAACCTATTCAAACTCCGATTTCTGATCCAACAACTGATTAGGTTTACGTGATCAAAGGTCAAGGTCACTGTGACCTTGAGTCTGTCTCATTCTCGTAAACGCAGTATGTCAAGAAAACCTTGAGGGAATTTCCTCAAATTTGGCAGAAATGTCCACCTGGACTCAAGGATTAAAATTTGGTGGTCCTTGGTCAAAGGTCACTGTCACGGTGACCTAAAAAAAAAACATGTTGTGGCCATAACTCAACCACACATACAACTGCAAGACAGTAATTCTGGTTTGTTTTCTTTTACACTGATACACACTAGACATGGAGGTAATAATAATATTCACGGAGAGTGTAAATCACACTGAATGTTAAATGTGTATCACCTGTGTGTTCTGCAGTGAGCTAAATAAAACCCCCATTGTTTTCGCATTTTAATAAGAGAGCTTTAGAGTTGCTGGTAGTGCAGATTTTGTAACCTTTAGACAGAGCCTTGCGAGCTGTTTCCCCCATATTCACATCTTTGTGCTAAGCTAAGGGCCTGCTGAGTAATGGGCACATGTATGAAAGTGGTATCGATCTTCTCATCTAACTCTCCGCCAGAGAGCAAATATTTCCCAAAATGTCGGAACTATTCCTTTAATGTACATACACACATTCTTAATGTGGTACCAGTCAGTTTGTGTTTGAGGTAGCCGGGCTACACAGTGACATACGCAGCCTGTAGCTTTTAGTGTTATTAGTGGAGAACAGCTCAACTCAGCAGAAACAGCCTGCAGCTAATGAAAGTGTGACTGTAATCAGGGGATTACAGAACGCAGGGAGAAAAGGGTTGGGGTTAGACAAACAAAGAGGGGATCAAGTTTGAGGTTGAAAGAGAGAATCAGAGAGGCTTGTGAGAGAGAATGAGATTTAAGAGAAACACAGAAACTCTATGCCAGTGTTTCTGTTTTATGAACTAACTCATTTTGAAAAGCCATTAAAACGCGCGTCGAGAGAGTTAAGACAGTAAATGGAATCATTTTCTTTGGAATAATTCATGATGAATGTGTTTCGCTTTTCAGGGATGTCTGAGGTTCTATTTCTCGCTGTCTGGCACATTTTATCTCGTAAAGTGCTTCCGCTACTGTACTTTTGACTCTCTATCTGGATGCTCGGCCATGCAGCTTACTGATACACAAGCAGCCCTTACCTTGAATGCATATATGGAGCCACAGCATCTAATGACTTTTTAATGAGATTTTTAATGAGCTTTTAATCTCCATCACAAAGACCAGCTATGGTAAAAAAAAAAAAAAAAAAAAACATTTACTACATGAGATCAAGCAGAGCTCTCAAGCAGGACAAACTCTTTAGTCCTTTTTCTTTTATCCCCCTCCTTTTCTCTCATCCTCGCACTTAATTTGTCTCTCCTCTTGCTTTCCGCTATCTCTCTCTGAAAGCAATCCTCAGCCAACTCTCAGAGGAGAGCATGTTAAAGTTGATTTCAAAACAGACAATGAGAAAAACAAGGAGTTGGAAGTGACTCGGCAGCGTAGTGTGTATTTGCCGTGCTTGCGGATGTTGTAATTTTGTATATCTGCTTTTGTGTGTGTTTGTCTGAGGCTGCAGCTTAGTTCCCTACAGCCAGACTCACATCCTGTGGTTTCCTGCAGCACAGACTCCCAGCCAATCCCAGCTTCCCATCCTCTCACAACCTGAAACTCTACCCCACTACATATGTCGGAATATTTTTTTTCTTTTGCATGAGTGTGGGGGGAAAATAAAAAGGCAAGACAAAAGGGAACTTTAAATCTCTTCCAGAGAGAGGCATCTTGTTACTGTACATTTCCATCTGAACATTAGTTTCATCTGGGAATGAGTTGTGTGCCGGCTGAAACCCCTTCCTTTTTCCCTTTATTTGTAATTATGTAACAACCGACTTTTCTTTTCTGTCTGCCATTCTTCCTTCTGAGTGTCTCTGTTCCATATCATTTTCTATTTCCTGTCTCAAAGGCTTTAAGAAAGATTTAGTATCTTCGAAATATACCACTGGGGCATTTTATGTCCTTTTTCTAAAGTGAGTTTCCCCTGTCTGCCACCCTCCCCCTCTTTTATAGGCTAGTGTTTGCCTCTACTCCTGAGTGACATCACCTTTCTGTAAATAGTAATCATAAAACTTTACACTGGATTTGTACACAAATGGCTTATAAAAATAATGAATAGTCAGGTTATTACTGCATGGAAAAAACACAAATTATTTTCCTGCCGAGCAGAAAAATGGGCAGCAAAGAAATTAGTTTATGATATGACCTTTCAGTGTTTATAATTGGTAGTGTTACGCTTCTTATGTGGCTCAACTGTGTCTATTAATCTCACTAAATCATAGGAAAGACAAAATGAGGGTTGCGTAAATGGAAACTTCAGCTCTGTTGTGTTATTTCCACAGTCAAACTCCTTTGCATTACCTTTGGTGCAGTCAGACCCCTGTGCCCGCCCCCCCCTCCCCCACTAGACGGCACATTTTATTGCTTCTATTTGCTTTTGTTTTCTGGATTTCCCCAGCGAATCAATGTTTACAGCCTGAGTGGCTTTATTTTATGTTCTGCGAACTAGCAGACAGACACTGCCCTGCCATCTTCTCTTGCCATCTCTCCTCATCCACTTCCTCCCTTTCTTCGTCCTGCCTAAGCTAACCTCCCCCCTGGGTCCAGCCCTGGTCATGCAGGACGATGGAATCCGTTCACTTCACTTTATTAGTGCAATTTAGCTTTAAATCACGCAGGAATTATTGCCCAACATAGAGCATATCTGTGTGTGCTCTCCAGCTGGCCCACTGACTCGAACGCTATATGATCACTGCATATGGTATGTTGGCATACCACACCACCAAGACTACATCCAACCATGCAGTGAGTCACACTTTACACAACAAACAGCACAATTAAAGCAGGATCAAAACAGGATGTAATAGTAGGCTTAAAATACTCTGTGGCAAGAACATTGATCTGTGTTATTTGGCAACTTTTTGAGTCATCAACCCCTTTATCTGACACACACGAAAACAAGAGTTGACAGCCATTTTTTTTGTAGATATTTGGCAAGCCCTCAGGAAAGGAGCAGGGCTTTGAATCCAATTTGACATAGTAACCAAACTTCTGGGTCCATCACAGGATGCCATGGGGTCCAAAGAGACTTTTTCCAGGTAGATTACATTGTAAAGAAACCTCCGTAAATCAGCAGATAATTCTTTTTGAGTTTTTTTCTACTGTCATTCATGTGAATCGAGACTGAGGGGTTGGGAGGCGGCTTAAGAAAACGCACTTGCCTCATGATGCAGACGATCCAGGTCATTTTTTACCCAGAAGTCAAACTTTTTATGCTTCATGCCAAGCCTCCAGAAACAGCATTGGGCTTTGAACCCAATTTGACATAGTGGAAAAACCAGGGAATTTCAATATACAGGTCTGTCACGGGATGCCATCGGAATTTTTCCCGTAGATCTGCCATTGTTTAAAAGATTGGCGGTCCGGTCCCGTAAACAAGCTTGAACCAGTTTGATTTTATGCAGACCAGCTAAACAGGTATTTGTCATTAAAACATGTTCTGGAAGATTTAAGAAATAGCCTACATTAGCAGCCTGTGTCGACACTGACACGGCACTAAATCTGGCTTATATACTATTAGTAATCAGCAATATGACAGTGTTATTACCAAAATATATACTATAAAACTTCAATTCGTAGTCTGGGCTAATATTTGCTTAAATGACTAAAATAAGGAGCCTATATTTGCGACAGGCGTCTATACGAAACAGGCCTTTAATTCCTTTCACACAAACCTGTTGCTCAGCAAAAATTGAAAAATATAATCAAATTGTGTATTTTAACCGGTATGAATATCACTCAGATAATATATCAGTTATGAATAATTTATTTGATCTAGCTCTGACAGACAGCGCATCAGAGAGAGAGGGAGATATGACACTTGAGGCTTATGGCACACAGCATATCAATACAACACTGGCTTATCCTGTTAAAACAATACCCACAACTTGAATACATTATTATGAAAAACCCTTTTAATTCTTTTGATCTGAGGACCCTTTCAGACTAAAGAAATATAAATATCTTACAGGGTAATCGAGGAATGGACACATAATTTGAAGTAACCAACAGCCCGATTTTATACATCCTAATAACTTTAAAAAAAAAAATAAATAATGAACTGCTTGGCAACCAGACCGGGCGTCTAATTGAGACAGTGGCGCACATTGTGTTTGTTTACTAGAAAGTGAATGTTTTTTTGGGGTGACGAGAGAAGACATGGCAGTGTTAGTCTCATTTTGGAATTTGGAACATTTTGAATTTAAAGCCAACAAAAGAGGTGCTCTAACTGTCCACAGGTGAAGCAATGGCAAACTTTTGTTGGACGTGGTGTTTCTCTTTATTTCTGTTGCTCGCTTTGAAAGCACCACATTGACTGCAATGGATGAGGAATGACTGATTCTTGAAACGAGGGGTTCTCTACACAATACCTCCTTATTTTACAACCAAAAGTGAGCTGAAAGTTTCCTGTAAGCTAAATGGCCATCCCTAACAATAACCTATGCTAGTTGCTACTGGCAATATCATTGTAAATAGTAAATAGCACAATATAGAAAGTGTGTTTTTTGTTTTGAAAAATAACGCTACAAACGTAAAAAGATAGCAAGTGGGTTACTCGACCATCTTTTAAGTGGTGATGTCTACAGTAACCAAGATCCACTTGGTCCAATAACAGTTCGAAGGTGTAGAAGAGCTGCACGATTAAATCATTTTATTCCCTTTCAAGTTAGCAAAGGGCTAAACCCGAAGTTAGCCACCCGGCTCACTTAAGTCTCGAGTGCGCCTACTCTATGGGCCCCGGAAGAGCCAGTCAATGTTATACCCTGAAAGAAGACTTGCACTGATTGCAGTTTTTTAGGCCGATTCCGATTTCATTTTTTTCAAACCATTTTACAGCACATCAGATATTACAATATTTTCCTTTAATACAACATTTTAACCAAGACACAACCAGCTTTTCAATCATCATCTCAAACAAACAAAAACAGTGACACGGGTCGCCTGTATGAAAGCCCTTAGCGCTGAGGACGCGCCCGCCAGTAAGCGCACGGACATGCGCATCTTCCAGACACGGACACGCCGGTCGGTCGCCGGTCATGGCCAATCACGTGAAAATCGGCCCGATTCCGAGCACTGCCGATTAATCAGTGCAAGTCTACCTGAAAGTAAATTTTTTTTTACTCAATGCGCCACTGAGCAACTTTCATAGGCATGAACAGGGTCTTCAACTCTGTATCCAGTTATCCATGTTATTTGGTCATAAACACAAGTATTGGACAGTTCAAAATGTTGACCTGCTGAAAGTGTTAGAGGGAAAGTCAAGGGATCACCAAACAATTCATCCTGAGGGGTACATGAATGTTTGTACTGACTTTCATGGCAATCCATTAAAAGTTGTTAAGAGATTTCATTTTAAACCACAAATGTCAATTTCATGCTGGCACTATATTAAAAGTCAAAGGATCACCAAAGTCAGTAGGATACATTGTGTGGAAAACATGAATATCTGTATAATATTTCATAACGATCTATTCAGTCATCCCTGGAGCCATGCAGCTTAAAACTGCAGCATGCCCACGCAGAGCAAAAACAAACACATATGGTGACCAGCAGCTTATATGAACACCCAACTATATATTATCACAAATGAGTCATGCATTCCCCTGGCATGGTATAGACTGCACTCACTACACTCTTCTTTTCCGACAGTATTGTATGTTGCATAATCACATTTCCTGACCTATCTCATGATCTTCTTCCTCCCCCTCCATCCTTTTTTTGTTTCCCCTCTTCATCACTAACATCATCGCCTGTGTGTCCGAGCTGCACCGGCAGCCTCGGCGGCCAGTAATTTAATTGCAGCGGTATGATGGGAGGGTAATGGATGGTGTTTACGGGCATTTTGGGTGGAGCTGGTTCTGCCAGCTGGATTTACACACTGCCACACGATCAGAGATAGAAGGTCGTTTTTAAGATTCATGGGTGTTCTCAGACTCATGTCTGTGTGATACTTGGAAAGCCTAAATGTCGACTTGTCAGTCACTAAATAATGTTTGACAGGGACTCTGTCAGGCAGGGTTGCTCTTTAGGATACAATCCCTTGAATTTCTAAGTTTTGCAGACATTTCGCACTTCCGGTTATACTCTTGAAGACTCTCACGTTCATCCACCTACATGCTTCAGCATCCCACACAGACATCTCACTCTGATGGGTGTTGTGTGTTAATTTCTTTACAAAAGCAAGATGCTTTCACAAAGGCTCAGTATCCCCTCTCTCTTTAAACCTCCTACTTGTTCTCTCAGTTGCTTTGTGTTTGTCTGTCTGTTTGTCTGTCTCAAAGGTAGAAGTTGATTGGTAACCCTTCTTGACTAAATAGAAAGATAAAGAGGTTTTACTGATTCTTTTTATTTTTCTCCACTTGTTGAGTGACAGAGCTCCTGCTGGTTGTTTTTGAAATAAGAAAGTGCAGTGTTTTTTCATGCTATCCCCCTGATTGCTGGCTGTATTCCTGGTTATTGAATTGCAAGATAACTAAGCATGCTGTGCTCATGAGTCATATGTATTGCAGACACAGGGGGGGTTAATTTCTAGAACTCTTTTGCTGTGTTAGTCTCTTTATTGATTTTCATGTAACATTTAACAAGTCTTGGCAGTGCATAGTCTCACACATGTCTCTAACACTAAAAGAGAAACCTTTTTTTTTAACAACAAACTACAGGCTACCCTCCAGCCATTGGTTTGCACTATGTTCTATTCAAGGAGTACCTCCAAATATGAGAAGTGAAGTCAATGCATAAGCCCCTTAAATCTGTACTTAGCTATTGTCCGTATCCTTAAATCTCTTACTAATGGCCAGCAGGGGGCAACTCCATTGGTTGCAAGTCTGTGAGAAGATGACCCTAATTCTCACTTGATTTATTACCTCAGTAAACATTTTCCTAACGAGGAAATAATCTCAATCACTAGTGTCAAGTCCTCTTCAAGACAGCATGGTGTTCACTTTGTAAATTACTGTGCCATTTGGAGTAAAATAGATGATAAGGCAGGGTATGCTTCAGGATATGGCTACCTTGTGATTGACAAGTTGCTACCATGGCGTTGTCCTGCCCTCGCTCCTCCACATCTCTAAACCCTCATCCAAATACGGTCACTTCTGGCTCGAAAAAAAGCAAGATGGCAATGGCAAAATTCCAAACTTGAGGCCTCAGAGACCTGTTGCACAAAACACCTTAAGTTTTCTAGTATGACACTTAAGGTTTAATGTCTCCTTAGCTGAGGGACTTACATAGTTGCAAAGAATCCCTTAATAGGTTTCCTTAGGCACGGAAAAACGATAACTCATTTACTGCATTGAAAGAGATTTTACAACGGTAAAAGTTTCCATGGAGATTGTTTTAATGCTTGTTATTGTCTCAAGAACTTGGCTTACAGTTAGATAGTGGAAAAAGTGGCAGAAGAAAAGAAGACAAGAAAACCATACTGGTCAGAGGAGGAAAAGATTATACTTCTAGAGAAATCATAGAAAGCAGAAACTACAAAGTAAATTTGATCTCCAAATACCAGAACAAAAATTGTAGGAGGAAATTGCACTGAAAATAAATTCAGTCAAATCTATAGTGTAAAATCAAATCCATTGCATTAAGTAAAAGACCAAAACAAGGAGAAAACCATAAATGCTTAAATGAACATTTTAAGGAAACCTTAAGGAGAAGACTTAAGGGTGTTTTGTGCAACCAATTTTATTTTGAGGACACCCTAACTAGGACTAACAAGAAAAATCTAAACTTCAAGTGTTCTGTGCAACTGGCCCCAGAACGGTAGCCTTTAATGGGTGACATCACTTTCTTATATACAGTCTGTGGTTCGAGTACCATCTTGTGCTTATAATGCAGTAGACGGGAGGGACTTTTTTCATCCACCTCAGATCTCCTGGAGTGGATCAGTGAGAGCAGCAGACAGTGTACATAGAGTTGTGAAGTTCAAGGAGCTATTTCAGGCACCTCTGGTATTTTTCTTAATAGATTTTGGGTGAGTCACAGTCAGAGCACTTTTATGGCACTGACGGCCCTGAAACTTTGCCAGCTGAATCATCAGTACAAATATTGACAGTTGGCACTAAAATATATGTGGTCCTTTTATGAAAAAGTACAAGCCTGTGTACATAAAACTGTAAGATGAGGGGCTCCCAAGGTCCCTTTCATTAAAAAACCCATCCACATACTGTTCTGTTTCATGCAGCGCTATGAGCGGTTGGTAGCTTAAGATTTTACTGTTTGGAAAACAGAACAATAGAACAATTTGCAGCTTAAATCAATTCTTGGTAAATTTTGGATGATTTTTGTATAACTACAGCATCTTGTTTTGTTCAAAATTTCCAAGTCAAAGCATTAGTCCTCCGCTGCACTGATTTGAGCCTGTGACCTGTTTTTTCCCCAGAGGCTTATGGGTATTGTAGTATTTAAGTATTAAATCCTTATTATTTATGTAAAATTTTCCACATAGTGGCTGTAATGTGCTAAAACACACAAACATTGGTATGGACTTTTAAATCCACTTGTCCCTTACAGAGGTGTGGACTCGAGTCTTAGTGAATTGGACTCGAGTCGACTTGGGTCCTGAGTTGATGACTTGCAACTTGAAATGACTGGAAACCGTGCCTTCAGATTTAACTTGAAATTTGAAGTTAACAACTCGTGACTTGACTTGAGACATGATGACTCTAATGACTTGACTGTGTTCCTTTTGTTTTCACTTTAATATTAAATATAAATTATTTAAAATGTTTGCATTACAAGTGCCTGTGTACCATTACTCAGTAGTGATGCCACAATACTGAAATTTCTATCTTCGTTACAGTACTTTGAAAAAGTCGATATTTGACACCATTTTCGGATACCACAGGGAAAACTGACATTGAGGGCATACATTTTAAAATTTGTATTAAAAGATAAATATAACAAAGATGTGACAATGACGACATTTTTGTCTTGGCTAGTAGCAGACTTGGGACTTGCTTGAGACTTGGACCAAATGACTTGAGTCACATGTTTGGTCCCTTGCATAGCTCCCTGATCCTCTGTAGTCTAACTGTTGCCTCTCTTTGGTACAGGTCCGAGGACCCTCTCCTGCTCTTCCTCTTCCTCATCTAACCATCCCTCATTCTCCTGTCAGTCTGCTCAAACAAACAAACTGAACCCCCAGAATAACACCCAACAAGCAGGCCACTGCCTTACACCCACACATCATACATTCCATCGTCCCGTCCTCATCCCAGTCCCTCTCATCGTTTGCTGCACCAGCCTGCCTCTCCCTAGAAGCCTGGGGAGCTCTCTGCCACTGCCTAAGCCCCCTTCCTCTCCTCCTCCTCCTCTTCTCCTCCTCTCTGCCCCTTCTCCTCCCTTTATGTGAGTATTACTCATGACTACCAGCATGTGGATCCAGTGTCTGTGGCACAAGCATGGTAGTAGGCATGTGGTAGATGAACAGTGTGGGTGTTTGCTGGCTCATGTTTAGGTCTCACCAGGGATTTCTAAGCTAATGACTGCATAATAACCTCCATTTACATGCGGATGTGGTTCTGCAAGTTTGTAACCACATTAGCATTGAGGTAATCAGTGAGCCACACACGTCTTATGCACGGTAGCACTGTCTTTGTTTTGTACACTTTGCTGGACTGCGAGCGCTTGTTTTGTTTCGCATACTTAGGCCAAAATAGAAGAACTGTTCTTGTCAGCATTCGGTATTATCTTGTCAGTGGAGGTTCCACCTGAACAGTAAAGCTGTCAGAGCAGAGACAGAGGAGAAGTACCTCCTGATGCACCTGTCTTACACTCACTGTGTCACAATGGAGTTTGTTATATTTAAGTGTGTGGGAGTGTGTGTGTGTGTGTGTGTGTTTGTGTCATGTGCATGTATTGCTTTACTGAGTCTTACTAAATCACCATCTTCCAGGTGGAGAATGTAATAAGCCCAGCCTCAGGCATACGGCACAGAGCTCTCACATACTGTACTGTTGCACCAGTAGTATCTAAATGTGTTTTCATGTGTCCTGTCTGGATGTGATATCGTGTGTTTTAATCAAGCGGCAACCTCCAGGGCTAAAATATGAAGCCAATGTGGAAGTGCCAAGAACTACTGTTTGTCTAATGGCCACTTGAGGCTGGCTCTAGCGGTGGGGGATATGATCAATTCTTAGATGCATTGTTATGCAGACATTATTTATTTAGCATATTTACCATTGATTCACATGTCAACAATCAGTTATCTAAATGTTTGTTAATACGTGATGGTGACAGAACGAAAGAGGTGGAACTCAACTGAGTGGCCAGTGCAACAACTGGACAGTCTATAGTGCAGGCAGGCTACAGTTAACTTGTGATTCTTTTTCACAATAGGCAGCGGTTGCAAGCGTGTTTTAATGTCTAAATAATTCAATTTGTGAGGCAAACGCACCTGGCCCGCTCAGGGTTTTGACTTTTCCCAGAGTTAATGTGCAGTGGAGAGGCTGCTCATAATGGAGGCATCAAAACAACACAGCCAGGCCACTGAGCACACTGCCTCCCCCTCATTTTCTTATGCCCATACAGGCAGGAGACTATAAGATGCTTTTATATAAATGAAATTGGATTCACTGGATTAATAATTAAACACTGGATAATACGCTGGCATAAATATCCCACAGCGGGTTAGCGTGAGCAACCACAAATGGATACAGATCTAACTGGTTTAAAAGTTAGTATTTGGAAGCATTTTGGCTATAAGTTTAAAGGGTAAAGGAACATGTACATGGACCACATTGTATGCAAGTAAATTCAACCCTTTGAAACCTGACCAAATTTGCTTGATTTCTTTTAAAAACACTGGAAAAAGGTGATAAGCAACGAAAGAAGAAATGACCCCAAATTTGCAAGAAATTAGTGAAAAAAAGAAAAAGAGAGAAAATTAAAAACAGGAAAATTAGTAAAAGAAGGAAAAAGTTATAATCAAACAAACAAGAAAATGCCCTGGAACATGTGCTTAAAAATTATAATAATTCTGTAACAGTTTTAAAATGTGATAATAATAATAATTATACATTGTTAAAAAATAGTTTAATAAATAGTTAGGAAAAAGTTTTTCTCGCTCCAGGTTTCAAAGGGTTAATTATGGATCACTACAAATACAGTAAGCTATGTATTTAAAAGAAACAAGTAGTGACACAGTAACAAACATGTATACACATAAAAAAAAATTGATGCATCGCAATGTATTAATAATTGATTGAGAATCCATCCAAGATGGTGACGGAATTCTCTGAATTGTAATCAAATCGTGAGTTGCCTGGAGTTTCCCACTCCTAGCTGGCTCCAATAGCGAGTTAAACCCTATAGACCCCCATGTTAAAATGTCTAATTTTACAGCAGAAATAGACATGTTTACAACCTGGTACCAAAAAAACACTTTTGGTCTGTGTAGCTAATCTATAGCTAATTCATGACAACATAATCTGTAAATAAATAAAAACATGGAAAACAAACAATAAGCAGACAAGAATCATGTATAAAAAAAAAGATAATTTATACATAACGAAGATTATTCCCAGATGTCAGACCATCTCAACCCCAATTAAATGAACCAGTTTAAAAGACGTGAAGTAATCTGTTTTCAGTTACATTATCGCAAAAAGATTATGTTTGAAATAGAAAACCCAGTGAATTCGTCACTGTGATGGATAACCCACAGTATCACAAGTAAATTTCAAGTCTCTGCAAGTTAATTTTATTTCCACACTGAAATAAACTGTAACCAGTCGCTGCCTAAATTGTTAATGAGAAGACAGCATTTAAATACTCTTCTATAGCAGGAATATGAAGTATAAGTGAGCTGTCGTATATGGTCTTGCTTCATCAAGCTCCTAATAACCTCCTATAGTGTGATAACTGCGTTAGTGAGTGCAACACCATGGTATAATGAGCTCTGAAAGATTTATGCACAGTGGGCCATATCACAGATCCCAGTCTTTAGCCTTTTTCTCGGTCTGTGTAACTACAGTAAGATAGGGATGTTTCACTGATGAGTTTGGAGTTAAATAATTTTATTTTGACAGAGGATTGGGACTTTGTAAGTTCCGTGGTCTGTAGGCAGCATAAATGTACCCTTTTCTGTTCACTGCAAGCGATGCAATATCTCTTATATTGTACAGCTCTAACAACCATATGCAAAGAAAATCAACTTTTGCATGTCATTCTCACAATCACAAATACGTCAAATCAGAAGTCTAAAATTACACAAATATGTTATGAGTTATTGAAGTCAATGAGTTCGTCTTTCCTTGTTTGTCATATACAGTATCCATATGAGGCAGAGTTTCTAAATAAAATTGACAAGAAAAGAAAGGCCAAAGGAAAAGGACACCAGCAGCTGAGATTTATGACAGGAAGGCGGAATGAGACTCGAGCGAGATAAATGTAGAGACAAAAATAAAGTAATTAAGGGAGAGGTAGAAAAATGGAGAGAGAAGACACAGTAGAGGGAGATAGGGGCAGTAAGTTGGAGAGGGGTGTCAATGTGACGGAAAAGAGGAGTGCTTCGTCAAAGTTATGATAATGAGACCAGCCTGCTCCTTGATTCAGCTGCAAATTCATCCCCACAACTTGGCAGCAGATACATTCAAAAATAACAGCACAAGAAACCAAAGCTGAATCAAACATCCTTCATTACATTCATTCTTTCATTACATTAGCACATTAGCATGCTAACATTTGCTAACTAGCAAAAACAAAAACACAATGTACAGCTGATATCATTAGTTTTTCAGGGAAAACAAAACAAAGCATACAAAACTTGATGATGGTGCTAGATGAATCATTAAGGTGATCACCAAAGTTATTACAGTGTATCCTGAGGGGAGCATGAATGTCGGTACAAAATTTTATGGCAGTTAATTCAATAATTTTTGAGACATTTCACCAAAAACCACAAGTATGAGCCTCGTGTCAAAGCCAGGGATTCAAGAAAGTCATTAGGAATCATACTTGGGGCACCATGTGTGTCTGTGCCAAAATTTGTGCCAATAGATGTTTAGATATTTCACAGGACAACAGAAAACTTTGACTTATTCCCAGAGGATAAATCCTAATGACTTTCTTGATCCCCCGACCTTTCCTTTAATGGAGTCTGGAGGTTCACATATGTGGAGTAGTTCTTGACATTTCACAAAAATCACAAAACATCAGCCTCATGGTGTCACTCAAGGGAAAGTCAGATAATCACCAATGTCAGTACGTTTCATCTAGTTGGAGACAATGAATGTCTATACAAAATTTCATGGCAGTTCATTCAGTAGTTGTTGAGATATTTTTGTGGTGAACCAACAGACTGACCACATTACCATCCCTAGAGCCATGCTGCTGCAGTGGCTAATAAAAACAAATTATACAGCTTGTGACATTGGAGTCACTGGAGTTCAACTCGACTTTTACCCCACAGTGCTGTGTGTGCTTCTCTATTTGTTAGTGGGGGAAACAGTGGGTAATTATCTCTGGAAATGGTTTCCCTGCACCATTACAACAAGTCTGTCGTTACCGTAGCTGTAAACAGCAATCAGGTACAGAAGCAGAGACAGTAAATACATCAGCAAGTCTCATAAGTTCATTACTGAGACCAGGATTCAACTACAGACCGGATTCACGGGGGAACAAAGTTAGCAGCCACCAGTACAATGTTGATAGGAGGAGTTGGGGAGGAAGCGAGGCTTGTTAGCGGGTGTGTGTCAGGGCTCATTTTCCAAGAGAATGACTGTGATTGTGCATGGTTGTGCGCACTGGTGCTTGTCGTGGCATTTCTGTGGCACAATCAGAGACTGCAGTGTAGCTATTTCTGGTGCCTGTATGGGGGGGAGCCTGCAGCCCTCACCCCCCACCCCCACAGTCTTTTTTTCTTTGGCTCCCTCTCTTCCCCCCCGTTTCTTTATTTTCTCAACAGGGGAGCTGTGGGATGCAGATAAGTCCCTAGACAGGCAAAACAACAGGGGGCCAGAGAGAAAGAGTATTTCTGTCTTGTCTAGTAACAGCTTACGTCACAGTGCGTGTGAGGTTAATGGGGTACAATGTGACTGATGGAGAGGAAAACTGGCTTGAGGCTTATTCTCCTGCACCTGCTTGGTAGAAAGAAATGATTATGCTGAATTTAAATTAGCAAAATGAGGACAAATGTGTTCATGGGTCTACTCTCACCATGTTAACCAATTAAGGCGTTCTGTCAGACTTCACTAACCAGTGCCTCTGTTCTTTCACTGGCAGGTATAAACAGATAATCCCCAAAATTGACCCTCCACCTTCCATGAACCGCAAGCGGGCCAGCAGGACTTTGTCTCCAGGGTCCGAAGTCACAGCTGTGCCCCCGATCGGAGAGGTCACCACTAACGACGGGGCCCCCAGCCGCAGCAGCAGCCTCTCGTTCCCGGACATCACCCCCAGCTCCTTGTCATCTGCTGATTTCCACTCCCTCAGCAACGGCGAGAGCAGCTCCTGTTCTGCCAGCGAGGACTCTGGCGTCCGCTCCGAGACCAAGTCCCTGCTGTCGCCGCTACGCGATGATGACGACCTGTTCGGGGACCGTGGGACGTTTTTAACGGCCTCCAGCGGCTGTGACAGTCCCCTGGAGGACAGAAGTGAAGTGGTTCTCTCTTCCTCTGAGTCTGCTGAGCCCTCCACCAATGCCTCACATTCGGACACCTGTGAGCACCCACTGCCCTTCTCCTCTCCCATGAATGAGACCTGCCTTCACATCAGTTTCTCTGAGGACGAGCTGCTGGAGAGCAACCAGGAAGACCCTACTGTCCCACAGCGGAGTTAGGAGGATGAGCTGAGGGGCCCTTGGAGACCTTGCACTCTGTCCTCCAATCAGCTTTTAATGCAATACTTACTGTCATACCCTCCTATGTTTGCACTGGGCTCCATTTCAGGACCTTTAATTATTTCATCCAGACATAGCATATACCAGTTACTGATAAATAATCTATTGTATAAATTATTAGCCAATGGACAGATTTAGTATTTTTGTAATGAAATTAATGATCTAATTTACTTGTTAGTGACTAGAATGTTAAGCAGAATACATGTAGCAATTCTTGCACTGTTAAGGTCACACATAAGTTACCGTAGAATTCAAAGAAAATAAGGGAACACTTTTTATTTTTGCTAGTAGTCAACCATAAACGTTATTTTGTATGATGCTTCGCTGTGGTGCAAACTATTGTGGGAAATATCATTTTCTGCAGATTTCACAGGGTGATCGTGACGATCATGCACATGTTGGTGATGTTGAGAAGAGCCTCGCCTTCTGTAAAGCACCTGACAGAATGATGGGAAGGAAGGAAAGAACAAGAAAGTCAGATAAAGGAAAAAGGGAGGATAGAAGTGAGCAGATGTAGTCGTGTTTTGGTGTATGCACACACATTTGTGGCAGTGTGGTGGGGTTTTTTTGTATTATCAGAGTTGAGTGGGTTTTAGAATGTTTCGTGCTACTTGTATTTTGGGTTTTTCAGACTTGCAGGCTTTGAAACAGTGGGGGAAAAAATTGTGGAATATCCCGATGGATTTAGTATGCTGTATTCATTGATTCTGTATGTAGGTTGGTTTTAATCGTTCAAAAACACTGAATTTAAGAGACTGTAGTTTTGAGAAAAAGCACAGGGAGAAGGCACACACTCCGAAAATTGAGCTACCGGCTATTACAGCCTTGGATTGCACCTGTCTGAATGGGGAGAGTGTCATAAAATGAACCCTCAGACTCAATGGGGAGATTATTGGGGAATCACAGAGGACGTTGGAGAAAGACAGCCTGCCAAGTGGATTTTCTCTGTTCTGCCTCTCACTTTGAGAAATCCGGCATTACCAGCAAATGAGTTTCATTTAGAGCTGTCAGGATAGATTATGCTGACATTTTAAATATATTGAAACATTCAGAGCATTGTTTTAACAACAATTAATCAATCAATTAGTCCATCAACAGAAAAGTATTCTGTTAACAGAATCATTTAGTCCTATAAAAACTTATTTTAGGCAAAAATGCCACAAAACGTACTGGATTCAGCTTCTCAGATATAAATATTTTTTAAATATTTGTTGGATTTCCAGATATTCACTGAATTCACATTTCTGACATTTTATATAAGTGATAAGTAATCTAAGAAAATAACATTAGGAACAAATATTTGTTGCATTTAGCTGTTTCTTTTTCTTTTTCTTTTTTTTTGACACACATGTGGCCAGATTTTACTGCGTTATAGTCAGGGGTGTCCCCGATTAAGAATTTACATCATCGAATCTGATATGTGAAGTGTTGCCTATCCTCGACTGATAGTCGAATCATGTTGTTTTATTATGCTCCTGTTTTCCGGTTGTCCATCCCATTCTCGGGAATGTAATATCTCAAGCATGCCTTGATAGAATTTCTTCAAAACTGGCCAAAAGTTAAACCGATTAGCTTTTGTTGGTCAAAAGACAAGGTCACTGTGACCTTGCATGCATTTAACTCTTCTGAACATGATATTTCAAAAAGGCTTTGAGGGAATTTCCTCAACTTTGGCATAAATGCCCATTCAGACTTATGAATGAGTCGATTAGATTCTGGTAGTCAAAGGTCAAGGTCACTGTGACCTTGTGTTTGTCTCATTCCCATTAACCTAATATCTCAGAAGGGTCTTGGGGGACTCAAGAATGAATGGATTAGATTTTAGGTCAAAGGTTGTTGTGACCTCACAAAACATAGGGTCATAACATAGGAATTCATCATAATGTTATGCTGTTCTGGCTGTTAATCACTGTAGGAGCAGAAGGGGAGACATTTGGTTACTGAATTGGTGACATTTATCTCAGGTGTCCACCTTGAAACTGTGTTGATTGTATAGATCTTCCGTGCTGCTGAGTTGAAGGTGCGTGTAAAGCATCCACATTTTCGAATTTGTAGCTTCTGTCATCTGTCCTGGCTACATGTGAGTCTGGACAGACATGGATGTTTACTGCAACTTGAGTGGTTCGCTGTGGCACAGACCTGTGAGGCAGTTTTATTATATTTTTGCTCGTTGATCTAGATTTTTTTTTGCAACATTAGTTTCCATTTTTACACACCAAACAACTGAGCTGAAACACCCATTTTAACAATTTAAAGACTTTATTTTATAATAGAGCGTCTTCCATCCAGCTCTGTTTGTTATGTCTGTGGTGCGTGTGTAGGTGCTGTGCTGTCTGTAATACTGAAAGAAAGTGGAAGAGATCAGCTGACAGACAGAATACGTCAGTTAGTTTTGTTCCGTTTGCTTTTCATGCATTAAACACAGCTTTGAACATTCCCTTTGAGAAAAAGAGATGGGAAGTTGCAAACAGCTGATTCTGCGCACATCCCCCCTGCTGATTTTACAGAGCCATTCAGAAGTTCAAAAAATATTTGCAATATCTGCAAGTGCCATGTTCTTAAGTGAGTGCTCTGGTTAATGAATGTATAACAAAATAGGTTATATATTGTGGTTCATTGAGAGAAACCAAGCAGTTGTATGTGAACTCAGACATTCAGCATCCCTGTATAGCCTGAATTGAATTTTACTTTGTTTCATAGACACATTTTCCTGCAGCTGTTAAGGTTTGACTGTGACATTGGCAGTCAAACCAGACTCCTTAAATTAAATTGTCAAATGGTTCACTATTCGGGGTCACCTCTATTTTTATTAGAAGTGTGTTATTCAATTGAGTGCAGGTGTAACCTTCGACAAGTAGCAGTGATACTAAAAGGACGCGAGAGGAAAAGAAGCTGAGGTGTGAGAAGAGAGGTGGTGTAAAGGTGCAGGTGTAAAATGCCCACAGGCGAAGCTTTTAACACCCAGAAAAGAGGCTTTTCTCAACATCACATGGGGCTGGAAGCTATAACAGCAATAACACGTGGAAGAAAAAAATAATAAAGAGGAATAGTTGAAGAACTGCAGTACTCATTTGTGTTTTTTTCCTCCAGTAATGCTTGTATTGTTTTCAGAAAGCTACAAAATTGCTCTTGTTTTTGCAATCCTGCACACAGTATAAAGGGAGAATTGTCTTTGTAGGTACAGTATTCAAAGGAACCTCGGCTCACTTTACTGCTTAAATCCACTGTCATTGGATGTTTGTTTTTTTTACCTGCTGAATTCTTTTTTGATACATGTCTTTTATGTAATTTCCCATAACTGCAGCATGTAAACACACCCGTATCCACTGACTGAGCTGAATGAACAATAGGAAGATGAGGCTTCAAACTGTAAAGGATGCACACATAGCATTCAAACAGGTGCAGCTGAGGAAATGATAACAACCAGTTCACAGCAGGATTCAAACCACTGGGTAATGATGCAACCACAGGCCCATTAAAAAAAGAAACGCTGTTAGCCTCATCTCTTTGATTGGTAACAAGCGCTCCTCCTCTGCCCTTTAACTCTGAATTTATTATAACACCGTACAGTCACATTTGGCATAAAAAAACTCACATCTCTAAAACTCACACACACACACACTTTGAAGGCTCGTGGACACTTTCTCCTGCTCTCTGAGTTGTTATGCTCCTGAGGTGCCTTTCGAAGGCGAGGTGTTTCTTTGTTGTCCCCAAGCCTTCAAAGCTCGCCTCTGCAGTGAGTGCTGTCACTGCGAGGCACGAAAGGTGACTGACAGGTTTAATGTCTTCAGTGCGTCAGTGGGAAGCAGTAATGAGAATGGAGGCGAATCCTTCAGCTCCCAGGTGTTAGCCATGATTTCCCCCGCAGCGCTTTGATCTCAGGAGTGCAAACATCACCCCTGGTACAAGCTAAACAACAGAACTCATGAAGTTTGTGTGCTGTGTTTTATTTGTGGCACAGGAGCCTTCATGCCCTCCTTCAACTTGGAATTCCCCAGCTGGCTAATCAATAATGCAAGATGTCTGTGCAGCTCAGTATAGCTCTAGCTTCCCCCTGCTCTCTTGTTTTTTCTCTCTGGAGAAGTGGCCACCATCTGAGCCAGTTCAATACCAGACTGCGTCTGATCTGCGATCAATCCGACGTACCTACAAAGAGCCAGATCGCAGCTTGACGCGGACTGTTAACCTTGGCTCTGTGGCTTTAAAGTAGCTGCTTAAAGTAGATGGTCGTCGTCCCTTTATGTGCCCATTAATGCTGCTGAAAAGTCATTAGTCTTTGTACAGACAGGAGTGAGCCTGACAGTGATCAAAGCTTTGTGTGTGAGGCTGCTGATCACAGACACACATGGCTGCTCACTTTAACAGCTGCCAGTGGAAATCAAGATAAGACAGCAGATTTGTTTTTCGTGTTGCTAAAGCCATTTTCTAAATCATTCAAAATGCCTGAGCAGCCTAATTCTGATAGATGCAGAAGATACTATGTTTCTAAGACAAACATACCATAATTATGGTGATAAATCTTTTTTCCCCCCATTATTTACAGCCTGCATTCATATAGGATACATCAAGGAAAAACATTATACAACATTTTACAACAGCATATATTCTCTCTCTCCACTCTCCAGTGGCTCCCTGTGGCTTTGACAAAGAAAAAAAAATCATATAGAAATGATATGGTCATTCTGTAGGTTTTAATTTTCATTTAGCATTGTTGTAGCCCTAAAGAAATTCTTAAATTTTCCAGTTGTAACATTTGTAGCTCATACACTGAATAAAAAAATGTTTGAACATTTAGTCATCTTAATGTGCATCATACGTATACGGCCTGGCACCTTTTCCTCTAGATTTTGCCAAACCTCAGTAGTGGTGGCTGGTCTTGAGTTTAGCCTTGGCTAGTCTAGTTACGGATTCCAAATCCATAAAAGGAAAAGTCTTGGAGGAAAATAGAGAGTTTAATAGTGCGTGACAGGGTTTGAAATTAGCTTCAGCCACTAGCCAAATGCTGGTAAAATTTGTAAGTGGCAGCTAAATTTACTTCAATGGTGATCTATTGAGTGGCTCCTAGATTCTGACATCCACCAGCCAGAGTGGCAGGTGGACAAAAAAGTTAATTACTAGGCCTAATGCATGGGCAGATTTGTTTGCTTTTGTCAACAAAGCTGCAAAATAAAAGAATCAGGTCATCATAAATAGCCAGCAGGCGAGGAGCCATCTTTTAGTAAAACATATTCATGCGGGTTCATTTAGCCCTATTGGTAATGTTGACAGGCTAATTTAAACTTAATAGGCTGTCTTCATTATAAGCCTTCAGACAGATTTTTTTTTTATTTATTTTTTTGGTTAAAAATGGCTCTTTTGATAGTAAAGGTTAGTGACCCCTGGTATAGACAAACATGATCCCCAAACACTCTGAGAATGTTAGGGGAGACTGCAGTATCTTGAACATACTGATTTATATTAATATCTATTTAAAAATCTACATATTAAATAATTTTATGATGCAATACCTGGTTTTAATAAGGTTTAACCATCCAATTTTCTCAATTTCATGAGTTAAAAGCTGAGATAGCACTTATTACTGCTCTAAGCTAGGCTGGTTAGCTTTTAGCCTCAAACTAGTTTAGTTTATTTTTTCTTCCTCTACATAATGACCAATTTAGCTGCTTCATTTAGTTATGTAGACCAAAAAACTGAATTTAAGAGATGTTTATTTAATAAAATGTATATATTTTTTAATCACAAAATGTAGCTTGAGCCAAGACTAGCTGTAGCAACTGCAACAGGGGCAGCAGCAGCTCAGTCCATAGAGACTTGGCTCGGGAACCGGAGGATCGCCAGCTCAAGATCCCATATGGACCAAGTATGGAGTATGGACTGGTAGCTGGGCAGGTGCCAGTTTGTCTGAGCAAGGCACTCAACCCCTAACTGCTCAAGGCACCTGTCCATGGCAGCCCCCGTACTCTGAAATTGCTCCATTTAATTCCTGTATAGGTCCTGTTTGTGCATGTGTGTGTGTATTTCAGGCTTGTGTATATGACAACAGGGTGAAAATATTGAACTTCCCCTCGGGGATCAATAAAATATATCTTCTTTTTATGGATCCTACAGCTTTTCTTGGCAAGGCACTCCCCACATAGCCCTGAAGCACTACGATTGGCCAGGTGGCCATGGTCGCGTGAGGCAAAGATCTGACTGATTTTGATTTTGACCACAGCGACAAAGCTTTTTCTGCCATCATGGGGTGTAGTTTAATTCACCACAAAACATTCTACTTTATAAACTCCTCATATATGTTTTGTTTGTAAAAATATGGAGGCTTTACCAGGGCTGGAGAGGCAGTCATAGCAGGTAAGAGGAGAGCCAAGGTCCGCAGAGCATGTTAGAGGCACAAACTTCAGGGCTGTGAGAACACTGGTGGATAGCCGACAGTGGGCGCTTAGCCACGTGCAAGGACCCCGCAGATCTCCCACCCTCCCTCTGGCTCTCCAACATGCTCTGCAGGCCCTGGTTTGACTCTCAGCCGCTTGGCTCTATCCCACAGCCCCTAAGCAGCCTCCAGCAGGCCCCACTGACCCAGGCTGTGCCCTGCTCCTCCACCAGAACCAGAGGGAGGGTGGGAGGTTGGCGAGGTCCGTGAGCCTGGCGAAGGGCCTTCTGTCGGCTCTCCTCCAGTGTCCACATACACAATTTCTTCAAGGACTCATGCCTCCTCTCTCTGAACGTTTGTTCATTACGTTTGGACAATGTTTTGCACTTCAGCCAATCACAGCACAGCAGGGTGGGATTCGCCAAGTAAAGCAGCGGGATCCATAATAGTTCATAGCAAGCTCACCAGCTTACTCTCGCTAGCTTTTACTAGTTAGGTTTTTAGTTGTTTATATTTTGTAGTTACAGCAAATTTTACAGGCTTTGTTTACAAAAAAATTTTACATTTCTATAGCGTAATATTTTTATTTGGTAAAACGTGTTTAAAAAGTCACTCTTGACTAAATTTGATGTTACTGTGTGTTTTATCTTTTCAGAGCAGAGTTGTGAATATGTTCATAGCATGAAAAGGCTAAAACTTAGAAAGAAAAATATAGATAATATCTGTAATCTATTTGTTTAATTTGTTGAACTGTTCTGTTAAATCAAAGACAAAGTGGAGCATCCCTCTGCGGCCCTGCTGAGCTGGAGACTTGCCTCACATTGTCATGGCTTTATTAGGAACACAGTCAGCTCAGATATGTAAACATTGGTGTCAGGCAGACGGATGGTGCTGGGAATAAGTGGAAACAGTGGTGGGACTGTTGAGACATGCAGCAGGTAGCCAGAACATGAATGTCATACAACGCTTTTCCCTTAACTCCTTTTTAGTCCTTAGACAATAGACAAGCTTGTATATCTTTAGTGTGACATTTAAATTTTGCCGTCAGTTATCATGTATTCTTTTAAAACATGTATCTGAGGTGGTAAATGCTGCATTTATTCTTGCTATCCTCCTCTTAGAAGAGGGACAGACAGGCTTTAAGAGTTGTTTTGAGTCACTGAGTTGCTTGAAGAGCCTGTGAGGCACCTCTGAATGAGAGCTTTAGGTGAGTGATGTCTGAAGTCGGGCCCTGGAGAAAACAAAATAACCCTCGGGGTTCAAACCATTTCCTTTCCACAGAAATGTTTTCCTCTGAAGTCAAGTGGAGGAGAAGTAATCCTACTTTTACATCCTCCCCAAAAAGGTCAGTCACAGTCTGAAAGCCAAGAAAGCTCTTGTTTGCACTTTCAGATCTAATACAACACGGCCCTTTCTCAAAGTTAAATATAGCTTGTGATGACAAGACTGGAGAGTGATGTTTGGGTTTTTTTCTGTCCGTTTTTTTAGCTTATGGGAGTTGTCTAAAGACAGAAACACTACTTCAATTTGTTCAGCTAGTTGACACGAGCTCTGCAGGGGACACTGATTCAGAGCTGCCGCTTGGACGGTCCACCGCACGGAGGGGTCAAAGCTGAGGCTAAGAGAGAAAGCAGAGGATGTGGGTTGAAGTGTGCGGTGTTTCTGTTGGCTCCCAAAGAGTCTGGCTATAGTTTGTAAGGGGATGGAAAGAAGATGTACATTACTATGTACTATGTACATTTACTCAAGTACTGTATTTAGGTACAAATTTGGGGCTGTTCATGCAACTTTAGACTTCTACTCTACTACATCTCAAATATTTCCCTTTTTACTCCATTACATTTGCTCAACAGCGTTACTTTTCAGATTACTGTGTTTTTCATGTATCTCCGAATACATGAAAGAAGAAGAAGAGTAATTTTATTTTTGATATTTGAAGTGAATCATGCTCATAATACTGGCATACTTTTACTTGACTAAGGTTTTAAATGCAGGATTTTTAGCAGTGGTGTATTCTTACAGAGAGGTATTGGTACTTTTACCAAAATCCCATTCAGATCCCCTCTCCATTCTCATGGATATAACTTTTCTCGGATGTCTAGATCTATGATTACTGGGTCTGCACCATTACCACACCACCATACGCCTGCATTGTGCTGGATCTGCCACTAAATTTCAGCAGCAACAGCAGCATATACATTACCATGACCACATGGCACGCATAAACACAGACAATTCATGGGAGATTGATGAGGCAGAGATCTGATGAATGTCATACAGGCTTAAATAAAGTTATAAAGTGAACATTACTGTCCATGCAGGGAATTGTTTGTCAACTAGGACAGCAACTATGGCTTTTGCCCTGTTTGTTTTGTCAGCTGTGGTTGCTGCCACTGGCTGACAGATTACACTCCATTTAAACAGCTCTCCCAGCCCTCGCCACTATGTGTTAAGCGGTACACTCAAAATGGAGCAGACCCAGTGTCATCTGACTCCACCAAAATGCACAGACTTATTTTGTTGGGTGTCTATTAACCAATCGCAGTGTTCCACATCATCTAAAGTGGACTGCAGCAGAGCCACACCCCCTTTTTCAACAAGCATGGCTGACTGTGAGGTAAGGAGGAAGCGCACGGGACATTTAAACTGTCAGTCATATTGGTAAAGTACATAATTTAAAAAAAACTGTCACAGGAAATGGTTGGGGGTATCAGGAAATGAATAGGGAAATATTGTTTTGATTTATTCTGACTGATCTTATTTGATTTTCTAATGATACAATCATAATGTGTCCTACTGATTGTGTACACAGAATATTAATCTCAGGATGTTTTAAACACGTTTTCTGGAGATACTTCAGATATCGAGGAAAATACAATACGACAAAAATATATATAGTGTGTTTTAAAGCATCACTTTGTTCATAGATATGAGTTATCCATTCATGAAAAATCAATTAGCTCATGTTTTTGTCGAGGACATTTTTTACCACTTGTTGGTTTCCTGGTTCAGATTCTCCCTCCATTTGAATAAACAGAAAATATAACACATAATAAAGTATTTCAATCAAAAAAATATTTCTTGGTAATAATTAGAAATCCACCACAACAGTATTTTGTGTGTTTGAAACATAATTTGGCTCTAAATGAGTTAAGGACCACAATACTTCTTCCAACACTGAGTGTGTTGTTGTAAACTACACCTGTAATCTCACACTTAAATCTTTTAGGACGCAAGGCTATTCGCTTTCTTGCCAGGAGTTTGATGAGAAGATTGATACTGTTCTCACATTTGTCTGTTAAATGTGAAGCTACAGTCAAGAAATGGTTAGCTTTGCTTAATTTATCCTAACTTAGCACAAACCTCCAGAGAGTTACTGTGCCTGGCAATAGTTCGGCACCCCACTGCTACACCATAACATGATATTTTTACACTTTGTTTTTGGTACCAGTTAAACAAACAAGATAAAATAAAAGTTGATAACTTCTCATCTCATTTCCCAAAAATATTCCTTCAACCAATGACACGCTCTATTTGTCACTGTCAACAAAAGGCACAGATACCAGTAATGCATGTTCAGACAATACACAGCAACAGCAGTAATAAACACCCACTCACAGACTTCTCATATAGAGCAACATATTGGAAAAAATAGTAATAAAGAGAATGAAGTCTTGATAGGATATGAACACAAATAAACCATGTAGATGAAAACTGTAGAGAATTATTGTACTTATATTGTGAATAACAATGTAAACATCATTTTGTTGAAAGCAAAATACCCAGAGGGAGTCTCAGGAATATGATGATTGAAGGTTTTGCACCGAAAGTGAGGAATATGGAATTACAGCACAATATTATCTCTGGCAGCTCTGACTGAAATGCGCTGTGGTTTTTTCCCAACTGCTGCGGGCGATTAACAGCGTCTCCCCACAGAAGATCAGAGGACAGAAGGAGGAGATTACTGCATGTCACGGAGGAGTTACCATGGGGTCGGAGGTTTGGCACCCTTTGGTGTTTGTGAGTATGGATGTGGTGTGGTGCAGAATAGTAATGTAGTGTTAGTATTATTTTTTTTAATGTGTGTTTAAAAGCCTTGAGCTGCCTGGGGAGATTTAATGTCCGTGTCACTGGAATAAGCACATTGTTCAACTGAGATTATTTTTTGTCTGTGTTTTCACAACCTTTTAACCTTCACCAAGGTACAAGATGATCATGAGAGATGGAAACTTTAATTAATTAGAGGGAAAAAACACCCACACAGTAACTCTCACCATATATATACACATATACATATATATGTATATATATACGTGTGTGTGTGTGGTGTGGTGTTACTTTTTGTATAATTAAATCCACAGCCACATGTGATATCTCCACCAGCATATGGAGTTTATCGCTTTCTTTTGTCACATGACCTACAGTATATCCTTGACTTTGTTCCCTGATAAGTAATGAGTTTGCCAGGTAAACAGTCCTCTCTGCCTGTCACCACAAAACACCACAAAAACACAGGCTTTACTGGATGTAAAAAAAAATACATGATGTAGAAAAGATTCTTTGTTGCTTCTGTTACACATTTCACATCAAAACTTTGTCAAAATCGTCACCTTTTTCTCCAAACCACCCTCTACATTCTTTTTTTAAAACTTTATAATTATTGAATAAAATCATTAAAAGCTTTTTAGCACCAATATTCTGGACATTCAGTGATTCAGTCATTCTCTATTGATCCCAACATGACTACGAGTCCACAGCCATGCTAGCAGCTCTGTAAGGCACAGCACAGTGCTTTGTAGGGCTGCCCGCTAATAGTCAACCAAAGTCAGTCGACTAGAAAGGTCATAAGTCAGCAAGATTTCATTAGTCGCTTGGTAACAGAAAGAAAAAAAAAAAGAACTCTATTACTCTATTACAAAACCGATATTACTGGACCACATGGGGAATTTAATTTGAAAGGACAGACACGGGAAGTGGCCACGCTCAGCTGTCAGACAGGAGTCGCGTTAATTTATAGGGCTGGTTATTACACAGGGCAGGAAATCCAAAGTGTGGGATCATTTTAAGAAGGTGAAGGACAAACCCAAGGTGATATGTAAACTCTGCAGGCAAACATTTGCCTATCATACGTCCACTACAAACATGACGAATCATCTGACATGTCCATTACCCACTTAGCACAATCATTACTGCTTTGCCAACAACATCATCAACAGGCGGCTCGCTCAGTGTGTGACGTGCACTTGTAGATAAAATATATTAACATGTTAATTAGAGTTAATTAGTATGGTTTTGTATTTCACTGTGCTGTCAATGTTACTGATACTATTCCCTCTCAGACCTTGAACTCAACCATTGTTGCCCCGCCCAAAATACACAATTCAATAATCAAATTGATATTGTAAACATGTGGGTGACTAGTCGATTAATGGCCCTAAATGATAACTATTGGCTGACTAGGAAAATGTTTTAGTTTGGGGCAGCCCTAGTGCTTTGACCTAAATGCTTACATCAGCAGGCTCAAGTTGATAATGACGACATGCTGAATAAGTGATAATGAGCCCCTACAGGATGTTTCAATGTCATGATTGCAACGATTTACCTGTGCCGATATTCAACCAATCCCTGGGATCCCAGTGCGTAACCTGCCAATTTTGTCCCACAGTCACTGCAACTTTTTCTGCACATTAGAACAATAACTGTAGTTAGCTGTGAGTTTCACCAATCACACCAGCCCCCTGCATAATGTCACAAAACTCACTTTCATGTTTCTGGTTGTGATGATGCAGACATGTGACACGTATGTCTCACATTTACCAACAAAAATTACAGCTAAAGGCCACTCAAGGAAATTACCTGATGTCTGGGGGGGTAAACTGCTTTGCATGACATGCATCATTGTGGTGGAACACGAACGACATTGACACTTTTCTATCGTAAAATGCAGCTGGAGAATGACTGAAACGTGTGGACATGACAGAGGCTGCTGCACATGCGGAAAGAATCAAAGTAAGGTAGATAAAATATGCATGGTTTAATGGTAACATTAGTGTAGTAAAAATCAAACTCAAGACAATTTTTCTTCCAATTGAAACAAGTTTAACCTTCTTAGCTTGTTAGTTGTTTACAGACCTGTGCTGTAAAACTCCTACAGTTCTTGTGGCTTGAATAACTATAACTGTGCACTGCACATTAGCGACCGCCAATGTTCCTGTTCTGTTCTTACACACCGGCCTATTATCCAGCAGCTCAAGCATTCAAATCATCACAAAAGCCAAAAAATGACCATCCTGCCTATTTTAGAAGTCTTTGTCACATCTCACAGCTCGTTTTAATCTCATCACAGCATTTCTCCCTCTGCATTGTCCCTGTGAATGTGGGGGAAGGCTGGGTGTAATTTGTGAGAACAATTTTATCTGTTTTCCTTGGTTCCTTCTTTGCCTTATGATAAAAGTATTGTTGTCAGACCATCAAGCATAACAAATCTTTTCTTAACAAATTCCCTGAATGTTTGTGCCAAACCTATGACAGTGTTTTGATTTTAAATGATTACAATATTCTTTTTTTGTCCCCCCCCCCACGATGACATCTTCTGTCTTTTTGCAATAACAAATTTGACCTATTTGACTTAGAACAGTTTGAAACCAGTACCGCATGCTGATATAATGTTGACACAAGAGATATTCTTCTTGTGCCGGATCACAAATTAATTTCATTTGATGCTGTTTTTGCCACCACCTGCTCCCGTCACATCATCTCTGCAGCCAGGCTCTCTCCAACACCCGTGTAATTGAATCCTCTCTTCTCAACAATGAAGACCCATTCAGTCATTCCTGTTTATATATTTAATTTTTCCCCTGTTACTGAGAAAAGTGTGCAGTATTAAAACTAATCCATGGTGAAATGATTCAACACATGCTATCAGACAGGACTGACTGAAAAGCAGAATTTTGTAGAGCTCATTTATTCAGATATCACTTAGATGCAAGAGCTAGATAGCCTACTAACAATTGCCTTTAAACAATTATTGCCATTACAAAAACAAAAAACATTCTTGAAAAGGCTCTGTTTTAGCTCATGTCCCTGCACTAGCTAGTACTAACCTTCTCATCTCTGCAGCAGGTTTTGGTTCCACTTATATGTCAGACATTTCACAGCCTTTGTTGGATTAATCAATTGCAGGATCCCCCTGGGTTCAATTTCGGGTCCTTTGCTGTTCACTATAATAATCCATATACACATGTATTGACAAGTAAAACATCAGTTTGTTAAACTGGTCCTTTCTTTCATTTTTACTTGGTCCTTCTACAAGATTGTGCTGGCCTTACACCAAAGAACTTTTCAAGCACTTTCATTGGCGCAGACAAAGTTCTAATGTCTACATAAAATCTTGAGAGTTTTGCCTCAGTTAGTGCACACTCCTAGATTGTTTTGTGTAAGGTGGTCATAAAACTCTTGGCCAATGCAAATATTGAAGTTTGGTAATGTGAAAATGATCAAAAGCTAATAGCTGTGCGCTCTCCATTTCCAAACAGGAAGAAGCACGCCAGGTAGGACTGTAAACATGAGGCACACTGAATCTGAAAATGATGTGTACTGTTTTGCTGCAGTTCCCACGCTGAACAACATGTTTCCTTAAAACGGTATGCAACGTGCTTTGAGGTACATTTTCCCTTGTTTAGTGGGTGTGTCAGAGGTGTACTCAATCAGCAGCATGTATATAAACCAAATTCTAGGAAATCTTTACTTATTTTACATAATCTTTTTTTTTTATTTCACACTTGCTTTGAATTGAAGTGAATCAAACCCTGCTGTATTAAAAAGCAGTACACCAGTGTAACACAACAGGGCGTTCCATGCAGGACTGTTTTGTCTGGGCTGGAGGGGGACTTCAGGGAGGTGCAAAAATGTGAACATTTACAGTTGTTTTGGACTGTGAAAGAAGGAGAAACTGGTGGAATGATGGAGTGCACAAGGGTCGCTGTTTTATTCGGCGTGTATCTGATCCACCAACCAGCACTTATTTAGTAAGAAATCCACGGTCTCCTCCCACTAAAATGTACAGCTAACCAACACAGGCTAGTAGCAAGCTGAGACAACAAAATTCACAAGAATACTGTCGACATATGACGCCTTTTATAGTGATTATGCAATTGTTAATGTTATTTCTTAAAGGAAGTTTGGCATAATACTTTCCAGGAGCAGGAAGGGAAATGAAGAAATCTAGTTATAGCCTTGCCAATAGTGACCGTGCAAGATCCCCAGTTTGCAAAATCTCACAGTGTCGGACTAAAAACTCACGCTGTCTTACAATGTGAGAGAGCTTCAGACTTCTGCTTTTTTCTAAGTCTTTTCAAAGTCTTCCCGTGTATGTGAAGCATTAGGTGTGTTGAAAGGCTCACAACTACTGTGGTGATGAGTAATGATTGAAATCAGGTGTGCATCATCATGTCGCTTCAGCAGCAAGTGACTGGGCATTGTTACATATAGAGGAAAGAGGGATTCCAATGTTAAATTATATTAGATGATATTCTTCCAAAGTTTTCAGTTGTGTGCACTTTTCTGCATTCACAGCTAATTTAAATGCCAACAATAACTATGTATCCTAAATGACTGTTATTTTGTTTTTATGTGTCATCTTTGAATGCTTGCACATGTTGACTCACCCCCATGATTACCTAAGCAGGTGGTAGGTTCCAGCTTAGATGAGGTTAAAAAAGATCCACTCACTGGTGTGAAGTAAAAACAGGTGGAAGTTTGCTGAGAGGCTGTGTGCTCTATGTTTTACTCTATGTCAGCTCAACTTGTTTTTGTTGAACCTTGAGGGGGTAATTTTTGGCCTCTCTCTTCCACTTTTGTGAATAATTAAACTCTACCTTTTTTGAATGAAGTTCTTTCTTGAGAAGTTGCACTGCTCCCTGAGCCCCTTTTATCCAAATCCTAACAAGCCTGTAAAACCAACCTGTTTAACTTCTGAGATCGAAAAAAAAAAAGAACTCAGGGGGATGTGTCCATAAGCCCCCTCCTTTCCTCCAAATGCCAAACAACATACAGCATATGGCATTTGATTTTGGTATTGTTGCTTTGCAGCTGACACTCAAATAGGTCTCCATCCCAACATGACAGAAAATGCGAGCTAGCGCACAAACTTTCTGCGAATTAAAAAAGACCTCTTTCTCTGTGCATCACTTCCTCTATAAAGCCCATTTTAAAAGCACTGTATAAATGACCTTAATCTTAGTATTGTGCATGCTACACATGGACATTAATGTATGCACTGAAATCCTACAAATGTGAGCAGAACAGTTTCAGACACTTTAAAAAACTGGTCACATAATGACAACATGTAGGAATCTCTCTGACCTCAGAGAAATTTACAGAGTATCTCATCCTTTTGGTGTGGACCCAATGGAAAGACAACTACGTAGATTGTGCAACTTATTGCACGTTTCCACCCTGTTCTCTAAATAGACTCTTTCTGTCATCCACACCCATGAACCCAAAATGAGTCTCCACCCCATTTCAGTCCTGGGTGAAGACAGTTTCAGCACAGTTTCACTTCCCTTTAGCGCTGACATTTTCCCAGAGTTGAGAGTTGACAGCTCGTGTATCAAACCCTTCAAACACTTATCTCATCCTGCTTGTGTTTTAAGTGTGTATGCAGCCAGAGAGAACTGCCTCAACAAAAATACCCTGAGAGACAGAATGTTGCACTTTTGCAAAAAATATTACATATAAGATTGTAAATTCTAAAAACCCATTGTATGCCTATTGAGCACTAAAAGACAAATCCAAGCCTGGTGGACATTTTAAAGCATTTAACCAGTAAAGTGACAGATATTAGTTGGTGGAGAACAAAACAGAGCAAAAATAAGAGTAAATATTGGGCTGACATTCTTTGGGTGGCAAGAAAGATGACTCTAAATTAATGCTCATGTTTATTTCAGTCTGAAGGATGTGAGGGGGGCACGTCCCCCTCAATATTTAGAATAGCCTATGTGCATTTGTCCCGCCACCAATGAAAACATGAAAGTAGCAGAGGACTTTTATTTTGACAAACTGCTAAAGTGTGAGTCATTAATGTCACAGTCCCACTGGTAAAGTAGGTTATGGCAGGTATGCATCCTCAAAAACTGCAGCTGCAGTCTGCCATAAAACGGATGGAAGATGAAGCAACTATGCACAGTTGACGCAGGAAGAACCAGACATTTTTGCCATAAGTTGATGCATAAAAACTCACCAGAGTGCTGGAAATTAAGTGTTTTTTGACACTTGAAATTTCTTGGGAGAGGACCTACAGACCCCTCTTCAACTTTCTATGCAAAAAATTTAAAATTAAAATCCTATACTTGTACATGTCAAGTGTCCTTTCATTTAAGTAGCACCAAAATGGTCAGGCATCACTAATGCCACTTTGGTTGTGTTTGACAGGCTTTTGCATCAAAGCATCATGGGAATTTCTTGTGCAAGTTATATTATATTTTAGCTTGGGCCAATACACAAATTCACAGCACCAATTTGTCAAACGTTCACTTCGCAATAATAAGTTTATCATCCATGAGTTTGTCTTCCATTTCTGATTCTCGGAAACGTCAGACAAATCTCAACTAGATCTCTACGTTTATCTTTTGCAATAAAGTGTCACGCTAACTTCTCATATTTCTCAAATTTCACATCTCTGCATCATTCGTGTCACCTGGCACTAATTTGGGTCTGTTCACATCTTTACATCGACTTTGTATTAAATCACGCTGCACAAACACTTTGTGATGGTGTGAAGACACTATTAGAGTTATGCAGACAGTAGATCAGACAGTTTAGTTACTTCAGCCATTATTGTTTCCCCATCTGGTTTGCCAATACAGCACTGTCAATTCAGTTTACACTTTATGCAAAAAAAAATTATGAAATTTCATATTTTCATTCGTTTTGACTGCAAACTCACAAATAAAACTGTGTATAATACTGTAACTGGTGGCTGACATTTCCTCATCCAAACCTCCCATTTCTCATACATCGTCTTACCGCCCCGAGGGGCTGCAAGTACAATTTCAGCTTACCTTGCTCCATTTCCATCAGCTTTCCTCCAGTTGCCTCCTCTCTCCAGCCTCTCTGTCTCAGCACAAGTGTGACCGCTCTTACTCTTTTTTTCAGTGTTTGCCGCTTTGTTGTTAATGTGTTTCAAAAACTTCCTCTCATGGTTATCAACACAGTAATAAACACCAAAGCAGCATCCTCTCATTGATTTTCCTGCAGTGAACAATCATTTCATTAAGATTCTTCTTGTTTATCTGTGTGCGTGTGTGTGTGTGTGTGTGACCTTGCTTGTAATCTGCCATCTGGACGAAATGCTGAGCACAGCCTTCATACAAATGGACAGTGGGAGAGAATTTCTCGCTGTTCTCTGCACTGGAAAGCTGTGTTTAAAAAGGCTTCATCTGCACTCTCCAACTTCCCCTTCCTCCAACAGCTAAGCTTAGATTTCTACATCATGCTTTCCCTCAAAATAAAAGATTCTTTTTTATAATCCTGTGTTTACTGGGACTCAAGGTAAGTAGTGTCATTGTGTTTTCTGGGTGATATTGGACAATACAATGCTGTGTTTTTTATGTAAAGTTGTATGTTGTTGGGCTGTATTTGACTCAGTATTAGTTGAATCACATTTGGCTATTCAATACAAATAATCGACTATTGGTTTCTTCTTTTCCATGTAGAATTAAAGATTTTGAAAGGGGTTCAGCGGAACGTTTAGTGGGACAGTGACATTCATATAATGTAATAAACAAGCTAACTGCGTTGGTGACAGATCGGAAATGTGCAATAAGAATATGTTATTTCTAAGCCTTATGGGGCAAAGCCTCTCCTCCTCAGTTCAGCTGCCTCCGTGTATGCAGCTGCCTGTACCACAGAGCAGCATGAAAAGCTGGGGACCAAAATGTCCTGAAGCGGGATTTACACAGCAGAGCCTACGCTGTTGTGAGCATTTATACTTGTGCAGTGGTGTGTTTCTGTGAAGTACTGTAAAGTGTAGTTGATTCAAAACACACTCAAAACACACATTAAACATGACTTAATAGCGACAGTTTCAAACACAAGTACACCAATCAGCATGTTGTGTTGCACTGAGTTGTCAGGAGTTACATAGACAGCACAAGTACGCTGCCCATTGACCTTTATAGAGGTCTTAAGGAAGCATAACTATTGATATATTTTGACCCAGATCAGGAGACGTGGTCGCTTGTGTGCTATGCAGATCCCATGATGGTCAAAGATTGTTCATGCAGTAAAAAAGCTTTATCCATCCAAGAGTGCTGCATTTACACAACTCCCTTGAGGTTCCACTAATGCATTTGCCAGTCCTCCTGGAGTCCAGAAATACACACACAACATAAAACATAAAAAGACACATTCAAAGATGTCAACACATATTACTTTGAAAATTGCATGCTTTAAACTTTTTGTATAAATTTGAATGACTGGTCGAGGCCCAAAGAGGTAAAAGTGTTCCATATTTCACACAAAAGTTCAGAGAAAATTGCAAAAACTCTATTTTCATAGAACGGTTCTTGTGATATCCTACAAATTTCCGACCCACTAATGACATTACATCCTTAACCTACAGTGACTCCTTCTATTCTGGCTCCCAGTAACACAAGACAACATATTTAGACTCCTATGTAGCCTACAGGCCTTTGATAGTGAGTTGTGTTTTGCCTCCAGCTAACAAACTGACGTCACTGTGACGTCGGCCCTAAAAGGGTCTATAGGTGCCAGCCATTTCCACACTGTCCCAGGTCTTTCTTGTCACATGCGTCTTGTACAGTTTGTTTACAGTTGCTGATTCTGATTCTTTCAAATGTGGCAGCTTGTCATTTCCATTTTTACTTTGACTACGTTAGCTTATTGACACTAACGCTGCAATCATACTGATATTAAGTACTTTTACATGCACAAAATATTTAGTTATTTTCCCTTACTCTGAACAAGACAATATTCCTACCAAGGTTTTTAACATGGCAAATAAAAAACAAATATTCCATTAATATTCCCGTTTACATGCAGCCGTGCAAACTCCAATTAACGTACCTTAAAATGACATTTATCACATCAAAATATGGGACAGCGGAGCTGCTTGTCATTTTGTTTCTTTAAATTTAAATAGAATATTTTTTTTTTTTTCGGAGTTTTCTACTGGTGGCAGACTTGGTGGACCATGTGAGCACAGCCTCTCTCTTTCTTGCCTCTATCTACCTTCTTGAAAAGGTTAATGTTGTGATATTTGCGCATATCCAAAAACCTGCTGATATCAAAGTCTTTCATAATGTTAAAAAGTAGGTGTGTTTCTCCTCCCAACCAGAAATGTTGGCTTTTCTTTTGGGCATGCATTTCTACACCAGCCTTGCAAACTGTTGGCGAGTTGGTTTACACACAACGTACCCATGACAATGCATGGAACCAGCCGTAAATGGGCAAAAGGCAGTGTGTTGCAAAGTGTGGTAAAAACCTCAACTGAGACACATTTTCTAAATGCTCTGTATATATGTCCAAAGAATGCTATTAAAACCCAACTAATACCGACTTTATCCGTCTAATTCGGAATATCCAAAGTGAATATGCTCTTTACGTGACCTGCATCAAATTCAAAATATTGTTATATTTGGAATAACAGTGGAATGTTATTGTGCATGTAACATTAACTGTAGTCATTGTCAAATAAGGAGAGGATAGACAGGCTCAACAACCACAAGTTGAGCAAAATTCCCACAAAATATCAGTCATAAAAGTTCTGTTGTTTATTATTTGTTAGGCTGCACACGTTCTTTTGGTAACTTTCACTTCCAGGTAGTAATTGGCACAGGTGTGGGTGTGGTGTCACATTATTTTTCCTGTTCATTCACTGGCGTGGTGGCTTTTAGACAAAGTGGGTGAGTGCTGGCTCCGATATTTTCTGTTGACCGTTGTCACATAAATACCGCAATCACAAAATCAGAAGACATAATATTTAATTTTGCTGTAGTTATCTCAGTTGTTTGTTTAATAAATCATCATAAAAACGTAGCTTTAGACTTTAGCATGGAATTTATTAAACGAGTCACAGTAAAGAGCCTACTCAGCCTCTTAGCAGGCTTTTTTCATCGATAAAAGTCACAACATGGAATTTAAATCTTTACACCTCAGCTAAAAAAGATGTAATTGAAAATGTCATTTTAGAACTTTTTTTTAGATGCACATGATTTCGTCTTGCTGTGCTCTGTTAGTTTTGCTATTTAGTTGTGTCATTCGCATTATTTCTGCCTCATCCTAAAAACGTTTACAGATTTGTTTGATCAGAATAGCTCAGAAAAATCTGCATTACATATGTGTGTGTCTGGATTGGAGGGTGACCGAGGTAGAGGGTGAAACAATGGCTGGGTCTGAGGCTATGGCTGTTCTTGAGCCTGTGACTATGGCTGAGCCTGAATCTGTGTGTCTGAGCCTGAGCCTATGGCTGTGGCTGCTGCACATGGGGTACAGGCTCAAGCAGCTGCACCATTAGTGAATTGAATACTCCGATCCCAGCCGAGTGGTTGGACTCCATTTGTGTTTCAGTCGGTGCAAAGGGGGAGCCCATCGCTGTGGTCACTGTCGTTGCAGAGTTCGGACGGTCAAATTCATACAGTTCATACAGGTAAAACTTGTCACACACATGCACAGTCACTGAAGCCTTTGTGTAAGGATGCCATATCAGAACAGTCTGTCTGGGAGGAGCCTCCATCATACCTGTCTGCAAAGTAGAAGGCTCTGGCACATCTGTCTGTGTGTCAGGAGCCTTTGTGACACCTGTGTATACTGGGGTTACACTGAGCTTCTTGGCTTGCTGGGTGACCTGTCCAGACATAGATGCAGATGCTGCAATAGGAACCAACAAAAGTCACTTTTCAGTGACTTTTATTTATAAACTCAAGTGTAGTGATGTCAACTTGTATGAGTTGTGTGTCAGCAGAGGGTACATACGTAACTGGATGACCAGTCGGGGTGTCACTGTGGAGCCGTCTCTCTTTGTTGGCCTCTTCAAAATACTTGGCCTGCTCCTCCTTCGACAGTGCCTTCCACTGCAGACACACGATCACACACTGTCAGCACATACACTAACACACAACTACAGCCCGTATGAAAACACATTAGCAGATGCATAAATATGCACATAGATCCACATTAATGAGAGCAGAGCACCAAACTCCCACAGTGTATTTGTGTCATAACATGCTGGAAATCCCCAGTTTAAATTTAGATGTGTTTCAAAAATTATTGTCAAGATGTGAAGATTTAGCGTCAGAGAAAATTGTTTTCTTGGACACCGGAGCTACATACAGAATAATGTTGTCTGTGCAATATTTCACCAAACTGTCTTGAAGGTTGTGAAACACTCAGTGTCTCAGAGAGCAAAAACACTCACCCTCTGTTCCTGGATAGTATTCACCACCACACTTCCTCTAAGGTCAAATTCGGCTACAACACTTGGTCTCTGTTCCTTTATGAACAGCATGAAGGCCATTGGCAGCTTCTTTATATACAGACGATCATCATTCTGGCCTTCACGCTCTCTCTTTCTGTGGTAATACAGAAAAAAATAGACAAATAACAAGACACATGCAGTCAAACAGCAACTGCAAGAAATGAAAGTAAATGGGGTCCAGTAATAATCTGGTGACCACTGCCACAGATCATGAGCCGGTCATTAAGAAGAAAAGTACATTTTGACCGAAACTGGCCAGCGTTGACTTTGACTCTGAGGTGTTTGGTTGTGAAGCAGCATAGTTCAAGTAAAAACATCTGCTGGAATCTCATACAGCACCTCATCATTCGATAAAGCAAGGCAGAAAGAAAGATGCTGCAGATGACTAGAACCAAATGGTATTAGCTGGAGAACACAATGGGACAATAGCATGAAGCCTCACCTAGTCCAAATTCAAAAAAGATACCAGTATTACGGAAAATAAACATTTTACACATGTCCCTCTGAAGATGAGGAGTGTCATTGACTACAAGACCCATAAGCCCTTGGGCCAATCGCTGGCTATTAATTGGCTCTGTAACCTCTCTCACCTTATATGCATCTTTTTTTGATGCAGGCATTGATAAAACTCTAATTATACCCAACCCTAACCTACTCCTAGTATCTTGCCTGTCCCTGGTTATGAGCACCTGCCTGACTCTGCAGGTGACCAGGCAGCATGACATTTTGTAGTTCTACAGGAGCAGCCTGTCCAACGTTCAGATGTGAAGCAACCATTGATTGAGCTGGCTGTTCAGACTTGTGTGAAGCTGCTTCCAGGGGGAAGCACCCATCGTATCCTCCGCTCAGACTTGGCTGAGGGTGGATGTCAAATTGTCACCCAGCAGGGACGGCAGAAGAAGAAGGTGGAGGTGAAGGATTGGATTCTTTCATGAAATTACCAACCACTGCCTGGAGTGTGAAAAGCACGTCTCTGTACTCCATCTCCTCCACAGCATGATGAAATTCTGCACTCAGATTTGTGTTGCTGTCAGACATTTTGTGTGCCGTTCTGTTTTGTTCTCTCTGAACTTGTTCAGAAGAATAGTCTGATGGTTGCTGTTACACACATTGATAAGAAGCTGATTTGAGACACTCTTATGGGAAGTAAAATCAGGGATAAAAGCACCAGGTGTGAATTAGATTCTTTGTTAGAGTCTAAATGAAAAGGAGCAGCACTTGTGTGTGCTTGACAGTAAAAGTCCTCAATTAGCTCGCTGAGAGTGAATCATGGATACCACTACTGGTAGTATGAATGATAATAGCTGAATGAGATCAAACAAGTAAACACACACACACACTTAAACAAACAAGAGTCTATTACTGAAAGAAGCGTAACATCACACTGTGACTGGAGGGAAAGTTCCCACTGTAAAAAAATACTCCTACAATTACATATATATATTTTCCATTTCTGTTACTTTCTACTTATACTTTACTACATTTCATAGGAAAATACTGGACATTTTACTTGACTGCATTTATAGACCTTTTTAGGGCCGACGTCACAGTGATGTCAGTTTGTTAGCTGGAGGCTATAGCTGTAGCCCACATAAGAGTCTTAAAATGTTGTCTTGTTGTGTTATTGGGAGCCAGAATAGAAGGAGTCATGGCTTAAAACTTAAATTTTATCCCATACCAGCTGCCACTGCCCGTCAACAAAAACGAAGACAACTATGGGTAAATGCAATACGGTGGAAGGAGTGGACGGAGGCGAGCATCAAAAATGCTAAAGTGTGCAGCACTTTATATCAGGTTAGGGAAAAAATATTTACTGTTTTACTGATGAATAATGTTGTGTGTATTAAGGGCTATCATCTCCACCTAATCAGACATGTGATTGGCTAAAGTCTCACGTTATGGCCTAAATTTTGTGATGCCTGAAAACAGAGCCAAGAGGAGGTGCAGGAGTCTAATTTTCTCTCAGTCCACTTGAATCACAATATGTTAAAACTTTATTGTGGGATTTTTGCCCGATGACGCACACCACAAAACTGCATACCCCAGCTTTAAGTAAGGATCTGAAAACTTACTTCACCTCTGTAACGCTTTAGTTGGCAGTTACAGATTAGCAGTAATGAGCTGAGCTGCTGGTCAAAGGCAGTCACATACTGTACATCTTCACTTTCCAGACAGACACATACAAAACGCTGAACAATACGAAAAAGCTGTAAATGCTGAATGATGGAGTGTTGGAGGGTTACAAGTTCAAGTCGTCTTTATTACATTATGCTAAAGCATGAGTCAGCATTAAAGTCCATACTCCGTCCCTTTGCTTCCCTGTTCATTAAATGAGATACCTGCCACCTCTTATCAGACCCCATGTGCCTGGTTTTAATTTGTGTGTGTGTGCCTGACAGTAATAATAGCAGTGACACGCAGAGCGGTGAGTCAGTCAGTATATCCTCACTCAGCTGTGCTGTTTCAGCTCTCTGCAAATCTGATACGTTTTCACACTCAATTTATTTCATCACATCCCGAAGAGAAATCGAATTTGACTGCAGCATGAGGGGCATCCTTGAAAGAGAATTATAACAACACGACAAAAATACAATCGAAGCTTCTTCTCAAATTCAGCTTCACCTTTCTACCTTCTCCTCACTCCTGGATTATTAAGAAGATTATTCATTTCTGTTCTATGTCCTTCTTACCTGTATACAAATAGCACAGTAAAATAATTACAGGGTCAGACTTTGCCCCAGTGCCTCATGTATTGCTGTACTAGCGAAGTGCTGTGTTTACTCATTACTGATGGGTGAAAAACCACAGGGTCACCAATGATACCCCGTGTTATTTTTCATATCATTGCTTTGTATTGACGTAGATTTCAAGGGGGACACAGGGGACATGTCTTGCTCAATAATTAAAGCATTTGTACCCCAATAAAAACATTAAAGTGACAGCGAAGATTTATTTTGACAAAATTAAAGACATTTACACCATTAATTATGCAGAAAAGGCAAAAAATGTACATAAAAATTCACAAGAATGCAGGAAAATTAAATGTTTAAGGGCTCAGAATTTTCTGGAGGAGGACCCTCAGAGCCCCTATGTCCCCATCATACTCCCCCACCAGTATTGAAACGAAACCTACACCCTCAGAGTATCTACCCAAACTAAAGAATTTCATGGTTGCAAACTGCCATGATCTACTGTTGGTCTTTAAACACATTTAACATTTCACCATTTCTTACTACTTAATAATAAATTAAAGGTCTTGGGTATAGGATTTAGTGGCATCTGTGGGTGAGGTTGCAGATTGCAAACCTCACCGCCTAAATGGCCCTATCTGGAGCCAGTGTTGGATTTGTCCATTCTGGGCTACTGTAGAAACAACATGGCAGACTCTGTGGAAAAGGACCCCCTCTGTATGTAGACAAAATGGCTCGATCTAAGGTAACAAAAATGCAATGTTACTTAGTTTCAGGTGATTATACACTGATGAATATGAATATTATATTCCCTTTCTGCCAATATATCCAACTAAATCATACAAACTGGACCTTTATTAATAAGTGCAATTGTTTGTAGTTTTGAATGCCTTGTGCACATCATTGCATGCAATACATTTGTTTTAAGGCAAAACTTGAGCTTGCTGTGTCTGACAGTTGGTCAAAAATAACATAATTATAATAATAATAATGTAAATAACAGTCTAGATTGGGTTAATAATCCCACCATAATTAAAAAAAAAGCCTGATGGGCAACAATGTGGTACACTGATACTGTGTGAAGGTAACCTAGTAATGTGTTGGTGACCAAACTGGGTCAGTTTTGTCATTATTATTATCATTTCCAATTTTCATTCCCCACCATTTAAAATCAGTTACGTGTTCATTCTTTCCCCTCTGAATATATTTCCTAGCTGTCCCACCAAGAAGTTCCACTGTTAGAGACTTCCAGGAGAATATATAATGCCTTTTTAAATCCACACGACTCCCTCCGGTCACACTTTTTCCAAATTAATTCCTCCCTCATGGAGATGAATCAGATTATTCAGGGTGCAGTGACAAATTGATTGGAGTGATGCTGAAGCAGCATGTGCACCACTCTCTGGAGGGGCACGTAGCGGGAAAACATCCCGTCTCATTTGCAGCACTCAATCTCCTACTTGTCACAAAGGAAAGTGTGCACACACACACACATACACGCACACATCATGCCATGAACACATACACACACTTAAGCCAAGGAGCATTGATTTATCTGTTTCTCTCAGACTGATTTATGTCTTTTAATTTGTCCTCTCTTTTTTTTTATCAGAGGGGGTGACTGTATCATTGAAGCAACTTTGTCATGTTGCCAGGCAGCAGCCACACAAAGCCCCATTCATTCACTATCTCCACATCAAACTCCACATCACAAGATAATGTTCTCTGGTTGTTGTCTTAAAGCGTCAATGAGCCGCAAAGCTGTTACTGCAGCTGCTTGCCCCACAGTATCATCAACCCATCAGGCTCATACAAATAGATGACTGTGCTTTGACTGTGGCCTGTCTCTGACCTCAGAGAGTCATTTGTCTGGTCCCTCTTATTTTTGAAAATTCTCATTCTGTCTGAGTTTGTCCTCCTGCTCCTATTACTTTTTGTCCTGTCCTCCTATTTCCTCTTTTTCTCACTCCTCTTTCATACAGTATAATGCATCTTTTTATGTCTTTATACCGCTTCTCTCTAAAATCTTCCCCCCTTTACCGTTTTTTCCCACCGTCTCCTATTCATCCACTTTTCGGTCTAATTTTTCTCCACAATCGTGCCTTGAATGCATCTCTAGCACACCTGTTTGTCTGTCCCCACCTGGGGTTTCTTCGTTAGATTACACTGTAATTGACGGAGGCAGATGTAACCTGAAAGGCAGAACATGACGACTTAATCTGTTTACTCTAATCAACTCACAGAGTCATTTCACTCAACGATGCAGCTGCCAGGAGTGCACACATTCACAAAGACACATCTCACCACGTCTTATAATGTCACATCAGGAATGTTTGATGTGGATATAGTTGCAGTTTCATGTGGAGAATCGTGGAAATATCATGAAAATCATTCAAAGTCCATCACACTTTACATAAACATTTTCTTTTGTTGTCAGAGGTACAGAAAAAAAAGTGTGTTCTTCATGAACACACTTTGAAAGCTTTATGTGCAACGTGGATTAGATCTGAGAGTAGTATTTAAGCCAAACATGACATGAACACCTTGTCCTCCTGGTAACAGTGTCTGTTACATAAGAAAAAATTGTTTTGCTTTTGTTGAAACCGTCTCCTGCTTGAATCAAAGGCACCCAGGGGAAATACCTAAAATATTGTCTGTGCCCAGTGATCCAGTCCAGGATACAATAAGTCTCCTGTGGTAATACTTTAATTGTGAAAACAAATATCTGCCTGAAAAGTTATGTTTGGCTGAGATTTACAACTTTTCACTTTAAGTTAGTCAGCTGTACTTCTGTCTGTAAAATCACAGCAGGTCTAATGATGCCTAAATCCTTTAATACCTTACTGTTTTTACAGCTGCGTACGTGTACCCAATAACTTTATTTGACCGAAATAACCCAGTACCAAGTAGTATCAAAATGTCTCTAGTCCAACAATACCTGCATCCAATCCTTTTTTTGCGGCAGGTGCTGTCTCTGGAGCCACTCTCCTCCTGTGAACGTTCAGTTCAGCATCTGCTCCGTTAGCACAGGATCACATGGCAGCAGCAGCTAACATCCAACACTGAGCCTTTAAACAGTCTCAACAAACTCACAAAGAAATGTCTTGACTGTATCATTCAACCAGTTAATAACCGTTAGCATCACATGGCTAACATTATCTAACAGTTAGCCCTGTTACTGTGTGAGTGTGGCTGGACGGACTGTCCCCAGCATGGAGCTCACATTCCCGCAGCAGCAGTATATTTGATGGAGATGTTTGCAGATGTTTGCTCACTGTGTCGTGATGCCACCAAAATGTTTGAAAGTATGACAACACTACACACCACCCCGTTCACATTACGGGTATTAAATGAAGTATTCTCCTGGTATCTGTATCACTTTAAGGGTACTAGTACTCTGTCCAGGTAATTTAATTTTTTAAACAATATTAAGCCTTAACTGTTTCACAGCAATTTTAATGAAAAATAGTTTATAGTAACCATAGTATGTATTATAATTTTAGTGTACAAGAAGCTGTTTTCTGCAGCTACTTACATCTGAAGATGTCATCCATCTAAATGCATTTTGGACCACAAACAAAAACCATCATCAGTCCACAGTTCAATGAGGCTGCTGAGCTAAATACTAATACTGGCATGCTTAAAAGTTGCCATATAGTGAGAATAACAGTCAGGGAATCACCCAAGTGATTACAGTTTGTCCTGAGGGGAACATGAATGTGTGAACCAAATGTCATGATGGTCCTTCCAATAGCAGCTGAGATATTTCACTCAAAGCCATAAATGCAACATACGCAGTGCCGAAAATGACCATGAATGTCCGCACAAAATTTCATGTCAACCCAGTGAATAGTTGTTGAGATATTTTAATCAGACACAAAGTCACCAGAACAAAGATATGCCACAGAGATCCACTGACATGTTTATCAGTTCAAATTAATGTGAACACTTAAGTTGTTGGCTTCAAAAGCAGACACTGGAATTACTGGCACAAATAAAACAGTCACCTCTGAGTAAGCCGCTGTCTGCACATTTCATGAGCCAACTTGTAACAAGTATCCTTTCTAATCCTGAATCCTGGTGGAGAGTAAATAAAATACATGGGTGTTATCAAATGGAAAATACATACCACATAAACAACAGTAAGTGCAACCCTCATAACAAGCAAGTCACACAAAGTATGGGTATAATTTAAATTGTTTACTTGTTAGCAGGCTACTTAGATACATGCGGCCCTCATCTCATTGAAGAATACCACCCAAGTCTTGGTCATTGTGTAAATAGCAGATGCTCACCACCTCCACATCACATGTTTGTAGGAGTGCGGCTGAAAATAAAAAAAACAACATTTTACAAAGACTGCAAAATGGAATTGTATCAGAAGCTTTAAGATCACATGAAACTGTAATCTTAAAATGTTAAATCAATGGCACAGTCGATCATTGCATATATACACATACACACACGCACACAGAAGGAGACAAAAGAGTGCAATTCATTGTACAGCAGGGGGAGTTGATTCTGATCAAAGGATAATAGATGAAAACACTGTTGTTGGTCTCTCTACGTTTCTCCTAACGTCTTATCTCTCTGGATTCTTTAACATCTCTCCCTGTCTGATAAAAAATGCGCCACAAGAGATTGTTCTTTCGTCCTCCTCCTCATCTTGTATTATCTGAATATAAAAAGGAAGGGACATCAGTGTGTGTGTGTGTGTGTGTGTGTGTGTGTGTGTGTGTGTGTGTGTTCACTTGGCATGGATGAATGAATGAATGAATGAATGAGTAACCACTTACAAAAAAATACGTAATGAAAAAAACACCGGGCCTTGGTCCTTACTTTTATTTAAACAAACATGAACCTTGATCAGTGTTTAGCAGTGACAGATTTTAACCTTGTTTTATAATGTATTCTTCTTATTCTTCTCTAATGACACTGAAAGATAGGAAAAAGAGAAACTGTAGTTTTGGTGGTGTGTTTATGAAAGGGTTTCAGCATGGATAGATTACTGAAAGAGCCCAGTGGGCACAGGCCCAGGAACCCAATGTGTCAGGGGGCCCCTGGGCCTTCACCTGCAAGATGTCACTCAAAGTAACATGTACGGACCAGGAGTGACACAAGGAGGCACAGAAGGACCGCAAATAGATGCAAAGGACACAAAATTACCTCAAAGAGACACTAAATAACTACAAATATGGGGGAAACAACCACAAAGAGACACAAAACAATAAAAAAAAGACACAAACTACCCCAGAGACACAAAAATCTGCAAAAAGAGGGGTAAAGAGACAAATAATGACCAAAAAAGACACAAATTGACATTAAAGAGACCAAAACACCAAATGACTACAAAAAGGGAAAGAACAACAAAAAAACACACAAAATTACCTCAGAGACATAAAATCTGTTTGAAAAAAGAGCAAAACTGCCACAAAGACAAAAATGGTAAAAAAAAAAAAAGAGAGACAAACTGACCTCAAAGAGACAAAATAACTAGAAACAGGGACAAAACCATCACAAAGAGACAAAAAAGCAACCAAAAAAAGACATAAAATAACTTCAGAGACACACAAAACACCAACAAAAAGACACAAAAGGACTACACACAAAATAACTACAAAGAGATGCACAACAACAACAGCAACAACAACCACAAAGTCTGTGTGTCTTGGTCCAGTGTAGAAGAGGCAATAGGGCCTTTTACATGTCCACGCCCAAGGGCCCATCGTCTCATGATCCGCCCGTGTGTGGTCATATCTGTTCGTGGGTGCTTTTTTCATACGTGTGCCTCAAAGCGCCAGAGTCAACATGTATCCCCCTGTTCAAGGGCAAAGCTCTGTCGTTAGTTATGGTAATGAGTCATAGAATAATAAAGAGCGGCCGTCACGCAGGGACGTCAATGCGGAGGACAGATTTGATTGTCACACTGCAAGAGGACGAGCCTGCAGCCTTGACTGCGACAGCATGAGTGACACTTTTCATCCAGTCTCTTCCTGTGTGACACTCAGATGTCCACGGCTTCCTCTTGATCCTGCATTACATTCAGATAACACAGAAGAAAATTCAAAGCACACCACTTTAAACACTTGAAAGGGGCAAAACTCTTGTATTAGCGTTCAATTACATCATAGCTCTCCTGCGGTGCAAAACAACTGACGCACAAGAAGTTGGGGAAGATGGGGAATATCTTTGCATTCTCATGAATGCTAATTAATGCTAACTATGAATGCTAACAAGGTAGCCGCCCGTTGACGCAGCTGTTAATTGTCTATGAACAATAGTTGCAATAGGCTCTGTTTCTGTTTAACACAACAATAATAGTGATGTCAGCCTTTATGTCTCTCTTTGCTTCTGTATATCTGCACCATTGTTTCAAAGTTACATCGATGAGACAAAATGTGATAGATGACTTTAAATATATACAATAGAAGCAACAGGAGAACATACTTCAATTTATTCCACATTTTAAGTGTCCCTGTTGAGTCGCCTAATGTCCTCATTAACATACATTAAAGTTTTTTCCATCTATGAAGAGCAGGGGATGAGTGGGAGGGATAAGAGGCTGAGAATAGAGGTGACAAGGGACAGAGAACTGCAAGAACAATCAGTATTTTCCTTTGTAGAGGAGAGGAGCAGAGAAAATATTACACAAATAAGAGAATGACGCATTTATGAAAGTCTCTCCGCTTTCAATATTACATCTGTATCCCTGTGTACACTAGCTAGAGACGGGGGAAGCCTTCCAGCTACAGCTTTACTTGGGTGATTGATGGCTGTAGTGATTGGGAATCCCTGCCCGAAGCACCTGCTCACCTCATGTTCCCAGGGAAACAGACTTCTGTGCATATGCATGTGACGGTTCATGCCACACGAACAGAGATGTGTGTGTGTGTGTGTGCATGTGCAAAATGTCCCCATCTGCTAAATCTGATCCAAACGGTCAGAGTGACATTTAAAAGGAAGGATGTGGTTATTACATGGATGCATCAGACAATCTTAATCCCATCTCTGAGAGACACAGAGACCTCATGAATAACTGACATCTGTTCCTCTGATCCTCCCATAGCCCCAGGAAGCCATCGACAGCCAGAGAGGCTGGGAAGAAGGGAAAGAATCTGATTTGCATAGCTGCTGCTTAACTGGCTTGTTCTACAGATGAGAGTAATTATGTCGAATCATTCCATAAAACTGCGCATTGTGTGCGCAGGGTCATAAGATTATGTAGGAAATCACCGCAGAGACGGATAATGAGCCAAAAAGATATTGACAAGTTAATGTAAGTATAGAGAAAGCTGGAAGACACATGATACCTGGCTTCATTTATTCATTCAGTTAGTCATCCGTGTCTCCATCTGAGGGATTTCCTCTTCAGTAACATAGTAACATCACCTCATTTAGCATGTGCGTATGCTATAGTATGGAGTAGATCCCTGCATTTCAGTTACACTATTTATATGCTAGAGAGGCCTTTTCACCAAATAAATAAGTCTAGTGATAATGTATATGTTTTCATTCTCAAAAAATCCCATGAAAATACAACAAACAACAATGAATTTATCCTACAAACTTGTATAATTCTGCCATTTATTTCATTCTCACATGCATCTTCCTGCTGCTGCAAACTTGCATCAAATGTGTATTAATCCACAGCTGAAAATAGTCCTCAACAAATGTACAATTTACCCATATTAGAGTAGCATTTGCTAAAATTTATAGTGCCCCGGTGATTAAGGAAAGTATGTAGTATTTTTAAACAAGTAGTGTGGCAGGTACAATGTTTAGCATATTAAAAATCATAGTTTAGTGTGTTAGCTAACATTGGGTATCAATCCAACAAGTCCCCCGACTCATACGACCACAAAGGTCGTATGTTCCTCCCTCTAAATACCCATAGAAGCATTTCCTAAATTAGTGCACCAAACGATGGATTACAGAATATCTTACACATGACCGTTAATGATCGCAAATTTAAACATGCAGGTAACGTTGTGAAACTGTCACAGTTCCACCAAAAATACATGGTTATATTTAGAAAAAAATCATGGTTTGACTTAAGGTAATATAAAGCTACATATTACGCGTAACATATGTTGACATACATTATAATAACTAAACCATGCCTCTACCCGGCTGGCCATCAACATCTTTCATTGCTGCTATTTGGTTGACTTTAGGTTGTGGTGTTGGGTGACCAAAATTCAATGTCAGGACATCTGATGCCAGCACCAACTGATATACTGATGACAGATGTCATTGATATTTTGTTGGTTTTACGTTGTGTTGTTAAGTAACCAGAATCCAAAGTCTTCCAAAGTCTTATGCCAACATCGTCTTGATGGAGAATATCAACATTTAGTCATAAAGTTTGGAGAACGAAACCAAACGTTTGCAAAATATTGCAATGTTAATGTCGACACATTGTAAATTATAACATTGGTAGACACTGAAAAATTTCAACAGTCCAATGTTCATTCTAACCAAAATTTAACATCTGTCTGACGTGAGAGTCCAACATGTTCCTGATGTCATTTTGACGTCTGGTGTCAGCTGGGTAGTTTTCACACAGGACACAGATATCAGTCTCCTGGATGAAAGTCGTGTGCTTGTTTGACTCAGTCACCTCCCCTTGGTGGACTTCTGCCTTACGTGAACTTTCTCACTCTTTGTAATTACTGTGTAGCAATTACAATCGCCACTAGAGGTCACCGCCAAGCAAAGAAAAAGCCTGTAAATATGGGTTGTAATGTTTCCGTGTAAAAATTGATCTATGTGGTTTTATTTTAGAGGAGGACAATTTTATTTAATTATATAGTACTCTGATGCTCATGTTAATGTCGTTGCAGGAATTTGGTCTTTAAACTAATTACTAGACAAATTAATTTTTTGACCCGATGGTTGTGGTTGATGGAAAGTTAAAAAATCACCAATGTTATGACAGTTATTCATCCAACTGTTTAAAACCACAAATATTAACTTAATATAATGGTGTTGGTAAAGGAAAAGTCTCAGGAACACCAAAGTCATTGAGATTTGTCCTCTGAATGAGAACCATTAATATCTGTACAAAATATTTTGGTAATATAAACAGGAGTTGTTGAGATTTTTTCGTCTGGAGTAAAGTGGTAGACAGTACTGCCATCCCAAGAGTCATGGTGCTAACATGGCAAAAAATTAAACTGTATATTTATGACATGTTTTAAAGATGTCTTAGTTTCAGTAGAAATCGATAGGCTTAGGGCCGAGAGCCACAGATTGGCTTAGACTGACAAAATGTTGTTTTTTGTCTTCTTGTAGGTTTTGTTTTGAAAAATGAAAGATGTTGGCAGCTTTATACTTCAGTTTCTATCACGAATCTGTTGTTTTTTTGTCTCTGCCTCTGTGTCACTTCTCTTAAAAGAGTTCAGTCACATTTCTAGTCTGCATATATTTTATTTTCACCTCTGCTCATCTTGCAGACACATTGGTACATTTTAGATGTGGCCACTGGAAGATGGCAGGCACAAATCCAAGTGATCGTCTTGATCTAGGCTCTCTCTTATCAGCACCCTCCTCGGATGGGAAGCGATTGAGTGGCACCATCTGCCCGTTCAACACCGCCACTCTTGACGACCCCGACTCTGATGAGCTGAGAGTGGAAAAGAGTGTTACTGGCATCCTGACAGGGAGTAGGTAACTGTTTGTGTATGTGTGTGTGTTTGTGTGTGCATTTGAGCGTGTCTACTTTAGAGGCTTCATAGTGATAAGCTATGAGTCACCCTGTAATAGGTATAGAAAGAGGAAGGAGCCAAGGCACATAGAAACCTGACAGTTTACTCCAGTGAGTCAGCAGTACTCCTCGTTCTTTAGGATAAACTCCCACATAGACACAAAGACTTCCGTTTCTTACCTTCATTCCACAAATGCACACTAGTGCAGCTCTGTCTAACCTTACTACTTCCATTTTATTATAGAGTTTTACCAGGGCACACATCAGCCTTAAACAACAAATACAACCACAGTGAAAATTCACTCTATTGAGACTTTACACTCTGCTTTATCAGATCAGTGCAGCCAGAAGATTTAAGTGTACAAACCCACACAGATGCAAAATAGATACATGGTCGGCTAGCATCACATGTACACACACTCACATGGTCATTAAGTCAACATCTGTGATCACAGACCAACAGACTGTAATTGCAGCGCCCTTTTCTCCATCCTGCTGCTGATGAGGGTTCAGGCTTTAACTGACACTCAAAGAGATTCAGGGGCTGGACCTAATGTCATGAACACCTGCGCCTCCTAATCCAATACAATAGTCCTAATTTGATGAAGCTTTGATGTTGGATTTTTGATCAAAGGTGTTGATGTAACTCCCTACAGTAACTTTATACTGGCTTGCTGCAGGGATTTTATTTTTCTCTTTTATTTTTTAGCCACGCTAATGGTGTGTCTCTGAGGATGGCAATGTATATTCTACCAGACATCTGTTGAGTGGATTGCCATGAATTTTACAAGAGATGATCAAGGTGAATCTCAGAGATCCTCTAATTTTTCCACTAGGCTAAGTCAAAGTCCTAAGAAACTGCAGTTCTTTTAATGACCACTTGATGCTGGCTCCAGAAGCCAGTCAATCCCCATAGACACACATGTTAAAATGTTCAGCTTTACAGCAGAAATAAACATGTTCACAGCCTGGTACACGAAACAGTCTTTGCTTTTATGGCAATTTTCCCGTTCATGACAACTGTACAGGCGGTGAATTTTTATATAATTTACCAGTTTAAATTTTATCAAGGCTTCAAGTTACACGTAATTAAGTGCGGGATGCTTTGAGTGGCAGGATCCACCCCTCGCTCCTCCACAGCTCCACCTTCTCGTCCAAATATGGTCACTTATGGCTCCAAAAATCCAAGATGAGAATGGTCGAAATGCCAAATTCGAGGCTTCAAAACAGGAGTCGGCAAACCAATGGGTGATGCCACAGTGGCTACCTCCATTTTTGAATACAGTCTATAGTACGTATGTATATATAGAGAGAGAGCCTAGATAATGAATCCTGTAGGCTTTGGGGATCTTCTGGCTTGTGCTGTTGCACCACACTGAGGTTGACTTTTGAGTTGATTACTGTAATATGTAAACAACTATTAGAAAGATTGCCATTACATTTGGTATGGACATTAATAGTCCCCATTGGATGAATTTTACCGACTTTGATTTCTTGACTTTTTGTCTGGTGAGAATTTTTATTTTGTTCAATACTTTGAATATGACCAGATAATTGCAAAACTAAATTCCCATCAGCCTCTGCTGTATTTTGCAATTAGCAAAAACAAACACGGTGAACCTGACAAACATCAGCATTATCACTGTATGCAACTTAGTATGCATCTAGCACAAGTACAGCCTCACAGAGTCACTCGCTACGTGGCTGTGGGCTCTTGGTCTATATGTGGCTGTTATATATGAATCACTGTGCTGTAAAATTTACTGATGAGAGTGCTATTATGTCTCTTCTCTGTCACCCAGATCAATCACATAATACTGCAATTATGCAAGAATTTGTAGAAACCTTTTTTTTAACGTTAATGTATCCAAAACTGAACTGAATAATCTAGCTAATGGCTAATAAATCACTGATGATGTAAGATTGGACATGGTTTTTTTTTGTTTGTTTCTTTCTTTTTTGTGCTTTTTCAAAATGTTAATTATTCTAATGGAGCCATCAGGGGGTACAGAGGGAAAAATCAGTCATTAGTGGAGCTGCTAACAACTTATCTGATATTTGACAATGAGCCCCAACTAGACACTGACATTGGGAGCCACTGGTTCAGTCTTTAACATTTAATATTTAATATTTAACAGCACTGGATAAGTTTATATGTGTTTAATGTCAAATTTAAATCTGAAAAGTAACTACAAAGTACAGCTGTTGTATAAATGTGGTGAAGGGTGAGGAGTATGAAGTAGAATCAAATGGAAATAGTAGTTTCTATATGAAAGATGAAAGTATGTTTTCATCTTATATGTTTGAAGAAACAATAGTGATGAGAAGGTGCAAAAAATGCAATAAAGAAAAAAGTGGAGTTTCAAAGCGGTTGGCGGATCAGCTTTAGTTAGTCTCTTTGCAGGTGCAAGGTAAGTGGGATTAAGATGTTGAGGAGGTCACTAACAGCCCAAATGATGATTCTTCACATAGATGGTTATACGCTCCCATGGGACAACTGAGATTAAACAGATGAACGAGGACATTACAATTCACAAGCGGGCACAGCTCTTAGGTTCAACTGCAGACTATGAAGTAATCCATAAACATGACAGGATTATTTCTGACATTAATGTCTGTTCTCTAATTGTTTTTGTGTTGCAGCTGTTAAACACTCCCTCGAGGCAGCTGGAGAATCGATGGGGAGCAAATATCCAGTCTGTGTTTTCTACATGTCACAAGAGGTCGAAAAATACCCAGCGCGGAATATTTTCTCCTCTCAGCAGATGGCTTAAAAGGAAATTCTGACATTTTCATTTCTATACTCTTCGTTCTTCTACTGATAATAGCCTTAAAGTGCTCAAGCAGGCCTGTCAGCAGCTCCACAGAGGTATGACAATGATTGTTTTCAGCTGTGATTTGAGAGAAAATGACTGCAGGACATCAGTATTCAGATGGTTTATCATCTGGTCTCCTGGATGATTGCTCTGATTTTGCATCTCTGTTATATGTTGATTGTTGCAACCGGTTGTTGCCAAAAGAGCACAAATGTACTGGAGGTTTTTTTGAGCAAATTAATTCAACTCCATGTGGCATTACAGAGAGGTTTTCTATGAACAAAAGGGTAACTCCAGCTTTTAATGGCTCTTTCTCCACAGGTTTCCTAAAGAAAATAATTTTCCTTCTAATCATAAATTCAGTCTGTGGAGTGACCTCTTTGATTAGCTGTGTGATCTCTTCATGAGTAGGCAAGAGAAGGAGAGGTGTGTAAGACTGTGTGTGTGTGTGTGTGTGCGTGTGTGTGTGTGTGTGTGTGTGTGTGTGTGTGTGTGTGTGTGTGTGTGTGTGTGTGTGTGTGTGTGTGTGTTCCTGTGGGTGTGTGCATATCTGAGTGCTGGGCAACAGAGTGAAAAGCAAGTAAACAGTGAGGTCGTCCTCACACCAATGATGCCCTTGAAGTCTTTTCCTGAGCCTGAGTGAACGCCGTCAACCCCGACAAAACCCCTGCACCTGTTCACACACAGCTAGGTACAGATCGAGACATGCAGACACACACTCACACACACACACACACACACACACACACACACACACACACACACACACACATCAACAGTTGATCTTTGGCTTTGGGCTTTGGATTTGAATAAAGATTAGGATCATCATATTGCAGGGGACTGCAGCATGATGAGGTTTATTTGGTTTCCAACATTTTTAGGGACTGTATGCAAATGATTGGGATGGGGAGTTCAACTATTTTTTTTAAGTAAGGCCCTCCACAGCATTATTCATATTTTCTTAAGTTTTTAGATTAAGATTTTAGATTAGTTTTTTGTTGACCACTGCATAGTTTTTGTAGGAGAACAAAATTATCTCAGGTATCAATTTTCCAACTCGGGCTCAGAAACGTGAAGGTTAGTTCTCAGTGGTTCTATCCTCCAATTTGACTAGATGCAGATTGGTTTAGACAAAGTCGATCTGGTAAATTCAGTGTCAACTTTTGTTGGGAATGAATGGCGTTAACATTAGTTTGGATCAGGAAATGAGGGGAAATCTATTTATTTGTAGCAGAGTTTTTAAATAACATACATTGTAATTTTCAGGCTTCGGGAAAGAGTCAAGTGTTTTCAAGTCCAAAGGCCCAAGTCCAAATGAAGTCACGAGTCACTGGTGTTAAAGTCCAAGCCGAATTGCAAGACTTTTTTGATTTTTCAGAGTCAAGTTTAAAGTCACCAAATTTGTGACTCAAGTCTGATTCGAGTCGACACCTCTGTCCTCCCAACAAAAAATACATTTCTGTTGCAAAAAATTACGTTTTTTTCTGTTGTTTTTTCTCTCCAAATTTTACCCTTTTTTGTGAACTACTTAACAGTTAAAACTCTAAAATCAAATGAATCAATCTGTGAAAGTAGTAGTCACTCTTTGGTTAAACAAAGGCTATAATCTTCAGGGTGAGGGGGTCACATGTGCTTTGTTGCTTCCCTTTAATCGGTCACAAGTCAAAAAGTTATGAACGACTGCTTTGATCCACAATCACGTCCTTTGCTTCAGGTTTCAAAAAAGTGCTGAAACTGTGTTAGTATGACTCAGAGCAAAATAACAGCTTCTCGCTCTGTATTCCTGTCAACAGAGTGGTTTCTGCAGTGGCATTTGGCACTTGCTTCTCATCTTCTGCACACTGCTGCCCATTGAGCCCCCTCAGGGGACGACAAGCTGCTGACACCAACACCCCCTCCAAAAAAACCCTATGACCCAGAGAGATGTGCCAATGTTGGCATCATTTTGCTAAATGTCACCACAATGTATTTCAGATTTGGGTTGCTGTGGCCTGCTGGCATGGGACCCAGTGTCATTGATAGACTCACCTCAGCTGTGGTTTGGCAACATCTTGTGGTCCCGCTCTCCTCCTTGCTCTTTCTTTATTGCTCAGGTCAGCAAGACACCGATGAATCAGTCCATTTACAGGCAGCTGAGACAGGAGGTGAAGAGATATAGAGCAGGCTCCATATTCATGTTGCCAGGTCGTACTTTTCTCCCCCGATCACTAACACTATCTCCATCAGCTGCGGGTTAGAGGGGAATGGTTATATGCAATTATTTCCTTAGACTTCGCGAACTTACTTCATGGCGTGCTGACAGTGCAACAGAAGCCCTTTGTTCAGCCAAATTGCTTGGACAAGACGGGGTGTACAGACCATCATTCAGCACTGCAAAGCATCCTGCAGCAACAGACAGTGCCACAGCAGGCTGGGACGTTGTTGAAAACTATTATTTGATAAGTGCATAATAGGTTGAGCTCTTTTTGCTTTATGATGTGTGTCCTCTCAAGCCAGAGCCAACAAAAGGTGAATAAATATTTTCTATCACCAGCTCTTGAAGGAATAGTTTGACTTATTTGTTTTCTCAGCAAGAGTTAGATGACAAGAGTGACACCACTGTCATATCTGTAGCTAAAAATGAAGCTACATCCAGCAGTTTGTTATCTGAGCTTAAAATAAAGACTGGGAACAACTAGTCTGACCTTGACAAAAGAAAAAAATCCACCCACTGTATCAACACCTCTAAAGCTCAATAATAATGTGTTTGATCTATACAGCAACCGAAGAGTTTAAATGACAATTGTAACTAATCCAGGTGCAATGACCATGAAGTTGCCTCCAGCAGTGAGGTTCTGGCTGGTGAATTTTTTAACCAGTAGCTGTTTTCTCATCTCCACTCCTTATGCTAAGCCAGGCTAACTTCTCCCAGTGCCTGCTCCATACTCCACGGACAATTGTGAGAGTAGCAAGAAAACAAATTAGCACATTTACGTGAATGTCAAACTGTTCCTTTACAATCTTCTAATCTGTAAATACTGTATCATAGTGACATTGGGTATATTTTTTTTTGGTTTGTTGCCATGAATTTTTTTGTAGCTTTTCAGGTATTGTGGTGATGTTAACACCCAAATTTCACACCCGAAAGCATGTCCGTCTGCCTGACAATCATGAACGGCTCATCAACTTTAACTCAGGAGTCACTTATAGAGGACACATTCATAAAACAGACATTAGTTCACACACGGGTCTTAAAGAGATACTAAAGTATTTTTTAACCTGGACCCTATTTTCCCATGTTTTTGTGTCTAAGTATGAAAGCAAGTTAGGGCTGTCTAGCACAACTTCCCCTGCTTCCAAAGTGCATGAAGGGAAATGAGTCTAAAGAGGTCAAAACTCCAGCAGCTAGTGGCCTTCATTAATAACAATTTGTACCTGTCAGTGGCAAAAGAAAGCACGTTTAATGGACGTACATTGACAGTGGGAATATGCCCCAGTTACACTGCAGCCTGCTTTGTAGCCGCTCTCTCTCTCACTAATGGACCAATTTAAAGAACTGTTGTTACCATAATGTAAGTCACAGAGACACAAAAACATGGGAAAATGGGGTTCAGGTTAAAAAAATACCAAAGTCCGCTTTAAATTTACAGTTGCTGTATCCCTCTATGAAGCCATTCATTCACTTCCTCATCCCATATTTTATTGGCCTCCCCTTTCTACTCCTCCCTCCATCACTCAAGTATCCTTCACTCAGAGCACAAAGGGTCCTTCTTCCTTAAGTGTGTGTGTGTGTGTGTGTGTGTGTGTGTGTGTGTGTGTGTGTGTGTGTGTGTGTGTGTGTGTGTTTTATCTCTCATCCCCCAAACTGCCACTTCCTGACTAATGGAGGCTGTACACAGAATTACACTCTGCTTCTGTTGGGATGAAATGACCTTAACATGCACATCCAGAGGTCGTTGGTCAGTCTGGTGATAGGGACTGAGCCAAAGTCAGAGCAGGGGGCTGGCTAAAGTTCATTCACCACACTCCCCATGACACATGCATGTTAAAAATGGCAGCTGGTCATTACTGTGTTGGTGAAGCTGTTGCATACTATTCCCATGTAAACTGAGAACCAGACTGTTGCTGAAGTGTCACTCAAAACGGGCTCAGTACACCACACATCAAACCAGGGACGTGGAACTCATGAAAGCAACAATTAGTAGCACATAAATCTGTCCCATTTCATAAACTCTCCTTTCACCAACCACAGAAATCTGTTAGAGCTTTCTAAAACTCACTCATGCTTGCATTTGCTGATATTGTCAAACTCATTCATAAACGATAAAAGGTGATGCCCATGTTGTTATAAGTATAGAAACAGTTGAAACTTTAGTATTGTCATTTTCCCTGCACAGTAAATTGCTTAAAGGAATACTTCACTCCCCTAAATGACCATTTGTAAATCAATAACTCAACACATTTTATGCTGAATCTGTGAATGAACTTTGTTTTTCTCATATGATTCCATGGTGAATGGAGAATCCAAAAACGGAAAAAAATGCTTGATGAATTGAAGTCATTGGGGTCCAGGTTTAGCAACAGCAAAACTATATCAAAACAACAGTTTACAAACTTTCACACAAGGCATGCAGTATAATCCAAGTATCATTTATTCAGTCGTATGCTCAATACTTCCCAAACAGCTCTTTCCAACAGAAAACTGAACTGAAAGTGAAACTTATCTATGCTCTTTTCAAAGCCAGACTCCACTAACAAAAATTTTAACTTTACCTCATTGAACACAGAGGCTGCTGGTCTACTGCTGTCTTGATTGGCAGTTTGTATTATTGTGTGACTTTGTTGTTTTAAAGGGTTAGTTTGGATTCACCCAGGTCACACAATAACACAAAGCAGTGGTAGACTACTGTGTTCAGCAGGGTAAAATTACTGTTTTTGTCAATGGAGTCTGGCTTTGAAGAAAGCATAGAAAAGTTTCACTTTCAGTTCAGTTCCCCGACAGAAAGGGAAACCCATAGTGGAGCATTTAGAAGCTAAAAAGCCAGGAGTTGGTGGAGACCAAAGCTAAAGCTAAAGTTGAATATTAGACCTACTTTCATCAAGTGGCCTGGAGCACGACTCCAAATTAATGCTATTGTTTTACTGCTAGATGCTCAGTAAGCCACTTTTTACCAATACCTTTGCCATATCAACTTTATAAGGTAATGATATGTCAGGGTTGTTTTTATAGCTTGTTTCTACTGCTGTTAAAGAGAGTTTAATAAAAAAAACAAGAAATTAATCAACTTAAAATAAACAAAAATGTTGTTGATCCTATTTTCACCAGGTTTGTCAGACCAGTAAAATAATCCATGCATAACTCAAACTACAGCCTATGAGCAGCTGTAATTATGTTGTCCTTTTTTTGCACTAAAGTCCACAGAAAGACAGGATTTTCAAAAGGCCAGGTTTGGTTTGGACTCATTTTCATTAAGTCCTGCTGAAGGTCGCAGACTAACAAGGCCTTTCAGTGTCCTCCATGTTCAGTAAATACAAAAAAAAAAAAAGAGCTGAACAGACATTGCATAACCTGGCTGCCTCACATGACTCCACCGTGAATGCATTTTATTAAATCAAGAGGATGTTATAAACCTGAAATGTATGGTATTCATTTGGAAAACATGAAAACGCTTCAATAATGTCTTACTCACAGTAAACACTGGTCTCTCTACAGTCACAACGCCACAAGTAAAACCTCAACAAGTATGTCTTATTTCTGCTCATGGGGTTGCACTTTATTCTGCTGTAAATAGCTGCTACACCGTGAGATTGATAAGTAATGTTAGTGAGAGGGCAGTTATTTAAAGGCGTCTCTGGCCATCCGGAGATGTGGTAAGCTGTTGAATCACAGTGAGTCAGAAGGTTTGAGCAACAAAACTGAAGTCTTTCCAATCACATAAACATGGCCGGGTCTTTCTTTGAATACAGCTGTGTGAGTCATGTTGAGAGAATTCCACATCTAAACAGTGGGCTGACATACTAGACAGAGTGAGTGTGTGTTGTGTATGTATTTGTACATATGTGGGAGTGATCATCTTACTTTCTCTTCTATTGGATGGAAAAGGTAAAACGTACAACCAACAGCCTACGAGCAACACCTGCATGTGTGTTTACTGATCAAAATAGAAACTTCAGAGATGATCTACGGTTATATCTTTCCTGTCAGTGGAAGAGGTTGCACACTGTTGTACTATTTTCAGATTAAATCTAACCTTTTACAGTAGCCTAACAATAAGATTTAAAGAGACACTGGGCTTTTTGGGGGGAAAGAAGATATAACACAATCTGTCTCTTAAAGATGGAAAGTGAAATTCATAAACAGTAAAGCACATTTTTGTTTAATTCAACATACAAAGACTCACTTGGTCTGGAATCACCAGTAGCTTTAGGTGATTACTGTTAGCTTATGTCACAAATGCAAAACATATTATTTCCTTTTAAGTTGATTATGGTAAACGTTAGCAAACAGTTGCCTATTTATTCACTTAGCATTTACAGAGCAAAATCATTATTCATATGGAGTCATGTTTGTGTCAACGTGATAAATGGAAGTCCAATATTAGCTCTTTTATAGCTCTGTTTTTGGTCTCTACCATGTCCTGAAGGACATTTCTGGCCCTTTAGGAGTTAAATGTCATTGGTCTTCTCTATGCTACAACAGCTAAGGGGTGCCAACAACTACACCCGTAGTATGTGTGCATAAAGAGCATTGTCAAGATATCTAGCCCTTTAAATGTTTACAACCTTTGCAAAACTATTACAGGGCAACTGCTGTGTTATGTGAGACAAACGGAGACAAGCAGGGATGAAATCTGGCAAAAATATCTATATGTGCAGACTGCCTGAGATATTATGAACAGGGGACAGCTGGTGCAAGTTTGGTTCAAGCCATCCACTTGAAAAAAAAAACAAGAATAGAATAGATTAGAGCTGGCCCATACTTCCCAGTCTCCTCACTCTGTGCGCCCTGTGAATCACCCCTCATCATCTCACCCTAATGAAGCACAGGATGCAACCCCGAGCTAATCAACTAATCCATAGCACCCACAGCTGGGTGCACTTGCAGCAGAGCGCTGTTTTAGCAGAGTAAACATTGCTTCAAGGTCTCCTCCACCGTTTGATGGCGCACACTTGTGATATCTTGTTGAGATATTAACTGTGCTTTTTCTCTTTTCCGTGCTGCTTTCAAATCAAATCACTTGGGCGCATTAAAGGGTAGGTTCAAATTTTCATTCTAGTGTAACTTAGACAAGCAGTCAGGTGCTTCTATAAACAATGAAACAGGTTGTGCTTGTTGTAATCATTCTCCTGTTCACACCCTGAAAAGATCCTTTGAATGTAATTAATGGGGGACAAAATCCAAAGACACACATTACATTACACACTTCATGTGAAGCTTAAATGAGACTTCAAGAGACTGAATTAGACACTTAAAATGGGTACCAAAGTTACAGACATTATAGTACAAAATTCCTATGTTATATTAATAGAGATTTTTCAGACATTTTATAATATGTAAAGATGATAATAAGGTAAACCCAGGGGTCAGCAAAAGCCAAATTCAAGCACAATTTGTAGATATTTACCACTTATTCAGACTAAAGCAGCCCATTTGGCCACCGGAGTTGTTAGATGTTGATATTTGGTTGAATTTAAGTTCTGTCATTGGGTCACAAAAATTTTATGTCAGGACGTCTAAAGCCAGTGTCAATTTTATGCAGAGTACTGACAACAGAAGACATTAATATTTTCGGGTTTGAAGTTGTTTCAAGTAGCCAAAACCCAACATTTTCTAAATGTCTCATGCCAGTGTCACCTTAATGTAGAATAACAACATTTGCAACATTTCATGTTTCATATTCAAATTGCTGTATTTCTCAGGTTGTACATATTGCTGTCATCCAAAAAATGAAAGAGATGTCAAATTTCCCTATAAAAGTTATTAATATGACATTCAGAACATTAATATGGCAGCAAATAACTATTTGCCATGTTAAAATATACTGAAGTAATGGCGTCCTGAGCAGAAAATGAAGTCACACTACCTCTGTGTGATGTAACCCAAGCTTCTATGTTAGTGCACGTGATTCCCTGTGAGTGTATCCCACTGTTTGACTCATAGCTGCTGCTCTGCACTGTGGTCATACTGCGATTACAGCCGATATCAGGACAGCGTTGTTGCAGAACTGTAGTACCCACCCTCTGGTCTTCCCCTAGGTTACAATATCAGCTCTGTCAGCACTGTTAACACTGTAAGAACTGTTTATTGAGTTAGCACCATTAGCTGCTATTCCCCGGCTCAGTCACCTCCATGTTGAGAACACAGACTGTAAAAATTAAATTGAGAATCATGTAAAGAAAGTCCTGCCCCAGAATCTGATCATATATATGCTCTGAATGTCACATACACCGTATTTACTGGACATCTCCTCTCGTAGATTGTTCTCAAAAGGAAGCAAGAAATGCAAAAACTATCTTTATTGCTGTTTTCTGGATGAAAAGTGTAAAGGCAAAGTTCACTTAAAGCCACCAAATTTTAGGCAGTAAAGAATTTCTCTCTTTTATTCAGCTACAAGCAAGTCAAAGACCGTCACAGATCACACATATTAATGTTATATTGGTCTCTTATTAATATAACAGCACTCACTTATGTCACTGATGTCAGTCTTTCTTCCTTTCTCACGCACAGTAACTAATTTAACCATTAACACGCGCACACTCTCACGTACTGTAGATAGTCTCACCACCACTCTCTCTCTCTCTCTCTCTCTTCCCTCTTTGACTCTCCCTCTCTCTCTGTCTCCCTCCATCAGTCTCATGAAGTCATTGCCGAGCAGCCACTCAGTGCCGGGCTGAAGCTGAAGGAGCGCTGTGGGCTCCACAGTTCAGGATCTCTGGAGCCGCGGAGGACTCCTCAGCACGGTCCGCTCAGGTTGACAACCGCAGCAGCCCCCATACAGCCAGCCCGCATGGACATACCACCACCCCCGACAGCATGCACATCTGAGAGCTCCAACAACACCGTCTTTTGTGTAGCCTGAGGGGGGGAAAGTCTGCAAGATCACTTTCCTTGCTCTGCTGAGGTGGACCGAGCGTCAAAGGATTTTCCCTCCTCTTCTTTTTCAGCCAGCCCGTTTCTCTCTTTTTTTCCCTTCCGCCTCTCACAGTCTCGCATTTTTTTTTTTTTTTGACTTTTTTTGTCCTTGGAAAAAAAGGCACTGCTGTTTCCACGAGTCTACCTGCTCGCCCAGCACCCATGAATTCAGATAAAAATGTGTACCTCGGCAGGGACAAAGGCATCATGCGGAAGAGAGCGTTGCTCCTTCGGAAAGGTTGCAGCTTCGAGATTACCAGGTAGGTCCTGTCTGTTTTTAAAGGGGGGCGATATTTGTGTGGGACAAGAGGGTGATCAGACTAACCAGCAGTAAGTGCAATCTCTTGCATGGAAGTGGCACTTTACATGAGACCACACAATGAGTGTCTTTCACCTTGTGGATTGGGGATTTAGCCAACGCTGAGTGTGCGCATAAATAAGGAGCCCCAAAACATAATATATATATAAATAGAGTGTAGTGCTATACCTGCCACTGACTGTCACCTCTCTGGCTAAAATCACATCTTATATCTTTGGTTCATCTCATAATTTATCATGTCAACACCGTGCGCTCACATTTCCGATCGGACTGTGCTGGGAAGCGTTACGCACGGATACATTTCGTCTGCACCTGACTCTGCAATGTTGACAAAGAAAGCTTAGTGGCAGGACACCGCCAATCGTCATTTTATTGCCAAAACCTGCTTTTGATTGGTCAGTCCAGCAACCACGGTGGCCCAACGCTGTCCAATCATGCGCCACAGAGGGGCTGAGAATATGCGGGTTTTAATTCCACCTACTTTACAGAAGATAAATTGGGGGCTCAAATCACCTGCTGTAGCCTCATGCCACAGAGGCACAGCTGCACACCTGTGAGTGCACGCACATCCTGAGGCGGCAAACACACGAAGGCAGGGAGTGTCCGTGACAGACAGACCACAGACAGACCACATAACGTGCAGCTGATGTGGCTTTTTCCCAGCGTGGTGCGACTGGTTCTTGGCAAACCTCCTGGAGGTGTCTGAGATACGTGAACTTCCGTGTGTAGCTCCAACAGGATGTCACTGGCTGCGTGTCCCCGAGCTGTTTGGATATCCAAAGCCGCCCTGCTCCATGTGGGGCCCTTTCTCTTAGTCATGTGTCAGTTTGTGCACTGTGGTTTGGATCAGTGAATAGCTGTTATTATTTTAAGACTCTCACTTTTACTGTTGTCACACCAGTGACTTCCTCTTTGCATAAGCACTCAGTGTCTTGTTTGTCAAGAGCTGGTGATGGCAAGTGTTAGAGACTAATCATCATGGGTGGATTATGAGACAATGTACCCTTGGGCACAGATATGCAAAGAGACCCACCATTTCTCCTTTAGGAGCAGGACACACAGACTTTGTGGTGGTTATGTGTCTCTTTGTGGTTGTTATGCTTTTTTGTGGTTTTGTGTCTTTTTGTAGTCATTTGGGTCCCTTTGATGTAATTATGTGTCTTTTTGGTGTTATTTTATGTCTTGTTTTGGTTGTTTTGTATCTCTCCGTGGTTGTTTTGCCCTGTTTAGTAGTTATGTTGTGTCTCATTGCAGCTCCTTTGCATCTTTTTGTGGCATTTTTGTGTGCCATTGTGCCCATGTTATTTTGAGTGACATTTTGCAAGTGAAGGCCAGGGGGCCCCCTGACACGGGCCAGTGCCCAGTAGGACCTTCCAGTAATCAATCCATGCATAATCATAGAGCGTAACAGCACAAAATGTTCTTCAGTTCATAGCATTCAGTAAGCTTGAGGTGTTTTCATTCTGACTGCAAGAAACAGTTATTTTCATTATCAATTTAACTGCCATTATATATTTCTAATTAATCATTTGATCTATAAAACATATTGTAACCTTTTACACACTTAAAGTTCTAGTAGTGTGTAGGATTTAGTGGCATCTTTTGGTTTGTCCATCCTGGGCTACTGTAGAAACAACATGGTGAACTCAGCGAAAGAGTTCTTGCTCCGTATGTAGAATTAAACGACTCAAACGAATAAAAACATAGTCTTGAATATATACAATTTCTGCCAATAGATGTCCACATGTCCTTTGTAGTTTTGAATTTGACATCGTTTTGGACATCTCCATGTCAGATTTAAAGGAGCAGGGTGTAGGATTTAGTGCCATCTAGCGGTGAAGATTGAGGATTGCAACCAGCTGAAACTTGTTTCGGTAGGAATATCGTCAGTGTACATTATTCAGGAGGTTTTGACTGTGAACTGTATTATCTATAGATACCTTTTTCTTTTTTTTTTTTGATTACTTAAGATCGAGACATTCAGCAGGTGTTCACCTTGAGCCTTTACCTTTCATTTTAAAAATCTGTGTTTTTTCACGCTGTTTGGCTAGATGCAGAGGGTTTGCTAACTACAGTGGCCAATGCAAAAATGTACCTGGCCCTATCTAGAGCCATTGTTGGTTTGTCCCTTCTGGGCTACTGTAGTAACATGGCCATTTGCGTGGACAAGGACCTGGCATCTCATTTATAAAACAGTGCATAGTAGGATCCATTCTAAAATTGTAAGTACGGCCAAAAGCTAAAATGTCGTGCGCCAAAAAATATTCAACAGTTTCTACAATCAGGCTTCCACTGCACAATCTACTTTGCCAATTTACTGTCTCCAAAATGTTCATAAGCATGGGTCAAAGTTTCTCCCATCAAGTCTGTTTTTATAGGTCACAACTGGCACACACCTCTTTGAGGCTTCATTTTGTGTGTGCACAATGTTTATAAATGAAACCTGCTCCCTCTGTCGTTAATAATGGCTCGTTCTGAGGTAACAAAAACACACTGATTCTTATTTTCAGGTGATTACACCATAAAGAAAACATACTTACTATATTCAGTGTCTGCCAATATAAATCTTACACATTGGACCTTTAAGTAACGGTTGAGAATGATTTTTAGTGTGAGAGTAGAAAATGTCCAATCCAATATATTAGAGCACAAGGTGACATCAACAAATGTCTTGTTTTCTCTGACCTACCATGTGAATACAAAAAATGTTCAGTTTACTATCATGTAAAACTGGAAAATGCAGAGAATTCTTACATTTGATAATTTGAAACCATCAATGTTTGGCACCCAAATGACTTTGATTTTCAAAATAGTTTTCAATTAATTTCCTTGCTATTGATTAATTCACTAATTCTTGCAGCTCTAGTTTTCATTATCTTGAAGACTGGATTATTGTTCTGATCACATCACCTCCCCTCCTTCCACCTCCACCCTCATTTCCTGCTATTTCAGACAATCTGCGGAGGTGTTCATGAAGTGCACATTTACTCATGAATCTCGCTTCATTGCCCTTGTAGCTGATTACTTTGTCTCAGAACGTGTGATGGGGAGATTTGTTGTGCTGGAGATGTCTCTCCATCCAGGCTGCCAGGTCCCACTTCCCAAATAGAGGCATGTACTGTGTTGAGGGTGCATGCGGGGGCGAGATTTGGCCAGCTTTGTGCCAAGCACTTACTTTCAAATTACACATCTCTTCTAATTAGCTTGATTTATCCTGTGTAGTGAAGGAGCTTGTTCCTTCACTGTATGCATTGGAGCCGGAGTCTCAGTGTAAGGCTTCCTGGCAGACTGTCTCTCAGACACTAGCAGTTTAACAGACAATCAATCAGAGCTGAGCCTGAAGTGCTACTGCATGGGGGAAATAGATTCTCTGCTGTACTGAGGGGATATGAGAGACACTCAAGTAAAGGGCTGCTGCTGAGGAGGCAGTGTATAATTCAACGTACTCCAGATATGTATGCACCAAACAGACCAAACACATTTAAGACAGTACACATGGTATGTTAGAAACGTGCTTTCACATGCATGATGTGCTCACACACACACACAGGCACACACACTGGCTGAACTGTTTCCATATGTTTGCCTGTGGAAGTATGTCATGAGGTAGTTTTATCTTGACATTGATCTACCCTCTTTTTCTCCTCCAGACACAGTCTCAGTGTGAGACAGTGATGAAAGAAGCACTCAGATGGTTTACTTGAGTAAAAGTACTAATACGACAAGGTGAAAATACTCCATTACAGTATTGTTAGCAAAATGTACTGACAATATTAAAAGTGAAAGGACATGTTCTGCAGAAAAATGGGCCCTGTGAGTGATGTATTGTTTCATAGGATATTATTAGATTGTAAATAGTGATGCATCAGTTCATAAGATGCATCTCAGTTGTAGCTGGTCGAGGTGGAGCTAGTTGAGCATACACTGCATGATTTGAGCCACTTTCTGACCCGATATTTGAGCTGCACGACTCATTTTAAAGTCAGACCAAATTTTAGCTTTGTGCGGTGTCATTTACAGTGCAATGTACAGAGGGAGCAAGACCAATCCTGGCCAATCAGGTGACTCAGATCAGCCTTAGGACGTTTGGATGACATGTCGTCGGGCTCTCGCACAGTTAAAGCAGAGCCACGAGTCAATTTCCTGAAGATCAGTATCTAGAAAGTGCCATGTTGACACTGCACGTTATGTGGACTGAAAAAATGGTGGCCAGGTTGCTCAAGCTGTGGCAACAGCATACGAGAGACACACTGGCAATAAAGCATGGTTGTAAACTGCACTAGTGTAGTGTTGCAGACCTTAATTAGCAGAGCAAAGTTTACCTGCCTAGGAGCTTTTAAACAAGTCTTTATTGATTATTATCAACAGTCTGCAGGTGGCAACAGACTGTTTTATTTTCTATTTTACACCCACAGTGTGAGCACTCAATTCATGGCTTGATGATCAGACCGCACAACATGAGCATGTACTTTATGAGCTTTGGCTTTACACTGTAGACAATTCGCTCGTACAGTAGGAGTAGAAGATAAATCTGAGGGGACGTAAGATGATTGATCTGAGAGGAAAGAGGAAAGGAAAAGGTCTGCTACAAAAACTTTTCTCCTGTATTTGCTTTTGAGTGAAATATGAGACGATTTGACCAAGTTGGGCCTCAATTATTTAATAAAACCATGTGAGAGGTTTAGAGGGGAAATGTCTCTTTGGTGGAACAGCTAGCAACTCATAGACATCTAAAACATAACAAGGGGCCCGATTTTTCTGGAGAATTCCCCAGGCAGAAAGGTTGTAACCTCTGATATAATCTCAAACAATGTGTTGTGTTTTATAAGCTTATATTTTTTTTATGTAAAGTCTTGATCTGAAAAGGAAATATTAACTACACCTGTCAAATAAATGTAGTGGAGTAAAAAGTGTATTGGAAAATGGAAACACTTGTACAAGCATCTCTAAATTCTACTTAAATTACTTAAATGTACTTGGTAACTTTCCACACTGATGTAAGAGACATCTTACATTATGTAATGTCATGAATCAGAATACAAGATTATGTTATTGAGAAGTTAATAGTGTTTAATGCTCATGATCTGTGCTAATCTCCACACGTTAATCTGCTTTGGGATAAACACATCACATCACATTATTATTTCTGACTGTGTTTTGGACAGTGCCTCAGAGTGACTAAGCCTTATCTAACAAAGTCAGCGGACTGCCAGTTGGCAGATCTTCTCACTGACAGCAGGTAGCTGCAGAGTTGCGGGTGAAAGCAGAAAAGTTGAATGGACTACTAGAACTAATTGCTTGGTCATTTTCCTCTGATATGCTAGTCGCAGGTGGTTAGTTGCAGGTGGTCTTATGTGTATCTGTGTATCTGCAGTGTACATACTGTTCGTAAGCAGTTGTGTGTGCATGTTTGGTTATGTGTGTCTACAATTTTTCAGGACTTAAATGAGAAATCCACCAATTTTACACATCAAATTCTGTTTACAGTTTTTACAGAGCACTGCTGCATATGTGAAAAAATTGTGTGAAGCCTTTAGTGGCTCCAGAGGCAGTTGTGTGGAATCTCTTAAATAGCCTAAAGTGATGTTACACAAGTCGGTGGCTGGTTCAAGTGACTACAAGTTTGAAAATTAAAAAAAAAACAACAACAAAAAAACAGGGGTGTGGAGATAGAAAAAAGTATGCTTGTCAGACCTCTGTAGCCCACTCTCATCCCTGCTTGAGACTAGCTGCTACATTTGCTGCGTCTAGCATCACACTCATAGATTTTTATCTGAATGGCCAAGTTGGTTTGTGGGTAATGTAGGAGCCAAGTTTTTACAAAAAAGAGGAATGTGTGGAATATAAAAAACAATGTCTGTGGTTCTGCAGCATTGATTTTTGACCTGCACTATGTTTGTGGGTTCTCCAGCCGTATGTCCCATTCTTGTGACCGCGATATCCACTTGGACTTTTGGATGAACTGATCAGATTTTGGTGGTCAAAGGTCAAGGTCACTGTGACCTTGTATGTGTTTCTTGTGAACGTGATATCTTAAGTAAGCCTTGAAGGAATTTCCTCAAATTTGACACAAACGTCCACTCAGACTCAACAATGAACTCATTACAATTTGGTGGTCAAAGGTCAAAGATCAAGGTCACTGTGTCCATGTCATTCTTGTTAAAGCGATATCTCAAGAAGGCTTTGAGGACAGTTCCTCAAATTTGGCACAAATGGCCACTTGGACTGAAAGAACTAAGTAGAATTTGATGGTCAAAGATGACTGTGACCTCACAAAAATGTTTTTGGCCATAACTCAAGAATTCATACTCTAATTAATAGCATAAAATGATTAAGTGATGACATTTTATATCCAAAAGGTCAAAGGTCAACTTCAGTGTGACATCACAGTGTTCTGCAAAAACACTTTTCTGGCTATTATTCATAACTATAGCTCAGTAACAGAAGGGGAGACATTTGGTCAGATAAATAATTGGTGACACTAATCTTGGGTGTCCATCTTGAAACTGAGCTGACTGTATGTATCTTGTGTGCTGGGTTGAAAATGTGTGTGAAGCATCCATGTTTTCACATACATAGATATAAACTGCAACAAACAGAAGGTGGTAATTCTAGTTTTGTTGTTAGACCACGAGTCTGACAATGTTATAGGAGTGCTACGTTGGTGGAGTCCTCAAAACAAGCACACACAACTTTGAACAAGTTCCTTGCCCTTGAGTCTTGAGCTCAACAGGAGAGTCTGGATGTCCTCCAGGAACAACAAATCCAACCTATTTAGTGTCTTTTTCCATTAATTTTCAGAACAATTGCAGCATATCAACTCCGCCTGTCACTGAACTCTCGGCTCTGGTCTGCCTCAAACCTTTTCCAGACAACCTCGGCTAATTGTGTGAATGAGATTAGGCTGCACTGTGACACTTGAAAGAGCCAGGATATCACTGACTGACCACGGATTGGAAGGACAAACATGACTCTATAGAGACAGTGGCAGAGAGATAAAGAGTAATTATGTGTACAGGGCAGTAAAACATACTGCGAACCAGTACACCTACAAACACTGACCACTGCGGGAAGATTTAATCAGATGAAGCCAGTATCAAACATGAGAAAAAGTCAGCACGGTGCTTTTGAATGAGTTCAGTGGCAACATCAGCAAATTCTGATGCAGTGGAAACTAACCTCACTGTGTGGAGTCTTTGGGCTCACTTGTCAATCCATAACAGAACATTTGTAGTTCATTTAAGGAAAGGCATGCGCTGGCAGGGAGCAGAGAAGCCCATTCATCATCGGGCTAACGCAGGGCAATGTGTGATTAGAACATGTTACTATGGTTTAATTTTGTAACGCAGACCTAACAAATACGTTTTGATAAGGAGCTCGTTCACAATGTAGGAAGGAGAGATTACGTTTGACGGCCCGGATTAGTTAGCTTTGAAATATGTGCTTTTCATTAATCAGTCCAGCCCCTCCTTGCTTTTACCGTCTACGCACGCCTCCATGAACAAAAAGCTTCTCATAAAGCCGCGATAACTTCACCCTGCAACTGCGGCTGCATTAACAGAGCAAAAATAGATCCTGCAGGCACTGAAACTCTGACAGACTCTTTCACTCACTCTCACTCCTCTCTCCCCGAACGTCCCACCTCATAGATTATTTGCTTAGAAATGTTATGTGTCTTCATTAACCTCTCGCTGCCAAACCAGCAACTTTTTTTCTCTGCAGTTGCCAGGGGTTTTGCCGTAGCCTGCCTTCTTGTCAGGTTGGTACAAGACTTGAGCCAGATGTAGCTGGAGTGCTGCGTTCAGGTGCTTTGCAGAGGAATGGCTGAGGGAGTTTTGAGCATATGTGCCTTTAAAGAGAAAGAAAAAAGAGAAGGAAATATGTATTAGGGTTTGTCCTCTTGTGGTTTCCTGGTGAAGCCTTTACAGTAGGCTTCAAAGCGGCGTGTGAATGAAGAACATATGCTTTGAATGTCAGACATGTTTTCTATCTTTTTAGATCTAAGGACGCACTAACACGGACAGGACCATATTGATGTGCTCTCTAACAGACAGAGGGAGAGTGGTTGTGCTAGGCTGGGATGCTGGGGGCTCCCTCAGCGTTACAGTCTGTCATGAAAGGACCAGTGGGGAGTTGAATTGATGGACCTGCTGACATTTCTGCTGACTTGAGGCACTCCTCTGCTTTGCGTACTGTGAGCTCATTTAGCTCTCATGTACGTTAGAGTAGATCACACACACAGATTTTTATACTTAGACAGGAGAGAAAGAAGAAGAATATAAATCAAGTTCTTAATTAATCATTAGGTCAACAAGTAGGTGCCCCCCCAAAAATCATTTCAAATAATCGTTTTATGATGTGACAGTGCTATGGTTAAGGCTTGGTTAGGTGTTGGCATCACACTTTGGTTAGGTTCAGAAAAACGTCCTGGTTTTGGTTGAAATAAAAGGTTAAGGGGCCTTCATCATCATAGTTAAAAGAAGACAACATTGACTGTCAGTTGGAAACAGGAAACAAACAGTGCTCTCTTTTGTCTGTCACTCTACTATACCATCACATGACGTTCTCCCTTGCTTCTGATGGGCAGGAGTTATGTGGCCGCCAGAGAATTTTGTCACTTAATGTAAACATCGGCTTAGGGAGAATTGCTGATACGACTGATGCTGTCATTTCTCTTCCACCTGTCCACCCACGAGTCCAAGGTGACAACTTCAAATTGCTTGTTTTTTCCAACCAACAGTCCAATACCCAGGATATTTTGTTTCCAACTATAAGAGTCAGAAAACCAGAAAATACTCACATATTGAGGGGTGAGAACCAGAGACATTTTGGGCAAACATGAGTTATATATATCAAATGAAAGCTCTGTTGAGCTCTTTCTACTGCAAAAAGAGTATTTCTTTATTCTAAATCAATCAAGAGTTATTAATAAAAAAAAAACAAAAGACTTAACACTAAAATATTTGTGCCAAAAAAGGGCATAAGTGCACTAAATGTCAAAATATTTTTTATTAACCACATTGATATCCAAATGTTTATGAAGTTTTAATATTAAAGATTAAATTCAGTAAACAGACAGGACAAAGTATGGTGATTATTTTGTTTTGGCTGTCCTGTAAAGTTCGCAAATGTCACTTACGCCCCTCTGGTTCTCACTCCTATAATCATACAAACATATACATACAACCTATATTCAGAAACAGACATTATTGTTGTGTTTTTTAACTTTTTTTTTGGCTTTTTGCCTTTATTAGGTTATTAGGGCAGTCGAAGTGTGAAGGGGGAGAGAGACGGGATGACATGCAGCAAAATGCCACAGGCTGAAATCGAACTTGTGGCAGCTGCGGCAAGGATATTGCGTTCTTATATGGGATGCCTGCTGTACCCACTAAGCCACCGGGCGCTCCATTTTGTCATGTTTGACCCAAAAATTACTTAAAGAGTACACGCTGATTTAGCATTGCATTTCTGTGACGTTGTCGGATGGTGAAAAGCTGATGCAGCACAACCAGAGATATATATTTTTTTTGCTACAGGCTAACACCCCAGAATTTAATCCATTCAGTTCAGTTTACATTTTGAAAACCTAGTTGAGCCTGTACAATTAAAATATTTTATCTCCATTAAAATTAGCAGAGGGCTAAACCAAAAGTTAGCCGCTCCACCAGTGGAAGTATCTAGTACACCTGATCTATGGGGCCGACAATGCGGAGGATTCGAATAATTTTGGCTTCATGCGTCACTGAGCAACTTTCATAGGAATGAATGGGGCCCACCTCCAACGTTGGTCCAAGTTCTCTGTGAGAGACTGTTGATAAACCGAGACGTCCCACTTTAGATTCATTTCCTGTACCTGTGTCATGTGCCACCCCTTTAGGAGACTAGTAGTGGTCCTGATTTCATGCATTCCAATGGGAAAAGTGAATGTGAGTACGGATTAGGGCTGTGTCCTTCCCCCCTTAGTCACTCAAGTAAATATTGGAGACATTCTGTCACTTCCAAATGAGGTGAGGGGGTTGTGGCCAAGAGACGCCGACTTAGGAGACTGGAAGTGTGTACCATTTCGTTCCATTTGCGCAGCTTGTAGTGGTATCTTCTGTTACAGAGTGTCTATATATCCATGCGTTATGCTAGTAGCAGCTCATGTAGCCTCAAGCTGTTAGCCTCAGAGGTCTGGTAAACTTAATTCTTTCCACGCCGTCACATTTTTTTCTTTTTTAAACAGTTAGTTTTCAGCCCCAGCAGACTCAAGTGACATCACTTGAGGCAGATGGTCAGATTTCACCCTGCTCACTCAGGAGCCACAAAAGATTTTATACAATTTATTTCAGATATGCAGCTTTTCTCCACGACACCTGTAAACAGGCTTTGAATGGTGTAATCGCTTCAGCTCTAAATGTGAATGTGTTCTCAGGAATTATGATTGCATGCACAGTGTTGGTGCAATATTGTACCACTTGTCTGATTTCCATAGAAGGTTGTAGCTGGGAAATTGAAATAGTGTGCAAGGCTGGTTCTGCTCTGCTCAGCCGTACAGTCAGTCCCTCAGTGAGGTCTGATAAACACTGGACTGTAATCACTCCCATATGTGGCTGCATAGCTCAGCACAACCCGGCACAGTTCAGCCATGCGCACAATGCAGCGCACCGGGCTCATTTAGACAGAAAAATAGATTCAAATTACTGGAAGAAAAAAAAACAAAAAAAAGGAAAGAAAAATCCCTCGCTTGATTACAGCCCTATGTAAACTTCTACTCTTCGACTGAAACATCTGCTTCCATTTAGGGCTTTAAGACACATACCTACACATTAAAATGCACTGTGCACTGCTCCGGGAAGGCTCGGAGGCTGGAAAAACATTTCCCATTATAGTTGGCTGGAATAAGCCCAGCGGAGAGCGAGTCGTACTTAAAGCAGAGTATCGGTTGAGATGCAGCCAGCTCGAGCACAAGCCACAAGCCACTTGCATAGAAGAATCATATTCTGAGGAGTGTTTTCTTTTTCCTCAGTTACATAAACTTCCTTTTTTTTTTTTTTTTTTTTTTACCACGGTCACTGTCAGGGATGACGCAAAGTGAAAGTGAGTGTGTGTTGAAGTTTGAAAGATCAAAGGAAGTCTGCACAGTATGGGTACAGTCTGTGTGTACACTGTGGGCTGCTTCACACCAGCCCACTGCCCCCGTCATAACCCTTAAAGAGCGATCCAGGAGAGACAGAGGAGGAAATGGAGCCTGTGAAGGGTTACTGTTGTACATTTTTACCCTGCGGTTTTTTTAAGGGAGGCCAGCCAAAACCTCTTCTTGGTTAGAGAGCGAGCGACAGAGAGAAACGGTGAAAGAATGAAAGAGATGGAAGTGCAGATTGAGAGTGCGTGTAGGAACATCTAGGAAGGGTCTATTTTCAGCAGAGGTTGTAAAGATGTGGCTCAAATTAAGTTGTTGAAGTGTGGACATTCTTTAAAATACAGCTGACAGGGAGTTTCCCCAACTATAGGCCTTTTACAGCTGTAATAGTGTATGGATTATATTGCATGTTGCTATTTCTTCTGAGCCATTTTGATATAAGAATATCTGCATTTATTTTCCTGTTTTCAATCTTAGCTTCTTCTTTCTTCTTTTTTTTTTCTCGGTAAAACTCAAAAACCATTGTGATAGAAGACACAGGTGCACATCTGCATGAAATGTGTGCACATGCACAAAGAAGTGCATATTCCAGTAGTGAATGACAGGCCTTACTGCTGCACACTGTGTCCACAAAACACCCTCACATCTATAGATATTGGGTCATTTTTACACATTGCACCGTCTCGTGACAAGTTTCTGATCTATCAAATAAGGAACTAAAGTGGTTGTAATGTTGTTTTTTTAGAAAAGGAACAGCCTCGATGGAAGCAGAAGTAAAGTTGTCTATTTCACACCTTTCACCCTCTGGGCCCAGTTATTCAGAAGTAATCTAATTGGATTTCAGTTGTTGAATTGGATCAAATGTTGAAAACTGGTTGTTCAAAAGGAAAAAAGGATTCTGAAATTGGATTTGAACATGTAGTCCAGTTTTAGTTTTGATCTGGATCGAACCTGGATCACACCTGTCTGCTGCTCCAAAACTTTTCAGCAGGATTGGGCGGCCTTTGATCCAAAAAATATGAATTAACCTGGTCCAAGAAAAAGGGGGGATTTAAAACAATAAAAACACTTCAAGTCGCCCCATGCTGGCTATTCTACCAGCTGTTCTTTACGTAGCTATTAGCCTATATTGTGTTACATTGTCCTGTTTAGAGCACTGGTTATCTGGATTTGATCTCTTGAAAAGTGTGTATCTGTATCAGGGTGATCTAGTCCAATGCTGCTTTAAAAAACCGGAGCAGAACTAAAAAGGATTAGCTGATCCTGGAAAGCAAAACATGACATTTCCAAGTCTGGATCGTTTTGATCAGATCACAGCTTTTGAAAAACTGAACACTGAATCATGGATCTCTGTACTAAATTTTATGACAAACCATCAAAGAGTTGTTGAGGATATGTCAGAAACAAAGTGGTGGACCAGCTAACATTGCCATCCCTCGAGCTGCTTGGCTGCTAGCATGGCTGAAATGAAATACAAGCATGTGCATGAATCTCCCAAGCAGCATAACTGATCAATACAGATATCAATACAGCATAGTATCGCGATATTTTTGTGTGGCAATATTGTATTGTTACATGGACACCAAGTCAATTTTATCATTATATACTTTTATAACCGATTGTTTGAAGACATATTTAACTGTACCATTTGTTGCCTCAAGGCGACATTGTGTAGTTAGGGTACATGGTAACACAATACAGTGCTCAATGATGGAGGTGTATTATGTAAAATGATGGCTCTGTTTTTATGTCCACTAATACTCACAAGGTGATAGCAGACACAGACTTACACTTATTGCTGATGTGGTGTGTGTGTGTGTGTTTGTGTGCTATGAAGCTTTCACCAGTCTAGAGCCACACATGCGTGGTGCTTTTAAAGAATTAGATATATCTTAAGCCAAGAATGATTCATATTTGCCATTTGTGATTAGAACAGATTTTTGTAAAGTGTAGGCTGGATTGGAAAGGAAGAGAATAACATGGAGCCGTCAACATACATAGTATTATTTTTGTTTCATGAACAGAAGTCCCAGAAACCTGAGAAACCAGAAAATAGGTTCCAAAAATATATTTTAAAAAAATGTGTGAGTTGCTTCATTAAAAAAAGTGTCCATATGCATGTTTCTGGTACACTATTTTTTATGCATATGCCACTTTGTTTTCTACATAAATATTATTTTTCTTGGTGTTTTCATACCACCTCCTGGGATGGGTTAGGGATCATCAGAGGATCCCAGTACCGCTGAGAGTAGGGTAAAATATTTGTCGTCTAAACAAAAAAAAAATCACGACTAAAGAGTAAGTGCTGCCTTTACAAGATGAAATAATATGCATTTATAAATTGTTTGTATAAACTCCGAAGTTTTACACAATGCATTTACATTATTTTGAGGTCTTTCTTATGTGATTGTGATACAAGTTATAACCACAAGAGGGCAGACTCTCCTTGTAAAAGCTGTGATGTTTCTGTATGGTAGAGGTCAGTGGTTGTAAAAAAAAAAAAAAAAAGAAAGAAATTTAAGAAAAAGTATTCACACTTTTTAGATTGTGCATTTTGATTCTGCAAAACAAAGTGTGAATTGTTTTGTATGCAGTTGAAACAGTGAAGAAATGTTATGTCTGGCACAGTGCATTGGTCATTCATACTTTTCCACTAGGAGGAGTCAGTGCATTAAGAAGCACTGACAGTAATGTGGAGAGAAGGTGAGCTCAAGAGGCTTCAGCTGAGAGTTTCATTCAGACACAACAAGCTCGCTTATTTTGAGTATTCTCTAATTACTGAAATTGTTTTTTTGCCCTCAAGTACTAATGCAACCTTTTATTTAAACTCAGAACTGAAGGATAGGATAGACTCTGAAGAGCAGTGTCCAAAAAACACTGTACAAAAGCACACACACATACACACACACAACACATGTAGCCAAAGGGCGAAGGGCAGAGTGGTGTCCAGAGCGGGTCTGATCATTACAGACAAAAGGTTAATTCACCTGATCACGTTTAATGAGAGTGCCATCATCAATCGCTGCAGCCTGACACTGTGACATTTCACTGAGGCCACATGGTGACCTGCTGGCATTTGGGACGCACTGGAAACAAAGAGGCCAAGGCCTGAATCCAAATCATCTGCACGTGTGTCTATCCATGTGTGTGTGCATGTCCTTATGTGTATAATTGAGTGCCATTAGAGATGATTACTGACTGCTCACTGGAATGTACATCCAGAGGTTTGAACTCATAAAACGTCTGAATCTGTGTATTTCCACCAAAAACCAGAGGCAGAAGAAGAACTCAGATCCTTTACTTAAGTACCAACACATCATTCATTGTGTCTTTAAAATGAAAAAAAAAAAAAGCCCATTTTAATATCTAACAGTTCAAAATGATGTATTTTGTTAGCTTTCTTAGTGGAACCAACACTCAAAAATATCCAGTTTAGTTTTATATTTCAAAGAAAAGCAGACAATTCACACATTTGAGATGCTGTAACCAGTGATTATTTGGCATTTTTGTTTTAAAAAATAACAAAAACAGTTGATAATGACAATTTTCTGTCACTTGATTAATCAACTAATCGTTGCAGCAATCTGTTGCAAGTAAAACTCATACTGAAGCGAAAGTACATTAACAACAAAATGTGCTTAAAGTAAACAAACAATCACTTCGAGGTGAAACTAAATAAATTTTATATATATATATATATATATATATATATATATATATATATTATGCAGTTAGGTAGGTTAGTCCAGCAGTGGCGCCACTGCTAATACAATTGCTGGGGAACAATTTTAAGAGGCTGTGGCGCGGTTATTTCATAAGCTAGCACAAAGGTAGTGGTAACTTGTGAAACTAGACAACAGAAGGCATCCATTAGTTCCACCCATGTCAGCATAGCTTGTCAAGAAGGGAGTGAAATAATGCTACATATTTAAGCTAAATTTTGGCAAGGGAACAACTGGCATGCCCATTTTCAAAGGGGTCTGTCAAACTCATACCTCAACATATCTGAACCTATGGGTACACAAGTCTCCCCTTAAGTTGAGAGGGCGTGTTCCTAGTTAATGTTTGGCTCCTTACAATCAATGTACTCCTCTAAATTAAAGCAATATATTTGTCTTTTTAAGGAAAAGGACAAGCAGCCTGTCTGAAAGAACAATGAATCACCTAACATGTGTACACAGATACATAACACATTCACACAGGATTGTTGTGGAACTCAAAATGTTACCTGTATTGGTATTAGTCTGTGCACAAAAGATGATTTGTAATATTAACTTTAAATAAGAAACCAAATATATCAGAATGCAATTCCTTTATTCTCTCCACACTGACACAGTTTCCAACTACCATATATACTACAACAGCATAACCAAATTCCTGAATTTCAGTTCTGGCTCTTGGTTTTGGTGTGCCACCCCAAGAAGTTCAGTGGCCCCATGTGGCCATCCCCATGAAAAATTTGGTGGCTAAAGCATTCTGTTGTCTCTTAACCTGGGGCTCCTCCAAATGATCACACACTAAATATGACGGGTCATAAGACAATATATGAAGGCTGGAAAGAAGAAAAAAAATGTAGTCTTTTATTACATGTTCTCGTTTTCTCTCTGTTGTTGTGAAACATTTGGATGATTTAACACTTTAGGTTCTCAAACACTGAATAAAACCATCTGAGAAGATCAGTTGTTTATGAAACTGCTAACATATGAAGAGGCCACCTTTAAATCTTAAATAATGTATTCTATTTCATAAGCCTATTATATGTAAAGTCTTAATCTGAAAAGTAAAAATAACTGTCATATAAATGTGGCAGAGTAAAATATACAATATTTTCCTCTGAAATGTAGTGCAGTAAAGTAGCACAAGATACTCAGGTAAAGTACCTTTATCATCTCTTTGAGTCTCCCTGAATAAACGTACTTACAAAAGCTTCACAGTCTAAGCTCATTGTCTTCCTGAGCTCACTATTTTACTGCTCCTACTTTGCCACTGTGTGGTGCAGATTGAATAACGTCATAAACAAATGAAGCCATTTATCAGGACTGCTTCCTCCTCCAAGTTACACATTATCCAGGGACCAAAGCTTCATCAATGAAAGGTGACATAATGGCAGGTCTATTGATTTGCATGTTGTCTGAGGTTGTGTGTGACAGACAAAAACCCTGTTGTGTTGAAGCTCGTAGAGGCGTGTCATGCACTTTGTATTACATTGTTTTTCCTCATTTTCATACATCTCTATTTAAAGAAACGACTCCAGTCGGATCCAGTGTGATTCAGTGTCAGTAGCTGTGCATCTATTCACATTGTGCACTCTCAAACACACACACACACACACACACACACACACACACAGTAACAGAGGCTTTGTTTATCCTGCGCGTGGGAAAGGTGCCGTGGTCAGACATGGCTTACTCTGTGAGACTAAAGGGCCGGAGTGGCAGCTGTCCAGAGAGAAGGCGGCGTAGCTTCGAGGGATTAGCACACTATTGAGTCGAGAGCTCCTGATCCGCATCATGCAGCTTCACGGACTTGTGCATGCGAGTGCTTGTGCACACACACTTGCATTTTGTGTACCTGCGCTCTACAACCCTTGCTGGCATGGACACATGGATTGAGCCCACGCACCATAATGCTTACACCCACAGTTATAACCTGAGCTTTGAAGTTGTATTTGTCTGGGGAATGCAAAGCCTGGGATAGTCCATCGCTGCTGGGTCCCACACACACACACACACATACACACCTCACATGTACAAGAGTTGAGAATTGAAGGTTAAAGTTTTTATTTTCTACGTACTTACCTCAGTAGGATCCAGATGACAAGGCTCGCTGTTTATTTAGCATAATGAAAAGTTGCTTCTGAGGGTGTGTGTACCCTTCAGCAGCACTCACTAGCTTAATGACATAATGCAAAATATTGTGACACACACTGTAGTTTGAGCTGAGTTAATCCATGTGCAGATGACATGCTCATGAAAATAAAAGGCAACATCCAGCCTGAAAAATAATGGTTGAATCGTTTTGTTGTGAACATCCACAAAAATAATCAGTGAATTGTTCCAGAATCTTTGAAGTGAAGTGTTGCTGCCTCTCACAGCTCGGGATTTAAAGCGTAGCCTGTAGCAGTGTCAAAGGTGCCCTGTGGAGTTTTTTGTAAACAAAGTTATGTTTACATTCACTATTTTTCACCCAAACAGACTTGCCCTTTTTCACCAATATCTCCATTTTTTCTTAAATTTGCTCTTAAGAAAGGTCAGTGAGATTCATTAAATGTCCTTAAACCACAAAATTGCTCGCATGTGTGTTCATAAATGATGAATCTCATTGTCCTCATAAGTTTAAAGCATGTGCCAGTTGATCTTAATTAGCATAGGTAAATGCCCAGCAAATCCCCATGAAAGGGCATGGGACTGCAGGGCTGTGTGCAGAACAAGAAGGAGAGAAGCTGAGAGAATTAAGTCAAGAATGCCAAACGGAAAGTCTGAGGAGGGTGAAGCACCAAGCTCTAAAGAAAAAAAACTTCTAAAGTGGAGGCACTTCAGCCTCCACTTATTTACTTGATTACTTATTCACCTCATATTTAGTGTCAGTAGTGGATATTAAGTTAAAAAAAAAAGATGCACTGGATGCTAAAATAGGTGTTAATCAAAACACCTGTCCCACAAACTGCAAACTGTACGCGTTATAGTGGCACAATTTTTAAGACTGAGGACAGAGACAAGTTCCACGATGCTTTTCAAGGTTTGTGTGTGAAGCTCTTTTTACACAGAGGTTGTGCCATAGGGCCGCTAAGAGTCTCTTCATTATACTGCCTTTGCATTTTTACACAGAACCAAACAACAGTGACATCATATCGCTTCAGTGTGTGATTTTAGACAGCATGCTGGAAATGCGAAATCAAAAGAGGTCCGATGGGCGTGACATGTAATGCAACAGCGTCAGCCTCTAGCATGACATACATGTGTTTGCAATGCTTTATAAACAATAACAGTGGCATAACATGGCTGTAACAATCCTTTACTGTCCCTGTTATATGATGGCTGATCTCATCCTCTGCTTGATAATAATAATAACAATACATTTTATTTAGACAGCTTTTCAAGGTACTCAAAGATGCTTAACATCGGTTGAAAGCCATCACAAAATAGACTACAATAAAATACACACAACATCATTCGCACATTAAAAGTAAGTGCTCCAGAGGGAGGGGGCAGCTATGGAGAAGGCTCTGTCGCCCCAGGTTCGGTGCTTGGTCCTTAGTGGTGGAGTCAGGAGGTTGGCCCCAATTTGCAGACATTTACGGCTGATGTTCTTCTTCTATGAGTCAGCCTCCAACTGCTACTAGCTACTTTCTTCCGCAGTGGGTCGCACACAAATCACATTGTCAAAACAACACACTCATGCTGCCCATAATCTGGTCCTGTAGGCTTTCTTATTTATACAGATATTGTTTCAGCGCTGTTCACCTCCATTCCCGCCTCAGAGACGAGACAACTCTGACCCCCTATTCTGCGATTGTACCTTTTATACAGAACCTCGAGGCAGAATAATGGCATGATTTTTGCTACAGTAAACCAGTCTTAAGTGTTCATGTCCAGTGTGGTCATGACAACTGTATCGTACTTTTATGCTTTGAAATGTTAATTGCATTAAACAAGCTACTTCAAGACTTTATTTTGCCCTCTGGGAAAATGGGATTGGCAATTACTTCTTATTTTCTGTCAGTTTGAGACTAAATCATTAAGTTGATGAATCCATAATCAAAATAATCATCAGTTGCAGCCGGCCCTTAACAACAAGTGGGTTAATAGATCAGTACATCAACACAATTTAGTCTTCTGTGATATCACATATTGTTGGTTTTTGGAGCGTTGGTTGAAAAGCTTTTTTAAGCCATTTTGAGACTCGTGATTTGAAATCGTGGTGGTAATTTCTCACTATTTGCTGACACGTTAAGGATAAACAATGAGTCAGTCATGAGAAAATGTGTTAGTTGCTGCTGTATTGATGAGATAGTTTCACTTGGATCAGTGGATATGAACTTAAACACCAACACCTCTTGTGTTTTCGTGTTTTTAAAATTTCTTTTTTCCATTTTGGGGATTCAGTGGATTGTATTCATCACCCGGAGCAGACCGCTGTCATGTTATACTAGTTATTTCTCTCATGGCAGCTTTGTTTTGCATTCAGGATACATAGACAGACTGATGTTTGAACAGGAAGTGTTCCCCGTCTGACTTCCTATGTAACAAACTGGCTTCACATGCGACTGTTAAAAACCAGAAGCCCTTATGCAAAGGCCATGTGGGCAGTGCGTGTCAAAATGTCACAATGGGAGGGTGTGTGATGAAGCTGTGTTTATGCAACATGCATGAACGTCTGTGTGTGTACTGTATGTGTATGTGTGTGTGTGTGTGTGTGTGTGATCGGCCTCAGGGCTCTAATTAGAGTCGGGGGTGTTCAGGTATCTCAGGTTGATTGTTTGTAACTTGATCCTGACGTGAGAAAACGAGGGCTTTAATTTCAGAGGTCTCTCTCTTTTTTTTTTTAAAAGGATTTCTTTTACTCCAGGCTGTTGCGGATTTCAGCTGCATAACGTGAGCTCTTTTAAAGGTAGTGACATTCAGAGAGAGAAAATGCCATGTGTGTTTGTAGCTTAAGGTGTTTTCCTGTGGTGTGGCGTGCCACAGAGGGGGGTTTCTACTGATTAAAAATTGATGAGCAGCTGAGTGCCATGTAGCCTGAGCCGAGCATTCCTGCACTCTTTCATGTCGTGTGTGTGTGTGTCTGTGTGTATGTGTATGTGTGTAGACTAAGCTGGAGACACAGGCTAAGGCTGGGCTATTGTGAAGGTATCAGATTTACCCAAGCTCACATTTCGCCTGTTTGTGTGTGAGCAAAGAATACAAAATTAAAGTCTGTTTTGATGTGTTTCTGCCACATTCCTCTGTTTTCTTCCTCCCCCTCACATGTTCATTATTTTCTTTCCTTGTGTGTTCCATCCATACTGACAAGTGACAAGTATTTTCCTAGCTTGTAGCATCACTCTCAGCATTAAAGATCTAACCCCCTAATGTTCTGTTTGTGGTCCTGGCAACATGATCTCATCCTTACTCTTCATATTTTGCATCTAGGGCAGACGCAGGCGTTACTAAGATGACCCTGGTGGCAGCCTTTTGCATTGTATCTTGATGCAGAAGGGGTTGGCGGTAAATAGGGCTCAGCGGTTAGCTTTGGGCAACAAAACTACTTGGTAGTGGTAAGGAAAAGATTGTAGCTGTCACAAGAAAAAAAGAAAACACTTGGCAAAAACGCAGGATTGCAATTAGGTTTAGGCAACAAAGTTATTTTAGTATGGTTAGGAAAAGGTCATTGTTGACATAAGTCACATTAGGCGACTATTGTAAGGCATTGGTGGTCAAGGTTAGGCAACAAAACTTCTTGGGTATGGTAAGGAAGAGATTGAAGATGTTTAAAAAAAAAAAGGCTTTGAGTGGCATAAATTTGTGTGGAAAGGCATTGGTTTGTGGCTAAAAGACACCTGACTTTTAGTGGCACAAACAGTGCAACCGTATCTTGCATATCATGCTCCTGGGGCAAAGATTGTGTGTGAAAACAACGTGACAACATCGAAGGAGTCGCTGGAAGTGCTGTCTTCAGTTGCAGCAGGCAGCCGTTTTTTAGCAGAAACGCTCTGAAAACCCAATGTACACTACCTGCTCAACACCAAACAGCAGACAGACAAAGGTAGAGACTAGCTGGTGAACATAGCGGAGCATTTAGCAGCCAAAGAGCCAGATGTTTCCCCAGGAGTTAGTAGAGACAAGGATATATATACTAAGCAGAACATTTTACAGTGGAAAACTGTCAGAGCTCACTGGTGCACAATATAGAGACACTGTTTGTAAATGACCTTAAACCTTGTTTCTTATCTGTATACTGCAGTTTCTTCCAACATGGACATTAATACCACCATATCCGATATAAGCTAATATCATCTGATATATTAGTCTATGCTTTATGATTGTTTTCTCATCAATTGTTCAAACCTAGTTTGTAGCATGTGAAATCGAGTTTACAGAATTGAGTTTTAATAAGAAGAGAAGAAAAGACAATATAATAATTTAAGAAAAAGAATAGGTTGATTTTTCATTTGTTATTTGTTTAATCTTACAGTAATATGATCAGCAGGACCGCAGACAATGAGTACGTCAAGTCACTGTCAGCAAAACACAAGTTGTGGCATGCCAACACTCATCTTGAAGAGGTAAAAAGAAAGAGTGGAGAGATGAGATGAGAGTAAGAGATGAGAGCAGCATGAATGAAGGGATGACCTCATCCTCGTCTGGACCTGCTGTTGAGCGGGATTATGGGTAGACCCTGGAGAGCACATGCAGTAAAAGCAAATTGATTGGTGAAGATCTAAATGTTAGAAAATATGGTAACAAGTCATCCTCTATATAGTTTTTAAGTTGTTATGATTTGCAAATAATTTACTAATGCTTTAGTTAAAGATATTAATAAGAACAATTGTTACTAGGCTGTGAAAACTTTTGACTATTATTGGGACCAAAATCAATGTATTAACATCTTATTAACATTTACAATGACAGACTTGATGAATTAAAAGCTTTTATTAATGACATGCTAACATTTATATGCTTAGACTCATTAGGTAGTGGGAAATTCCAAATTCCCAAGTGGGAAGTATTTATTGATGAGCTGCCAACATTTGTACAGGCCTATTAAGGGAATACTCTATGGCTCAAATGATCATTTATATGTCAATTACTCTCACCGTGTTATGTTGAATTCGGGAGGAAAACTTTGTTTTTCTTGCATGTCTCAATGGTGAACGAAGAATCCAAAAAATGCAATTATTCTTGGTGATTCAAAGTCACATTTAATAACAGCAAAACTATATCTAAACATCTATTTACAAACTCTTACACAACTCGTGCAATACAATATAAGTCCAAACACGTGCATCTATCTAGTCTACTTGCTATCTTTCTACGTTCATAATGTTACTTTTTAATCGGAAAACACGTTTTACATGTGATATTTACTGAAAATGACATACATAAATCTCAGCAGCAAGTAACCTAGCTTGTTACTAGTGATGGTCATTTAACTTAACAGAAACGTTCAGCTCCCTGATGATCTTCCACCAGCTAGCTGCCACCTTATTTAGGTTTTTGTTGTGACATGAGGTATCATTAAGATAATTCCTCATTTTAACTTCATGATTTAGCTGTTCCTCATCCACTGCAGTGCTTTCAAAGCGAGCAACAGGAATTAAAATCAGTTAAATACGGCACACCGCATTGCTCAGGGCCAGCAAGGACACCTCTTTCATCAGCTTTAAATCCAAAATGTTGCCCTGCTAGCTCAGTTTAGTTTCTTTGAGAGACCAACCCTGCCATGTCTCCTCTGGTCACCCAAAAAACACATGAACTTTCTGGTAAACAAACACAAATTGCGCCACTGGTCCCCCTCCCACCTTAGCTGAAATTTGATCTCTGTCATGTTGCTGGTGGTTGGCTCAGACTCAAGTGGCTCCATTAGTCTGTTTATTAACATTATAAACCTTATTGTTAAGGCAATACAAGTTGGATTTAATGCAATGTTGCCATCAGAACAGGTTGCTGATGTAGTCCACTTTATAATTGGCCAGAATATGTCGTAACGACAAATGACAGATACCATCTGTTCAGCCAGTTTATAAAAAATGTAACTGATTTAAGCTCGTACACCAGACTGGACCGGCAAAACTGGGAATCGACCCGACTTGATTGAGCATGCGGCTGGATAGGTGAGACTTGGATCACACTGCACAAGTTGAGTGAGATTTTGTAAACGAATGTTTGGCTATAGTTTTGCTGTCGTTAAAGCCAACACATTCTCACTCCGACCTCGTCACATATTGATGTTTGGATATGGACTTTCCACGTCCACATACGACGTGCAAGGTACCCTGGGTGCGTTGGTTGTTGATGTTCTGGGACACCGTGTCAAGTTCTGCCTGTTACATGCATTGTCTACTTTCAAAATACACTTCGGTTTTCACAGGAAATTTAACGTTTACATACAGTCTCTTTCAAAATATACGCACTACGTTGGTACAACGTGACGGGGGTTTTTTTGCTTCAACAACAGTCACTCGTAGTTGGGTTTAGGCAGCAAAAGCACAAGGATAGGTTCAGCTTAAGAATCATCCCGGATGCGAACACCACTCTCTCGGGTGAAAGTTTGTTGGACCCATCGACCACCCCTCCTGCCCGTCTCACTCAGACTTTCGCCGCATTAACTTTCGTCCTAGTCCCGCCACATTTCCCTCTGACACAGGCACCATTAAACTATAACGGCAATCAGCTGAGTATCATGCCGGTGTTAAAGGATGCCTTTTTTCGTTGTTTTCTGACCCTGCAAGTCACTGCCCAAGCGCTGGATTTCCAGTAAGACTGGGCTGTTAAAGTGGACCCCTATGAGATCAGTACATTGAGACTGTTCCCCTTTTTCTTGATTCTGCAATCACTGTAAAGGCATTAAAAAGAAAAAAGAAAAACAAAGTTTTGTTCCCAAATTCAATGTAACATGGGGTAAGTAATTGATACATAAATGATCATTTTTGGGTGGAGTATTCCTTTAAGAAAGGCCTGCCATACAAACATAGTTCACAAACTGACATACAAAAGTTGCTCATCTTATTAACTGATGAATAGAGTATTGGTAATTTGCTAGCTATTAATAAAGCCAGTAGTTACAACTTATTCTTTATAAAGGGTGGCCAGGATTTTTTGAGAGCAGAAAAAACGTAAATGCATGTTTAAATTTCCTTCTTATTTTCTCTCTGTACTCACACCGGATGATATGCGACCCTGCATCCTGACATCACTTTGCGCTCCAGGATATTGTAACTGCAGAAAAGCTTCGCGTAATTGACGGTGATGTAACAGAAACTTAGAGATGGATAAAAAAACGATAAGAATAATGTGCTCTGAATGGTGCCTTTTGCTCTGCAGAGCCTCCAGCAACAAATTGTGGTGGATTGAAATGCAGCATTGATGTGAGTGAGAGAGAGGAAGGGAAGGAGGGAGGGAGGGAGGGAGAGATAACCCAGTAAACACACAGCTCCTATGGCAGAGCCGTTCCGCTTCATCATCATGCTGTGACCAGTTGCGCGCAGACACCAGAGCCAACAAGAGTCCGACCACCAGCTGGGTTTTGATCAGATGTTTGTCGGAGTTTGCGCCGCAGTGATGTTCCTGCGCTCTTAACGAGAGGAGAAACACACGGAGAGAGAAAAAGAGACGCCGGTTTTTGCTGTTGTCGTCTTGTCCTGCTGGACTGACATCGCATGGGGACATGAACAGTGTGGATCCAGCCTCTAACAAACTGTTGACTTTCAATCAGCGGTAAAAACACAAATACTCTACTCTTACCTGTGTTTATGCATGCCAGCTTTAATCTGTTGAATGCATAGCTCTGTGTCGTGGCTCTGTCATATCCCTGCAGTGCTGGCATATTTTATTATGCAGCCCCGAGCCAAAGAGACAAAGCTGAAAAGACACCTGCTCCGGTGCGTAAAGTGCCTTATTACGCCCATGGATCGGCTAATTATGTTTACAGTAATCGACTGTTTGGGACGAGTTTTAAGACTTGTCTAGTTATGTATCAAGTGCATAATTTATTGATCTCTTTTGGTTTACTCTGGGATGGCTGGCAAACTGAGTGCCACTGAATCCACAAGTCTCCAGTCTGGAAGTATTGACGCTCCTCCACAGACTCTTTCGGCCACAACAGCTTTTTAATTGAACCACAGCGCTGCTTTACGCGCAGCTTTGTCGCCAGTTTTACGAATAGTAAACTGATTCGGTTCATTTGTGCGGATATTCTGTTGCTTATTAATTGAACTGCCCCCCCTTTTTTTCCCGGAGAGCAGATATTTCAGAATGAGCACGGAAAATGATGAATTATTCATGACGTGCTTTTCGGTACAAGGTAGAGTGGAGGTGCATGCAGCCCTGGCTGTATGACAGCGACAGAGTTTACGTATGCGGCGACACTGGAGGCGGCATCAGGCTTAAACTGTGCAGCAGAGTTCAGATGTAGTCCAAGGTTGCTCAGTAGTAGCTCATTTCCTCTTAGATTGATTTGAAAATGCCATGCTGCAGCTCTTCACCAGCAAGAGAGTGGAGCTGCAGTGACACTTGAACAGAGAGAGATCATATAGTGAGCATAAAGCTCTTATGGCACACTGCTGCATATAGCAGAGACGCCTCTTTGCTGGCTGCACCAATTGTGCAGAGAGGGAGGAGAGAGGAGGCAAAGATGTCCTGAAATTTTCATGAAATGCTCTAATGAGTTATCATATTCCCAATATGGCATGAATTGGCTTTTTACTTCCTCTCTGTTTTGTGCATCTTCATCCAACTCATCCTCATATTTCTAGTTACTGTACATCTCTTGCAGCAAAATGACTTTTGACTTATTTGATTAAGAATAGTATGATGGGTCAGTAATCATCTGTACTGTGCATGCAGTGCCACAATCTGTAACTTCGGTTTTTAAATTAATTAACAAGGCTTGGATCAGATAAATTCAAATTGGATAAGAAAGGTTTAAACCCCAAAATGATTCACCAAATTGAACCTGTTACCCCGCACGAGGGGAAAAAGACTCCACCTCGGTTCTATCATTTAACTTTTGAACCTCACATCTCTGCAGTAATTCCTACGAACTGCAGCAGTCGACTGACATTTAAATTATTTAAAGTCTCACATGTACTTGCCAGATGTGGATGTATATATGGATGAGCAAGATAAGCTGTTAAATGTTTGATCGATTCTGACTGTCTGGCCTTTTTATACATTTCTTTGTCACTCTCAAGAGTGTTGTGAGTGATATCGCTTCCACACCAGTTAACATCAAGGTCTGTTGGTGTATTCAGCTTTTCTTTCTAACACAGTCTCAAAAAGAGCCACTTCATGGAGTGATTTAAGAGTTTAAAGAGTCATACAGTATTTAACATAACTGATAAAAGGATTGGCTTTTTTTTTTCCTTAAGCAGCACGAGGAGGTTTAGTATGCTGGCTGGCAGTGTGATTTATACTTCACATTTCACTGTACTCTATGGAGCCTTTCAGTGGCGACTGTCCATTGTCTTGTGACAGAAACCACAGTTTGTAACCTTTCTCGTACTCCATTACTGAGGGCAGCAGTTGAGTAATGAATATCCATTTTACCTCTTTTCTCTTTCAGTGCTATTTCTCTTTGGTCCAAGCTTTCAATGTCATTTTTCTTTGGCTAACAGCCATTACGCTGCTGGAAAGTGACTGAACCACTGCGGTGCAGAGTTCAAGTTATGATGTCCAAACACTCGGGCAGCTTTGAATGCAGGATAATGGTTTCACTCTGTGTAATAGCTCAAATATATGTTAAGCAGCATGTCAGTAGTCTAAGGTAATTTAACAGGCCACAGTAAATCACCCTTGTTATCACAAGACCTGTTTTTTTACCAGTGCGAGACACCATGGTGCGGGGCTCCTTAAGGCTTATTTATACTCCCTTTATGTACGAAGGTAGATACGTCACTTTCAAACATAAACATCATTGTCCTCATACTCCCATGAATCCTTTAGGATGGCATAGAAACAGCCAATAGACAGCACTAAGGGGTGGAGTCAAAAATCTCAGACAGCAAACAAGGCAACAGTGGTGGAGGTAATATTGTACCTTTTAACAGAGGCTATGTTGTAGACAGCAGTGCTCTTTGAGGTCATTAAACACATCGCGACATGTAGACAGCAAATTCGTTTCACTGTATTACCAATTTGATCCAGTATGCTTTTTTTAATTTTATCTTTCTTCGTCATACCTTGCTTAAACTACGCCACACTGGTCCCATTATCTTTCCTGCTGCTGCTCCATTTCGTCCATATCCATAAGCTTTGAGAAAACGAGCACAAATACGGACGTCATGAACACAGAGTACGAACAGGAGGCTCCGCCTGTCTCAGTATATGTATCTAATGTTGAGCATAAATGATCCCTTAGATGGTGTGCGAGTTATGAGCATGCAAAGAGGCGTTTATGCTCAACGTTTTGCTTGTTGCAGTATGTTTTGGAACACCAGGCAGCGTACAGAAAAAATATGCTGTGGATAAGCAAGAAGTCAACAAGTGTTACTGAAAGAACGTTACCGGAAAAGTAGGATGCCTGGCAACAGTCGTAAACACCAACACACCACCAAACATTGCATTTGTGTACTGTAATAATTACCGTTGCTTACCCTAAGGTCAAAATTATTTTATACTGCTTTGACTCCCTGTAAGATCGCCACTCATTCAATGGGGCAGTTTTTTAGCTTTTATAGTGATCTTTCATGTTCTTCCGCACCCTGCAGCAACAGGCCTCTTCTTTCACCAACGTGATGGCTATTGCTATCCAATAATTTAAGGCCATCTGACATTACCTGTGATCTCTCAATGATTTTCAATAAGAGATCATTAGAGATGTCAGTACAGGCAAACCTTCTCGGCCAGTCTACCCTCAAAGGCGTCCCTGTTGAACTGAAAAGCGCAGCGCACCTAGTTACAAAAATCAGAGGTGGGCGACCAAGTGCCACAACAGCTTTAGGTGTCGTTGCACTCAATGCAAAAGGGGTGATTTGATCATTTTCTGGCATGCGAAGCTCACACTGGGAGTAGCACAGTGAGCAGAAACCATGCATAAGAGTCTGCAGCCATGCTAGCAGCACTGTGAGTTGGTACTTATGAGTGTTGGGGAGTCAATAGTTACATGTAACAGCATTTTGTAGCTACTAATTAGTAGTAGCTGATGGAAATGTTGGTGATTACAAATGGGGGTACATCCGTTTTTGGTAAAAAAAAATTATGTGCAGATAGAACATTCATTCTTTGCATCTTATTGCCGTGCAGGACTTCCTTCTTTTGGGATATTCCCAGAAAACACGGGCCAGCAAAGGCGTTGTGATAAATTTGAGTGCAACACCATCAAGGGTAGGAGGGCTTAGGAGGAGCTGTCTCTACATACAGACAGGTTCCATTCATTTGGCAGTATGTGATAACATTTTGAGCATTGTTTTGATTGGTTATAGTGTTTGAATTTGCATCGCCTCTCATCTGTCAGTCAAATCAATGCGCATTGCTTTAAGCAACCCGAGTCTGCCATGCTTACGACCAGCCGACCCTGCCAAGGTGGGTGGCCATGTCATTGGACAAGTGCTGGAAACTCAGCAATATTTTCCTTTTGAAATCAGAAAAGGGCTCTAATATTTCTGTACAGCGTAAAGCTTGTTTACCAGCATCTTTAACCAATAAATTATCTGTAACCTATTACATTTCAAAAGTGACCTTCCCCAAAGTAACCTTGCTTAGTCAAAGTTTATTAATATCGAACGTGTCGGGTATCCAAACTGCACCAAATATGACACTGCACGTCCTTGGGTCCCCAGCAATACACCTGCCAAGTGTGAGGTAGATTGGATGAGGAATTCTTGAGACATGCAAAGGACACAGATACAAACAGACAGACAGAAATTCTTTGCTTTATAGTTACATGGGGAAGATGAATGTCTGCACCAAATTTCATGACAATCTATTGAACACTTCTTGAGATATTTAAGTTTGGACCAAGGCGTTTGGCCAAACGACTGACTGACATTGCCATCCCATTGAGCCACACAGCCTCATACCTCATAATAGCAGTGCTCCTTAAGCTGTATTGTTATGGAAGAAATTGGCAAAAAAAAAGTCATTACTCTTACTCAGTACTTAGTGTTGAAGAACTCAAGATTTGAAGTAAAAACATGATTCAAACAAGCTTTAATCCTTAGTTAAGTTATCATGAATAGAACAAGAAATCCTAACAGGATGAACAAGCTCACATCACAGAGGATCTTCTTTTTAGGCTTTGATTCCTCTTACACACTGTACTTGAAATCTGAATATGTCATCTTCAGTGTGTTGCACTCCCAGAGCGCTGTTGACAGGTACATGTTCTCATCACACTCGAGACACTTTACTTCCTCGGCTCGTTCCTCCTCTTTAATAGGTGTCAGCACAGCTTTTTGGTCTGACAGAAACCACCTTGTGCGCAAACTGCTCTTACAGCTGAAATACATGATGTACAGACACGTCACATAGGCGGGGAGGAACCGTTTTTTACGTGTTACAAAGATCTGTAGCACGTGGTTGCTGCCAATGTCAGTGTGTTCATATTGAGTTTTGCAGAGAAATAATGCAGTTGGGTATGCAGGGTTTGGAAGCCTAGGCTACATTAACTGGTGGTAAATAAATGAACTGGGTTGTTTTTAACCACAGGATCATGGATGCATTAATTTGATTGATTTGTTTTAATGAAAAATGTGAGTGTGTAGCTTCAGTTGATTATAATGGACGCGCTCTGCTGCGTGCATATTGCCAGCCCTTTCTAACTGGACACAATGCAAACAAGACAGACATCAGATTGTTTTTACCAATGAAGATGTCCTAACCTGCTCCTTGTGTCAGCGAGCAGGCTGAGCAGGCTCACCCTGGCTTTATTTTTGCAAAGCTTTGCACACCTGAACCTATTTTCAGAGCAACAACAAGCCGGTCCACAGGCTCACTTAGGGCGTGATAGACTCCCTGAATGGTGTTGTTGCTCATAGTATATCTGGACAGTTTCTTGTGCTCCCTCCTCCAGAGTTTGCTCGCCTGCTGTATGTAAGGAAGAGGTGTGCGGCAGATGTGTCCCACCATGTCCTCTGCCCCTGTGTATTTCTGCCGTTAGTTCCCCACTAGCTACACCTCCTACGTGTGTTAAAATATCTCTCATTTTTAAAGTGAAAAAACTAAATTCGGAGACTGAACCTTTTCCCCAAAGTACACATGGAAGCATTTTCCATCTGGTTCTTCTCCTTTGGGTATTATGCAGCCAAGTGTTGTGGTTTTGAAAACATATCTTTGTGTACAAGTGGCTGCTTTGATGCATGTATTTACTCAAGCCAAAAAAGCCAAACCAACTAACCAAGGTTATGAAACAAGAAATATATCTTGAACCACAGCCACTAGAGGCATGTTGTTGAGGGTACATGCAATTCCAAAACAAAGAAAAAACTAAACAGCTTATTATATCTGTCATTATTGCCTCTAAGCTCAGTCTGAACATAAAATGCCCATCTATAAGTCCCTTTAGGAAGCCCTTTAAAGAAGGAGATGAGCTTCAGTAGGAGATGGAAGAGTTTCATTAGGAAGGTGGGTGGGGTGGTATCACTCAATCTTCCCACCATGAAGGTACAATCCTTCTCGTGACCCCCTCTCCGAGGAAAGGTGAAGGGTAGGGAAGATAGCGACCTGGGTGCTGATAAGAAAAAGTGGGAGCTTATAGAGATAAAAGCTGTGATGGAGCACGTGTTGCGATGGCGCTCCAGCAGACCCCACCCCAATCAGCAGCATGCACAGGGAGAGAGTGGGTAAGGAAACAGTGATGGATACATCCTGTAGCTCAGATGCACTTTAAAATGCGTCCTTTAAGCTTGAGTGTACATTATGTATTAACAGCCCCACTCTGCAGAGGGAGAGAGAGAAACCTGACCAGAGAGTTAGGGGGAGATATATGAGGAGTGGGGGATGTGGTCCAGAGAGAGAGAGGAAGCAAAAAGCATTCAGGTCATATCACCACTCAGACAATCATACAAATATATGCAAACACCAGTGTTACAAAAGCCACCATATTCACACACACATGGTTTACCACTTGCTGACATATTTTGTGGATTTCTGAAGCCATAAAATTAAGTTTTTGAAAAATGCATCCAGGCTGCATGCAACTCAGGCATTTTAAGGATTACGAAAATGTTAAACAGTCTTTTTTTGATGGGGGCAAATGTATTTTAAGGAGACAGGGAAACAGTTTTTTGTGTATCACAACACAGTTTGGCCCTTCCTAAGAAGGTAGGTTGTTGTGTATCACTGGTACATGCAAAGTTATTTTACGTGTGCACATTTTTAAAGTAGGTCTTGCTGCAGCTGCAGACAGACAATTTTTATTTCTTTTAAGAAACAATGTCAACAAGGGTATAAATGGTAAGTGGACTGCACTTGTATATCACCTTACCAGTCATCCGACCACTCAAAGCACATTCACCCATTCACACACATTCATACACTGGTGGCCGAGGCTACCATACAAGGTGCCACCTGCTACTCAGTTTGTTTGTTTTTTAACACACTCACACACTGAAAAAAGCCATCATGAGCAATTTGGGGTTCAGTATCTTGCTCAAGGGTACGTCAACATGCAGACTGGAGGAGCCAAGGAGCCGCTGATATTCGGATTGGTGGACGACCCGCTCTACCTCCTGATTCATCCCTGTGTCTTGTAGTGTTGTAGTGAAGCGAGAACTCTGCAAGTATGCATCTAGACCACTCTCTATTTTTAGGACAAACTCTCTGTTCTGACTTAAGCGTGCTAAAATATTAGCCCTGTGCACCTTGTCTTGGAGCAGGATATTTCTGATTTAACTAATTTCTTAGTTAGACTGGTGCAGGCCACCGATTGCTTGGCCTGTGGTATTGCTGCTTGCTTTCTTGAACACTTATCATACAAACAACTTCACACATGACACTGCACTTTTTCGGGTCCTGACTGACACACCTGCATGGCAAACCTACACAATTTGGGTTGCAATGGCAGAGTGGCATTGCTCCTTAAGGCTATCCACTCATGACCCTCGGCAGGTGAAGAAGAGTTAAGTTGTGACGTTAGTAGGGATGCCATTGTGAGGAAAAATTTCCCAACTGGTTAATAAGCTTGTGACGACACCGGAGATGCCGAATATTACACTGACATTTTACAAGAAAAGATATTCATCGATGATGCTAAACATTTGTGGAGCACTTACTTTGATCTATTATGTTCCTCTTACCTCGAACAAAACGTAACAGTAGCAGTTGGTGTGGTAGCACCTGCTTTTCTTTTGATAAACTTGTTAAAGTTTCTTTCGTGCTGCAGCTCAGACTCCTGATCATCTCCCTCATCTTTCACAGGTTGTGCTCTCCGTGCGAGGATGACTGCTTATTCCTCTATCATCCTTTAGGTCTCCTCAACATTCAGGGTGTTGTAGTCGCCCTGGTACTAACGCAGGGCCATGGATGATTTCTTGCGCATAAGGCCCCTGGTGTTGTGTAGAAGACTGTTTCCCTGTCGATATGTGTTTCCCTCCACCTAAACCTGACCTAAACCCTTAGCTCTAACCCTAACCACCAAGGGGGACACTACACATTAACAAGGGAAAGTACTATTTGATGATGGAACACATTTCGATACAACACCGGTTTGCTTCAAGCAGAGCTCACTGTGATCACACAGACGGAGTCCTGTGCTGCAACTCTGCTCCCGCTGCTGTACAGAGCAGACGTTTTCAGTTTATAATGTTAGCATTCGTCATCCTACTAATTATTGATAACATGCTTAGTATTTTACAAACTTTTATTTGATGAATGACGGGGCTGATATGAAAAAAACAACTTAATGGGTTTTATTTCTATAAATTCAGCTAATTGACGGCGGTGGTGGTGGTGATTGGCAAGTAATGTAATCCATGTGTAATCAGTGTGCACTCAAACACGACTGTAACACTGGTAACAAAGGTTACCATGCAAACATAAATGTTATTAAAGTGTGAAGTAGCAAAGGTGAGCTGCAGTCAATAAGCTACGGCCTGTGAAGGCATATTGCTGTATAGAGCGCTGTTTGCTTGTCTATTGAAAATGTATTAATATTGATGTGTTATGTGTCCAAATTGCATTACATTCAACACTGCACGTCCTTGGGTCCCCGGCAATACACCTGCCAAGTGTAAGGAAGATTGAATGAATTGATCTCGAGATAGGACATACAGACAGTCAAACAGAGTCTGTGCTTTATAGTTAGAATCAGGAGTCTATAGTCAGGCTAGCAGTGAGGCTTTGCTCAGGTAGCCGTGCTTCAGGCTTACTGCTAATGCTAGCATGGCCACAGTGGGAGTGTTATTATGTTGCTATTTAGCAGGTATAATAACAACAGTGTTTCCCATCTTAATATAGGTTTGTTAGCATGCTAACATTTACTAAATTGCACCAAACACGGGTATAGTTGAGGCTGATGATGGCCTCATAAACTGTGTGTGTGTGTGTGTGTGTTAGTCTCTTCCTACATATTAGCATTGTATCTACTCTGTGTGTGCACATTTGGCTATTTGACCAGCAGTCAGCTCTGCCAGCCAGTCTCCATCTATCACTGTGGCTTAATTCAATCAGGACCCACGTCTCGATCAGAAACTGGGGTTGGCCGCCGCTCCCGGCCAGTCACCATGCCACCAGCAGCCCCGCCACACCGACAAAGACTCAGACAGGAGGAAGGGAAGGAAAGAAAAAGGGAAGAGGAGGGAGAGAAAGAAAGAACGTAGGGTGAAGAAAGTGGGCATGAACAAGAAGACAAAGTGAGATAAAAAAAGACTGGAGAAGAGCAGATGCTGCAGCTGCCACAGTTTATGTATGTCTGTGTTGTGTGATGGAGGACAGACAGGCCATGTGTCTGACCATGCATTTGTGTTGCAGCTCTGCCTCGGAGGACTTGGGCTGCAGGCGTGGAGACTTCAGCAGGAAACACTATGGTTCGGTGGAGCTGGTGAGTCCCACCCACAATGCACTCATCTGTTTGTTGCTCTCTTTGTGTCTCAGCGTGACCGTCTCCTCATCCTCTTTCCCCTCATCCTCCTCGTTGATTCTCCTCCTCATGATCTCCCCTCCCTTTCTGACTCTCTTCTATTATTGCCTTCCCCTCTTTTCCGTTGGCATGGACGGACAACAGAGGGCTGACTGATGAGTCATGACGTACTGGGTGTGGTCCAGCAATGTGCTTTGCCAGCGTGGATCACAGTCGTTGCTCCACTCACGGTGATGCAGGACTGCTGCCTGCTCAGCCTCCAAAGTTCATTTGTTTTGTTTTGACGCTGCCGGTGTAAAGCTGCAGCACAGTGTGTGTCTTTGTGGTTGATTACTAAGCTGTTGAGTCATTGTTGCTTTGGGGGAGTGTGTGTGTATGAGTGTTCAACCCTCCACTGCGAGCTGAGTCTGTGCGTCCCGATAGCCCAGAGGGACAGGAAGTCCTAGGGTTTCACACTGCAATCGGACTTCCTACCAGAGACATATTGTGGGTTTGTCCATGAGTGGTGCGCACCACGTGTGTGACAGATTAGTGTTGAGGAGAAACCACATGCTGCCTATCAGCTCTAGCAGACTGACACCAGACACAATGCTGCTGTGCGTGTGGGTGTGTATGTAAGGAAAAAGAGAGAGAGAGTATCCAAACACAGCGGTGAGTGTGAGCCAGGATGAGTCCACTGATAGCCCCTATATTCAAAGTGTGCCCATCACACAGCAGTGTGAGATGCCTGTCCCTCTTCCTCCAGGCGTGAACTGTAGGACGTCTTCATCTTTGCCACCTCTACCACACTTAGAATTTGATATTTCTGTTGCACAAACGACGCATACAGCAAGTGTAAGGGTTTCTGTGATCCGTGATGGATTAACTGAATAGACAACATGCAGTGGAAGCTTAGTATAATGGATGAAAAGACTGTGAACAGATGTAAACCTCCCAGGTTTGATGCTAATAAGAGGCTTTGGCCCTTTTGAAAAATGCTCACTGTAGTCTGTAACTAATAATTCTTGTCATTCATTACTGATTTATTGATGATTAAATCTATCAAATGTTGCATAATAGTGTAAAATGCCCTTATCAGAGCACAGTCCTAAACCTAAAGGTATTCAACTTATTTGAGATGCTGGAGATCAGCAAATGGTCACCATTTTGATTGTGTGACTTGGACTTGCTACTGTTCTGTACCTGTTTCCAATGTGACCAGAATTTTTTCCTAGCCATAATGAAGATGTTTTGTGGAAAGCAGAGATGGACGTACAGTAACAGATGTCTGTATGGTAAATATGAAACTAGGGTTAGTAAGCAGTAAGCTTAACTTAGCACAAAGACTGGAAACGGGGAAACGGCTAGCTTGGCTTTGTTTACTTCACACAGAAACCGAAATCTAAAAAAGTTGGGCAGCTACCTGCTGGTACTGTTTCTCTCTCCACTGGCTGACTCATAGTGCTTGCTGTGGCCTCAGTGGATGCATTATTAGATCTGGATACCGTATGGTGTCTGTTCTGTCCAATGAGAACTGCTTGCCTTGCACACCAAAAAAGTTTCTAGATTCCAGGCTTATTTGCGGGGTGTGCGGCCCAATGAATATGCGCTGTAGTGTTCCTCCACTGGCCCCGCCCACAAAGTCTCACAGATTTTTAAATAAAAAGTTTAACAAATATAAAACCTCCATGGATCAAAAATTCATAATAGAAAGAGTCATAAGTAACCTTTATTGCAGTTTGAGGCAGTTTTGCAGACATTTAGGGTGCTGTTTTTGTTTTTGTTTTTTGTTTTTTGGCTTGTTTGGTTGCTTGCTTGTTAGTTTGTTTTTCACTGCAGTAGAGTCATGTAGGAATGAGTCCCTAAAACCTGGAAATGAGTTAGCATTTTCCCTCATCTCAAACTTTTATAAGGTCGTAGATGCTCTCATATTTAGTTCTTCAGCATAAAAATATTTCAGTAAATTCTCCACTCATGAATTTTGAAGCTTTAATGTGTCTTTAAAAGAGGCGGTTGCTAACAAGAGGCTAAATGAGACTACAGAACGTCATCATGCCAAACCCATGTGTACAGCCTCATTGTGATGGCACCATTAACTATTTGATTATAGTGTAGTGTATTTATAGCCTACGTTTTCTTACTTCTGGCCATTGCATTTATGCTTCAAAAATTATAAAAGTGGTGTTTATTTGTGAAGATGATCTTGCAGAACAAAACATAGAAGTACCTTAAACTTTAGTTTGCCACATAGCTTTTTTTTTTTTTTTTTTTAAATAATCCACTGTAAAAGTCATATTGTATTTTCTGACGAAGGACCCAGGGCGACACCAGCTTCCACTTCAGCCTCCAAAATAAAGTCATCCCTACTGCGAGTGGCAACTGGGAAAAATTGGAAGCAAAGCTGAGTGGTGTTCCTGTGAGCTTGTTTCCTTCTGCTTCCTGTCTTTATGCTAAGCTAAGCTAAACACCTGCCACCTCTAGCCTCATATGTAGCATGCAGACAGTAGTCATTGTCATTGTTAACAAACAAAACCACTTAAAACTACAACTTCCTATTTGGCCTTGATAAGTAGTTTATATTAACTGGCACCAACAGGGCCTCTTTGGTGATAGTTATTTTATCAGTTAGAAGTGCTGAGGAATAATTTGTAATTCTGAATATCATCTCAGTGTCATTATTAGCAAGAATTAGTTTAACCAAGTAAATGTAAGTGTATTACCAAAACAAAACTTAAATTAACCTTAAAAACATAATCATTTACAGTATAAGTCTGTCTTTAAAATGCAGCAGGTCCACAAGGGATAAAAGGCTGTGTGGTGTGTTTGGTAGAAGAGTAAGTGGATAATGGAAAATTAATGGCAGGGCTTGATAAACCCAGGTTGATCTTCCGAAATAACCTCAGGGAGGATAAGCACATGATGCCAAGCTTACGTGTCAGCCATTATCTGTGGTCCTTGACTCTGCAGAGAAATTAAGTCTTTGTTTCTCTGTTAGAAATAGAAATATAATTGCTTGTGTGAACATACAAGGGAAAGTGTTTTTGTCAACTGTGACTCTCACACTGTTTAAGGCTGCATGTCTCCAGGGGAGGTTTGTGCAAAGGTCGGGAAAAAGTGTGTAAATTCAGGTCCTGATGCCTTTTAGCCAACAAACAGCTCATGGGATGCTCATGGGAAAGATATTTTAGGACTTGACATTTCCGTAAAAATCATAGAAATCATAAAATTTAGGATAATTTTACTCTCTCTTGAATATCTCTGATTCTGATATGGATGGCATTAAATTAAACTTATTTTTCTCCACCTTTAACAGAGAACACAAGATATATTTTTAAGGCAAACACTCCACTTTAGAAAACTTTTTTTTAAATCAAAAAGAACTATTTTGTTAAGGTCAACTATAAATCTTTACCAGAGTCAATAATAAAAGTCCTTTCCTTCTCGTACCTCTCAAGTTTCAGTGACCGTGGTATAAACCTCATTATTGCGACAACATATCACTTCACCCTTTGTGTTGTATCTTTTCGAGGCACGACACAGACTCCAGTGTATTCTACTGCTTTGAAGAACATGTTTTCTAATGTCGCAACACAAGTGGGAGACACAGATTCAAAGCAGGGTCCCCCTAATAAGAGGGACCAGCATAAGCACAGCCGTGACTCATCCTGTCTGTTTGTTTTATTTTTGGCATCATTGAAGCGGTGGTAGCAGTTGCCAATAAGAGCAGGTACCTCCACAGACACTGTTGTGGCGGCATGATTCACTCCAGTCCACACACACAGACCACTTTTGACATTATAGGAGTGTAAAGGATGCAATTATATTTCAGCGTGCTTATTGAGAATTTGAAGTGGAAACTCTGTTCTAAGTGCATTTTATAAGGGAACCTGAAGTTGTAGGAATCATGGACATTTTTTAAAATACAATGTTCCTGCTGTAATGAGACATGAGGATTGGTTTCAGTAAATGTGTCCTTCTGTGTGTATCCATCCTTATTGGCATCACATCTTCAGAATTATGCTTAAAATAGCAAAGCAGAATAACTGAATCAATCCCTCCAACAACAAGAGTCTACTGTTCACTGGTCTGTGAGGATGTACTGAGGATTTGAGCTGAATGCTCACATCAACATGGTAACATGCTCACAGTGATACTGCTGGTGTGCTGATGTTAAGCAGGCAGGGTCGGACTGGGAACAAAATTCGACCCTGGCATTTTTCCTTTGGACCTGCCCCAATGCTAATCCGCTAATGCTTTGTTTTTAGCTCCATTATCCATTTGTATTTACATGACATGATGGACCAATCTACTTGACAGGGTTGGGGGCAGGTGACAACTGCCAGTATCCCCGTACCTACCTTACAGTATAGGTTGTCTGTTGAAAACTTTGGGACCGTGTAACCCCTAATCAGATGGACTGTTCCAACATCAAGTGGGCCGCAGCCGGCAGGTTTGTCTTTTTTTACCTACAGTTTTTTTATTTTTATTTTTATTTTTTTTAACATTGCTGGCGGTCGCCTTTCGGTTTACAAGGTGGGTGGGCCCATCTGGCATTTTCCAGAATTGCCTGATGGCCAGTCTGAGCCTGTTAGCAGGTATAATGTTTACCACGTTCACCATCATAGTGTAGCATGATGGAATGCAGCAGGTTTACTAAACTCCAAGTACAACTGAAGCTGGTGGGAATATCATTAGTTTTGCAAGTATTTGGCAGTGTCCAGCGTAGAGTTTTACTGGCCCCCTGTATATTTTCACTAGCATGGCAGCCAAAAAGTGAATATAACTCTTTAACTTTTTCCACAATTTGAGTGATTTATTACAGATAATATGTGCAGTAATGAAGTTCCCTTAGATTTGATTTGGTTTTCCTTTAGTTATTGATACACAATGTTGATGTACAAAACTTTTTCTGTGTTTAATTTCATTATAGATGTCATTTCTATTTATTTTAGACATATAAAGGTTAAGTAAGTGCTCAGTTGTAAAAAATGAATAATAAAAGCCTTGTGTTAACAATAACTTTTTATTTGAAATGGAAAAAAGGAAGTTTTAAGTTCAAAATAGATATTTATATTTTCATCATGCATCTTAAATATACTACAGACATAGAAAGACCGTGAAACTGGGATCTTTGTGGTGATCACACGCAGGTGCTCTATGGATACTTCACGTTTACAGTTGAGAGGTTGATGGTAATGTTTAGTATGATGACAGTATGATTATCAACAGATAACTTTCACTATTTTTGCTGAGAACTTGGCCCGTCACACAGAATAAAAAGTCGCCATGCTGAATCTCTAGATGAGCCGCAGTTGGGTTGTCTTGCTGTTTACATGGGTCCTGAAACATGCTGCTCTTGTAGGCAGTATGGCCCGTTAGCTGACATTTGTGTGAGTATTGGTAACAATAGAGCTAAGATGTTCCTGGGGCCAGCAGGCTAAAAGAGCAACCAGTACCTGTGTGTATTTAGGCAGAGCACGATGCTCACGATGTCACGTGTCTTGAAAGCAAATGACAGCACTGATGTCGCAGGCTCTAATTTGCCAATCAGATTGCCCTGCATACATTTTTAATGGTCAGTGGTATTTGATTGTAAAGTACAGTATTGGACAAACAAATTTTGACCTGATGATGGCACTAGATCAGAAATCAAGGGATTCATCTTTATATAATAAATCAGTGAGGGACCATGACTGGTATTGCTAAATTTCATGGCAAACCATAGCATAGTTATCAAGCTATTTCAAGAAACAACAAGTATTTCAACCTCATGTTGGTGCTAGAGAAAAAGACAGATGATCCCCAAAATCTGTGAAATTGATCCATAGGGAGGATTTAATGTCTGCACAAACTATCATGGGAACCCATCCAAAAATTGTTGAGATATTTCAGTCTGGCCAAAATGGTGGACTGACTAATCCACGGGTGTCCACAGTTTTTTGAATGGGGGCCAGATTAGATAATGTGAAAAAACATGGGGATCAACGGCTTCAAATGGGTTATTGAAAAAAAAAATTTTTTTAATCACAAACAAAGGAGACAAATGCAACAGTCTCATCTTTAGTTGAAAATGTATTCAACTTTCCACTGCACCTACAAGCGGCAGCTTGCCACTGCTAACCAAACACCAGACTTACATTGCCAGCCCTAGAGCCTTGCTGCCAGCACACCTTAAACACATCCTACAACCTACAACATCAATACAACTTCACCTACATGTCTCTCTGAGCTCATTAGGAGGTCAGTGTGTGGTGGAACATTCACATACTCACCGCTGCACTTCACTGGAACATATTGAATTATAGGATTTTGTTGGCAAAGTTATCCTGACTAAAGGCGAGAGTGTGGGTAATCAGTGGCACACACACACATACACACACTGTACAAACACTCATCCACACAAATGAGCAAACAAATACTCCATGATGGCATCTGTGTTCATAGATGGAGACGAACAACACAAAAACAAAGGCGACTCCCACCCTGTCTTGTCACTTCCTTCACTGACAACTCCACGGTCCACTTTTAAAAGCTTAATTGTGTGTTACCCGCCAAAGCTGAAGCTGACGACAATTAAACCCATTTCATCCTGACACAACATGCTTGGAGAGTGTGGTGGTGGTGTTCTTTTTCTTTTTTTTTCCGAATTAATTGAATTGTCTTTATTTGAGGCCCACAAGATGAGGGCGGTGACGGATAGGCGAGAGGTGGGCGCTGACTGTCTTCGACGCTGTGTGGTACACCACACAGGAAAACAAAAAACACGTTGGAGGTACAGAGGATTCAACCCTTCAGACACACACTCTCATGTTGATTTAGTTTCTGCGTGTGTCCATGTGCTTTTCACAGCAATGAACGCAACTGAGATTACTGTCAGAATGTGTGTGTGTGTTTGAGAAATGCTGTGTTGAGAGGTTAGCTGTCAGTCTTGCACAGTGAGTGGTGAGCAGACGGCTCCACTCCCACCTGCCTACCAGTGTTACTGTCACTGCCTCAGAGGCTTTTGACTGCACTGTCACATTGAATTTATTCCCACTCTCAGCGTGTGCGTCTCGCTGTGTGTTACGCGTCTGTTTGTGTGTTTATTGACAATAAAGCCAGACTGTGTAACTTTTTGCTGAACAGCGGCCCCTGTGGCCACAAGGAACAATTACCACATAAGGGCAGATTGAGTTTCCTGTCATGATGTAGCTTTTAAAATGTGACATGCTAAAATGCACATTCTCACTCTGATGTCATCACATATTGATGCTTGGTCATGGACTTTCCACATCGGTATGATGTGCAAGATACCCTTGGTGCATTTGTTGTTGACACTCTGGGACAGCGTGTCAACTTCAGTCTGTTACATTCACTGATGCTGGATGTCACTGCCCAAGCACTGCTATTTGACGACTTCGGAATGAGACCGGGTTGGTTTAGCAATAGAAAAAAATCTTGAAGTCAGTTTCAGATCATCTCGCTAAAGTGCTAACTGAGCTAACATTACACAACATTAGCTACGATAAGCTACACCTGAGCAACATACCAGACCAAGTGAGTCAGTAGCAGTGAGTGTATTGGATTGAGCGAGGCTGTGTTTTATTCAAAAGTTATATGGTCTTGCTTTAATGTATTAACCAGATAATTGTTCTCAACAGTGGCACCCCCAAGGGGGGACTAGGGGAGGCCATGGCTCCCCCTTACACAATTGCCCCCCGTGCAAATACTATTGGCTGACATTACTGTGTTTCAAGAGGCTGTGGTGCGCTCATTTCTTAAGCTAACGCAAATATATTTGTATCTTGTGAAACTAAACCACCACAAGACATCCACTGGTACAAACCATGACATACTAGCTTGTCGAGAATGGGCCTAAATGCTTTAAATATTGGCTACATTTTGGCAAGAGAAAAACTGACATGGCGATTTTCGAAAGGGCCCCTTAAACTGTCATGTCAGTATATCTGAATGAAAATGGCTTCTTTAGGGTACTCATACCAAACTGTACCTGTATTAGCCTGTGCTTATCAGATGATTAGGAATATTTACTTTACATAAGTGAACCGATGTATATCAGTATGTGATTCCTTAACTCTCATATTGACATAATTTTCAACTAGCCTATTTATTTTAACAGCATAATTGAATCCAGGGAAATTTAATTATGACTTTTGGTTTTGGTGTTCCACCCCAAGATTTTCAGTCGCTTCATCTGGCCACCCCTGAAAAATGTATGGGGGCGCCACTAGTTCTCACTGGTGTAGAAGAGTCATTGATTCATCCGTGGAACTAGAAGTCAGTTTACAGCTTTTTTTTCGACAATTTATGTCCACTTAAGTCCAAAGTGACAATTAGCTGAAAAATACTGGTAGAAACTTAGATGAATATTATTACAAGAAAGCAGAGCTTAAATGATAAATCAATTTAAATCCACCTCAAGACATGTTTTAAAGTATGTAGGGGCTGCAACTATCAGTTATTTTCATTGGTGATAAATATGTCAGTTGTTTGCTTGATTAGTCGATTAGTTGTTGGTGAAAACTGTCAGTCAGTGTTTCCCAAAACCCAAGATGACGCCCTCAAATGTCAAACCCAAAGATATTCAGTTTACTTTCATAGAGGAGTAAAGAAGCCGGAAAATATTCACATTTAAAGGAAAACTTCGCTCCCCAAATGATCACTTGTATGTCAACTACTCACCCTGTGTTAAGTTGAATTCATGAAGAATATGTTTTGCTCGCATGCCTCTGTTAAAAAAAGAGTTTAAAAAAACTGAAGAAAATTCTTGATGAATTGAAGTAATACGGTTCTGCATTTAACTAAAGCAAAACACTATCAAAACATCCATTTACAAACACACACAGCTCGTGCAGCATCATCAAACTCCTATTTATCCATTCTCAGTACTTCTCAAACAGACTGTCCTGTCTGATGGGGAACTGAATTTAAGGTGAAACTTATCTATGCTTTCTTCAGACTCCATTGACAAAAACAGTCCTTTTACATTGCTGCACACATGAGCTGCTGGTCCACCACTGCCTCGATCAGTTAGTTTGTTTTTGTTCTTGTGTGACTTTGGTGAATCTGAGCAAACCCTTTGCAAACACCAAAGTCACACAATAACACAAACAAACTAAAATAATCATTACTTGCAGCCCTACAGCACAAAGAAACATTCTGACATATGAAAAATCATAGAAATGTGCACTGTTGTTTAAAAATAAAACAGCTACTGTGATGTATTGCTGTAAGTAGCTCCAATGATTAAAACTTGTGGGCCTCAAAACATTCACACATTTAGCTTCTGTTGGCTCAACTCATTGCTTTGCTCACACACACACACACACACACACACACACACCCATACACAGATGCATGGACAGCCTTCTGAACAGGAATAAACACTCATGAGTCATAACTAGAGCCACTAAGGTTTACTATTGGAAAACTGCAGGATAGTCAGATTGCACTGGTAGAAGTGTTTGGTGGCATTTGTCAGAAACAAAGTTGTGTCACAAAGTTGTGTTTGCAAGTGTGTGCCAACTGACAAACCTTCCCAGAAACTGCAGAGAACACAAGCTCACCAGGGCAGCTTCTTTAAAGTTTGACATGCAGATGTTTTGCTCTGTATATTGTCTGTGAAGGTAATGCTCACAGGGTTTTGTGGGAGGCTTGTGTTTTATTGGCATCTAGAGGTAGTTAAGTTTTTCTGTTGGAGCTCAATTGCCTGCTTGACACTTTACTAAAGCTACAGGGGCCAGTTGCAACTTAAATGTGGGACCAGAGGCTATTGTAGTTCCTTTAAACTGTGCATTTCTGTTTGTTTTTTCCTGTTTCTCTTTTTATGACACTTTATGGCTCTCTTAGACATAGCAGTGCTGTCATCTGCTCTTGCAAACTCTGTAATTGAGTTTTTTAAAGCATGCAACTTTATCAGTACGCATTATCTCTCTGGGTGTCTCTGTGTGCTACAGGAGGAGAAGTCTCGTTTATAATATGCGGAAGAATGAAGAAGCGTTTGTGGTCATTGTAACAAGTATCACATCTAACCTAAAAAATGTCAGTTTGGATAATGAATCCCCTCTTTAAGAGTCATTCAAAATAGTCATAGTGGGTGCTTATCCAAACATCCAAAGATTAAACTCCCTCGCCCTCTATCTCTTGTCTCTGCATCTGTCCCTCCTCCTCCTCCCATTTTCTCTGATACATAACTAACGGCCTATTAAAGCAGCTGATGCTTGGTGCTGTGCTGCTAGGATCCCAGGCTCCACTGCAGCATCTGCCCACTCTTGAGGGTCCCTGTAAGCTGCTTCACCCTACTAGCGTTACTCCTGGGTGGGCGAATGGCCTGATGCCTTCAGTCCTCGCCATCGGATTAGTCATCGCCAGTGTTGCTGTCGTACAAATGGGCAGATTATTGATGTGGTGCTGTTGTAAGCGCGGCTGGATTTGTCCTAGCCGCAGGCAGCGTTAATGCTAATCAGGTGCAGTCAATGGCTACATGGCAAACAGCCACATTACAGACGTCGTTTGTCTTTGATTTGCAATTTTCACCTCTAATTTTCTCCTTCAGAGGTAGTCGGTGGTTATTTCATGTCTACAGCAACATCATGCATTATACATCATTACTAGCATTGCAGGAGTCTTCCCCTACATGAAAGAGCTTTTTTACATGCATGCTGTACAGCAATCAGTTTGTCTGATTGCAGCTTGACAGGAGGAGCTAATGGTTATATTTAATGTTTGTACACTACAGGTTAATTCATTCTCAAGTATTTAAAAGTCTGGTTATAGTCTATATTTTTCTTTTTGTCAACAGATTCTCCCCCCAAAAGACTAAAACCACAATGAAATGATCCAGCTAACAAGAGTAGTGTGTGTATCCAAAGCCTGATTTGTTCCTTTGTGCCAAAGAGCTTTATTGTTGTCAAAAGAAACTATTGAAAACACAATGGACTTCTGTGGAACAGATGAATCAGGCTTTGACAACACAGTCAATATTTGTTAGTAGGATCACTTCATTGTTGATTTTGCTCTTGTCATGGGATTCCTTGATGTCTTGTACTGACACCATGCAATAAGAGCCCTCTGAATCAGGACTTTAAAAAAGAAACACACAACCGTGCGGTCACTTGAACAGTCATTTTGGGAGAAACAGACCAAACAATGTGAGAAAAAGGCTGATAGCATTTGTTCACCGCACGCAGTGATTTCAGTTGCCACATTGTACTTCCTTCTCTAAATGCAGCAGCTGTAGTATTTTTACTCTGAACTGTCTGAGTCATTGGGTGACCTATGTGACACACTTCATGTCCATACAGCTCTCAGACTCTCTTTTCTGTCAGTGCAACCTTTAATGATAACTCTCTTGAACTCATGTTATTACTGTATAACCTTAGACAACTTCACACAAACACACACAAACACTGAGGCTACTGTCTGACTTTACAGTATCCTAACCAGTGCTGTGCAAGTTACTGAAAATTAGATTGTTTCTTCTCTCAGAAGTAATTGAAATACTTTATCAATTACCAGCATATAAAGGCAATTAGTTGCTGGGAAAAGTATGCTTTTCATTACTTTTAAATTTCTGCTTCAGTTCTCGTCATTATTGCACATATAGCTATATTATTTTAGTGTTTCTGTGACTCAGTGTAGGACAACACAACTGTCACGTAACAACAATAAACAATAAAGCAATAAAACACAAAAGTTATGTGTTGTTAAGTAGTCTCAACAAGCCTTCAAATCAAGCAGCACAAGTCATTTAATGCTCATTTTACACTCTGTATGTATAATAATAGGCTTAATATATTTAATCCCATTCTTTGTAAACAATAGGGCATCACCATATCAACATATCGTCATGCATGTTTCATTTTTACGTCCTCCTGCAATGCTGTCGGACTGTTTTCTTGTGTTTCCCGTGCTGTCCCGACAGTGTCGTCTGTCTGCCTGAATCCATGTGAATATGGCACAATGCCGATTAATTGATTTGTCATTCATCGCACCTGTTTATCTCTAGAAACAGATATCTGCATAAGTATGCAGGCTTTATAGGTGACAGGACAAGATTTTGGTATTGGAGGAATTTCTGTTTGTATTCTGAGTAGTACTGACCAATCACGTTTGAACGGCAGGTAAACAGTCTGTGTGTAGAGGTGGAACGCATTGGCGTAAATGTAATCTCAGAACCCATCGGCTGTCGTCTGACAAAAAGATGGCTTTATATTAACTTTTTAAAATTTCATACGCAGGTATCTGTTAATAGAGATTGCTGAAATGACTAGTGGTGCAGTGGTTAGCATTGTCACCACAAAGCAAGAGGGTTCCTGGTTCAGGCCCTGGGGTGGGGGGCCCCTCTGTGCAGAGTTTGCATGTTCTCTCCGTGTCAGCATCAGGTTTTTCTCTGGGTACTACGGCTTCCTCCCACTGTCCAAAGACATGCAGGGTAACTTAATTGGGGGCTCTAAATTGGCAGTAGCAGTGTATGTAAACATGAATGGTTGTCTGTCTCTGTGTCAGCCCTGTGACAGTCTGGCTACCTGTCCAGGCTGTACTCCACCTCTCACTCAATGTCAGCCGGGATAGGCTCCAGCCCCTCTGCGACCCCTAACAGGATAAGCAGTTATGGAAAATGAATGAATAAAAATGACAAGTGAACGCAAGAGGAAGTCTTAGCTTGGATTTCTGCTGGCTACACCAGATCGGCCTGAAATACTGGCCTTCGCCTCCAGAGGATCATTATTGTCAGACCTATAACTGATGGGTTCCAAGAACGCGCCACCGAAAGGTTGGGTGACATTCAATCATAATGTCACCAGAAAAAAAATCTGATCTGCATACTTTGTAACTGATCAAGACACTAGTAACAAGTAGCAAGCCCAGTAACTGTAACTGGGTTAATTAATTTCAAAAAGTAATCAGCTACATTTCTATATGCCGCCAAAAGTAGTGGAATTACAGTGGTACGATAATTATGTGATTATTTTTACCCTGAACTCTGATGTAGTAACAAGTTGGTTCCCACACAGTGGATAAACCAGTAATAAACATATTAGCCACACAAAATGTAGGCCTAACTAAGTTACCTTAGCAAAGTAACATTTGCATCTTATATATGTTAAAGCAGACACACAGTTTGATCCATTCCTTACAGTTTTGCTCGTGGGTTTACAGCTTAATAAAACTTCCAAAAATCCAAAGCTTGACAGAGCTGCTAGTTACAGTTGCTAGCAGAGGAAGAAAAAAGACCAGATAATGTTTTCTAAATTCCTCTGAATACTGTCTTTATTCATCTTCTACCTCCTCTCTTCTTCTTCGTCTTCTTTTCTGTTCATCTCCTTCCTGATTTTCTCTCTTTTCTCTCATCCATCACTCACATCTACTCTCTGACTGTGCACCTGCCTCTCTTCATCCTCCCCCTCCAGCTACTTACTACTTCCCTCCTCACCCTCTGCTCACTTCCTCTCCCGCTCTGTCGCCTACGCCTCCGTGTTCTCTGCCTTCCTGGAGGATTGTGAGTGTGCATGAACAGGCCCACTGATGAGATCAATTATCTATCAGCAGTCACAAAAGTATTGATTTAATACCCCAACACACACACACACATATGCATCTCTGCACTGCAGCGCTCCTTTGTCCCGTGGGCCTTGGGGAAATCAGAGGCTCTCTGAGTACGCCGTGAGCTCGATTGTGTTTGTGAAATGTTCAAGTCATGCCCTAAAATGGGAGCTGTTTAAGTGTGTGTATAAGAGAGAGTGCGTGTGCATCTCTTCTCCGTCTATAAAGCTCGAAAGCCTTGTGCCTTTCCCATGGGGCCATGCATCGTGGAGACTGCTATTATTCTTTTATCATTCGGCTTTTTGTTGTCATTAGAAATCGCTCTTTCTCTCTCTTCCCAAGCAACCTCATCCTTCATTCCATCCCCCTCTCTTTTAACATTTGATGCCCCTTCTATTTTTTTATCTCCGCCCTATCCCTCCAGTATTGCTTCGCGGCAGAGGTGAGGTGTTTTATGGGTTGTTTGTTAAAGCGTAGACGCATAACAGGCTGCCCCTTCTCCCCTGTTTCCTCTGCCCTGCCTCCCCCCGGCCCACGGGGGAATCGTTGGAGTGCAGCTTTTCCTTCTTTGCCACTCTTGTGTTGCATGATTTAAAAGCAGTGGCTGTGTGATGCATGTGCACACACACACACACACACACACACACACACACACACACACACAGACTCCCCATAGCGCTTAATGGCTCCTTTCTCCTGCTATTTTTCATTCTTTCACCCAAAAACCAGCAAGAAAGCCTATTCACACACAGCAGCACAAACACTTACCTAAATGCGCATTTAATACAGAATGTCACAAATTTCCTCCTGTGTTTTTCACACACACACATACACTAGGAAAGCGGGGCATTGCTCTGTGTGAACGCTGCTTTGGTTTCCCCTCCATTATCCCACGATTGGACAGTTAATGTTGCAGGTGGCGAGAGAAATGGAGGGAGATAGAGGCCTATAGCTTCGACATTTACTTTCCATTTTCCGCGCACATGCACAGATCTCAACGGAAAGCTCTTTCACTCACACATAAACACCGACACATACCACCACACCGAGACGCACGCAGGAAATATGTATTTGTTTTCGGGCCTATTAATATGCATTTGAAAGAAGAGGAGGCAGTTTTTCCTGCAGCCTCTCCTAAGACACAGCCAATTACTGCACAGAAAGCTCTCTGTCGTTTATCAGAGCTTCACACCTGCAGTAAACATGCTTTAGCCGGATTGTATTATCTCATTATATACAGTATACCATGGGGAGAAAATGCAGCCAGTGCTTTACGTGTGGGTGGATGAAATCAATGTCATATTAATAGGAATGCCTATGGGTTTTTTTATAAGTCACAGCATTGTGATGTGTAGAACTTACACCTTAATACATTTTTTGTTAGATTTGAATATTTTGCTTGGAGTCACTATTTGGACAGAATTTTGTAACATGACCGCAGATTATAATCATATAATCACATTCAGATTCCACTCAAAGTTGATCAACATTCATAGTGTACTGTATTGAAAAGATTAGCTGATTAATCTGTCAGTCGATCGACAGGGAAATAACTGGAAGCTATTTTTACAGTTAATCATTTAAAGCTGGAACAGGAAGAAATCTGGAAAAGGCAAAAAAACCAGCAGACTTTAGAAACACACTCTCCTCTTGTAGTTCTCCCCTCTCTATCCTAAGTTCCTCCCACCAGACAACCACGGGCATTTTCATAGTAACCCAGTGTTTCCCATACATTGTTTATTTTTTTTTTTTTTTAATTCTATTTCATTGTAGAGCTGCACACAGCACAGTCACTCAGCCTCTTCTTGCTCCGCTTTCTCTGTCTCTGTTTATCAGGCCACAAAAACAAGAATTGCCAAGCTAACTTTCGCCATGCCACTGTCCATCTGCCAGCACATACCTCCATTGCTGGGTGTCACAGTGGGCTGGTGACTAGTGGCAGTAACGGATCTAACCTGTGTAAAGGCAGCAACAGAAAGTTTGCTGATCCAGCGGGGAGTTGGGATCTGTCTGGTCCCCTGGAGCTGGGGTTGGTACTGGTTGGATTAGAATTGCTGCAGCTGCTGACTTGGGGTCAGGCTTTGGAGCTGCTGCCAACATTCCTCCCAGTGAGGTGGTCTCTAGCCTTTGGCTGCGGTTAGCAGAAAGCTAACTTATTAGCAACATTTTCTTTACATGCTTCACTATTATTATTTATTAATAATGGGGGGGGGGGGGGGGGGGGCAGCATGGACATGGCCTTTGCACATTAGGAGCCCACTAGCTTACCTGGTAGAGCGGGCACCCTATGTTCAAAGGCCATGTCCTTGCTACAGCAGCAGTGGGCGATTCCAGCTCCTGCCCTTTGCTTTGCTGTAATTGGCACGCGTTTTATTTTGTTTATTTTCAGACTCTCTTTTTGACAAGTCCTTCTTCCTTTTTTGGGTTGCCTTTGCAGTGTAGGCAGTTGTTACCAATGACGGAATAGCAACTTTCTCTGCAAGATTCTCCGCCACTGAGTCAGGCTTTCACCAAAGGGATATGCATGCGCATCTGTATTTGTACAACAGCCAATTCAAAGGCCCCTTTTCTGAAATAACCTGTGATTGGCCAAAGTCTCCCGTCATGGGCTAAATTTGTAAAGCAGGAAGGTGGTGGAGAGGAGGTGCAAAGTCTAGATTTCTTTCAGTCCACTTGAATTACAGTATGCTGTGAGTTTATTATGGGATTTAAACCCAGTGATGCCAAAATTTAACTGCCTACCTGAGCTCTAAATAATATTTTTTCAGCTTTTTACTTGTTATGATTTTCTGCATTTCTTTCTGATATGCACAAAAAATTCTTTGGGTTTTAAACTGTTAGCAAAACAAGCAGTTTACAGAGGTCACCTTGAGGCTTTAGCAAGCTGTGCCATTTTTCACTGTTTTCTGACAACAAACCAAATGATAAGTCAAGTAAATTAATTGGTAATAACAATAATTGAGTTACTTTGTGTGGTAAGATAAAAACAAATGATTGTTTTTCATGGATGATGCACAAAGCTGTTCATGTATGAAACATTTAAATTAATCATTGGTTCATCAGTTACTTGAAGAAAGCCTGAAGGATAAGGCAGAAAGGTCCTCAGGATTTATTTTATTCTTGTAGCATTACTCTTCTTGTCTTCTGCCATTAGGTGTGCAATTGTTATAAGATGTCATCATAAATATATGTTATTACAAAGTATGTAGAAGTACAGGTAGCTGATACATTGTGGTGTCTTGTAATTGTTGGCCAAATGTCTTGCATGACATGACAACAAACAATTTATTTATATGCTACAATATGTACGCCTCTGTCCTCTTTCAGACTCAACTCCAGTAAAGGCAAAGTTACAGAATCTCATTTGAGAGCCGTCTAATCCCCCAGCTACAGTACAGTATTGCATATCAGATTTAATTTAGCATGAACAATGAAGTCATGGTGACAGTTATTAATGATTTTATTCAGAATGTAAAGCACTCGCCTTTCATCCTAACTTGCCCACAGGAATGTTTCGAATGGACTTTAACCCTCTCTCTCTCTCCACGATAAGTGCTCTCTCATCACTTTCTCTCGTTATTGTACCGTCTGACGTGATCTAATGAGCCGCTGAAGTAGGACACACACCACCCACTCTCCAAACTGATAAACACTGCTTAGTCCTGTACAAGTTGTGTCGGCCATTTGCAATACGGTTTAGATATCTGTTCATCTTTGTGTGCAGAGCAGGAAAACTTCTGAGAGCACATGTACATGCCTGGTTTTGATCATTCTCTGGATACGGCCTTTACGTGGCAAACGAGAAACGTATTCGTATCCCTGCTAGCATGATCATTAGAGTATCCAGGTTTCTGATGGTCCGCCTGCAGGTGGGTCTTTGATTTCTGAACATCTCAGGCTCTTATTTCTGTGCTGACTGAGTTGCCTCAACAGTTGATAATGAACCTAGTTTGTGTTGAATGTAGCTTTTCAATCTCGTCATTGAAAATAGAAAATGAGAGATGATAGAATTTACTGTATTATCTGCATTTCGATGTTAGACTTTGCCTTTGTTTCAGCATCTTTGTCATTATTTACCATCATATTTGAGTTTTATTGACAAAGAACTGTGTAACTTTAGACGATGGTGTACCTGCAGGCACCGCAAAGAGTGGTCAGAAACATGGATGAGATGTGTACATGCCATAGTGCAACAATTAGACAGAAGAGACAGAAAAATAATCTGCAACTTTTCTGATAAGCAACTAATTGTTTGAGTAATGTTTTAAAAAAGAAGGCCAGAAAAATGCTGTTTTTAGGCTCTCAGTTGTAAAGATTTCCTGCTTTCAAAGAGTTGGTTGAGAACGAGAGACGTTTGAGGACATCAACAAGGGCTGAGGAAACTGGGATGAACATATTATGGAGTAAACTATTTATGAAGCAAAACAATCTGCAGATCAATCGATAATGAAAATATACCTTAGTTGTTTGACTGTGTTCATTGTGTGCACTTCCTAAAGGTCATTTACACTAAGAGGTACATTTAGCAGCTTTCCACGTTCAGGCCTTCTCTCTCAGGAACTTCCTTTTTTGGCTCCTCCAGACCATTTCAGGCCATCTGGACGCATCACAGTGGGTGCAGGGATACACAGCCAGCTCTTTTTAAAGTATACATGTTAGCAAAGCAGAGACCTCTATCGGCGAGGAAAGCAAAAAATTGAGCACAGCAGTCAAGGCGGTCAAAGATCAGAGGGCAAAGATGCAGAAAAGAGAGGCAGGGGGAGAAACAGCAACAAGGGAGGAGGCACTCTGCGGTCTGTTGCCTGGCAACAAAGCATCTCTCAGTGCTATTGTGTTGGGGGTAAAAAAGGAAAGGGGGATGTGAAGAGGAATAGATTGAAGGGGGCTTTGAGGTTGTTCACAAAAGTGAGAAGAAGGTGGCAAATCGCTCATTGCTGGTGTTGAAATACTGGTATTATTACATGTCATTAACTGACTGACTAACATTTATATTGGTTTTACATTGCTACAGCAAAGCAGACACTGCGCTTCCTCGCACTAAGCCAGATAATAAATGTCAGTATTGGCTGCGCTGTTACAGTTCTAAGGACATGTAAACCTTGACCCGACACTGAGAGGGCTGCAGCCCACACACACATGCACACACATCCAAGGATTTGCAAAGAAAAAAATCATGAACCCTGAACCAGATGAATAAAGCAAATTTCTTAGGGCTGTCCTGAATATCAGCTTTGGGCATCAAACCTTCAGTGAGAAATATCTGAGAAATATGAAGTTTTCTGCATCTAAAATAATGTGACAGTTATCCACTTTGTTAGCATGCAGGTCGCAGAAACATTAGCTGTAATAGCTGGGAAAAGGGAATACTTTACAGGACAGCTAAGCAGTTACCCACAGTCACCCAAGCCCATTTTACATTGTGATATTTGCGGATATTTCACTAAGTTTAAATGCCCTCGTCGGGAAATAAGAAATAAAAATTAATATCGAAGCATAATGTATAATGTTGGATTAGCATTTATTAATTCATGGGCTGTTTGGAATTTTGAAGCTAACATATATATAAAAATATTAAACCGAACCATTTGAATACTGATTTTGGATGACGATTACCATGGCAACGCTCAAGCTTTGAAGCATGACCTAGCAAGCTGACCTATTGCTGCTGCTAGCATAGCTACAATTAATGTTTTGACTCTTCTCCTAAGATTTACATAGTGAATACTAGGGGTGCGCGCTATGAGACGTCTAAACGATTAAACGTCCGCCACATCACTAGTCAGCAACAGAAACATTAGTCGGTTAAACCTATTAGTGTTTTATTCATGTACAAGGCCACTTAACTGTCATGCAATTGCCTGCCACTAGTGGGTGCTACTGAGACGTCAGACAGCAGTCCCCCTCCCCGCAGTAATGCTTGAGTAGACTGGAGTCTTAAAACGGCACAAAATTGGAGAGATGTCCTCTCGCAAAACCAGCGCAGTTTGGCAGTACTTTGATCTAGAAAATGAATTCAGCAGCAAATAATCTTTTTTGAGATTTTATATTATTTGTTAACTTTAAGTGAGTTGTTGTCAAACAATGTGCAGGGTTTATATTCATACTGCACGGCGCAAAATGTCTCTCATTTCAGCTGAAACTTAAATATAATTTAGATGTTTTATTAACTTTAAAATGAATTGCTATAATTTCTGTTGGATAATCTGCAAGGTTCATTGTGCCCCACATGTCTAGATGTATGTTAGTGGTTAACTTTTGATTGAGTTGCCGTCATGTTCACATTCATACTACACAGCACAAAGTGTCTCGTACTTGAGAGGCATTTAAAATCCAACGTTGTTGTTGATTGTGATTAAAGGCTTCAAAGGGCTCTCAGTGCACACAATATTTTCGGGACAATGTTTCAAATACTTAACAATAAATTGTGCTAAATTTTGACTGTTTTCTGAGTGTTTTCCCTTTTTTTAGACTAGTCGACTAGTCATTATTAAAACTTTCGTTTAGTCGACAGTCACACTACATCCACACTCATACATTTTCATTTTAAAACAAAATCATCTTTGTACATGAGTGTTTTCGCACTGTTTTACTATCCATATTAACATGCATGAAAATGCAGTAATTCACATACACTGGGCTTTTGCATGTCAGTGTTAACAGGATACAGATTGTCTGCTCTGCGATTGGTTCCATAGTTACAGGAAACACTACAGAGATGGCGAAAAGAGCAACATGGAACTGTTACTGAAAATAACACGAGCATAAGGTGGTCAGGGTGGCAGAAAACAGATTGGGAGTTGTTACTGGCACATATTAAAGTGATACTGGGAGCATTACCCATCAGGCAATTGAAATGAAGGATGAAATCACATAAAGTGTGTTGACCTAGGTATAATGATTTGGCCTCGACATGTCATGACAGATAAGACCCAGTCGGGAAGTAAACATGAATATCTGCATCATCGTTTTCAAAAGTCTCAGTTTCCGCCTATCCAGACAAAAATGCAACCCCGGAGTTTCCAAACTGAAACAGGGTCAAGGAAACAATAACAAAAACATGTAACTTTGGATGCTGGCCTAAATCTTGGAGTAACATATGGAGGTAACAAATGGTGGGCTATAGCTGCAGTATCACCTAAATCTCATTCAACTCCCTGCAAAAAAAGCCAGTAAGGGTACAGTATTTCCCAAAATGTCGAACCATTTCTTTAAGTTGTGCATATTACAGAGGATACATTGTGTTCTCACTCTTCCACTATCATTAACTGTCCCATTTCACTCCCATAATGTCTCCTCTCCAATGCTGTAGTAGAGAGAGGTGAGTCAGCAAGAGACAGATAATTGTGGCGATAAGTAGAGGGTGGCAGATGCGAGAAAGAAAAAAAGAAATCAGTGAAGGGGGGGGTTGGAGGAGTCATCACAAAGACTTGAGTAATTATTGATGATTAAAGGAGTGTGGAGAGACGTTGGTAATCTGCTGAGGACAGATACTGTATGTTTGAGGTAGGACTCGTGCTGCTGTTGTCACATGAAGTTGATGTGTCCGCCATGGTTCCTCTTTTTGTCGTCCGTGATGATAGCCGGCTCTAATGTATTTATGACCTGCTTATTACTGTCTGCCACAAGTCATGGTTTGTCACATGTCTAATTTTAAACATGTCTCTCTTTCTCTTTCTCTCTCTCTGTCTCTCTGTCTCCCTCTCAGCTAATTTCCAGTGACGCAGATGGGGCCATTCAGAGGGCAGGACGCTTCAGGGTGGAGAATGGCTCGTCAGATGAGGTCCATACAATATAATACACTTTTGTGCACATAGGCATCCCACCCATCCACTCACCCCTACATGTGTCTTGCTCTCACTAACCTCAGTTAAAGGACAAAAAATCTGAGGTGATGGATAATTTTTGAGGCCACAGAGTTGCCGTGGCGATGGTCAGAGATGAAGACACATTATTAATAAATTATACCTCATTACAGTAACATAAAGGAATAGTTCGACATTTGGGATATATTTGCTTTCTTGCTGAGAATCAGATTAGAAGATCCTTATTACTTTCATGTGTGTACTGTATATATGAAGTCACAGCCAGGAGACAATTAGCTGCTCGCATGAAGAGTGTAAGCAGAGGGAAACAACTAGCATGGCTCTGTCCAAATATCTGCCTATCAGCACCTCTAAAGCTCACTCATTAACAGGTCATCTCATTTGTTTAATTTGTACGGAGAAAACATTTTTTTGGTGTTATGGGAGGTTAGGGGCTGGAGCTATTATTCTCAAGGTGACAGGTGATAACGTGAATTTTTTTAACTGTTGAAAAGAGCTATGCTAATTGGTAGCTAACACCTGCCTGGCCCATATTTATAACACAGACACAAGAGTGGTAATGTAGAGTTCCTTGTGGGATTCTCGGCGCGAAAGCGAATAAGCATGTTTCCCAAAATGCTGAATTGCTCATGTGCAGCTGCCTTTATGATTAACAATACCTATTACTGAAGTAGTTCCCAAACCGGGGCTGAGGACCTGTCCAAGAGGTCAAAAGATATATCTGAGGGGTCACAAGATGATTAATGAAATAGAAATAGAAGAAAAAACAACCTGCTATGTACATTTGGGTTTGTTTTTTCTGACTTTTTCCCATTGTTGCTTTTTAATTTTAATACTGAATAGTTTAGTTTTTTGTTGTTGCTAAATTGATTTAATCAAAAGCCATCTGAGACATTTGGAGGAGAACATCTGTGTCATGCTCACAACACATAGACATATGCCAGCTGTGATGAGAGGTCACACTGCTTCACTTTTAGGGGTCACAAATAAAAAAGGTTGGGAACCACTGGCTCAAAAATATTGATAAGTATGAAAAAAAACATCTAAAAAGTTGGCATTGTGAGGTAACGTTCACATGTACTATTGTTAACTGAAAAACACTTAACCTGTTTTTTATCTAATTAAAATGGAAGGCGTCTGTGTGTCTAAATGTCCTTCCATTTCCTCGACAACCATTTATACGATTGACTTTACACTTGGGGGGTTTATTCATGAGGTGTCAGTGAAGAGTAGCGTTGAGTGCAAGGTCTTAAGTGAGATCTATTGGACATATTATAAGGTCGTGCATTATGTAGGCACTGTGTAGTGGGACGCCGTATTAACTGTTACACCTTTTTTCTGACCTGACACAATGTAAATGTGGGAATGTGCAAATGAAGGGACATCAGATTGTCTCAGCTTTTTCAGGTGAAGGTGTCCTAACCTGCTCCAGGTGTCAGAAAACATACTAAGTTATGTGTCACATGTCTGAAAACTGCTCGTCCTGGCTCTATTTTTGCAGTTTCACACACTTCACCCACCCTATTTAATTTTACTGTTCAAAATAATAGACAGCATATAAAGATATACAGTTATATACAAGATCCTTTCAGTCATATTACTTGATTACAAAAGCATTTCATTTTTCTTCTCTTTTGGTCTTCTGTAAACTAACAAACAGCTTCACCATGTCATACTCAATACAGTTTTAATTTTCCTAGCATTTGTTAATTGTCTTTGTTGCTTTTTCTTCTATTTATTTTCTTCAAAAATGCAGTTGCAGTGTTTGTAATTCACTCCCTTGCTTTTGTCTCACATCCTGGTATGGATTATTTCCATCATGATGAAACAATAACAGTAAAAAGACTGAGTGTAGCTCACTGTGCCCAGGCTTGGGCTGTATCTGATTTCCTGACCCGTATTTTAATCATTACTGCTGCATTGTGTAACAGTTTTCCACAGAGAAGACCGCTGTGACTCAAGCTGTGGCCATCATGATGACAATGTGTGTGTGCATTTGTATGTGTGTGTGTATGTGTGTCACAAACAGGCTTTGGACTACACGCCGGGAACCTGGAGGAGAACTGATGTCCATCTGGAGAATCCAGAGTACCACACCAGATGGTTCTTTAAATACTTCCTGGGAAAAGGTCAGTGCTGCTCTGTTGTGCTATGTTGGAAAAAAAAAAGCCTCACACACATGGTGTAAGCGTGAGATAGAGAGAGAAACACAGAGGGTGATGGTGATGGTGAGGGCGAGCCGATGAGCTGCAGAAATAAAACATCCCCTGAATTTCTTCCCTGGTCCGCAGGATGCTTCTTATCTTGCGAAGTCAGTCTCGTCCTCACGCTGCACTGCTCTTCATTCAAGGCCAAAACTTGTTAGCATCCAGCCATATCCCCACTGAGAGTCTCAACCACACTTTAATCCCATACACCGCCCAGGGAGGAAGCCCACAGAGGACATACAGCCTCACCACCACCAGACAGAGCTCGCCTCCAACAGATAACACAATTAAGATCGGACTGCTGGCTTCTGCAATGAGCCCGGTGCTTTGCAGCAGGCTAGCAGGAGCCACTCTCCTCTGTGACAGTTAAAAAATACATTAGAAGTGGTCACCTGCCCCTTCACCTCTTTGACCCTCATCATCTCGCCATCCTCATTTACAGCATGCCTGTTCTCAGGTTCGCAGTGTAGGCGACACTTAAAATTGTGCAACAAAAGAGCACTGTTCAGCTTCGAAGCAAGAGGAATGCCTTCAGCTTATGAGGTTGAGATAAAGGATGGAGCCCGAGATGGATGCAGATAATTGTGAGGGAAAGTTGGACAGCAAGAAATGCCTTTTCTCCTCCAGCCAGGGTCTAATCACGGTACGGCATGGGCAGTTTAAAACAAGCCACGTCTCCAGAAAGTTGGCTCGACCTGTTTGGACTGCAGCTGAGCCATCTGTGTCTCACAGCCTGAGCAGAGCCGACTGCATCGTACAACACAACACATTATGAACTCTAGGCCAGTTATTCTAACACAGCCACTTCCTGTCTAATGAAGCATCCAATACAGATACTTGAATTCTCAATTTCATGATGATTGGGTGAGGAATAGTAAAACAGTTTGACCTAATTTGTGTCCCTGTTGTCTTGCATTAGATATAAGGACAATTCCCAATTGATTACAATGTGCTTTGCTCTCACACTAAGGAAAAGCTCCAGCTGCGTAGACTAATAAGGATATAATTGCAACCCAACCTTGCAAAGTCGTCACTCACCTGAAGCATAAAAACAAGGTTAATGGAGAATTAAGAAATCTAAAAAAAAAAACAAATGGAGATGTGAAGTGAAATAGTGGAATGAAGAAGGCATCTGAGGAGGACAAAGAAACGGCAATGCAGGCAAAGATCTTGCATCTAATTGGGTTTAGAGGTCTGTTCGGCATTGTTTCTGAAGATGTCACCCTGTCAACCGAAGAAGCAGAGGCATGAATGCTGTGGAGATCTTTGTCTGGGCCCATGTCACACAAAGAGATAAATAGCGATGGGCGGAGGGGGAAACTGAAGGGGAGACAGGAAATAATGAATGAATAGGTAGAGAGGAGGACAAAAAGGCAGAGAAAGACAGGCCAAGACAGTGGGGGTTAAAAGGGAGCGTGGAATACCTAAACGTTATCAGAGGATGAAAGAAAAAAAAATCGACCTATATGAGTAAAACTAAAACATCAGTTCTCTAATCACTCTTTGTGTGTGCATGTGTAATTGTATCTGTATGTTCTCTCTGTCTCCCTCAGTCCATCAAAACTATGTGGGGACAGATGCAGAGAAGAATCCCTTCTACCTGTCAGTCGTCCTCTCAGACCAGAACAACCAGCGGGTTCCTCAGTACAGAGCAATCCTCTGGAGAAAGACGGTGAGTTCATCATCTGCACTATTTACAGCAGTGGTGGAGCGAGTACTCAGATACATTACGTAGAAGACACAGCACAACAATAAGAAAATACTCCATTTCAACTAATAGTCCTGACTTGTTGACAGTTAATGAAGCAGTTTTTTTAACCTTCTGTTTGCACACACAAGGATACACCAAGCAACGACCTCCAGGGCTGAAAAATGAAGCCAACACTGAGGTGTCAAATACTGCAGTTCCTCTAACGGCCACTTGAGGCTGGCTCCAAAAGCAAGTCATTCCCCATAGACCCCCATGTTAAAATGCCCAACTTCACAGCTGACATAGGCATGTTTACAGCCTGGTACACAAAACAGTTTGGGGTCTCTACAGCTAATTTCAACATTCATGACAATTGTACAGGGGTGACGTTTTTTATAAAGCGCCCGTATTCGTTTTATTAAGAGTTAAAGTTATGCACAATTAGGGTGTGGCTGCTTTGAGCAGCAGGTTGTCTGCGAGGCATCACCTCAGCTAACTGTTCAGATTCACCTCTCACTTCCCCACAGCTCCATCCTCAGGTAAATGCTAACTCAAAAAATCCAAGATGGCAATGGCCAAAATACTAAAGTCGAGGCTTCAAGACAGGAGTCCACAAACCAATGGTTTTTTGGTATGAATTCCAGACATTTTCCTTTCACACGTGTAGCACACAACAGGAGATTGTCCGTGTTGGACACGTTCTCACTGAATGAATCTACTCTGTTTGGTTTTGGCAGAGGTTGTGCCTGGATAGAGTGTGCAGGATGCAGAACATGACATGGATTACACTGCGGTCTCATAGCCAGTTCATGATTTAGTCCCAGAATCTCTCGCTGCTCCTTGAGTTTGTCTGAGGATTTTGGCATCAGCCCCTATTGACAGAGGTTCCCGAATCTTGTCATCTCTCCATTTAGACATTTTTGTCACCGTCCTTGTGTAAATGACCCATCTTCTTCTCTCAGATGTGTGTTTTCTTCCTGTTTTCCGGTAGCCACATGACAGAACCATCATCCACACGTCCAATCACTCTGTGGTGCTCTATTCACACATGGGCTCAGACATCTGACATTACAGGGACTTTGTGCTTGTAGGGACTTTGCTGACAGGATAAAGTCAGTTTAATGTCTGAACCAACTGATTCGGACATTTGTGTTCTCACATACAGCTCCTCTGGATAATGTCTGGATAATTTCAGGTTTGCAGTGTAAAGGCAAATAGAAAGGGAAGATGACGACTGCTTCCTGGTAAACATGGATGTAAACAATGCAGTATATAGAACAAACTTTGCAACTGTTGTAATGAGGAAGGAAATAAATTCAAGACATTTGTTAGACCTCAAGGATACACACAATGCATTTAATGAAGGTAGACATAACTTTTGTTTGTTTGTAAGAAAACTCAAATGCAGAGGGATTAGTAGCAAAATGTATTTTAAATTTTTAAAAGTTCTAGAAAAGTGGCTCCCATGACAGACATACTATTAGCTTTTACATTATCATACTGTTAATTGTCATGCGTTAATGTGTAAGCAGCAGTTTAGGGTTGGGGTCAGGCCTCCTCCAAAAGGTCACAAGATAAATCTGCAGAGTCATTATATTAATAATGGGTATGAAAAAGAAGAAAAAACAAAGTTCTGCTACACAAAGTGTTATTTATTTATTTATTTATTGCACTTTTATCCAATCTTTGCTTTTTTTTTAATTAAATTGATAATTTCATCTCCTCAAACAGTTATCTAAATGAAACCAAACGACAATTTACAGGGGACATCTCTTAGGTAAATGTAGTGGAGTAAACTGTGCAATATTTCCCTCTGTAATATAGTGGAGTAGAGGTATAAAGTAGCATTAAATAGAAATGAGTAAAATACAAGTACCTCATTACTGTACTGAATGTTCTTAGTGTCCACCACTGCCTCACAGGATCTTCCCCAAACAGAAGGGAACGTACTGAAACTTTCAAAAAACAGATTCAACTTAAGCAGAGTACCCAGTAGCAGGTGAAACTTTTTCAGCATATCTAAATATAAGATGGTACAAAACACCATCTTGAGTGACTATGCTGCTCCATTTTTAAGTTTGTGTAGGTGTGTGTGTGAGATGCATATTCATTGTTGTGTGTTTGTAGTGTGGTGACTCAGCTGCATGACCAGGATAGCTTGGATTTAATTTTGGCCTCCAGCCTCATCTGGAACCTGATTAGGGTGGTGCACCTCCGCTGCCTGATCACATCGATTTGTCTTGTTTCTGTCAGACTCTAACTGGTACAGGATGTTGTTGTTGTTGTTGTTGAGCAGAACAACTTTGTCTGACTTGAACTGCTCCAGTTTAATTTGTTCCTCTGTAATTATTCTATGACTGATTAAAAAAGATGTTGTGTGCTGTGAATTTCTTTTGGGTAATACTGTTTGCAGGATGTTCTTTTATAAATGAGCAACAATGCAACAGGTTTTAGGAAGTGTCTCTTTAGAGAAAAGAGTTCACAATCCCGGATCTGTGTCATTCTTGTTTGCTCAGGGCACTCTGAAGATCAGCCTGCCCTACAGCCCGACCAAAACACTATCAGTCAAGTCCATCCTAAGGTGAGCAGTGCAGCCTGGAGCTCCAAGACAGCACAGTTCATTCTTGACAATGCATGTATGAGAATTAACATTGTGGGTTATCTAATGCTGCTGCTGAGAAATAAAGACTTGCATACAGATGTGACTAACAGCAAATCAAAGCCACACATCCCTCCAATTGCCATTATACTTTTATGGCACCATTTTCTTTATGTCCAGCCCACACAAATACATACACACAAAATATTCTGATAGTATATAAATGTTACACAGTGTTTACTGCTGTGTCGGTGCAAGCATATTTGCTGCTAAGATGCTTCTGTGAAGACAATTTTCACAAAATATCATCATACCTTTACAAAGATATTAAGGACATTATACTTTTTTTAAAAGTTTTTTTTTACCCCAAAATCAAAACCACATATTTTCCTCTTACCTGTAGTGTTATTTATCAATCTAAATTGTTTTGGTGTGAGTTGCCAAATGTTGGAGATATCAGCCATAGAGATGTCTACCTTCTTACATATAATGGAAATGGCACTCAGCTTGTGGTTATTACATTATTAATGTTTACATCGCATGCTGTCACCAACACGAGCCACTCGTCCATGAGTAGATGCTTGCTCACACCTGCACAGTGACACAGTTGGCAGGAGTCGTTCGGCAGAAGGAAAATAATTCCCACATGAAACTGCTCACAACAAGTCTGTTGATTACCTTGAGTAACTGGATCATGATATCTAGAGAAGGACATTGCTGTTGAGTTTTTTTATGCCTCGTTGCCGGTGATAGCCTTGACCGGGTACATTATGGTTGTCCATCCATACGGATGTATGTCCATCCCATTGTTGTGAACGCGATATCTCAAGAACACCTTGAGGGAATTTCTTCGAATTTGACACAAACGTCCACTTGGACTAAAGAATAAACTTATCAGAATTTGGTGGTTGGAGGTCAAAGGTCAAGGTCACTGTGGCCTCACAAAACATTTTTTTTTGCCATAACTCAAGAATTCTTATGCCAGTTATGACAAAACTTCACACAAATGTCTCATAGGATGAAATGATGCCATTTTATATCCAAAAGGTCAAAGGTCAGCTTCACTGTGACATCATAATATTCTGCATAAAACACTTTTCTAACCATTAGTCAGTGTCATATCTCAGTAACAGAAGGGGAAACATTTGGTCAGATACTGAATTGGTGAAACTAATCTTGAAACTGTTCTAATTGTATAGATCTTTTGTATTGCCAGGGGGAAGATACGTGTGAAGCATCCATGTTTTCACAGACATGGATATAAACTGTAAGAGAAATTTGACTGGTGCATGGAGGCATACAACCACGGGGCGCTAATTTAAATGTATTTTTCTTTTGTTGCTTTGAGCACCCCAAGCTGAGTGCAATCTAGGTCCATTATATTTGAGAGAAGACAGACCGCTCTACAGCTGATATCTCCAGCACTCGGCAACTCAGACCAAAATAATCTAGATTGATAAAATAGCACTACAGGGAAGAGGGGAAATATGTGTTCTTGATTTTGGGGCGCGCTGTACCTTAAGTCTCCAGTATGGTATGATAAATGTTTTTAAAGTAAGATACAGACATGCAGATTGGTCTCAAAATATGCTTGCATCTGCACAACAGTGGAACATACAGCAAACCCAAAGTCATCTTTATTTATATGAACAGATGAACAGGTTTGACAACATTGTGTAGCCATGAAAAATGTGTTATTACGTATAATCAATAAATTGTTCAGCCTAGTTGCAAAGAACAGAAATAATATTTGGTTTCATCGGTTTAGGGTTGTAATTTAGATTATTTTCTTTTTCATTTTGCCTTTAAAGTGTTATATAGGTCCAAAACCCAAGAGGACATGTTGTTTATGTTGTCTAATCAATAGTCAAAAATTATATTTAGTTCACTATAATATATAACAAAAAGCAGCATATTCCCACAGTTGGCCCAAAGTAGCCAATGGCTTGGACATTGACCTAATCTGGCAACACATATCTTCAACATTACGTTTCCAGATAGCAGATTTTGTGAGTGAAAGGCAACAGGATGTAACAAGATGCATGAAACAGGAGACTGGCTTGAACTCTGAATGAGGACAAATGGTACAAGCAGGATGAGAAATCCCCTGTATCAGTTCTCCCTCATTTTTCTGTGTAACCCTTTGAGCTATTTGTCTTCCATCGATCCTAAACACCCCTTTCTCTTTTTTTCACCACTACTTCCTCCACTCCTCCTTCTCCTCCTCCTCCTCCTCCTATTATTCCCAGTGCAATGAACATGGACAGGTTTGAGAAAGGCCCCAGGGAGATCCTCAACCCAGAGATTCAGAAGGTGAGATTTAAAGCATCGGCCAACTCCCAGTGAAATCTAGCACCGGTCCATACATGCTGGGCCTGATCAGCAGCATCTAAACTGTATGTCCTCAGGCCTGAGTGCTGGTCAGAGTGAATAATAATTGTTATGTCCTCTTTCTTCAGGATCTGCTGGTGTTGGAGGAACAGGAGGTACAGGATACTGCTTTCACAGTAGCTTATTCATTGATTTATTTTCTACAAGGTTGGACACTACTTCTTTTATGTTATTTTGTTTGGTTTCCTTTTGTTTAGCTTGTAAGTCACATTCACACACCCACATATCGCTCACTTGTTTGAGACTTTATTGATTTTGTAGCTGGCATAAGTCTCTGCCAGACTGTTAACAAAATCCTTTAATGCTGTCCCAAATCTTGCAGGAAAAAGCATTACATATATCTTCAGCTAAAGTTGTCCTCTAATATTATTTTCATTACTTTTTATTTCTATTAATACTGTCTTCATGTTGAGTAATTATTCTCTCAGTGCATCTTTAACTTAATGTAAAGACTGACGGCAGTCTAAATAGCTTTTTGTGTATATTTGGCATCATATTTCTTTCAATAGCAACACTGTATGACAATGGGAAAGAATAATAAATCATTTGTAAAATATTTTATAGTTTTAATCCAGCTATGATTTTTCAGGGTTCTGTCAACTTTAAATTTGGCGTCCTGTTTGCCAAAGACGGACAGCTCACAGATGACGAGATGTTTAGCAATGGTAAATCCCTCTAACTTTTTTCAGTGTCCAACCTATTAAAGGAACAGATGGTCATTTTCAGAAATATGCGTTCTTGCCAAGAGTTAGATGAGAAAACCAACACCATTTTCATATATGTCCATTTAATATAATACTGGAGGAAGCAGCCAGTTATATTAGCTTAGCATTGCTTAGCATAAAGACTGGAAACAGGGGGAAACATTTAGCCCAGCTTTCAAGGTGAGAAAGTTGTTACATCTCATTTGTTTACTGCACCCAGCCAAGAAATAGTTTTTGGTTCTGTCATATACATGTTATTGCTTTCCGACAGGGCAAGGCTGGCTGTTTTCCTGTTTTCAATTGTGTTAAGCTAAGCGACGTGGTTGCTTTACATTTGACTAGTGGTCATCTAACTCAGGGGAAGAAAGCAAATTCAATGTCAAACTATCCCTGTGTCAAAACAGCAGCAAGGGAATCTGTGCTAAGTCAAAAGTCCTGTGTTTGTTTCAGAGACGGGGAGTGAGAGCTTTGATAAGTTTCTCAATCTGCTGGGTGATTCCATTACGCTGCAGGGATGGGCAGGTTACCGCGGAGGGCTAGACACCAAGAGTAAGAGATTGGTTTAAATGACATCATATTAACATGATTTTGAAGTAAAATGCTTTTGAATATGTCAGTTACCTTTGTCATCTTCTGTTTCTGTCTCTTTTCACCTGCAGATGACACTACAGGAATTAAGTCCATCTACACAGTGTATCAGGGCCACGAGCTCATGTTCCATGTGTCCACTATGTTACCCTACTCTAAAGAGAACAAACAGCAGGTATGTGTCTGCATGTGTAGCTGTGTATTTTCGTCCTATTGTATAGTTTTTGTTTCTAGCTACACTAAAGAAGCAGCAGTGTCAGTCCACCTCTGTGGCCTGTAATGGAATATCTAAACTACTCTATTGGATTGACAGGAAATTTTGTTCAGACATTCATGTTCAAAGCACTGTTGTGCTCAAGTGCAGCCTTTAACGGCCACTAGTGCGACTGTAGACTGTTGTCTTGTTTATCGCTGGCTTATACAAAAGAGAAGGAGAAAACAACTAAGAGGAGAAACAGCTGAGATGAACATACCGTAGCCCCGTGTTGGGTTAGACTTGCAATACTTGAGATAAATATGTCTTTTTTTGGTCATAATATTTCTGTATCCTACTCTTTCTGTACTTTTTGCATATGTTGCACCTCTTTCATCTTCATGTCTTACCACTAACTCCGCCCAAAGATTGAACCCCTCTGTTTGTGCTGTACACTGGTATTAGAGAAATTGCAGAGACTTTAATTGCACATCGGTCACAGGTCTTCATCTCTATGTCATTCAGCAGAGAAAATATCCCACCGATAGGAAGCCAGTACAGTGGCAGCCAACTTGGCAAAATGTGCTCACTATGGAAAGAAAAGGAGAAGAAAGGATATTATTGCTTTACTGTAGAACTCCATTCTGTAATGCCAATATTAGTGAGTATGATTTAAAAGGGCAGCTGCTCAGCAAATCTGACACAGAATTGGATTTCTTCTTAAGATAGAAAAAAGGCATTCTGGCGGTCAATAATAAGCAACAGTCTGTGCTTGTATTGCATGTGAGTGCGGCTGCTGGTCTGTCGCTTGTCTCACAGCCACCTGAGAGACAAAAACTGTAGTCGAATGAAATAATGTGATTGTATTTCACACCAGAGTAACTCAAGTAAGTATATAGTATACAGTAAGTATATCGCCTTACAGGTAGTAAGGCTAAACACAAAGCTGAGGATTTATCCTCTTTGGAGCATGTCCATGCAGAGGTAATCTCATAGAAATCTGTCTGTCTATGAAAGTTTTCTGGATGTGCATGTGTATTTTTGCTGATAGCTTCATCCTCTGAGGACCATGATTTTTCTCAGCAAGTTGTATGGGAAAGCAGGTTTTATTAGATACGTTGTCATGAACCAAAGAGTTGAACAAGGGTAGATTGTAACTTGATGGGGATTCAAGTCAAGTCAGGAGGCTGTAGCTGTTATGATGTCTTTCTTTGAAACAAAGTGTTGGATGGACACGTCAGTCATCACACAGAGAAAAATATTTGACATTTTTATCAATGGGGAGAGGATGGGTGGCAAAGAGAATATAATAAAAGAGCAGCAAACTAGAAATGGCAAAACTAGCAGGTGAGACTGGAGTTAGTGCAGTAGATTTGCTCGATGTTGCTGCCTCTGAAGTTGTAGGATCAAAGAGTTGAAATTATCTCCGCTTCTTAAGGTGTTTATGGTGTTGAGAGCTTGGGAAACATTTGCTGATAAAATGACAACCTGTTCTGCACTCACACTCACATGTCCCCATGATTGCAGCCTCACTCAATACCTCATCAACAAAGTGATGCACACTCATTAACTTAAAGCTGCTACAATTAATATTTTTACGCTCACAGCCGATGAAATGACTCCTAATGTGAAAGGTGTTGCTCATAATGATGAACCCACGGAGAATTATCACCCAACTCTATACGTCCCCTTAGCTCTACAGAGTCTTTTAGCATCTTTCAGTTTATTGTTTTTATTTTGGTTGTGTTGATGTACTCTGACCGCTCTTATCAGCATTGTTTCTAAATGCTACAGAACGCTGCTTAAGTGAAAAGCTACCTTTCCAGCACCAAATAAAGTTGATATGAAAAGAATAGGTGCATGCTGGTGTTCTAAAAGCAACATAAAGTTAGTTATAGTAGATTGGCCCCCGATTTGGTTCACGTAACAGTCAACAGCAGCAGCAGCTGACAGTGACAAACAGCGCATAGAGATAATTTACGGTACTTTAAAACACTTAGAGCCCAATTGCCACAATTTGCGTCAAACTTCATACTCCTTCTTGAAGTCATGACTCAGTCGAATCTGAACACACAGACTTTTTTTTTTTGATTCAGTGTGACTTACACTTTCTGAGGACATAATTCCAGTGTCCACTGTGAATACACGTTCAATAAATTGGCTTAGAAATAACTAAAAAGACACTCATTTTGCCTGATCTCCAGAATTTACCCAAGAAGTTTTTAAGTTTTCTTCATTCATTTGTCTGAACATAATTGGGTACATTGCAATCAGGAGCTGCTAATAAGGGTGATTCAGCATACTTTTAATGTTGCCAATTTACTAAAATTAAAACAAATAGGCTGAAAAAACAGGGATCAAGTTATAGCCCACAGCATAACTCTGTTATTGTGCCTGCATTCATCATGTACACAGAGGCACGACACCAGTCGAATGCTAATTTTGGTGTGTGTCTGCTCGATGTGTAAATAGGCGACTGTGTGCTAAGTTTGTTGCTCTGCTCCAAAGTGACCGTAAAATCAATGAATCCAGATTTGAAGACAGTTCCTGTCACACATGAACCACAGAGGTTAAGTTGCCAGTTTTTTTTTTTTCCTCATCTTGTGTCTCTTCGGTCTGTCCTGTCTGGCAGGTGGAGAGAAAGAGACACATTGGAAATGACATTGTTACCATAGTATTCCAGGAAGGGGATGACGCATCGTCGTCCTTCAAACCGTCTATGATCCGATCGCACTTCACCCGTATCCTTCACACAGACAGTGACTGTCAGAGGAACGAAGTGCTAATCAGCGACGTGTTCAGAGGAGCTTCTGCTGATATCACATCAGCCCTGTAACACTGAAGATACACGGATTGCTTTTGTGTCTCCTATATAATCAGTGTTTCCTTTACTTCACTCCCAGATATTTTTGCATTAGTTAGGTATAATTGCCAGAATGACAGTTACAGGTGAGTGCTTGATGCTATGGTTTATAATAATCCAGACTGTGTATTAACTGCTTGTCAGTATCTCTACCTAAAAAACTTAAATTCTTGCTACTAGGTCCTGTTGATTGTTTATGTGATTAAAAAGAATAGCTGACTTTACTTTACCACTATGTTTGAAGTGCTTTACATCCATTGTAAGTGTAAGAGAGATGTTATATGTCTGCTCTTTGTCACAGGTTGAAGATATTCTCAGAGGAGAGTGTTCCACTGTTTGGACCCCCTCTCCCATCTCCGCCTGTATTTACTGATCACCAAGAATTCAGGGACTTTTTATTAGTCAAATGTAAGAAAATAAAACTAAGAAAATCAGAACATGACTGATAAATGCATCATCCTTATTTCCTGTTTTCCAATCTCATCTTGTTTCATCTCCTGCAGTAATCAATGGAGAGAAAGCCACACTGGAGACGCCAACGTTTGCCCAGAAGCGTCAGCGGACCCTTGACATGTTGATCCGCTCGCTCTACCAAGACCTCATGCCTGACCTGCACAAGGTACAGCTGCACTGCTGACCACCAGTGTCTTATTCACTCTTGGATGGGCGTGCTTATTTGTCCACCAAAGTTGTCTTCTCCTTGTCACTTCAGTCACTGGCAGCGACTGTAGCCACTGCTGAGTTGTGTTCTGCTATATTCCACTGCAGCCCTCAGTCTGCCTCTGCATACTGCACCACACCGACTGGATACTACTGCAATGCTGACTTTCTCAGCAGGGCTCTCTCTCCTCACATCACTTTTGTTCTTATTTCTCTTGTTTTTTTCTCTCCCCTCCTTTCACTGTTGCTGCTAACACAACTTAGTTCTCACTGTGTTTCACTGCTGCTGTTCTCACCCCCTGCTAGGGTCAGTCTCTAAGACCCCTTTCTGCTTTCTTTTTCCCTCTGCGTGTGTGTGTTTGGTGTTCCACGTTTAGGTTCCTTTTTCTCCCCAGAACATGTTAAACCGACGGTCCTTCAGCGACGTGCTGCCTGAGTCTCCAAAGTCAGCACGCAAGAAGGAGGAAGCACGGCAGGCCGAGTTTGTCAGAATAGGGCAGGTAAGAAGGTGATAAACATGCCAAGATACACACAAACACAGTATTACTAACCAACCAGAGCTCTGCAGTAAGGAGGCAGAAACACCCACTTGTACACACACATGGGAACCGGGATGCACACCCAGACAAACATAGGCACAAACAAACACACCTAAGAAACCTAAACACACATGCACATGTAAACACAGATGTTGATTAATGACGTCATGGAGAATGATATCAGCACCTAAAATTAAGCTTGTATCCAACTGATCGGGAATATAGATTTATACATATTAGTGGTGGGAATCGCCAGAGGACCCGTGATACAATATTATCACGATACTTAGGTCATGATTTAATATAATTACGATATTGTGATACACTGAATATTGCGGTAAAATATATTGTGATTTACTACCTTTATTTCCAACTGCAAATTATTTCCCTTTAGACAACATCAGTTTTACCTCATAAGATAAAGCTTTCAGTCTGTTGATCTGACTTTAATCATTTTTATGGTAGTAAAATGTGATGCAAAGCAGACAGACTGACCAGCGCCATCATAAAACCTGTTAGAAATGCTGCACACACCTGACAAACTGAACTGTTGGCAGATTTAACGCCCTCTACGAGGCAGGTTTAGAGTGTGAGTGAAACACATCACATGCAGGTATCCCGCTATCTGAACGGCAACACCCATGCGAGAAGTGATGTCTCTTACAACCACAGTCCTCCATTCTTGTGCTGCTTTTTGCAGGAGGTCAGCAAAGTTTGCTCCGGCGTGACTTACGAGCACTGCTCTAGTTTGGAGAACGTAAGACAGCAGTCTCCAGTTCTGGAAGATAACGTGCACTAGAGTCACATATGAATCACTGACCTTGAAGTCCAGGCGTCACAAGTTAATGTCACCCTTCCTGCTGGACTCTAAGATTCCTCAGCTTTGCCACATGCACTAAAAAAGTTCGTAATTCATTCTGATTACCGGCCTGTTCAGAGAGATGAGAAAAAGTTTCTGACTGTCTGAATATGTGTCCATTCATATTTATATTCTTTAAATCTGTTAGGGTCCACTGATAAAAAAAACAAAGGGGTCGTCATAAAAACGGATCCAAGTTGAACAGGATAAAGAGGTGTTGTGTGAGTATGTCAGGTGCCGTAAAACAGCCGTCGTAAATGGTTGTAAGTCTCTCTCTCTCTCCCTGATGTGCTGTCTTTCAGAGCTAGATTAAATTAATGATTCGTAATTGATGTGTTATTCATATTCATAGCCTAATTTATACACAAGTAATATTCATACTGACTTAAAAAGTAATTTCAAAGTATTTCCCACCTTTGCTGAGCAAGAGTTTTGTGTGAAAGGAATAAAAAGCCCATTCTATATGGATGCCTGTCCCAAATATACGCTGTTAAGGGAGTTCAGTGACTGAAGCAAATAATAGCCTGGGCAATCCTTGAAGTTTTATGGTAAATCAAAAAGTGAATCAAAATTCTGTTACTGCATTGCCTTTTTTCTCATCTCAAAAGCTTGCAGAAGCATATTTTAGTTTACTGTTTACCTTTAAAATGAGAAAGTTAGTCTGGCTGGTGTGCGGTGCTTGGTTTTCACTCAGCTGGGTCACAAACTTTCTCACTTAACAGCTAAACAGTACACTAAAATATGTTTCTGAAAACATTTCAGGTGAGAAATTGGCAATGCAGTAACAAAGTCTCGATTCATATTTGATCAGCGCTAGCTAATTTGACAGTTTGACTGCAGCTCAGGAGCAGTGATTGACAGCTGCTTTGAGACTCCTCTGCTCTGATAGGTTGTTTTCACTCGCATGCAGTCAGACCAGGAGAAGCGCTACGAGAAGGCAGAGGAACATGATGTTTTTTTCACAGGTTATCTGTCTCATGTACTGCAGTGTGGGTGTGTTGACAGTTTCAGAAAATATGACAAAAAGGTGTTTTTGTAAAATTTACCAATTACAACTTCAACAGAAGAAATCATGTCACTTTTATGTGCTATGTGTTTCATTTTGTCACCATTAAATTTAGGATAGCTCACTGTAGGGGGACAAAATCTTCAGTCCTTGTCTTGGGCGAAAAATGTTTGAAAGTTCGTGCCAGGCTTCATCAGTCTGAGATAGTCAAATGAAGCATGTATCTTCTAAACTTAGTCTTTTTAATGTCCCTTGTAGACACTTATCTACTAACACCAGTGCATTTTTCGATTGTGACACAGTGATGAGCCAAACAAAGCAACTGCGGTTGTAGCCAAAGCTAGTCTTCTCTAAAATCTAGCTTCTCTCATTTGTGAGGAAGATCTGTGACTCTAAAAGATGAAGTCATTGAAGAGCTGTAATTCCTGACAGACGGCTGAGTGAACGGGACACCTGCTTTCAGGAGGGTCAGGGTGGAATAATATACTGAGCGGAACAAGTCTCTGAGCCACAGTTCTGCAGTCATTACCGGGCTGATGTAATCATCATTACACCTCTGTTCCGGCTGCTGATGTAACTGTAATTATACTGGAACAAAGTCTGAAAACACAAAATGTGTAAAGAACTGTCTGTGGTGCTGAACCCACACGACCTCTGGCTTTATGGAGATTATTTGTTTCAGGCTGTTTGTGAGATAATAGATATTCTTTGGACAAATGAGTGTCCTGTTGTGCATAAACTCAAGAAGGTCTGGTTTTTAGGTTTCTTTAAAAAACAAACAGTACGTGTTTTCCATCACAGCCGCACTCTGTGAAACAAACCGCCAGAAGAAACTAAGTTGGCTGAGTTGTTACCTGTTTTTAAATTTAAACCTACCTGTTTATACTACTAAAGTAATTCTGTCTCTTGTTTCCTTTGCTTGTTGTCTTCATTTGCTAACCCTCATTCTTCTTGGCGTTACTGTTTGTGTTTTCTGCCTTGTTTCTCTTGCTCCCGTCGCTCTCTGCTCATAAACACAAAGCCGAGGCATCGACACATTGTGCTGCAAAGCATGAAAACAAAGGAAGGTAGAGGTGTCGAGGCATCGATTATTCAGTTTTGTCAAGACAAGGCGTCTGTCCTCAAGTAAACCGACTCTCCGTTTATTGTGTGACGCACATTACACACAATGATTTCATGTTGTCATGGATTCCTGATAGGCCGGAATATGTATTTCTTTTATGGATATTTTCTCATGGATGGCAAAGTACACTGCGCTGCCAAGCCATTGTTCTGTTGGTTGGTATTGATTTCATTATCTCCAGATTGCCTGTTTATGCAGATATGTAAATACAAATGCCTGACTGTGCAGCTTGGATTGGAAATTGTCAATCTGATCAGCCGGGTGCTGCTTTAGCATTTGTGCAACCTGTGTTCTTTTTAGAATTTGAAGAAATTACACCTTTTATTTAATGTATTATAACACTTTTTTACTGTCGCCAGTCTGCTTGTCCAGATACTCTTCATCTCTGTGAGCTGTCACAGTTCTCAGCGCCTAAATACGCATGAAAGCAAGGAAACAACAATGGCAGGCCAGTTAGAAATTAGTGATGGAAGACAAGGTGCATAATTCAGCAAGCCCAGACCACTGCTGTCCTTCTGGTGATGCATTTACCTGCACAATTTACATGCAGTACACACTCTCACTTTATCCCAGGCAGGGTCCATGATTTGTATGTCTGGTCCAGCACTGTTGGGCAAGCTCCTTGGATATGTTACTAGTACAATAAAAATAATGTTTCACTACATTGAAGCTATCTCCAGAGAAATGTAGCAAGCTAAGCTACAAGAAAATGGCAAAAGTACTGCGTGTCAATCAATCACTATAAAATAACAGACTTAAATTAAAACTTTCTTCTTTTCTGTTTTTTAAGACTTTGTGACATTTGAGCATGTCCTTCAATAACATGACATCATCAATTGGCCTGTTGCTCTCTCTCTTTCTCTCTCTCTCTACTCTTCCTACCTAATGCATTTCTTTGTCTTGGCCTCTTTCAGTAGGTTATCTGGCTCTGTCAGTAATTCAGAAACAGAATTCCAAAATGTATTTTTCAGTCAAGAAAACCGTACTAAATAAGAGACAGCAATATAAACAATAAAAATGAGAGATCTAAATTAAAACTTTTTTGGGGAGGACCTTAGAACATGAACATGTCTTGCAAACATGACATCAATATCTCACTCACTCTCTTTTCTTGGCCCTTGTTGTGTCTACCTCTCTCATGTGTCCTTTTCAAATCCACTGAATATATACAGTCTATGGGCAAGACACGTTAGAGATGTGTCAAGAAATGCAGTGTAGCCAATGAGAGGCAGAGTAGGGCTGGTCTTGCCAAGAAAAGCCAATAGCAAAGCAGCAGGCAGAATAAACTGAAGGATTGGTGTCTGTAGTCCCTCGTCTACATGCCTTGGTGTGGTGCTGGCGTCAATCACGTTGCTTATCCTCAGTTTTATCAGCCTTTCTTTTAGGCAGACATCTGCAGAAAAAAAGTCAGCTGCACTTCAGAGCTTTTGCTGGGAAAAATAGCTCGTAACTTTTGTGCATGCTACCGCACTACTCACTTACTTAATTAACTTTGCTACTGAAAATCTATTTAACTCAGAAAGTAGTGACGTTACCACCGCACTACTAAAAAATGCAGTTAAATTAGTAATGTTGCTACTGGTCCAGACGTTGTTGAAATATAAAGCTAATTTATTTTAATGAGACAGCCCAAGATCAAAACTGCATATTTTCTTCTCACCTGTAGTGCTATTTATCAGTCTAGATTGTTTTGGTGTGAGTCGCCAAGTGTTGGAGGTATCGGCCAGAGAGATGTCTGTCTTCTGTTGAATATACTGGAACCAGATGGCGCTCAGCTTGTGATGCTCAAAGCACCAAACACATGCAATGACAAATGACAGTAATGTCTCGTCCCAGAAATTATCACCTGGTTACTCAAGATAATCCACAGCTGTGAGCAGTTTCATGTAGGAACAACTTTCCTTCTACTGAACTACACCTGCCAACCATATAACCCTAGATAGGGTGAACTGTCCCTTTAAGAAGTGGTCACTTACTTTAAGTAAATGCGTGCAACATTAACTTGCACATGGCACACTTTTATTTATGGGGTAATTTATTGAAATATTTCTAGTTAATGTGTCTTTATGCTTTTAATCCACGACATTTTAGAGGGAAATATTGTACTTTTTACAAAGTACATAGCCCTGTTAGAGCTGTCTCCCAATTGAGGCTCGTTGTTACATTTTAGATGCCCATGAGTTGTTTGCAGGTTTCACCTCTCTGAGCTCTAAACTCTATAAATAGATGGCTTTATTTAAATAATAGTTTAAGACCCAAAGTTGTAAAATTCATGCTTTTCATTAATGCATTTAATATTTCATCAACCAAAAGCGAAGATAAGAGAAAAATCTGAAAAACAAATACAAATTTATGTAGCAGAACTTATTTTGCTCTTCTTTCCAACCTTATTAAATCTAAAAGATCATCTCACGACCCCTCAGATTTATCTTGTGACACTTTGGAGGAAGACCGAACCTCAGGTTGGGAATAACTGGATTAAAGCAGTAACTGTTTAAGTAGAAGTAGCACAGCTAGCTCCAGCTCAACCAGCTAAAACTCTAATAATGTCATACGTTCCTGGCAAGATTTCTGTACTTAAACTTGAGTAGGATTTGAATGCAGGACTTTTACATTTACTGGAGTATTTTTATATTGTTGTTTTGCTGCCTTTGCTTAAATAAAGGCGTTCTTCATTACTGCAGGCAAAAGCATAATTACTGAGAGAAGTGATGTCTTTGCTGTTGTGTCATATCTGATGCCATTTTATTTTTTCTAGGCTCTGAAGCTGAAGACCATCGTGAGAGGAGATGCCCCAACCAGCCTTGTTACCACAGGCCTGTGCAGAAAAGAGGTGAGAGTACTTCATCTGAACAAGTCATTAAATCTCTTACTGAATGCATTTTTTTTTCTTTATTCATTTGAAAAGAATCAGGTTTCTTATTTGAAATATATCCAAAACAATTCACTATTCAGGGGTTTTTAAACATTCAGTTAAAATATATATATTAACACACATAACATAAACAAACATCCTTAATAAAGATCCCTTATCAAAGAGGTTATCACGATCGTGATCAATAAATTAACTAAACAGATGTGTTCGTTGTCTTTGGTGTACAAACTATTTAATGGAAACACTGTTTCTAAGTTACCTTGAACATATCTTTGGTATTTCTGCTGATGTATCAGTGCTAAACTCAAATTGGCTGATATATAGGCTCTAGAATCAAGTATTATTGTTCTCTTTTGGATTATTTTCTTGATAATATGCCTCACCCTGTTTGTTTTAACATACTTTTAAATTCCAGAAACAAGGAAACATGTACAGCAAACATGGATTTTATTCACTTGCAGACCTTGACTTGTTTTATGAAAATATATCTTGAAAGCTAAATATGTGTTTAGAGGTGTTTTTCAGTGTGTACATCCACTTGCCACCCTTATTAATTATTGTGTTTGAGATTTTTTTTAATATCCTGCCAAAGCAAGTGGCTATTATATGCATGTCTCTGTGTATATCCTCATATGTCTGTATGTGTATGTGCATGTATGCTGCAGCCATGGGAGTCCCAGCTGTTCTGCAGCACATTCCCCTATGAGATCGTGTGTTCTGACTCCTGGGGTCAGTCTCTGCTGGCTGCCACCGACGCTGCAGGGGTCATGCTGCTGGATGGTGAGGTCATCCCTAATCAATATCTCCCCATGTCCTCTAAAATAAAGCCACCCATCCATATCCATTCAATACTGCGCTCAGCTGATTGCCAAGGCCAACAGCTAACATGGTGATGATAATGATGTTGTCCACATTTCAGGCCCTGATCCAGCTTTGTCCAACGCCGGTGAGTGCCACACAACCAATCAGGGGATTTTTTTTTTTTTTTTTGACAAACATTTCAACCTCAGGTATGACATGTTTTTAAGCTTTTGCCCATCTTTTTATTGTGACATTTGCATCATGTTTCAGAGACACAGACTGTGCCCCCAGTGCAGGTGTTTGACAAAACCATGGTGGTGAAGCAGGTGCACGTTCTTGAGCCTCAGGACCTGCTTATCACCAGGGCAGACAAAGGTACGCTTAGAACACATCACCTTCTCCCTGCAGCACATCAGAGACTGCTTCCCCGGGGAGCTATCTTTTGTCATCCCCTTATTCACTCTTCATTTCAACAGTATTTATCTTCTTTCTTATTATTCCTATTCCTCTCTCTTCTTTCATCTCTGTCATCTCTCTGTGTGTTGTCGAGTACATACTTACCCTTTCCACCTTCGTTGCCCCACTGAACGCATTGATCTCTGGCTGTGATCTAAGGAAGTTGACCTATAGAGAACCGATCCCTGTTGAGGTTGTGTATGTGTGTGTATGTGTGCGTATGAGAGAGTGTGTGTCTGTTTATTCTGCACGACTGGAGTGACTGTGAGAGTGCAGTGGGCTATAAAGGACTGACACAGATAAAATGAAACATACAAGCATAAAACAACACAAATAGCACATGTAAGAAGTCACCGTGCACTAACAAACAGCTGTAGGATTCCTCTCATGTTTGCTTCGACCAGAAGAGCATGCAATTAATTACCCTGCAGATGATTAGCTAACTCTAATATTGACAAACAGGGTTGACTCGGTTTTGATAGTGATTATGTGATGGCAGCGCAAACATTTGTCACGACTGTGTGTGGGCTTTGATTAAGCTTCTGAGAGAGCGCGAGCCTTAAGAAGCCTTCTAGTAATCCTCCTGCAGCACAACACCATTGTCTGGCCGTGGGAGGATGCTTAAAAAAGAGACGGCAAATTAAGAGTAACCTTCATGGAAAACAGAAGTGGCTTTTGTTTTGTTTCCAGGGAAGGACGCTCGGCTCTATGTGTACAGACTCAGCGCGCTCAGGAGAGGCCTGGAGGAGAAACTCGTCAGAAGCAAGTGTGACAGCCGGGAGAATAAACTGGAGAAAACTAAAGGTACGACGCAAGGCATGCAAGAATATACACAGGGTTGCACACACTGCAAATTAATCCCTACAACAAACAGGAAAAAAATACTGTCTCAGGCAGGTGCCCGTTTAACAGTTTCTGCTTGCTGTAAATGTTTCCCCCTGTTCATACTGGCCATTAAGAGATCTCCTCCTAATGCACTTAGACATGTCGGTCTAAAGCAGGAAGTTGTGACCTTTATGAACATCCTTTTTGCAGCACAAACACGTAACCTTTAACCTGCTGCTGGTGTCATGCCAGTGTCTGTGGTGGATTCATCGATCTGTTGAATGATGCCAGGGAACAACCACCTACAGCACAGCACATGTCCAATGTACTGTCTGTCTCTCTATCCCCCTCCCCCCTCCTCCTCTTTGTCCCAGGCTGTCATTTGTATTCAATCAACACCCACCACGGCTCTGAGCTGAGGATAGTAGCAGCCATCAGGAACAAACTCCTCCTCATCACCAGGAAACATCCACGTTTCGAAGGCTTCAGCGCTGTCGCATCAGGAGCAGACTCACCAGTGGAGGAGTTTCAGTACATACGGGTACAACAATCTCTATATGAGTGATTAACATAATGACTAAATGGACAGAAAAATGAATCACGAGTGAATGAATGAATAAGTATAGAATGTTAATTCCCTTTTAAAGGAATCAGGAGAATTTTTATGTACGACATGTACAACTTCTCCAACTATATCATATCGGCTGTGAACACAGGCATGATAGATATATTTTTAGATTCAGTGTGACTTGCACTCTTTAGGGAAAACATTACCTCCAATGTAGCATATAAAAGTCCAATAAATCTGTTTAGAAGTCACGTCAAAGAGGCACTCATAACTCCAGAACTTGCCTGAAAATCTTAACTTAATCATATTTTTAAGTTTATTTCAATATCAGAGTGATCCAGTGTAAGTTGTCTTCACATTGCAAACAGGACTTGCAAACAATTAATTTGGCATATTTTTAACAGAGCCAGCTGTTAAAACAATTTTCCAAAATGTAAACAAATATAGGCTAAAAACAGTGGAACTGTATATACAGTCTATGATCCATAGCAACACCCCCCAAATCATTACAGGAACTGTAGTTTCAAAACCTGAAGCATGATTGTATACTAAATAGAAGTAAGACAATGACAAAATTTAATTGTAATAGTGGTAGTGAAAATCAGTAATTAGTAATTAGAATAGGGAGATGTGAAAATGGGGGCCAAGAAGTCAGACGTTGAAAACCTTTAAAGCTGTCCTAAAGCTATGAAAATATTACATACAGACAACCTTCTAAGTCTATTAAAGTCATTAAACCAAACTATGTGTGTGCGAGCACTGAGGTATCGTGTATCATCTGCCCTTTAGGAGATCTGTCTGTGTGACCCGCCGGTGGTGATGGCACTGGTGGACGGGCCGACGGGGGAAAACGACAATATGATCTGTGTGGCCTATAAACATCAGTTTGACCTGATCAATGAGAGCACTGGAGATGCCTACCGGCTACATCATGTAGACGCCAACAGGGTGAGGCACACGTGCACACACACATGCGAACCCTGGTGGTTTTCTGAAGTGAGACCTTCAGCTGGCCCAGTTGGTCGTTTTATTTACCTGCTGATTACCAGACTGCTTGGGTGAATCAACACATTGTCATTCACAGCAGCAGCTGAGGGAAGAGACATGAATGAGTAGGCTGGAGGATGAACAGCTGTTCTAATAAACCATCTTATTCTCCTTTAATCATTTCTCCTTTGAAATACTTACTAAATACATAATAAACTGCAGTCAAAATATATCTTTCATACTGCCTGGATTGTTACCCACTACCTTGAGGGTATGCGACCTGGTATTATCTGTCATAACTGACCTTTGGATCTTGTTGAAATGATTCCCCTAAACTGACTTGTCTCTGCCTGCAGGTAAATTTTGTAGCAGCCATTGATGTGTATGAAGACGGGGAGGCAGGTCTGCTGCTGTGTTACAACTGTGAGTCTTCTTTTAACTGAATATTTTAGATGTTTTTTTGATTCAGGTCTCTGTCTCTGCTGTCAAAGCTGAGCCTTAATGTTTTTTTTCATTGCTCTTTCTGGAGTAAAAATCGTAACACAGCTCTAGAATGTTAAGAGTCAGATATGGATTTTGAAAATGCAGCCACCCACTTCAGCTTTTGTTTGCTCTTTTATTTCTGGACAAATTGATATCAAATTTCTATGAAACAACAGTAAACACAAAGTATTTTGAAAGTTCACCTTGTTTGCTCCATCTTTTACAGATATTTGCTACTATAAGAAAGTTTGTCCGTTCAACGGCTCCACACCGATGATCCAGTCCAACACCTCCGACTTCCACTTCAGCTGGAACCAGATGCCCAATGCTATTGGTAGGTTACCACGGCAACAATGCTTGGGCCCCACCCAGTCGATGCTGCTGGCCTGGCCGGAGCTTGCTGTCGCCATGGAAACACCATGTGTAGCCACAAGCATCCAATTGGCCGATGTGATTATTTGTGTGTGCGCACATGTGTATACGTGTCTGTGTTTGTGCGTGTTCTTATAAATGGAGAAGGTGATGAAAAGCAAATACAAATGGTACTGAACCTGTGACCCAGACTCAGCTGATAACAAAATGCACACACAGGCACTCACACACACTGAAATAAGCATTAACAGAGTGTGCTGAGTAATATAACAAATGCACCAATACATATTGGAGTGCTTCCGTTTGAAAACAGCAGTTGAAGGCACAAAACACCCCAAATCAAAAATACATATTATTCCTCTAACCTGTAGTGTTATTTATCAATCTAGACTGTGAGTTGCTGAGTGTTGGAGATATCAGCCATAGAGATGGCTGCCTTCTTTCCAATATAATTAAACTAGATGGTACTCGCCTTGTGGTGCTCAAAGCACCAAAAAAAAAAAGAAAAACTTAACAGCAATGTCTCTTTCCAGAAATCATGACCCGGTTACTCAAGATAATCCACAGACCTTGTTGTGAGCAGCTTTCATGTAGAACTATTTGCTTCCTGCCGAACTACACCCATACCTGTGTCATTGTGCAGAGGGAACTGTGCAGTAGAGCTCTGATTCTCTGCCCGAGCTCAGTTGGCCCCGACCTGACCTGTCAGGTTCGAGCCAGGCTTAAATTTCCCATTTTTCTCCTAGGCCTGAATCAAGTCGGGCGGTCACCAATTATTGGTGGTTGGCTTTTTTTTTGTTTGTTTTGTTTTGTTTTTGTTTTTAAAATGAAACTACAGTTCTCATGCGTAAATGGCAGGAGCTTTTAATGGACTAAATCAAGAGGGAACGAGAGTGACGCAGCAATATATCAGAAAACCTGGGGTGTGAGAGAGAGTGTAAGCAAGAGAAGGACAGGAAACAGGAGAAGGGGGGGGCTGTGTGTGTGTGTGTGTGTGTGTGTGTGTGTGTGTATGTATATATATATGTATATATACATAAGATATCTATTTTTTATGGTAGAAATTCAGGCATTTAATCGGGACGCAGGCCCAAAACTGCTGCCATGGTTTGAGTCAAGCTTGGACAGGAACTGTGTGGGCTCATGTGCGGTTAGTGTGCGGAATTTTTTGGGGCCAATCAGAGCTCTAGTGTGCAGCTAGTGTCATGGACAAGTGGTTTCTGCTCATGACAGTGCAAGGCGTAAACACTAACTTACATCTTTTACAGTTTAATTGCTGAGCTGTAACATTAGATAGCTCAGTGGTGCTAGGTGAGCTAGCAGTGGATAAACACTTCCCTCTGCACAGTGATACAGTTGGTGGTTGTAGTTCAATAAAAGAAAATAGTTCCTCCATGAAACTGCTCACAGCAAGGTCTGTGGTTTATCTTTAGTAACTGGGTCACGATTTCTGGAAAGAAGCATTGCTGTAGAGTTTTTCAAATTTATGTTTTTTGGCGCTTTGAGCACCACCACCTGAGTGCCAACTGTGTAGTTTAATTATATTAGAGAGAGGGTAGACATTTCTATGGTTGATATCTCCAACACTCTGCAAGTCACACCAAAACAATCTGGGCTGATAAATAGCACTACAGGTGACAGAAATATGTGCTTTTGATTTGGGGGTGAACTGTTCCTTTAAGCTACTCTAATCAATGTTTTTATTAAAAATGAACTCGTTAAAATATGTGTAATGTGGAAGTTGTCGCTTTTAGTGACAAGCCCACCTTATTTTCTGCAGATAAAAAGCTGATTAACCCACCGTACACCGGCTGCTCAGCACCAAACAACAGACAGACAAAGTTAGCAACTAGCTGGTGAGCACAGTGAAGCATTGAGCAGCTAAAGAGTCAGTATTGGCCTCAGGAGTTAATGGAGACCAAGCAGAGCTAATAACAAAATGAATATTGGACTTACAGTCATCACAACTCTAAATGAATGCTAATGTTGCTCTGTTTCTGCAGATTGTTTAAATAGACAACTGTTTGCTAACACCTAGTCTAGGAGACTCACATGGTAATATGTAACAACAATTGTAGATAACTGTCAGTCTTGGTACTTTCACTCAGTCAACCATGGCTTATTATTATAAAACTATAACCTGTTCAATCACGTCCAACCTCTTTAACTCTTGTCTTCACAAGTTGCACCTGTCAGATGGTTTGTTTCTTGTTTAAGGGCTTCACAGAATCTTATTTTACTTATCAACACTGCTGTTGATATGCCCATGCTGTGCCACAGTTTACTCTCACCTTATTTTACGTTTATACAGAGGAAGGGGAGAGCGACCAGAGCCCCTGAGAGATATGCTCAGCTCAATTGTTGTGTCTCTCATTTTTCTGCATATATCATTGGCTAATGATGGCATTTCAAAATGCCATTCTGGGTGAAAGTGTTAAATGTCTCGTACTGTGGGAGTTGGGCAGTTGAGCCAATTAAAAAAAATGTAATTTCTTGTTTTTCCGGTGAAACTTTGTGAAATTAGGGGGGAGGGGTCTCTTGCCCCCTGTTGATCATTTGTAACTAGTTTAATCAATGCTCATGTTGTCTTTGCAGTTTGTGCATTTCCTTACATCCTGGCCTTCACAACGGACTCCATTGAGATCCGACTGGTGGTCAATGGCAACCTTGTGTACACAGCAGTGGTCCCAGAGCTACAGTTGGCTTCTTCACGGGTCAGTGTAATTGCCGTGCTTTAATCAACAATGTGCACTGCAACTTTGTAAATATATTATTTTATTTATATTTCACTGGTTTACATTTGTAAGTCAGGTGATTAGGTAGTAGATATGCATTATGTGTTTTCACTAAAGCAAGAGGCCTTTTAGCTTGTGAGTGTTCTCCGTGTAAGAAGGCCTCACTCTGCGTTATAGAAGTAGCTGTCTCAGCTTTCTCATTTCAATCAATCTTTATTACCCTGGTGGGAAATATGGCTGGCAATCTGCATGGTTACAAATCAATAGTACACTCATAATTCATACACAAAGATAAGTTTTAAAAGACCACAGTGGCACCTGCCATATAACAATACTTTTCCCTCCTCTATCCTCATTAGATCTCTTAGTTTTTTCTTTTTTTCTTTTCATGATTATTTCTCAGCATCCTCACATGTTCGTCATGTCTCTTTACTGACCTCGTTCCCTCTCTGTGTCCTCCCGTTTTTCCACCCACAGTCAGACATCTATTTTGTTTCGTCGGCTCCAGTGAGCTCAGCCTCCAACTGCAGCTCAAGAGACACCAGTTCCCAGAGTTCCCCGCAGACGCCCACCGGCTACGAGATGCCCGTGTTCCCTTCGCCGCTCGGTGATGGTAAGCCCCACATAGCAAAATAACCAGAGGATGTTGATAGTAGTGCTTCGGTATTAAAGGTTTTCAAATGTCAACTTTGCCTGCAGACCTGTTTGAGTTTGGATGCTGCCGTGAGCAGATCCATTTCCATAAACTTGTCTCAGCAGAATGGTTCATTGCAGCCGCAGCCTTTCTCCTCCAGAGTTCTTACTTTCTCACGGTCAAATCATGTGTCGTTTTCTGGGGCAGCATATTTAATTGCATCATTATTACCTCATATTTTCTCACTGTACATACTGAAATAATTTAGTTTTATGACAAAATGTCCTTATTGTTGGCACCAATCAGTGTGACACTGGAAGAGATCCAGATCTTCACAAAGTTTTCTTTATATGGCTTCTGTTTTTTTTTTACTATAACTTATATAACCCTACTGATGATTTTAAATATTTTAGCCCATAAACTACGTTTTCCATTTTCTTCCATTTATTTCAGTACAATATGAAAATCAACTTGCAGCAACTTTAAAGCCCCAAGCAACCAGTTTAAAATACTTAGTGTTTAAAAGTATAGGCATTTCTCTATGACATTAAATGTTTATGGATAAATAAGCAACAACTGAGTTAAGTATGGTTTTAAAATAAAAAAACATTTACGGAGAAAAGCACAGAATACAAATATTGAGAGGGAGAAACCTCTCATGTGAAAACTAGAAAAGTGTTTTCATGCAGAATAAAAAGCTGATTGAGAAAACTCATTTTCAGGGCTTTTAAAGACATTAATTATTTTATGTCAAGAATGCATTGTCTTTGTTTGTATCAACACTATTTCATTTGTCATTGCAAGCCTGGATCATTTTTAAAAACTTTACCTGTTTGTGTTTACCGCTGACTTGCAAAGCTTTGACAAGTAATAACGAACATAGAAGACAAAGTATGAATTCGGTAAAAAGGATAACATGAAATTAGTTTGCGTTTATAGAATGTGGCTGGTTATTTAATATATTTCTTAATGTCAGAAATCCCATTAAAAGACCAAAAACCAGGATGCAATGGTTAATATTTTCCACCTTATCTACTTTCGATGGTTCCTTACTGAGGATGTAAAGCCTTAAGAATAAACCTCAAATATAGTTGTTGTTTTTTCTGAAACAGCTGGGCACTGTATTTTCTACCAAACAAAATGCATTTGTTGGGGACTATTTTCAGTGACAGATTATTATGCAGTTTGCACTTTACTCTGCATTTACGGCACTAGGAAGGTGTATGTGGTATTGACTCAAAATAAACAACAGCAGCCATGTCCATTATAATGAAGACACGTGTAGCAACAGTGTGTTATAAATAGTTATGGAAAACAATGGAGCTCTATGGCACACAGGAATAAGATATATCAGGCTTTGATTATACAGGCAATACTTGTCAGTTTGTTAGTAGGATCGATTCCTTGTTGGTTTTAGTCTTTTTATGGGATTTGCTGATAACAAGAAAAATATAGAACAGCCAGCTCTCAGATTTTGGAGCATCCATTAACACACCAGTCAATGCAGTGATAACATGGCAAACATCAAGACAACAAAATGTCTACTGTGGTCATTTATGTGACACTTGCAAATTGATTTTTTTACACAATAGTTGAACATACAATATGTTTTTTTCTCCTGCTACTGGTATATCAGTCAAAACAATAACAAAAGAACTAGCAATGCCATCGCTTCAGTTAGTTTCTCTTAGTTGGGATTCCTTCAAGGTGTTTGGTGTAGCAGGGGTTGGAGCTGAATTGTTGCTAGCTAGAGCCTGTTTCTCTGATAACTTAAGATCCAGACATCTGATGACAAAAATCCTACATCTGGTTAAAACATATAGTTAAAAATGACCAGGATCTAAACAGTGTATCTTAAAAATGTGGCTTAAAACTGGATAAAAAGTGAATTTAGGACAGCTGCTGGAAAACAACAACAACCCTGATGCATGTGCAAAGCAGATGTGACAGCAACTAAATGACATGAATCGTGTCCTTGATTAGAAATGAAAGATTTCTCTGGGCTTGTACATTGTTGGAAACGTTTCAGATAATATAAGTACACAACTTAACAAACTAGATTGCTTAACAGTGGTCTAGTTGTTATTAGACATTTTAATGTGAAAAAGTTACACACCATACCTTTAAATAAAGGGAAACCTGTGGCTGCAATGAAAAAATTGTTGGCAGTTATGGCAAAGTAGGGCTGAAACATTCAAAAGCATCGCTATGAGCCTTTTGATTCTTAAAAACCACAAATCACAAAAGGAGTAACAGACTAATCACCCACATGCCTCCCACCACCACCGCCATTCAAGGCACACAATAAGTGTCCTCAGAGGCAGAGAATGCTTTCAAGGATGATTGAGGATCAATAAGAGCCCCTCCCTCCCACCCTCCAGCCCACTTTTACTCCCTCCTCCATCTTTTATCGTGTATTTGACCATTCGAAATCTCCCCTACCCCCCACGGACTGACCTCTTCCAGACTGATACAACTGTCTCAGAATGGGGCATATTTGTAATACGCAGCTGTCGTTAATGACATACAGGTTTGTCATTCGGCATGAGCACAACAGACTGATGTGGTGAATCAAGGCAATGTCAACTTCTCGTTGTTCATTAGACTTTCTAGCTGTTGAAAGGGACACAAAGTCATCCTCAGATGCATCCATGTAATTCTGACGGCTGCAGGCAAGGACAAGGCTTGAAGAAAACAATTATTAAAATGTCCTGGTTGTGTGTGCCATCAAGGCAGTCCTTCTCTGCTTTCCTGATGGGAGCGGGTATTTACAGGTCCCATTAAGGCTAACAGGGAGGAAGGTTCGGCTGTCGCTGCTGCAATTAGCCGAGGACGAGCTTTATGCTTTTAGGGGCTGGTTCGGGTAATCATTTCTCTCAAAGGGATTCTCATTTTCTTTCTTGTTTTAGCTGGTTATGCATATGACTCTGCATCACTGGGAGTAGTACACCTAACAGTATCCTACTGTGTGTGTGTGTGTGTGTGTGTATGTGTGCGCCGAAATGTATGTTACAGTAATGTGTGTGTTCAGTTTGTGTAACCCTCTTCTTCATCCCTGGTTCAGATTCTATACGGATCCCCTATGGTACCAAGCTTTCCCTGTACATGTCTAAGGACGCCGAAGGTACTGCAGGATTTTCCCACAACTCGTCCTCAGCTCATGACAATAATGCTCATAATGCTGCCCCACTAACATGCACATGCTCCCAGAGTGTACCACCCTGTCTGCTCCAAGGCGGCATGTTGACTTAAACGTTGGTTGAATGTTAAGTGAACATTATGTCTTCCCCATCCCCCCCCCCCCTTTCTGTCTTAACTAATTAAAGCATTAGTGCGAGGGCAGAGTGAGAGGGTAGAAAAGGTGATAGAGTGCAAAGTACAGAAAAAAAGTGAGGCAGAGGAGATAATGTCGATCAAGGCGGTGGGTTTTAAAATTACTGAGGGGGGAAGAGAGGGGGAGATGCAGAAAAGGTATGCATGAGTGCGGGAGAAAAGGGAGGGGTTGTGTACAAGCAGGAGGTTGGGAGAGAAGGAGGGAGAAAAGGGAAAGAGGGAAGGAGAAGACACGTCTGCCGCAGCATGATTTACAGATTGCACTGTCGCCATGGAGACTTTTGTCAGCCCTCTCTTCGATCCAAAGTGGTAGTCCAAACAGCGGTGCCACAATCTAGGGGTGAGGGGGGTGGTAGGCTGAAGAAGGGGGAGAGAGGTGGAAGGGGTGCTGACAAAAATCCCATCCTCTAACTGCCTGTGTGCCTGCCATATCTGCTCCTTGGGGAGGGTTTCATCTGATGTAATCGCATCAGTAATGTGAACAAGATGCTGTTACTGATGTGGCTGCTAGCCGCCACCTCGATCCACTGGCTCGAATACTCGCCAAAGACCTGCAGCGAAACATCTCTCCGCTGTGGAGAATTCAACTTCAATTAGCACTGAAAACACCCCCAATATTTATATTTAATTAATTCGCCAGTGTGATGCAGTGTGACACTTCCCCTGGTCCAGAAACGCACGTGGAATATATCGATCTCCGTGATTATATATTCCAAATAACTGCATGCTTTCCCTGCATTTTGGTTTATTGCCATTTCTGCTGTATGACAGCGCAGGTACAGGAGAGAAGATCTGTGACAACACTAACACGGTGTACCTGTCAAACATCAGCAGTGACCCTCTATTTTTCTCCGAGGCTCTTTGCTCACCTCTCACCCGCTGACATTTCAGATGAGACAGTCCTCTTTGTGCTCCGTAGCCTCACCACATTGATTCAGTCTCATCCATGTTTCTATCAGCCTGCCACAGTGGAGCAGAGTGAGGCTGCTGAACTGCAATACTGCTCCCTGATGGCACAATCGGGCACTGCAGGTTTGGCACACTGCAGATTGTGCCATTTGAAAAACTCCAAACATCCATTTAATGTGTCCCAAACAGACTTTAAGCGTTTATAGTCTCGGCTGAATAATGGATGGTCTGCTATAAATGGCTACAACTGAACAGTTATATCACATTAGCTCTCTGCAGTAAGGATGATTAATTTTAAGATCACATGCTGTTTCAGTAAATAGGACTATTAATCACTTTCGAGTGTCTTCATTTGAAAATGGAGGTTTGGCTCTATTGTATCAGCTCGTCAACCTCCAGACTTGAAGTCACAAATAAGTTATTATGCATATGTTAGTTTTTAGATTGCTTCCTTACATTCTAGGCAGCCATTGTTTATCATTAATTTTACTGAGCTATGAACATAGCTTGCAGAGACTTGAGACTTGCTTGAGGTTAGTTAGTTAGTTAGTTATTTATATGTGATGTTGCGATCAGTCTCTGTTTTGATTACCTGCTCTAATGGTGCATTCAAGGACTCTTATTAAACACATAAAATGACCAGTTCACATTATGCTTTCAAAATATCTGTTTGCTCTTTGTGTTGTGAGTTTGATTTTCCATCAGCACAGCACATGGAAGCAACGCTTTAGTGAGCCGAATGTTAGAGGGTCCTTGAATGCAACACCAAGAGGCAAGACGGGTTTGCAATCCACAGTTTGACATTTTGGGAAATGTGCCATTTCCTTTTCTTGCAAGGGATTACATGACAAGGTCGATACCACTCTCATGTCCCCTGTAAATATGAATATATTTAAAGGGGAAGTTCACCCAAAAATAAAAAATACAGACTTTTCCTCTTCCCTGTAGTGCTAGTCATTAATCTAGTTTTTAATGTAGATGGTTTTGGTGTCAGTTGCTGGGTGTTGGAGATATCAGCTGTAGAGATGTCTTCCTTTTCTCCAATATAATGGAACTAGATGGCACTCAGCTTGTGGTGCTCAAAGCACCAAAAAAATACATCTGAAAAAAATCTACAGCAATGTCTCTTTCCAGAAATCATGACCCTGGTTACTTAAGATAATCCACAGACCTTGTTGGGAGCAGTTTCACGTAGGAACTATTTCCTTTCTACTGAACTACACCCACAAACTGTATCACCACACAGAAGGAAGCATATAAATATTAACAACATCCTCCTCAGCAGATCTATAACATTAGCTAGCTCAGTGTACTAGTAGTAGATGCACACTTCCGTTTGCACGATGATGCAGTTGATGAGTGTATTTCGGCAGAGGGAAAATAGTTCCTACATTAAACTGCTCACAACAAGGTCTGTGGACTTTCTTGTGAAATCGTGTCATGATTTCTGGAAAGAGACATTGGTGTTGAGTTCCTCAAATATATTTTTTGTTGCTGCTTTGAGCACCACAAACCAAGTGCCATTTAGTACCCTAATGTTGGATAGTAGGCAGGCATCTCTACAGCCGTAGCTCAAACACTTGGCAACTCTAGACTGATAAACAGCACTCCAGGTAAGAGGAAAATATGTATTTTTGATTTTGGGGTGAATTGTCCCTTTAGAAAAGTAGTTAGCCCTAGTCCGTGCCTATAAACATGGACAGAAGTATTAGTGCACCTCTCTTCCGGACAACAGTGAGAGTGGTATCCAGCTTCTCATCTAACTCTGGGCAAAAAATTAAAATAACAAGAGAGTAACAAAAAAAATTGCAATGACAAAATGTTCAGAGGGTGCACGAACACAAAGATATGTTCTGTAGCTAATGAACTAAAACATGTAAAGACACTTTAGTGCTTCAGGCCAGGAGTTTCATGCATTTCTCATTAGCTGCCACACATTCCTCACCCTTTTATGTGTCTCTTTTCCAACACTCTATTCCCATCTTTGCTCTTTTTATCTCTTGTTTCATGTCTTCTCATGTCACCTGCCTCCCTCCGTCTTTCTGACTGTACCCACCTGCTCTCTTCTCCATCCTTCTCTCCTTCGGGTATTTGTCCTCCCAGGTGAATCATCATGCAAGCACATATTCAAGATCCCTTTGTGTAACTTGGTGGGCCGCAGCATAGAAAGACCACTCAAGTCCCCTCTGGTCAACAAGGTGCTGACGACGCCGGCCCCCGCCATGGTACCCCCGACTCCCCTCATCTCTGCCACACACTCGCTTTCGCTGTCACGCATGGAGATCAAAGAGATAGCCAGCCGCACACGGAAGGAGCTGCTGGGTAAACACCAAATAACAAATTCACCTGATATCAATGTTTAAAGCAATACTTTGACATCTTGGGGAATGTGCTCAGTAGCTCTCTTGCCAACCGTTAGATGAGAAGATCAATACTTTGTTTCTGTATGCTACAGCTACAGCTAGCAGCCAATATGTTGAGATATGAGTTTAGCCCGTCTATTGGATCGAGTGGCCTCTCTAAAGTTAAAGGAATAGTTTGACATTCTGCTTAATATACGTAGTAGCTTTCTTGGTGAGAGTTAGCCCTAAAAGATAAATATCTTCTCATTTCTGTATGCTAAATATGAAGCTTCAGCTAGTAGAGGGTTAGCTTAGCTTAGCACAAAGACTGGAGTTAGGAGGAAACAGCTAGCCTGGCTCTGTCTAAAGGCCCAGACACACAATAGGGAAACAATAGGGGAAGTTGCACATGAACACACCCCAAAGGCTACAGCCAGTGGCCGACCAGCAAATACGTTTTGCGCCTGCGTGGAAGGAAACAATTCTCCATACCAGCAGACGGCTGTATTCAAAGAGGGAAACTGGAAGACTGTCATGATGCTAGTTAGCCAGTTAGCACATTAACAATACAATCCAATACTGAAAGAACAAAGCATAATTAATGTGCGTCAGCAAACAATAACACAATTACAAACTGTTTGTACTGAAAATAATAATATAAAGTTTGTTTCAATCTCACGCCCTTTTGACTTCAGCCATTTGCTTACTTTCCTTATTTCCATTTCTCTTTACGTTGCACTAAGCCAAGTAAACTGATTTCAATCACCAGTCGCCAAATCGGCCAAATAAAGAAGCCAACAAGGGCCTATGAGGGCCAGTGGTGCACAATACACTGCAAAGGCTATGGCAACAGAAGCTCACGACCGGCCCACCGCTGACAGTATGACGGTCAGCTTTGTATGTCATGGCCCTAAAGGTAACAAAGTCCATCAGCACCTCTTAAGCTCACTAATTAACATGTCATTTATACTTGGCCACAAATTGCTGTTTTTATGTTTCGTTTTTTATGGATTAAGCAAATGATAATTAATATGTTAATTATTGAGTTTTAGAGGTGCTGGTCGGGAGATTTTGGTACGTTCATAAAGAGCCAGACCACCTTATTAATATCTACTTCCAGTCTTAATGCTAAGCTAAGCTAACTAGCTGCTAGCTGTGGCCTTATTCTGAAGAGATTCTAACTTTTGTCAAGAAAGCCAATAAGCATATGTCCAAAATGTTGACCTGTTCCTTTAAATCGTACATTCTCTGTTACCTCGTACCACTGAAGGCTTGACGGAGGAGCCAAGTGGGAAGTCAGACAGTGGAACAGTCAAACAGAGAAAGATGAGCAAGAAGAACACAGAGGAAGACCCCAAAGCACGAGCACTGACGTCAACAAACAGTGACAGGTGAAAGATTCAACAGCAGCAGCATTGTGCATTTAACTGTTTCCTGATGTGATACAAACTTGAGCCATGTATTTCTATGCACAACAGGTTAGCATCAGAGTCTGTGGAAGCAGACCTGGACGTCCAGCTGCATTGTTCGTCCAGTTCGGAGCTCGAGCCAGAGAAGGTGGTGCTGCGAGCAGAGAGCCCGCCACTCGCTAGCGCGTTCGCCCTCTCCACATCCTTTGAAGAAGATGTCCTGGACCTAAAGTGAAGACAATCCCACCGTGCACTTCTCTGCCCGCCCACTCCCGTACTGTCACCATTATTTTATTGTTTTGGTTGGTTTGCTTTTAATTTGTCGTTTGTTGCATTCTTTTTTATGTTGTTGTTTATATCCCTGTATCTTGGGTCTCCCCATTCATCCGACAAGATGGGTGCAGTGGGAGTTAGAAGACGTGTCTGTGTGCGTTTGTTTTTTGCGAGCAGTCCCTCAGCCCCTGTGTGTTGGGTGTTTGTATTGCCCCGCAGCAAATAACCCAAAGAGGCGGTGAGGTTGTGTACGATGCCGTGGTTTATTCAGAGTTCTGCAACAGCCTTGAGATAATGTTAACGGTTTGATCCCAAACCATAAAGTGAATGTAAATCTGCGCACCAAGGCACGACAAAAATCTCTGCGTTCACAATGCCCTCTGAAGTTGCTAGAGCTTAAATATGTGTTGTATATTATGTGATTATTTCCGATCCACTTTCAAATGTTGTATGGTATGCATATGTATGTGTACATCTGTTTATACATGAAAATGCATACACAGTGGCAGGTGTGCATGCCTGTCATGCCTGTGGTGCATATTTATAGATATATTATAAAAATCCATTTTATTCCCATATTTAGTAAAAGATGATGTTTTATGCTCTCTGCACATATTAGTCCTTGTTCTTCTCCTTATTCACAGTATACAGGTAGACAGGGCTGGAGGCAAAGTCTCCCACAAGTGCCATTTCCCAGCATCCTCCACTGAACTACACCTCTAACAGCCACCATATTCTGGTGTCTGACAGTAGCAGCCATGATTGTAGTCCACATTCGATTACTATGGTGACCCCACAGCTCCATTAAGTTGGATAACTTCACTTACTGGAGGCACTCTCTCAGAGCCACATGCACTCAACATTTTACCCCATAAGTATGAGACGTCCTTAAATCTGCATGACCTGCCTTTGCTGCATGTATTGTGACTAAAAAAAGCTTCTTTGGAAACCACGAGGTCTGCGATATCATACCAAACATGGCAGCATAAAGCAAACCACAACCTGAGGAGACAGAGGAAGTGTGGATGGTTGACTAGACTGTCATTGGTGGGCCTGAGGTTCAATGGTGTAACAAAGGAATTAAAGACAATACAGTCAATTTTAGACATAAAAATATTGTTAAAATATAGAATATTGTCATAAATTGAAATTATAAAAGAATTTTGTCAGAATGTAAAACGCTAAAACTCACTTGACTGTGAAGTGTGAAATATTTCATTGGTCATTTTTGTCCATTACTGTAAGTGGAAGGGGCAAAAAGGTAATGGATTTAAAGTGGTCTTAAATATTTAATCATTAATGTAGAAATAAAAAGATATATTGTTTATATTGCACAGTAAAACATTTCAGATACACACAGAAAACATACTGAATTTAGCTGCCTTTACCCTAACTAAAATTAACACCAAGACTTAACTGAAATTAAAGAAGAAAATAACTATCCATGAAACCTAACTAACTAAAAGTGAAAAGCATGAAAACAGGGAAACAGCATAAAGGACATAACCCTATTAGGCATTCAGCCATGAGCACATAAGCCTTGCTGGTGTCTATTCCAGATGTCCAGTAAAACTCTGATTTACAGCTGGGACCCCAGGTGCAAGGGTGCAGCTATGAATTATGGGCCAATTTACGGGATGCTGGTGACACTCCAATTTTCTTTAATTCCCATACCATCCCATGTGTTTGTTGAAAAGCAGATAGACATGTCTTGAAGGCCAACACACCTGCACATAATTTAATTTACTGTTCAATTAACTCACAGGTATTAGGTCAGAGCCCTGACAGCAGTTATTGGCAGTCATAACCAAACGTGTACTGTACTGGTTGTTCTAACTTTTAGTCTTTACAAGGAACACTTTATTCCCAGTTGTTCTAGTTTGTCCCTGACATCCTGACTTTCGTTATTATTATGTAAATTAGAAATCAGTCCTGTTTCAAACTCTCAACAGGGTGATCTCAAAGGGGTACTCCAGCGATTTAGTATTGCATTTCCATAAAGTCAGAAGACATATGTCTGAAGCCCAAACAGAAAGTTCCTCAAGTGCAAAAACTACGTGAAACTACGTGCAACTTTTTTAACAGGCTGAGTAGTAGTCAGTCGTATTCTTCCTCGTTTCTGGCACCAGACTACTTCAACAGAGTTCAAAGCAGAAACTGAATTCAAGCGTTAAAATATTCAGCCCATTTTTCTCCACATTCAAATGAATGGATGGAATATTCACAGTTAGAGTGGGTGACATCACAAGGAGAGTAGGGTTGAGTCGTTATCACCATGGCAACCATTAATTGCAGGTGTGTCAAGTTTGGTGTGAAGTATGAGCCAGAAAACGGTTAGTAAACCGTAGAAAGCCGCGTTGAGCCTAGAGAACAGTGGATCGCATTGTTATTGCATCGCATCTGAGTAAGGGCAAAAATTAGTGCATCCACTCAGGTGTCCTATTATCATCACTGTTGATCAGAGCTGATCAGAGCTGGAACTAATCAATACCCATGACTACTGCAGAGTTATTTGTTCCCGAAATGTCGATTGTAACCTTTCACATTAAACACAAAAGCCAGATTTTAGTGAGGGTTAGTGGATTTTTATGCCAGTAAGAAAGGCTTTAGCCTGCTTTTCAGATCTTCGCAGTGTCATGGGACCTTTATTATTGATAAATTTGATAAACACAGGTTTTAAAACATTTCAACATTTAACCTGCTATTTCAACTCCTTTTATTGCTTCCTGCCCATCTTTTGAATCTCTAGACTGTGATCACTTAGCAGTGAACTGCAGTTGGTGGATTCTTAATGGTCCTGACCCCCACTAGGGGTCACCAAAGCTTCAGGAGAGGTTGTAAGGCAATCATGATTTTAAGAGGTGTAGGAAAACTTAAAAAAATATATGTATACAACAGGCCTATACCTCAGCATTTTATTCATTTCTTTAGAGAAAACTAAATGAAATTGTTAGGTTTAGATTACTACTTAAGGTATGAAATTAAAAAAATGTGACAGGATAAGGGCACAGTGAAGACCTGAACACAAGTTATAATCCACAGAGCCTTCTCTCTTTGCTTAACAGCCACATCCTGCATTAGAAAAGTACGCCATTAAAACAGCCAGAGAGCTAATAGAACAACTGCCAAGTGTCGGGGAGAAGGAAACACTGAATTTGTCAGAAAAATAAGTTTATTAAGGATGTAGGATTGTTAAAAATAAATAAATAAATAAAACATCATGCAGACAGAGAATTTTAAAGGAATTTAATGAAAATATCAGGAAAACTCATGTCTGATGCAATATTTACAAGGAAATAATCTGCTGAAAATTAATTCAAATTGCTTTTTACACAAACATCCTGCAGCTATTGCACTCTCTATTTCTTTTTCATGTATTGAATATAGTATGAAATATCCATAAAATATGTCACTTAGTCAGATCAATGATAGAGAAGGGATCCCTTAAGGGACATAAGGCTTCAATAACAACAATAACACATGGACACATAGTCACATACACACACATGCACAAACACAAACAACTCATCTCCTTCTTAGACATCAGCTGGTTCACCTTCATTCCAAGTAAGACACAACTCCTCTATACCTTGAGCTTATTTAAGTCCTTACACAATCATTTTCAACACCTTTCATTGTTGAAACTATGTGTTGCACCCCTTTCTCATTTTCTACGATTACAACTCTTCATACTCTGTTCAGCTGCTCCTCCGCAAAAAGTTAAGCCAGGAATCCAGTTTAGCTCTCGGGCGTCCATCAAGCAATATAGTTCAGCTTCTGGTTTATTGAGCAATGCTGTTCAGCTCCCTGACACATGTGAACCAGTAGCACTCAGCAGCTTTTCAACAGCCACAGAGCCAACCGCAATTTCTACAGAAATTTCATTCTTGAGTATAAAAATACTTCTTTGTATTGAGCACTGAGGAAGTTACATCAGTCTTGTGAGTCAGTGTTAGCACTGAATCTAATATGAAACAGTGAGTACTTAAAACTAAAAGAGAAAGAGAAAGGACCCAGTGGTAGGTATAGGTTGACTAACTGGGAGCAGTGGTTTTGACTATGCTAATGTAGGTATGAGAGCACCTCGATGTGGTGGTTTCACAACACAGCAGCCTTCAGATCTTGCATGAGCCTCCTCCTCCTCCTCCTCCTCTTTTCCCCTCACGCCTTTCCTCTGTTCTCCTCCCTGCCTGTCTCAGTGTGAACCCCTCCAACACTATAACACAACTCAGAAAAACTAAAAAGGGAAGGAAGAGAAGAACGGGATGGGGGGATTTTTTTTACAAAGGTACTCTACTTTCGTGTTTATTACTCTGAATGAGTGGGTGACTGGGGGATGCCTGGCAGTTACAGTTTGTGACACTGCTTCTCCCACTTATGATGTTCCTATTTCTCCTGTATTTCTGTCAAGTACTCTTTGTTTCTACCTCCCCTTGGCATTTTCACTGTTTTTGTTTTTGGTTTTTTTTTTGTATTTAAATCTATATTTACTGTTTAGACTGTTGCTGAACCTCTCTGTGATATCAAAACGAAAGAAAATTAACAAAAAAAACACCAAGTGTCTTAAAATATTGTATCGCCATCGTTTTTAATGCCAAGTACTACTTGTAAATGTTTGTGTATCAAATGTGGCCTCAAATGAAACTGAACTATATTATTATTATTAATATTATTATGATTATTATTTGAGCAATTATTTTAAACAAGTGCTGTAGACCACTGCTGTGAAAGTAGTCGATTCTGTTCATTGATATGTAATAAATATTTATGGAATTTGAACTGTTGACTTTTATTTTTGTTACTTTTCTGTTTCCCCAATCATAGGTCTTTAAGAGGAAATGTTGAACACTGTAGGACTACTAACACGGCCATCAGTGAACACTGAGTCACGAGCTGAGCTGCTGTTTAGGTGTGAGCAGTTTTGAACAAATGATACACAGCCAAACGCTGTGTCAGTGGTGTCTGAAAAGGTGTTCAGTGCAACCAGGCACCTAATACAGTGTTTGTAAAGCAGACATTGCTGAGAAACAAACAACCAAAAAGCATCAACCGTATTGCTGTTCGACTCCAACCTTAGCTTCAACAAACACATTACATCAGTTGTTAGATTTGCTTTTAGAATATCCTTTCTGTCTGCAGCTACGTAAAAATTCTGTCACTAGTATTTCAAAAACATTGTACTTTGTCACCTGACTGGCATCCAACTGCCTTTGCAATTGATGTAAAATGTAATACTTAAGTTTTAAAAGCACAGTTAACCTCCAAATTAAAAACATGCATTTTCCCCTCTTTTCTGCAATGCAATTTCTGGATTGTTTTGGTGTGCGTTGCAGAGATGTCTGCCTTCTCTCCAAAATAATGGAACTAGATGGTTATGCCATTTCCTGTTCTTGCAAACAGTTACATGGGAAGATCTGTACCGTTTTCATGTATATCTAGTAAATATGAAGATATTTAAAGGGATAGTTCACCCCCAAAATAAAAAAAAAAACCAAAACATTTTCCTCTTACCTGTAGTGCTATTTATCAATCTAGATGGTTTTGGCGTGAGTTGCTGAGTGTTGAAAATACTGCAGAGATGTCTGTCTTCTCTTCAGTATAATGGAACTAGATGGCACTCAGCTTATGGTGCTCAAAGCGCCAAATAAAATACATTTAAACAATTCAACAGCAATGTCTCTTTCCAGAAATCATGACCCAGTTACTCAAGATAATCCACAGACTTTATTGTGAGCAGTTTCAAGTCGGAACTATTTTCTTTCTGGCGAGCTACACCCACCAAACATATCACTGCAAAGAAGGAATGCATCTATTGCTAGCTCCCCTAGCACAACTGAGCTGGCTAATGTTACAGCTCAGCTGAGGAGGACACCATTGTCTCGAGCACCTCTCGTTCATGGTTACTCAAGCGAGAAGGTCCAGGGGCACACATGAGTTGATGGGCACCTTTTACCTGCCCCTTCCTCCCCCACACATTATTCCCGTGCTGGGGTATTACACGGCCCTGTTTGCAATGCACACGTTTGATTAAACAAAAAGTAGTTTAGCAATATGCTCCATCTAAGCAAAGTATGATAAAGTAGTAAGATTCTTTAAACTAGATTTTGACACATGGACCCCGTCAAGACAGGTCCTCAACATCAGGTTTATAAGCCTACCTGATCAGCACTCACCTTAAGGCTCTTTGTGTATCAGTTTATACTGTGCTGTAATAATACATATAACCATATACATAAACAGTGTTACACTTTATGATATTACCAAAAACTGAGCAGTGAACTTGGGGTTTTAAGGCCCTCTGGGGTCTGGAGCCTTGTGGCAGCACTGCATTCAGAGATCATTCAAACACAGATTCCCAGTGTTGTACACACCTTCAACATCAAATAATATAACCTGTTCGGCAACTCTTGTTACTCACTATACTTTAACGAACGCTCACAAAATGTTGCTTGACAGGTTCACCCTCCCGGAAGATACAGCCATAATGAAACTATTTGTCTGCTGAATCGGTGAAGTCTTACTGTTAAGAGTGTTTTAAACTGCTGACTTGAGGAATTAAGTGGTGTCGACGATGAAAGCTGTACAAATATATTTGTTGTTATATGTTGTTTTATCAGCCAGCGTCTCGGTAAATTCGTTTATTCCATTAAAAAAAGTGATTGACGAGGTCAAGAATCTGTGGAATACAATGTTCAGCTCAGCTGATACAAGAGAAAGCTGTGATTCAAACTGGATATCCTTCAATGCAGAGGGTGAGTGTATGAGGCATGTGAATGTGAAGAGAGCTGCACTGTGTTTATAGAGCTTGTTTGAGGGACAAACATTTGTAATGATTTAATTTTACATGTGTACATGTGATATCTGTCTCTGAACCGTGGCTGTGAGCTGTTCGGTCTTGTCATAACTTCAGTGAAATTAGAATTATCCTGCTGACTTCCTGCTGTGCAATCTAGGTCTCAAAGCTGACCTGGAAAGCAAACTGTTTGGACAGCATGTTGCGTCTCGCATCGTCCTGAAAGCTGTGAATGGATTCATGAGAGACGAAAATCCAAAGAAGCCTCTGGTGCTCTCTCTTCACGGACGGACTGGCGTAGGGAAGAACTTTGTCAGTAAACTTATTGCTGAAAACATCTACAAGAAGGGAATGGACAGCAGCTTTGTTCATGTTTTCACATCTGAACTTCACTTCTCGCATCAGAGTAAATTGGATACCTATAAGGTATGAAAATAGTAGACACAATTCAAAACACAGTGACACTGTTATGCATCCGCACCAGCAATAGCCATGGTCAGAGGCATTATTGGTCGTTGTGCTGTCCGTCTCATTCTCATGACCACGACATCTCAAGAACACCTCAATAGAGTTTCTTCAGATTTGGCACAAACATCAACTTGAAGTGAAGGATGAACTAATTAGATTTTGTTGGTCAAAGGTCAAAGTAACTGTGACCTGGTTGGTCCTATTGTTGTAAACACAATATCTCAGTAAGGCCTTGGGGGGCATCTTAAAAGTTGACACAAACAGCCAATTGGACTCAACAATAAACTGCTAAGAATTTGGTAGTCAAAGGTCAAGGTCAATGTGACCTTGCGTCCGTCTCATTCTGGTGAATGCGTTATTTCAAGAATACTTTGAGCGAATTTCCTCAAATTTGGCACAAACATCCACTTATACTCAACAATGAACTTATTAGATTTTGGGAGTCAAATGTCAAGGTCACTATGACCTCAACAAACATGTTTTTGGCCATTACTCAAGAATTCATATGGTAATTATGACAAAATCTTACACAAATGTCCAACAGGATAAATGATAAAGTGATGACATTTTATATTCAAAAAAGCAAAGGTCACCTCTTGTGTACGATGTGATATCGTAACATTCTGCAAAAACACTTTTCTGGCTATCATTCAGCATCATAACACCTGGTCAGATACTGAATTGTTGACACTTATTTTGGGTGCCCACCTTGAAACTGTAACTTATCTGCAGAAACATCCCTATTTGAAGCATTGTCTATAGTCACGGCAACATATAAGTCTGGACAGACACGGATCAAAGCTGTCACTGCAACTTGACTGGTTCGCGGAGGCAAACCACAAGGTGGTGATTCTAGTTATGTTTGTCCTACAGTATGATTAAATATGCTATAATTAATTGTATTTCTCCTCAGTCTCTGTTGCAGCAGCAGATCAAAGACAATGTCACCAACTGTGCACGATTCATGTTTGTCTTTGATGAGATGGACATGATGCATCCTGGCTTGATTGACAGCATAAAGCCATTCCTGGGGTACCACAGCAAGCTGGATGGTGTTTCTTATCGGAAAGCTATCTTCATCTTCCTCAGGTGAAGAGATGAACGCGTTTATCTGACCGATCAGAATTTTTTATTAAACCACACAAAGAGACAATCTGGGGAGGAAAAATAAAAGACATGATAGTGACAATATTAACGGGGATAAGATGAAATGGTTTCTGCTGATAGCATATGTTTTTTGTTTCACTGCATTTGAGATATGTTTGCCCAAACCTTGATGTACTGAGGCTGAAACACAGATGTCAATAAACCACAGAACACATTTCACACTAATACATTGTGTATTTTAACCTTCATTTTTAGTGTTCTGATATTTACTTGGCAAGGACACAGAACTGTAATAAAATGCTGCTGTTGTTATATAATACCAACAGTTTCAAATCAGTTCTTAAAACTTTTTTAAAGGTCTTTTATTAATGTCAGCCCAAATCTTTATTTTTTGGTTTGTTTGTTTATTGTCCTGTTTTTATCCTATTTTTTCTACGTTGGGTATTTTATTTAATTCACTGTTTGCCCTACTATTATTAACAACATAAAATCAACAGGGTTGCAAAATCTTAATGCATAAATTACGAGCAGCAACATTTAAAAGGATTAATTTAATTATATATTGTTTAATTTTTGATAAATGTAAATTTGGTAGCAATCAGGCTAATGCTGTTCACTGCTCAAATCTTCCACCTAGTAATGTTGGAGGGACGAGCATCACACAGACAGCTTTGAATTTCTGGACAGAAGGACGGGATCGAGAAGAGATTGAGCTAAAAGACCTGGAAACTTTGCTCTCTGTATCAGCATTTAACACCGGTAATAGTGAGTAGACTTTTTTTTGCCACACTAAGATTATATTCTTCTACCTTTTTTTTCTCTACTGACTGTATGTATCTCTAAATCTTTTCCAGGTGGCTTGTGGCATTCAAGTTTGATTGACAGGAATCTGGTGGACTTCTTCATCCCATTTCTGCCTCTGGAGTACCGACACGTCATCCAGTGTGTTATGGCTGAGATGAAAGCCAGAGGACTACAGCCAGACCAGACTGTGGCAGATCAGGTGGCCAGAGATTTAGACTATTTCCCCAAAGCTGAGGGAGTGTTCTCTGTCCGAGGCTGCAAGACAATATGTAGAAGGTTACACAACTACACATAATGTCAGCATCTAATGTGCACTTTCTGAACACAAAACCCTGCTCTTAGCCAGATGATGCCTTTTTCAGAAAAACGTGTAACCAAGTTTCAATTCACGGTTAAAAAGAAAACAAAAGTTGAGTTCTAAGAATGAATTCATGTGTGCTAGTTGGTCTCTGCAGCTTTCAGGTATTACCATTTCTCTCTTTACCTTTACCTTAACAATAATGCCAACTTGTCTGTAAGTTTGAAGCATTAAAGGGTTATTTTGCTGGTTTTCAGCCAGGTCTGTGTCACCAAGGAGTTGGGAGTGTTTGCAGATGAACTGTGTAGGTTTCCAACTAGTGAAGCCATAGCTTGACTTTCTAATCATCGGCTTCGTCTTAATCCACACATGCAAATAAAACCACCAGACTACTCAACAAAGTTTAACTGTTAACTTTAAAACTCAAAAGGGGTACAGAAACAATCGTCCATTTCCACATTCACAATTATCCACAAAAAAGAGGTGAAAAAAAAGGGGTAAAAGATATAAGAGACAGGAGGTCAAAGAACTGTGCGGCTCCACTCTCACTCTCACTGCAATGAACTCTCTCAAATCCAAAACCTCCCCCTGCTGGTAAGAGTGTAAAAAAAGAGGCAATTAAAGGCATAACACTCCTACAAACTGTATTAAAGCACCCCCTGTGCTGCCAACTCCCAGAGCTCCCCATCCATCCGCCAGCCAAAATCCACCGGATGATGCAAAACATGTCAGTGATGACACAAAGGGCATCATCAGTGATGTAAAATGATGAATTTTGCGTCATGGATTTCTGCTCAAGGCACAGGTGGGGCGTTCCTGGAGCTGCTGGCAAGGGCAGTGCCTTGAAAACGTTTATCTACAAACAGTCTCCACACCTTGGTGACACAGACTTGGTTGATATGTCCCTTTAATTAAGCAGCCATGCTGCTGACAAAATGTAGTGAAAATTTTATAAGAAAAGTAAAAAAAAAAAAAGAACTGAATTAATAATCAACAAACCAACTGTTAGCTGATCAATGTGAATGGGGTGTAAAAAAGGAAAGTGTTCGCCATATATGTATATGACCATTTGGGTGTGCTTAAAAAATCATTACATAACATTTTGTCTGGATGGGAAATTCACAATGAAACATAATTCACTGTATGAAAGAAGGTGACCTACTGAACCAATAAGCTGTCCATCATTAAAGGGTCTTGTCTCTGCACGATCTGCCATCTCGTTGATATCTCATTTTGCTACCTCGTGTGGTTCTGTGTGATTTAGTCAACTTTAAGTTACAGCTCCTGCTACAGGTCATGCCTCCTTCACGTTAAACCCCTCTTTTGCAGTCCGCACACAAACCCCTCTCACTTACTGCTCTCTTTCTTTATTGAAGGAGGTGAGCCAACACCCCCTGAACAATAGACCATCTCAGCCAATATAAACTGATCTCCAGACAAGGGCTGGCCAGGGGCTATGAAAACAGAGCTTTTGTAAGAGTCATCATCTGATCTGGCATGAAAAAACAGAAAAAAAAAAAGCAGACAGTAAAATTTTTATGTGGCCATAAATTTCCAGTTACTCAACACATTAAGTAACATTGTAGTCTGTGATTTTAGTGTGTGCGTGTGAGTCAGGCCTCGCAGCTCAGTCACCCAGTGAGTTCACTGGCTGAAAAAGAGAATGGCAAAAAAAGGAAAAGTGAGGCGTATAGGGAAGAGACCTTGTTTCCTTTTGCCCTGAAGGTAAAGGCAGGTTGAGACGACCCCACCGCTGACACACACAGGAAATAGTCACACCCGTGTATCCTAGGCATGTCATAGACTTTATGTTACATCCTGATCATATGTATTGTTAACGCTCATTCCCTCAAAGAAAAGGATTAGGATTTTCCAGTCCTCCCACGTTTTTAGGGTTCGTCAACTTTCTTTTGTCTGGAATAAAAACTCCATAATCACAACATGTTACAGCTCTATAATTTTAAGTTTAGTCATCAGTGGAAATGGGATTACTGGAAATACAACATCCCAGGGCTGGGAAATTATTGGTTGGAGCCAAATACAAGTCAAACAGGAGCAGGGAAGCTAAAAACAATATGAAAAGAACATCTCACTCCTGATGCAACAGGTGAATTTAAGCAGACTGACATACAGGCCACTCATGCTGTAATCATAATCAGTATGAATGCATGACTGGGCGCTACAGTGCATCTAAATGGCTTCCCAGCACCCTGCCCGGCCCCTCAGGATACAACTATAACACAGCCAAAGGTCTTACATAATAGGTGGAGGAATGCTGGAGTTTTGGCGTGGACTTCTGGATCAACTCACTCTCGCACACATACACACACAAAGTGGGGCCCGGTCCCCTTAACACCAGAACACAGTGTCTCTGCAAGACCGGGCGAAGCAAACACAATGATCTCTCTATTAAAAGACAATTGAAGAAATGAATATTGAATTCACACACATTCAAGTGAACTTGGTTGCATGTGCAAACTTTTATTTTCTCCAAAAATGTATATGGGGGTTCCAAAAAAAAAGCACTGTATACATTAAACAGAAAAATAAATATTATTACAATATTAAAAATAGCCTTGAAATGTTTTTTCACAGATAAAATTCTTCCACCAGTTTTGTTCTCTGCAGGTTGATGCAGAATTCACTCTCAGTCCAAACTTTGTAGCTTTCTAATTCCTTAAAATTGACTTAACTTGTGAGACAGTTTCACTCACCCAGTAAAAGCATCGCACTGTATTTCACTGAGTGGTTTCAGTCTCTCAACATATCATCAGTCATCATGCCAGGATTCATTAATGTTTTTGTTGAACATAGTAAGCAAACAAATGTTAACACAACAGATGGAACATCCACACAGGAAACAGATGAAGCCACGGAGGATACAGCACCAAACAAATGGTGGTCTGTGTTGTGTGTAAACCCAAAAAGGGCAGGGATGAACATACAACACAGCACAGTGCTGGAAAATACTCCAACGTGGCTTAAACTAAATGTCTACAACTGCCCGTCATTGAAATTCCATCAGGTAATTTCAACAAAAAGACAGAAATGAGCAACAACCTTCATTTACTTATTAAATATTACAGTACAGGATGTCAACTTCAAATAACTTTTAAGACACTCTCACATTTCAGAGATGTAAATAGGACAATAACAATACTGACAAAGTCTCTCAAAGCCAAGCTGTGGTGTAATCACACACCTTGTATTGCACTCTCACTGACATTCTTGTCTTTCATGTTTTCCCTCCCAGGAGGCCTCTCTGGTATCCTCCTCCTGCTTTTTCTGACCCAGGTCGCGGATCGTAATCGCCATCTTTCCAGCCAGAACAACACCTCTGGTACATTCCCTCTGGATATTCAGGCATATGCTGCGACCGCCATGAGGATCTGCAGAGCCATAGAGAAACAAGGTACCTGCGCGATGATGTAGGCCAGAGAGCGGGTCGGTGCTCGGAGGGCCAACAGGTAGGCGATGCTGTGCAGCACACGACCCATGAAGAAGACGAGGAAGTGAAGGCGGGCCACACCCAGTGAGGGTCCAATCAGGGAGTAGATGGCACCCAGGAAGAGGAAGGGAAGGATGTTCTCAATGTCGTTAATATGAGCTCTATAGGAAAAGAAAAGCACAATTTAGTCTTACGTGTATGTGCACACACGCACACATCTGTGTTCAATATCCTGTAATGTTGTGATTCAGCTACCTATGACGCAGTGAAGGGATGGCATAGCAGAAAGTATTTTTTTGTAAGTATCTTTTGGCAGCCCAGTCAGACTACTTATCAGCCACACTATTTTCCTGCTTCTCGTCCACCCACTGGGATCAACTTTTGAATTATATTATTCGGGAAACCTGCCCGGTCAAAAGTTCTTGCAGGAACAGCACATTGAAAACAGATGACGAGGCTTGTAGACTATTAGAGTCAATCATGTTGTAGAAACTAATGAACATAAATACACAACCAAGCCAGATCTTTAGATTTATGTCAGGATCTGTCTGGAACTGTCAATACACAGTTTCCCGTCACAAGTGCACGGATGGTCCAGGAAACACAGATGAGCAGAAAGTTTTCACTTCTAGAAAAACATGGGCTGTCCTCACTGCTGCCACGGATCATATTCTGACAAGTTAAAACAAAGCAGTGAAGCACATTTATTACAGGCTGCCAGATCTAGTTGAAAACCAACATGGGAAATCACATGCTCTCGCTGGAGAGTTGCATCTAAATGGAAAATTTTCACTGAGAGAAAAAAGCTTAAATAATAATAATAATAAGCATTTCCAGGAACAACTTTTGGCACACGCATGTCTATAAAATGTTAAGTATCCAGCCACAGACATCTCAGAAGCCTCTAATAAACCTGTGAACACATTACCTTTTAACCTTTTAACCTTTTAACATCAACTATTGCTAACTAGATACACAGTGACAAACTAATGCAACATCCTCATGTGGTAATTGCATGGCCAGAAGTGTGAAGAAGTTATGATGCTAACAGTGGTGGAAAGTACATTTAATCAGGTACTGTACTTAAACTACAAATTTGAGCTTCTTTAAATTAGGTTTTTCAGGTCATGTGGGGAGATGGTGGCAGGTAGGGGACAGGTGAGGGTTTGACATCCAAAAAAAGACAAACATAAGCAAAATGGTGGAGTGGAGTGTATGTGGAGAGCATCAGAGTAAATGAAAATAAAAAGGCGAAAACCACTTGGGGTGTGGTACGGAAACAAACAGAAGTTAAAATTAAAATTCAAGATAAGATTTAAGATAAGATTAAAATTTGCAAATTTGGACATGGCATATTCTCTTATTGTTTATTATTTATTATTATTTGTTTTTGGCAAAGCTTTATTTGTGATTAGCTCTTTTTATGAATAAATACAATCAATAAAAGTTGATAATAATATTAGTAATGATAATAATAATAATAAGAAGAAAAAGAAATATATTTTTGGGGGGACGGGGTGGCTTTGCCTAGGGTGCCAATTGTGCTAGGTCCGGCTTTTTTTTACTTCACAAAATTTATTTAAAAGCTGTTGTAACTTTACAAATTGGGATTTTAGTTATGATGAGTTTATAAAACATGATGCGTTGTCATGGATTAACCTACCCAACAGCATACACAATACTTAAGACTATTAATAGTACTAATATACTACAAAAGTATAAATGCATCAGTATTTTTAAAAAATCCAATATAGGATAAAACATTTTCCTGTGTTGACTGCCATATTTTATACTTTTAAGTGCGTTCTGCTGTCGTACTTTAACTTTGTAATAGAGTATTTTTTCCACTGTGGTATTTTTACCTTGAGTAAATGATCTGAACACTCCCTCCACCACTGTGTGCTGCAGTAAAAGTGGTTAACCTAGTCAAAATGTGACTAATTGTGTGGTCTCTGACTTGCAATGACATCAGGCTATTTCTACAAAATGAAGGCATGTCGTGACAGTGCCAAAGTTTCTGTTCATACCTCCGGCATCTTTCCACGTACGGATCCTCTCTGTGATACTGTAAACCTCCGTGTCTCAGCGCGTCCTCAGGGTTGGCAAATGCCTTTCGGGAAAGAAAACAAAACTTTGTTTGAGTGAAAATTCTTTATATTGCTCTCTCCGTTTGGCTCCTTCTTTCTAATTCACAGTCACTCACCTTTTTGCGCAGCCTCACTTGTCCCGTTATTATCGCTATTACGTACATCTTGAACACCAGAAGCACTCCGTAGAAAACAAAACAGGACAAAACCTCATTTTTCATGATGACGGCCATGGTTTGGTTTTTGATGATCCACACTGATCTGCGCTGGAATGGAAGAAGAGCTCTGAGGCTGGTGCCTGCGTGCGTAAAGCTGGTAAAAATGAGAGTGAGCTCGAGGGGAGGGGGGTGGCTGTTATGTACTGTCGGTGATGCCACCACCCACTCACTTAAATCATGGTGGCAGGTTAAGAGGAATGTTTCATTCATAATTCTGTGAATTCCAGACTGAACACTTCAATATCTTGGCACGCCAAAAAAAAGGACCCTGAGGGTATGGCCTACTTTCAAAAAGTCAAAAAGGCAGTGATAAAAGTGTCAAACTCTTTACTTGATAAACCTTTGAGTAGGCCTATATAAGTATCAGCTATGTCCTTTAAGTATCAAAAGTAGAAGTAGGCCTACTCGTTGGGCATCAAAATGGGCCATGTCAGTGTATACTTTCTCCTTTTATATTTTCAAATTATAATGTGTTATGTAGCCTTTTATTACGTAAGCAACATTTTACTGCTGTTGCTTATTTGTATAGGCCTAGTGTAGGACACTTATTTCTTTTATTATATTATAGGCAAACACTTAAAACCCATTATCCTAAAAGTAACAATAGCGGTCAAATAAATGCAGCAGAGTAAAAAGTAACACCCCCCCCCCCCCCCCCCACAGTATGTTGGATTTGGAGGTTTAAAAGTAGCAAAAAAAAAATGGAAATAGTCTACTGCAATAAAATACAAGGAGAGGGGTGAAAGTAACGGATTATTCCCCTTTGTGTAACTACGTCATTTTTTGTAGGACTATTTGTAGTTTTTTGAGCGTTAAGAGATCTTTTACTTAAGTGCCACTTATAAGGTTATGTTAGTATTATTACACCTCAGCATAGTTAAAAAAAAAAAAGTTGCATCTATGGGACTTTCATTAATTGCTGGTTTACTGCACCGCCCGCGAGCACGCCTTGTGGCCCAAATCAAACACACCCATCTTTTTGCGTCACCAACAGGTGCGCGCTCCATGATGACGCACAGCTGTGTCTAGCTAACATGCTAAATGCTAACAAGCTTGGTGGGTTTGACTTCTGTGTTTACTGAGGAACTTTTCCTTTTAGTGAGGCGGTTTTGGACTTTCTGCTGTTTTTGACTGTTAATGTGGGACAGAGAGGTCGAGTGGACACGTTATACTGGGACAATGAGGCCGAGTAGACTGGTTATACTGGGACAGAGAGGCCAAGTGGACTGTTACATTAGGCTATGCCTTGACCAAGAGAAATTGAACTTGTCTGGAGCAGATGAAGGAGGACCTAAAATTCACAGACTGACATTTAAACAGGTGAGCACAACAACAAAGTAAACAACAACAATTAAATAGCCAGCTGTGGAGTTTATACTGTATATAAATGTATTGTGTTGTCTGTTTTGGTGATGTTTTATCTCCTGTTGATCCTGTAAAAAGTGTCAGGTTATTGAATTCATGTGGCTTAACACTGTTTGTTGTTCTACCCGCCATGGTAAGATGTTTTTATCCATTGTAGGTCACTTTGTGTAAATGTTTGTGTTTTGTCTCTTTTTGTCTCTTTTGTATTTATAATTAAAAATATACACTGGCTGCAAAGCGCCTATAGAACTTATTTTCCTATGTATTGTTGACTAGTGTTTACAGTTGACATTTATTTTGTAGCCTTAAGGTGTTATTCAACAGTAGAATTATATATCACTTATCTAAGTATTTTTACAGTTACTAGAGTAAAATTTATTTTAAGTGACAGTACTTGAGTATGATAATCTAGTTCTATTTGCTGAAAAGTAACTTGTAACTAAAGCTGTCAGACAAATGTAGTGGAGTAAAAAAGTGAAATATTTCACTTTATAGTAGCATGAAATGGAAATACACAAGTGTACAGTTACCTCAAAACTGTACTTAAGTACAACATTGGTGTACATTCTGCCCCCACTGCACATGGGTTTCCTGTAAGAGAGGAAAAGCACAGTTTAGGATTATTTTGACACTTAGACCATATTTGGGGTCCGTGTAATACAGTGGGTAAAGAGATAATTATGATCTGACTCAGTCAGACTGTTCGACTTGTGAGCCAGCACTTCCTTTGCGCACTGTGGTGGTCATGCTGACAAAGTGACTTCATTCTCTACTGTTGGCAAAATATGGGGGTGAGTGGTTGGTTGCAAAACAAGGAAACTTTCCACCGCAGCTTAGATTGTTGTGGTTCTATGATCCAGTAATTTGATTGCTCAACATCATAATCTGTCATCATTTTACGTAGTACAGGATAATGATTGTTTTAATGATGGCAGCAGTGGTGAAAAGTAACTTAGTATATTTACTTAAGTACTGTACTCAATTTCAGTTTTGACATATTTAACATTTACTGGAGTATTTTCATTCTGTACTGCTTCTTATGTAATAATACATATAGCCTAGAAAATATGACATGTTGTAATAAATGAAACTACTCAACAGTTAATAAGTAAACTACTACTTCCACATGTTGGATGTGGTCCAACGATGATGATGAATAATATCATTTAGAATCATATTTCACATGAACTGATCATCAGAGTGTTTTCACTTTCAATTCTCAGTTTATTTTGCTGAAAATACCTTTTCTCTAGTACAGAGTACTCAGATCAAAAGTAAAAATTCCAAGATATATACAGTATACACACTGTTACAAGTAAAAGTCCTGCAGTGGACTGTAACTAAGTACATTTACTCAAGTTCTGTACTTAAGTTAAAATAAAGTACCCATATTTTACTTGTGTATGTCCTTTCTTTGGTACTTTATACTGATACTTCTACTACATTATAATTCTAAAGGAAATATTTTACTTTTTTACTCCATTTCATTTATTTAACACTTATAGTTACTACTTACTTTTTATATTAAAAAATCTGATATGCTCATAAGATATGATTAAGTACTATACTATTAATCTGCCCAGCAGTAGTACGTATCTAAAAGATGACAAACCTACAACATTAAAATGCTCTCATATGTATCCAGTGTTGATAAAAACAGAATAATATAAGATTCTTTAGTAATATTACACAAGAGTACTTTTACTTTTGCTTTTGTTTTTGCTGATACTACTTCTGTACATTTATTGAAGTAACCTTTTGAATTTAACTTTTAATGGAGTATAGTTTAGACTACAGTATTTGTGCTTTACTTAAGGGAAAGATCTGAGTACGACTTCCACCACTGGTGGTAATAAAATAGGCAACAAAGCTCATCTGGAAAATCATGTTATCAAAAAAAAAAAAAGATTAATCGAATAAAGAGGATACTATAAAAACAAACATCACTCACATCATATTTCTCTTCAACTCCAATCATATTTATTGCAAATACACCACATTTCCTTTGTATTTCATTATGTTTATTTAAATGTTGGTAGTATAACACCTTTAGGTTGTATGTCAGCCATCAGTGCCCTGTGTCTGCCAGTCCAAGGTGAGAGAGCTGCCTGAGCTGCTGTCATCACAGCAGTCCTCAGCATCAGAGAAGGAGGACATGTAGTGGAGGCCCGTCACTCTGTGGTAGCCTCCCTGGAGCATCTGTGGGTAGGCGGTGAGCTCCATGGCCCTGCGGCCGGTCCTGCTCGCCCTCACAGTCCACATGTCAACCAGCTGGGAACACATGGCACAGCCCATGATGTGTGTGTGTGCAAACAGATCAGGAGATACAGGTGTGAAGGCGTCAGTATACACACTCATCCACACTAATTCAGCAGCTTCACTAATGTATTTTGCATTTTGGTGAGAAATACATAATTTATAACATATTTACATGTACTGAGAGCTTAATTTTTGATCCACATGTAACAATCCACTGTATTTTTAAGGTATTGTAGAATATACTAAATAATATACTTGCAAGATTACTGCAATAATTGTTAATTATATACACATATTATATATATATATTCTATAAATGCCAGCTAAATAGAAAAACAAGATGAGATGTTTGATCATTATATTTTGAAAACATTCAGGTATGTGGCAATGAATTGGCATGTGCAGCGAAAAATATGCAGGGTGTTCCCCTGGAATGTGTGTATCTGTGTTCTCTCCTGTAAAAGGCTTGCAATGGAAAAAAACACAACAAGCAGGGAAAGGGAGGCACGGCACAAAGTACCACAAAACAATTAGTGCAGCTACTGATCCAGTTCCCTCCTGTTTTCAGCAGCTAAAAAAACCACAAGTCTCACATCCAGCCCTGCCTGCAGGGCCTGACGAGGGTTACCATGAGTTAAAGGGTCACAGAGTCATTATTCTCAAGGTGTTCTCCGTCTCTAAGAGCTGCCAGACACGGCATGTAAATATTTACAGCGGTCGCCTTTGCAGAAAAAAACACAGAGAGAGGGTTCCCAGAGGAGCTGAATCACTGTGCTACAGTCTGTCCAGCGAGGCTTCTCATAGGATTTCTTTGTGGTGACTTGCTCCTCTGACGATACTGCAGCACTTTGGTTTTTACTATCGTTGGGTGCAGGATCACCACAGAGGCTGCTCAAACTGGAGATCTGATAAATGAAATGCTTCCCGTGTCATGTTTGTTATCCTTACTTCAGCTTGACGAAGCATGGCTGTCACATAAGATCTCACATATCCCTGTGGAGAGAAATGGAGAGAGGATAGTTGGCAGCAGATGAAAGGGGAACACCACCTAAATAAAGAATTCCAATTATGTTAGGTCTGTGGCTGAGGAAAGTTCAATCAATATTTGTGAACATGAGCTACTCTCTTTTAAAGCCAGAAACAAGAGAAGTAAGTCTCAAACCTGTGATGTCATAGGGTATAAAGTCTGGAGCTGCTCCACAGAAAGTGAATGGGAGCCTGATTTTGTGATCCACAGAATGTTTTTCCTTTATATACCCAAATAAGCTTTATTCTATTGTGGTGCTCTCAGCTGTGAAACAGAAAATGTACCCATATACTCCAAACATTCCCCTGAGTGCTCTCAGTGTCATCTTAAACATCTTTCACTATTCATTGTATATGGAGCAGCTCCAGACTTTATATCCTATGACATCACAAAATGAGTTTCAGCACTCTAGTTATGGATTTGGGAGAGAGTTGTTCATGTTACTAATATATTTGGACTGACTTTGACTAGAAGAATAACAGTGTAGTTCCTTTTTAATATATATCGCTTCAGTGTAATTATTCAAGACAAGTTAAAGGGCAAAATGTTGCCCCAAGCTTATTTCAAGACAAACATAGACAGCATGCACATAAGACATAACAAAAATCTGAAAACATTGTAATGAAAGCCAGGCTAAAAATTTGGGTTATTAGTTTAAGGGCTGCTCTCAGGTCCATGGGGCAGAATGTTTCAACTGCTCAAAGCACAACAACTAAAAGCTGCCTCACGAAAAAAAAAAATATGTTCTGCAATTTGAAACAGCTGAAAGCTTTATGTAAAGATCATTCATTGCAAAACATGTCGAAACATGTCAAACAGGTTGGTGCAAGACCATGAAGAACGGCTTCAAAGACAAGAAAAATCATTTTAAAGTCAGTGCAAAAACTGATAGACGACCAATGTAAGGACTTTAAAATAGGCGTGTTCTTTCCTTTTGGTCCTCGTCAGCAGAGGCGTCACAGTTGGGGGTAAAGTGGGATTGTTTGTTTGAGGCGGAATTGAAAGTTTGGTTTTGTTTGCATTTTTTTTATTTCTAGTGTCCTCAACTAAAAATTGAAGAGTGAAGTTTGTATTTAAAAAATAGTGGAAGCTCTCCAAGGGCCCCTCTCACCCGGTTTAGTCCGCCCCTGCACTAGAAGTTGTCTCTAAATGCAGTAGAGCCAAGTGAGTGACTGCTTATGCTGCTGGGGCATCAATGCACACTGTCATGCCTTTTGCCAAGAACATTGGATTCTAAAAAAAAAAGTAAAGCAAGAATAAAAGGAAAGGGAAAGAAAGCAAACTGTCTTTAAAAATGTGTGTGAGAGAGACATGGATCAAGAGAAGAAGGGCAGGGGGCCACAGAGACTGACTATGCATAGGGTACAGAATTTGGTGCTACACCCCTTCTAGTCAGCACTGATTTAACACTCTTGTAACAAACGTCTGGAGCGCTGTGAGCACAGTTGGAGATGGGTAACCAGTGTGTACTCTTAGGTAAAATGGGGCAACAACTCAAGTGTTCATAATCTGGAATATTAAAAATGTATATACAACCTTAGCAGAATCCAGTTTGTTCTGACAACCGTAGCAACAGACACAGATCATTTCCACAAGAGTTATTTTCGCCAATAACATTACACCGATGCTTCCGTGAGATGAACAACTGTGTATACTTTGTACTTTATACAGTTAGTCAGCAGATTCAGAGCAGTCACAGAGCTACAGGAGAATCTATGCAGCTCATTTTTTCCCTGACACAGATATTTCCATGCATAATTGGTAATTATTCCACTTCATTAATGCAGATCCCAACCTGCCCTCCTAAATCTATAGTCTGACCTTCAGCATGCAAAGCTGTCTGGTGCACAGAGAGTGAATTAGCAACAGTGTAAAAATGGCATTAATGATGAGGATGGAAAGGACAAGTGGTCTGCTGCTGCTCGCCACACCCATCCCATCCAAGTGAATGGACACAGAGGGGGCAACCCTCTGAAAGCCAGCCTCCCCTGCTGTCCTGGGTTCTGACTGTATTGTGATCTGCTGATTTAATATCCAATGGCCTGTACAACTACTGCTATGGGATGTTTAATTATTCATCGGTTAATCTGGTGTGTCATGAAATGCATCCCAGTAAGTATCCCAGCTTTGATGAGACGCACGCAGTGCAGGAAACATGCCAGTATTTTAGGTAATGTGATGTGGACCGATGCTGCATCTGCATTCGTGTCCTCTAAGCCAGTTTTTGTTTTGTTTTTTTGTCTCTTACCTGAACAGCCTGTCGGCTCTCCCGTCCTCAAGAAGGCTCAGTGTGTGCATCATATCCTCGCATCAGCCCGGTGTGTTTTGCTCTCGGTCTGCCTCTGTCTGGGCTGGATACAGCTCAGCATACGTATGGGACTTGAGATGACATCACAGCTGCTCACTTGAGAGTTGCCCCCTCTTTCTCAAATTGAAACAGGTAAGCCCTCTCACTCAGTCTCTTACATGTAACCATATTTTCTGTCAACGTTACAAAAACAATAGAACAAAAGAACCAGCTTATTTACCCCATCCCTAAAAAATACCTTTTCATCAAAGCTTGTCTCCAGATGAGTAGTGATGAAGCCGAAATGGACATAATCCCAGTGTGTCCAAGGAGGTGATAACTCATTTTAATATGCATGTTTTGATTGATCTGAACATATTTATTTATGTATCTTATTTAAAGAGGTGGTATTACACTTGTCAAGAGTTGGAGGATTCACAAGAGACAGATTTGTAAAGACTGGTCACATCTTTGCAGCTGAGGACAAGATGTCCTGTCCTCTTACAATGCAATCAAAAGTGTCTTTGAGAAAGACCCTGCTTGTAAAGTTAAATTCTCATGTCTTTGCAAGGAATAGTTAAAGATTGTAAAAAGATTGATGCCACTCTCATGTGTGCATGCTAAATGTGGAGCTAGAGTCAGCAGTCTGCTAGCTTAGCTTAGCATAAAGACTGGAAACAAGGGGGAAACAGCTACCTTAGCTCTGTCTAAGCAAGGTCTGAGCACGTTTTTGTACAGGTTTAAAGGTCCAGTGTGTAGGATTTAGGGGAAAGTATTGTCAGAAATGAAACATAATAAACACTGGCTCCAGATAGGACTTAATGCATGTTTTTTGTTGGCCACCATAATTGGCAGCCCTTTCACGAAGTGCAGTGTAAAAAAAAACAGATTTTTAAAAAAAACCTATAACTGCTTTATTCTGTGTTTTTACCGGTTTAAATTACCAGGTCCATTTGTTTTGGAGAGGAAGAGACCTCTGCAGATAATTCAGCTCCAGGTAAAAACCTCCTTAATGCCTGTATCTTATCAGAGATAATAGGTGAGCACACATTAGCAGGTGCTGGGCACAGGCCAAACAGCACAGGTTCAAATCACTGGGTGTGTTTGTTTTGAAGAGGAGGAGACCTCTGTGGATAATTTGGCTCCTGATAAAAACATCTGGATTAGAAAAAAGGTGAGCTCACATTCATTTATCAAAAAAAAGGTGAGCACACATTAGCAGGTTCTGGGCTAGCAGCCAATCTGCAATAAGCCAAACTGTGTCAGAGAAATATTGATTTGTAACATTAATCTGCTTTATTCACTGTTTTTACTGGTTTAAATCACCTGGTCCATTTGTTTTGGTGAGGATGAACCTCTACAAATAATTCGGCTCCCACCAAATCCACGTAAACTATGAAGACAGAATGGATTCTAGCCAGGAGAAAATTCAGCTGGTTGCAATCTGCAATCTTCACTGCTAGATGCCACTTAATCCCCCTAAATCTTACACACTGGACCTTAAAAATAAAAAATAAGATAGAATGTGTTAGTGGACCTCAGAGATGCTGGTGGGCAAATTGTCATACCTTTGAACAGAATCAGGCAAGCTGTTTCCCTCTGTTTCCAGTCTTTATGCTAAGCTAAGCTAACTGTCTTCTGGCTATAGCTTCATACTTAAAGAAGAAGTCCAGTATTTTGCACTTTGAGCCCCATTCCTGGGTTGTTCATGATGAAATAGAGTGGTTAAGACCAAAATCTTGATGATTGCTCCTTCTCTGAGAATTCGAGAGAATTTGACTTTCCCCTGCCTGGCTTAACAATGCTGTCTATGGCCATGTGTAAATCTGTCCTAGAACCACTTTGAACGTTTGATTTCAAAACCATGAAACTCACCGAGTGGTCAGTGGTGTTCGTTGATGTTCCGACATAAAAATCGTAGCAAACTGTGGTTTCCATCCGTGTTTTCGCTTTTCATCTCGATTGTGGAACTATTTTTTCAGCTGCCTCACACCCGTGTGTGAACTTCCGCTTGATCGTTTGTTTGACCCTGGAGCGTTATACACTCCAGCCCACTTGATGGTGATAATGCTCCTTTACGCGAGTGTCGCCAACCGGCAGGAAACCATTGCAATGTAATGGGACACAGAAAGAAGCAGAAGAAGAAGGTTGGCGTTGTGTTCAAAGGCATCGTACTGCGAAGGTTGTTTACAAGCGAGTAATAATGGGCAAGTTTTGTGCGGTCAGCAACTGCGGGAGTCAGCGACTGTCGAGCCAGCACTTTCGCTGAGCTAAAAGACTACAATGACTACAACCTTGTCGTAAACAACCCCCTTTCCGTTTCCGGTGGCGGATTACTACCAACGGACAATGAGGCTTCCTATAGAAAATCAATGCATGGACAAAATGTCAAATAAATCATCACGGAAACCACAGTTTGCTACGATTTTTATGTCGGAACATCAACGAACACCACTGACCACTCGGTGAGTTTCATGGCTTTGAAAATGAACATTTAAGGTGGTTTTAGGACAGATTTACACATGGCCATAGACAGCCTTGTTAAGCCAGGCAGGGGAAAGCCAAATTCTCTCAAATTGTCAGAGAAGGAGCAATCGTCAAGATTTTGGTCTTAACCACTCTATTTCATCATAAACAACCCAGGAATGGGGCTCAAAGCGCAAAATACTGGACTTCTCCTTTAACACACAAATATGACAGTAGTGTCAATCATCTCATCTAAGTTTCAGCAAGAAAGCAATGAGGCAACTTTTCTGCAATGTAAAACTATTCTTTTAAACTTTAAGGCTCTGGGTTGTAATGAAGAACCCTTTCTGGTATAAAAGTGAAGTCTCTAAGCTAAGATAACCCTGATGATATCACCAGGGTATTTCCTCTTAGGCTTGACAAAGGGCCTTCAACACAAAAAAAAACCAAATACATCCGAAAGCGGAAGTATTTGTCATGGTTAACTGGGAAGTGAATGAAGAGGCATGTGATAAGTAAACTGTTGGTGTTTCACTGAAAAAACAGCTGGTTAGATTTTTTATCTAGAAACAGGGTCAGTTTTCTTCCATTTTCAGTGCTGGCTGTGTTTTTTATATATAAATATAACTGCAAAGAAAACACAAATCAAATCAAAGACCAGGCAGTTTTAATCATTTAACCAGTCATGAATAATTACATCAGTTATACAGACATTAAGACATCTCATTGAATTGAAGTCAACCCCTTAAGTCCCATGTTATCGGGCATCACCATTATCATGACCACAACAGCCACACTGTAAAATGTGAGGAAAACATGAGTCAGTGAAATCCTGTTGTGCTGTCTCCAGGGTGTCATGATATTACTGATGAACTCTGTCCAACCACAGCAATGCTTGTATTTACCAGTGAAATGGAAATCTCACACGCATGGCTACGTGCTGTAACACAGGCAAACAAACTCACAGGTGGGGATAATTAGGTAATTACCACATGGCGCTTCTTAACGCTGCAATATAATAAGCTGCAGTGCCTCAGTTTTTACTGTCAGCTGTTAAACTGCTCTGTTTGATAGCTGTCCAGTGTCTCTCTGATGGTAAGATTGCACTAAGATTTGCTCTGTTTTTTTTAATTGCACATATTCCCCCAATAAATATCTCAACATAGTGCACACACATTCCCCTTCTATTGATATCATCTCTGGTACAAACAGACTGAACATGTGTAAAAAGAAAAGTACTATAAAACTGTTTTCTTAAGACAAATGAGCAGATCAATGGCCTCTCCTATTGAAAATGGTAAACTGCTCTTAGGGCACATCAACAAACTGAACAGGGAGACATGGATTGCTTTAGGCCATGATCTGGAATGAAGTTCATAGATAGAGGTGACATTTGACGTGTCATAGCAGGAACATTTCAAGTGAAATTAACAACATTAATGATTGCTGACTTCTGTTTAGTATTTTTTGGTCCCCATTCAGGCAGGTATGGTGACATTTAGCTTTAACCACTGATACAGGTTGTGTTACTACCATGTATTTAATGTCCTCATCTGAGAGCGATGGGAAACTATAAAATGGTTTGTTTACTTGCTGGGTTAATGTCATAGACTACATAAAATAATGGATGTAGCCACCATGATGTGACCCAAAGGTTTGTGGACTCCTGCTTTAAAGGCTTGAGTTTGGCATTTCAGCAGTCACCATCTTGTTTTGTAGGAGCCAGAGGTGACCATATTTGGACGGGAGGGTGAAGCTGTCGAGTAGCAAAGGGTATATCTGACTCATAGATTGTGGCTAAGCCTCCGGGGCAGCCTGTCACTCAAAGCAGCCCCGCCCTGATTATGCATAACTTTAAGCCTTAATAAATGTAAATGGGTAAGTTGTATAAAAATCCACCCCCGTACTCACTTCTGTAGCCAGTCTATAGTGGTCATTCAAGGAACTGCAGTTTTTGTTAATGTTAGCCATGACAGTGTTAATAGCCAGGCTGTATCGCAACCGTTAGCTTCAAACATAAGACGGCTATTATTGATGTCTTTTTGATAACAATGCATCAAATGACGACGTGAAAGGGGTTGTGATGATAATTAATGGAGAATTATCAGCTTAGTCAACTGTCCAGCCCACAACTTTTCTAAAGACCCACTGCAGATGGGCACAATTAACGACAAGCTGTTAAACACAGTGGAGCATTTAGCAGCTAAAGAGCCAGGTATTTCCCTTAGGATCTGGTAGAGACCAAAAAAAAGACTTATATTTATCACCAAAGTCTGCAAATACTGAGACTTTGGGTTGGTGGGTCTGTCAAACTACCAACCTAAAGTGTTCAGCCAAAGTGTTCACCAGTATTGCACACTGAGCCTTCAAATAGAATATACAGTGACTGTTAGTGGTACTAGGTACACCTGCTCTTCCTGCTATGGCAAGTCACACTATATGTGGTGAGAGAGGGTCTTTTAAAACATCATGGGTATTTTGAATAACCATCTTCATGTCTTGTTGGACATATTGCTCAGGAAATGTTAAAGCTGCTCATTTGATAATATAAGTTCTAAATATCTGCTGGGCCTGTTGAAATTGTTGGATATTTGTCAGGTTGTGTTTCACAAGTCTGTCTCACTTGTCTTGGATTATATAAGTTTTGCTAAGCTTAACGAGAAAACTACCTTTGAATCTAAGTGATCCGTCATTTTGAAGCTAAGCTTTGTTAACAACTCATTTTACATCTTTAAAAGAATAGTATGACATTTTGGGAGTTCAGTGAGAAAATCATCATCAATCTTCTCATCTAACTGTCAACCAGAAAGCCCCCAATGACAAACTATTACTTGAAAGACCCCCTCCACTGAAAATCAAGTTTTTAACCTTGTTAACATGCCCATATGGTGTTTCTTATATGCCACAAGACATATCATGAGCGTTTGTTCCATCACAAACCTGAGGAACCAATCCTGTAATATACAGCGAAACGTGGGGCATTTCTTCAACTTGTCAGAGCAGTTGAGAAAAAGTTTCTCTTTTAGCAACATTGGCAACACATTATTAGCTGATAACATGGTCAAGCTGAAGGCTCATGTTATCCAGTATCGTTTACAAGCAGAGGTTTGTGTGTCTGATGAACAGAGTCGAAGGTAGACAGATACGCTGTTGCAGGTGAGTGTCTGGGGTGGGCTAATTTGTATATTTATCAATCCACACATACTAAGTCAGGCAAAGGTGTAAAGTTTTATGTTTGCCATTTCAAGGATTTTTTTTCCCCTGGAAAACACTTTTAAATATGTGATTTTGATGAGCAGAGATGAGTTTTCAGGGGTTTAATCAGTGCCCACAGAGAAACTTAAACAACATTTAACATCTTTTAATCAACGGGCACTTTGAATACCCTTCTCAGGTCATGCGCATTTATACACCATCCCCCTCCTTTTATATTGTATCTCGTGTCATGTATTTTAATTTCATTTTTGAGATCACCATCACCTCTTCTTATTGATCTTACGATGAAATACAGCTGTGAGATTTAATGGCACACTGCTAACTAGACCTTTCCAAAGTCCAAAGGTAGACATGAAATTACAGTGCCATTTAACACCCACACAGCTGTTTTTTTTTACACATCCTGGCTAATTAGACCTCTGCTCAGGTTAAAGTTGAGCAGAGTGATGCAAGAATTTTGAAGACACCAAACATCATGACCTTAACTTCAAATGATGAAAGTGTCGATAAAGTACTGTCCGTACATGCACACTTCGCAATCGGGCAAAATATGTAAAAACACATGTGCACGTGCATTGTGGGAGTGAAGGGGCTCGAAGGTAATGCATTCCAAGGTGAAAAACTGTACTGCATCATAAATTATTACATTACTATATTCTTTACATTTCAGCTTATGATTTGCTTCTGTATTTTCCAGATCTGATTGTTTGAATGCTGCTACAACAAGGTGTCAAAAAAAGGAACAGCAACAGGTTAGAACTGCTGTGTCTCTACGTGAATACTGCGCCGCAGCTAAAGGTTTCTTTAATCTTTTCAGTCATTTGCCATTCAGAGTTACAGTGGTTTAAATAGGCTTCTTTTCCTTCACAAACAGGCTTCAAGATACTGGGATGTCACTCATTTGTATTTACTGATACGTCTTGTGACCATTAAGACTGGTAAGTGGCAGTATTTATCCAAGTGGATCTCCAAGTTATGGATGTTTTTCTGCCCAAGTCAAATATAATTTCTACCTTAAAAATTGACAATAATGATTTTAAAACAACTTACTGATGAATTGGTGCTTTATGTAACATGACATGCCACACGATTTTACCATCAAACTGTAAATGTAAATTGACTGTAACATCAGAATTTTCAATTTAATACTATCCTGTAATTTTTTATATAGATTAAATAATAATTTTGCTATTAAAGATAACAATTCAATTTAAAGGCACTGTATACAACATTCAGAGTATTAATATAGCAGCAAACTGCTATTTGCTATGTAAAGATATAGTCGAGTAATGCCGTCCTGAGCAGAGAATGAAGTCACGCTTCCTCTGTGTGTGTTGTAATCTGAGGTTCTCTGTTTGTTGTTGTGGTAGCTGTGCTTACAGCCTGTGCATCTTAGTGCATGTAAGACCCTGTGCACGTTACCCACTGACTAGCTATTTGCCCCCACTCTGCACTGTGCTCATACAACAGTTACCTCTGATAACGCGTTGTCAAGCATAGCGCCCACCCTCCAGTTCCACCCTAAATTAACACCGTTAGCTCTGTCAGCATTGTTACTGTTCTCACTGTTAGCACCATTAGCAGCTAGCCGTCTGCTCAACCACCTCCATGTTGTGAGCTGTGTGCAGACAGTCCCGGCTCAGACTCTGAATCATAGATATGCTCTGAATGTGGCATACAGCTTCTTTAACAGAAAAAATAATAATTTAATTTTTCTTGTCTGGGCCTTTAAAGTTAGCATTTATTATTAACATTAATAAATAACAGAAAAGCACAGTTACACTCAACACTCTTATTATGCGATGCCAGGCTTTTTGGTGACAAACTTTGTCTTATCTAAGATCTGAATTATCTAAGATGAGATAAAGGAGGAAGTGGTTTATCTTGCAAGGCATTAACTGACTCATTTCTTACAGATGTAACCCTGGCACTATAATCTTGCGTTGACTTATGCTGTAACAGAAAAAAGTCTACATAATATGCAAAGTTACTTTGAATATTTCAGATAGTTACAGCTATCAAAAATGCTTTGAGCAACTGTGCGTGTTGGCTGCTTTTTGGAGTTGTTTTAACTATTTCAAATGTGGTGAAATTACAGAAAACACCCTTGTTTACCAGTCTGATCTGTGATTAGAAGATAAAAAAAGACAGGAAAAGCACAAGGTCAGAATTAGTTTTTCTCGAAACAAAGTGTTGAGGTTAGGGGAACATTTTGATGAATCGCTTCCTTTGTGGGTTGAGCAGATTAAAATTTGAGTAAACAAGCCATGGTGTCTCAATCAGTGAAGATCTGTATTTTTACATACAAATTTAAAATGCATCAACAGAAATGAAATTTGCAGATGCACAAATATGTTTACGAGCAAATACCACATAGTGTGACATCCCTACCCTAAGGGGGGTACAGCTTTATTTTTCTGATGGTGAAATGTGCACAACATGACTAAATATGACTAATAATGACATTATGACTACATAAAAAGATCAAATAGTGATCATAAATTACCTCACTGCTTTCTTGGAATTTTGCATGTTGTGCTCTTTATTTATGATGTCAGATTTCTACTTTCCTGCTAAATTATTACATGGTGAAAATACTGCTCTCTCTTTGTTAAAACAGGTACTGCATTATTAGTCACTTACGGATTCATCTCTTCTCAAGAACTAAAATTCACACTGCGATGTTTTAGAGGAATTGCAAACTTATTCTGTATGGTATTATCAGAAAAGACAGTTGTGACTTCTTGTTGCACAACATTCTTTTTCTTTGGAAAATTTACAGCTATTGCACCAGATACACCGATCGGCCAAAACATTAAAACCACTGTCAGGTGAAGTAAATAACATTGATCATATTGTTACAATGCAATGTTCTGTTGGGAAACTCTTGGCATTCATGTGGATACCACTTGACATGCAGCACCCACCCAAACACCACTGTGGACCTAGTACACCGCCAGTATTCGTGGGACATGCCGGTGCCTCAGAGGTACCCCAACGACTTTGTCAGGACCTAAGGTTTCCCAGTAGAGCATGGCATTGTAACAAGATGGTCAGTATTGCACATGTCATCGTTTTTATGTTTTGGCTGATCGATGTATACACTCCTCTACTTACTTAACTCCTGCACTCCTTTTCAGAACTTTGCCATATATCTTTATGCCTGTGTGCCTGTTTGTAGACAGGAGCGACTCAATATTTCCATCATTTTGAGAACAGAAAAGATTTTATTTTGCATTTGAGCGAACAAACTCAACACCTGATCCTGTCAGTGAAATGTCCTTACAGGTCCAAATAAACGAGGAGCAGTAACATGCATTTTGAAGCTTTTTAAACCCACCCCGAAAATGGTCGTTCAGGAACACATGCATGTTCTGTGGTCTGACACAAACCTGCTGTGGTGTTTTCTCTTAAGTTTGTTAATCTGATCATTTCACTGGCTTCAACAAACAAAAGACTTCCATTCCTGAGGGCTCAGTTATCCTGTGTATTTAAGGTTGGAGGTGCAAGAGTATGATTTATGTAATATCTCTCACTTGATGTCTGAACTTGTTGCTATGTAACTAGTAAACAGGCAAACAACAGAAAGCTTGTTAACGTCTCTTGGTTGTTGCTTTCATTGAAGAAGAAAAGTGCAGTCCTCAAAGCAAACATCACACCGTAGTTCTGTTCTCCTCAGCAGGCTGGTTCACGACACCAGCAGCTGTCTGCCACTAAAGCAGTATCTGACACCTAGTCACTACAGCAGCCACTGAAACACCATAGCTACCAAAAACAGCTCCAGAGATGTGACACGACGTCTTATTTTTTTACACCTTAACATCGAGGATCAGAGTTATCCAATAAATAAACTATGTGATATTTAAGTACCGTTTCACCCTCTCGCGACACGGCTTCTGAATAATACGTTGCTACATTTACAAAGTGCTCACAACGAGGCTTCTTCACCAAGGTGCAAATTCCTCAGCTTCCTGCGAGGGCAGGAGTGGAAAGGGGGAATCAGAAGACCTGGGGAAAATAAAAAACAAGTTGAGAACAAACAGACCCATAACAGGCCCTAAGCTCAGACAGTCCAGATTGGATTTACAGCTGTTTATTTGCTCGATATGCTGCCTCCATTATTCTTGGCCACGTGTGCGGCTATCGTATTCTCTGCTGCCCAGAAGGAATTTATGAGCTCATATGGTTGACGTTAGCAAAGTGGTTGGAAAAAGCGCTTGTTCCAAGACCAGCTCCGTGACCACTGCTACCAGTAAAGTGTCACACATTATCCCAGAGTATGTATATACACGTGACTGTATTCAAGTCTGTGTATATGAAGGGGAGTGTGAGGTCTTATGAGGATTTTCAGTTATCTTAGAGTGTTTCACAATGAGTAAACATTCCAACCTCTTTTTATCTCAAAGTGCTCTGGTTTCTGCCTCGATCTTCCTCTCTCCATGAAGGCTGTCAGGGTCAGCTGGGGCCACGGTCTGTCTCACTGCGATCTCAGGGCCCCCGCCATAAATACCCAACAAGTACTGCCACGTCCCCTCTGAGATCTGACCATAGTCTGCACCTGAGGGGCAGAAACGCACATAAAAAGCAGTTTATTGATGTGTCTGTTTTTCTCAGTACCACCTTCACAACCAGTAGTGAGGTTTACCTTGCTTGAGCTGTATGTGTCCTCCTTTCATAACACCAATTTTACTGTTGTCGATGGGACCAGGTGGCTCTGAGGAAACAAATCATGAATTTTTTTTTGTAAAGACAAACTCTAATGCAGTACTGTGTTTGTCTAATTGCAGGGTTGTACCGTTGTCTTTGCCCTTCACAAAGCTCTCCCACTCTCGGAACCACTGCATGCTGATGCACAGGATCACCGTCGGAGCCTCTTCAGCCTGAAACTCTTTATTCAGCTACAGACAAGAGAAAACTGCTCGTTTAACATCCAAAGCAAAGACATGTCTACGCACAGGTAAACCCTCACAGAATACAGGCTTTTTACCTTTATGAAGGTGTCTATTTCCATTTTTCTGCGTTTAGCCAGAGCCTCAATCTCCACCTGGCAGATGGCACACATATACAGGTGGTTCACCGCTGGGCCACCTCCAAAACTGGACACAGAAACACCAACATTTATGTCGTGACAGATTGCTGCAAATGAATGTGAATGTGTGAATCCAAATGCAAATCATTCAATTAAATTCAAATAAGGCCTTTGATGCATTCACGCTGAATAATTAAGATGCACTTTTCTTTATTCTTGTTTCAGTTTCTTGTGTGCAAAAACAGCTGCCTGGAGAGGGGGCGGATGAGAGCAGTGAGACTGAGCTGAACACACTCTGTAGACCTGAGGGGAGCTGCACAGTTGGTGATAATTCTCTGTGAGTTTGTCACTACAAATGACTTGTTTAACATTACACATAGCCATTTGTTCTATATAATACAGAGACATTGATAACTGCAGCTTTAACTTACCAGAACAGTAGCGTGTTGCATATTTACCTGTTGTAAAGGTATTCCCACACATTCTGAGGAACAATCACAACCAGGTCATCTATGTAGTGGTATTTATTAGGAGGGATCCCTGTGCAAAAATAAAATATGTTTAAGTTTAAGGACATTTCTATTCCCTTTTTCTGGCTTGTAACTGTGGTAGATTTTTTCTCCACCTACACAAAATTTCCCACCCTCATCCCTGCTGACCTCTTGGACAATGATGGTCTGTAACTCACAAAAGTAATAAAACCATGTTTTTCCAATTAAGACGTATGTACGGGCCAAGTGTCATAAAACTAAAAGGAACATCCATTTTAACAAGAACAAGAATTATTTGTTTTAAGAGCTGAAACGTCTCTAGAGGCCAGAAACCTCCCCACAGCACCACAGCACATTTTCAACAGCTGAATAATATGGCCAGAGAAATCTGTGTAGAGATGGTAGGAACAGGATTAAGTAAACTAAGTGAGTCAAATGCATTGATTTGCTCTGAAGTCTGACATTTAACACCTGGAATAATTATTGAGCAACTGCTTCTGATCAAAAACATGATCAACTTCCAACGGCTCATTTATTTTGCATGAGGTTATTTGCCAGTGTGTACAACACAGAAGAAAGTTTGTTCATTGTTCTATATTCATTATTTTTGTCTTTTTCATGTTGTTCTATCAATGTTTTGTCTCACGAGAATTTTTTTTAAATGGGCAAAATTGAACTAGCAGGGGCCAAAATCGTCTATTAGTCAATCTTCAATCACATAATGCAACTCAACAGCATCCTTTCTTTAAAATCTAAATAAGGCTGGTTTGGTTCCCCTTTAGAGGTTCCCCTTTATGTATATGTTTCCTCAGTGTGACAAGATGTTCATCAGGTTAAGATTTAAGCACACACCTCCATGCTGACAAAGAAATGTGTGGTTGCTGATGGGGCCCGGTTCGGCAAAGGTGTTGAACTTGTTCAGCCATTCTCTGGAGATGTAAAACTGCAGCAGGCTGGGCTCCTTCATGTTGGCCAGAGCCACCACCTTCTGCCTCTCTCTCACAGACTCCTCACTACTTTTCCTGCACAAGTCCAGGAAAAAAACGGTCATTAACAACATTAAACAACATTAAATAGACTCAGCATAAATGCTTCATGTTACGAGGTCTTTAAATGCTTACCTATAGAAAAGCACATAGGCCTCTGCATTCTGCACCACTGTCTCGTGGACCTCTGTGACATACTGGTCATCAAACTCATACCACTGGCCATTGATCACATTCTGACAGTAAGCTATGTAGTGTCCACCTGCAGCACAGAAGGGAGATAAGAAAAAAACACTAGTAAAAACGAAACCTGACTACCTTGCATAGATAAAGGGGAGAAGATAAAGCACACGTTTATTTCTAATTTCGTTTTTGCCTCTTATCTGGGGGAAATTAAATTATCTCATACTTCCTGCAGTTCCATGGTGACAAATGACTGACAGCAGGTCGTAAGTGGTGACTTGGGATGGACTCTCTTTAGCCAGGAAAGGTCGCATGTCGAGGCCCTCCAACGGGAAAGACACGTGGCTGCTAATCTTGAACGAATACATGACCTCGTGCCGGAAGCGTTTCAGATGAATGCACAGAATCTACACAAACAAATAGCACTTTATGAAGCAAACCACAAGTGAAACTAAGATTGTTATCTGCAGCAAGAAGGATATCAGATAAAAACAAAACAAAATATGTACCTCTGGAAGTCTAAGTACTTTGCAATATTTGACACCATTTCTCAACCTGTAGAAAACAAAACACTGTGAAAAAAATGAAAAATACCCTAGTTTAAATTGATGTTCTTAAGCATAAAAGGGACAGGGACAGTACATAGTTTTCCTTGTTCCTGTTGTGCCATCTGTCAGTCTAGATTGTGTTGGTGTGAGTTGCCGAGTGTTGGAGATATTGGCTGTAGAGGTGTCTGCCTTCTCTCCAATACAATGGAACTAGATGGCGGCCAAAAATGTACATTTGGAAAGCTCAACAGGAATGTCTCTTTCTTTTTTTCTTTGATACTGTGGTGGCAAAAATGGTTTTGTCAGATCAATAAACAACTTAAAGAAAAGTCTTCACACGTAAGCTGTCTTTCTTGAGTTTAATAAGCATCCGAATGGCTGAATTTCCATCACAATACCTCCAGAAATTATGACCGGCTTACTCAACATAACCCACAGACCTTGATGTGAGCAGTTTCATGTAGGTACCATTTTCTTTCTACTGAACTACACCCGCCAACCATATCACAGCATCAAGAAAGCGTGTATCTACTGCTAGTTTACCTAGCACCGCTGAGCTAGCTAATGCCACAGCTCAGTCAAGGAGGACACCACAAATGTTTACATCTCATGCTGCTTGGGCACAAGCCTCTCACTCATGAGAAGATGCACGCGTCCTTCTGCACGGTGATACAGTTGGCAGTTTTAGTTCAGTAGACAGAAAATAGTTCCTGCATGAAACTGCTCACATCAAGGTCTGTGGATTATCTTGAGAAACTGGGTCATGATTTCTGGAAAGTGACGCTGCTGTTGAGTTTTTCAAATGAATTTTTTTTTATTGGCACTTTGAGTACCACAACCCAAGTGCCATCTCTACAGCTGATATCTCCACACCACAACAATCCAGACTGATAAACAGTGTCAAGGGTAAGAGATAAAATACGTATTTTTGATTTGGGGTGAACTGTCCCTTTAAATAGGAGACATCTCCAGTTCTTATCAATGTCTCTACCTCTACTGAACATACTCACTTTTTACATCTCTCACAGCTGTACATGTTGTCCCCTGTGGGAAGAATGAATGTAAATGTTAATCCTGAGATACCTTTCCTCACCCACTTGACCACATAGAGTGTTATAGCAGAATAGTACAGTGTAGTCCTGTTTACCTTTGAGTTCATCTGCTGCAAAGAAAGCAGCGAGGCAGTCCTCCAGGGTCACCATGGGCCCCCAGAACCAACTAGGGATGCATGAGACTACGAACCTGTTCAGAGGCATACAGTGATACAAAGAGACGCAATCATTACAGCCACAAAGAGCCACAGTACCTCTTTCAGGCTGTCTCCTCACAGTGATCATACTGACAGAAATTACCTTCATGTGGGTTGTGAACTTGTAATGATTAAATCACCCCAAAAGACACGCGGCTGAAAGGCTCTTCGATGATGAGTTCGAAGGGTAGCTTTTAGCCTAAATACACCTGATCTCACAGTCTCCTGGCAGGGATTGTGTACCCCTTTCTCCAAATTAAATTGTGCCCACTCTCTGATAGAACAGTGTGATGAAAAAGAGATGACTTGTCTTACATGGAAGCAGCAGGATGGGCCTGATGGTCATTGTTTAATTGGAACATGCAAGTGACAACGCAGCCCACCTCCTGAGCACTTCATTTATTCTTTCTCAGAAAAACAACTAGATTCACCATAAAAATGTCAACAGCACTGTTACTATGACGCTGCTTTAGAAATCTGGGAACTGATGGACAATGAGCCAATAGCTTGTCAAGGCCTGCCTATGCATTTCTGTTGCAATATGTAAAATAATACACACAGCTAACAAGGTAAGGTATGTGAGTAATGCAATTGGCAAGTGACATGATTCTGCTTTTTAAAAAAAAACAAACAAAAAAAAACAAGCAGCATAAAACCCTCTTCTGCAGAAAGCAGTTCAACCATCTCAGAAAATCTCAGGAAAACCACTGCTTTGCTGACACAGACAAGGACTACTCTTTAAACTACAGAGCTAAAACCCCTCTACATTCCTTAAAAATGCAACATCACTCCTGTTGGGTCATCTGGTAGCTCAGCACTCAAATCTTTTCCTGGAGCACTGGGTCAGGCATTTTAAAGCTCTCCTCAATCTTCTTAATCTCCTCCGACCCATCAGTCCTGCACTGACTGCCAGAAGTCCTCAAGGCCCTCTCACTGCATGAACCACATGCAAAGTTTTTATCAGCTGCATCAAGTTTCAAGATTAAGAGCTGTAAAATATGCAGCTGTCATGGTAGAGATAAACAGATATATAATTGGCAATGTTCTGCCAGCTTTCCTCTCTCGCCTTAAAGGTTCAGTGTGTCGGATTTAGAGGGATATATTGGCAGATATTGAATCAAATACAATAAGTATGTTTTCTTTGGTGTATAATCACCAGAAAATGAGAATCATTGTGTTTTCATTACCTTAAATTAGATATTTATATATACATAGGGAGCCAGTCCTTGTCCACGCATTCTGCCACGTTTCACCGCCAAGTTTCTACAGTAGCCCAGCATGGACAAACTCTGCTTGCTTTAGATAGGGCCAGGCGCGTTTTCACATTGGCCAAAGTTAGCAGCCCATCCACAACGACAGCATCAGAAAAATGCTGATTTTTAAGTGTTAAACTGCTCTGATTCTTGAATTAAAGCAACAGTGTTGCTTTTGCTGTATAACTTTTTTTCATACTCTTTAAGGGCGAAAGTAGGCAGCATGAGATCAATCACTTTTAAGAATCAAATGCTCTGAACATGTCATTTTACTTGTTATATAAATGTGCACAGAGTCTGAAGAAGAAAGCTTGGGTTAACCACGCAACTTGATAATTACCTTGGTGGTACCTGTTATCTCTGACTGAGGCTTGGGGCTTTGTTGAGCCAGCTCACGTATTTGCAGCAAACAACAAGGACATAAACACTGCCTTGACAGATCTAGCACAGCTCACTGATACCTGCATGCCCTCACCTGCATCATCTGTGGCCTCAAAAACCATATACGGTGCAGTCTACTGAAAAGAGACTTTAGTGGAACCAAATCGTCACCTACCACTTTACTTGGAACCCTCCCTGTGGTTGATTTTGATTTTCAGAGATAATGTGGATTTTCATAAGAAATAAAGTGAGCACGACTTTCTTAAAAAAACTACTCATGACTCCACTTGCCTTCTTTCTCTGAAAGGAACTCCTTCAGTAAGTCATATCGTGCTCAGCTAATCTCAGTTTACATCAAAATGCCGAGTCTAAAAACAAAACCTATGCGCAGAAGCACACCTCATTAAATAATTCCAATAACCTCAGCATATTAGTGTGCAAGCAGATACTAGATAAGATTCGATTCGGCTGAATTCATGGGTTCAAACACGCTAACTTCTCCCTCTGCTTTGAAGGTAAATGTGGTCCACTGACCGGCGTATGGAGTCCATGATGTAGGAGATCCAGCCCTGTGAGCTGTAAGTATCAGGACACACACCCGTCTTGACTGGAAGGTTCTGATGTATGGAGGAGTGGAGCTTGGCCAAGTCCTCTTTACCAGGAATAGGGAGAGACAAGTCTTGGAAGGTTTCCACTGTTGTGGAGACCTGTCACACATTCAGAGAACTGGTTTACACAGCATGCCTCCATCACTAAGAGTAGAGCTTAAAACAATGTGCTTATGTAATAACATAATAAATGCTTATCCAAAAAATCCATCTGTGATAGATGAGTGATTTTAGGTTACAATTCATCTTTGACATCAGTGTTTCTAAAAAAAAAAAAGCATGTGTGCAAATCAAATCATCTCAGCAATTTAAAAATGTGTCATCAATTAAAATTTTCATACATGCATTTTATTTATTCTAAAAATAAAAAATACTGAAAAGACACCATTACATAGGACACACTTTTATCTAAATTTCACTTAAGATAAAAAATATATTTTATTAAGTAAATATACTGTGGTTTCTGGCTAAATATGTAGCTCCCCCTGGTGTTTAAACACGTGAAGCACAACTCACCCTGTCGCAGGTTAAACACTGGACCAGACTGAGGATGGAGCCATCAAAGATGTCAGAGATCACACTGCGATAGTGGGACTGTTTCTTTTTCCTGGCACTGAGCAGCAGCTGAGCTGGAAGATTCATGACAGCAGGGAGGATTTTAGAGGACAAACTTAATATTGCTTATAATTTTTGACAACTTCTTCAATCAGTGCCACCTGCAACACTGTGTGTGGATGAGGGAAAAGCAAGCAAGGATATGTCTGTGTATATTGTGGCAGACAGATGAAGAAATAGAATAAAATTCACCCATATGCTGCTGGTGATTCTGAAAATGAAGGGAGGATTGGAAAAACAAACAAATATCAACACTGATTTACAGACGTGGCACCATAAAGGCATATTTCTGATCTTGTGAAGTGGGTTTGTATGAGGTACTTATCCATAGTCAGTGTATTACATACAGTAGATGGCAGTCGGCACACCCCCAGTTTGTAGGTAGGAGATGTACTGACACAAAGGCTAAGCAATGTACTGTTGTGGATGAGGGCAGCAGCAAGACATATTTTCGCCACCTAAAAAAGTCCCATCCAAATGTTAAGTGTCCGCTATATTTAGAATCTTTTAATCACTTTACCTTGCTGTCAGACAGCTGTTTCCAAAAGGGAACTGAAGCTGTTACATCAGTCTCTTAAACACCAGCAATTTAACATCACTGAACAGCAGGAGCTGCTGGTCTACCGCTGCCTCCATCAGTTAGTTTGTGTTATTACATGACTGGTGTTTACCAGGTTTGTTTGGATTCACCAAAGTCACACAATTACACAAACAAACTAACTGATGGAGGCAGCGGTAGACCAGCAGCTCCAGTGCTAAAATGACTCTTTTTTTGTCAGTGGTCAGAGGTGGCTTTGATGAGAGTACAGTTGGGGGATTGAAGCCTTTGCTTTTTTTGGTAAGACTTTTTTAAGTGGCTAGAACATGTTTTGCTGCTGCCCCCATCCACAGCAGTACATTGCTTAGCTTCTGTGACAATACTCCTGCCTGCTTCTCAAACATTCGCTGTATGTAATACAATGACTACGAGTACCTCACACCACCCCACTTAAAAAGATTCAAACTATCCCTTTAATGCAGCAATGCTTTGCTTAACCTGAAGGACTGTAAACCTACAGGTGAAAAAGAGGCCTGGTGTATTAAATCATTAGAAACCCTCTCTGAATTCATCAGATTCACACAAAATGAAAAAGGCACTTCATATCTGGTAACTTGACTCCCTAAATTCAATCAAACAAAATCTCTTGCGGCTCTTAATATGGCCCTAATAACTCTCATATAAATTTGCAAATGTACTGTACATATCTGAGGCAGAGGTTAAGATACCTAGGGCCTGTTGCACAATGCACCTTCAGTTAAGATTTTTCTTAAAGTCCAAATTAAGGTTCCTTTGAAAAAAAAAAATCAGTTGCACACAACATCCCTAAGTCTTCTCCTTAAAATGTTTACTTAAAATTTAAAAGTTTTTCTCCTTATCTTGGTCTTATACTTAAGTAAATGCTTAAAGTTTGGTATACTGTTGCACAAAGACCCTTAGTAACCAAAGTAAGGACAAAAACATTAAGTACCTCTGACTCCATCTTAACCGCAACATGGTTGAGTTTATGGAGATAAATGAGAAAAATTAAGGCATCCTGTGAAGAGTGTTCCACCACCGGGAGAACCCGATAGACTGATTCTGCACTTAAATTTTAGCAGAAGTCAATTTATGATTGGTGTGTGACCTGGGGTTGGATCACTCAACTTTCCCAAGCTGCGCTCTTCTAGCCCCTTTACAATTAATGATTGCTCTGTGGTTTTATGCAGTGAGATCTTTCCAGTCAGTTATTGGTATGGTATTTCCTGTAAGCCTTAATTGTCTTAAGGAGCACACTTAAGGTGCTTTGTGCAACTGGCCCTTGGAATTTCAGGAGTCAATAGAAATGAAGAAGCACCTTGAATTAGCAGCGTAAAATCTGAACTTTGGGATGTTTTCTTACCTTTTTTGAAGGTGTACGCAGGTCCTGCAGAGCGGAGGGGGCTGGAGCGAGGTTGGCTGGAGGACAGTTTGGGATGCAGCTCCTGAATGGTTCGCACAGGACTGCAGGGAGTGGACTGGGGCTGGGCCATTGACGCTTCATTGTCTGGCTCTAGGAAACAGCACATTGAATGCACAGAATTCACGGGTTAGAGACAAATGATACACAAGCTGGGGATTTTAAAGAAAAAATATGTTCCTGCAGGCTTTATACCTGAGGTGTTGTTGCTCTGGCTTTGCCCTTGCCCAGTATCAGATAACTGGTTATTCTCTTGGCTTTGGACCTCAGTGTTTGTGGTTGGTGTTGCCTCCTCTTCCTCTCCCCTCTCAGGAGCCCCCTCCTCAGCTGCTGTGTCCACATCGGCATCCTCATCCATCTCTTGTGAGCCGCCACGGAGAGGTGAGCCAGACACCCTCCTTTCCTTCAGCCTCTCCTTCTCCGAGATCACCCCGCCGGTACCGACACCCACTATCCCTCCTGTCGGTGACCTGACCCCATCGCACTCATCCTGCAGGAGCAGCTCGCTGTCACCCGCTCCTCCCCCCTCCCCACGGTCACTGCTGGAGCCAGAGTCGCAGGATAGGAATTCGTCCTCGGACGGGGAGCGGTCTCCGTCTCTTATCTCCTCACCATCACTTCCCTCCCCACTCATGCTGCACTCTGTCAGAGGCTCCTTTAGCTCTTCATGTAACTGGTCCATCAGACAGCGCAGGAACTCCTGAGTGTCCTGGAGCAAATAAAGCACATTACACTCACTCAAAAGAAGGATGTGCGAGTGCAGCTACAGACACAGAGATGGGAATTTTGCGGAGAACTGTTTCAAAACAAGTGGATCGACAGTGAAACGTGTGGTTAATGGTGTTTGTCTTATTTGCAGCAAGAAAGCATTTTGTATATTGGTAAGAAGCGGCACAAGGACGACACAATCATACCCACAACAGACAGGCAAAACTCATTACTATTTAAAAACAATTTTCAGTGGTGATCACGATCAAACAAGGCCAGACTCTTCCAATCAAACATGCACTAAGAATGAAACATTGTTTTTAACTGGTTTACATAAATAATTCAGTGTCTGGCACAGAATCACAAAGGTTGGACTTGAGTTATGTGTTTGTGTATTCAAGGACTAATTCACTTTTTCTCCCCCAGAGTCATGCAAAGTCACAGGTGTTTCTGCATGCAGTTTAGAGGTATGTTGAGATATGAGTTTAGCCTGTCTTAGCACATGTGCTGGAAGTCTATAGGATCAAGCAGCCTCTCTAAAGTTAAAAGAATAGCTTGACATTTTGGGAAGTATGCTTATTTCTTGCCAGGACTTAGATGAGAAGATCGATACCACTCTCAGGGTTGTGCGCAAAATATAAAGCTACAGCCACAAGACATTTAGCTTCACACAGCATAAACAGGAAACGGGGGAAACAGCTAGCCTGGCTCTGTCTGACGGTGACAACATCCACCTAATAGCACATCCAAAACTCACAAATTAACACCTCATATCTTGTTTGTTTAATTTGCACAAAAACTGAAGTATAAAAATTGTAGATTGTGGCTAGCTGGTTCCCCTGCTGTGCTAAGCTAAGCTGACTGCTTCTCTGCAAGAAAGCAAAGAAAAGTGCATTTCCCAAAATGTCAAACTATTCTTTTAAGAAATACACGATCAAACGTCTCTAGGAGGGTTGGCTGGACTAACATAAGTACACGCTGTACTTTAAGCATTTATAAAGTTGCTTATGTCGTGATTAGCAAAGAAATGAAATGATACTCATTTTCTCCTTTAGTTGCTCTCTGCTGTTTTCCACAGTGAGACATAACAATACATCCATGACTTTGTCTGGCTATGGGGATGTTGGGGATGACAAATACTAAAATTCCCCTCCAAAACTGAACTATCAAGCAAGTTAACAACTCAAGTCAAGCCTTTGGTTATTAATGGTAACTTATGTGTTTTTCATTCCAGAACTCATTTTCTCATGTTTCTGTGTCTAAGTGACTAATATGATCAACAATTTGCATTTGCATCCACTAAAAGTCTTCGTTTTTGCCACTGATGTGCTCACATTAAGCGTCTGACAACACTATGGAAAGGATAACTCTGGGACAGACCCTTTTGGTAAAGGGGTAAGATCCTTTTTGTCTCACCAGAATCAGCCCCGATATCATTATTGCCAAACCCTCCAGACTCCATTTAAAGTTAGAGTAATGTTAGCATGTAAAGAGCCAGCATATTTTCACATCAAACTGAGTGAGTTAAGAGTTTATTCCAACCAAACCAGAGTTGGTGATTGTTGGAACAGTGAGAGCTGAACCACAAGAATTTTTGTGTGTATTATATTGATTTTGTCAACTTTGTATAGGGTTAGTTCTAAGATGATAAAATTACTGTTTATTTAAATGGAGTCTGGTGGTTTTGGCGATGGTGAATTCGGGGCTGTTTCTGGTTAAACAAAAAGGATCTTATACTTTAAAAAAGGTCAACCTCTACAGGGATCCCTTCCATAATGTTGTCAGACACTTAAAATAATAATCTGAGCCTGTCAGTGGCAAAAACAAACACCTTTAGTGGACAGAAATTGACAGTGCCCAATTGCCCTTTAATGTTACATTGCAGCCTGTTTCCCATCTGCAGGCTGCAGCACTCAATCCATACTGGACCAATTTCAAAAATTGTTGTCTCCATTAGTCACTTAGACACAAAAACATGGAAAAATAGAGTCCAGGCTTGAAGAATGCTAAAGTTACACTTTAATAACAAATGCAGTTGTTAATGGCAAAAATAAGAGTAATTTTCAGGGAATGTTCGAGGAAAATACATAGGGGTTCACAGTTTAAAACCAAAGACAAGACCGTATTAAGCTGTTGAGTGATGCCAGGTGTAGTTACCTGCTGGGTGCTTGCCCCTACCTGCTGAGCGTAACCACGAAACATGGGGTTTACTAGTTTGATGCCATGAGACAGACTGGTAGGCACAACATAGCTGGGCCTGGGAAGATAGTCGCAATGAGAGTTAGTTTAACATACTGTACATGATTTATTGGTACATAACAGTTCCTTATGGCTGCATTCTGTCCCTTGTCTCAGGTGGTTTTATATCACTTTTTATTTTGTGTTTATTACCGTTTTTTATGCCAGAGCTCTGAGATAAGTTTCTGGTAGCTCTTGCAGAGAGCAGGCTTCTTCTCAGTCCGGACCAATCCACTGCAGTCCAGGAAGAACTGAGTGAGAGGAGGACTGATGAGGAAAGAGAGGAGGAAATTACATCAACATAGCTGTTAAATTAAAGGAAAACAGATTAACATGGAAAAGGAGACACCTCCCAGGTAATGGACCAAATGTAATGGGAGGAAGTGACCTCACCAGTTGGACAGGGCTTGAAGAGCTGCATTCATGTAGCAGGAGTTACCGATATTTTTCATCCCTGTCAAGCCTACAAATAAAACAAAAGCCATGCAGTTTTTTTTGTATTCCCACAGAGTGCAAAAAGTGTACAAACTGAGATGTATATTTTTAGAGCAGAACAGAGAGGATACCACTAAGGGTTAATTACCCATGCAAGTCTGAAAAAAACAGGCCTAGTAACTATTCTTAGGACTCAAAGCAGTTATATCTATTAAATATGGCAGCCATGACCTAAGAAAAGTCCAACAACAATTTTAATAATCACCGAAAAGATTTTTGGAACTGATCCTTAAAGACTATCAAAACCATTTTGTCTGATTAATAACCACCACAAATTTAGAAATTCATTTGCACTGTTGTTTGAGAGAGGAAATGTTGATAGTAAACGTGTTGTACCTCTGGGTTTAAGCTCATCCTCCTCTGACTCTGAACCTTCTTCTTCTGCTACAGCAATTGGTACTGCTTTTAGTGGGTGACCTACTGGCTGAGGAGCTGCTTCCTAAGAAAATGATTAAAAGATACTATAAATATGAAGGTAAGTAAGGCACACTTTGTGTGAATTTGAAATAGCATCACTGGGACTTACCTGCTCTGTGGCTTTGCAGTGGTGTGGAGCAGCAGGTACAGGCACCAGCGCAGGCCTGTGCTCCAAAAATACCTCTCGCTCACACACATAACACCAGATCCTGAACGTCGTCAGGTTCACAGTCAGGTTGTGCTTCTTAGCCTAAAGGAAACACAGTCACATTAATTTTAGAGGCTGTGTTTTGACACTTTTCCTCTCATAAGCATCCACCGAGGAGAAAAACTGACAGATACATTTGTGTGGGAGTGTTTTACCTGTGCATGCAGTGTGCTGTGATCAGAGAAGGACTCTCCACAACCAACATAAGGGCAGTCACTCTGCAGAGCAGAGACACAGTATTAGACAGGCAAAGACATTGCGTCACAATATCCTCCTGTTTATCCATCTGAATTGGCTTAATCTATAAATTAATTTCATACCAGAATGTCAAACATCAATCAGAGTATAAAATCACAGCTGTGTGTGCGCACAGTGTGTACTTGCTTGCCTGCTTGAGTTTGAGAGCAACTGCATTTATGATTACATTTATGCCCTACATCATCATCATCAATTATTAAGCATTCACCTGTCTTTCCTATCTGAAATGCAGCGGTAGTTGTGGCTGTAGTAGTCATCATTTTTGTGACAAGGTGCACAAACTAAACAAGCAATTACCAATGAAAAGCATTTTTAACAAGGACTTTACCTGCAGACAGGCCCACAGATTTGGGCCTCCTGCTCCACAAGATTGGCAAGTGCCCTGCAGCATGAACAGAACAGAAAGGAAAAGAATAAAATACTGTTTGTGTACATGTTGGTTTGCTCAGATGCAAGCAGGGCTGATTTTCATTGTAGATGTAGTACCAAATAAAGACAACATAACAGTGCATTTATGTAAGCTCATATGTTTATAATTACAGTGGTATAAGGCTGCTGTAACAACCTCAAGGGTCGTGAAGGCCATGGCACACACAGCCAATGACCTGGACTGGGCATCTTTGACATTGTGCAGAACATTTCCAGTAGATGAATGAAAACCCACCTTGGATTTCTGGAGGAGGTCCTCCTTGGTTACCTCTCCTATGGAGTCCAGGTGAGGACAAATGTCTTGTTCAGCCATAGTTACTCGCTGTCTTCAGGGGATCGTCTGCAAATTATACAGCAATACCAAAACTGTGATGATTCAGATGTCAAGCTGTTGTAGCTAAAGCTAGCTTTATCGTCTCAATACAAAAACACGATTTGCACCGAGAGGTTTCACACGCACCTCGTCTCTGGATGATAACGGGAACAGAAGTTGGATATATCCGCAGTGTTGTTTAGATCATCTTCTCACAATAACCCCCGACATATACCCACTCGGTCTAACAGCTGAAAGGCCTTATGTTTACCAAACGAAAGCTCAGAAATCATCTGCTCGTTGTAGCGATGACAGCAGCGGTTATGAATGACTCGTATTTACCAACAGAAGCAGCTGACACGATGCTAATTGTTGATTTTTATTCTTCTTGTAAACAATCCATACTGGATGCGGGCAGGCGACTGTGTGTATGTTAGCAAGATATCGAGGAGCCGAGTCGAGAGACGCGATACCCCGGCCCACCATCCCCACACAGCTCCCCCCGCCTCCCATCCACAGCACGGCCTGACGACGTAGGGCTGGAGGAGGAGGAGGAGGAGGTAACACGGAGACGTCACCATGACAAATCCAGCCCACAGCGAGGCCATTAAACACGAAACCGCTATTTCATCGATTTTATTTCGTTAATTATGAATCTTTATCATGTATTTGCTAATGTAATTTAGTAGAAACTATTATTCAAATAGATAATTTTAGATGTGTGTTCAGTTACGGTTAAAGCCCGTGTTTACGGAAGTGACGTAAGATTGTACGTCGGTCAAATAGGTCCCCAAGCCCACTTTGGAAAAACAGTTGATAAGACGCATGTCAAATAAGACATTAACAGCGCATTTACAAATCACATCCGACTTGTCTGAGTTGAATCATGGGGTAAATTAATTTAGAGCAAAAGCGCTTATAGAAACAGTTTGACATTTTGGGTGTAACGTTACGTAGTGATGGGGGAACGATGGTTCTGTAGCGTTGATATTTTTTAGCATTTTTTTGGCAAGTATACAATTTTGAAATTTCCCTTTCTTTTGAAAATGTATTGTTTGGCTTTATTACTTGCTTTACCAAAGCAAATCAATACTGTGTCATGTTCATGAATCTAAATTTTCCAATCATAAACCTTCCTTTTTAATATTTGAAAATGAACTCAACCAATGGATTTCTGTTAGTGCTCTGATACCGTGGCATTTTCTGTTTACGAATGTATTATGTTCACGTTGATATCAATAAAATGTAAAAAACAAACAAAAAAAACCCCAAACACTCACACTATTTATTTTCTGCTTGAAGCAGACTATTCAGTTTAAAACACTAAACTGTGGGCTCTGTTTGTACATTATACAAGCTTTATTTAAAAAACAAAACAAAAAAACGCAATTTAAACTTCTTGTTTTGATGTCAACAACTCCGGTACCCTGTATTCCAGTTGTTGTATAACCAAAGCGAGAGCTCTGTCTGAATACTTGGCATAAAGTCAAACGCATTCTCAGCGTGTAGTAGCCTTCGCCTTCGTTGTCTCTTGTCTCCGATCCTGTTTGTGATTTTTTATCAGGATCTCAAGGCATAGCCAGAGGAAGGATGGGGTCCTGTTTGGTGACCTCAGAATTTTATCTCTGCTTTTCACAGACGATGTGGCTCTGTTGGCTTTGACACCATGACCTCCAGCATGCACTGGGGCATTGTGCAGCCAAATGTGATGCAGTGGGGATGAGAGTCAGCACCTCAAGGTCTGAGGCCATGGCTCTCTGCAGGAAAATGATGCATTGCCCTCTCTGGGTTGGAATTGAGTTACTGCTTGTTCACGAGTGACGGTAGAATGGAGAATGAGATGGATCAGCAGTTTGGCGCAGTGTCTGCAGTGATGTGGGGGCTGTGCAGACTGTCGTGGTGAAGAGGGAGCTGAACCAGAAGGCAAAGCTTTCAATTTACTGGTCCATCTACGTCCCACCCCTCACCTATGTTCATAAGCTCTAGGTAATGACCAAATGAATGGGATCACAGACACAAGGGGCCGAAATGAGTTTCCTCAGATGGGTGGCTTTGCTCAGTCTTAGAGATAGGATAAAGAGCTTGGACATCTGGAGGGAGCTCGGAGTAGAGCCACTGCTCCTTCGCGTCAAAAGGGGTCATTTGAGGTGGTTCAGGCGTCTGATCAGGATGCCTCCTGGGCGCCTGCCGTCAGAGGTGTTCTGGGCACGTCCCACTGGTAGGAGCCCCCGGGGCAGACACAGAACGCACTGGAGAGATTACATATCTCGTCCAGCTTGGGAACGCCTTGGGGTCCCCCAGGAGGAGCTGGAAAGGGAGGAACATCTGGAATACTTTGCACCATTTTTGACTATCAGTTGCTTTGAAACTTGTGAACTTTTGAAACTTCTTGAGTAGTGTAATTAGACAAAATATTAAAGTATTAGTCTAAAAAGCCATTTCTGCCCTCAGCTTTGTTCTTACACTCTACTTGCCTTGTTTTCTGCAACTGTGTGATCATAAGTATATTGACTTTTCACAGTTTTTTTACTGATGGATCAAATGATCCACAGATGCATCAGAGCACACAGTTATGATTCCCATTTACCAGGTGGAAATTGTAAAATAACATCACATCATTTGAGTGTATATACTTTTTGCAATGTTGATGGCATTTGAATGGGCTGAACAGGTAAGATCAAACAACAGACTCACATGTAGTAACTCTCTATCAGCACTCACAAGCATTAAGACAGCTAGTTAGTGATCATCAGGATCTGCCTTATAAACGTTTGATCACTAGTTAAAGAATAGTTAGTTAAGGTGATAATAACACATTTATGTGGGTCCACGCACCTTCAGTAATGGAAACAAAGAAGCAGACAAATTGGCAAACTAAACAACTGAAAATGGAATTTAACTGTAAATACCCCATTTAAACTGGATCTGTTTCAATGTATTTTTATTACAACAGATAAGATGACTCGTCACAGCAGGAAAAGCACCGAGGTTACTAATAACATTAAAGATGACTCCGTTGTATTTAAGTGTCTCAGTAAGTCATACAGTGTGACAGAGAGCCAGCATGTACAATACCATAAATCTGAACAACAATAGTAGTAAAGAGGAATGTAAAGTGAGCTTCTACAGAAATATTTCAGTATTTCACTACATAAAAGCTAAACAAGAATCCTCTGTCTGGTAATACATGGTTGAGTATCGCAAAATTGATTACTTTTTCCATTTTTTTCTTTCGTTATATCCAATTAGAAAACAGTTTAAATATGACATGACAATACATATAACAATGTGAAGGATATGACAACAAACATAATTAGAATGACATAACAGTCAAAATGTGTTATAGTCTACACATAAAAAGAAAATGATACTACAAAATCATCTTATTAAATTGTTTAATAGATTAAAGTCAAAAGGCTGTGATTCTAAATAAAAGAAATGTGTATGATAGTTCCTCATGACAATTTATGTGTGTGTGTGTGTGTGTGTGTGTGTGTGTGTGTGTGTGTGTGTGTGTGTGTGTGTGTCAGTGTTTTGGTTATATAATTTAAATAAAATATGAGTGATAATTAAATACTATATAATTCATATATTACATTATATCTGTCAAATACAAACATATTTAGGCCTACTGCATAAAATGTTTAAAGTTTATTTAAAGAAGATTTAAAGATAGATAGATAGATAGATAGATAGATAGATAGATTTAAAATGATATGCAATATTATCTACATATTCAAAATATTATATTATATTATATTATATGAAATAAGTAAAAAATGTACACAAAATAACATTTTTTCAAATAACAGTTTTTTATATCGTTTTAACTTATTTTAACAGGTGATGGAAAATGACGTACAAAGTAATGCTAAGACTGTGTATTTTAACACTGATCTTGAGTCAGAATTCAAATTTTTAAAACTATAAAGCTGAATACTGACGAGCAGCTCAGACATCTGATTCCAGATCTGTGCATGAAGCCACGTAATCACGGCGCAAGCCTCGCGGTATTTACGCTACCCAGAATCCCTCGGTCTTCCTTTCTGCCTGAACCGACATGGTGGGTGCATAGCTGTTTCTTTAGCAGTAATTTTACAGCTGTTGTATCTGTCTCCATCTCTTTATGTGTGCTTATTATGACATTGTAGAATGTAACTATGTCTTCTGTAAAGGCTGTCTGTTTATATAATGTCGATATTGAGTGTGGATGTTGTGCTGTTTTTGGGTAAAACTTGGTAAAGTTGACCCTGGTGTAGCCGGTATGAGTAGCACCATGTCTGCCCGTCAGAAGCTAATGCTAACGGTGGTGAACACGCTGGGTTTCAGGAGTATTTTAGCTCTGTAATTTTGCTTTTTCCGCATAGATGTGAACTGTTAAAACGTGTCTCGTAATTTAATTTTAAAAGGTAAATAACAGAACTGGACTTGTAATGTGATGTTGTGGGATACAAGTGTGGGTCCCGGTGGTTACCCGGTAGTGTTAGTGAATGGGCCCGAGCGTTGCTTCTGTTTGCTTTACGTAAGCGTTGGCAGTTATATCTTCAATGTCCGTGTTTTTAGCGAGTTTGTCGATATCAAAAGTGAGTGATTTGGTTTTTGCTTCAGTGGTAGCAGCTGAAGTTGCTAGCTAAAGTAATATCATTGCCTTTATCTCCGGCTGGCGTGCATGCTACAGCTTCGTAGACTGATCATGGAGAGTTAGCTAGTTGTATTCACTGTAATACTTAAAAGCTTTAGTGTTAAGTTTGTGCCCTTACTGCAGTGACAACCAACTGGTTTTGAGACTCCACTGCTATATGTATCATGAAATAGAATTGGTAACAGTTAAATGTTGCCTTAGTTGACGAGGCTAAACTGCATGCCCAATGGATGCTAAAGCCCATATATGCTAGTGAAGTGGGGCAGTGCATGTAGCATGTGTCATATTTAGATTAAAATCCTAACCCAAGTGTGTCAGATATCTACCTTTTTTGGGCATTGCATTTAAGATGTATTGGCCTCTGTAGTGGTGATGCTGTGCACTTTACTTATGGCATAGTTTTAGTTAAAAACCTAAATTTAGGCTTTGAACTGTCTTGTGTCAAAGTAAGAAGTTCATGTGTGAACTTTATCTTAACAAGAGAGAAATAAATGGTTTCCACTTAGAACATTTTGGTGTTAATTGTTGAGGTTCAACACTGATTTCTCTTACCTGACAAACTCAAAGGAGATGCCACCTGAGGCCTCAGTGAGGCAGAAATATCCAGTGGCTATCATCATGTGTCATTGTGATTTATTGAAGTGTAAACTATTTTGTGAAGTTTTTCTTATTTGGCCTGGATGCAGTGATGACTTGAATTTCTTCATCTGAACTTGCCTTGATGCTTTTTGAGCTTTTTAACCCTGAGCATTGGCCAAAATACTCAAGGAATTGTTCTCATGCAGAGTGAATTCATGAACACATCCTAACACTGTTTTCTTCTTTACAGCCTAAGGGAAAGAAGGCTAAGGGGAAGAAGGTGGCACCTGCCCCTTCTGTGGCCAAGAAACATGAGGCCAAAAAAGTAATCAACCCCCTCTTCGAGAAGAGGCCAAAGAACTTTGGCATCGGTAAGTGGCCATGGCAGGACTTTTGGGAGAACTGGGGATTGAGCAGTGCAGATGATGTTATGAATATTTGCTATCTTAACAACAATGAAGACAACTTTCCCACCAAGATCGCTGATGCACTTAAGATTTACAAATACAGGTTTTGCCCCAGTTTATTAGATATGAAACATGTATTTTCTTCTTACAGGCCAGGATATTCAGCCCAAGCGTGATTTGACGCGCTTCGTGAAATGGCCGCGTTATATCCGCCTGCAGAGGCAGCGCTCCATCCTCTACAAGCGTCTGAAGGTTCCCCCTGCGATCAACCAGTTCACCCAGGCTCTGGACCGCCAGACCGGTAAGTGTCTATAGTTTTTGGCATTAGAGGTTGCACTTATGTGCTTTTTTTTTTTTTGTAGTGTTTCTGGACTGGCTTATGGATCCTAAATGTTGCTATTGTGACTATGCAAGTGATGTGAAAGAATATTTGCTATCTGAACAGCTGTGCTGACATTTCCACCAAGATCACTGATGCAGTTCCTTGAAAGACTGTCCACTTGTCATGCTGTAGAACAGACCATGCTTGTTGCCACTGTTTGTTGGGCAAATTTTAATTTGTAATGTTCTCTTATGTTCCTCCTCAGCCACACAGCTGTTCAAGCTGGCCCACAAGTACAGGCCAGAGACCAAGCAGGAGAAGAAGCAGAGGCTGCTGGCCCGCGCTGAGCAGAAGGCAGCTGGAAAGGGAGATACCCCAACCAAGAGGCCCCCTGTCCTCCGTGCAGGTGAGGTACACAGAACAAATGAAGAGCTGTGTTAAGTGTAATTGATGGGTAACATTGTAGTTTAAATTGTCCCACCTGAAGCTTCAGTGAGGCTGCAGACTTACGAAGTCTCCTTAGTCCGGCTATGTTGAACAATGTTTATCACAGTTGATTTATTAGTGTGACCCATCTTGTGAAGTCTTAATCTCACTTGGCTTGGATGCAGTGATGTCATGAATTTCTTCACCTGAAACTTACCTTGATGCTTTATGAGCTTTTTAACCCTGAGCATTGGCCAAAATATAAATAAGATACTTTTAGTGAAGGTGTTTTATGGGCAGAAGCTAATATAAATTTCCCCCTCTCTGCAGGTGTGAACACTGTCACCTCTCTGGTCGAGAGCAAGAAGGCCCAGCTGGTCATCATTGCCCACGATGTGGATCCAATTGAGGTAAGCTTGTCATACATTATTTTAGTAGCAGTTGAACTTGCCATACTGGGAAGAATTGAATCTAGAAAGTGGTCGCTGGCAATGATGTTTGAATTTCTTCACCTGAATCCTCTGTGTGGATCAAAACTTACGAGCTTTTTAACCCTGAGCAGAGACCACAAACCAAGAATACATGTTTTCACTACAACATTAATTGTGGACAAAACAGTTTTTGGTCAGATTCAACCTTTTTTTTTTTCCCCGTCCTGCATTACCTAAATGTAATCGTTTGCTCCTAATATACTAATATTTTCTCCTGTGGCTCTCCTGCTTTTCTAGCTCGTCGTCTTCCTGCCAGCTCTGTGCCGCAAGATGGGTGTCCCATACTGCATCGTCAAGGGCAAGGCTAGACTGGGCAGACTGGTGCACAGAAAGACATGCACTTCAGTTGCTTTCACACAGATTAACCCGTAAGTGTCCACATAAACTGAGCTGTGGTGTTTTAATTTGACACAATATTTTAATGCATTTTGCCAGTTTGTTGAATAGTAAAACAGCTACAGTTTAGTGACCTTTTAACTTAAGTTCATATTGTGAAATTCTCCTCATGTCTTCCAAAATAATGTTTACAGTTAATATTCTGCAGCAGTGTTTCCCATAATAAAACTGTTGTGTTTGTGTTACTGATGCACACACTAGATGTAGTGGAAAATGTGCTAGATTTTCAAAGAGGGCAGTGTTGGGCGTGTTGTGTGTAGTGATGTTAAATCTTGGTTTATTCCCAGTACTTGAAACAATTACTCTGTAGCATGGGTACAACAGTACCAACTGGGCTTTCTCGCTCTGTTATGTTTACTACAGTCACGTTGCTGTTCTCTGCTATATATCATGAAAAGAAAAGTCAGTGTTATGTAATGACCTTGTTCTATATATTTTTTTGAGGACAAATTAAAATTTTATGCCCTAAACATCAAGTTTCCCCCATGTTATCACATACTGATATTTTTCATGGTATTTTATAGAAATTAGAAACTCCAGTACCATGAAATCACTTGTTTCGTGTGCTGCCAGGTTAGTCTTGATGCTCTTGTAAAATGATTAGGATGGCATTGATCAAACTGGTCATAACACCAAATTCGTGAGCAGGGGGTTGAAGTTGTGTCTTTGTGAAACAAATAGATGTGGAGACAGCTGCATTTAACTGGACATTTTCATTGAGTTAATGATGCCTTGTTGCTCCATCTCAATAGTGTCAGCACTGTAATAACTAGCTTTGTTCTTTCCTAGTGAGGATAAAGGTGCACTCGCCAAGCTCGTGGAAGCCATCAAGACCAACTACAATGACAGATATGAAGAGGTGAGCCTTTATTTGAGATTACTGAAGTATCTTCAGATAAGTAAAAATGCATGTTCAGGGTGCCTGCTGACTGTCCTATTTATAAAATTTCGTTTATCAAATTGCACCATTTTAACTCTAAAATTTTGTTTTACAGATCCGTCGTCACTGGGGAGGTGGTATCATGGGCCCTAAATCCACAGCCCGCATCACTAAGCTGGAGAAGGCTAAGGCCAAGGAACTGGCAACCAAGCTTGGTTAAATTGTTTGGAATAAAAAATGTATGTCCTAAAAACAGACCTGGTTTCATTATTGTCACAGCTACGTTTGGTACTTTGGTAGCAAAATGCAACCGTTGATGAATTTACAGCTCAGACTGAATTTGGCTGTCCAGTTAAATCTATATAGCATTTATTCCCACAGTAGTGAGGGATGAAGAATAAATGTATGTGCGTATGGCAGTGGGTGACATGACTGGTTTATCTAAATTTAGAAATGGTTGAGTCAGTGTAGGTGAGTGCACAATGTTCATTTTGCAAAGAAGGAACTCATGGTGGAGGCAGTAACGTATCTGATGGGTTTAAAACATTTGTTTAAAAAAGATAAACTTAAATTTTTGGAGAGCCGATATCTGAGATGGTACATCCAAATTATTGCATGATGTCCCTGCACCTCAGTATGTGCACTTACAAAAAATTGTTCATATCATTAAGTTCACATAGAAGTGAAATATCCTGCAGAATATTGAGTCTGAGTATTTTATCTTAGAGCAGCCATGAGTTAACGGTTCACTAGTTGGTGATCTGTATCTATTACAAACAGAAGAATGCAAGAGCTAAATTAATTTATATTGCCAGTAATTTATTCTCATACATTTAAGGAGAATAATCCAGAACTATTTACATATGCCTGAATGTATGCAGCAGAGAGGAGCTGATACAGCACAAATCATGTACATCAGAGGATTACAACACTTCAGTCTTCATGTGTTTTATAACAAGTTCACTGTATTCAATCATCACAATTTAATCTTCTTGATGAACTTTGCATACCACATGTAGGTGGTCGCTGCACACAAGCCGTACCTAAGAGGAAAAAAAGATGATTGACAATTCAGTAAATATATCAAACATTTACAGTGCAGCAGAAAACCAGGTTGAATTCATCCACCTACCATGTGATTATATACTGCATGTGTTCATTTCTGAGTGTGACTCTGGTCTGTCCACCTATTGGTCCACCAGGGATGGTGCTCCCTGCACGATCAATAACAATTAATGTTAATGAGTAACACCTTTATTTCTGCAAGTGGGTTCGATTGTTCTTTTTTCACCTGTAGAATGACTACTACCAAGCTTATGAGTCGATCATATATTAAATTTAATATTAACTATGATGTTGTTGATATAAACAGCATCATGGACTTGACCTACCAAAGTCTGCATCAATGAAGACAGGCTCAGCTCCAGTGACACTGGCCATGGCCTCCAGGTCGCGGTAGTGCCAGCGGTTTCTTTCCACGTCATTGTTTGGCACAAAAGGTTTACGAGTCTCCGTCAGCCGAACTATCCCGACCACGTCCATTTCCCCCTCCACCTGCACAGAAGCATTACATCATGTTAAATAAGTCTAAGCTATAGCTCTTGTGGAAAACTTGGCTGCTGAGGAAGCTGTACAAAATTAGATAAATGCCTCATGAAATATTACTTGAGTCAGCACTGGTTCAGGACTTAAAATCTGGGGGGCGTGGCCTTCAGAGAGAATTAAGATTACTAGACCTCTGAAGCCTTTTGAGGCAAGTGGGTTGAGGCTACATTAGCTGCATTATATTGTGGTAATGCAGGCATCAGGATTTTTTTTCATGAGTTCTACAACACTATAGGACTCCAGTGCTAAATTAGTGGAGTACTCTTTTAATAAAAATGTACCCAGGTGCCACATTATCTGAATACCAACCTGTCCCTTCGTCCTGGTCTCTGGTCTTATCTTCTGCCTTGGCACGTATCCTCTGTTCACCAGGATTGTGATGCTGCAGGAGGAAGAAACAAAGATGAGTGGGTGTTGGGTGTAACATGATTACTCAGTCAGTATGTGAACGACAGGGTGTGTTATCTGTTGCCTTACCCCAGGTCAGTACAGTGGAATGGTGTGATGACATTTGCGCCGGTCTCTCCACTTGAGGACAACCTGCCCGCCTCTCTGGCCTCTTTCTCTGGGTCGACTGGTGAGCGGGGCAGGATGTACAGCTCCTTTGAGTGGTCGTACCATCCACGCACTTTGACCCTTCTGTACTCAAGGTTATTCAGCTCATGAGGGCTAGGATCCAGGTAGACAAGTGACAAGCAGATTAATAGGTAACACAGACGTGGGTTTTGAGGGGTGCTTTGTATCAATGAAAATACTACTTGTTTTTTAGCCATATGCAACAGGTAAAAATCTTCAATCCTGAATGTGTGTGAGAATAACATGTACTTACTCAAGAGGGAGAGGAATGGGCTCTGCAGTACTGAGTCTTTTCAGCTCATTAATCAGCTGTATTTTCCACTGACGCCGTTTCACCTTCACAGAAACAAAATTATCGTGAGTCCATCCAACAACAACAAACCAGACACACATCAGCACTGTTTTTAATAATGTGAGAACACAAGGTAAATAATAGGTCATACCTGCCATGTACCCAGGCCAAAGGTGGTGACGGGGATGAGCAGCAGGAACCATTTGAGGAAGGAGTCTTCTCCTGTCTCTGCTCCGGCTGCTGTGGAGCTCGACTGTCGCCCAAAAGTGATGAACCTGCCTGGATATTCACAATACACAGGACAGGATGAATGTTATTCAGCTAAGCATTACATGACGAAGATTAAACCTATGTGAAATGTTCATTTTGTGAGTCTCACTTTTAAACAGTATTACTTTTATACCACATACTGTGTATACGTTATTTTTTCCTCACAATTTTCCCAAATATAAAGACAACTCAACTTTAAATAAAAATTAGTTTTATTCCATTGACGATGAAGACATGAAATACAATACTTTTGAATGTATATAATATTCATTTATTGTGCATATTGAGAAAAAGCATGTTGGCCGATTCTGATAGTTCATTTTAAAGCCGATATCGGCTGATAATGATGACATGCCGATATTATCAGGTATCCCTACTTGACAGAATCAGATTACTAATACAAAATATAAATCAACTAATACATTATGATGTATTATTATAGAGTAAGTTACAAAACAGTATATAAGGTGGTTAAGATTAGCTCCCACTGCAACATTCAATTGATGTACACATGAATACATCAATAATTCTGATCTAGTAATACAACTATCTAAAATGGGCCTTTCTGCATACTGAATTATTTTACTGTGGGCACTTTAAGTATATTTTTTGCTAATACTTTTGTGGTTTAAGTAAAAGATGCTAATACTTCATCCATCACTGATTTTGGAAGTTTTTTTGGTTTGTCTAAAATTATTGTATAATTGGTAGCACAAGAATATTTGCTTATATATTTTTTAAATTCCTATTGTTATTTATTTTAAATTTAATTTAATTTAATTATTTTAATTAATGAATTTATACATGTATTTATTTATATTTTATTTTATATATGTGTGTGTGTATTTTGTTTGTTATAAAAATAAAGTACAAAGTGGAAACAGTCCAGTGTTGTCATTATTTAATTGTTCACAAGGAGCAAATTAGGGTTGCAGCGATACCGGTTTTAAGGTACACCGTGATGTAAAAGTTGACGATTATGATACCGTGTCCATTTGCTTATCTATGATATTGAAGTAAAAAAAAAATGTAACTAGATGTTGAATCTCCCCTTTATTTGACTTATTATCTAAAGGGAGAGTATTTGCACATAATTCCATTGTCAATATGGTTTCAAGTTTCAATTACAGTAATAAAACATTTGTTCAACCCTTCCATTTTCATTCATTTAAAGGTCATTCTGGCTGATGAGAATAATAATTCGGTAATATCGTGATACCCTGAAACTGCGATATTTTCTGAGGCAGTTATCGTACCGTGAAAATCTCGTACTGTTGCAACCCTAAAGCAATTTAAAAAGCAAAATATATATATTTTTTTACCTTCTGCACGTTTGAAGAGTGGCGGTCTGGACAGGAGGAGAGTCCTCTTGATGTAAACGACATGCGTCTGAAATAACAGAAAACAGGCTCAGAAATCTGCAACCAGTGAAAAGTGACTTTCAGCAGACTCGGTGAAGTTTAGGATGTAAAATCAAAGATATGACACAAGTAACTCACCTGTTTTTTGAGTGTCGTTAGCACCCTGGTGGAATAAGCCAGCGCTGATTTCAGAGCAGCCATGTTGAATCAAAACAATGAAAAGGTAAAGTTAAATAACACACCGACTACATGACAGCTACATAACTGTTTAACAGGGGGACTGCTTCTGGTGTTACTACATCCGGTTTAGTGACGCCCCGCCCCTCATGGCACCCACGTGTGTCCAGAAATGTGTTGATATTTTCTGTCAGTACTCTCTTGTCTTTATTTGTGTGATTTAGCTGAATTAAAAGGCGGCGGCTCGGTTTATTTGTCGACATGGACCTCGCCTCTAAAGACTCGTACATTCAGAAGCTCGCAAGTAAAGTGTTGTCTCAGCGAGACCAGGAGCCGAAGAAGAGACCGTTTGGTAATGTTAGCTAACTGTTTCTGCTCATTTACACCTTATTCTGCATCATTTTTCTGCTCTGTAACTGTAAACAGTATGTGTATTCTTTACGTTTGTGTTTCAATGGCTGTAGAAAAGCACCTAAAACTAATGTGTCATCGAACATGTGGTTATTACTGCTGCTGGCTGTAGGAGGCGCTGCACTGTTAGAAAAGAGAGACGAACAAAAAACAGCTTTTTCTGATATAGTTATACAAATATCAGAAATTAGGCAAGAGTAATCGATCTGCAAAAAACTAATTGACTGCTGTTTTTATACTCAACATGGTATTTTGGTTATTTATGACCCATTGTTTGCTGCCTTTCTTTGGTTTTGTAAATTAGATGAAGTCTTTAGGCTTTGGTATTATTTGTTTTTGCATAAATGAAGGTTCCAAAAGCAAATTGGGAGATTTTTCCACTATTTTCTGACATTTTACCGACAAAACAATTCATTGATTAAATCTGTGCTTCCCAGCCTGAGGTCAAGACCCCTACAAGGGGTTACAACTTGATATAGAGAGATGATTGCATTGGAAGGGACAAAGAACAGAGACTAAACTGATTTGGTTTATTTTACATATGCAAAATAATAATAATAACAACAATAATAAGTACATCAGCAAAAGAAATGTAATAATGATAATAATAATAATGACTTTATTAAGGACACAGTAAGGTACATAGTGTACCACAGAAAAGCAGATAAACGTCTTTGTACAAAAATACAATATAATAAATACATTTCATGTAAATACCCAACACTACATTATGAAAGTTCATATAAGAAAAAAGACTAAGTTCAATAAACTGCACCCACATACACGCTAGAGAGCCAGTGGCCCCACACCCTGCTGACTGAGCTCAGCTACGAGTTGGCCAAGGCCTGGGTGGAGAGGTGATGGAGAGGTGCAAAAAATCCACAAAGGCATTTGATCAAGGCATTCTCCACAGTATATTTCAATCTATTAGTTAATAAATATAAATATTACAAAGGTAGGAAAGAGACAAAGGCAAAGGTAGGATTGTACACAGTAGACATCCATATATGCATATACAGTATATGCAACTAAATTCCAATACACAAAACTGTGTTTATTTGTCTGACTTTACTCTGTGTTGTGGTCATTAGTACTGTGGTAAAAAACACTCAGATGTTCTCTCAGATAGTCTCACAACTATCTGAGAGGGTAAAATCACTTGAAGATTGAACAGCTTATAGTCTGTAGACATGCAGCCTACGATAAGGGATAACAAAGAAGATTTTGTTCGTATTGAGAGGTCACAAGAAGAAAAGGTTTGGGAAACAGTGAGTTCATTAAAAAGAAGAAAGCAAATTCACTGATAATCAATAATCATTAGTTCAAGTCTTTAATAGAAGGAAAGGAGGGGAAACTCTACCAGTTTTACAATTATTAACTGATCATTATAGACTGAAACACCTCTGATTTATTAAGGTTGGCATATGACATAGTCAGCACTTTATAAGGGGAAGTATTACCCACAGTATCAACTGTCTTTGAGGTTTTTATTTGTTAGACAATGATAAAATAAGATGACTGAGCTTTTTCTCTGTTAGTGACAGAAAATCACCTGATTTTCTGACATTTTACTTTCAGTTTGATGACATTGCATAAGCATGTTTAATGTTCCAGTCAGGCAACTGTTAAAACAATTGAAGAACTAAAAATTTGTTCACATCATATAATTGAATATATGTGATCATTTATGTGTTTTGTTTGTGTGTAAAGCTTATTTCAAGGGTAAAAATGATGCCGGTCCTCCAAAGAAGAAGAAAAAGTGTAAAAAGAAGCATTTTAAAGATAAGGGCACAGATGAGAAGACACCTGCTCCCAAACCCCAACAAAAGCCTCCGCCCTCCGCTGCAGCACAGAAAGGCCCAGCCACAGCAAAACCTAGTGTGTCCAAAACTAAGAGCATAAACGGATCTACAGCACAGGAACCTAAAGGTACAGTAGGTGTATCATTACTCCGTCTTTTCCGTTACTAAAAATTGTTTGTGTTTCCTAAAGTCACCCATTTTTCTCTTTTCTCTTAAAGGAGCAACCTCCAACTTCTCCACAGTAGATTTACTACGGAAGAGACTACATGAAAAGATCGAAGAGTCCAGAGGGCAGGTATGCAGTGTTATAAGATGGTGTAGACAATGAAAGACAACCACATAGAGGTTTATTTATACTCTCTCTGACAGTGACAGTGTAGTTAACTTCATCCACTGAGTCCTAAACTGGAACCAATGTATTTGAACTAACAAATGAGTTAGTATATACTTAAAAGACTGCATTTGAATTTTGAATTTTTACTGCTACGGCTCACTGATGTTATTCAAACACATGCTAATCCTTATCCTGAGGGAGCAGGTTATGTGCTAACCTGGCCAGAGAGCTGATTACAGAGTGTTAAGTTTCAATTACAGAGAAGCACGACTTGATAGCAATAAAAATCTCAGGCTGTCACTGACAGTGCTGATTTAAATATGTACTTAAAAAAACAGTCAAAGAATAGAAAAGAAAAATGCTGTATTTAAAGGTATACAATGCAGGATTTTCAACAACACAAAACAATGGGCCTCATTCACAAATATGCTCTTAAGTTTTTTTGTTAAATTTCTTCTTGAGAATGGTCCTAAAAAAGTCTGAGTTAGATTCATGACGCGTTCCTAAACCTGCACAATGGTTCACACCTGTGTTTTATAATGATGAATCCCATTGTCCCTGTAAGTTTAAAGTGTGTGCCTGTTGATCCTAATTGGCATTAGTAAATGTCCTGCTAATCCCCATAACAGGGTGACAAGGTGAGAAAATGTATTCAAGAAAAAAAAACTTAAGTAGTTCTGAAGTGGTTACTTATGCAAAAAGTTGTCGCCAAACAAGCTTTCATTTATAGTCCCAGGAGTGGACGGGCCCATCCACAGAATGGCCAGCACTTTACTCATAACAGTGCATACACCCCAGCATCCAACCCACAAACTGCAAACTTTATGTGTTATAGTATTGGACTGCTGTGGTTGTGTTTGGGAGAGAGAGAGAAAGAGGAGTGGGTGAGAAGGTGGAAGGTGGACTCACACAGTTTTTCTGTAAGTTGTTAATGACTTACTGGAACCACTTTTTTTCACCTTTTGTTCTATCCGCCTGAACCGCCTGTGACATTTTCTAGTATGATCAATCACTAATTATTGGATGTCATGGTTCCCATTAACATAACTGATGTGAGCTGGCGTAGTAGTGAAGTGTTAGTTTTTAAAGACCATCATGCTTTTCATAAAATAATTAATAAAGCATTATAAATTATTTTAAAAATGTGTGTTAAACCCAATAATTTTACACAGCGGTAGAATTCAAGAAAACACATTGACCAATTTTTTTTTGCATAAACGTACAAGGTGTGCTCTTAAAAAACAAATCCCAAAGAAGAAAACCGTGGTTAATGTCAGAGTCATCATGAAAACTGCGTAAGTGGGGTTTAAGAGGAAATTTCTTTTTAAAAACGGTTTGTGAATGAGGCCCAGTACATAATCTCATATCAAAGTAATCCCTCTCAATCATCTCTTTTACTGACTAGAAGTGTGTTGGTGGTGTATTTGTCTGCAGAGACTCAGCCCTCTGCTTGTATTTATTTATTTTTTATTATCATTTTGCTGTGTTCAGGACATTGTGGGCACAGCACGCAGGTGAGGTCGGGACTTTATAAAAAGGTAGCGACCAGGTGCCAGACTGTAAGCACTACGCATCCAAGAGGAAATAATGAAAATCGTGGACACGGCATAGAGCAAAATGCAAACAAAGCGAGGCAAAATGGCAATCTGGGGTTGGTCTTCACTTTCTCTGGTCATACTGTTTACAAACAGTGACAATTCGTGCGTAGTATACCTTTAAAGATGGTGCAGACAATGATAGAAAAAAACGTGGTAGTTTTATTTATATGTTGTAGTAGTGACATCTAAATTGTACTGTCAAGTCAACTGGGGACATGCTTTTAAAACCAGTAAAACAATATTTACCCATAGTACTTCCTTTAAAGATTACGTGTGAATGTGAATGTGAACTTCTGCCACTCAATGATGGTAAACAAACACATGCAAATCCTAATCCTGAGGAAGCGAGTTATGTGGTAACCTGGCCGGAGCGCATTACAAAGAATGCATGTTTGTTTCTTCCATAGTTCATAATTGACTACACTTAGACTAACATGTTCCACTAATCTTTTGTCAGGGAGTCCCAAAGGATGCAGAATCAGAGAAAGTCCAGGCAAAGCGAGCAAAACGGAAGCTTGAACGGGAGCGCAAGAAGAGGAAGAGAAAAGAGTTTCGGATGAAGAAACTGGCTGAAGAAAGTGGCAAAGAACAGCCGCAGCCACAGATAAAACAAGAAGAAAAGCAAGCCCCGGCTGCAAGCAAAAGAAATGAAACCGCCATCGTTTTCAACAAGGTGGAGACAGTGGATGAAGGATATGTAGACAAAATACTGAAAAAGAAGAACAAGAAGCAGAGCGTTAAGGGCCAGATAACACCGCTGACAGGGAAGAACTACAAGCAGCTGCTCAGTCGCGTGGAGGCTCGCAAAGCAAAGCTGGCACAGCTGAGGCAGACAGACGAGGGGAAGGCCCGAGAGATGGAGGAGAAGATCAAGTGGACCAACATTCTTTATAAGGCGGAGGGCATCAAAATCAAAGACGATGAGGACATGCTGCGCTCCTCGCTGAAGAAGAAGGAGAAGCGGCGCACTCAGAGGAAGAAGCAATGGAGTCAGCGTAGCGAGAACATCGTAGAGAAGATGCAGCAACGCCAGGACAAGAGACGAAAGAACCTCCAGAAACGTAAGCAAGTCAAGACAGATAAGAAGAAGGACAGGGCACGGAAGAAAGGCAGAGTGCTGCCTGAGGACTTGAAGAAAGCAGCACTGTAAAGGGAGTGTGTGTGTGTGTGTGTGTGTGTGATATGTGGTGATGTATCACAAGACAACAGAGACAATTTTTAAATAAGTAAATCAGTCTCTTTTTTTACAGCTGTATGGTTTAATTACATGATATGAAAGTGCTACGGCTGCTGAATGTGCTGTACCTTCATTCCTGTGTTATAGTCAATAAAATGTGATGCATCATTATGAATGGTGACCTCTGTTGAAGATTTTGTGTTTAGTTCACCTATTGTCCAACCTGTTGAGTGTGTCTTTTAAAGGAAACTAAACAAACGTCCATGTGGTTACGTGGTGTTCACTGATAGCTTCGCCCTCTAAAGGCTCTAACACAGAGGTGTCAAACCTACAGCCTGTGGGCCTGAGCCAGCCCACCAAAGGCCCACTGGATGACTTGGGACACCAAATGTTAATGCACTTGTGAAGATGTCAGGTTTCAGGGGCAAGTTAAACTGTGACTAGCCTACTTTGTGTAAACTGCTGCTTCAGAGGCCTTTCACCCTGACCAGAGTACAGTTCTCTGAAAAAACAATGAATACTTACTGTGGTCATATTTGAAAATATTGAACATTGTGCAAAATATTGTCGATCTGCAGCTTCAGTACAAAAGAATCTGTATCAGACTTCTATCTTAAAACAATACAGGTTGAACCCTTTTGCTAAGGTACTGCCAAAACTTGTGATTCACAAATGGTTTGTAAGGCAGGGGATAACTTAACCTGCTTCCTTAATAGCTTCATAGCTTCATAGCTTAATAGCTTGGTGTGGTGATGCCAGCATTATTACAGAGGAGTAGAAAGCAATAAGTAGACTGATTGACTGTGGAAAAACCATAGACTGTAAAAATAATAAGCATAGCTACGATGATGTCACCCATTGGTTTGTGGACTCCTGTTTTAAAGAGACGTATAGCTACAGACACATTCCATTTGTATGTCACTCGACATGCCCCTACAAACTGGCCAACCACCGGCACAAGACAAACTCACCGTCCGAAAGTTATCTGAACCCGGCTGCATGTAGCGTGAATGAATGTGAGTCCAAATGTAGCAATAATCCACTTTATAATTGATTATACATGAAGACGTGATTCATCTTCCAATCAGATGTAATCTTTCTCATTACCCTTACCCTAACCTTAACCACCCCCCTTTTAACCTAATACTCAATAGCTAGCTAATCGCTAACTTAGCATTTTCGTAGGGGCTTGGACTTCTGGGGTTAGGGGCAAAGGGGGCCGTTCATAGACCAATGTGTAGGCATAATGGACGAGTCATGTAGCCAGTGGGCGGGTCTCGTAGCTGCTCCAGCTGCAGCTATATGTACTCGGGTTTGGGGCTTTGAGTTTGGCATTACAGCCATCATCATCCTGGGCCCAGCTGTTTAAAAAATGTAATCTGGATCAGAATGGTCCTGATTTTGAAATCCCAAGTTTTGCTATCCAGGATCAGCCAATCCATTTTACTTTTGCGCTGGTTTTTCAAAGCAGCATTGATCCAGATACAAACTTTTCAAGGTTACCAAATCTGGATCACCAGTGCTCTAAATGGGACTTCATGTCACAGTGTAGGCAGTCTGCTGAAGGAATTACCACTTATGGCCATGGGTACCACCAAAGAGAACAAAATGGAGATCTTTGAGGTTGTAACTTTAATCCTAATTATTATTTTCTTTTAAACAACACATTTTCAAGATTTGATCTGAAGATCTGAACAACTGGGCCCTGGCTTTTTGGAGTCAGACGTGACCATATTTCGGTAAGAGACTGATGCTGTGAAGGGGCGAGGAGTGAATCTGACCAAGACACCAGGGACAATATTGGCAGACAGCCTGTCACTCAAAGTGGCCTGCCTTTATTTATGCACAACTCTAAGTCTTCATAAAATGTAAATGGGTGAGTTATTAAAAATTCAACCCCTGTGCACAGTGGTCATGAAGGGGCATATTAGCTTTATAGACCAAAATTGTTTTGCGCTGTTAAGTTGGGCATTTTAACACGAGAGTCTACGGTGATTGACAAGCTTCTTGAGCCAGCCTCATGCAGCCATTTCAGGAACTGCAGTTTTTGGCACTTCCTGCTCGGGAAAACATGAGACATATTGTTAGATTATACTTATTCTTCTTAAGACATCTCTGGCTGTTCATTATCTGTTTTGTAAATGGATGACCTTCTTCACACTAAAAGAAAGAGAAACAATTAGGAGCATTGTCATTTATTGGTTATTTTGCAATGGTTGTTCTGGTCCAGCTCACTTGAGATCAAATTGGGCTGTATGTGACCCATGAACCAAAAAGAGTTTGCCTGCTCTAACAGGTCAGAGGGCCGCGCATATAACGCTATTCATAGAACTAGAGTTACATCCTGGTAACTGCCAGCTCACGTCTCGCCCCGCCCATTCAGGAAGTGGAAATAAAAACATAAGAAGGTTAAAGGGAAACTATCGGCACCTCGAGCTTTTGATTTCTCCGTCCGCTTACCAGTAAGTTACTTTACTTTAAATTAACAGAGTCTGACTGAAGGAGACACAACGCGTTTGGAAACATATGTGAATGGGAACATTCAGGAAGCTTGCTGCTAAATTAATAATTTATCAGAGTTCAATTAGACACCAACATAAGGTGGGTACAAATCAAAGAGACACTTCAACAAAATTACAAATGGCGTACTTATAAATGTGCTTACATTGCAGATAATGTCGCGACGACTTCATGCACGCAGAACAGACGGTGTGGATAAAAACATCTGGTAAGTGATAATATTTGACACAAAGGGACATAGGTTTCACTTTTATTGTTGTTGCACTACGTTGTAAATCTGCTTGGACTGACAGAGTCCAAACCTTGTCATTTATTAATCTCAATAAAGGCTAACGTTAATCATTTGTGATTGTTGGAGCAGGGGGGTGGTACACAGCCTGGGGTCAAGTCTCTTTAATGTACTTTTTAAATCAGTAACTTTACATATTTGCACTTAAATGCAGCATTGGTGAAGCTACAGACTGTGAAACAAGAGGAAGTGAAAGACTGGTGGGAAGTAGCTAAGTACATTTACTCAAGTACTGTATTTAAGTAGTATTCTGAGGAGTATTTCCATTTTATGCTACTTTACTTTACTTCACCACATCTTGGAGGCAAATGTTGTCCTTTTTACTACACTGCATTTATTTGACAACTTTAGTCACAGGTCACTTTGCAGATTTAGATTACGAATTTAAAATGAGAATCTATTCTAAAATAATGATATATTATTATAGGTTAAGCTTCCTAGCAGTATGTAAAGTAATTAGATTAGCCCCACCTTTACCTTAACTGCATTATTGAAGTGATTTACACATAAATGCATCATTGATCACAATCTAGTAATTTAATATGTGTGATTTGGAAATATGCCATCCTACATATCGAGTACTTTTACATTTGTTGCTTATAGTATATTTTAATGCTAATGCTTTTGTACTTTTACCGAAGTTAGAGTTTGAATTACTTATATTTCTACACTGTGGTAATGCTTTTACTAAAGTAAAATATCTGAATACTACAAAAAACATTAGGTCTGTAAATAATAAGAAATCAGATTATATAATGTAATGCTGTAACATTGTATAGACACGTATTTATAGATACCTGGGTTGTTTTATGTTGAAAGCAGCATCATGATGCAAAGGTGTTGATCTTGTAGGATCACTATGCACTTTACTGACCTTTGATCCCAGTTACTGCTAATCATTCTTTTCCTCTTCATATGTGTTCACTCGTGCTTTTTATATGTCTTTTTACTTGCTGTACAACCGAGTACTCTCTAAGGACAAAAAAAGTTGAGGTTGAGGTTGAAGTATTGTCATGTCACATGGATAACCTCCAAACTTTTTTCAATTGTATTGAAATCATATTCTTTTTTAAGTATTGAATTGAAAAAGTAGTGACTTTCCTTTAATGCTTTGCAAAAGAATTATGTATTTTACATATTGCTCAATATTTGAGTGTTAAAACAACGCACTACATTTTACACTCTGGTCATTTTTTGTATTTTGGGTGAACTGCCCAGACTTTTAACTTGCTTATTGACAGCTCTAAATGTGTTGCATGTTGCACCAAGATTTTGCTTTTTAACAACGATTTCTACAAAAATAATTTCACCTGAAGCATTTATACTTGAAGAATATTTATTTTGTGACTCACTTGTGTGCACATAAATTATTCAATATTTAGAAGTGATGAAATCCTTCCAGGGGCAACAGTAGCTCCAAAGGTAGGAATTAATTCTAGCTCGTAATTTAGGTGACAGCGCAGCAGTGTCTGAATCTGTTTTGCACCAACAGGGTTGAATTCACACAACTGGCAGCAGGACTACAAAGCAGTGAACCTTGGGCAGGGATTTCCTGACTTCTCCCCTCCCAAATTCCTCCAGGATGCTTTTTGTGAAGCTGTGAGTGGAGGACCCCAAATGCACCAGTATACTCGAGCTTTTGTAAGTGGAAACACACACTCAGGAGCACTTTAATCTTCTGTGAACGTTAGAGCAGTATGCTTAAGTGTCGGTCATGTTAGAATGGTGTCAGTCATTTTTTACCAGGTATCAAAAGAATAAATGTTTGCAGAGCAAACAGTCACAGCCACCTTATGTTTACATTTCCTTTCTCTCCTCAGGGCCATCCTCCTCTTGTAAAAAGTCTCGCTAAATTCTTCAGTAGGATTGTGGGACATGAGATTGATCCTCTTGAAGATGTCCTGGTCACAGTTGGAGCTTATCAGGCTCTCTTCTGTGCATTTCAGGCTGTGATTGATGAAGGGGATGAGGTACGAAAATCAAGTACAGTCAAAATGTTGTACAGTTCAGTGATGATTAGGAAAATGTAATGGCAGCAAACACATCAATCATAAGTTTGAAAATAGTCTGTGTGGTTTACCGTGTGAGAAAAGTAGTGTAGGTTAAAAAATACTAAGAATTTAAGAAATCTAATGCCATGAGCCACGTTTTCCTTTTTAACTGTAATGTGTGTAAAAGTACTTCAAATTGTAGTTTCAGTTACCCATTTTTGTGGTTTGTAATGTTTGAAAAATAACTGAGAGAAATTTGTATTTCAGGTTATAATTGTTGAACCGTTCTTTGACTGCTACCAGCCAATGGTGAAGATGGTTGGAGGCAAGGCAGTTTATGTACCTCTGAGGCCAGTGAGTGGTTTCCACATTTTTACAAAATAGTTACAGAGCATCTTTGAACTATTTCACCTTTGTCTTCAGTGTACATGTGCATAAAAAAGTTTATTCCAGTCTTTGTCTCCTTTTCTTAAATTTAAGAAAGTTGATGGAAGCGCTGTCCCTGTCAAGTGGAGACTGGGTTCTTTCTGCTGAGGAGCTGGCCAGTAAATTCACTCCACGCACAAAAGCCATCGTTATCAACACTCCCAATAACCCACTGGGCAAGGTCAGACATTTACCAGTCGTCATGTCATGTCTCTTTAAGCCAGCTGAATAAAATGTGTTCTTGCACTTGAACATGTCTCACACATTTATGTCCTTTACAGGTTTACAAGACGGAAGAGCTCCAAATGATTGCTGATCTGTGTATCAAACATGACGTGCCTGTGCATCTGTGATGAGGTGTACGAGTGGCTGACTTATGATGGAAACAAGCATGTAAAGATAGGTGAGTTGAACAGAATGCACACAAAGTAAAAAGCTGCATTTATAAATGTATTAAATATATTAATTATATTCATCTATTGACAGCCAGCCTTCCTGGCATGTGGGAACGAACCATCACTATTGGCAGTGGAGGAAAGACCTTCAGTGCTACTGGCTGGAAGGTAATGCACACACTGTCTGACAGTTTAAGTAATGTATCTGTTTTATGTCCACGTAATAATGACCTGGTTCTTCTTGTCAGGTCGGCTGGGTCATCAGCTCTGGGCACATCATCAAACACTTGAAAACCATCCATCAGAACTGTGTTTACCACTGTGCCACAGCTGCTCAGGTAAACACCTCATTGCTTGAGCATCATAGATACATTTATAGAAATAAAGCGTCTCTCAGAAGAAGCCCCACATACTGTTAGAAATTTAGTTCCTCTGGATTTTTAGCAGTGCTGTGCAGCTATGGCCACAGTCAGGAAAACTTTATTTAGAACATTGTCCTTAATATCAAAGCTTACAAAATACAGAACACCCAGTTAACTAGAGCCTTTCCATTTTATTTGATGGTAAAGACATATTTTTTCCACCTTTTTTAAGGTCCACTGTGTTAGATTTAGAGGAATTTAGTGGCATCTAGTGGTCAGGAATGCAGATTGCAACCAGCTAAAACTTCACCTGGTTAGAATTTCCTGAGTGTTCATTGTTTAGGAGGTTTTTACCGGGAGCAGAGTTATCCGCAGAGGTCTCTTCCTCTCTGAAACAAATAGACCATATGTCCCAATTATATGAACTTAAGTCAAATATCTCAAATGTATCTCTTTCCCATTTTGCTCCTCTCATTCATCCCTGCCTTCAACAGGAGGCAGGTCGCTCGTGGATTTGAGAGAGAATACGAGCTGTTTGGGACTCCCGAGAGTTACTTCCAGCAGCTGCCTGCGATGTTGCACCAGAAGAGGAAGAAGCTGGCCTCGTGCCTAGAGAGTGTGGGTTTGCAGCCCATCATGCCAGAGGGAGGCTATTACATGATGGCAGACATCTCCTCTGTCAGTGAGTGAAGAGCAAACACCAGCATCCATCATTGCTTATCATAAAATAATTCAAGAATCTTTTTTTTTTATAAGCGTTGTCTCATTCATATTTACCTCGACTTTCTTTTCTAACAGAGGTGGACATCAGTGACCAGAGCACTAAAGATGAACCCAATGACTTCAGATTTGTTAAGTGGCTAATTAAAGAGAAGGTAAGTAATGACTTGATTGATATTTAATTTGTTTTTTATTTAAGACGGCTAAACAGATTCCATTTAAAGCAATAACACAAGTGTTTCAGTTTGTTTTGAAGGAAAGAAGAAGTGATTGTATTAGTGTTTTCTGCAACATTTAATCTTGGCCTGTGGTGTTGTATTCAGAATATCATGCTCCTGACTTGTCTGTCTTTTCACTGTATGATTTGCCTTTTTTTCTGCAGGGTTTGGCAACAATCCCCGTTTCTGCATTCTACAGTCCAGAGCACAGCAAGGAGTTTAACAAATACATCCGATTCTGTTTTGTCAAGGTAAATTCAACCTCAGTATCTGAAATGACTCCTTCTCCTGCCTCGCTCTTTGACTCACACTCACTCTCTTTGTCTAACAGGAGGACTCTACCTTGAACGCAGCAGAGGACATTTTGAGAAAGTGGAGTCAGGAACAGTAAAATCGACCATGATGAGAAGTGTTACCCGTCCATATAGACCTCACCAGGCTAACTGGGTTGCCTCCTCTGTTGCAATGAGCCACATTCAGTGTTTCAGTGTTTCTGTGTGTGTGACTGTGCTTATGGCACAGTTCAATACTTAAAAACAACGTCCACTTTCAGTTTGTCCCATTGCTATTGTTAATACACTCAGGCTTTGACAAAAAAATCCTTTGTAAGGCTCCTGTGCAATGATTCTTCAGCAGATAACTCTGAAAGGAAAAAAAATCAATGTTATGATTATGTCTCAGTAATTTTTAAGGATTTTTTTTTTATCTTGAATGATGTCCTCTCACTGTATTTCACAATTGAACCTCATATACATGTCCTGAATCAAACTAGGAAAAGGTTTAATAAAGCTTTTAATATATGCACACGTTCACTGTCTCTGTTTGTCTTTACTCAGCTGTGTAGCTTCACTGGCTCATGCTTTTTAATAAGTGTTTACTACAGCCTGTTGGTGTCCACATAAATGATGTGAAACAGAAATAACATCAACCTAAGTGTCTTATTTCCAGGTAAATTTGAGATTTGAAGCATTGCAGCAAACTTATTACATATGAAACACAGCATTTTTAACCCATTAAACTGAGTTTCCTTTAAAATGTTCCTCCACGTAACTTCAAACATACAAAGAAAATGTTTTCTATATTGCACAACAACGTCATACATATTCTGTATCTGCTGAAATGAAGCTATCATAATGACAAACCCACCAGTGGAACCAGCATGGTGGAAGAGGAACTCACTTAGTTTGGTTCATTTTTTGGTTCACAACCTCTTTATCTTGCATTGTGGTGGGCCTGAAAACAGTCCGATCAAGATCTGTCCTTGTTCAGGGAAAGATAGACCTTGCATTTCTCACAGCAGGCATGGGTGAAGTGATTGCCTGTGTAGTGCTTGCATCTTTGTCGCAAAGAAATTGTTTGCATAGTTTTTGTAACCATGGCCTGAGTTTCCAAAGTTTCTTTCTTTGCATCACCAGGCACAGTGAGGTTGTCCTGAAAGTGAATCAGTGTCAGCAATTTCAGGAATGGCTCTTGAGACATCACATCACAAACTGCAGAGTGCTTTGTCTCCATCTTCCAATAAGCTTGTACACTGGGCATCTGTACTAACCCCATGTGCATGTACATACCCGGAATTTGCTAAATCTCTTTAGCAGTTGTGTTCACTGACTTTCCTTCTTTCTGCACACTGTACGAGTTTGTATGTCCTGCAATTTCCTGCAGCATTTCGCTGTCACAAAATCTTTGAAATACATGTATGGTGTCCAGTCAAGCCTGTCCTCATAGTCTTCCTCAACACATTCATTAAATTCAACATCTGGAGGTTTAAACTTTTTCTTCTTCCACTGATACTCTCTCCTTTTCACTTTGCCTCTTGCTGACTGCTTTGCTGCTGTGTCTTGTGTTAGTGTTGGGTCCTCGACTTCTGCACTTGTCTGGTCCATGCTTTCATCTTGTAAGTCCTCCTCATCACTACTATCTGGGTTTTCCTTGGTACACACTGCAGTAGGAGTCCATTCCTCGTCCTCTTCCTCATCATCACCTTCCTCTAACTGCTCCATGTCACTTGAACTCCCGTCCATAATCATCTTCAACACATTGTCGACACTTGACACACATTGTTTTTTTGCCATCTAAACATACACACCAAAAAACAAATGATTGTGTATTTCTTCTCTGAATTGTTCAGTTTTAGTAGAAATCAATGAACAAAAGACAATTATTAGCGAGGGAGCCATGGCAACATTCAGCTAGTTATCAATCATCATGATACAGCAGGTTGCATGTATAAAAATACAATATAGGTTAGAAATATCTCAATTTCTGCTCTAAATATACCCGATTATGTCAGTTAAACCTTTAATTAGTTTACTTAAATAAGAAAAAGACTGTATGTTGCTTTATTAAATGCACAATGCATGAAATGAAATAAAATGATAATTGACAGATTTACAAATAAATTACCTTGTATACCTGCTGTATCGATTTTGATACACACATTTTCAACGCGGTTTAACTATTCTCAATTTTAATTTCCTGAAGCCACATTGATAATTCTATTTTTTCCATTACACAGATTTCATAAAAAATATCATACCAGTTCCCTATAGGGCCGTCTGGCTTAAGCCATTTCTTTGTAATTGCTTTTCTAGCAGCTACACTCAATATTCCAAATATATATTTTGTTCTGATATTTGTAAAAGCAATTAAAATCAATTTTTGCCACAAATTTAGTCACTAATTCAGTGTCAAACATATCCTATTTATCATACCTGTTTCTGCATACAATGTTCTGCTTTAGTCCTGTGTATCTGTTTGCTCTTCTCATCCATCCCTGCCTTTAACAGGAGGCAGTCGCTCATTGATTTGAGAGAGAATACGAGCTGTTTGGGACTCCTGAGAGTTACTTCCAGCAGCTGCCTGCATTGTTGCACCAGAAAAGAAACAAGCTGGCCTCCTGCCTGGAGAGTGTGGGTTTGCAGCCCATCATGCCAGAGGGGGGCTATTTTCTGATCGTAGACATTTCCTCTGTCAGTGAGTTCTCTTATTTTCCTCCTGTAAAACTGATGAAAATTCCACACTTTTGATTTCTTTGGAGTGTGATTCAAAGGTGGGGGGAAAAAAAAACAAACAAAAGCATCTCAACCAATTTTATCTGTTATTCAGAAATCATTTTCTATTCATTGTTTGATAAGTGCTGTCTGCTATATTACCTTTTTAAACAGACTTGTGACAGGCAATACTACAATAAAAAGTACATAACAAACAAAATTTTCTTGTTTGTAGCTGCAGATAATTACACTTTAGAACATTTTGCACCACAGTGACTTAATAAACCAAGACAGCTGCAGCTTATACATTTTATATTTATTAGTAAATGACCTTTACTTTCTTTTTTGACAGAGGTGGACTTCAGTGACTCCATGAGCACTAAGGATGAACCCTTTGATTTCAGATTTGTTAAATGGCTGACTAAAGAAAAGGTAAATAGAAAATGTAGTGAAAACACTATTTAATGTCATTAAAGACATAAAAAAGACTATCAAAAGAAAAGGTGTAACTTTTGTATGATGTGTGATTCTCTCAGCTTCTTTCTTTGTAAGGTTGCTTTTTTTCTGCAGGGTTTAGCAGCAATCCCAGCCTCTGCATTCTGCAGTCCAGAGTGCAGAAAGGAGTTTGACAAATACATCCGGTTCTGTTTAGTCAAGGTGAACACAATACAATTTATTACACTGAACTGAATCTGATTTCGATGAGGCCTTCTCCTATTTCATTGTGTTGCTCTTTGGTAGTCGTTCTCAAACCTATTCTTTTTGTCTAAAGGAGGACTCCACTCTGGATGCAGCTGAGGACATCTTGAGAAAACTGTCAGTGAAACAGTTCAGAGCGTGGAGCACACACAGTCATGCAGCCTTGTCCCCACACACATACACATGAGAGTACTATAAGATGCACAAACACAGCTTTTCTTGTTTGTGAAGATTCTCAGTCATTCAGGTCTTTAGAATCTGGAACCTTATGTGCTATAATGTAGGCAACTGGACTTGCTTGAATTTCTTAAAGATGTTTCACCTCTCGTCTAAGAAGCCTCTTCAGTTCCAGTTTTGCTTCACACTGTACTGGTGAAAACACCGAATGACTGTAAAATGACTGTGTAATAAAACTGTACATTAAATGTATTTTTCATGTATCCAAGTATCCAAAACTTCGAATAAACCTTTAATAAATTTTCATCTTCAGTTAATAAGTATTACTCTTCTCTGTGTCATAGCCCTGTGGCATGGTGTGTGTTATAAGTAGATGTGAATGGTGCTGTCTTTTGGTGTCCATCCAAACAGTGGAAACCTCAAAAGAATACATTTACAGACAATAAATGTCTCACTCCTTAAAAAAAATTGATGAAAATAAATAAATCCCGTTATACCAACCATATAAAAAAAAGTCAATGCCCATTAGTTATTTTTATACTTTTGGCAGTCACGAATATACACGCTCAAACTATCGTCCTCTAGTGGAAGTTTAAGTTTCCTACATTTTCGTGTACTAAAAATAATTCTAAGATCCTAAATGAAGTAAAGAGAGAGGAAAACTAAAATGTATATACCAATTCTTCTATGAAGTTCCAACTTGTATGTTTATAAATTCGCTAAAGTTTATTTTGCGTCTCGTAAAACTTTCACATTTTCCAGCCTATGGCCAGAACCACCAGACTTTTATTTTGAAACGCTAATACCGACCCGGAAGTAAATAAACTTCACGTGTTGGTGCGTGTTAAAATGTCCACCGGGCGTTGCAGTGAAAAGACCCAAAATTGTGCCCTCTCAGGTACTGTTACAGTACTGTTTTACATCAAAATGATGCTGCACTTTTCTCTTCTCATCACATATAATGTGTTTGTGGATGTTTACAGGCGGAAGAGAGGGTGGACTGGAAGAAGAGGAAAACAGAAAGTGAGTAAACAGCTAGCTACATTTAGCTAAACAGCTACATCAGTTTGGTTTGACACACAAGTTACAGTTCGCTCTTTCTTTCGCCTTTGCGCTCAGGTAAAGTGTCTTTGTTCGAGAATAAATGCGTGGATTTTACTTGTTTTTATTTATAACGTCATAGTAAACTAATACCACAGTGTTTCTTTTGGTGTTTTATCATGTGCGTCGCCACATTAATGTAGAATTTATAACAATTTATATATCTAACAGAGCAGTTTCATATAGTTGTTGCCACTTTAGCTCCAGCACTGCACTCTGAAGACTCTGGTGTCAAATTTGGACTTGTAATTGTGAAATTTAGGTTTAAATAGTCAAAGTCAAGTTTATTTATTTATTGACAGCCTGAAATCTCAAATTTGTAAGTATATATGTATATCTGTTACACAAAACCATATATATTATTACATCATGTATATAAATCTTTTCTTTTTTCCCTATGTCTGTTCTGGGTACTTTAACCTCCACAGGCCTCTCCAGATCCTTTTAGAGCTGTAACTCATGACTATAACCTTTAGCAACTAATCTGACAGTTATTTTCTTCACTTACTGACTAATGGTTTGGTTTGTAAACTATCAAGAGTATATTGAAAAATGTCAGTCATAATTTGGATGTCTTTAAATGTCTCGTCTGTTTTCCCCCAACACACAGACCAATACTAAGAGATGCTTAGTGTATTATCACACAAGACAAAATAAGCTAAAGCAGCAAATCCTCATACTGGTGAATGCTGGTTAATTTTTACTTATAAAATAAACTCAATGATTATCAAAAAATGCAGATAACTCTGCTGTCAGTTAACTAATAAATTGTTTCAGCTCTAATTTCATTAGACTCGAGGATTAAAAATCATGCTTTGGGTTGTCCTGCTAATAAACTCCGATGGAGTCACATGTAGAATTTGCCTTATTTAAAGGGTCGCAAGCTGGAAATATTTCGATTTGAATATTTCCAGTCTGTCTTACCTATACCTAATTATCTTATTAATGTCAATGAATGTTCTTTAATAACAGTAAAAGAGTCCAAGAAGAAAAGGAAAGAGGCCAAGCTGATCAAAGAGTTGGAAAAGCAAAAACAGCAAGATGCTGCCGACAAAGCGCAACATGAACAAAACCAAAACAGTAAAGGTAACCTTATTGTCACGTCACTGGTTGTCATTATATTTGTTAATGGAGTGCTGTAACGTGTGATCTGCACATGTATCTATTAGGTCGAGCCTACACAGTGAGTGTGGCTCTGCCAGGTTCTGTCCTGGATAACGCTCAGTCCACTGAACTTCGTACATACCTGGCTGGACAGATCGCCCGAGCTTGTGTCGTGTTCTGTGTCGATGAGATCGTTGTGTTCGATGAACAAGGGGAAGATGTCAAGTAAGTTCATTTAAGTGGTACACCTCTTTGGTAAATGTTCCCCTAAAGCAGCAGAAAGCTTATAGAAAAGATTTTTTTATTTGTCCCACAGGAGCGTTGAAGGAGAATTTAAAGGTGTAGGGAAGAAAGGACATGCTTGCATTCAGCTTGCAAGAATACTTCAGTACCTGGAATGTCCACAGTAAGTAGGGTTATATTATTATCATCACATCACCATATCAGCCCATTTTATTAGACTGTGATTGCAGCTTTTCTTCTCCACCAGGTATCTGCGCAAGTGGTTTTTCCCAAAGCATCAAGATTTACAGTATGCAGGTAATAGTTCAAATTTCCTTTTCATATGTTCATTTATAGCCAGGGTTTTTAGCCTCTGTCAGTGTGCCCCATGCCCCAGTTCAGCACTTCCTGTTTGCAGTGTATCCACAGATGTACAGACAAGCTACTGGGTTACTCTGATAATGGAAAAAAAACTGTAATGATTGTCAGGCCAGTTGATAGTTATAAGGGGCATATGTTTTCCATCATTTCTAAGCTGAATCATTGACGTTTATTAGCAATGGATCTTAATATGATGTGCCTGTGTGCCATGTCTGATTGTCTAGATTTGACTGAGTCATGACTCTGAGAAGGAGTACAGTGTTTGACACGAAATACTGCAGTCAGGCTCCAAGGACTTTAAAGAACCTTGTTTGCTTGTGTTTGAACTATATTTTGCGGCTTTTCTGACAAAATCTGTATACATTTAGACATCTTGATGCTGCTGGAGTAACTTACTGTGGTTGTTTTGGGCAGAAAGTAACACCCACAGGACATTACAAGAGTCAAGACTACTGTTTCTGCAGTGAAACCACATGGAAATGCAATGGGTTCAATTTGATTATTATCTGAACACTATGTGTAGGTAGAGAAATTGTATAAAATAAAGTGCAATGGGCATCAAAATGAAGACAAGTTTTCACAAGTTTTTTTTTTTTTTTTTTTTTTACCAGGTTTGCTCAACCCTTTAGACAGTCCTCACCACATGAGGATAGATGATGAATCAGATTACCGGGAAGGAATAGTCCTCGACAGGCCGATCAAACAAGGAAAAGGCTCGTTGGTCAACTGTGGAATGAGAAAAGTGAGCATGTCATCATGGAGGTCACTCTCATCAACTGATGTGAACACTATGATTAAAGTTATTGGCTGTTACAATGCTGCAATTAATGATTAATCTACCTGCCATTCTCTAGCTTAATCAGTAAAAAAAGTCAAAAAACAGTGAAAATCCTCATGAAATGTCCTAAAATATCTTGTATTGTCCAACCAACAGTCCAAAACCCAAATATATGCAGTTTACCACCAAAGAAGACAAAGCAAATCAGAAAATATTCGCAATTGCTGAAACCAGCAATTTTTGCCAGTTGTGCTTAAACATAATCCAAATTTAACAGTCAAAGTTCTTGTGTGTTTATTATTCTGTTGATCATCTATTTGTTTAAGCTCTAACAGAATGAACTCCGTCCCATCTCCTCCCTTAGGATGTTCGGATTGATAAACAGCTGCAGTCTGGACTTCGAGTCACAGTGAAGCTTAATAAGACACAGAATCAAGGTATTGTTGTCCATCTGATTGACATTTCTAATGTTTATGTTTTCTCTGAGAAAAGTTCTAATTGTGTCTCTGCAAATCAGCTCAGTGTGTGTGTGTGTCTGTGTATCTGTCATCCTCAGAGAGCAAACTATGTAAAGGTGTGGTGGTGGCTCCTCACCTGCCCAGGACTGAAGGAGGGCTCTACTGGGGTTACACTGTCCGCCTGGCATCTTGTCTCAGTATGTTTCCTATGCTTGTTATATTATCAGACATATACTCCACATTAATTTGCAGCAGATTGTAGGAATTTACGGTCGAATAACACCTTTTTTTTCATCCACAAAACCTATTAAGTTGTGTATTCAGTGTGAGGCTCAGCCCTCCTGTGATCGCTTTATCCTTATTGCTGTCATTGTTAATGCAGGCGCAGTTTTCACAGAAAGTCCACATGAAGAAGGATACGATCTGACGATTGGTACATCAGAGAGAGGCAGAAACATTGACCAAACAACACTCTCTCCATTCAAGTAGGTTCAGAGCTAATAAGAGTCAGAACTTTTTAATTTAGCCATGCTAGTAGTATGGCAGTGTTGGTCTGTTGGTCCGTTCTGACTGAAATATCTCAACAAATATTGGTTTGTTGATCTCTTTGATTTTTCTCTTGCACCATCATCATGCCAAAATATTCGTATCATACAATACTTTGTTTTTTGCAAGTGAATCAAAAAGTGTACTAAGAGTATGGAACGTATGGCCCCGTTGTTAATTTATGGAGTCTTCAAGGTCCCAAAAATTTACATGTATTTTTTTTATCTTATGCACACATTATTTGTGCGACAAAATAAATTAAAAAAAAATCAAAACAGAAGGGGCTTTCTTGTTAGTTTAGTTGCTGGGAGCTTTATCATTCTTGTAAATGTATATAAATCCCAGCAGCTTTGCACAACTCAAATCTGAGTAAATCTAATTACAGGAGACACTGGCGAGCGTGTTTGTATGTATTTTAGGTGTGTGTGTTTTATTTTTTTTAACCTGTCTAGTATGTTGTGTGTATGTCGCTTTATTATTTTTTATATGGACCTACTTCTGCATCTGAAAATAAAGATAGATTGATTAATCAGGAACATAACTGAAAATGCCTGTGAGGGTATGAAGGGCCTTCAGTTTATAACAGTTCATCATGTGTTTTGCATTTTTTAACTACAGCCATGAAAAACTAGTGACCATCTTGTGATGGGATCACACCAGCCACGATACAGCAATCGGCTTTTTCGAAAGAATGTGGGCCAGGAGTGTGTTTGTGAGTGAGTGTTTTATGTGTACGTGTGTTTGTGTTTGTGTATGGCCCCTTCCCTATTTCCTACCCCCTCTACTTCCAGTGCCCTTACTTGGACCACACCCATCTTCAAACTTGGCCTTCACCTGTAAAGCTTCATGATGCTATTGCAGTGACAAACTCTTTCCATAGACAGACAGATATATAAACACCTGGTAAAGAATTCTTAGCTGCTTTTGTGGTAGTTCCGCTACAATTGGTATTTCCAGGACCACATTTTGTCATGATGAGACACACAGTAAGACTAAAAAGGTGAAAACAGCATCAGCCACACTGTTACTGCAGGGTTAGCGGGTTAGCTTGCAAAGTAGGTGGGCTATGCTAACAAGTAAGCTTAGCAGTAGGTTAAAATATTGTTCATTAACAAATATAAAGATAATGTCACTTTGCAGTTTCAAAGACCAGTTTTTTACTGGTTTAAGTTCTTTGTAGGCTATAAAAAGGTATTTGCAACTGTAAAAATATATTATTCACAGTCTTTGTTAGTGAGCAATAATGTAGCCTATTGGCAAGCTTACTTGTTAGCATAGCCTACCTACTTAGCAAGCTAACTTGCCATGTTGATCCAGGAGCATGTCCTACTTGGCAAAATCACGTTATACCTGCTAGATATTTGCATTTTAGCAAAGTCATCTTGAGCATGTTAGCAAGCTGGTATTTGCATTTAGCTCAAAGCACCACAATGCCTATGTAAAACCTCACAGAGCGGTTCGCAAAGCTGCAGACACAGAGTCTTGTGTTTCACGTCGGAATTATGTAAACCGGACTGTCTTCCATGTTTTAGGCATGTCTTGGTCGTTTTTGGAGGTCTTCAGGGGCTGGAGGCCAGTGTAGATGCTGACCAAAACCTGGATGTGACTGACCCCAGTGTTTTATTTGACCTTTACCTCAACACATGCCCCTGGTCAGGGCAGCAGGACCATTCGCACAGAGGTAAGGCTTTACTGTGGGACATTTTTAAATCACTAAACTTTGTGACTAGATAAATGTACACTCTTTGTTTTAGTGATTGCCTAACAGTCTGTGAGCAATTTGGATTAAATCTAATTGTTGTGCTCACTGATGTGAAGCAGCGTGGTAATTTAGTTTTTTTCTCTCATCAGGAGGCCATCCTGGTTTCCATGGCAGGGCTGAGACAGAAGATCACAGCTGCCTTTTCAGATGTTCCCAATGGTTCATTAAAGAATTAGCGATGAGACTAAGCAGACATGCTGGCAGACATTTTGTCATCAAACTGGTTCCATCACTGAGATGTTCTTCTTTCATTATTAGATCTTTAGCTCATCACAGTCATCATGACATCAGTGCATTGTGTGCAGTCAGTGCTACATACTTAATGGTTTTCCTTTTGTTATTTGGTCTTCATTCTGTATGTGTGTTTGTAAATGGCTCAATAAATTGTACATATTTAAATACAAACGCTACCCACAGGGTTGAACTGACTCATATTGTATTCTTCAAAGCATATATGTTTTTTTGATAAACAGTACAGAACTTCTCATGAAAAAACAACGTTGAGATCGACACAACATGGACAAACAAATGGCACTGAATATTTTCATCAATAAACATCAGAGTCGGCTTCAGGTTTCTGAGCCAGTAGGTCAAACACATGCCTGCGTTAAGAGAAAGTGGCCCCTCTGTGTTTAATGCAAGACTACAGGCCTCTACAGCTCTCAGATTGTGTTGCGGGTGCAATCACTTTCCTGTTGCCATGCATGCTGCATGCATCTGCCCCTTTTGTATTAGCATTTCATTTTCCCTCATTCACACAAGAAAGCCAGGAACAGATTTCATTTTAATATCAGGTTTGCAGTTTTTTTCTGGGTTAGTTGTGGGCTTGATATACACTTACTTTCCAGATTATTAGGTACACCAAGCAAGAGGTTATGAAGTCTGATAAAACAGTCCTGCGATAAATATTCCTTTATGACGGTTATAATGTTTAGTTTTAGATATAACTGTTTTAGGGGTATGGCGATGTGACTTTTTGGTTAGTTTGGAGCCTGTAGTTTGAGGTGCTGTTGAAGTGTATTTAGTTGTACGCACAGGTGTTTCTAATACTTAGTCCAGTCTCACTGATATTTTGTAAGTTGGGTGGTGGTGAAATTTTAGGTTGATGGCTCTTCTAAAATTGAGCATCACATAAAATTCAGTAATGTTACTATTTCAGGGTAATACCTTGATAAATTTAGCAGGCAATTTAATACTGGTAAGGTGGCACAACAGTCGATTTATGTATTTCCCTCATCCATTTTTGGTAATCGGTTTCAAAGTAGTAAATGATACTAGCTTTTCTGATCACAACTAATCAAGCGCATTGCGTACGTCTCCTGAAGATTAATATTCTGACAAAATGTTTACAGTTACTTGCAAAAGGCAACATAGTTTACAAAACTGCACCTTTCTCTGCTTCACGGTTAGTTTTAAAATTGCAACTTCACTTTTAATTGAATCGTGCAGTCCTTAGAGCAACATACTAATACATAACACGACCATGATGCATTCTGTGACTATTTAAACTAAAGCTGCATGCGCTGGTATGCCACTGAGGTAAAAAGGTTTAAGTTCATGAGGCAACAGTTTTATGTGTAAAGTCTAAACTTTTAAATCAACATCTAGTGCAGCAAGAATGATACAATGAAGTAGTATTATCTTTAAATGGATGGTATAAATAATATTACTCTGTGTAATGTGGCAATAGGTATCTCTAGAATACATTTGGTGCCACATGATTTCCGCAATCTGAATGTGTCCTATTATTGCAAAAAGAATAACTGACACGCAAACAGTTGTGTAATTAGTTAGAGTTGAATTACATAAAGGTATCTGTAGCACCAAGTATAGTATGCTGGCAGTCGTGTTTACTCATGAGTCGGATATTTCCTGATTTAAATCCCATTTTTGCTCATTTTAAGACTTATTTTGTTGTTTTTAAATCAAAATATATGTAGAAATGTTTATATTATTCAAGCCTAAAGAATGAAAAAGTATGGTTTTGATATCGTCTCCGAAACGTACTCTACTTACTGTACCCAGCCACGTTGCTCTTATACTGCATTGGAGGGCTCCAATGTACATACATATTGAATTAGTGGTGAGCTGAATCTCGCTGCAATTACTGTTGAGTATAATCTGTATGATGGACACTAATGTAAAGCTGATAGAATATAGTGTTCTGTCGGCCACACCTAGTAGAATGCCTGCTGATGTAATCCCCCTCAACATGGGAACAAAAGTGCATTTTCAATACATAACAAAAATATTATAAACATGTAAAAATTCATCTTTAAATTCATTTTCTTTTCTATTTACAAAAAAGATCTGTCAGACGGCCACCACATGTCGATGTGGAATATACACAATATAGTATTTCCTCTCTAAGCCGAAACCCTTTTTATCCTTGCGGCATTTCCTGGAAATAGCGGTTATTCGTCATGGGGCTTCTTGATGGCTCATTGGGTTCGTCGTCCCATCGTGCTCAATCAGGCCTCTGTGAGTGCAGAGAGATCTCTTTGTGGTTTTCACAAAAGTCTTTTCACCAGTTGGGGTGAGTGAAAGTGATGTTGTACTGCTTTGCCCAGCGTGAAAACACTTGTTTCTCTGTGATAAAGCGATGGTGGTTCCCTCTTCGGCCGCCTTCGTTCTGTAGGTATGTCACACATTCCTCAGGCCCCCTGGGCTTGTAGTAGTGGTAGGGCATCTTCTTAGATCCAGGTTTGGATTTTCTAGAAAAACACAGGTTTTAATATTGTTCATTAGTTTAACAACCAGTTAATCTGTGATTTGTAGTAATGAGGCAAATAATATATTTTTGGTTTATTAAAGACTACATAGAAGGGATGAGCTAGTACACCATTATCTCTATCTCTTCGATTAAATTATCAGTATCCATATCCGCACTTGGAATGGCCAGGGTTTAATCTGTAAATAGGGTAGGACTTAAACTGAAGTGGGAGGGCCTAACTGAAGGATGTTATTCTAAGGGCACTGACACACCTAGCCAACTGTCGGCTGTCGGTCAATGTCGGGCCATCAGTAAACACTGTTATTTTTTAGCCATTAAGCTCTTTAGCAAAAACAGTTCAGAATTGTTTGTATTATTGTTTTCTAGCACATGCTAAATATCCATCGTTCTTTCAACATCAGGTTTTGTTGTTGTGTGTGCCAATGTGTCCCTGTTTCTCTTCCAGCTTCCCTTCTTTAAAAGATGATTACAGACTACTGAAGCCTGCTGGTATGGAGAGTCATTTCCTCTCAGGAAGGTGCAGATCAACATGTTAGTTTGCGGTTGGCTGTAGTCTTTGTGAGACAAAGGCGACGTGAGGCAACGAAACAGTTGGCCCTCGTATCCACTAATCCTCTGATGTCAGTTTGGAGAATGACAGTGTGACCATGAAGGATTGTTGATTGCTGGATTATGATTGTTGTTGTAGTGGAGCAGAGGATTCAGGAGCTGGAAACTGCTGAGTTGTACTCCAGTACTTAAAATCATCAAGAGTGGGTTTGATTATTTTTTTACCTTTTTGCTCATCTGATGTCTGACCCTGGATCACTCATGGAAATGCTAAATAATGTGGTAACTCTTTGGAACGTTCACGCTAGTCAAAGGCTCTCCTCAAATCTGTCTTTACTCATTCAACTCACACTCATACAATAAACTCTGGTACGCCATCCCCATTCCCTTCTCCACTCATTGTTAACCCCTGAGACAGACTGAAACCCCCTACACACACACCTACACAGACACCCACATTTTTATTACGGACATGGAGAAAAAGGACTCCTATTAAGACTTTTGGGACATAGTTTTTTTTTGTTTTATTATGTTTTCTTAAAAATGAAATGGCTTAAGTTTGTTAAAAATGTTGCGTTTAATGGGTTTCTGGTGTCCTCATTAATGAAAAGAAAGTATGAAATAATAACTTCTTTGAAACTGCTATTTGACTTGATTATTTGTTATTTTGTAGCATGGGGCAGATAAGGCCTAGGCTGCTCCCCTGAACCCTCATTGGCTGGCTTAATTGCTTGTCTGGTGCCCAACTAATTTAATTAATCGCAATTAATCATTGCAATAGCAAATTTTGTTCTTTTAGGCTTAAGTTACGCTACAACACATTTTACTTGAATGATCGTGCTTGTTAAAAGTACATTATCCATACTGAATACTCATTTAGTATTTAGCCCAGCCCTTCCACATAGATTGATTAGTGCCATCATTATACTCACCCACAGTGATTTGGTGGAACCATCCCATATACTTTGATATTATCACATATCTCAATGGCTATGACCATGGTGAACCAGCCTGTGCTCAACCACGAGTGAGATTTTTGCCTGAAATGGAAAAAAAGGATTTTTGAAAGTGACATTTACCCAACGTAGGGCCGATACACAATAAAATGTGATTCACTACCACCCTAAATCCTCACCTATCTCGTCCCGTCTCCCTGTGAAACAGGCTGTCAAATTTGCGCATCTTGTTGGCTGTGATACTGAAGCAGGACAAGTTGCTGTAGGTCATGCTGATTCTCTGGATCAATCTGTACAACGTTCCTTTGGCCTCCTTCCCAATTTTGTTTGGGGGTCCCCAGAAGATGATCACTGGGTTGCTGTCTGGCCTCTGTAGGAACTCATTAGGCCTCCGGACCACCCTGAACACACTGGAGTGCGCTATGACCCTTAGAGAGGTCTTGTTCCCTACGTCAGTCTCATACCCCAGCGTGGGGGCGTCGTTCATACGAATCACGCACTCCGTATTGTCGATCTCTTTTCCGGCACGAGTACCCAGGACATGGCTTGAGCTTGTTACCAGCGCACAGTTATGACACTGTAGGTTCATACTCTGAAATGAGAAGAAATAAGGGTGGGGAAAAAGTCCATTATTACAGAGTAAGTGAGGCTGAGTAGTTCAACCACCCTCATTGTGTATTAATTTTCTAAAAAGCAACACTTTGACGTGATGGTTACATTGCTGAATTAAAAAATTAACAGAGCTTGCAAAGAACAATTCGCCCTGATCTTAAAGTAGTCAACATTTCTTGGACTAGTGTGCAATGTTTCCATGGCTAGTTTTAGCGTCTTTTAAATGTGTGTAGTTTCCTCATTAGTAGCTGTTAGCCGCGCTGGCAGTGCGGCTCTAGAAATGGCAGTGTCTGTTAATCGGTCCACCATTTTGGTTCAGACTGAAATATCAACTACAGGATGTATTAAGGTGAAATTTTGTACAAAAATTCATGATCCCCGCAGGATGAATCATACTGACTAATGATCTCTTGACTCTCCCTCTGGTGTCAACACAAACTTGACATTTTAGTTTTTTAGTGCTGTGTCCTCTCAACTATTGGATGAGATTGCCATGAAATTTTTGTACCAATATTCATGGTCTCCAGTGAATGACCCCTAATGTCTTTGTTGATAAACTGAGTTTTCATCTTGTGCCACCAGCAGGTAAATTTTTTTTTTTACTTATCTGCTAAGATATCTCTATATGAGCTGGATGCATTGCCCTAAATTTTGGTACAGACAACCATGGTTCCCAGATGATTAATCCTACTGGTGACCCCCTGACTTTTCTGTTAGCACCACCTTGGGGTTGACATATTTGATTTTAGTAACGTGTCGTGTCAACTATTGGCTAGATTGCCATGAAATGTGGTTTACACACTCATGTTCCCCTCAGGGTGAACTGTAATAACTTCCCTCCCACGTTAACACTATCTTGGCTGTGTGCTCTTGAGTTAAATTAAGAGAGCCTGCAAACAATATCATGCTAGCGGAAACAAGATCACACGAGTGAAGAAGTTTACAAGCAGTTAGGGCACATCAGCTCAGCATAATGATGGAGACAAGAAGATACTGCAGAAACGGGCAGAAAAAAAAAAAAAAAAGACACCACTGAGAAACAGAACAGGAAAGTGTTATCTGGGTCATCTGCAGAGAAAGCTCAGAAAACCGTTCACTTACAGTCTCACATTGTTTGCTTTCCATTGACTCATCTCTTACAGTGTGTTCTTCATTTAAAAAAAATGGTCTGAAAATGTACTCCGAGGCTGCAGCTGCTTACTGATGTGATGTGAGGTCCATGCTTATTGCTTTTCCCTGATAACAATAACTATACATTTAGTTTCTCGTGGTGTACCTCTTCCTTTTGGTATCTTTTAGTACACAGTATCGTGCGCACTTCACTGACATCCTATTACATTTAGAGAACTTAAATTAACATACACATTAGCTCAGTGCAGCTATAACATTTGCATCTTCCATTGACAGTTATACAAATAAATAAAAATAACATGCAAACTAGTCCGTCCTTAAGAGACAGGAACACATCGTCTCACTCACAATTATGTACAGTATTTTCCCCATCATCAAAACCTGATTCTCTGCTTGTGCTCAAGCTACTTAATACCTTGTTCCCGTGAAAAGGCACATAGCCGTCTCGCCCAGACCACTTCTTCAGATCTGTTGCCTTGACAGCATAATTTGTAGCCACATGGAAGGGAGCATAAACAGCATCATTGACGTTGTTGGAGCCATACAGGATGAGGAGTGTCATCAGGACGATGATGGCCGCAAAGATCACCAGCCTGTGGCTCTGCTGTCCCTGCAGTGTAAACAACAGGGATGAACTAAGCACATTTACATTTTGTGCCACTTTATACTCCAGCTCCACTAAATTCCAGAGGAAATTACTGTACCTTTTACTCCACAACCTTGTTAGAAAATAGCTGTATTCACTGTATACATCTAGAGTTTACATGCAAAACCTGTAAAAAGCTTATAAAATATGATGCATTTTTGTAGTTTAATCTACCAAACACTAGCTTTTATAAAAATTAAAACTTTTCATGCAAAAAATGGTCATGGATTCAGCTTCTTCCTTTCAGCATTTCCTTGTCACAAATGATTCATTCACTCATTAGCTATGACCACTTAGCCACCCTTTTTACTGCAATGCAACCAACCACTGGTTGAACAAAATATGCAATGTGAAGAAGTTCCTTTGGGCTAATTGTGGAAGGCATTTCTCACTACTTTCTGACATTTTACAAACCAAACAACTGAGTAAATAATCAACAGATTTTGATATCATGATTATTGTCAGAGGAAATATCACCATTTCACGTTTTTCACAGGAAAAAACATGTTTACGTTACTACAGATGGAAAGAGGCCTCTTTAGTGTTTTAACAACTGTCTCACTTTTGAGTTACTGATAGAGGCAGCTCGAATCTGTGAATATCTTTCCAACTTAACCAAACTGGTTTAGTCAGTCAGCTGTTGTTCTCTTTACTGGCACTGCAAAGCAGCGCTGAATTTTTAGTGGTATGTCGTCGTGAACACACGTGCTGCAGTGCATGTATTTTTGCGTCTTCACTGCTGTTGTCTTGTGCCCTTGGTGCACACCACAGCTTGTACCCTGACTAATTTTATCCGACACATAATTGAAGTGATTGCTAAACTGAAGAGGATGAAAGCCAGAGAAAGAGAACCTGGGGAAATGTCTCAGCTTCCAGTCCCCTGACACAGTCAGTCAACTCGAGAGTTCACCGGCAGTCTCCTCTGTAATTGCTCGTCATTGGCTTTTACTTTGACAGACTGGTTATTTACTTAATAAATCATGACACATTGCTTTCCCCTACATTAATAATGCAAGCCACTTTTATTAATAAAGTGTTGGTGTCTGCGAGCTCTGCCCCTTGGTATCAGATCGAAGGCAGATTTTGTGGCATTGCCCAGCCCTACTGACATCAACGTATGAGTACAAATAATCTTATAATACTTTATATGCCAGTAAAAGTATATTTTCCTGATCATATTTGAGTAACATTTTGAATGCAGGATTAGTGTTTTTACAGTTTGATATTGTACTTTCACTTCAGTAAAGGATCGGGATACTTCCTCCAACACTTGCTAATAGTAATGAAAATAATAATATCGGCATGGATGTAATGCTCTAATACTGTACTAACACTTATTATGATAACAATGACGATAAAGGATAAGAGGTCTGAGTGCCACACCCTCTGTTTGGTCTTTTCTTACCTTATTGCCAGTGAGCTTGAGCCCCATGCTGTCTGATCAGGCTGTGTACCAACACACTGGCTGTGACTGTCTGTCATCATATCTGCCCGGAAGAGACAAATATGGTTCAGACTGATACCGATATATGCAAAAATGTTATGGCAAGGTTGGTATCAAATTTGATATTCAAACGTGAGTTAATGTTTTTACACGTCAGTAGCTGTTACAGCGACGTTTTAACAAAACGGACAGTGTTTACAGTTATTTCCTTAGTAATATAACGGAATGAGCTAATTGCAGTGTCACAGCCTAGCTAGTTATATTTTAGCTCGTATTTACCTCGCGCTACAAACACACGAGGCGCTTAAACGTTATTATATTTATAAACACAAAAACATGATACGCAACCGCTCTCCGGCCGTTGTTGACGTACATTGGCTGAGATATAAAAGAAAAGAAACATAAGCCCGCTGTTATGATTAAGATATTACCTAAAAAGACGTGTCAAAGTGTCATAATTGCCTCCAGTGTTAATCCAGTGTTTACCGTTTCATGGCCTTTGCGGTCTCGGTGTCTGATGTCCCTCTCATCTCTCTCGTGCCCCATCTTCCTGCACCACTCGCTGACGTCATCATCGCGTCTCTCACTGCAGCACAGTGATATGTGTGTGTGGGTTGTCCAACTTTATCAACTTCGCCTTTAAATTAGCCAGTGTGTGCTGGTGTGTGTGTGTTTTTATAAACATCCCCTAAAACTGATCCAGTTAATGCTTCATTTGCCTCTGATAATAAACATGACCTCAGTCTAATCAAGGTGTTTGGTGTGAGAGCCAGTCAGCCACAGATCCAAGAGATGCTCCATTTTGTACATTTAAATGAAAAGAGGAACATGAAACCCTTTATAACATCTTCATTTCAGAGGCCCTTAAAGGAGCAGTGTGTGGGAGTTAGTGGCATCTAGTGGTGAAGATTGCAGATTGCAACCAGTTGAAGCTTCTCCCATGTGCCAAGACTGAACTCCCAGTTAGGATTCCGTCAGTGTCCGTTGTTCAGGAGGTTTTTCACCATTATCCACAGAGGTATCTTCCTCTCCACAACAAATGGACCCGGGGCCTCATTTTTAAACATTGCATATGCGAAAAGCAAAGGTCTGAAAGAGGCGTATGCCACTTCCCACGCTAAAGTAGTGATGTATAAAGACATACTTGATGGGAGAAACTTTGACACATGCTCACGGACATTTTGGAGACGGGAAATTGGTGGCCAGATGCTGAGGTGGAAGCCTGATTGTAGAAACTGGCAAATATTTTTTTGGCACACACCATTTTTGGCTTTTGTCCGTAAATATGTTTTATAAATGAGACCCCAGGTGATTAAAACCAGTAAAAACACTGAATGTAGGAGTTTCACATTGAAAAATGTCTGTTTCTCCTGTCATGTTTGGCTTGTCGCAGACAATCCAGACGTTCAGGAGACTTTTCAGGTTATTACACAATTAAAAAACCATACTTGTTACATTACATTGTATTTCTGCCATTATATCCCCCCTAAATCCTACACACGGATGTTTAATTCACACATTATTGCAATTTTAAGGGTAATTTTAAGTACATGGCTTTCCCCTTAATTACACATTAATTTACAATTTACCAATTTAAATTGTTATTAAGGTTGAGAATTGTTTACATATGGGGGTCTGGCATATTTTCTAGTGCAAATCAATGATATCTGAGATTATTCTTATTCAGTGTTTGATAGAATTACCCTGAATTTGGGGTCTGTAAAAAAGTTGTCAGTTTTCTGTGGAATGTTCTGGATAGATTTGGTGAAAGAAAAAAAAAACATTAAAATGTTCAAAATAACTTTACAAGTACATTTTTATTTGTGCCTTAAAAGAACCTTAATTTTTTTGGTCAAGGTGCAAATACAGGAGTTCACACTAAACTTTGGGTTATTTGTATATGAAAACATTCAATATTACAGGGGTTTCTGTATTGATTAAGGGAAAATCCTTAGAATTTACAAAATTACATTACAGTCTCCACTTTGTACCTTAAAAGGTCCTTGACTTGAGGAGCAAACTCATGGGTTCACCCAAAATCAACATTTAATGGATAATTTGATGGGTTATAATATATCTGTCCGAATTAAGGCGTAAAAATATCTTTGAAATTTTTAAAATAACATCATAAATATCTTAAAAATGACCTCAATTTTTCAGACAAGGTGCAAATTTAGGGGTTGATTACAAATTTGAGGTTAATAAATTCATAAATGAATGGATTATATATGAAGGAGAGGTAAAATTACCAGAGAGCTTGACAGCCAATTTTCACTTACATTTTCAATTAACATGAATAAGGCATTGATTTAAATTAATTTCCCCCCTTTAAAAACCCCAAAATGCAAACAATTCATTAAAAGTATCTCATAAGATAATCCATCCATTTTTTAAAAGATTATTTTGTGGGCGTATGTTTGCCTTTATTAATAGGACAGCTATAGATTGACAGGACAAGTGGGAGAAAGAGGGGGGATGACATGCAGCAAAAGGCCGGGGGTCAGAAGCAAAGCCAGGCTGCAGGGTCTATATAGGGCGCACACTCTACTTGGTCAGCTGGAGGACGCCCCATACAATCCATTGATAAATGAATGAATCATATCTCTTGAAATACATTGAAAATACTGTAACTTTATCATTATCATTGGCTAAACTATTGATAATTTAAAGGTTAAAACAATTGAGGCTTTGTTTATTAAATGTGCAGACCTTAAAATGAATTTGAAAATTACAATGAAGTAAGTGTTTACAGTGTGTGAACACTGTCAAGCTCACAGTTTGCACACACCCATACCAGCCTGTGAAGAAGTCTAATCAGTGAAAACATCTGTGTGAGTGAACCAAGGGTGTGTACAGCCTTGAAGTAAATTAATGTGCAGAAACAATCCAAGTGGTTTAAAAAAGGACAGAGAGAAATACCATGTCTAAAGTCTCATGTTAAAACAAGTTCACACACACACACACACACACACACACACACACACACACACAGAGTGAAGTTTACATTGAAATTTGTACTTTGCACAGTTCACAACATAAGACAACTACCAATGGTTACCAAAAAGTCATCAATAATACTTTTTAATTCAAACAATTCCTGTCTGAAATGTAAAATTACAGTAAATACTTCGACACAGTAGTTTGCTCGGTAGTGCAAATACTATTACAGTCTTTGGAATTAGTCACAAAAGAAGCATTATGCGACTGAAAAGGCAGCACTATGTTTTTCACTGTAAACAAGCAGCAGAATATAGAAGGTAAACAATTTAAAAGTAAATGTCTGAGGACAGGTATCTAATTTTGTGTTCATGGTATTGGACCAATTACATTCAAAGTCAAAACATGACACCAAACTCTCATTCAGCTTTCTGCACATTTCTGTCAGAGGTTTAGGATGCCACACAGTGGTAGGACTGCCATCAGTGCAGCTGCTGTTTGTTCTGTCAGCACTATATAAATGTGGTGGGTCTCCAGACTCCTTCCCTCGAACACAGATAACACGCACTGACCACAATGATCTGCATGCTCTGTTTGTATCCTCTTATCATGCTCCTTGTATTTAATACTGTGTTTGGTGGCCACTGATCAGCATTAAAGCTGCGGGCTGTTTATGAGAGGACTGTGGTCTGTGGACTGTAGACATCTCTGCAGTTACATTTTAATACTGTCTTTTCTGTGACTGGTAAACACGCAGTCACATTTGCTTATGTTACTGTACTCCATCAGCACATGTTAAACCACATGAGGCACAATGCAATCCGCATGATCTCTCTTTGGGTTAAATGGCACTCAGTTCCTAATGGAAAAAATCTGGACACTGTTTACATTAACCCTTCGAAACCTGAGCAAATTGGCTTGATGTCTTTCGAAAACATGAAGAAGAAATGACCCCAAAAATATGCAAGCAAAGTATTCACTAGAGAAAATGAAAAACAAGAAAATTATCTTAAAGAAAAGAAAGTTAAAAACAAACAAACAAACAAGGAAATGAACTGGAAAAGGTGCTTAAAAATTATAATAATTCTGGTACTATAATTTTAAATATGCAATAATAATTATTAATATAATTTTCCCTTGCTTATTTCCTTTTTCCCTATTTTTTTAAAAAGAACTTTCTAAATCTGCTCATTGCTTTTTTGCCCCATGTTTTTGAAAGAAATCGCACCAATTTGCTCAGGGTTCAAAGGTTGAAATACTTGTGAAAGGCGTCTGAAAGCAGCACAAGAAAAGTGATGTTGCTCCAGGTCTCAAAGGGTTGAGGCTTACTACTACTAATACTACTACTACAGCTACTTCAAGCATTGTAACACTGTTGCAGTCAGAGCAAGTTATCGGCATAAACTGAAACAATTAGCCAATTAATCAATTAACTGATTGACACAAAATTTAGCAGCAACTTGTTATGGTTGTTGATTAATCGTTTGAGTCATTCTTTACTGCAAAAATGCCAAAAAAAAATCTCAAATGTGATTATTTGCTGGTTGTCTTCATCGCCTATGATTGTAAATTGAAAAACTTTGGGTTTTGGACTTGAGTTCTAGGAAACTGTCATGGATGTTTTTAAAATATTTTCGGACAGTTTGTAGACCAAATGATTAATTGATCGTAATCGTTAGTTGCAGCCTTGAACAATACACTCCTGTGTCATCGAGTAAAGGTGCATTTTGTAGCTGCAGCATTGGAGCATAAAATAAAACACTATGTGGAATAAAACCAAAAGTCAAGGCACAGGTATGACAAAATTAAAAAACCAGAAGCTTTGGTATAAACTGGTTTCAGTGTCTAGCTTAGTGGCTTAATGCTAGACTGATACTGTGTATGGCTGTACATAATGCAAATGTTCAGTAATACTGGGAGTGGTACTTCACCATCTGTTACCAGTTAACCACTGGTAGATGTGGATGTCTTGAGCATTCGTTTATATACATGGCTGCAGATTGTTTTATCCACAGACGAGCTGGTATCAAATGTAACTCTTTTCTACTTCAACGAACTGCTGAGTAGGTAAAAATGTAAAATGAAAACTGGAGTTCAGCAGTGACAATGCCATGTAAGGCGACACCAAAATCTTCAGCAAAACAGACCAAAAACCAGCAACAGTGAATCCCAGCGTACGCTCAACGAACATCTTCTGGGTTTAATGTCTCTTTCTTTAGAGGACCCAAGAGGGGTGTTTAAACTCCATCTTGTGCCGTGTTGCCCATTTGGCGTAGATAGCCTTCTCTGTGATGAAGCGATGACCCCCGCGTTGTGTGTGCTCGTGGACCCTGTACATCTTGCACTCATCGATTCGGTTCCTCTCGTAGTAATGGTAAGGAACAACACTGTGATTGGCTCGACTGTCAGGAGAAGTACCAGAGTTACGTAAAGATTATACTTTAAAAAAAAAAAAAAAGATGGAGCTGGAGTATAAATTATGAAATTGGGTCATGATGTAAAACGCCTCACCTGCAGTAGCTATCATCGATCATTCCGTAAACATGGATGCTGTCACACATTTCCATAGCCAGATCATTGTGAAGAATCCGTACTGAGAAACGCCCCCGTCTTCATTCTGAGTGAGAGACACCAAACATCTGCTCTTAAAAGACTATAACCAGTCATTAAAGGCACATGACATCAATCTATTACTATACAGGATATTAACTGTGATAACTAAAATGTGTGAAGTTTGTAAGTGTATTTTGTTTCATGGCTTTTATTGTGTTATTTCCTGTACACAGGAAAGTATCTTATTTTAAAGGGAGATGAAACAAATGGAAAAAGACAGTAAAGAAGTAGTGGTTAATGGTATAGTAACATTTTATAGGATTTGAAGTGTTAGTTTAGTCAGCTAACTTGGTGTGTTTTGGAGAATGCAAAGTTGATGTCAAGCCGTGTTAAATTTTTTGGACCAGAGCGCCATCTTGTGAGGTTCACGCTGTGTTACATGTGCCTGCCATGGTGGTCAAGCAATGTATTTGGACAAAGCAATTCTGATTAAAAACATAGATATATATGACATGGCAGCCCAAGGATAAATTACAGACCCTGACGCACTACCTCCTCTCACACACCTGAACATTGTAAACTGTCTCATTTTTTGACTGAGGGCATACACTTTGGTGTGACACACCTTCACGTTGTCTTTTAGCCAATTAATGTAACAGACTTGTCCAAGGGTGTTGTGATTAATTGTCGTGCCCTCTGTTTGTTCATTTACTTTTCTCTTCAGCTTTAGGCAGTGGTGGAAAAGTAACAAAAAGTACATTTACTCAAGTACTAATTTGAGGTAGTTTTACTTTACTTGAGTTATATAGACACAAATACAACTGAAAGAACTGAAGATTAAATGGCATTGGAAGAAGATTAACAGTCATTTTTCACAAATATGAGGATTTAATGCCTTTCCTTTTAATGATTTCAATAATTTTATTTTTAAGAATTTGGAATTTTGTACCACAGAGAATGTGAAAATATGTCACGCCGTGTGTGACAAGGGCGGCATCTTGTGAGGGTGCGTGGTTTATTATCTCTCTTCCCAAAGTACAATGTGTGCATTCAGTCGAAAACATGCAACAGTTAAAAGTGTTGGGGTGTGTGAGTGGAGGTAGTGCATCGGGCTCTGTGATCCAGCCATGGGCTGCCAGGTCATATGGATCTATGATGTTGATCAGTATTAGTTTCTCCATGTATCATTGCTTGACCATTTTCTATAGGGAAAGTGAGGTTGACGTCACTCTGTTAATTTTCTAAATGGGGACACCAACTTGTGAGGATCGCGCTGTGTTACCTCTGCCTGCTTAAGACTGGGTTACAAACCCTGATGCACTATCTCCACTCACATACCAGGACGCTGGAATCTTGTTTTTAAACCGAGTGCATACACTTTGGTAAAGGAGATAACAAAGTGTGTACCTCACAATATGGCATGTGCCCCTGTTCTGCACAGTATGACCTTCATCTTTATTGATTGATTAGAACAAGTATTGTGAAGGTATCACTTTGGGCTCTGGATAATTGTGACAGCATTGCTAACTACTGTGTGATTTTTACTTTTCTAATTATTAAAAAAAAAAAATCGATTGATTGATTGAGAAGATAATCAGTGGATTAATCCATAATGAAAATTATCAATTTGCAGCCCAAAATAATAATTCAAAATGAGCTCCACCTCAACCAAATACAGCAGTAAAATCCAGATCTTAACATTAATACATGAATAATACTAATATACTGATAGAAAACTCTATACACAAGGGGCCATGGCTGCATGAAGTTCTTTTACTGTCAATACTTTAGCACATCTTCCTGCGTGTATTTACATGCTTTTACTTGAGAAACATTTTTAATGACAAGATCGTACTTTTTTTGTACCTTTATATTTTTACAGTATTGTATTAGTACTTTTACTAGATTCAAGGATCTGAATACCTCCTCCACAACTTGCTCTTACTTAGTAAATGCACAGAAAACAAACAGGGCATCATTCAAGACTTTCATTTATTGAACTGAGAAGTTGAAGTGATACTGCACCTGTTTTTTCCAGTTTCAGTCTGAAACACACCGTCACAGTACTGAATCTTCTCTCTGGTCACAGCGTAGATTCTGACGTTTGGATACTTCTCTGCTATTTTCAGGAGCGCATTGAAGGTACGTCCTTTCCCGTCTTGCCTCATGTTCCTCTCAGGACCCCAGAACACATACGTGGTGCCCGCTGATTGGTGGAAATAGTAGCGCTCATTTTTTACCAACAGGGGAACGCTGGTGTGAGACACAACCCGAACAGTGGTGCGGCTCCCTACGTCCTTCTCATACCCCTGCGTGGGTGCATTGTTCATCCGGATCACACATCTGATCTTGTCTATCTCCTCTCCGATGCCTGCTCCGAGCATCTGCCCAGAGCTGGAGACCAAGGCACACTGGTTGCAGTGCATGTGCAGGAACTGTTGAAAAAGAGAACAGGATACAGATGTTGTTTTAGATTTCATGCACACAGTCAGTTGGATTATATACAGGTGGTGGTGTCATGTGAAAGCTTTGTCAGCTGATTCTATGTGACAATATCAACACTGAGAAAAGTAATCTCTTCTGATCAAAGTCCTATTATTTCCAAGCAAAAGCCACAAAGTATACTGAGGCAAAACTAAAGTCATCACCAGAGATCCAGTTGAAGATTATGGCTTTAATAATTACAAATTAACTACAGATAAATCACCAGCTAATTTAATTACAAAATGCCAAACATTCCCAGTTTCCAGCTTTTCAGTTGGGAGCATGTGCTGCTTGTCCTAACTGACAGTAAACTGATTATCTTTTAGGTTTGGGCCACTCATAGAACAAAAGATGTCGCTTTTAACTTTAGGTAATTGGAACAGGCATTTTCATAATTTCCTAACATTTCACAGACCAAAATTATAATCAGTTAATTAATGAATATAATTGTCAGATTCAATAATAATGAATGTAAGTCTTATTCTCAGCCCTGTTCCTCATCAGTATCTGCCTGCATGGCAACACTCCACAGCATATCAAGACCACTAATTCTGGACAAGATATGACACTAAAACATAATTTTATATGTAAAACATGAAGGATTCAAAATCATTTCCATGCTCACGTTATCTAATGAACTGTGATTAGACTGCAAACCTCTGAAAGGAGCTGTGTTGTGTATAATCCCAGCCCTGCCTCTCACCTGGTCTGTCCTGCCGGGGCTGATCCTCATGTATCCCCTGAGCCCATTGCTTTGGACGGCTGGAGACGTATCGTCCCGTATGATCACACATCCTAACCAGAACACCAGAGGAAGGCTCAGGCTGAGCAGGCAGAGCCAGCGCAGCATCTGGATCCACCCGGAGACACAGTGAACACAGTGGACATCCATCACATACAGCACGTGTTACATTGAATAACAAGAATCACATTTTACGACCGAGTATGTTTACATATTACAAGTGTGAATAATTCTCTGTGAGTGTACATATACAAAGGATATGAGGAGCTCGTTCTTACCTGATATGTCATGTCAAGGTCTTGGGGAAAGCCCTGCTCCAGGGAGCACGACGGAATTCATTTCCCCAGCCGTTTAACTTGAGGCAAAGGCGGGTACAGAGACAAGCCCAGCCGCGGACTAATCATGATCGATAGGATTCATATTTACAGATTTTAATGGCTGCTCTCAGTCAGTTCTCAAATCCAGGATCTTCTTCTTTTCGGTGTAACCTTCATCGCCTGGCAGCGTCACTAGTCTCGTCTAAACGACGGTACGTTTATTATAACTATTAACTTGTTTACTGTTATCTCACCTGACACAGTAACCGACTAACGATTTCTGGGCCCTGCCTTATCGATCCGCACGGTGTTCCGCTATCCAGAACACCACTTCCGGTCCGACTTTATATGAGCATATAATACATAAAATTAATCAGGCGGGAAAAAACTAATATATCGGACATTTATTTAAGTTAATGGCCTTAAATATTATTGTGCAAGTAGTACAATTTGATTTAAGAACGGCTACATAAGAGATATAGTTTAACGCACTTATCGTATGTAGCTTTCGTGCTTTTATTTCGAAAGGTAGATGCCAAAACCGGAAACAGTCTTTTCCTGTGGCAACTGTAATGCCGCCTTCACGTCCCACTCGTAAATTTCAAGTGTCGCGCAGAAATTTCTGTACTAAAACGCCACCAAGCTGTATAAAAATCGTTAATTACCATAATTTACGAAGGCAGTGGACGAGTGTCTTTGCTTGCTTCAAAAAGCGTTATTATAAAGGCGAGTCAATAACACTGTAATACCAAGCATCCACTGTATCAGGACATAATGTTATATTTAATATATTATATAAACATTACAGCTGCCTCAGAATCGCTAGCCAAGTTAAAATGGCTCCCTTTTAAATACTAGACGTCAATTTCACTGAATTCATTTTTTAATAGATCGACTTTAATTACCCTTACTGTCTAAAAGAATTTGTTGTTCCATGTACGTCAAATTATTTACTTAGAAGCTCTGGTCAGATCCTCGTTATTATGTCCCTTTTGTGTAAAGAAGTTGGGGAAAAAAACTTTTATATTTCGAGCTTGTTCTGATTGAAATAAGTTACCTTTAAATATCTGTTTTTTGTAATCATTTCACTTTTTAAAAATGTTCTGTATTCTTATCTTAATACAGATTGCCAATGTTTTCAGTAATGCCATGCTGTGTCTCTTTTTATAGACTGATCATTTTGATTGCTTTTCATTGCTATGTCGTGTAACACGTCTTGTACTGCTGTTTCTATTTATCCTTTAATTGTTTGTTTTGCCACCCCTTCGAAAACGAGATGATGCATCTCAAGGAGTTTATTCCAATATGATAAATTTCTATAATAAAAGTTAGAATTCTGTCACAATGTGTGCTCCGTTATTTAAGTTTCTTGCTTATGATGTGCATATATTTTTGTATAATTTCTACTTTATTTAAAAACTGGTTTGATTTGTTTTATATTACATTCATATATCTTTATTTTAATTACTTTTTTCATAGACGCACTACTGCAAACTTTCTGACACCTTTACCTTCTGATGTTTGTCCATTCAGGGATGACGCTTTTTGATCTACGACCTGATTGGATCGTTAAATTATTTGCTCCCTCCCACCTTCTATCCGATTGGTCAAGAAAACAAGAACGCCTCCGTGCTCCTCTCTCTATTGGCTGATGGTTGCGTCAGTATTGCTGCGTTTCCAAATCACCGCCCCCGAGCAAAAAGCTAGTGTGCGGCTTTCACTGACTGTGACACAGGAATGTCCTTCCCTGGCGCCTCGGATGCTCACGGTATGTACCTATGAGAGGGATTATGTTATTAGTTGTGGCGCTGGTTAGCTGTACACAGAGCCGGTGAAGCC